>CM041294.1:119688155-121064634 GCA_023052935.1 Piezodorus guildinii | reverse complement strand
AGGTATATTTTATATTGTTTTTATAGGTAGACTAGGTTTTTATTGTTTTTACGACGATTCAAACATCTACGTTTAACATTTTCCAATATTTTCACACTATCAAGGAAAGATTAAATAGGTTATTTTAGAAATAGCTTCGATAATATTAAGTAGGTTGTCTATTATATTTATGATGACAGTTGCCCATACATGTTCCAAGACTAAAAATAAGTATTATCCACGAAAGATTAACTAGGTTTTAATTATTTAACGACAATTAACTATCCTTGTTCTATGTCAAAAATTAACTATCACATAGGAATCTTTGATAAGTAGGTTTTTCTTGAAGTATTTCAAACAAGCGTCGATTATATTTATATTATAATAATTATATATTAATTATAATAATTATAGAATGATTGAAACAATCAACTACCTTTAAAATTTTCTAATATTTTTATATTATCTACGAAAGATAGCCAAGATTATCTTCGATAATTTTGTCTAGTTTTTTATTATTTTTACTACCACTATTGTTATATATGTTCTGTTTAGTATATTTTTAAGCAGTGTTCCATAAATAGGTTTTTTTGTTAAAGGCATGGGTTTATCTCATATGGAATTTTAAAAAATCTTTAATTATATTACGTTAAAAAAGTGAATAGAAATAATAAATGTCGATTCAAACATACAACTACGATTAAAATTTTCAAATATTTTTGTATTACCAAGGAATGATTGACAAATTAATGATTAGTATTATGTTCATTACGACAATTTATATAAATTTTTCAGGCCCAGTAGAATCACATATTGATATTGTAACAGTAACTACCAAAATTAAGTTTTTTTTAAAGTATTGTCTAAGCAATTTTCAGTATTGTCAATTTTATTTAATAAAAACAACATTAAAAAAACAGCATTAAACAATATCGATATAAATATCTGATTTGAGTGTAAAATGTTATTTATTTTGTTATTATCTATGAAAAGATTTACAAGGTTATAATTAGGATTTCAATTATAAAAAAACAACTTCGATTTTAAATTTTATCACATATTGCTACGTTTTCATATATCATTAGCTATCCTTGAAAAATATTATTTTTTATCTCTGACAAGATTAACTAGGTTTTTATTTTGTTTACGACAATTGTTATACATAATCTACTTCTGAAATTAAGTATCACATGGCAATCTTTAAAAATTAGTTTGTTTTTTTTTATTATAATTAATAAATGTTGATTCAAACTTACTAGTATATTAATGATAAGAATGTTTGAACAGATAGTTATATATAATTTATCTTAATCTATTATTATTTATCAAATTTGTTTTTATTTTGTTGCATTTAACTAAATTAAATTATTTTTAATATCTGGGAAATGTTATAAAATGTTTTATAACTTTTATTATATAATTTTCTGTGTACCATTTCATTAACATAGTCAAATATAGTGTTAATATCACTAAGAAATAATAAATTATGTTTGATTAAATCTAATAATTAGTAAAATATTATTTTAATAAAAAACTCATTAATGTTACTATTAAATATTAATTAGTTTTTATTGAATAATCCAAATTATTATTCATATGTATTACTGCCATTTCGTAAAATACAATTATATTTTCATTACGTATAATATCCAAAATGTGCAAAACACTATAAGATATTGATTCAATGGAATGGTTAGTCTTCAATATTTTAAAACAAAAATACGGGTTTTTAGTTTTACTTCAAATTCATTGTAATGTTTGTTGCCATAATAAAATTGTTTGTTTAAATGTTTTAGTATCCTCTGAAATGTTTAACTTATTACATTTATTTAGTCATTTAATTACTAAGAACTCTTAAATTCTTTCTTTTTTTTTTTGTATTTATGTTTTTTGACTGTTATTGTGGGAGATAAACCTACTGATCCAGTACCTTGCGGCTGGCACTGGAGAGTCAGAATCCATGCTGTGGCCTTTAAGCATCAACCCACCTTCTTTTAAATATGATCTGTGAAAGTAAGTAATTTTTATGTAATTAATTTTCTGAATGCGATGATTCTTAAATATTAAAAATAAATTTTAGTATTTTAGTTTTGATTGGTATGGTATTTTACCAATGTTATGAAAAATGCAATACAATTTTTGTAACATTATTAAATAATGTGGTAATTGCATAAAGGCATCTAAAGTATTTGTACCTATGGTGAAAGCCTTTTTAATCTTTTAATAGAATATAGAATGGGATGCCCAAAATGTTTCTCCACAATAAAAAAAAAAAAAAAAAAAAGACTGAAAAAATTGGAGGCTGATTTTTACTTCACCTTTCTTTTATTAAAAATAAAAGCACGACGTTTCGGCTACGTGACATGAGGCTTTTGGTTGTAAGCATCTACTCACACTAGATAAATTGGTTCCATTGCACCTGAACATAACAATTTAGCCGAAACGTCGTGCTTTTATTTTTAATAAAAGAGTGGTGAAGTATTAGTCCGCCTCCAATTTTATTCACCAAAATTGACCTTAACCTTAAAGAATCAACACCTTAAAAAATAAAAGAATTCTGAGCTCAAGTTGTACACAGTTCCTCAATTTTTAAATTCTTGTGAATTAAATGTCCTAATTATTTTATTACATAATTAAACAATGTAATACATACAAACTTTATATTTTTAGGTCTGGGATAGTTATGAGATCTTTGTGGTTAAGTGGTAGTACATCCTCAGCGGTCACTAACTTCTCTGCAGGCAACAAAAGGAGAAGAATCCTGATGTTCAACTTAAGACATCATTTAGGAGACAATGATTAACGAACTCAAAAAAGTAAACAAATTTATTTGAAATATATCTACAAAAAAAAACGTAAAACATCAACAGAAGGTAAAAACAAAAACTTATATTTTGTTTTAAATATAGTCCTGTTACAAATAAAAGGTGTTACCAAATCCTGAATCGTAGCATTTTTTAAATTCTTGTGCAACTTAATTAGGTTAATTCGTATACATTTATTCAACAACCTTTTTATTTCTTATTCTCTCCAACGTTTCAGCCTTTTGCCATTTTCAAGGACCCTTTAGTCTGTCCTGTCTCTGTTTCATACATTTAATATCATAAAAAATATATTTTAGGCTGAAACCAACCTTGTCAGCTTGGTATTCACTTACATCTTACTTCAAATACATACATAATAAAAAATAATATTTGGTTTTAAATTCAATTTAGTAATTGTAACCTACAGGTCTTTAACAAAACTGATTATAGTATCAAACAGTTATAATAAGATACAAACCTTCCTTTTATTGAGCCATTCATTAAGTTCGTCGATATTAATACTTTCAGCTAATTTTTCTGTTTAGTTATGGGTTACAGTTTATTTGTGATGTGTATCTCGCTTGCCTATCAATATAATGTTGTGAATCAGATTGTTATCCAGCAGCTTAGTATGGCACTAGATCCTTATGGTCCATCAGTTTTGTGATCCTCTGAACTTCTTATTATTTATATAAATTAAATTAAACTGATTAAGTAAATTTTAGACATTTTAATGAAACTTCATTTTTTCTATTGAAATAAATCAAATCTTTCTGCCATTCTGCCATTAAATTGATTTTAAAATATTGACATCAGTTAAAAATATTATACCTAGATTAGTTTTTCTGCAGACATTTTTTGTTTGTTTTTTATTTATTTATAGTAATTTACGACTGTATTAAAGAACACAATAAGTAAATATGAGGAATGAAAAAAAAAAAAAAAAAGTCATGAAAATGTCTTGAGAAAGAACTATCCAGTGGTAGCACTTCACTAACTATTTTCCAGAAATTAAAAGTACTAAATATTGGGTTGTTTCACATGAAATGTCCGTTTTTATAGTTTCTGAAATACATAAAAGATTTTGCAGGTCTCTGTTGTTTTCTTCCGAATGTTAACATATTTTAAGTAAACAGTTACTAATCCTCTACCTTTGTATTATAAACATTAGCTTCCCAATCAATTACCCTCTTTTTAGTATACCTCCAAATATGAGCATGATGAAGACACGCGATTTTCGAGTAATAATTTTGTACGAGTTTAAACTCGGCCATTCAGCAGCTGAGGCCGTTAAAAATATTTGAAAGGGGTTTGGGGAAGGGAGTTTTAATGAACAGACCATTCGCCGTTGGTTTGCTAAGTTTTCAGCTGGGGATACCGACTTGTAAAATTTGCCCCGAAGAAGACCTCCGTCCGTAATAGACAACGATGTCCTCAAACATACAGTAGAGGAAACCCCTACCAAATATTTACAAGTATTAAAAATATAAAAGTATTAACAGTTAAAGGACTCTCAGCACAACTAAATGCAAGTGCATCTACTGTTTCCAGACATTTCAAGTGTATTGGGAAAGTAAAAAAGCTCGATACATGGGTACCTCATGATCTCACTGAGCGGTAGCAAGACCCCGTGTTTCAAAACATACCGTGCAAAAATTGAAAGAACTGGGCTACGAAGTTCTTCCGCACCCACCATATTCTCCCGACTAGTCTCCAACAGATTACCACTTGTTCAGGAATTTAGACAACTTTGTCAAAGGAAAACTTTCTAAATGATGATTAAGTGAAAAGTGCGTTTTCAGATTTTGTTTCACTTCAAAGCTCAGAGTTTTTCAGTTCGGGGATAAAAAGTTGGTGTCACGTTAGGAAAAATGTGTAGAAAGAAGGTAAATACTTCGAATAAAATTATCTTGTTTTCATATCGTATTTTTAATCAAAATCCTTTACCTTGAAAACTGACATTTCATGTGACACAATCCAATAGTTACTTATAACATTAAATTCATCTATTATCACAAACAAATTTATGTGTTGTTTTAAAATTCAATTACATATAACATTATTTTATTGATGTTTAATTATTATTTTTATTTTTAGGTTGGTGATATTAAAGAAAAATGTTAGAAGAACAAGACAAGAAGACGAAAATTCTGTTTCTTCAGCTGTGTTACATTTATTATTATATTAAACTAAAACATGATGACATCATGATAACTGTTAAAAAATACAATTTTATTTGTGCAATAGTCTAGGGTGTGTAAAATCTATTAAATAGAAATAATTAAAAAAAATAAATGAAATAAGTGAATTTTCTTTCAAATGTTTATTTAATAAACCACAAAAAATAAATATTCTTTAATAAACTTTTGAAACATTGAGTTCTGTATTTTTTTCATTCACCTATGATGTATTTTATAAGCATTTAACATTAGCAACTACAGTACATAATAATTATGATGAGATATTTTAATACATTAGGTGGGTCCATCTATTTATTTTAGTTTTTGGAGGGTGAAAAAAATAAATAAAATAAAATAAATAAAAAAACCTCGAGACTCTTTCCTCAAAAAACAACCTCAAGAATCTTTAGCTATGTTCTAATAAGGCATCAACTGACATATTCAATACACTATATCACAAATGTAACTAATACAAAAGGAACCAAACACAGTTTTGAAGAGTGGACTTGAACCTCTCCAATAAATATCACTTTTGTCAGACAACTAGAGATTTTTGAAAACAATGCAGACTGTTAACAATAACCAAACATACTTATGAATCCAACCAATATTTCATTACATTTTGTCCTACAGAATTGGGCGGTGCGTACCACTTGTATTTATTTCCGTATCCATGTTATCTATTATTTACAAAGGCAAAAAAAAAAAAAAAAATGTTTCAAATCAATATCATGAAAAGTATAACTATGTTATTATATTCAATTGGAACAATCTTCTCATAATTATATTTATTATCATATTAATTATACATAACGTTTCGAGGTTTTATCGCCTCATCTTCAGAATAACGCATTAAAACTCTTCCGTATTATATCAATATAGGTCATCCTTATTATTAAAAAATCTTTAACTTGTATTCCACAATTGTCATTCTTATTAAAGTATTTCTTTATCTTTTCTACCTAAATATGTCTATTTTCTTTTTGGCTTTTGTTCATTGTCGCACATTTAACTAAATAAAATATTTCAATATGTTGGACTAACAAGTATAAAATTGTATAGAACCTCCAGTGCATAGTTTATTATTTGCTGATGATCTATTGATTTACACTTCTTGTAATTAAGTAATTTTTGGTCAAATGGTGTTGCAAAAACATTTGATACACTTCTAGACTTGGCCTCAAAATAGGGTTTCAAATTTTCTTTAATTAAAACAGTTTTCCCATACTTTTGCTGTAAAATAAGTTGTAATCGCTTTCTTACAATAACCCTTAATAATCATATTATCCAACATGTTTCCTTATTTTCCTATCTAGGCATAATATTTCCTATTAAGCTAACATGGAAACCAAACATATATTTCCTTTTGTCTAAATTAAATACAAAATAAAATATCTAAGAAGTTGTCTCACACTAATTTTGACAGTGATAGAACACACTTCAGAAGATATATCGCACACTGAATGGACTAATTCTTAAATACAGATCCCAGCTTTATGGCAGTGTCTCTCCTAGCTTACTTAACAAACTGGATAATTTTATGCAATAAATAGATTGCTATTGTATATTATAAGTAAGATACATGTAACTACATGAAAAGCAGTCCATACTACATGTCTTATTTATTAAGACGCACTTGTAGCTTTCGGAGTCATTGTGCCATATTTATCTGTAAAATTTTTTAAAATTTTATGCTACGTTAAAAGATCAAACAATAATAAAATACAAACTTTTTTTTTTATTAAAAAGAGAGTGTCATAAAAAATGTTAAGAATTATCATCTTTTTACTAATTGTCACCATTCTAAAAATCGTCCAAGCAATATTTTGCTGTCTGATACTAAAAAATAACAACAATCTATTATTTATAATTGTTTACACTATAATTAAATTAATCCAATCTATGATAAGGCAGTTTTTGGTTAAAAATTTCTTATGATTAATTTAATGGAAATTAAAAGATAAAACAATATAAAACAGTGCTCACCTAAATGAGCAGACCCTACTCTGTCTGCATCCCAAGCAACTCTAAATGTATTAAGGGACATAACTTTCTCCTCCTAAATTGCTATACCCACTCCAGTCCTATTTTCGTAACCTTACAGGGTTTCGTGTTTAGCAGCGGATGGTGATGGATCCAATATTATCTACAGATTTTCAAAATCATACTTCATGGCGTAAGGATTTGTTGTGCTATGATAATACTAAGCTATTTTTTAATTATGGTTTAACATTATGGTTATATAATGGGGTTTTGAGGTCTGTGGGGATAACACCAATGTAAGATTTATCATAATTTAAGATTATAATTAAATAAGATTCATCAAACAAACTCTTTAAACTCAGCCAAAATAGGCCTCAGAAGGCCAGAAATATCAATCAAGTCTAAGGAGATGGCAGCATTAGTGAGTTCACCGTCCAATGATAGTTCAAAAACTTTCGGAGGGGGGAGGGAGGAGGGAGGGGAGAGGGGGGAGGAGACTTCTGCCTCAAAGAAAGTCATGGTAGGTCTTCCACTCTTGATGATGATGTTCAGCAGACTTTAGTGGAAAAAAAAAAAAATCACAGAACTACAGTTTGAGAGCTTGCTGGGAAATTTAACCTTAGCAAGTCGGACTGTCAATGACCATCTCAAGGCGATTAGAAAGGTAAAAAACCTTGATAGTTGGGTTCCTCACTCATCAAAGGACTGCCAAAAACAGTATTTATGAAGTGTGTGATACACTTCTTTGCCGAAACAAGAACGATTCTTTTCTGTTGAGAATGGTTACTTGTGATAAGATCCCTATCCTAATTAATCCTGGATAGGCAAAATTTAGGACTCCCACTGTAGCATCGTCCAATTAGCCACAGTAGCATAAATTGATGTTAAATGAATAAACAAAAAGTGCTATGTGTACTAACAACTCAGACAGTCACATTCAGATTACGATGGCATAATTTAAGATGATATATCTCTACAAGGTGATGATGTTTTTCAATTAAATGAAACAACAATAACAAAACATTCATTCTCAACATAATCTACTTTTACAAATGTATTCTTTTCAACGAAATTTGAGTGAAAATCACGAATTTAAGAAAAGTTTTCACTTCTATCGGCAGTCCCTATGACTGCCTGAATTTTTTGTTTTCAATAAATTATTATTTCATGGTTTACAAGTAATTTGGATAACACAATGTCCTTTGTAAAATAATTCAATATTAAATTTGATATTAAAAAATAACTGATTACAAAAATAATCTGTTGCCAAATTAACATTTTAATTAACTATCTAATTTGTATGCTTGTAATTTATATATTAATTTATTAACCCAATAGCTGTTTATAGTGTACTTACTATTGGATTGACAAATAAATCCTTTCAGTTTTTCAGGGTGAAATAAAACTCAATGTACTATAGACATAAAATTTATTTTAGCCTACAATGTATTGACCATTATTTAATATGACAATTCCCATGTTTACACTCACTGCATGATGCCTTGTTCATATAATGTCTGGAGATTATTGTTAAAAAACTGATCCAAATGGATTTTGATCTGCAGATACCAGAATAAGTGGTAGCCACTTGCAGCTAAGTCTGGTGAATAGGGAGAGTGGGGAAAGAGGTCCCATCTGAGGTACAATAATTTATTGTGAGTGACCTTGAGGTGTGAGGCCTTGCATGTGTTTTTGGAACACAACATTCTCCTGATATGTTGTGAAGTTTACAGTTCTGGGCGCTTATTTTTAATTGATTAACCCAATCATGCTAATTGTGAGCAGTATAGAGTTGAATCAATTGTTTGTCCTAATGGCAATGGCTCATAGAAAATAACTCCCTTGAAATCTCACCATATGTAATGCAATATCTTCTTTGGATGGAATCCGGGCTTTGAGATTCTTCTAGGAGTCTCACTACATTATTGTAAAATATCTATATTTCATCTCCTGATATCGACCATTTCAGAAATGGAATATTTTGTTGCTGTTTCCATAGTGAATCACAAACAGAAATGCGTGTTGCCAAGTTGACTTTTGTTGCAAAGAGTGTGAGGAACCCAAACATTAAGCCTGGGAACATAGCTGAACTTGTGCAAATGGTTTTCTACATTTGTATGTATGTGACACATTTAAAGCAATAGCAATCTCTCACACTGATTGGATGGGATTTGGATCAACAATGGCCTTTATATTGCTTGTTTCAATATTTCATGTGGGTGACCAGACCATTGAGCATCATTGATGTCCAAAGGGTCTAGAGGAATAAGCATGTGAAATCTTCTCCCGCGTATATGAGAACGAAATTTATGCCATTGATTAACACCTATGAATTTTATCGCAAGTGTACCTGATGGTGAAAAATAAAAAACAAAACAATTTTTTCTCCTGAACGGATCAACCGACTTTTACGAAAAAAAAAAATATGTTAATGGTTTTATAAAAGATTTCCCAAAAACATTTTTTTAATTTTTAATTTCGAAAACGTCAGTCAAAATTTTTATTTTTAAATTTTCAATTTTTTTTTTAAATTGTGTTGGATTAGTACACCTACAATTTTTTGTTACTTTAATTCATTGGAGGGTTCTTCACAATATATATTTTTTTCTAGCTGATCTCAAATGTACCCAATAGTGAAAAATTAAAAAAAAAACAGCATTTTTTCAGCTCTCTGTGGGTAGTAACTAGTCACGCATGAAGAGCAGGGATAGAGCCGTAGGATCGCTGTCATTAGATATTACTTACACACTATGCACCCACATACTATATACCTATTATTATAAATATCTTCTATTGAATGGAATATATATATTTTATTATTTTATTTTTTTTTTTTTTTTTGACTTGGAGAACTACTACATATATAAATATAAAGATTTTTTTAATATATTGTAATATACCCATTTTTTATAATTATCGTATTTATTTATTATTTGATTATTGTGTTAGGCAGGCTAACAATAGAATAAAAAGTGAAATTTAAATAACAGCTCCTATTTGGTTGTTTGTTTACAAACATAGCATCCATTTTGGATGCCAAGAAAAAAGGTCACTGGCAGGTAATGGTACAGGTAGATGGAAAAGGGCAGGTAAGAGTTTAGTTTTGAGTGGGGACCTTATGGAGGAAGGAGCTGCTGTCTGAACATGGAGAATAATTATAGTTAGCGTGCATATTTTTTGTATTATTTTGTAAGTTATTATTATGATTAAAAAGTTGTATAAACATTTGTGCCTGATTGTCAAGAACACATACCATACCCTGAGAGTAATAATGAAGTAAATAATGTTTAAAGTAATTTTTTTCTTAAAAGAATATTAAAAAAAAATAAGTATATTATAATATATTATTTCAATTATCGTATGTTAATCTAAAAAGCTTGATGTCAGACTTGCATGGAATGTTCGAGAAAAAACCACTATCTTTGTCTACCACTGGAACTATTCCGTTTTTTTTAAAATTATTTATTCTTTAAACATCGACCTATCTAAATATCCTGAAGTAGCAAAAAATACTGGTATTTAATGGCACTAAAAATACTCCTATATAATGACAACGATCCTATGGCTCTATCCCTACTCTCTGTGCGTGACTAGTTACTACCCACAGAGAGCTGAAAAAAATGCTGTATTTTAATTTTTCATATTGGGTACATTTGAGATCAGCTTGAAAAAAATATATATTGTGAAGGACCCTCCAATGAATTAAAGTAACGAAAAATTGTAGGTGTACTAATCCAACATGATTTAAAAAAAAAATTGAAAAAATAAAAATTTTGACTGAGGTTTATGAAATAAAAAAATTAAAAAAATGTTTCTGGGAACTGTTTTATAAAACCATTAACATATTTTTTTTTCCGTAAAAGTCGGTTGATCCGTTCAGGAGAAAATATTGTTTTTTTTTTATTTTTCACCATCAGGTACACTTGCAATAAAATTCATAGGTGTTAATCAATGGTATAAATTTCGTTCTCATATACGCGGGGGACGATTTCACATGCTTATTCCTCTAGACCCTTTGAACATCAATGATGCTCAATGGTCTGGTCGCCCACATGAAATATTGAAACAAGCAATATTTTCTTTGTGGATGTAATTAGTTGACCGTTGAGAATTACTGGAAGGAATTAGTCCGGGTGGCAGTCATTAAATGAAACAGCTAAATAGTTTCAACTATTTATTGTTTGCCAACGTTTCTACCCCCTTTGTGGGTCATCCTCAGGGCGCTTGGTGGGAGAATGGAAACTAGGTCTAACTAGGTCTAGGTAACTAGGTCTTGACCTAGTTTCCATTCTCCCACCATGCGCCCTGAGGATGACCCACAAAGGGGGGTCGAAACATTGGCAAACAATAAATAGTTGAAACTATTTAGCTGTTTCATTTAATGACCGCCACCCGGACTAATTCCTTCCAGCAATATATTTTTTTCGTGAAAGTCGGTTGATCCGTTCAGGAGAAAAAATTATTTTTTGTTGATAAAAATTATTAACTTTATATCAATAATTGTTATTAATTATATCAATTTTAAATTGTTTGTTTGATAAAATTGAAAAAAATTTACATTATGGAGGACCCTCCAATAAAATAAAGTAGTGAAAAATTGGAGGTGTACCAAACCATCATAACCTGAAAATATTTTTTGGAAAAATTCAAAAAAAATGTTTGACTAACGTTTTCGTGGAAAAATATATTTTTAAACTGTTTTGTATAATCCATAACATAAATTTTTTTTTCGTGAAAATAGGCTGAGCTGTTCAGGAGAAAATAATTTTTTTTGTTTTTCTTTCCCCCTCCAAAACTTCCCTCCATAAGGATAAGGGGCTAAAAATGTGCTAACATAAGTGTGAATCAATGGTATAAATTTTGTTCTAATATATGCGGGGGCAGATTTCACATGCTTATTCCGCTAGGCCCTTTGCTGAATGAAATTTGGCAAATTAACTTTGATATGTGCGTTCAGTTATGGCATCATCCCCATAAACCCTGCAAATCTATTAGCTTTTTCAGCACGCCTACTTTTTTAAAAATAATACAACAAATATATGCCGATAACAAATGATATTTTCTTTCATATTCACAGTGTGATAGTAACCATACTACTAAGCTAGTTTCAACAAGAGTTAACAGATATAGCTGTTGACATATTATAAACAGGATAAACAAGCCATCTTAGTGACCAATTCATCAGATAAGAAGTGTATCATAGTGAAATACAAATAAACAAAAAACAGAAAGAACTTTTTCTAACCCAATAAATAAGTTTAAATTTTTAGACCTTCTTAACAGGTCGTACAGATATTTTTTCTCATTATTACATTGTCTTCCATTTATATCCTATTCTGCTAAAGCATAATTTAGATGAAGGAATAACTTATGTTAACTGATTAAGAAAATTAAAAAAAAAAAAAAAGAATTGAAGAAGAAGAAATCTATATCAGCCTGTTATTAATTACTTTGTTTAGACTAATTATTATAATTAGAGGCCAATTTGCGAAAAAAAAAAAAAAAAATATGCTGTATTAAATTAAATTCATTGAGGATAAATTATTTATATGATTTGTTAAATCTTGATTAACATATGTGAATATTGTTTCACAAGAAATTTTGTATTCTTACCTTTTTGGATTGAATTGCATATTCCGCTGTAATAAAAAAATGTACAGTGAGTGTCAAAAGTATTCGGAATTCACTACCATTCCGTAAATTACTTACTTTTAACTTATTTTTTATGTTTTTAAGGAGTTGTTAACCACTTTATAATGTTAGGAGGAAGGTATAGAATAGCTAAAACCAAAAATTAAGACAACAATAATTTTTCTTTAACATTTTGAACATTCATACGTGAAACAATTAAAAATAGTGTATGTCAATGGTGTCAAATGTATTCAGAATTACATGGTTTCATAATTATATTAATGCAGTGGTCATAAATAAACGTCTAGTTGGTAAAACTTTTTGTATAATAATACATTTTAGCCTACTAGGAATTGACCTTACTAATTAATTGATTGTTTAGTGTGAAATATTACCCCACTCAAGCACTTGTATCTTGAGGCCATTTTCATTTTGAATTTAGTATTTCATGATTTTAATTTTTAGTAGGACCCACAAATACTTACATAAATTTGAAAGAAATAATGTAAGAGGGATTTCAAAAACTTTTTGAAAATTTTGCATTTACTAACTCTGAATAGATAAAGTATATATGTCCATGCATATATGAGTCATGGTCGCACATGTTTAAAAAATTTAATTTAATTTAGTGTTTTTTCTTACTTAAAGAATCAATAATAATCCCCATGAATCCACTGTTATTAAATTTTTTCAAAGAAAAATAGACCTAACTATCGCTGACCACCCAAGGTGTTTTATTATGCCATTCTAAAGTCTTTATTTGGTTTCCTGGAAACCATAATTTCTTTATAAGAACCATGTATTTTAGTATGGGAATCATCTGTAAAGATTTTAATTCATCAACCTCCTCTTTAAAAATTGTTACAAACATTCAGTATATTCTCTTATTGCCTTGCCTGCTGAAAGACGTTTTCAGTACTTCTTGTACCATGTTTTTCTTTTTGTAGTGTTTTTTTAGATCCCGGCGAACAGTTGAAACACTTATTGTGTATCCGGAGGTTCTGAAAAATTCATAAATAAGCTAAGGTTTTCTCATTTTAGTTATTGTTTCCTTATTTGATGAATAATCAGTCTTTCAGTTTTAACACTTAAAATTTTTTGGATGCTCACTTTTTTGCTTTTATATCTTATTATTTTATTATCTACGCTATACATAGTCATCAACATGCTCTCATGAATATTTTCATTATTTTCACTATTTCTCTTGTAAAAATTATTCAAAGCCGTTGTTCGATCGTTGTATTTTTATTTTATGGCCTTATTAAAAAAAATAATTCTTTCTAAATTGGGTATATGTAACATGAGGGAGAAGAATTGTTTATAAAACAAAATTAAGTCGAAGATTAGTGGGAATATGAACATTTTAAACCATTAAACAACAGGATATTACGATTCCCGAATACTTTTGACACTGAATGATATTGTAATTATACATTATTAATCAGATATTTAAAAAAAATAAAGTTTTCGGTTGTCTGTTTTCCTTTATGGGAGTCTTTTTTAAAGATTTGTGAGTGAAAAAGAATTATATAAATTCATAGTTGTGAAATATACTTATTAAATGAAAATCATTGTATGTGTCCATTTCTTGAAAATGTGAACATTAAAACACAATTAGAAAGGAAATTTTCATTAAATAATATATAGCCCAAAAATTACTTGTTAAAAAAAAAAATAACCGGGTAAATCAATAAAACAAATAGAGGAAATGAAGAATATATAGGGATATAGCATATTATATAAGAATATAACATCTATTATATATTCTTATATTATTATGTATAAGAATATGTTAAGGAAAGTTATGGGAAAAAAACAAGACATGTTAATCAGTTCTGTGTAATTGCCAAAGCTCCTTAACAGGCAAACACCATAAAATGTACAACAGGGTTTACTTACCCAGAATAAGATTATTATTAATGGAATCACAAAATACTTACATTATACATACACACAACATTTTTAACTATGGATATTTATATGAGCTATTTAAATATATGTAATTCATAATACTAATCGATACAGTTTTCCAAAAATAAACATTTATTTATTTAAATATACTTCTGACTAACCTAAAATTGAAGTACTTAATGGAATGTTTTTATATATGATTTTTAAAGTAACTAGAAAAATAAAATAGTATCACAAAAATATAATAGTTTACCATTATGATAATGAGATTTATTAAAAAAGGCTTGAGTTTAAAGACAATTGTATAGAAAGTAATTTTAATTAAATTGACTCACAACCACATTATATTTTGGCACATGATACAGACATAAATCAGGATTTTTTAATAAGAATTAGTTGTGAATCTAAATAAATTAATCAGTCAATAAAGTACTTTGGTAGTTAATTTTTTTACAAATTGTTTCTTCATACACCACCTCTAGTTGAACTCATTTTTCTTTAGACTCAGGCCTTTGATATGATACATGTGCCATAAGATGTTCAAAATGTTAGATATCTGATTACTTATTCAGTTACATAAAATAATATGGGATCATAAAATATTGGTGATTCTTCATACTGAAAGTAATTTTTCCATTTTAAGTTATTTTACAAAGTTAATGATATATTTATTCATGTAAAATAAAATAGTTAAATTACCAATTTAAAAAAATACTTATTATAATGAAAAAAGAAAAAAAAAGAAGTGTTAAATGATCAGAGTTTAAGCATCAAACAAACTTCTTTAAAAACAACTATTCTCATTTTTGAACTTGACCAATATTAATTATTTAAAATGCAAAGAAGACTAAATTTATAAATAATACATTTATAGACTACAGAAAAAGATTATTAGAATGCTCATAATGTATTTCTAGTGTATGTATATATTTTTATACATACATACTACTTGTATAAGTGGAGGTTTATGTCAATTTATTTGTATTTTCAAAATTAAAACTAGTTCATAAACATTTAAAAATAAATATTCAACCATGTTACTTTTTTATTGTACTTTTAAAATTAAAACTAATCTATAAACTTCTAAAAATAAATTTGTTAACCTTCCCTGTAAAACTCAGACTTAAGGAAAATAGATAAATGCATAAACTGGCAATGGACATTCTACTGCTATATTATGTATTAGAATCTAATCATCTTTCCGATTGACAAATATTTATTGAATAGAATCGTCTATAATGATGCTCCTCTTATTTGTATTATTACTATTTTTATCATATTTTCTTTTGAACTAATGTGTTTTCATGTAATTAATGAATAGTATAGAGATTCTTAAATGATTTAAAGTTTTAAAAAATATATTTGATTTAGAAGAAATCTAATCTATTCTTTTAATACTATAGTTCCGATAAATTGCAATTATCATTAAGCAAATTATTTATTCATTTTTTTGTTAGATGGATTTTTTCAATTACTCTACGAATTCTATCTATGAAAATTAACAAATCACTTAATCTCATTTAGAACATATTTGCACTTATTTTGTAATACAATATGTTGTTTTCCTTGGTCTTAGTTTGAGGAACAAATAATAACTTTTTCAACCTTAACAGTAGATGAACAAACAGCAAACAATAAAGATTTTAATTTAAATCTATATGTATATGTATAACATTCTATACAGTTAAGTCTACTCATTTGGGACACCTTATGCTGGATTATTTTTTGCCAATGAAAGGGGTGGTCTAATAAATTAAAGTTCTTAAAGAAATTTTAAAACTTACTCTGAAATTTGATAAAGGAGTTTTTAAGGAGATAATGTACATTAATTGTCAAAAGCATTCAGAATTTGTGATTTTTATGAATGAAAGTCGGATTATAAAGAAATGAGAAAAAAATCCTCGAATGAGCCCTTTGATTTCATTCTGAAATAAATGTGTCATATGAGAAAATTATGTTTTTGAGGAAACCGAATACATAATTCAGTACATAAAAGTAGAACAATAAGAACAGAAGTGATTAGGGTAGTTTTTCAGTTGGTAACAAATACGCGGATGGCACTGTGGATATGCTCATATTTTTACATTCTCAAAATAAAATTAAAAAGAAGTGCAAGATTTGGAAATATGTTATTTGAAATAAAGGTTGAAATTATAAATACAAATAATTTAGAGAATGGGGCAATATTGGATAAGAAAAATTATTACAGTTGTCAACTTAATACCCTGAAGGCTAAAATTTGTAGTAATTAAACATAAGGTTTATCAGATTATTACTGAATATTAAGTATTAAGCCGCCTCAGAATTGGCCATTTTCCCATGACAACAAGCTCCATGGCCTAGAAGCCTCTACTTTTATTAGATGGGATGTCTACAGGACAGTTACTGGATGTAAGGAAAATGAGAGCATTATGTGCTATCTCATTCGGAAGGAGTTGAGCTTGTACCAAACTGTTTGCAAAATATTACAAGACTTGGAAAGAAAAGCTAAGTCTCTAATGGATTTTTTAAATCAATAAGTTCAACATCAAATTAAAAAAAAAAAAAAAAAAAAAAAAAACTAGCAATTAAGAAATAACTAGGAAATCATATGTTTCTCAATACTTTCAGCATTTTTATTTTTAATACTGATTGAAATTTATGTCCAAAACTAAACAAAAAATAAAGCTGTTTGTTGATAATTTAATATTTAGTTATTATGCACCATCCTTTTAAAATAAATAAGAGGGTAACAACTATTAAAAAACTATATACAAATTTAAAAATCTTAAACTTGAAGTTAAATATGAATGAATACTTTTGACTCGTTGTTCGTTCATTTAAGAAATCTGAGGAAATGAAACATTTTTCTGCCTTGGCCTGATGTGCTACTACCCCCAATATGATAATGCTCTCGCTCTATAAATTTATTCAAACAGCTTGATTTTAACTATTGTTTTAGCACTCTTTATCTTTCTAAAGTTTCAACATCTCAGGTTTTAAAGACCCTCAGTATCCTGAGCAAGGGAAGAATCTAATCATTGATTTTCCTATTTCTAGTAATTTTTTGATTGACAAGAATTCTATTATAGGAAAGCCTAAACTGTCCCATTTCAAAAATAAACATTTTCAAAGCCTAATGAAAATTTATCTTGTTTACCCAACTACGATCCCACCTTAATATCCCAATCAAGCAGAGATTACTGTATATATTCATACTATATATATATAAATATATATATAATTTATCCATACTTATATAAATATAAATATATATTTATGGTTTGTGGAGGTAAAAGTACACATTGAAAATTTGGGAATAACTCAGTTGGTAATTCTTCAATAGAAGCTGATCTTGGGTATGATTTTAGTGAAGGTAGTAATATAATAACCCCATGAAAATATTGCTGCACATTTTCCTGATTATCAATTATTTGTTAGTAATTTTACCTCCAGCTACCATATTTAATACCATTTACTATTTAGCTACCTCTGCTCATATACAATATATATATTATATATATATATATATATATATATATATATATATATATATATATATATATATATATAAACTATAGTCAAAAAATGACATTTTTCTTTGAAATCATGTTAGCCCCCAACATCATTTCATGTTTTTGATTATTAAAAAATGGAAACGATTTCTTTACATAATGGACCTTTTCAACCATCGCATTTCATTGAAAATATTTTATTAATCATACTTCATAAATAGTTTTAGAAAAATCAGTATGTATCTGAATAAAATTACTAATCAATAATATTTAAAAAAGTAATGAATATTTTAAAAGGACAAGTTAAAAAAAATTTGCTTATAAATAATTGTTGTTCAATTTATATAAAAGAACTATTTGATTGTTTTATATTGTTTGAATAACATAATAATTACCATAACCAACTGATTCTGAAACCATTCTACATTTTAAATAATTTTCATTGTTATTTTGAGTTTTGATAAACATCAACCACGCTAATCAAAGTTAGTTACAATCTTTCTTTCCTTTAAAATAATTTTTAAACATTTTCTATTTCAATCATCAAATTAATATTTTCACACATAATACGTTTGATAAGGTTACATTTCACCATCTTTCAATATTTTAAAATAGTTATAGTTTGTTACTGATTTATTAGTTTTTCTTCAAAATACAAAGATAGCTCGTTATATTTAAATTATGAGTTACTTTCTTTATCTGAATATATGTATATTTTATCCTGAAACATTATAATAACCACCATTTTTATTAATTAATATTCTACCAACCGCACATGCTTATATTGAATATATATAAAAATATATATATATAAGAAATAATGGATATATCAAAAATTAAAGTTATATACAACATTATTTGTAGACAATTTTCGACCAATAAATAATATTAGTAAATCATGGAAATTGATAATGAATGACAATTCATATAAAAATTTAAACAAATAAATAAATTTATATAAAATTACTGAAACCTGCATGTTAATGCACATCATAAATAAATTACCGCCTCACTGTTTGAACAAAACCCTTTAAACTTTACGATATTTTAGAAGAGTTGGTATAGTTGTATAAGATATTAACTGCTTAAATTGTCCAGGAGTATATTACGGAGAAAGTGGACAATATAATATAAATATGTCATAGATTTTATCAGCATACTGATGGTTGGAAAAATCCTGAATATAATAGAAAAAACAGTATTAGATCAATGCAATACTGAAATATGCCATGAATGAATGACTTTGAGGATACAAAAATTATAGAAAAGGATAACAAAAAATTTAGATGCAATCAATTATAAGACTGACAAAAAAGATATGAAAATTATGAATACTGAATTATTGAATAAATACTAGTCCCAGTTATTTCTAAATCATAACAGCATTTAGCATAAATATAACAATAAACTCTTTTTTCTGTTATAACCGTTTTTAAATGTTCTGAAATTGGTTTTAAGTGAAAGTCATGTGTTGCTATTATTTTATTCTGTATGTTTTTATTAAAAAATTATTTATTTCAATTATTAAAAATAATATTTAATGGTATAAGATTTAAAAAAAAATTAGATATTTATTTGGTGCCATATAAGGCTTTAATAAAAACATTCACCCTCTTCCCCCTTTCCTGCTACTATCTTAAACTGAAACTCTCATAGTTTAGTGATGTATTTTATTTTATACAAGGTGTTGATTGCCAGCTATTCTGATAACTGTATTGAATACAATATAAACAAAGCATTAAATTTAGAAGTAATTTTGAAATTCGAGGACAGATAGCAAGATGAACAAGTCTAAAAAATAGTCATTTTATGATTCTGGTTTATTCAGGATTAAAAGTATCCTTCTCATTAATAATGAAGGAAAAGATGGTTCCAGTGGTGATAAAAATTATTAAAAAATAGAGAACATCTATTTTGGTAATCATTTCGACCATCGTCCGAACCGTCTCATCCTTCATTAGTCACACTGTCACCAATTTAACTGTAAATAAAAACATAAATCCATATGAATTTCAAATTTCATTGGTTGAATGTTTTCGAGAATTTTGTATTACTGTTACCATTAACTCAAAAGGTCCATTTCTGAGCATAATTATTAAAAGGGAGAATTTTTATAATGGAAAGAAGAAATAAAGAAGTAAAAAAGAAAAAGGTAACAGGAAGAATTAAAAAGAAATGACAAACTAAGATTTTTTTTTGTAATTTATTGTAATATTTAACCTATATTTTGCCGTTCTGTACAAGGCATTAAATTGCGCTACTTTTTGTTTTTCTAATTAATAGGAGAAGACCACTCTCCATTTTTATTATTTTTTAAATATTTTATTACTAATTTAGAGATATCCAAAATATCCCTCCCATTCATGAATGATAGTAGTTTATATTATTATATATAGTATTTTTAAAATAACGTACCTACTGGATATGTAGGTTTCTTATCCTTTAATCTTAGTTCAAATGTTGTCTAGAGTAATATTTTTGGCCTCTATTCACTTGTTTAATGTTTCCCCCTAAAATTTCATTCAATTTTAAGTTCAATCATATTCAATATTTCATGTGGAAGTTGAATTTTGATCCCAAAAGATTTTTGATTCAGGGTAACAAGCTAGTGAATAGAAAAAGATAAGTTAATGATGCTTTAGCATGAATATCATTCTTTTTAAACCAATAACATAGTTTAATTTTAATAGAAAGACGTAATCAAGAGTCAGTCTAGTAAGAATCTTTTAATAATGCCAATGTTTCGGCCAAACATGTGAGGCATCATTAGTGAAGCAACCATAAACGAAAAGGGATTCAAACACTTTTTTTTTCACAGGCAAAACATTAAAAGTATTGAAACATTTTTACTAAACTGACTCCTGATTATTTCTCAACAGTCGACCACAAATCCTTAGTATAATCAAATTATATTGAAATGAATATTATAAAATAAGAAGGAGATCTAAATATCTGAGCTAATTTGTTTAATGTTTACTTTATTTAAGATTTACTACTTTCACAACATTTTAATGTTTTCTTTGCAGAAGTTTTTAGTCCTCAAATTATGTAATATTCATCTGCTTTGTTATAAAAATTAGCACAACCCTTTCTGTTTGAACCAAAAATTATAGAGAATAAATAAATTTAAAACCTAAAATAAAGGGGTTGCAAGCATACCTAATTAATGCTGTATGACATCACAAAATGTTTTACAATAACAGGAAAACTCAAACTTACATACATACTAACATTACTGCTTTCAAGAAAGCATATATAATTTACATTTAGAAGTTTAAACATTATTCCATACTTACATATAACTACATAATTACTCAATGATTTTTGTTTTTCATTGAGTAAGCTTTTTATTTACACAGCCATTGTTAAAAAGGATTAATACCAATTATAAAGTTCTAAAAATAATTAAAGTAGGTAACATTTAACTATATAGATATAGGTATCATTTTTTAAGAAAATTGTTTAATTTTAAGATGAGTGTGACCCAAACAAAACATGTGAACCAGTATAAAATAAGTACATATGCCCCAGCAACTAGGAATAGTAGACATTATTAAAACAAATCATTTGACAATGAATTATATATATATATATATATATATATATATATATATATGTATTTTTTTTTTTTTTTTTTTGCAAATGATTTGTTTTGTTTGTTTCTATGTAAAACAGAGTGTTTATCACAAATGCTTTTATTAATATTTCAAATTGTCCTTTTGCTCTTAAAACTTCAACTAATATTTTGTTGGAGTATAGTATTTTTAAATAATATAAAATATCAATAGTTGATCAAGCTATAAGCTATTCGAGATGTGTGCATAAATCACCATTGGAACAATTCATTTAGTAAACACTCACAACTTTGCTACTAATTATTTTTAAATTTCACAAAATACCTATATTTAACTTCATTTAATAAAATTTATAAACTCTAGTCACATAAATTAATTAGGCTCTACAAGCATTTTCTAATGCATAAAATATATCAATATTTGTTGGCCAAGTTTAATGATTAGGATGGGGTTTAGTCTTCAGTGATAGGTTTCTCCTCCTGTGTCTCAGTGTCCTGGCTATACGGACAGCTCTCTCCACGCATGTCACAAATGACATTTGTTAAGGCCATAATGTAGTTCTTGGCTAACGTTAATGTTTCTATTTTCGATAACCGCCTTTCTTTCTTAACATGTGGTATCACCTCTCGGAGGGACTGAAAGCAATAATGGTTTATATTATAAATAAATATCTCATAAAAATTGTATTAAATGGCTTTAATTTAACAAATACACTTAAGCCGAATTAAGTACACTCATTAAATCAAGAAAAACATCTACAGTGTTTTAGTAAAATGAGAATTTTAGGGATATCAAGAAATGAAGAGTCATAATTGTTATTAAAAATATGTATATGTTATTGAAAGATATATCAGTTGCTGTTTTCTTACCTGGAAGGCATCATTGAGACTGTGCATGCGCATTCGTTCTCTTTCATTCGACTCCAACCGCCGTATGTTCCGTTCTCGTGCATTTAGAGCAGGTCGCCGCCTCCTTCCTCTTCTACCACCACACCATTCTTCACTAACCTGAAATAAATAACTGAATTTTAACTTTCACACATTTCCCATTCCATTTAAAGGACCATACTAATTGCTAAAAATTGAATATTTTTTTTTAAGTAGGAGGGTAAAAAATGAAATGAAAATGTTGTCACCTTAATATAACTTGATTAAAAAAAACATTTTCAAACTTACAATGATAATAATATCAATAATTTAGGAAATATGTTTTTTTAAATGTAAGTGTGACCATCTCATTTAGTATTTATTTACTTCTCCTTCTATAATAATGATGACATTTTGAAACCATTTCTAATGTTACTCTTTAAAAAAAATAAATACCAATCCAAGCGAGATTCAGATAATAATATAGGATTATATAAAATCATTAACTAGTTTTTTTTTCAGTGGTCATTTTGGAAGAGGAAGAGAGAAGATTTTTCTCTTTTTCTTCTATGGGTTTCCAAGAAGAGATGACAACACTATTTGTGGTTCTTTATGTATTACTCTCATAATAACTATCTATGCTTCAATACTCTTAACTATACATGACAATCATACAAAATACTCTTTCAGTTGAAGAGAGTTTTTTTGATAAGCCTGCCAGTCTTCCTTGGTACCACTGAGGTTCCTCGTTTATGGGATAATTTTTTTTTTTCCCCAACCTCTTGACGAATTCTGAGGTATTAAATTGTTCGAGATTCTTGTGATATTCAAGATAATTAGATAATTAGTCAACCATCTACCATATTCACCCTTAGGAATATTATGCAAAAATCATGAGATCATGATAAAAACTTGTACCTTTCCTTCCAAGACCTTCAAGGTACATTTGACTTGGTCCCAAGAAATGAAATATGGGAAACACTAAGAGTAAAGAATGTTTCAAGAAGCCTGCTGTAAGCCATAAAATCGATAACACCAAGATCCAAAGGGCATAGTCAGACTGAATGGACTGGAATCTGGCCATTTTAGCATAGCTAGAGGGGTTAAACAAGGGGATAGTTTAAGCCCATTGCTATTCACATTATATATGGATGAAATAGCTGCAATCTGTAAAAGGAAAGGACTTTCCTGGGGCGAAGGAATCTGCTTCCACTTGTGGTACGGCTTCTCCTGTATGCGGACGATATTGTCCTAATTGCAGATTCTGTAGAGAAATTGCAGCAGGCAGTTGACGAATGGAACAAAGAGCTCCGCAGGAAGGGCATGAACATCAGTACCAGCAAGAGTAAGATCCTACATGTTGGAAGGATACAGGAAAATGTTATGGTATACTGCAATGGAGAGGTGATGGAAATGGTGTCAGACTTCACCTACCTTGGCACTGTTATGGATTGATCTGGAAAGGTAGACTCAGAAATAGTGAAAAGGATAAGCAAGGCCAACTCTATATACTACCAGATCTGCAATACAGTGATTAGAAAGAGAGAAGTAAGCAGAAATGTGAAACTGCAGATATTTAAGGCGGTGTACCTTCCTGTACTTCTTTATGGTGCAGAAAGCTGGGTGATGACTGGCAGACTGGAGGGCAAAGTCATTACTGCGGAGATGAGGTTTCTTCGAAGGATCGCAGGGAGAACAAGACGTGACTGCATCCGTAATGAAAGGATCAGAGAGGAGTTAGGAGTTCCCCAATGAAGGATATCCTGGAAACTCGGCATCTTAAGTGGTTTGGACATGTTGTCCGGATGGAGGGACACAGAGATCCATTGAAAACCATGGACAATATCCCCAATGGTAAAAGACCCCGTGGCCGACCAAGAATGTCGTACCTGTCGACCGTTTGTGCAAGAAACGAAATAAAAATATTTGCCTAGGCGAAATCTAGCATGCTACAGGAAACATTGGCAATCCTGGCTAAACGTTCCCCTATGATGAAAGGCACTACAGGGTGATGCAAAAGAAGAAGAAATCTACCATCTTAAGTGGATCTCTACGATCTTCCAAGGCCACAACATTTGAACTGATAACTCCTTGTTCTAGGAATTCAGTGCCTAGAATATTGACTATCCATCTGGAAGGTATAGAAAAAAAAAAAAAAAAAAAAAAAAAAAAAAAAAAAAAGGAGACCTGACATAATATAGCATCTGAGGGTTTGGGTTGGCTTAGGGGGTTAGTGGGCACGCACAATCTACATATTGTCCAGCAATTTGATAAACGAATTAAAAAAGTATTGGGGGACTTTTAACCCACTATTAATCCTCTTCCCTCAACCTATGGCCTGAGAAACTCCCGTATAGCCTACAAACGCGAGGCAGGAATGAAAAAAAAAAAAGAGCCATATGGAGGAATGTTGGGTCTGTTTGACAATATGATGTGCAAGTTTTCAATCTTATTCATTAAAGTTCCCAGATGGTGAAAAAGTCCTTAACTATTTCTATCTCTCCTATATTGCTCCGCATGTCTAACCTTCCAACTTACATTATCTTGCTCTTACAATAAACTACATACCTTTCTTATACAACTATTCATTTAACTTCATTGCTGCTTTTCCGCATTGAAGCTGGATCATTGTTAAATTTCATATAGGAATAAGTAAATTATATGTCGGGCTGTTGGTCATCTTCATAGCTCCCTGCAGTTTTGTAAGCTTTTACTTCGTGAAACATAGGAAGTGACAGAGGTTGGGAGGAGGGAAGGTACTGTTCCAAGTAACGCGTGTCATTTAGGAAGCAGAAAGGTGCGATGCGTAAACTGAAAATTAAGTCATTCTACAAGCACGCAACCACAGGGAGGAGGCGCAATCTCTCATTCCCAGACACAACAACTTTAGCCTACTACTATGGTAACATACCGATGAAGAGTCGGTGAGCTCGGCGTCGGGCGGCGGCGGCCGGCGGGCTGCCCTTCGCGGCCTCCACTCGGCTCCCAGCTCCGACCGCATCGCTCTCTCCTACGCTGCAACAGAGCCACCAATTATATACAATGCTACCTATTTACAATTCGTAAAGATTTTAAAATATCAGTCAAACAATATAATTTTAAATTGTTTTCAGCTTTTACAGATTACATAATTGTTCTTCTACTTTATGTCGGCCATGCATCTGTATATGTGTCTGTCGAACGATTTCGTTGTTAAGTTTGGTGTGGATTCGACCTACGGTATCTTGAACAGGGCACCATATGCACGATAGTCAGAAAAGCTGTGTTATCGAATGGCTGTCAAAACCTCTTTAACGAGTTTTATAGGAGACGTCTATAGACTTCTCCACAAATTCCTTTCAAAATCCATGAGCACAGTTATTTCCCAGAGAAAAGCAGAAGAAAAAAGCTATTATACGTGCTTATAAAGTTATTATGAATTAAATAGAGTGCAAATTATTTAATGTATGTATTATGCTATTCTAAGATACTGCAATGGACTTTGTGCTCTATACATTTCTCATTTCTTTTATGTTGCAAAACCACCTTGACGATTTATTTAGTTGGGCTGCATGGTGGAAAGTGAAAATCAAGCAACCTAAGAGTGTTTCACGCTTAAGCATGGTGAATTTACAGCAGTTTTTTTCGAGGATATACCTATTCCAAGTACTATATTTGGGACTATACTTCGACAAAAAAGATGGAGGACCCACATTAGACTAAAGAGAAAACAGTGGAACAAAGAATTTGGACTATTATCCAGGCTATTTGACAAATGATCAAAATTATCCTTAAACACATAATTTTCTATTTAGAAAATATTCATCAAACCCTTTTGGAAATACGGGATAGAGCTGGGGCTATACCAAAACCTTGAACATCCAAAGGACAAAATATTAAGAAAAATCGTCGATGCACCATTTTATACGACAAACGAATAACTTTACAAGGACTTACTCACAGTATCGGATACTGCTACAGAATATTATAAAAATTTCCACGACCGACTGCCTTACAACAACCCATCGGTCCAAACATTTAAATCCACCGCCAATCCGTACAACCCACCGCGGCGACTTTTGAGGTGGTTACCTTATAGATATGCTTTGAAATAACCATTAATTCAGAAGTTAAAATATTGCTTAATTTAAATAGTGTTTTTTTTTTTTTTTTTTGCAGATGGCAAATATCAATTCACTCAAAACAAATAATTGTAATTTGTTTATTTATTTAACCCCACTTTATGCTACTATGGCTAATCGGACGAGTCCTAAATTTTTCCTATCCAGGTTGTATTAGAATAGGGATCTTTAACGCGTACCTGACATGCACAGGCTTGGGACCACCTTTTAACGTCCCCTCCGAAGGACGGCATAACTAAGGATTTTTTACTCCCATAATTGTAATTAAATAAATACATTTTCCCTAAGTATGTGTGGGGATCAGCTGTAGCATGGTGTTAGCATAACAGCCTCCTATGCTAAAGGTCCCGGGTTCGAACCCGCAGGTGGCCCTAAAGTTTTTTAATGGGAGTAAAAAATACGCCGTCCTTCGAAGGTAACGTTAAAAGGTAGTCCCGAGCATGTGCGATGGCAGGTACTCGTTAAAGATCCCTATCTTAATTAAACCTGGTTAGGCAAAATTTAGGACTCCCACTGCAGCATCATCCGATTAGCAATAGCAGCATAAAGGAACGTTAAATAATTAAACAAACAAACTTAAGTGTGTGTGTTAAGAATTAAAATAGTCATATTTTTATACCTCAACATTTGTAATTGTATTTTTTATATTTTGTTATTCATTACGTACAAGCGCGACAGTCAATTGTTTTATACATTTTTGATCAGCTGTGAAGAAAACGGTTGGTAGAGTGGATTGTGGGACAGATGTAATAGAGTCGCTCCCGAGTTTAGACAGTTTTTAAGTTGGTCGTCGCAAAATGTCTCGCATTTTCGCGAATCGCACACCGTCGTAGAAAATAGTCACAGAAAATTGTTCCAAGGAGTAGGAGTCGCGAGAAAGGTAAGAAGGAACATCGCAGACGGGAGTGGGAAGGAAGTCATCACGGATAGAAAGAATCGCCGCTTGTACATTTATAACCAGTATTTTGTTATCTTTAATTGATATAAGCTTGTTTATGTTCAATCTATTATTGATTTATTTATTTACCCTCAACGATATTACACAGATCGACAGTAGAAAGTTCAGCGACTCATAATAATGACCGGGTTGAGGCTGCGAGCAAATGCGTTAGTCGCCCATCTTTCCAACAATAGGGGTACATATTTTTTGTGCTATTTTGCTAAACTCATCGAGTTTCTACAGGAAATAACTGTAGAAACTTGACGGGTTTAGCAAAATAGCACAAAAAGTATGCTATAGCAAACGTAGTGAGTACCCCTATTGTGTAAAATAGCTAGATTCCACTATGCTAAATTTACTTATTTTGATAGATTACTTTTGCGTATAAAATTTATGAGTATTTAAGGAAATTTCGGTTGAAATTGAAGTTGAAAACAGATTTTAGAATTCTATTTAAATTTCAGAAGGTTTGATATTGAACATTTATAATAAATAATTACTATAGGTGGAATAATCAGGAATCAGTCATTTTTTGAAATTTTTTTAATTTGCCAACATTTCGGCTCAAGCTTGTGAGCCATCATCAGGGCATTACTGAGCCGTGTAGAAGCTAATATAAACTTCTTGAACTTGAGTTTATGCTTGGACATGGCTCAGTAATGCCCTGATGATGGCTCACAAGCTTGAGCCGAAACGTTGGCAAAATTAAAAAAAATTCAAAATATGACTGATTCCTGATTATTCCACCTATAATAGTTTCTACAGTCGACTATACATCCTCAATATAATAAATAATTACATGTCCGCATTACCAGAATAGTTATTTTCACATTCACTAATAATATTAATTTTTGACTGATTACTATAATAATAGAATATTATTACTTTGACTTTACCTATACATGAAATATATAGTAACGGAAAGTATTGCGATCATTAAAATTTTCGAATTTTAAATTCGACGGAAATACACGTTTTAGTGTCTCCTGAGTGCAAATGACAAAGTCCCCAAAAAATTTGTGAGTGTTAGTGTGTGGCAACTCTAGAGCAAAAAATAAAAGTAGTACAAAACTGATATATTATATTTAAAATCAGCTAACAAGAAGAAACACTTTATACCATACATTTTGCACCTTTTCACGATTTTCTCAAAAACGGCACTAAAGATTTTCATTAGGCTCATTATATCGCTGTAATATTTCATGGGATTTAATATCATTTAAGTTTCATTCTGATTGAAATAGTCTGACAGGGCTTAAGTGGCGATATTTTCAACGTTCTCATTCTAAAGTACCTTTAATTTTGTACATTCCAAAAGATTGACCATATCATCTTATTACAATTGGTAAGGACGGCTTAATATACAAGTTGGACGAATTCGATGACCAACTAAAGGATAAAAGAACAAAACTACTTTTTTATGCAATTTTTGGTATTTTGGTAATAAGAACAGTAATATGGTCGTATAATACCTTTACCAAACCATCAACTCCCAGCTACCTCCCTATATCCACAGACTCCTGTAATTTAAATCGTCAGTCCGCTCCCTCCAAACAAGATCGCACCATTCTGACCTTTATATTCTTGCCCACAGAACAACAAGTTTTGATTATTCCTGTCTTATCCGCTCTACTACTCTCTGGAATTCCCTACCTACTCATATCCGCCATGTTTCTTTCCCTACCATCATTCAAGTCCCAACTGTTCGAGTACCTATTGTCATTCTAAACAGACGCTCCACAAGCCTGATATTTCAAATCAAATATCTATTCAAAAAGAAAATTCATTATTTATTGCTCATGTTTCTATATGGATCAATTATTATGAATCAGTTTCAATGTTAAGTTTTGTTCAACATGTCAGAAGTATATTTATTTTATTTATTTTCTCTTTTGTTTCATTGTATCATACTTTTCTTCTTAATGTTATGTAAATAAGAATTAATGATAATCCTTTGGTCTTTTGGTCAGACACATTGTATATATTCATTGTACATATCATATTGTTCTTAAGGGACCCAGTCCCAGAATAAAATTATTTTTCTATTCTATTCTATTTTAATATACCGTTGGAAAGAGAAAGATTTTAGAAAAAATATTAGCTGATACAAAAAGTTGTAAAAGGTAATATATAGTGACGAAAAGGGAAATAAACTTAATAAAAAAAAACAATAAACTTATTACAGATTAACAATTTTTATTAAAATCATCTTAAAATATTTTTCAAATTGAAGTATGTTTAATATTTTTTGAATTTATTTTAACAGTCGAGGTATGTGAAAGTCATGTGTTGCCCGCACCAGATTAACACAATAATTATTAACTCTTGGTTTTAGATATGGAGGTTCGGGATTGCAATTGACAATGGCCTTGTCCATGTTGCCAACGTACCATGCGTAAAATAGAAATGTCACATTGGACCTTAGGGGAAGAAGATATGACAGCAATGCCAAGCAAATATCAAACAAACCGACCGTCAAATAAAGCAGTCACGGTACTAAAACTCCTCTTGGTGGTCGTTTTCAAGCTGGGATACTGCTCCATAACTTCCTCCGAGCCAACCCCACAACAGGATATGCTCTTTTCAAAGTAATAATCAAGGGTTTAATCATTATTAGGAACATCAGAGTAAACATGGGAACCGGTTTATATGATCTAAAAAATAATAGACTAAGGTATAACGTTTTCAAAATATTAAGTTATAAAAGATATTTCTTTAACGCCACAATCTCAATGATGAACGTCATAAAATGTACAGGATGTTTCAAGGTTAAGTGGCCAGATTTCAGGATAAAATTTAGAACTCTAACAAGAAAAAAAAAGTCCTATGAAGATGTATTCGGAAATGCGCAGCCAAGGAGCTAGACTCGAAAATCGAATGTTATTATATAATTATTATTATATATTAGAATCTTATTATATAATAATAAAAAATTTTCATGCATAATCACTTCTTGCTTCTCAGGAATCGATTTTCGGCAAAATTTCTAGAATAAAATTTGTAAGTGATTAAATTTTACAAGTATTAGCTCCTAGCAATTGAGTTCATGTCGGAATGAATACTAAATCATTCCTCAGGAGACGCATTGTACGAAAAGCAATAACTAACTCAAAGGAAAATGGAATAAACCGCTGCTAATATCAAAACTATCTCTGCCAGGTTTGAACCAATTTCAATGATTCTTATTACTTTTACTTACTATATATAGTAAGGGAAAGTATTGCGATCGTGAAAATTTTAGAATTCTAATTTTCAACGGAAATACACATTTTAAGGGTCCCCTGAGTCCTACCACCCAGAACCAGGTTGAAACCAGATACCTACCCAAAATAACTTCCATAACCATCCAAACCTGATAGTTTGTAACCTGATCTCAATATTCCACCTGCCCTTCTAAAAAGGATATGACTTCGGGACTTTCTATTGTAAACGTGATTTGGATAATGCCACCAATGACTTGACTACACATCATATGTCTCATCATATATATATATATATATATATATATATATATATATATATATATATATATATATATGAATTTATCAGTGTATGTGTATATATATTTAAAAATATCCCGTTGTTTATTTTTACTTTCACTTACTATATATAAATGCCGATATTTTAAATTTTCTTTCTCTAAAGTACCTTTAATTTTGTTGATTCTATAAAAATAACTATATTATCTTGTTACCACTGATGAAAAACAGTTTAAATATATAATTTGAATGAATTCGATAACCAAATAAAGAAGAAAACAGAAAAAATATTTTTTTAGTTCAATTTTTTGTTTTTGAACATAAGAGCAGTAATATACATGTATGATATACCGTTGGAAAACTAAAGATTTTAGATAAATATTATCTTATACTCATGCTTTTAAAAGTTAATAGAGAGTGATGAAAATAAGATAAAACTAACTGATTATATGGGATCACTTGTAGCTGGGTGGCTAGCATAACAGCCTCCTATGCCAAAGGTCATGGGTTCAAACCCATAGGTGGTCTTTTTAATGGGAGTAAAAAATCCTTAGTTATGCCGTCCTTCGGAGAGGACGTTAAAAGGTGGTCCCGAGCCTGTGCGATGTTAGGTACTCGTTAAAGATCCCTATCCTAATAAAACCTGGATAGGCAAAATTTAGGACTCCCACTGTGACGTTAAATAAATAAATAAAATAAACAACTAACTGATTATTTTAGACTAGCTGTTGCTCGCGACTTCGTCTGCGTCAATTTCTGTTATTACGATCGCTATTAAGACGTTTTAAAAGAATATTGGTCCGAAAAGAGTTGTCCGAAAAGTTCGTAGAGAAATTTGGACAAAAATTAAAATTGATAAACAGCTTAAAATTTATTTATTTAATCTACAACATTAGCGATTACCCTTTCCCAACGGCTTGAAAGCTCAATTATCTCTTTTTTCCAAAACTCACTGTCCTTACTCCTAAAGAACAATAAAATGTCCGTTTTGACGTCATCTTCTGAAGAGTAGGATTTCCCTTGTAGACAATTTTGGAGGGAATCGAAAATATGTAAATCCGTAGGAGCAACGTCAGAAGAGTACGGCGGGTGAGGTAAAACCTCCCATCTGAAGCTTCATAACTTTTGCCAAGTCCTTGAGACACATGGGGCCTAGCATTGTCTTGGTGGAATAGCACTACGTTCCCGATTCGCCAACTCTGGCCGTTTCTCTTCAATTGAGACGTTGATTTCCAAAAGGTACTATATCCATTCTAGGAAATTTTTCAGGAAGCGCGAAAATCTCTCATTACTATATTATTAAACCAGCTAATTTGGGTCTTTTTGCCTTAAAATTTAGAATTATTTTTTTACTATAATAATAACATCATATTAAAGTTATGAAATGATTTTTTTTAGAATGATCTGGAACGAAAATAAATGCGTAATTAGTACTTTTAGAAAATGACCACATTTCTAAACCACGTTTTTTAAGGACTTGAGAATTCATTAGATAACATAAAATAGAATATTTAAATAAAACTGAATGATGAGAATATAAATATGACAAAAAATCAATTTCGTAAAAAATGTCCTTTAGTACCTTATACCGTAATCAACGTCTCAATTGCAGCCTTCAATCGATCTACCTGGATTTTTTCGGCTGGTGTTTATGTAGAGAACCCTTTTTTCGTCACCAGTAACAACTCGTTTCAAAAATGAAAAGACGAATTCAGTGTGTAAACATGGTTAATTCCATGAGGATTAAAGGTATCTAAATAAACATTAGCTTCATAATTCATTTTTAGTAGAAAAGATAAAAGGTAAATTTTATTTTAAAAATCTCAATGAACTTTTCGGACAACCCAATATTTTAAAGTACTTCTGCGTCAATGTTAGTTTTGGTTTTCTGGTGGCAGAAGAACATTCTGATTTTCTCCGCAACCCGATCTTGACGTACATCGATTCCTACTTGTTTAAATGTTTGCCCATTTGATTTATTAATTGTTACGCTAAAAGATAACTTGCCGGGGAATTGAATTATTTTAAAATTACAAAGTAAAACATTTAGAATCAATGTGTTGCGAAGATGATTTCCTCAGATTTTCCACTGATTCTTCGCTCCTATTGGTCGCAGCGTGATGTTATATAGCCTATAGCCTTCCTCGATAAATGGACTATCTAACACACAAAGATTTTTTCAATTTGAAACAGTAGTTTCTGAGATTAGCGCGTTCAAACAAACAAACTCTTTAGCATTATAATATTAGTATAGACTAGCTGTGTCACGCAGCTTTGCTCGCGAATATTGCATTTCGTATTAATTTATGTGCGTTTATGGTGAGATTGGCTATAATAAACATCAACTATCAGCTACACTTTGTTATCATTTAAAGCCCGATCTTGACTTCTTCCTGTCAAATTTACAATAGTAAACCAGTAGAAGTGGTTATACGCATAATCACTTAATATGTAAAAATAATCGTCACAAACCATTTTTAAAAAATAAATAACAATTGAATATATTTTCATAGGAACCTACATTCGAAACAGATATGAAACGCAATATGCTTAAAAGGGTCGGTCACCTGTATGTAGTGACCAGCCAGGAGCCCTTAAGATTTTTTAATGAGAGTGAAAAACAACCTTAGTTATACCCTCCTTCGAAGGGGACGTAAAATGGTGGTCCCAAGCTTTGCGATTATGAACTCGTTAAAGATCTCTACCTTAACTAAACTTGGCGAGGAAAACATTAGTCATCATACGTCTAACCATAGTAGTACAAAAGTGACGTTAAACGAACAGATAACAACAGTAATATGCTTAAATATATTTGTTATAAAATGTTTGTACCTTTGCTGATACATATCAGATTAAGACAATTTTACGTTTAGGTTGTTCAACCACTTTTTGGGCGAAGATTTTCAAATCCTGTCTTATTGCACATCTAGGCGGTAAGACGAACCTCCAGGAAAAATTTTATCCTCACACCATAGTAATTTTATAGATACCAGAAAATTGAGTGGTACTTTCTTTTATAAATATAGACATACAGCTAATAAAAGTCCTAAATATGCTTAAAATAATAGTTCTGATTATTATCCTCGAATAAATCAAAAGAAATAGTATTTTTTTAAATTTATTTAAATTTATAAATGTATATGCTTCAAGGTAATAACAATTAAAGTTGAAAATGACTCTTGAAATAAATCATGACTTAACAATATAGATAATAATATAGATTGATATAAATATTTCCGCGTTGTAAAACCTTCTATACTCCCCAGTAGCCTCATCTTTCTTCGGACCAAATATTTTAGTACCTTATTTTCTAAAACCTTTAGCCGTTGTCCGTCCTTCAAAGTAAACGGCCACGTTTCACCGTCGGAAGAATAACAGTTTTATAGATTCTAACCGTTAAGTTTTTAGACAGAAGCTAAGTAATTTCGCAACTGAATTATAACACGCATTTCCCGCGTTTAACCAGGACTTTATTTCCTCCTCGATTTCTTTTTTTCGTTATCATTGAACCTAAATACTTAAATTTCTCTACGTGTTCAAAAGTATGCCCTGATATATCAATATCACTATGATCGCCACGGTCTCTGCTACAAATCATATATTTTGTCTTTTAGGTATTTATTTCGAGTCCTATTTCTTTACCGGTTTTTATTAACGGACTTGTATTTAGTTTTTTAGTTTCCGTGTCTTCCTTTAGCAGTACCAAATCATCGGCATATCCCAGAACCGGAAATTATCACCCAAATTTAAACCTTCTTAGTACATGTTACTTTTTCTTTGATATATTCTAAAGCGACTTCGTCTGCATCAATTTCTGTAATTATAATTGCTATTAAGAAATTTTTAAAAGAATATATTTTAAAGTACTTCCGCGTAAATGATATTTTTAGTTTTATTTTCTTGTGGCAGAAGGACATACTGATTTCTCCGCAAACCGATCTCGACGTAAATCTATTCCTACGTGTTTAAAGGGAAAAATATAAATTAACGGGAAATTAAATTATTTAAAAAATAAAAGGTAAATCATTTGGAATCATTGGGAAGCGAGGTTTTTTTTTTCTCCCAAATTTTCCTCGTTTTTTCCCAGATTTTCGACTGATTCTTCGGTCCTATTGGTAGCAGCGTGATGTTATATAGCCTATAACCTTCCTCGATAAATGGACTATCCAACACAAAAAGATTTTTTCAATTTGAAACAGTAGTTTCTGAGATTAGCGCGTTCAAACAAACAAACTCTTTAGCATTATAATATTAGTATAGACTAGCTGTGTCACGCAGCTTTGCTCGCGAATATTGCATTTCGTATTAATTTATGTGCGTTTATGGTGAGATTGGCTATAGTTTCTGAGATTAGCGCGTTCAAATAAACAAACAAACAAACACTTCAGCTTTATAATATTAGTATAGATAATAATATAATCGATTTTTTAATGAAACACATGTTTCTATATAAATTCAATTTAATTAATTCTTTAATAGTTTCACGTATTTTTGTCTCTAACTGTATTTGAAAATTCTTTCATTGATTTTTAAAATGGAGGTAAGTTAAAGTCTTGCATTGCACCAGATTTTTTTATTTTGTAGGAACATATAGATGATCATATTTTAAAACAAATTATTATTTATTTATTTATTTTTTGTCGTGCTTTAGTGATTCTACAACTCTATACCCATATCTTCGAAAATTACTGAGTTATAGGCATATTTATAATTAAAATTAAAATTTCTTTCTCTTTTTTTCTAATTTTTTGGTTGAAAAACACTAATAATTGTTTTCCCTCTCTTCACAAATGACTGAGTTACGGGCGTGTTAATGGCAAAATTTCAATTTTTTTCTTTGCTATTTTTTTCTAATTATTCACTGTTTTTTTGGTTAAAACACACTAATAAATGTCTTCTCTATCTTCGAAAATAACGGAGCTACAAACGTATATGTATGCAAGATTTTATTTTTTTTCCGGTTTAGTATTTTTTGTTTATCGCAGTTTACTGGTTTTAAAACTCTGTACATATTTTACTCTCTCTTTCTTCAAAAATAACAAAGTTATGGGTGCAATTCTAATTTCTTTCTTTACTTTTTTCTAATTTTTTTCTGTTTAAATAACACTAATAATTTGTTTCCCTATCTTCAAAAATAACCGATTTATTGAATTAAATCACTTTTAATCGCCCGCTATTTTAAACATAACTAGCTGATATCAACTTAGTATTTAGGATAGAATTTAGGATCATCGTTGCATGCCTAGTATTTTTGTGGCAAATTAAAAAAATAAAATTTTCAGCAGTTTCGGCGAAATGCCGCGGACGGCGGACTGCGGACAATCGGATGTTGTTGTTTTTTGGTTTTCTATTCGTTATTAGAGTTCTACGTACCTTGAAACGTGAGCTCTCAAATTTTGAGGGAGAATATTTTTTTTTTCTGGTTAAAAAGGTTCATTATTGAAAATAATAAACCAACATAGAATATCCTACCCCATAGGGACGTTTCTATGGGGCAGAGAAATGGGGAATGATAAAAAATCTTCTGAAAAGATATTATTGGCACCAAAATTGACTTCTGGAGAAGAGCCCTTGCATCTCGGCTACAAAAAATCCCAAATGTCGAAATATGAAAAAAAAAAAAATAGGAGCCGATAGGAACTTCCTCAATGGAATCGCAAAGAAAATACCGCATTGACCACTGTAAAGGATGTTAAGAAGGAGATGGCAGTCAGATGTTTGACGGAGGAGGACTTCAGGAAAGAAAGCACTGACATTCGGAATGTTACAAAAGTTGGAAAAGCCGAAAAAAAAAAAAAAAAATTATAATATATATGTGTATACACACACCCACACTTACATTATCTAGGATAGTAAAAAGATTCTTAATTATATTAATTTAAAAAAAAAATAAATATTTGTGTCAAAAGGGTTAAGAAATAGAATTTCAATACCGTAAACATATTTGTCTTCTCCTAATAGAGTGAAACTGTAAAACTAAAAGCCATTTAACAGGTCAGCACTCACCGATTATATACAATGATGTTAAAATTAGCAAAGAGATTAGAAGTTAATGCTTACAGTTAAAATCCTGAAATAATTAAATTTACTAACTACCAAATGGACGGGGTGTGAAGGAACCAGATACCTACTGACATGCTCCTCATAGTTAAGCAAATAATGTAAATCAGTGTCCTCGGATTGACATATGTACTCAATACGTTAATGTCACGTTATATAATATTTACATACATAGCTTACTTCTATTCTTGCATTGACGATAGTGTTATAATTTCACGTACATTAGATCAGTTGCAACGGAAAATATTGGTACGATCAATTTTTTGGTTTAATTCAGTACGTTGAAGCGGGCGTAAAAAAATATAAAAATATTACATTGTTATGTAAAATAATCACTTAATTATTGTGGATGTAATTAGTTGACCGTTGAGAATTACTGGACTTTGGAGTTTCCATTCTCCCACCATGCGCCCTGATGATGACCCACAAAGGGGGTCGAAACGTTGGCAAACAATAAATAGTTGAAACTATTTAGTTGTTTCATTTAATGACCGCCACCCGGACTAATTCCTTCCAGTAATCACTTAATTGTTTGCCCAATTTGTTACTTTACATTCATAACCTTCCACAACTTTCTATATACGATTTTTAAAAATTTCTAATCCCTAGCTTTCCAACGGTATATCACCCATCTATATTACTATTCTTATGTTCGAAACAAGAACATGTACCAAAAAAAAATTTTTTTGCTCTTTTCTTTTTTAGTCGGTTAATCAACTTGTTTTGTAAATTCGTTCAACTTTCATATTTAGCCGTCTAGATAGGTGAAAGATAAAGTCAAAGAATTTAAGAAATCTTTTTGTATATCACAATTCAGTCTGAAACTTAGTAGCACTCTTTAAACTGTGTGGTTAAAGTTTAAGCAATATTAACTAATATTGATTTTAATTTGAGTTCATTCATTGACAGGTGAGAATAAAAAATTTGAAGAAAAAAAAAATTACCTTCGTTATTATAACTTACCTCCGTGGTTATAATCTATTTAACAATTTCCAAAACATTTAGAGATGGAAATAAATTGTTAAGGAATTATTTTAATGGAAACATGTGTTTTATAAATTATCCATTATATTATTATCTACGACAATCAGTTAGTTTTATCGGCTTTTCATCACTCTTTATTAACTTTTACAATTCGGGGTATCAGATAATATGTTTTCTGAAATCTTTAGCTTTCCAATCGTATGTTAGGGGTACTCACTACGTTTGCTTTAGCATGCTATTTGTGCTATTGTGCTAAACCCATCAATTTTATACAGGAAATAACTGTAGAAACTCGACGGGCTTAGCAAAATAACACAAGTAGCATGCTATAGCAAACGTGGTGAGTACCCCTAATATAGATGTATACAACTATTCTTGTGTTCAAAAACACAAAACTTGCATTAAAACATATTTTTGCACTTTTCTCCTTTAGTTGTATCTCAAATTCGCTCAACTTGCATATTTACCTGTTATTTATCAATGCTAACAAGATAATATAGTTATTTTTATAGAATCTACAGAATTAATGTTACTTTAGGGGAAGAAAATTTATAATATCGGTATTTAAGCCCTGTCGTACTATTTCAATTAGAATGAAACCTACATGATATTAAAACCCATTGATTGACCCATTAAACCCCATGAAATATTACATCGATATAGGGAGTTTAATCATAATCGTTAGAGCCGTTTTTGAGTAAATCGTAAAAAGGTGATAAATGCATGGTATAAAGTAGATCTTTCGGTCAACTGATTTTGATGAAAAAGATTCTGTAACATCTCGGACGTATAGTTGTCTTAAATATGAAATTCCAGTTTCATAGGTCTTTTCGTTTTCGCCCGGGAGTTACCAGACACAAACACACACACGCACACAGACCTTTTTGGACCTTGGTCATTTGGACTCAGGAGACCCTAATACATGAATTTCCGTCGAAAATTGGAATTCGAAAATTTTCACGATCGCAATACTTTCCATTTCATATATAGGTAAGTGGAAGTAAAAATATATTATTTAAGAAATAACTAGGCTCCGCTTAACCATTAGGAAATGACAACCTTGAAAAACTTTACTTTCTCTTGGTTAGAATATAAATGTCTATAACTTTTAATGTCTGTATTCTTCATTTAGTAATTTTTCTTTTGTCATCCCCTCCCTTCCCCCCTTCCTCTATTAATGTATTGATATATGATTTTTTTTTCTAAATTTTTATGCAATTCGACTTCATCATCGTTCGTTGTAAATACTGTATGAATGTGGTCCCATATCACTATTACTATTATTCATTTTGAAACAAATTGTAATATATCTCAATAAATTTATAAAAAGAAAAATAAGCGATGTATTAAAGACGAAACACAGATCTGTAATTTGATAGAATCTCTCTTATTCGGACAACATTACCCGTGAATACATTTCCAGAAACTGGCAGTCAAATATTGTTGGTTCCTCAGACACATTCACCACTAGGCTACGGTGGATCTTTTAACCGTTATCGACATTCCACAGCCCGAAAAGACTAAAAGATAGAAATATAGAGTCTAGCACAATAAAATTAAATTTTTTTCTCAATTTACTTTATCTTTGATTCTATTTTCTAATGGTTCTTACGTACAACCTAACAATTTTAAACGATTGGTGTCGAACAACTCTAATCGAATCTAGTTGTCGGTAAATCTCACCCGTCCTTAAAAATTAACATTTGAAGTCAATTATTATATTACTTTAACAATAGCCATGTCTAACGTCATAGAGCATTGTTGATATTTCCGGTCTTCCTATTGCTGATATTTTCAGCGTAACCATAATTTGTATCAGACCAGGTTTTTAAATATTATTCTATTTATCTATGAGCTAGTAGTAAAAATGAACATTTTTAAAAATTTGTTGAATAATATCTAGACAACCCTGCCTCTTGTACATAGTGAGATTGGTTTATCCTAACTAGCCTCAGTTTGTTCTAGTGAGAGAATGTTCTAACGGAAGTTCTCTTTAACAATTCATGGTTCAAGACCTTCGATCCTTCCCTCATCTTTTATACATTACTTCTTCCTAGAAATATCGGCTCACCGTACAACAGAAATTGTATATCTGCTTTATAAAATGGCGCTCACTTTTGCCGAACCTATTACTGCAGGATATATATTTCAGTAGAATGATGTGGGTTATAGAAACTAACGATAAAGTATAGGCCTTATATTCCATAGGCCAGGTATAGCTTTTTCCAATAGGTCATCAAATAATTAAGAAAAATAATTATAAAATGAATTTTTTCATATTTTAACCATCGTTACAATGCTTCAACAATTGAGAAACAAACTAAAATTCTTTGATGGTGTTACTTGAATTAGGCCTTGTCATAGTGCTTCTAAAACTGGTGTTATGGTGTTTGAATTGGAGTGGGGTTCTGAACGACCTGGGGAGATCGACTTTCATATTTTTAATACAAAAAATAAATCATGAGCGTAAATTCATATAATAGAAAATTATCGGGCTGCTTTAAGTGAAATTATTGTTTTTATAATGTTAACAGTTTATAAATATTGGCAACCTACAGAAAATTAAGGACGCCATGGATGACTTTCTGGCAATTCCTTTCTTTTCATCTAATGGACTCCTTGTCCCAAGTCTTCAAACAGCTCTTTATTGCTGTAGGAGACTTCATCCCCTCTCAGCTTCCAATTGATTACCAACGCTTCAGGACTATAAGGCTTATTAGGGCTAAAGAATACAACTAAACCATTAAACTCTTCTCGAATACAATCACTTCCGGTAATCCCCTATTCATGTTTTGTCACAAATAAAGTCATCCGCAATGATCTCATCGTTCGGTTATATTTCCAGTAAGATAGGAACCAGATACCTACCCAAAATAACTTCCATAACCATCCAAACCTGATAGTTTGTAACCTAATCTCAATATTCCACATGGCCTTCTAAAAAGGATATGACTTCGGGACCTTCTATTGTAAACGTGATTTGGATAATGCCACCAATGACTTGTCTACACATCATATGTCTATATATATATATATATATATATATATATATATATATATATATGAATTTATCAGTGTGTGTGTGTATATATATTTAAAAATATACCGTTGTTTATTTTTACTTTCACTTACTATATATAGTAACGGGAAGTATTGCGATCGTGAAAATTTTCGAATTCCAGTTTTCAACGGAAATACACGTTCTAGGGTTCCCTGAGTCCAAATAACCAAGTCCCGCAAAAAGGTCTGTGTGTGTGTGGTAACTCCTGGGCGGAAACGGTTAGTCCTATGAAACTGAAATTTCATTTTAAGACAACTATACGTCCGAGACGTGACAAAACTTTTTTCATCAAAATAAGCTTACCAGAAGAGGCACTTTCTATACCATGCATTTGGCACCTTTTTTTGATTTTCTCGAAAACGGTTCCGACGATATTGATTAAACTCGCTATATCGATGTAAAATTTAATGGGATTTAATATCATGTAGGTTTTATTCTGATTAAAATGGTCTGACAGGGCTTAAATGCCGATATTTTAAATTTTCTTCCTCTAAAGTACCTTTAATTTTGTAGATTAAATAAAAATAACTATATTATCTTGTTAACGCTGATGAAAAACAGGTGAATATATAAATTGAATAAATTCGATACCCACCTAAAGGAGAAAACAGAAAAATATTTTTTTAATGCAATTTTTCGTTTTTGAACATAAGAGCAGTAATATACATGTATGATATACCGGTGGAAAGCTAAAGATTTTAGAAAAAATATTATCTCATACACAAGCTTTTAAATGTTTATAGAGAGTGATGAAATGGACTTAAACTAACTGATTATTTTAGATAATAATATAATAGATTTTCTAATAAAACACATGTTTCTATATAAATTCAATTTAATTAATTCCTTAATAGTTTCACGTCTCTAACTGTTTTTGAAAATTCTTTCATTGATTTTAAAATGGAGGTATGTGAAAGTCGTGTGTTGCCCGCATCAGATTTTTTGGAATCACATTAGCAATAACCCAGATGGTGCAGGATAAATTCTAACATATTCGGATATTGTCTTGCAGAAACAGAACGAGGACTGAAATAGGACGGCGGAAGAAACGTAAGCACTCTTGAGGAAGATGTCGACAAGAGGCTAAGGGACACTAAGGACTCGAATGAAGTTCTTCAGGAGTTTAATAAGAGTGAGACATTGGATCCTCTGTTTTTCCAACCTCTCTTCCTTCCTTCCATTGTCTCTGGTATAACTTTACATTCTGTATTACGAATAAGGTATTTAAAGAATGGATTTTATAGTTAGTTATTACAAATAGTGTGGATATATTAATATTAGAAGGTCTAAAACAACGGATGAGATTTGTAGGAATATACAGAAATTTCGAAAAGGAAAACCTGGATGGGTAGTCACACAACAAGGTTAATTGAGCAAGGGGACGCACAGTGGAAAATATGACCGATTTAGGTGGACAAGATTCTGAAACTTGTCCATATTTAACCTTTGGGGTACCAGATTACGGAAAAAAACTGTGGAAAAAATTATTAGAAACACGATCGCAATACTTTCCCTTACTATATATAGTAAGTGAAAGTAAAAATTAAAAAAACTAATTAATTTTTAGACACGATCGGCGAGCGCACAGTGGTCAAACATCAAATTTATTTGCTAAAATTTAAAACCCCACGTTGTATCCCAGAATACGAGAAAAATAATACAAAAAATCTAATTATGGCTCGGTGTTGCTGAAACCTGCTAATAGATTGATTTTATATCATTTAGGTATTTTATATCATGTATCATTTTTATATGTATTTTGTATCAGTTTATGCTTGGACATGGCTCAGTAATGCCCTGATGATGGCTTACAAGCTTGAGCCGAAACGTCGGGAAAATTAAAATATTTATAAAAAAAAAAATAAAAAAATAATAATGATAAAATTACGGACTCCCGATTATTTCCACCTATAATAGTTTACACATTTGACTATACATCCTCCATTTAGGAAACTCTTCAAATTATAGGTTGTAAAACTTATGATTCGGAGTGTTGTGTCTGAAAAAAATTGTGTATCACCTAAAACGCAGATAATCACAAAAATTATTTGTAGTATTTAAAGACTAGAATGATAGATAAAACAAATCCTACAAACAAATCCTTGGGGTAACTTGGGGTTGTATAGTTTTTCGTTATTGAATAGGGGCATACATTTACAAATTGCTAATTTAACTCTATGGGTAGATTGTAATGTAGGGTTGCCTATATCGTACCACTTTTAACATTTTATTTTTTTTCGAGAAAACGATTTACAATAATTCAACCATGTTTTGACATAATATTAAGAAAATATTGACGCATGTAATAATATTTTTTTCAGTTTTAAAAGACAAAATATTTCTGAAATATATAAGTTACAATAGAACCCTGCAAATGGTACGAATTGGGAAACCGGTTTCCCAAATCGTACCAGTGGTTTCAAAAATCGTACCAGGTATTTAATAAAGGTTAAAATAAACAAAACGATCAATGAAAAGAAAGTGTTTTATTTGCAATAAAATTTAGTAAACAAATTTGCTTGAAACTTCACGTCCTTATTTGGTGGCCATATCCCGATGCTTTGAAACCCACCCACGGCATAAGCTATTGTAGCTGCTTTACTCTATACGCTTCAGTCATCAATTTTGATACCTGAAACTGAATTATGCCAAGTCCAGGATTAGATCTAAGCCAATTTTGAACTGATTGAACGTAGAAAGATTGTAGAGGACCAAAAAAAGTCTTATCCAGAGGTTGGAGGCGGTGCGTAGTATGAGCCGGTAACTGCAAAAGGATAATTCCATTTTCCTAGCTATGTCTAGAGCTTCAATATTTTTTGAATGGGTCGTATGCCCATTTAAAACCAGAAAAACCTTACGCTCTCTTGATGGCTTTACCCACTTAACAAAATGTTGCAGCCACTTTACAAACAAATCGGTGTTAATGTATCCTGACTCAGAAATTTCAACAACGCTACCGGGTGGTGCACCAACTTTCAAGTCAGGATGCATTCTTAGTCTTTTAAAAATAATTATTTCTTTCTGCTATTTCGAAGGCGAGTCGGCGGACATCATTAATTGTTAACCCAAACATAAATTCTTCTAAATTTATGATATGCTGGACCAGAGCAGATTCTATTTCAGGAGATAATGTAGCAGTTCTCCCTAATGATTTTTTATCTTCATTAGCAATTACATTGCGTGATTCTAAATGCCTTTTAAAAGTTGGTTTGGGAATGTTATATTGTCTGCAACATTCGTTAAAACCTAGGTCCCCGTTTCTATAAGCAGCTATTGCTAACGACATTTCTTCTATTGACCATTTCCCATATTGCCTTTTGATGCTTATTCTGTAACAGAACAAAGCAAAGGCTTCAGCTAAGCAATAAAAACGTTTAATCAAAGAATCGCAAAAAAAAAAAAATATATAAGTTTCTTAATTCGTACTGGTACGATTTTAGCAACTGGGCAGTGGTACGAAATAGGCAACCGAGTAATGATCGAAACAACGCTACTAAAACCAAAATAAAATCTATTTCAGGTGAAGTTTCTATATATTAAAATGTAGCTTAAGAAATGTAAATTACTATAGTTATGATAAGTTATACAATTTTTTACCTAGATTTTCAGAATATCCTTAGATCACAACACTAAAATTTACAAAAGAACACTGATTTTTAAATAAATCGACACCACGAAGAAACGTACAGCCTCACAACGTTTATTATTAACCAAGATGGCTGAAATGAATCCTAGTTTTAGGTTTTGCCTGTAGATTGCTGCTTTATACTGTACTTTACAAAATATTAAAGTGGTACGATTTAGGCGCTGGTACGATATAGGCAACTTTCTCCTATATTAAATTACAAGTTTGGAAATATAATGTCTTAGCTGTCTCAGCAATGTCCATTGTTAAATAAAAGTAAAAAAAACTTTGCGTGAAGCACACCTTGAACACGATGAATAGCCATCGAATAAAGATAATCCCACTGCCGGTTATTAGGAACTTATGGGAACAGAAGTGATTCACTCATTTACTATTTATTTGTAAACACGGTATGGCGGTAAATATTATTATTAATGGTCTTGCCAACTAATAATAAACAGGTGAAGCACTGCAAAATTCCAAACTTTTATCTTGACTTTTGTGCACCTAAATTGGTGATTTTGCTTTGTGTGGGACGTTATAACCGTGCCCTACATACATACAAAACCATACAAATTGAAATGACGAAACATTATGGAGTATTTTTCATATCTAACTCTTACACTTTGGTATTTTATGTATAATGCTTAATATCGTTGTTTATTTATGTTATTGTGACATGGTATAATAATAGGTATGTTAATATTGCTTTTGAGTCTGGAACTAACCCTTACCGCAATTACAATCCACATAAGTCAAGTTCAACATTAAAATGATGACTTTAAAAATGTTATTCGAAACGTCATTTATAGAGTTAACCTACTTTCTGAGTATTTTCGATCGGATCTCAGGCCTTAAGGGACTAATTTATATGAGAATGGGAGTAAGCTTATATGACAAGGAATCATTTAAGATTATAAAAAAACATTAATATAATCAATATTGACATGGGTCGAGTGGTGCGATATCAATACTACACATATATACATAATTCTTCTTTTTTTATTTAAATAGGAAATAATTATTTGATCTGGAGTTAAATCCATTCTCTATTATATCAGTGTTCATACATTTTAGTGAAACTTCATGAGAAGACGTTGATCTCCTTTTTTCATTAAAATATCATTTCTTTGATAAAATAAAACCTGTCATAGTAGGTCCATGGATAAATAGACAATTTAAAAGACATGCCGAGTGGAGTTGAGTAAGGAAGGCTAAAAGCATGGATGTGGCCTGGAGCTGACAGGTTTGGCAAAGATTGATGTCAACCTACGCTCAGGAACAAGAATCACTATTCAATTTCTTCAAAGAATCGATGGCAATAATTCTAACAGATGGTCTCTATTTGACATGCGTTTTGATTTCTTATTTTTTAAGCATTAAAATGCAGTGCCGCAACTAGATGAGCCGTGGCCAGGGACAAAATTGAAGATTGATTTCCAAGTCCATATTTCCCGAGTGGCAATTATATTCATGAACCAACATGATTAATGCGTCTAATTGCATAATCTGTCCTACTAGATGGTTACTTGTTCTCACACTGTACCCTCTACCGCCAGATTATGGAATTAGATTTCAATTTCTCTATTTATGCTTCTTACAATTACTAAATTTGCCAAAAAGAGGTGGGTTTAAATACCATTATGCTAAGCTATTGATTTGGTCCGCTGCTGGTACAGGTTGATATGATTACTCAAAAATGAAATATACATAATGGAAATGACGGAAAAAAGGGTTTCAAATGTTTTAAATACATGGTCTTGGACCGTTTTTTGTCTTGTGAACGAGGTACTAAATACCTGAAACCTCTTGTAGGTGAAGTGCAGTTTTTGTTTCGGGTAGTGAATTCCAAGATTATTACTTTGTTTCTGTCTTTCTGTTTTATGGGTCAAATAATGCAGAAGGAAAAAGCGATTTAAAATACAGAGACATACAAGATACTGAAGTTTTTGAAGTATCGAGTCTGATGGGCTCTTCGGTGCTGTTCAGATAACTCTGTGAGGAGGCGGTTAGAACGACATATAAAATTGAAAGAGTGTGTGTCAAAACAAAACACTAAATCCCATAATACACAAATACACATAATTACCCAGGAGTATACAACAAACATACACTTAGAAGACAGGAAATTATCGTAGGAAAGAATTTGTTTAAAGGAAAAGATCAAAATGGCCAACAAAAAGATGAAAATAAATGTAAACGTGACATAATCCGAAATATCTACGCCAATAACAGTATCAGAGTGCATAGTAAATCATACTAGAGAGAAACCAACTTCAAACGATTCCCTTAATAAACTAACAGAGATATACAAGCAGAGATACACTACGACAAAACACTTGACCACCAATTTTTATGGACAACAACCAAATTCTTTTGACCAACTCTGTACATTACCTAGGACTGACAATGTAATTTATGTTGATTTGATTGCTTTTGATAAAACACTGAATAAAGTGCTTACTACAATACAATATATTAATTTTTTCAAGTATTAAAAAAAAAGGAAAGAAAAAAAAACACTTATGAAAGTATTACATGAAATATTCATTTTATTAAAACACCTCAATTACATACAACTTTTTCTCTTCATAGGAATTTGGTTCTGCGCCTTTTGAATTATTAATCTTGCGTTACTTCTTTTATCTTTTTTTTTAATGTTTTGAGAAAAGGTTGTTTGTTTCTTTTGTCGTGTTGTGCATTGTTAAATTTTGTTTTTGACCCAACTGTCAATCAAGAGTCGGTTTTATGCCAAGCGTATAAAATAGCTTTATTCTCCATACTACTGGTATCCTTAAAAATCTTAAATTTAGATTCTCAATGGTTTTAAAAAGTCTACTCTGATAGATTTAGGCTCTAATCGGCGTCCAGTTCAGAATCAATAGATTTAAAAAAAGCACTTTTCCGTATGAAAAAAAAAGCGATATAAAGTTAAAGATTGAACATACAAAAGAGCAGAAACAGTAAGGAAATACAGAACCTGGTCAAAAACTGGTCTATATCTCATGATAGATGCCTCGAAGCAGCGATGAATGCTATAGCAGGTATATAACAAACTACACACAGAAAAATGGAAACAGTACTCCTAGGCATGCACAGTTGGAAAAGGTTACAAAATAGTAGAATACATATATTTCAAGTGAAATTGTTTAGTGTAACTCGATGAACTGTAATGCCAATTATCATCTGTGCTACCCGTGTTGCAAGTCTTGAAGCATCGATATTCTGTTAATGGATTCACACACGAAGTATGATAATTTATTTGATTTATACTGTCATGAAATTTTCGCTTATGTAGACTGTGATGATATTTCCAACAGAGATTAGTAGTAAGATTTGAAGATACAAGTGAGGATTAGATAGTTGTGGCAGAGGACACAAGGGATGGCCTGATACCCTGCTACAACCCAATATAGGGTATAGATCACCCCGGGAGCTATTAGGGTAGCCTGCCCAGGGTGGCTCGATAAATCTCCATCAGCCCTGGGCTCTCCGGCCTGTCAGCTCGCCGGTTCCCGCTTGTTATTGAGATTAACAAACGTCATATATGTGTGTCACCGCTCATTCGTTCACAATGTGCTTCGTTATTGATTCAGGAAAAACAGATCCACCGGGAAAGTGGATTCTTCAAGCCCAAATGCGTCAATATTAACAATGTTGACCGTTTGAAACTAATAACGGGATCCTCAAGCAGAGATTCAACAAAATTGTTTGCGTGACGTGTTTTTCTTCAATCGACCTATGTTTCGTTTTCCTATTGGAAAATAATACAGATAAATATTATCTCTGATGCGAAGGTGGAGCTTTATGTTGATTTCAATTTTAGATCATTATTTTTTTCTCTGGGTTGATTTGTTCCGAGATTAATAAATTAGGTTTAGGCAGTTTTAGTTGAGAATGTCGTCCAAATCCTTGACTTCAATCACCTTTTATGTATTTTGCTTGCTATAAATCTAAAAAATATGAAATACAAAACCCTGGCTGAAAAGATTGACAGATTTGAAAGAATTGTATTGAGGTGTATCTGAGAGAATGGTACCTATCACTTAAGAAAAAACAAATGGGATATACGATCTATTATTCATCTCGAGTTTCTCATTTTGTGCGAATTCAGCGCTTGAAATGACTGAGACACTTATGAGAATGGATGAAAGTAGAGCCGCAAGGAAATTATATTATGGGACCAGGGATGGAGCTAGACCACATGGAAGACCGAAGGGAAGGTGGAAGGACTACGTGGCTGAGGACTTGAGGATGGTAATGAGTATCCAGCAGACATGCTGCTCACCGAAATGATTGGGAAAGGGCAGTTTGAGAGGGCCAAGAGCAGCTTCAGGCGTCTGTAGAGCCGATAAATAAATAAATAAGAGGGAAAACTAAACAATCTTATTATTAAATACATATGTGTGTGTTTAGTTCGTGCTTGCTAGTGTGTGTATTTCTAATATTTTTTATAAATGAGTGGGAAGCAAGTAAAGCAATTTCTTTTTAAGAAGTCATGGTCGTCGTCCTAAGTACAGCGGATAGTGACAGACGCATTTTGATAAATTATTTTAAGATTCTACGAATCTTGCAAGAAATAGCCTCGGATTTCGTGGTGCCTTAGGATGTTTTATTATTATTTTGCTTTGTAGATTGCAGACATTTATTTTTGAAAAAAATTACATCAGCAACAAAAATACGAACAATGTTTATGCTTTAAAAGTGTTTAATATGTAAAAACAAAATATATTTCAACACCGCTAAAAGTTAAGCAGCACTGGTATGGCTGCAAAGCATATTTAGCCGTAAGGATTTAGATTATTTTTTCTTTATGATCAGTTTTTATGTTTCAAGAGTGAAAGGAGAAAACATATTTACTTACAGATGGCAAGAGTCGTATACAAATAAATATTTGTCGTCTCTAATGAATATCATTGATAATGCGAAACCTTAACCTTGAGATTGCTATTTTAAGATTCAATAATATCGACCTGATCAATAATATAAAATAGTTATTTACAAACATTAAAATGTTTCAATTTACTTCTAAAATGTAAAATGATGATTTTAACCCTAAAAATTTCTTAAAATTCAAGAATGAAAAAATAACAATAAAATATTAATTAGGTGTAGAATCTTTAAGGTGTAGGTCAAATTCTATGAATAAAATTGGATTCTGATATATACAAATTCACCACTCTTTTATTAAATATTGATGCACAACATTTTGGCTAAAATTCCATCAAAAGATCATGGTGCAAAAGAACTATTTTATCTAAGGTGAATGGTGCTTATACCCAGAAGCCCCTGTGACAGCCTCAGGCAAGAGCTTCTGTTTTGTAAGCATCCATTCACTTAGATAAAATAGTTTCTTTTCACCTGAAGATGGCATTTAGCAAAGTTATATATCAGCCTCCGATTTTATTTTTAATAATAAAATAATTATTTGAAGCGAAATGACATGTTTCGTCACCTATTTTGAAGAAAGTTTTTTTTTTGGAGGTTATTTTCTATTAAAAATAGTCAATTCGTTTTGCTCTATGCACCGCTGAGGAATCTTAAAAAAATTGGCCACAAATTAACATTGGAGTTTGGAACTGTTCGATTTTGACCTTCTTGAATAAGAAAGAATAAATTGTCTTTCTTTTTAAATGTCTTTCTTTTAATGGCAAATATTTAACATATATTCATGATAAAAATAATGAGACTTTTATACTTCTCCTAGACTTTTAAAAATAATATAATAATAATATGACTATCTATAACTTACTGCTTTTCCCAGTCAGGGAGAAATTGAGTTAGCAGACGGACTGGCGGTTTGATGAATTATCAAAGGTTAATAAATAATCTACTAACAATTTTTATTTTAAATCATCTATGAGCATTTAAAATTAGTAACTTTTTTCATTAAAATTAATTAGCTCCTGAACGGTAGATCCTAGCGACGAATGTATATAACAAAATTATTCTCCGCTAAATGTGGAAAGGAAACTGCCGAGAAATCTCTGGTTCGAGCAACACCCACAGAGCTAGAATGATCAAACTCAGGATGAAAAAACAATGAGAGTTACAGACATATCCATGTAAAAATTTGTAAGACAAAACAGGAGGGTTGTGCTAAGATTGACTCTGTAGATTAGATCCAGACAACTGGAGAAAACGATCGTTTATAATATGGACATTTTAGTTCCTGATTAGCTGGATCTTATTGTTGTAAATAAAACGGTAGGAAGGGAGCTAAAGCTAGCAATAGTTGTTTTTTAAATATTGTTGTGTTAGCTTATATATTTATACCTACAAATTGGAAAAGACAGGACAAAGGGAATATATTTTCCATGCGCAGTTGGTAGTGCGTAGGAAGGTAGTGAGTGGGAGAACCTATTTGTTAAACTGCAAAGTTTCCTTTAAGCTTACATTTTACAGATTAATTTTAAGTTTATGATATAACAAAAAAAGATCAGACGTTAACACGACATTTGCCTGAGTTTACTAAAATATATCTAATTGTTTAAATAATGCTCTCATAAGTTATAACCCTCATGAAGTGAAGTTTGGAAATCTTTTCATTTATTCAATTCCGAAAATTGACTATTTAATTTGTCTATTTTTTTTTCTTAAATGTATTTAAGGTATGAAAATGTTAATATTGCTGCTTATTCATGGTGGTAACGAAAATTCAATAATAATACTTTTCTAACTACGATTTTCATGTACTAAAAAAGATATATGATGTGTCGTTTTTTTTACTTTTTTTCCTAATGGTTAGACAGACCGTACGTACTACCACACGGCGGTTTACTGGGATGATAATATAGTCGGTGGACTGATTTACTCTCGGTTTCACTGTTAGATTAATAGATAACTCGCTTAAGTTAGTAGGTGGAATGAAGAAGAATTTCATTTCTTATTGTCATCAGTTTGCTGAAGTTTCGCTAAATGGTGCTCATAGACCTACACAATAAAGCAGCTAGTCTAAGGAAAAACAGCATCATGGTGAATCCAGCTAAGACGGATGCCATCGTGATGTTACAAAATGGTAAGATGCCTCTACCAAGGACTCTCAAGCTGGATACCAAAGGCTTAACTCTTTTCACATCATTCTCTACCTGTGCGAGACATTGGTCAGACATCTTACCTTCTACAGTTGCGTTCGGGAGAGATTGAAATTGGCTCGATTAAATTCGTATAGACTCTACTATCTGCTAACGTCGCCGCAGCTCTCGTTACGTCTGAAACTTCAGACAAACAAATGAAGTTTGTACCTAAGGCTATTATCAGACCTTGATGCACCACTGTTTCGCTATCTTTATAAGACGACACTTCAGAGTCTGCAGAGCTACCAGAACTCCGTCCTCAGGCGGATCGTCCGTGGCACTTCGCCCCAAAGGGCCAGAAATGGATGAATTCAGGAGCTCTAGCTTACCCCAGTACCTGAGAACAGAGGCCGGAGGCACATCAAGTTCTTTGATTGGCTGAAGGCCTATGCTCACCCGCTGTTCAGAGATATAACATCCCAGATTTGGCAATATATCCCTTCGGTTGACTCTCTCGCCGAGGTAAGGGGTCTGGACTCTTCAGTCTGAACCCATCGTATCCTGAAAGTCTGGTATATGTTTTCTCTCCATCGAGTCAAGTTTGAGGAGGATGCCTACAGTTGCAGCTACCACATGCAATGGACTTTGGAATGTCCGATTTAAAATATCTCAAAAGGTAATGAAGTTCTTACAAGGTCTGTGACTGTTGCATTATTTGTTTTAAAATTGTAATATTTGTTTTCTGAAACTGTCAATAAAGGAGATAAGAACAAAAAAAGGTATATATTTTTTAAGATTACCCTTCCCCTCCCCCACTGACGACACGCATCGAATATATAACTTAAACTAAAGTGATTGTTTCCTAGATTACACTATCAAATATATTACCTGCGCTTCATTAGTATTATTTTAAGAATTTATCGAGTTGATTAAAGATACCAAATAAGTTTTAGAGATCTTACTAATAATGTATCCTATACTCATTGTCCCAGAAGGTGGCAGAGTGTATTATCTCTGAATAAACAAGTATTAAAAAAAAAAAAAAAATAACAAATTTGATATAACGTCCCTTAAGAAATGGAAAAAAAAAAAAAATCTTGCGCCTACTTCCTCGAATTTCCCCCTTTGTTGATTGTGAATAATTTGGGACAAACTATAAACTCTTGGAAATTTTAAAGTAATTAAATTTTAATTATATTAAAAGCTAATAAAAAATAATAATTTGTTTGTTGTTTGGGAAACTGTGCATGTTTGATTGTGTTTGATCATAACAAGGAAATAAGCTAATAAAGAAAAAGCAATTATCGTTTCTTAAGTCATTAAATATTTATTCATGATTTATGACTATTTAGAAAATTTTAATTAATAAATGAAATGGAATAATGATTTTACTAATAATTGTGTAAAAAAACAAAAACGGGCCACACTCAGGCATACTGCAGTTTTAAGAAAATGCTTTCAAAATAAAATCAGAGCTTTGTTCTCGACCGGCAGAGGTTGGAACGATGAAAATCTGTCCCAGATGATCACTATCAGGATTGTGTCGAGGGAACCTGTCACACCTAACTCCGCCACCCTTCCAGCACCTACCACATTCGTCTACCGCAGTCAATACCTCGGATTGGGTCTTAAATAGTCTATACTAAAAGAAAAATTGATGTAAAATCTTTAAATAAAATAAATTAAGAGGCCAACTTCTGGATAAATATACATACTCCATGATATTTTAAATCAGAACTTAGTAACACTGAGTCCATTTACTCCACCTACTAAAATATAAAATGACAAAATACATAAATTCATAAAATTATTATTATTTAAAAAAAGTATATTTTATTGATTTATACAACAAATAAAAGAACTAAATGGGCGCGAATTAGTCTTCTGAAGAAGCTACCCAGTGGAAGCACTTCAATGATTCTTTTAGGTAACACTTAATACTTATTTTATTTGCAGGTCTTGAGGCCACCGTATTTTCAGGTGCCTCAGAGGATATGAGATTTATAAAGAAGTAATTATCAGTGTGAATGAACCTATTTCGGTTTTACATACGGCACACGCATCAATATAAAATTTTAAACTCCAAATTTTTATGCCTACTAGATTCCTTTGAACCCTCAACATCGTAACCAATGAAGATCTACTGAGGTTCGTGATGAAATTTCAATTTAAACTTACTAAAAATATTAAATAGATAATATAGAGGTGGCGTAGTCAAGTGAATAGAACACTGTTCTCCGGTTTCCGGATTCGAATGTCCACTGTACCTAGCATAATTGTTTATTCTGTTATTTCAGCCGTGGAGCGAAACTATGGTATGGAGAACCTCCTAGGGCACACCCATGCCCTAAAAGTGGGTACCCAAATATTTGGGGAAATCTGACGGTTGAACGTGTTCTAGGTCTGATCATCAACTGCCGATGGCCCAGAAACTGTTCAAACATTTATATGTACTATACCCAAGACTCTTCATGAGTTGTATAAATACTGTTGTTTAAACAAAAAAAAAAGTATAGTAGACACTCTATTATAAAATAGACTTAAGGCCTAAGACTAAATTGAATCTTTAAAAGCCTACCCAAACATAGTTGATGGAGGATGACAAGGAAGCACATTGAGTTCGAACTGGCCCCTATTTGCCATCCTTTGTAGCGGTCAGAACGCGCCTCTGTAACAACACTCCAATGACAATGTCGGTTAATACAGTACTCTTCTAGGCGGGGTGGGTCTTTTGTTGACCGCGGTTGAAGCTTGGATGGGGCTCAAGAAAAGAAGATGTGTAGTAAGGAGGAAATTGTTTACAGTAAAGAATTGCAAGCAATTTATTTCACTTGATACGTTTATATTGGATAATGGAAGGGTTTATGATCCCTTATTTTTGTACCATCGTACATTAAAGGGTAAATGGACCCTCTATTAGGTTAGACCATTCCTACTGAAAAAGATGAAAATTTTTTATTTCACGTGGTATTTATAAATATGCATATTTTTCCTGTCGGAATGGCTTAAACTAATGGAGGGTACATTGGCCGTTTAAAGTGCGACGGTACACAAATAAGTGTTCATAAACACTTCCATTATCTAAAATAAACTCATCCAATGAAATAATATATAAACATAGCCATCTATTGCAATATAAATCAAAAGTAACAGTAAACTTCTAGATTAATTATAATACAAATATATACATATAACATACTAGCTGTTGCGCGCGACTTCGTCTGCGTCATTTTCAGTTATTATGATCGCTATTAAGACGTTTTTAAAAGAATATATTTGTTGTCCGGAAAGTTCGTAGAAAAATTTGGACAACAATTAAAATTTAACAGCTTAAAATGTATTTATTTAATTTACAAAATAGTTACCACCGTTAGCGATTACTCTTTCCCAACGGCTTGAAAGGTCCATTATCCCTTTTTTCCAAAAATCACTGTCCTTACTCCTGAAGAACAATAAAAGGTCCGTTCTGACGTCATCTTCTGATGAGTAGGATTTACTTGTAGAAAATTATCGAGGGAACGGAAAAGATGGAAACCCGAAGGAGCAATGTCAGAAAAGTACGGCTAAACCTTCCATCTGAAGCTAAATAACTTTTGCCGAGTAATTAAAGACACATGGAGCCTAGCGTTGTCTTGGTGGAACAGCACTTTAAGAACTCGTTTCAAAAATGGATCCTCCACATTTTTTTTTCAGCAGCAAATCACAAAATGAAATCCTTTCAAAAAGATACCTTTCACTGAGCTCATGGAAAATCCAAACGACGTAACGACCTTCTTTAGATGATCAAAACGGTCGATTTGCTTGCTATTAACTCCGCAGATATCTCACGAACAGTAATTCGTGGATTGTTTGTAATGACCATCATAATATCCTCGACGTCAAGAGTTGAACTCCGGCCAGTCTGGGGCTGTTCTTCCAAATTGAAGACGCTCTAAACAGCGAAAATCAATTCTGAACCGTGCTACGTTTTTCCCTTTTTAAAAAAAATAACAGCATTTTATGTCGAAAATGAACAGAAAAGTCACTCACTAAAACAAAAACTTAAGGTAAATTTTATTTTAAAAATCTCTACCAACTTTTCGGACGACCCAACATTTTAAAGTATTTCTGCTTGAATGATATTTTTGGTTTCATTTTCTTGTAGCAGAAGAACATACTGATGTTCTCCGCAACCCGATCTTGACGTAAATCGATTCCTACGTGTTTAAATGCTTGCCCATGTTATTTATTAATTGTTACGGCAAAAGATAACTTAACGGGAAATTGAATTATTTTAAAATTAAAAGGTAAATCATTTGGAATCGTTGGGATTCGAGGTCAATTTTACCTGTTTTTCCCAGATTTTCCACTGATTTTTCGATCCTATTGGTCGCAGCGTGATGTTATATAGCCTATAGCCTTCCTCGATAAATGGACTATCAACACTAAAAGAATTTTTCAATTTGAAGTAGTAGTTACTGAGATTAGCGCGTTCAAACAAACAAACAAACCCTTCAGCTTTATAATATTAGTATAGATTTTGCCTCCTGCAGGCCTAGCCTAGTTAGTAGCCTGATGGTCTAACTTCCCTGGAGACCAAACCATCTAGGAAGTGGAGTCTGCCATGTTCTTCCATAGCTCCTTCCACCTTTCTTTATCCCTCGCGATCCTCATCCAATTGTTTCCAGCGACGGACTTTAAGGAGTCACTCCAGCGCCCATACTGTCTTCCTCTTCTTTTTAAATTGTATGGAGTCCATTCGGTCACCTTTAATGACTATCTGCCATCCTGGACTTTGGCAAGATGTCCTGTCCATCTCCATTTAATCTTCTTTACCGGGATATTGACCTGTCTCACCCCTTTTAACTGGACATTTAACTCTGTCCTTCTTTCTAAAATTCATAATGCTCCTTAGGACAAAATTTTTCAGAAGGTCAACTTCACTTCTTGATCTTTCGTCAGTGCCTAGGTTTGGCGGCCGTAAGTTATTGAGGGCAGTGTGCAGCTATCAAACATCAGCTTCTTACTTTCCAAGCTGAAGTGTCCCTTCATTACCTCCCTCAGGGACCGGAATTTCTTCCATCCTTTTGTGATTCTTCTTTGTATCTCCTTTGTTGCACGACTATTGAAAGATATGGCTGCCCCAAATAAACGAATTCTTCTGCATACTGTAGAAATACTCCGCTGAAGGTTATCACTTCTTTTGTGCTGTTTGTCATCAGCATTGTCCAATGAAATAAATTACATGCAATACTTTACTGTAACAAGAACTTAACAGCTTCAGTTATACATAAAGATATCATTAGTCTACAATTGTCCAGGTTCCGGCTTCGAATCCCAACTGTAGCAGAATGTTATTTGCTCAGTTAATTCAGCCGTGGGCTAAACCTGGGGAATGGAGACCCTCCTGTGGCATACCCAGCCTCTATAAAACGGGTATCCGGATTTTTGACCAAAAACTTAGGATATGTTTGAAGACGGCCTAATAACCTCATTGCACGGCCGTTGCCCTAGAAACTACGGACCTCTACATGTATGGAGCCTAAATTAAAAATTAATTTCATCTGTAATACTTTGCAAACTTTCGGTATACTTGTAATTAATGTAGGTAAACTTTGAAATAGGTATTTTATAATTTTTTTGCTAACTAGAAAGACCAAATTATGAAATAACTTAACAAATAATTTCATTTTAATTGATGTTCAAGATTAATTTCTACCTTTCTGATAGTTATTTAAATATTCTTGTTATATTGAACGAGCAATTATGTAAATATGCCATAGTAAGACACAAATAACCTCTCATAATGTCAGATTAAATGCGGAGGTAGTAGACTTGTTTACTAATTAATATTCTGAACTATCTGGGGCATTCATCTATTTTAATGCATACACGTTTTAACATTAATACTTGTTTGTCTTATTCAAGGTTTCCATGATTTACCGATCAATCCAGAACAGATTTAAAGTCTTTCCACAAACAGCACTTCGCTAATGAACCAATGTTATGATACTTTGACGTAATTTCAATTGAAATACCGATATTTTTTTTCAGCTTGTGTATTATTAAAATTAATAATACATATGTCTATGTTTTTAAATAATCATACCTTTATCGGATGTTTCATTCAGAATTATCGATTTTGATGGGGAAGTATTGTATTACGGAACCGTTACTCATCAAGTTGACTTCCACGGTACTTCCAAGGATTACGGTCCCATAACCCAATAAAATATATTAAAAAATTGATCTGTGAAGATGCTGCAAGATAACAGGCAGTTGGACAGGTTACAAATTACAAATTATGAAAAGATGTCTTTGGTATTGATAACTTAAATAAGTCAATGGGTAATTCATTCACAAGAAATTATCAATAATATTACCTGAAACGGGGTGTATAACAGTCAGGACCGTTTTAAAGCCCAATACTTGTATTATTATTTCTTCGATATAAAATAAAATTAATACTCAAAGTTTAGTCCTTTTTATTACTCAAAGTTTATCTACTGTCATTAGCCACTGCTAGCCAATAGCTCGAACAACGTCGCACACTGGGGCGAACCACCAAATTATTGGACTTAGTAGTTTTGTGGACAGACTGTTGGCCGTAAGAAAAAAAAAAGGTTGAATTAAGACCCACATTATTTTTTAACAAGGAATCGATTTCTGTATTAAGATTTTAATTTTGATGTACTGGGCGGCCCAGAAGAAACATTTTTTTTTTTTAATTAGAACCCATTTGACGTCGTAAATTGATTCCGCACCCTATTTCCAGCAACTTTTACTAAGGTCACTTTTTTTTATAGGAGCAACCGTATAAAATTACGGGTTTTTTCGGTAAACCAAAACCTCCCTTTTCCATGTAAGAGGAGTAGATACTAACTATTCATCAATTGACAAGACAAAAACATGAACGAAATCATAAAAAGTTTTATTCGAATATTATAATTAGTCACTTTTACTAATTAGGTTTGTACATAATTATGTATTACATATATTTTTTTAAATTATCTACAGGTAAAAAAAAGGTAGAAAAAATTAATGTATCAACAAATTTAGAGCATAAGAGAATTTTTTTTTTTTTTTACAATTCATGAGGATTAAAGACATTAATACGTTCATAAAGTATAAACAAGCATTCAAACAAAGCAACTGGAATTTATAAAGACAACATTTTTAAAAAACTAGAGCTAAAAGGAAAAAAAATCTTGTAAACCGGCACGAGCCCGCAGGTAATTATTAATGAAAAGTAAACTATTTCAATTTAAAGAAAAGGACATCTTCCATGAACGGTCGTTGTAATAAGATATATTAGGTGGACAATTTTAATTTAAAAAAAAAACTGGCTATGGACAATATTAATAAAACTAAGAAGAACAGCTTAACAAAAAAAAAAAAAAAAAAGTAATGGGGAAATTCGAAATTTAAAATATTGGTTCTATGTCGACAAAATGCATAGGTTCGCCCCACTGTGCGTCGGTATTATTGTTAGGAATAATGTCAAAGGACGCTTAAATTACATTTTTTTCATTGAAGAAAATATGCCATGATTCGAAACAAGTAGTAATCCGATGGTTCGAGACCATATGATGGATGAGGCAGAAGTTTGAACACATGAAGTTCTTTAAACTTTTCTATGGTTCGATGGGAAGTGTGAGCTGATTACTGAGGAGTAAGTGTACCGCTCTTTTAAACCTTTCCGTGGGAGTAATGGCGACTAACAGCATCTTCCGACACACCACACTCTCTGACAAGTTTGCCAGTACTTGTGGACGGATTTGATATAATTTTACATCGTTATGTTATTTAATTTAAAACATATGTTCCCAACGAAAGTGAATATAGTTCTTTTAAGTTTTTGGTTTATTTCTCCTCCCCCCCTCAAAATTTGAGGGCTACGTTTCAAGATGCGTAGAATCCGAATAATAAATAAAAAAAATCCGATTGTCCGCCGTCCGCGGCATTTCTCCGAAACTACTGGACCAATTTTTTTAAAATTCGTTACAAAAATACTAGTGCATGCAACGATGATCCTAACACCTAGGCGTTGATATTAACTGGTTATTTTAAAAATGGCGGCCAATTAAAAGTGATTTAACTCAATAACTTAGTTATCGCTGAAGATAGAGAAAAAATATGTTAGTGTTTTTTTAACCAGAAAACCAAGAATAATTATATAAAAGAGAAAAAAAGAAAAGAAATAAATACTCCCATAACTCAGTTACTTTTTGAAAATGGAGAAAAATATGTATAGAGAAAAAAAAATTTAATTCATGTTATATGTTCAAGCCACAACTTATAAGAGATGTGATTCCCTGATAACTCGATGATTATTGTAGATAAAGAAAAAGTTTAAGGTGTTCTGGAATCAGGAAATTTTATTTGAATGAAAATCGAAAGAAAAGAAAAGGGAATAGTAACGCAGTCTAGTATAAATGCTTTTGGTTTATTATTTTCAATAACGAACCTTTGTGATCGACCAAAAAAATTACTCCATCTCAAAATCTGAAAAAAAATCCGTTTCTCCTAATTAATAAATAAATAAATCCTAAAAATTGTTTGCTTTTAGTGCCATTTCATAGATAATTAAATTTTGTGGATGTAATTAGTTGACCGTTGAGAATTACTGGAAGGAATTAGTCCGGGTGGCGGTCATTAAATGAAACAACTAAATAGTTTCAACTATTTTATTTTTTGCCTTAGAAAATTTTAAATACATAAACAAAACAAAATAAATACATATATAGAATTATATGGATACCTAAAATAGATTTGAAAATATAAATAAAAACCAACAAACAATAATAATGAAAAACAAAACAATATATATGGTGGGATAGACAGAGAAAATATGTTACTTAATAGAGTTTAATATGTGGCTATATGTGGAGGAAATGCATTGTTTATCGGTTTTGTGGTTAACAGGATTGGATTGGAGGTGGATGTGGACGGATTCAGCGATTAGTCTTTTCTTATGGTTTGGAACATAATCTAAAATGGAGCAGTCGTCAAAGTTAAAGGAATGATTGAAATGTATGGAGTGTTGTGGGCAAACAATATGTATGTGGAGTGGGCAAACAATAAAATAGTTGAAACTATTTAGTTGTTTCATTTAATGACCGCCACCCGGACTAATTCCTTCCAATAATTAAATTTTCTATAAAATGAAAATAGAATCATTGAAATTTGTTAAGAACTAGAGATTTGAAATCAGCAATTTGGCATTATCCTTTGAATTAATGCTTTTCATATTAATTAGTTACCTATCAACAGCTATATAAATAGCTATACCCAATATTGTTATTTGGAATTAATAAACCATTGTGAAATAATTTGCAGCGTTTTCAACTTAACTTGATTTAATAGTTCTTAAACCAACCAAGGTAAGTGAAAGCCGAGTGTTACTAGCACCACGCATTTTTTACACGTTTTAGATCTGCAGTAGAAGAAATTCGCAGAAATGAGACTGACTCCGTAAACTTTTGAATAGTAAAGAGAAAAGCTTAATTGCTAGGGAGATAGGAGAGACAGGTATGGAAAGGTGTTCTGGGACGACGACAGCCTGCGATCTGAACAAGGCTCTGGAAAACCAATTCCCTGTGCTATGCATAAAACATCACAGCGGACGCTCTTCTCATTATCTCATCAAGAAGCTCCTCTTCTTTAACCGGAACCACCTGTTTCAATCTATCCCTCTCATCATTCTCTCATTTAATCACATCTAATTAACTTTAATTATAATAATTAATTTTGTTTTTCATCATTTTTATTTAAAATAAATTCGGGACGAACACTGGAAGTTTTTCCACACACTCTTTTGAAACACCTAAAGTTTTTCTTTATGAAGAAAACTTTTGTAGCTACACACTCGAAACAACCCTCTTGTGAGTCTGTAAATGGAAATAGGTTGTCATATATATGAGAGAACCTCAGAGTATTCATAAAACATTTGTGGTTTCTCTTCTACTGAGTCGTGTATTTTTTTTATTTTTTTAATGGTTTTAAGTATATTGGAAATGTCATAGGATGTTTCTATTTAACTACTAACTTAATATTTAGCCAGTATTTGGGCATTATTAAGGCAAACAATTATAAATTAAAGCATCAGAATTAAATGGAAGTATCTTTTCCAACGTTAACTAGTCCATCGACCCTCTTAAACCCGCTAACTTATCTTAATAAAATCCTAGAATTCAATATAAATTTCGGCCTGATTTTTTAATTGAATACAAATCAAAGCAATCAATTATAAATTTATATTTGAAAGGTTCTCGTAAGCTACATTCCTGTATTTTTAAATAAAGATTTCTTACTTAGTAGCAAGCGAAACGTCGTTGTTGTTCAAGGAATTGTCCGGATATTATTTCGGATATTTTATTTTTTCAGTAACTACATAACTGAATAAAAAACCAGGGAATTGCCGACTAATAAAGAAGAAAACATTTTGAAGACGCGTCCACTAGTTCATATATAAGTAAATAATTGTGAAAACTAAAATTTCTCATTACAGGAATATGCAATACAAACCAGTCTACTATACGATGATTTATTATGTTGTTAGTATAATCATATTTTATCAATGAAATATTGGATATAAATATCCCCCAAATAAATTTCATTCACAGTTGAAGGTATTAGAGGGATTTAGGATTGGAGTAATTAGTAACTGGAGGTCTTTGATGTAAAATTAATTAAAATATAAAGGAGAAAACCCTTTTGATCGTTAAGCTATCGAGGAGGCATTGAATACCGCCCGGACGTTGTGATGGGATATAATTGAAGTTATTATAACTGTTAAAGTACTACTAACGGAATTCCGCCTTGAAAGCAATCTGCACAATTCACTTTATCCATAGAGGACTCGAGTTTCATGAAATGGTAACCCTGAAATAGCTTAGTGAAGACGAGGCAGACACGGGAGCGGATGAAAGGGCTACGGGTCGGAAATATGAGAGGGGGCGAGGTGGAAAGGCGTTAATCGAGTTTTGTGCCAACAAAGACGGCACGGACACAGAATCCTAATCCTACTCTTTATAGCCGCCATAAACCCTAGGCCGCTCTTCATCTCCACTCCAATTAACAATATCTTACCGTATCTCCTTTCCAATTCAAGCCTAGAACCTTCATTTTACTGAGTTCTTCAACTCAAATGCCCGAATTTTACAAGTTTCATAATTCTAAACGTTCTACATGTGACATGAAACTAGGTTTGAACCTTTCAGGTTTGTTTACATAGAACTCCAGAAGATGAATATATCACTTGTTTATTTTCTGCAGTTGGACGTATTTTTAAAATCTAACTGGAAATTGGGTTAAACACTTCATGTTATGAACACTAAGCGTCTAGTATGCCCAATTAAGGGAATACAATGACCATATCAATAAAAAAGTTTAAAGAAAAAGACATGGCGTCACATCAAATACTGTCGCCTGCGCTTAGCTTTTCATTATCCAAGGGTTTCCTAATTTTATAATTAATTAACTGAACGTTTTTCAAAGGTTTTAAGTTGGTTTCTGACTAAATTTCCTTGAATTCATCATTACTTTGCTGGGAGATATAATTTAAATTATTTTTAAAAACCAATCATTAAATTTTAATGTATTCACCATCTATAAAAATCTGATGCACGCAACACATGACTTTCACTTACTTCCGTTGTTAAAATTAATTTGGATAATTTTTACGAATTTTTTAATACAACGAATTGTGAAATAATTAATTACATTGAATTTCAACTTGTGTTTTATTAAATAATCTATTATATTATTATCTATGACAATCAGTTAGTTTTATCGGCTTTTCATCACTCTCCATTAACTTTTACAATTTTGTGAATAAGATAGTAGTTTTCCTAAAATCCGTTTTTATGTTCAAAAATACAGAAATTGCATACACAGATATTCTTGCTCTTTTCTTCTTTGACTGGATATCGACTTAGTTCAAATTTTATATTTATACGTTTTTTATCAGTACTAAATAGATGATATATTTATTTTTATAGGTCCTGCAAAATTAAAGAGAGTTTAGAGGAAGAAAATATCGCCATTTAAACTCTGCCAGACTATTTAAATCAGAATGTGACCTACATGATTTTAAAGCCCAATAAATTTTATATCGATGTAGGGAGTTTAATCAAAATCGTTAGATCCGTTTTTGAGAAAATCGTAAAAAATGCTAAATGCATTGTATAAACTGGCTCTTTTGGCAAGCTGATTTTGATGAAAAAGTAGCTGTAACATCTCGGGCATATAGTTGTCTTAAATATAAAATTTCAGTCTTGTACGACTTTTCGTTTTCGTGCTAGACTTACCACACACACACACACAGACCTTTTTGTGGGACTTGGTCATTTGGACTCAGGGGACCCTAAAACGTGTATTTCTGGAGAAAACTGGATTCGAAAATGTTCACGATTGCAATACATTCTCTTACTTTATATTTTAAATATAGGTAAGTGAAAGTAAAAATGTAATACCATTAATTATAGAGCATAGATAGATAATTTATCGTAATACCATTATATACCACGTATTAAAAATAATAAAGTAACTGATCAACAGCTCAAATATCGTTTAAAATCTCTCAAAAAACGCCAATCCCAGGCGTGTTACACGAAGCGCAACAAAATCGAACATTTGGAACTCTGCTCGAAGTTCGAAACTGAAGCGCGAAATGAAGCTCCACAATGCGGGCTCACATGTGCAGTCAGCAGTTTCTATATATAAATCTATATCGATAATAGTTAGAAAGTGGTTAATAAATGTATGCTGTTCCATAAAATAATTAATTTGAAATATTAGCTGTTATCTGTAAAAAAAAAATTTGATAAACGATCAATTAGAAATATACCTTTAATTGAAGAATTAATAAATTTTAACCTTAAATTGATGCTAAGAACTAAATCTCTGATACCTATATATAACCCATTGTCGTTTTGGCCTCTCGGAGTTCTCTTTCTACTGGCATAAAAATAAATAAAGGAATAAACTTTTATGGGTCAATCCATTTGTAATCGTTCAGACCTTGCTTCTCAACATTTTTGATTTTCTTGATTTTTTTTTACATACAATTGTATCTTGTTCTGAATTTAAAATCGTAGAAAAAATATTATAGTATCTGGCTAATACTGTTTGTGTTGCAGCAGTTTTAGGTGAACTTTATGGCTGAAAACCTCTCTACCATAATTCTAGTAATTTTGTATATATCAAGTCAAAACAAGAACTAGCGATATAATAGGGGTATGAATAATATTTTTTGTCCTCAAAACATATTACCTAAATAGTTTATAATTTATAAAAAAAACGAGATTTTTAGCCTTAATTTAAAAAAACAAACAAACAAACAAATATATATATATATATATATATATATATATATTATATATATATATATATATATATATATTCTTATTTATCCCTTTGGAGGAGACGTAAAAGTATATGACGTAATCTGGTAAGGATTGGCCCCAATACTGACATTAAATGAATAAACAACGACTAATCAATATAATTAAACAATATATAATAACTAAACAAGATATAATAGCTTCCAAAATTTAAGAAATATTTCGGATTTTGTAATTTTAATATAATTTATATCACTTCTTAACTTCATAAATACAAATTCTAAAAACATCCTTTTCACAAATCACTGCTGTTGAAATTACTACACATCTCTGATTTCCCTCTAAAGTTGCACGCAAAATGGAGCAATTTTAAACTTTAAGGTAAGTATCTTATTGTAAAATAACGCTAAAACGGGAAATGTAGAGAATTCTATGATGTAAAATGTTTACACATTTATTATCATGATTAGATATTGATAATGCTTATGGATCAAATTATGGAAAATTCAATACCAGGAATGCGCTCATATTAAAGGTAACTTTTCAACTAATAAACATCAAAAGTTATTTTATTTGTCATAGCAGGTTTGTTTATTTTTAAATGATCCATGATTATTTTTTTAAATTCAGAAATAACAATTATAATGCAAAATAGTTCACAAGATGAAAAAATTAAATATATAATCACTTTTGAAATCGATGAAATCTTGTTTACCAGATAGTTTTCATAGATACCACGTCATAATTCCGTCAACACAATCTAGTTTTAATTTGCATAGTGATTGTTAGATCTATGAATCATTTAATTTTGTATTATGTATTTTTTGCTCTACCTAACATGTATGAAACATTAAAACTATTATTTACGTTTAGAAACAATAATAATTTAAAAGAAAATATTATCCTAAATACATATTCGTTGAGAGTGATGGAAAGTGACAAAAAATCCATACACTTAAGTGGTTATGAAAAGAAATGCAAATGTGTTTATTATTGTCTCGCTAAAACTCGATAATCTTTTTATGTTCGAAAGTTTTTGAAACGAAGTTATCACCACTTCTACCTTGTTCATTGACTGTCAAGATAAGAAACACGAAGCTGCGATATTTGTCTTATGGCGTCGCACATTGGAAAATATGACCGATTTAGGTGGAAAAAATTCTGAAACGTCCATATTTATCTTTTGGAATTCCAGATTACGGAAAAAATTATAAAAACTAATTATTTTTTTGACACGATTGGCGAGCGCACTTTGGTCAAACATCAAATTTATTTTCTAAAATCTAAAAGTCCCTACATTTTACGTTTAAAGCCCCACAATACGGGAAAAATAATTAAAAAAATCTAATTATGGCTCGGAGTTGCTGAAACCTGCAAATAGATGTGTTTTATATAATTTAGGAAACTCTTCAAATTATAGGTTGTAAAACTTTTGATTCGAAATGTTGGATCTGAAAAAAATTATGTATTTCCCAAAAAGCAAAAAAATCGCAAACATTCTTTGTAATATTTAAAGACTAGAAGAATTGATGAAATAAATCTTACAAACAAATCCTTGAGGTAATTTGGGGATTATATAGTTTTTCGTTATTGAATAGGGGCATTCATTTACAAATTGCTAACTCAACTCTACAAGTAGAAAGCAATGTATATTCAATAACGAGTTTGGAAATATAATGTTTTACCTGTCTCTGCAATGTCCATTGTTAAATAAAATCAAAAAGACTTAGCGCTAAACACACCTTTAACACAATAAAAGTGGCCATCGAATAAAGATAATCCCACTATCGGTTATTAGGAACTTTTGCGAACAGGAATGATTCACTCATTTGTTATTTATTTGTAAAGACGGTATGGGGGGAATTAAGCGGGAATTAACCTACGAGATTTAGTATTAAGGGTCTTACCAACTAATAATAAAAAGGTGAAGCAGTGGAAAATTGCAAACTTTTGTCACCTAAATTAGTGATTTTGCCCAGTGTGCGGCCTGAGTTTGCCATGCCTCCGTAACACACGGAGGGGTACCAATATATCTCACTTGAGAACTAATCCTATGTGCATCCAATTAAATTTCCAGAACAAGAGATAGGATGAGATGTCAGGCCAGATTATTCAAGTCATCGATGCCTCCCGCTGCTAATTAACCGAAACACCTCAACTACTGGCAATCACCTCTCACTTCTTGCCTGATTGATTGAGAGTGAGGGACAAGGAATGTGAGGTGTGCTCATAGTTAGCTTCACAATGTTTTGGAAAAATACAAATCATTGAACTAGAAAGTTTTTTTTTTAATATTGACGTAGATATATGTCTTTAGGATGGGGGTCTGTAACTTTCATTGAGTAACACTTTTTTCCACTCTCAGTTTGACATGATCGAAAATTTGACCGCAATTCCTTATTCAGAAATTGAATGACGAATATTTTTTGATACATAAAATCGTCTACTGTTTAGTAGCTATATTGTTTAGAATGAAAAAAGTAACGTTTTGCTACATTTATTAATTGTTGGGACTTTATTGGCATAATTTCTTAGTCAAAAAACAAAAACATTTTGATGTTGCTCGCATTAAAAATATCAATGTTACTACTTAAAAACAGTTACTAGCTGACTCGTCAAAAGCTGTTCTGCCATATAAATTATTTCTAGTGAATATTTTGGTTGTTAAATAAAAAATAACGAATGTATTGTAAGTGCTGCTTCATACCACGTATTTTGCAACTTTTTACGGTTTAATAAAAAACGGCTCTAATGATTTTGAGAAAACTAGCTGAATCGATGTAAAATTTAACGGTCTTTCATATCATGTAAGTTTAATGATTGAAATTGTCTGACAGGGCTTAAATGCCTATAATTCAAAATTACTTCCTCTAAAGTACCTTCAATTTTGTAGATATGACAAAATTAACCATATCATCTTGTTAGCATTTGATAAAAAAAAAAAAATGTAAATATACAAAGTGAACGAATTGATATATAACTAAAGGAGAAAAGAGCAAAAATACTTTTTTAATTAAATTTTTGTTCTATCCAACATATAAAATTAGTTTGTTTGTTTATTTATTCAACGCCCCTTCATGCTGGTGCTGCTAATCGGACGATGCTACAGTGGGAGTCCTGAATCTTTCCTGTCCAGATTTAATTAGGAGAGGGATGTTTAACGTGTACCTGACATCGCACAGGCTTGGGATCATCTTTTAACGTCACATCCGAAAGACGGTATAATTAAGGATTTTTTACTCCCATTAAAAAATCCTATGGCCACCTGCGGATTAAACCCGGAACCTTGGGTATAGGAGGCTGTTATGCTAACCACCATGCTACAGGTACCTCACCCCATAAAATTAGTCATAAAGACGTTTCATATACCGTTGACAAGCTAAAGATTTAAAAAAGAATATTATCTTATATACACAAAATTGCTAAAGTTGCCGATGAAACTGATTGTTGTCTACAATATTGGGTTGTTTCACATGAAATGTCCGTTTTTATAGTTTCTGAAATACATAAAGGATTTTGCAGGCCTATGTTGTTTTCGTCCGAATATTTACATGTTTAAAGTAAACAGTTACTAATCCTCTACCTTTGTAGGTATTATAAACATTAGCTTCCCAATCAATTAACCACTTTTTAGTCTACCTCCAAATATGAACATGGAAACACACGATTTGCGAGTAATATTTTTTTACGATTTAAACTCGGCCATTCAGCAGCTGAGGCGGCTAGAAATATTTGCAAGCCGTTTGGGGAAGGGAGTGTTAATGAACAGACCATTCGCTGTTGGTTTGCTAAGCTTTCAGCTGGGGATACCAATCCGTAATAGATAACGATGTCCTCAAACATACAGTGGAAGGAAACCCTTACCAAACAATTAAACGACTCTCAGCACAACTAAAGGAAAGTAAAAAAGCTCGATACATGGGTACCTCATGATCTCACTGAGCGGCAGCAACACCCCATGTTTCAAAACATACCGTGCAAAAATTGAAAGAACTGGGCTACGAAGTTCTTTTCTCCCGACTTGTCCCCACCTGTTCAGGAATTTAGACAACTTCGTCAAAGGAATACTTTTTGAAAATGATGATCAAGTAAAAAGTGCGTTTTCAGATTTTGTTTCACTTCAAAGCTCAGAGTTTTTCAGTTCGGGGATAAAAAAGTTGGTGTCACGTTGGGAAAATGTGTAGAAAAAGAAGGTAAATACTTAGAATAAAATTATCTTGTTTTAATATCGTGTTTTTAATAAAAATCCACTACCTGGAAAACGAACATTTCATGTGACACAACCCAATAATATGATAGATTATTTAGCAAAACACTTGTTTCTCTTGAATTCAATTCATGAACTGATTTTAAAAACGAGATGAGTGAAAGTCATCTGCTGCGCGCACCAGATTTTTTACTATGCAGTTTCAATACCTGGAATGTTTACTTGCTAAAATTGGTTTTCAATAACGAATAATGAAGAAGGTTGCTTCTTCCATCGTTTATTGATCCATTTCCCTAATCAGCGCATTCATTAAAAGTGATTATTCATTCATATGATGCATACTAATTTTTATTGTAGGGAGGGCTCGCAATGAATACAGGAGGTACAATGGCTGCTTAAGCCACCCCCAGCGGACGTCGGGTGGGCGGGGGGTTGCAAAATGAATTCCAATTTGGAACGGGCCAAATCCCACACTGATGACCTACACCAGCTTAGCTACAATTAAATTTTAACCCATGTAAATAAAGTCCTCTATATGCTTTTGCCTCCCACAACTAGCCAATCTCCTTCCTCTACCTCCTTTTTTACACCCATGCCGTGTATATTAGTGGCGAGGTGGCACAAAATATCACACCTTGTCCCATATATAACATAAAGAAATATGGTGTATCACGCAACATTCATTTACCAATAAAGATATGTTTTTTAAATTTATTATTATTACATATTGAAATATAAAACTTTATTATTTCAATACAACAATTTAAAAAATCTGGTGCGCGCAACACACGACTTTTTCTTACCTCCGTGTTTTTTTAGGAATTTTTAAATACATGTAGACATATAAATAAATTGTTAAAGAATTAATTATTTTGAATTCCAATAGAAACATGTGTTTTATAAAATAATCTTTATATTTTTATCTATTACAATCAGTTACTGTTTGGGGTAATCATCCCCAACTCAAATGTCAAGATGATCACAACTAGGGGCTCTGATTCCTTGACATGCCACCAAGTGGCAGCAAGGTCAACATGAATTTCCCTGCTCAGGAACCAGAAATTGTTAGTTTTATCGGCTTTTCCTAACTATCCATTATCCTTTACAATTCCGTGTATCAGATAGTATTTTTTCAAAATTCTTTAGCTATCCAACGGTATACTATACATCTATATTACTATTCTTGGACTCAAAAACAAAAAAATGGCATAAAAAAATATGTTAGCACTTTTCTGCTTTAGTTATTCATCAAATTCGCTCAATTTGATATTTAGCCGTCCTTTATCAGTGTCATTAAGATGATGTGGTTAATCTTTTGGAAGGTGCAAAATTAAAGGTAGCTTAGAGGAAGAAAATTGAAATATCGGCATTTAAGCTCTGTTAGACTATTTCATTTAGAATTAAACTTACATGATATTAAAGCCTATTAAATTTTACATCGATATAGCGAGTTTAATCAAAATCGTTAGAGCCGTTTTTGAGAAAATCGTAAAAAAGTGCTCAATGCATGGGCTAAAGTAGAACTTCCGGTCAGCCGATTTTATTGAAAAAGTTGCTATAACATCGCGGGCGTATAGTTGTTTTAAATATGAAATTTCAGTTTCATACAACTTTTGGTTTTTGCGCTAGACTTAACACACACACACACACACACACACACACACACCGATACCTTTCTTCGGGACTTGGTCATTTGGACTCAGGAGACCCTTAAACGTGTATTTCCGTCGAAAACTGGTGTTCGAAAATTTCGCTATACTTTCCCTTACTATATTTAGTAAGTGTAAGTAAAAAAGAAATATACTGAATAAATAAGCAAATAAGCCCTCTCGGTTTTTCAGTTTGGAATATAACTAAAATTATTATAAAATTTAAAATTCAAAGTCCCAATTGGAATATCTGATTCATCAATATTTTAATTATAATTAAAATATTATCCAATTCCGCGACTTGTTCTTTCTACTCTAATTAGTGGAATAAGTTTATAAAAAGTTTGTCTCATTTCTCAAAAGAGCTAGGAAAACATATTATGCAAGGTGTGTCTTTATTTAATGGCATGAATGTTATATATACATATTTACTTCTTTCTAATAGTATTAATAACAAATTATTGCTAAAAAAATAATTAAACTATTTAAAAATATAGTAATGCGATGAATCAATATTTCAATTAAAATAAAAGGATTTCCTTGTTTTATTATATCTTAGCTATAATTAATCCCTGATGAACGTGATAAAATAATTGATTAACTCAAATTAATATAATTAGCAATGCTTAGGCAATTAATTACGGACTAATTGCTACATGAATTCGGCATTAGGAAATTATCTCATTATAATGATCCTATCTTATATTTATTACTTAATATCCATCAATATTCTTAAGATATAAATATAATAATTTTAAGAACAGCCATAGTCCGGAAAATGTTTGCTATTGAAAATTGTTTGTATTATTATATATCATTATTGATAATTAAAAATTCATTTGGTACTAACGTTTCTTCATTATTCTAATAACTTTAATCACGCTTTTTTTTTTCTTTATTGTAATGTGTTTTACTTTCTATTTGGAATGTTATCCAAATGATGTCTGAAAAGTACCCGACTCTATGTTACTTCACCGTTTTTCAGAGAAATAAGTAAAACTTAAAAATTACCCACCACTATGTTCTACGTGGTACTTTACACCCTTGGGCTTGGGGGCTAGTTGGAAGGTGGAACATCTTGTTACTCGCAAAAACGAATATCAGCAGTAAGAAGTTACTATGAAAACGGTAGCAATTAACAGCAAGTGCTCTGTAACAAAATTCTTTGCATAACTTTTAGTATGTCAACTTCAACTATATTTACTATTAACGAAAAAAAAAAAGAAAAAAAAAAAGAAATACGTTTAGGGGAGAAGTTTATTCCGGGTGCAGTCAAATAAACACTTAGTTTAGTAGAAAACTTAATTTAATTGAGTTGTGCCTTAGTTTCGCATAAAGTATAACGCACAAAATGTCCATACTCTCATACAATGTGAAACATTATAGTATGAAATATAGTGAATAATTATGAACAACGTTTAGTTTAAGAGGTATTATACTTTTGATAGTTTAAGAGGTATGTACTGTAATGTTTCACGGATTTGTTTTTGCAAAATTTTTTATTTGTTACTTGAGTACTAAACTAAATAAAGGAGATGGGAAAAAAATATGGTGCGCTCAACACACGACTTTCGCTTACCTCCATTGTTAAAATCAAATTAGGAATGTTTAAATAAATTTAGAGATACAAATAAATTGTGAAAGAATTAATTATTTTGAATTTCAATAGAAACATGTGTTTTATTAAATTATCTATTATATTATTATCTACGAAAAACAGTTTGTTTTATCGGATTTTCATCACTCTCCCTTAACGTTTCCAATAGTATGTATAAGATAATATTCTTTCTAAAATCTTTAGCTTTTGGTATATTATACATGTATATTTATACTTATTGTATGTATATTTATACTTATTCCGATTCACAAAAAAGGACCGAGGTCGGATTGTAACAACTATCGTGGGATCTCTCTTCTCCCAGTATGCTATAAAATATTCTCGTCAATTCTAGCTAGTCGAATCACGGATTACGCTGAAGAAATTATCGGAGATTACCAATGTGTTTTTAGGCGGAATCGCTCGACTATTGACCAAATATTTTCCTTACGTCAAATATTAGAGAAAAAATTGGAATACAACGGTGTAGTCCATCAACTTTATATCGATTTTAAAAAGGCTTATGATTCAATGGACCGTCAGAAGCTATATAACATCATGATTGAACAGGGAATACCTAGAAAGTTAGTAAACCTAGTAGAGATGTGTTTGTCGGAAACATTCCATAAAGTTAGAATCGGTCATAATTACTCCGAGAGATTTGAGGTGAGATCGGGTTTGAAACAGGGTGACTCCCTTTCACCTGTGTTATTTAATATAGCTTTAGAATATGTCATAGAAAAGGTGATGTGTACCGAGAAAGGCTTAAATATGGGTGACAAGATTCCGGTTTTGGGGTATGCCAATGATCTGGTACTGCTAGGTGAAGACACGGAAACCATACAACTAAATACAAGTGTGTTAATAAAAACCGGTAAAGAAATAGAACTCGAATTAAATACCGATAAGACGAAGTGTATGATTAGTAGCAGAAACGGTGTCGATCTTGGTGATATTGATGTATCAGGTCATACTTTTGAACACGTAGAGAAATTCAAGTATTTAGGTTCAATTATAACTAGAAAAAATGAAATCCAGGAAGAAATAAAGTCCCGGTTAAAGGTGGGAAATGCGTGTTATTATTCAGTTGCTAAGTTACTTAGTTCGCGGCTTATATCTAAAAACTTAAAGATTAGAATTTCTAAAACTATTATTCTTCCAACGGTTCTTTACGGATGTGAAACGTGGCCGCTTACCTTAAAGGATGAACAACGGCTTAAGGTTTTCGAAAATAAGGTATTGCGTAAAATATTTGGTCCGAAGAGAGGGAGGCCACTGGGGAGTTTAGAAGGTTGCACAACGCGGAATTGCGGAACTTGCATCCGTGAATATAATTAAGCTGATTGCATCGCAGAGACTCAAATGGGCGAGTAAAGTTGTTGGGCTCGACGACGAGCGGATTCGAGAAAGTTGGTATTAGCTGATCCGACTGGTAGGCGTCCTAAAGGTAGGCCGAAGCGGAGATGGGAGGATTGCGTTCGTTAAGGCTGATCTCGGGAGCTTGGGCTTGAATGGTGAACATTGGACGAGTCTGTGTAGGCGGAATTTGGTGGTATCGGCATCGAACCTTCGGGTTCGCTAAGCCTATTATTATTATTATACATGTATATTACTGTTCTTTAGTTTAAAAACAAAAAAGTGCATTAAAAAAAATACTTTTTCAGTTTTCTCGTTGGATATCGAATTCGTTCAACTTATATATTTACCTATTTTTTAGCAATGCAAATCAGACAATATGTTTAATTTTTTCTAATTTACAAAATCGAAGGTACTTTAGAGGAAGTAATTTTGAAATATCGGCATTTAAGCCCTGTCAGACTATCTATTTCATTTAGAATTAAACTTACATGATATTAAAGCCTATCAAATTTTGTATCGATATAGATAGTTTAATCAAAATCGTTAGAGCCGTTTTTGAGAAAATCGTAAACAGATGCAAAAAGCATAGTATAAAGTACATCTTCCGGTCAGCTGATTTTGATCATAAAGTTGCTGTAATATCTTGGATGTATAGTTGCCTTAATTATGAAATTTCAGTTTTATACGACTTTTTGTTTTCGCCCAGGAGTTACCGTACACACACACACACACACATTACAATTGTTTACCTGGGATTCTAATTCAACTTTTATCCTTCTTGCTGGAATATTTTTTGGTTTTATATATTTTGATATTTAAAAAGTAAATTGACTTAAAAGCTCATCGAAACTCAAAACGGCTGATGGTACCCGGCTGTTAATAAGTAAGCCATTAGAGTTGTAATTAGTAGACGATTATTGGATCCAGGCAAAAAGAGAAAAAAAAAATAGAAAATTCCGATTGGCGGGTTAATGAGGCAGCGACCTGGTTGGTCCCGATTTACAGGAAAACTCTCCGATGGGCTTCCTATTGGTTCCCTGTTTCGGTCCCGCACTTTTTTTTTATCTTCTTCGTATTTCCTCATCGTTCAGGCTTTTAGAATGTCTCTTCGTTGACGAAATTCAAAATATTTCTGTTAAAGCGAATTTATTTTGAAATTTATGTTTCGTTGCAAGTAAAGAGTTGATTTTATGTATTCTTTTTAATTCATAAAATCTCATTATGAATTATGTATAACTATAAAATATCAATTTTCAAGTGACATGGGCTGTTATTTAGTTGATAAAATATAAGAAAGCTGCAAATTATTACACAACGGTTTGTTATTTTCAAATAACTATATCAGGATATAAATGTTTATATTCCTGTTTACAGGCAATTAATTAATGTGAAAAGCAATAAATAATTCAAAGTAAAATGGCATATCACTACTGCTAACTTCGAAATGATATATCTCTACTTGTTTTTTATTTTTTTTACCTGTACCACTACAACCCATGAAGGATCTTGGGCTCAGTACATATAGAGATTCGTACTGTTTCTAGGCCAACGGCAGTGCAATGAGGTGATTAGGCCTTAATCACGCTCAGCCGCCAGGTTTTTCCCCAATTAATTTGGGTACCCATTTTATAGAGGCTGGGTCTGCCCCAGGAGGGTCTCCATACCCTAGGGTCGCCCCCCGACTGAATTAACAGAATAAATAATATTTCTGCCACAGCCGGGATTCGAACCCAGGACCCGGAGCACAGCAGACTAGTGCTCTATCCACTAGACCACGCCGCTCCCTAATCTCTACTAGTACTGCACCAATTTCAATGATTCTTTTTTTTATTTTGTAGGAAATTTAATTCTCTATGGAATTGCCTGAAAAGACATTATTGAAAATAATAACCAAAAACATTTATACTAGACTTCGGTACTATTTCCTTTTATTTTCTTTCGATTTTCATTCAAATAAAATTATCTGATTCTAGTACATCCTACATTTTTTTCTCTATCACCAATAATAACCGAGTTATCAGGGAGTCACATCTGTTACAAGTTGTGGCTGACCATATACTATTTTTTTCCTCTTTGTTCATCGCGGTATATCAATCTTGAAAATCTTTTCGATTTTTCTCTATCTTCAATAATAACCGAGTTTTGTTAGAATTACATCTTTTCTAATTTGTGACGTGAATATATAGGTCAATTTTTTTTTTTTTTACCTGTTGATCGCACTTTACTGATTCTATAACTCTATACATATTTTTCGCTATATTAAAAAATAACTGAGTTATGGGTGTATTATGGGTAAAATGCCAATTTTTTTCTTTTCTTTTTTTAAAATTATAATTCGGGTGTTTTCGTTAAAAACAGCCAATAGATTTTTCTCTATTTTCAAAACTATGGAGGGACATGCATATGTATAGGCAAAATTTCAATTTTTTTTTTTTTTTTTTATCGCGCTTTACTCATTCTAAAACGCTATACGTACATATGATTCTTTATCTTCAAAAATAACTATAGATAATATTTTACGACCCGTTTTTCCCATGTACTTCACAACCTACCTCACTTTCATCATTTTAATTGAATGCAGAGAAAATATAGATATATATTAAAACAAGGTTAATGAACAAAAAATTGCTATTATAAATTTTAAAATTAACCTTTTCATTTTAATTATTCAAAATTAACCCACCATTCACATAAAAATCTTTCCAGTGACAAACACCTACAAGAATTTCGGTGTTTTTTTTTTTTTTTTTTTTTCTTTTTCCTCCTAAAATAATTTTACCTTGCACTGATCCTGTCGGATGAGAAACGGGCTAAAAGTTTTAGTCGAAGCTTTTATCCTTGTTTTAGGCCGATATTAGATAAAAATCAGCATGACAAAACTTTCCTTGTTCCGTACTGTTCGATTTTGTTTCGTTGTTTAAAACTTTTAAAGCTCCTTCCGCTTTGGTTACAATGGTTTTCTTTCTGCTGATAATTTAAAAATGCTGTAGAAAAATAAATGAACTTATTGTATTCTAAAACTTAGTCCTAGAATAAAAAATAAATTAAAAAACAGCTTGTTAGGGTGAGTGAGTGAGAGGCTTGAATATTTTTCTCATGGATTCCAGCTCGTTTTCTCCATCCATGTGTTTACGTTTAAATAGATATATTTTTCACTTTTTACTTTAATTTTAAAGGGAAATGCTGTAAATATTTCCCATAACAACGTTATGGAAATAGTAACTAAACTTGTCTGTAAATGATAATAATCCATTATTTTAAAGAAAAGAGGAGTCATAACATTATGAAATGTCGGCGTTTAAAATAAAAATATGTTTCGATAACTACCATAATAAAAAAGTGAAGTTCTAATAAATTTACAAAACTGTTTTTATTTTTATATTACTGTTTATTCCGCTTTGAAACCATTAACTCTACGATAATAAACTAAGTAACACTTACTGTGATAAAGTGACGAGTATAATAATTTAATGTAATAATATATTACGACAATCATTGTCATTGTAAAATATACAAATAGAACAAAACCTTGCAATCATAAAATGATTTTAATTTTAATGCAGATTTTATCATAGTTATTCTAATTAAAACAATCTAAGAACTATTAAATAAAGGTAGAGTTAAAAAAAAAAGACTATTTCAATCGGTGTAGGGTATAGGGGTTTAGGAGTTTAATCAAAATCGTTAGTGCTATTTTTGAGAAAATAGTACAACAATGCGAAATTCATGATATAAGTAGTTCTTCTGATGGACCAACATTGATGAAAATGTTGCAGTAACATCTCAGCGTATATGCGCTTTTTAAATATGAAATTCCAGTTTTATAAAACTTTTTTTTTTTTTATGTTAGACTTACCACACACATAATAACCTTTTTGCGGGACTTGGTCATTTAGATTCATGGAGCCTTAAAACGTGAATTTATGATGAAAAGTGGAAATTTTCACGATCGCAATACGTATACTTTTTTTTTATATTTCATACATAGGTAAGTGGAAGTAAAAATGAACGTAAATTGTTAAATTATTATATAATAATAAGATTATTAGTAATTTCATGTTGAAAGTGAGGACAAATTCCAAGAATTTCCAAAGCTTAAAACTTTCTTATCTATTTATATTAGTCTTACATTGATTAACAAAATTCCTTCGTCAAAGTATCTTGTATGTATCACCAATTTTTAGGTTTAAAAATGTACAAGATTTTTTTTTTTAATTTTTGTTGTATGAGGTAAATCCTAGTGGAATACGAAAAATTCCTTGGTGAGCAGAATTGTGTGGGAACTGGAAAGAATTATGTGAAAACATTTTTTGCGGTAGCGAGATCTTTATATTGAGAAATGCCAACCTCCTGGTCCCTTCGGCTTGGATATTTTTACTGCAGGGATCTCAGGCACTCAATGTCTGTTCCTTTATTTGTTCTTCAAAGGGAAGAGGTCAGTATTCGAAATTCTCCTTACCCTTAGGATGGCCACAACAGATGGATTCTTGATTTATTACAACTTTTTTTTTTTTTTTTTTTTTTTTACAACAATTTTTTGATATATTTACGATGGACTTTACATTCCGTACCTGACTCCTTTCATTCGAAAGCTGATTTGAAAACTATTGTATTATGCCAGTATTTTTAAGATTTGGATTCACTCGGAATGTTTCCATAAACACAAATAATATTCGGTTGGAAAATAGGTCCTTTCCGTTTTTCTGTTCAATTTTATGTCACGACGAATGTACTTTTAACAGATGAATCAAAGCCTAAGGAAGATTGTTTATCTTGCTAATAATATGTTAACAAATATATCTGTTACCTCTTGTTGAAACTAGCTAAGTATTGTTTTTGCACTGTGGATGTGGAACTTCATGAATAAAAGAAATTCCAAAAGGAAGAGGACATAAAGAAACACTTGGATCATTTGTGTAACAATGAACTTCAGACATTCTATAAACATGGCATTATGCAGTTAGTGGAAAGATGGAAAAAGATCATGTTAAATTTTATGTTTGTAATACATTGAGTTTCATTCCAACGTGAAATAATGAAAGGACTTATTTTCCAACCCAACAATAAGAATTAATAATGAGATAATTGTTTAGGGGTATCAATTTGTTGTTTTTTACATTTTCTGTTTAACTTAGACGAGGAAACTGCCCTCCAGTTTTTATAGACAATCACCAGATACCACAATCAAACACAGTGACGTACTTAGGACTTACTTTTGACAAAAGGTTGCCATGGGGCCCACACATCAAGAGAATACGTAAAACTCTAAATTTTCGAGTGAGACTATTGTATTTGATACTTCTAAACATTCTAATTCAGCCATCAGACAGAAACTTAATGTATGGACTTATTTATTAAAACCTATATGGACTTAGGCTTGCCAAATATATGGAGCTGCTAAAAAGACACACACGAAAAATACAAACCTTTTAATCGCAGTTTTTAAGACTAGCAACGAACTCACCACCATATATATGTTTCAAACGATACCCTTCATTCTGACTTGCGTATTCCAGCTACAACAAACCACATTCGATCGACTTACAAAAGATTTCACGACAAACTAAATGGACACATAAACAAACTTGTGCAAAACATGGCTAAAACTGACATATCATCCATAATTCGGCGTAGGCTAAAAAGGAGCTGGATAAGGGACCTCCTGACCTGAAAATATAGTTGTGTCAAATGTCAGGTGCTGTCTCCCTCATGCCTGCCCACGCCACAATTTTTTATTTTAGCACATTTGCTTATTGTAATTTTTTACAGGTGTGAATAAAATGTTGAGTTAAAAAAATAAAAAGGTTCTGTTTATTCAGCAATCATCCTACATTCATAAAGCTTAATCATATAACAAAATATTTACACTGCTTAGTTTTGTATATCTATCTGTCTATTTGCAATATTTCTATTTGTCCTAGTAAAATGTTATTCAAAAGGGACTTGTCCCAGGATAATAAAAAAATTATTTATTTATTTAAAATGAAGATTCACTACTTATATTAGAAAATGAAAATGACTAAAGCTGGAAGGAGTAAAAGAATCTCAGGCATCAATCTCACTTCAACGACTCTTGAATTCCACCAACAAAACTTACTTCTTTGTTCCGCTGACAGCTATTCAACTTTCCTACTGATCCATTTTTATTTGTATTACTTGAACCTATTGAGTGAACGGTTTCATTTTCCGCATGTGTATGGGATAAGTAATAAGGAAATGTGTTGTAGGATTGGGATCTCAAGTTAGCTAACTTTTCTTTTAGCATGGAGTAATAATTTTATGCTTTCCTCTTACAACTATGCTTATTTATTTGCCAATAAATCGTTTAGCATCATTATGATTAGACAAGGTGGACGAAAGCTTGTTTAACTGATTACTATTGCGGTATTTCGGAATTTGAAAGGTGAAGATTCTGCAGTCCAGAGCGCTTGCTGTTAGATTGCCAAAGTAGAGAAGGAATTTACAGAATGTATAATGAGGTTTCTAGTAATACTATGAGTTCAATTTTATCGGTTACAATTATGTTCTTAGTACTTTAATTGGCCGAATGAGGGCGGAGTCAATCCGGGTTTGTGGACTGTCACCTTGTCAGGAAAACGGGAAAATGTATTGGTCCTGGACCTTTATGAATGATCAATTTAAGTATTCAGAACAATGGCCTGTAAGTAGGAGTATCGGAAAGAAGTATGGCGCTGCAGTAGAAATTATGTGCATACAGCTATGTTCGGACAAACGAATTCCTGATTCTGATTCCCTTTTGCTGGTATTTCGCATTAAAGTCTATATTTATAAGGAATGGTACCCAAAGGAATCAGGAAGGGGATTGATCATTATTATAAAATAGAAAGCGGCGTTTTAGAAAAGGGACATGATGTAACAATTGTTATGTATCTATCCGCATAAATTTATATCTTTACAATTAACGTTTGGAGAAATTACGGACTGGTAAAGGAAGATAGTGGAAGTATAGAGAGCAACGGGATGATGAAATCAGTGCAGGGTGAGTATTTTATCGAGAAGAGAACTTTAAAGATTAAAAACAGATTAGAAATATTTGCATTTCCCAATATTACACCAATTAGCAACATAGTAACCCATGTTTTTTTTTTACTTTTCTGCATCTCATTCTATTTTTTTCCTCCTCCTTAATAAATCTTCCTAATCCCTGAATACAAATCCAAAATCCACCCCGTTATATACGCTACAATCCTCCCGAAATCTCTAATATAATACAGCAAAACTAGATGAATCCTTCATTAACTTTGCTAACGCATCCTTATTCGTTCTATCTCTCGTCCATGTTCTAGATTCCAGTGTTCCGGAAAATCTTAGACGTGAATTTGTCGAGGTACGGAGCGAGAGACTGCAGAGAGTATTCAAATTACCAGCATGCAGAACCGATGCCTTGAGGAATGCTTTCCACGCCGCGGCAGCGAGAGAGTTCAACCAGCTAACGGCGGAAGTCAGGTTTTCTTCCTATTTCTGTACAGCTTGCCATCGACTGTTCTTGGATGCAGACCCGTCGAGTGCGCCTTGAAGCTCTGAGCAAACCTGGAGATGTTTCCTTTCCTTTCCTAATATCCCTTGGTTCATTTTTCTTTATCTTTCTATTTTTCCTTAATCTTTTCCTTCAGTGTTTATTTTCACTTAATTGTATAATTTATAATAGTTTTGTTTTAAGTTTACTTATAAAAAGAAAAAAAAAGTATATGTGTATAGAATAATAATCGTAATTGGCACAAATATAAGTGTAAAAGTTATTATTTTGTCCGTAAGAAAGGGCCTTAGCCTCTAAGACAATAAAAATCAAATCTAATCCATACCCAAACAACGTATCTTTGTCCATTTTATATTTATTCAAATATCGTGATTTTTATTCTGAATTCGCTTTAGTTCTGCACAGAGCTTATGGATAGTAATCTCATTTACATGTTTGCTATTACGCAATGTTTAGATTAATTAATATAGTTTGTAATGTGTGTTCTTTAATGTATGATGGAACTTATTGTATGGATAAATAAGTTCATATTCCATTCCATTACAATATAAACTACATATATATTTTTAAACAATTTTACCACAAAAAAATAAGTAGCTATCAACTCAATCTGGTAAGCTAGATGTATATAAATAAGTTGCAGTAACCTGGTTATTTGAAGGTGATTGTATCCGGAACTCATTAGGCGACTGCAGCTGGTCCCCCGCTCTATTATCAACTTGGGCAGAGCCCCATCGATCAATCTTGTCCCTAATCTTCCCATCTTCGTCTAGTCCTATCTCTCTTCGTTCTCGGCGTAGTTAGTTGTCTCGTCTCTGTACCTGTACTGTCGGCAGGGTTTGCAAGTCATCGCTTTTGGTTTGATCAAAACGTTATACGTCAGTCTCAATTGATCGTAAAAAATGTGTATTTATTATATTTCTCCGCTTTTCTTAGAACTGAGAAAAAATTAAATACACTAAAATAAACACGATATATATTTTCCAGCATGACCTTTGTTTTTAGAGAGTATTGAAGAAGAGAAATAAACACTATACTTTTTTTTTAGTCTAACACGAACACAAAGAACTCGGATAAATTTTGAGTAAATACCTTTCAACTATTAATTGAAGATTCAACATTAAAAAAGTTGCTTTAAATATGAAGAGAAAGTTTTTTACTATTATACGTTCATGGTGGTTTCAAATTTAAATAGATGATTGATTCTCAGGCAATCTTGAATTTAACTAAAATACTTCGTAAATAGTGATTTATATATTTAAAAATATCACTAAGCGACACTTAAATATAAAGTAAAAAACTCTGAAAATTATTACAAAATGGTTTATTACTTTCAAATAACTATATTAGGATATAACTGTAAATATAGCTGTTTATAGGCAATCAACTAATATGAAAAGCAATAAATAATTCAAAGGAAAATGGCTAATCACCAATGCTGGGATCACTTGTAGCTGGGTGGCTAGCGTAACAGCCTCCTATGCCAAAGGTCACAGGTTCAAACCCGCAGGTGGTCCTAGGATTTTTTAATGGGAGTAAAAAATCCTTAGTTATGCCGTCCTTCGGAGGGGACGTTAAAAGGTGGTCCCGAGCCTGTGCGATGTCAGGTACTCGTTAAAGATCCCTATCCTAATAAAACCTGGATAGGCAAAATTTAGGACTCCCACTGTAGCATCGTCCGATTAGCCATAGTAGCATAAAGTAACGTTAAATAAACAAACAATCAACAATGCTAATTTTGAAACGCTATATATCTGCTATATCCGAACCAATTTTAATGATTCTTTTTTCGTTTTGTAGATAATTTAATTATTATTTTGTATTATATTGTATACCTAAATAGTATTTGTAGTTCTAATATTATTTAGGTATTTATTGATTGATTATGACAAACAGATTAAAATTTCAATTTTTTTTATTTTTTTTAATTTCTGTTATATAATTAACAGCGGTGTATTTATTCTTAAATTCTATATATTTTTATACTCTATCTTCGAAAATAACCGAGTTGCCAGCGTATATAAAAGCAAGATTTCAATTTTTTTAGTGCTTTTAAAACTGATACTAAAACTCATTACATATTTTTCTCTATCTTCAAAAATAACTGAGCTATGGGCGTATTTATAGGTAAAATTTCAATTTGTTTTATTTTGTTTTTCTATTTTTATAGTTTTGGTTAAAATACAATAATAAATTTTTTCATCTTCAAAAATAACTGAGTTATGGGCGTATTTATAGGTAAAATTTCAATTTGTTTTTCTCTTATTATAATTTTGGTTAAAATACAATAATACATTTTTTCATCTTCAAAAATAACTGCGTTATTGTATAAGATCACATTTGATCGGCCGCCATTTTAAAAATAATCGGCTAATCTAAACGTCTGGGTCCTGGGATCATTTTTTATATATCCTAATATTTTTGTGGCGAATTTCAGTAGCTTCAGTGGACAAACAGATATTTTTTTATTCATTTTTCAGGTTCTACGTATATTGAAACTTAAGCCCTTATATTTTGAGGGAAAATAATAAACTAAAAGTGCTAGCTGATTATTAATCTGGATTGGTAACAAAAAGATACATCTCAGCGATAAAGACAATGAAGAGGCAATACCCTCAACATGCCCTACCGCTAATAACAGGACCCCTAGGAAAAGCAAGGATTACCGGACCAAGTGGTCCAAGGATTAAGGAGGAATCGATATGCCTGGGTCCTAATATATGTAAATACCGGGTCGGTTCAGGTATATGATTCCGTATCTCTGGGGGATATACTGAACATATACATGGCGGTTCTATAGTCCTCTGTTGGGTCTCACGGGAGTCTTGCTATTTTCTTAGGAGAGTATTATATCTATGTTCAAGTTTTTATTATAACATAAACTTAAACATTTGTTCACTAGGTCCATATAACTTCCTAGCAATTTCAATAGGTTAGTATGTAATTAATGACATGGGAATATTTAAAAAAAAACGCTGCAAGTTGTTACAGAATGGTATATTATTTCCAAATAACAATATTAGGGTATAATTGTTTATATAGCTCTTGATAGGCAATTAAGTAACATGAAGTGCGATAATTCGAAGGAAAATGGCATATCTCGACTGCTGAATTCAAAACGCTATATCTCTGCTAGTTTGTTTGTTTGTTTATTTATTTAACGTCACTTTATGCTACTATGGCTAATCGGACGATGCTACAGTGGGAGTCCTAAATTTTGCCTATCCAGGTTTTATTAGGATAGGTGATCTTTAACGAGTACCTGACATCGTACAGGCTCGGGACCACCTTTTAACGTCCCCTCCGAAGGACGGCGTAACTAAGGATTTTTTACTCCCATTAAAAAATCCTAGGACCACCTGCGGGTTTGAACCCGTTACCTTTTGCATGGGAGGCTGTTACGCTAACCACCCAGCTACAAGTGATCCCTCTCTGCTAGTGTTTAACCAATTTCAATTTATGTGTAAACATTTCAATTTTTTTCTTTTCTTCTTTCTGTTTTATATTATTATTCGCGGATTTTCGGTTAAGAAACACTAACATTTTTTTTTCACTATCGTATAATATGACTGAGTTATTGAATTAAATCACTTCTAATAGGCCGCCATTTTAAAAATAACCAGCTGCTATCTACGCCTAAGGCCCAGTTGCACCGACCGTGGTTAACTTTAACTTTACTAATCTGGATAAGTAAATCACGGGCTAGTAGAAACTCCGTTGCACCGATCATGGTTAGCCCTAACTTGATGTTAAATGATCGCGATTAGCTAATTCACCTACCTACCTCGATTATCCGATGTCAATGTTACCTCAATCTCAACTGTTACTTTAGCTTTGAAACATTGTTTGTGTCAGTTTCAGTTTGTTTTTTTCTGAATATTTTCATAATATTCATTCCAATACACCGAGGAAAAATGAACACAATCTCTTCAGATGAATACCAACATCAGATGAAGATATAATACTACTGGTAAATATACTTCCTAGGAATAAGCTTTAAAAAGTAAGGAGCAATCCATTTGAAATTTAGGATGATGTGGAATTCATAAGAAGGTATAGATTTCAAAAAGAAACAGTGCTTAATATGATTGAAATTTTTAATATTAATGATTTTGCATCATATCATACAAACAGGAACATCCCAATAACACCTTTAAACCAGTTACTCTAAACCTTGAGGTATTATGCTGCTGGTAGTTACCAGCAGGCTGTTGGGGATATCATTATTATTGATAAATCTACAGTTTGTAGAATTATTCCACGCATAACAGCATTAATAGCCAGGAAGTCAAGAGATTTCATTAAAAAATCTGTCACAGAAGTTGATAAAAACAAAACAGTGTCAGATTTCTATTGGATAAAATCTTTTCCTGGAGAAATTGGTGCAATTTACTGCACTCAAATTAAAATCCAGTCTCCAGGTGGAGCAAATGCAGAACTATTTCGAAATCGAAAAGGGTGGTTTTCATTAAATATACAAGTAGTGTGCGATGCGAAATAGAAAATCCTTGATATAGTTTCACGGTGGCCTGGCTCTGTGCATGACAGTCGGATTTTCAATTCAAGCGTATTACGAGTGAGATTTGAGGCTGGAGAATTTGGAAATTTTTGGCTTCTAGGAGATAGTGGTTATGGATGCAAAACATATTTAATAACACCAATTTTAACCCTAACAAATGATGCAGAAGAAAAATATAATCATGCACACATCAAAACAAGGAACATCGTTGAGAGAGCGTTTGTTGTTATGAAAATAAGATTTCCTTGCCTTGCCAATGGAATTTGACTGGCTCCAAAAAAAGCTGTAAATATTATTGCAGCGGTAGCTGTCCTCCACAAATTGCAATAGAAACCCAGGACATCTACAACGTACCAGAACCAGAAGATTACTTTCCTGATGTTGCTTTACCATCAGAAATTATATGTGATAGTGATATAGCTATTCGCAGAGCACTCGTCAACACACATTTTTCAAGAGGAAAGGAAATGACATAATTTTATATAAATTTTAATGTGTGTTATTAAATCAATTAACCTTTCCCTCTTTTGTTGTCATGTGTTAATTTACTTGTTTATATTTATCAATAAAGTCTGAATTTTGTATTTTATTTACATATTTTTCCCCACTAATTCAGTAAATTGATTAATAATAAAAATAGGTTTATTTGAAGAATGCAAAATTATATTAAATAATTTGTTTATTTCAATAAACTTTAAAACAAGCCAACGTTTCTGGGCCCTTCTCCATCATCAGGACAAACTAAAATACATCAGAAAAATTATCAATCAACATTATAAAATAATTTTTTTTATATACTAATTAGAAACCTTACCAAAAATATACATAACAATGTTGCATACAAATTATATTTACCCGAAAGTCATTTAAAAATTAAAAAAATATTCATTTTTGATTAAACTTTTGTCAATAATGTATGTCATAAAATTGTTTGTTTTTTAAAAATTAACACTAAGAAAGAAACCCCCATATAAACTGTCATATTCTTTGGCCCCTTATGGATTAGGGTCATCCTATGTACTGTATAAAGTACACACTGATTTATTATTAAATATAGGTCACTAAGGTAAGGTTTACAATTTTAATTTCCCTATCGTATCTGCCTAGCGAGAACTGCTTGTGAGAGGTGCTTTAAATCTGTTTTATAATTTATGGTATCTTTTATATTTTTGTTTATATATAGATTTGATTGTTTTTCCATTAAAACTATTTTTTCTATATACAAAATTGTAGGTTTTTGTAAATAAAAATTGTGATTAAGCTGAATACTGTGTTGTTGTGGAAATGCTGTGGTGTTTATATTTTTGCAATTATTACTGTGTTGTTTGACTCTGATTGTGTTCTTTTTAGAGGTTTCTTCTATGTTTATCTTATCACAATTTATTTTATAAATAACATTCAGTCGTTCATGTGGTAAAATCTTTAATGTTTGATAAATGATTACTTAGTTTATTATGGTTATATAGTCCTAATTTTGTCTGCGGTAAATCAAATTCAAAAAGTGTTCTCTTAATTTTTTTGGATAGATGAGGTATGAATTGCATTTTTTGACATTGGTATATATTTCTATTTCTTCCACTTATCATCTCTAGATTTATCACATTATTATTATTACCTATTATTGTTTTTTGTATATTTTCATTCAGGTAAAAAAACTGTGATAGTTTTTGGTTTAGCTTTTAATATTTTATTGTTCATAATGTTATCAATTTTTGGTTTATTTTTAGTATTGATCAATTTATAGTTATTAACGTTAAGATTTTTTGTCACGGGTTCATTTTAAATTTCATTGTACCAGATTTAATTTATTATTTTTTTTCGAATAAATTTTTTAATAATATTTTATATACTATAGTTTTTATTTCATTTAGATACTCATTGTCTGTCTGGTTTCACAATACAATCCAGCTTCCTTGATAGTCAATAGATCTTAAAATGTTTCATTATTAATTCTCAACGGTCAACTAATTATCTATTATGGTATTAATATATATTAATCGGCAGAGTAAAAGAATCATTTCAACATAACCTAACTGTCTAGAGGGCTAGGAGTTGTTAAATACGTCACGAATATGATGACGTCCCGCGCTAACCCATGTTAAATAACTCGGATTAAAAATTTGCTTGGTGCAACTAGAAAAAAACTTTAATCATGATTAGCTTTTACCCCGGGTTAGTTAACAGCAAAAGATAACTTTAACACAGGCTGTTGGTGCAACCGGACCTAAGTGTTAGGATCATTGTTGAATGGACTAGTATTTTGGTGGCGAATTCCAAAAAAATTGGTGAAGCAGTTTCCGAGAAATACGGCGGACGGCGGACATACGCATCTTAAAATGTAAATCCTCAAATGTTAAGGGGGAAGGTGGAAAGTAATTTTTTTTTTTCTGGTCGATAACAAAGGTTCATTATTGAAAATAATAAACCAATATTTTTGAATATCAACAATTACATTTTATTTTAAAATTTAAAATGACTCTTATTTCTTTACCATACACATTTGTCAGGATTGAGAGAGAGAAGCTTTAAAATGCAGCTTTTTATTCGTTTATCGTCACTTTATGCTACTATGGCTAATCGGACGATGCTACAGTGGGAGTCCTAAATTTTAGCCTATCCAGGTTTTATTAGGATAGGGAGGACCTTTAAGGAGTACCTGACATCGCACAGGCTCGGGACCACCTTTTAACGTCTCCTCCGAAGGACGGCATAACTAAGGATTTTTACTCCCATTAAAAAATCCTAGGGCCACCCGCAGGTTTGAACCCACGACCTTTGGCATAGAAAGCTGTTATGCTAGCAACTACGCTATGGGTGACCCCTCAGCTTTTTAAAACTTATTATTAGGGTCGTTATAAATATTTTCAGTGTACATCATTTGTTGATCAGTTTCATGGGCATAGAAAAGGGAGGCCATGAGACCACGTCTTCCTTTAGAAATCCATAGGAAAAATAAAAATAAAAAATAATAAAATGAAATAAGGTATTTGAATAAACAAACGGATTGGTTTTCATCATATACGTACATGTTCTCCTTTAACCAAAAGCTAGCGTACTCCCTTTGTCTAGTTTACAATAACAGTGAGTATTATGTTTTAAGAACCAAAAACACAATCGCAAAACCCAAATAGCCCAGTATAACACCACATAATCTTTCTTTTGTGGCATGCGGATGAAATTTTTAACATGAGATGTGTACAATTAGATACAGTTCTTAAGTTTTATTCATGTGTAATTTTTTTTCTCTTACTTGAACTATTCTTTTATATTACCCTGGAAGAACATTTATTGGTCGCCTACAAGCTTCATTGTTGGAAATAATAGGAAAATAGACTGCTATGCATTCTAGGCTACCTAAATAAACGTTATTAAAAAATCATCAGTTTCAGAGTTCTAGCGCATCGCCTGCCGTTTATGAAGTCAAATTATTTATGGGGAAAGGAAGAGGAAGAAACTGTTTAATTTTGGTCTGAAGTTCCCTTCTTGATCACTCACCGCTGGACCGCACCTAAATTAATTCTAGAATCAACTATCCTCAAAGTATAACTTGAATATGATATATACTTATCAAGAAAACTCTACACTTAACTGTTTATTTGTCCTGGAGTCAGTTTATTGATTTTTGACCACCCTAGCTAAATAGCTGGCTAGATACTTGATCTTTTACCGACTTTGGAGCGTTAAATTTAATGAAATATTTTTACTACAGTGTCGGATTATCCGTATACGGAATGTAGGTCACAGTGGAAAGCCGGAAACTAAATCGAATTATTTTTATAATTAAAATAGTAGGTTTCCTTTAGACCTGTTTTTATTATGAATTATTTTTAATTTTAGTAAACAAGCAAGTCCATAAAATAAGGTTCTTAGATATACATTTATTCCTGTCCAAAATAAAATTTATTTACACTATTTTCTATGATGCATATATACTTATGTATATATAAACATGCTACTTCAAAATGATTTCCTCTCAGAAAAAATATTGTTTCTACTATGCATCTTAAGCCCCATTTTTTTAATATATAATGAGTTACTTGCAATCGAGAAATATAAGATAGTTTAAGTTTTCTTCGATGAAAATCAGGATTATAAAAAAAAACAAAATAACAATACATAGAAAACTAAAGATTAGCTAATTAATACCAAATTAATACAAAACTGTCATCAGTCCTATATTGACATATTCTGCCCCAGTCTGAAGTTACACCTGTGATTAAAACTACCGTAAAATAGAGATGGTTCAAAACATATGTTTGAGGATTATAAATAATTGTCGTGAAGTGATAATGTTTGAATGTGTGTATATATGGGAGAAGTTGGTTAAGGGTATAGTAAAATAAACACACAATTAAATATAAATATAATTTAATGGTGCCGACGCTTGGGCCAAAAATATACGTCTTCTTCAGGACTATAAAAAAACAAAAACTATTTTCTTTTGCTCCTTTTGTTTCTAATTATTATTATATTTGTCAATTGTCATAAATACTGTTTAACTTTATTTTTAATAATCAGTACAATTTATTTTACTCATCGTCTTTATATATTGTATTCTAATACTGGTTGTTATTTTTGTTTTTTATAGCCCTGAAGAAGGCCTATTATTTATGCCGAAATGTCGGCACTATTAAATTAAGTTTATACTTAATTGTGTGTTCATTTGACTGCATACTCAACCAACTTCTCCCATATAAATAATTATTCTCGATACACACGAATTTTCACTATGTTATTTGAGTAACAAGCTGATGAAAGAGTACTCTAAAATGTTACACAAACAAACGTACGTCACACATATTACTTCATTAATTGTGTTATATAAAAGTTTATTGGTTAAGTATATATACATAACACCATCAGTCTGTATTTTTTATGTTGATTACTTACCTTAATGTATCTATATGATATAATTTGTTTTGTTTTAAAAATTGTTTTGTTTTGCTTTCACTTTTTTATTGGATAGGTTTTTGATAGACTTTTCCTACTGTTCAGAACTAACTTAGGCTATTATTACCATTATCCCCACTTGTACATAAACTTAGTGTAACATGTGATTGGTGCAATACCATAACATGTATAAATTCTGAGGCTAACGGCCACTTGTAAATTCTTGTGAAAATAAAAATCTTAAAACTATTTATTTATATTTACAACTGTATTGTACAACATATCTAGTAAATAGGATAAAATAAAATATCCATGAATGAGACATGTAAAGAAGCTGCCCATCGGCAACATTCTAAAAATATTCTAAACTAGAAGGTCTCTAGACCATCTTCTTTTCAGACACCTCGCAGGATTATCAGGAATTGAAGTAGAAGAAAGGATTAAAACTAGAGGATTAGATTGGGAATGGAGTTTGTCATGAAAGGATTGATATCTGGTTTAGACCAAATAAGCAACATACGGAACATTAAAGTCTTTGTCAAGGTGGAGTCCATGATATCGGATCTGTTCAACAGGAACTAGCGGAATGTTATTGAAGGACACAGTAGAGCAGGATGTCATAAGTTTACGACGAAGGGTAAAGGTAATTTGGTGGGATTTTTTGGAATTTATTTTAATTCTCCAATTTTGACACATACCTTTAAGGTCTCTGATGTGGGATTAGAGAGTTTGTGAGGCAATAGTTGGATCAGTATTGACTGATAACACAGAAGTGTCATCAGCATAGGTAGAAAAGAAATGTTTTAGGATGGGACGGGATATCAGCCTAACGTGTAAAGAATGGGTCATAGATTATGCTTGAGGAACACTAGTATGACTAAAAATGGATGAATAGGAATTATTATGATAATTTATAAAATAGTTATGATTCACTTTAAAGGATCTGCCAGTGAGATAGGACTGGATGAAAAGGAAGTGTGTAGGAGGAGGAATTGCGGAGTTTGTAAAGCAAGCCTGGAAGCCAGACTCAGTCAAAAGAATGCCTAAATAAAAGTTAAAAAATAGAAACCAATATATTTCATATTTATAATATAAGCCTGAAATTAAAATTCTGATGTGAAGAACGTTATTAATTTTAAAGGATAGATTCTTAGTTATTCTGTATACTATCAGCTAATATTTTTTATATGACTTCAAGACCCAAGAAAGCTGCAATGTGTTCCGAAATGATCAGTAATATTAATTTCTTATTCTTTTTTAGACAATAAATTATATTTTTAATACTAAAAATAGAAGTTTCATAAGATATATGATTTTTTATTATTATAATTTATTGAAATTTACAACTGGAATAGGAAATACATCAAGTAAATTGGCTCATAATATATAGATAATATACATGAAAAGGCATGAAGAGAACATGCCCATTGGCAACACTCCATATATAATTTTGAAAATGAAACAGTTCCCAAGTTAAAAGTCAGTATGACTGACCCAGCTGTTAGATATTATCGATAGCAGCCATTCTGAACATTAAGTACTTAATCCGCGATAGTCGGTTGCATCTCGAAGTTGAAAGCCCCACCTACACAAATGACAGCACTATAGGCGACCTGCGCCCACTCAATTTCCTTCAAATATATATTAGAGCTGTATCGGTAAACAAAAATCCACATCGAAGGATAAAAATAACAGGGGAGCCGCCTTGCTGTTGTTTTTAGAAGCGTGTAAGTTAATTGAGTCTGGCTTTATCAGCAAAACAACCCCGTGGATAACAGCCAACAAAATGAAAACCAAACTTCTACCAATAGCCACAACTTCACGCCTCTCAATTGGCTACAGGTAAATTATCATAACAAGGTGATTAAATATGTTTCGCACTTTGTACAATATGTTTAAATATGTTTTATAAAAGGTATAATTTATTTTATAACTTTAAAATAATGCTTCATCATAGCTATTGCCTATTTTTTGCCTGGCTATCTTTGATATTTTATTAACAGTGTAATTATTATTTTAACTTATAACAATTTTATATGGATTAATAATAATTGTATAGAAATTGATCATAATAATATTTTTGCACTATATATTATTAAAATATATAAGTGATAATATTATATTATATTGGATATAATTACAAATAATGCCTTCCAATAATTCCAATATTATGTACTAGCTGACCTTACTGACGATGACTATGTCTTTCTGCCGTTCACGTGTGATGCGATCACCAAGGGAAAAGGGTTCATTATATATTAATATATATATATTATTTATATATATATATATATATATATATATATATATTGCCTTCGAAAATAAAAATAAAAAAACTATTAAATTCACTTTTATATGTTTTTCTTTCATAAGATCCTTCTCCTGACTGTTATAAACACATCAGAAAAAGAATAAGTGGTATTATTACATTGAGGATGTATAGTCGACTGTAGAAACTATTATAGGTGGAATAATCAGGAGTCAGTCTTTTTTTTTAAATATTTTTAATTTTGCCAACGTTTCGGCTCAAGCTTGTGAGGCATCATCTAGGTATCACTGAGCCATATCCAAGCATAAACTGGTTATGCTAAAATACTATAAACATTGGAAGAAATTAAAAAAAAAAAAAAAAACAACCTACCAAGAAACTTTTTTCTTTCATAACATACTTCTCCTGACTGTTATAAACTAAACAAAAAGAGAATTAGCGAAAGCGGTCAAGCCGTTCACGTGTGATGCAACACCAAGGGAAAAGGAGATTCACTTGTGTGTATATGTATATAATATATGTATATATATATATATATATATATATATATATATATATATATATATATATATAGAGAGAGAGAGAGAGAGAGAGAGAGAGGGAGAGGAGGAGAGAAGAGAGAACGTACTCAATAATAATGCATTAATCGTTAAAATTAATATTATCATATTATACTATTATCCCCTTTCCTCCTCCCCACTTCGCCTTTATAGTCTATACGGGGGCATCTTGGGTCAGGGGAAGTGGGCGTGGGATTAATGCCAGTTCAAAAAGCACCCTGGCACCGAGACGGGAACTCGTAATTATATTGCTACCAAGTTGTCGGCTATCTGTTTCTGGGCAACACACGTCATTGAGCGAGCACTAACCCATTCTGCTAACCCGCCCCTACTCTATACTACCCTATACATTTTTTCGTGATCATAACCAGATCAGCAAGAAAAACTCATTTCATTGCAATTATTCAACATAGTCTCATTTATAAATTCCAAATAAACCACTATTAAATTAAAACTTATAAAATACACTAAACCATCCAATAATTTTTTTTTTTTTTACATCATACAATAGAACTGAGGCTTAATCCAGTAGTAAGAGTAAGGCTAAATATAGTGTGATCAATGTTAAATAAGTGTAAGGAACGGTTTTTTTATTATATATTATTATATATATATATATATATATATATATATATATATATATATATATATATATTACAGGATAATGTATGACTATTAAAAATTTAATGGAAAGCTATAAATATTATAGATATATTATCAATATTATAAATATATTCGCTTGAACTTTAAAAATTAAATCTATGATCGGAAATAAAATCACGGATTTATTAATATTATCCCAAATAATACCAAACAAACTATATTATGAATTTTTTTTTTACACATCATGTCAGCATGGTTATTAAATATTTATTTGGAAAATCGAATTTTAGCCTTAGGTCCTCAACTAATACAAATCCCATTATTCCACATTTTCATTTACCAACTGTTTAAAGTTGTTTTACTGATGAAATAAATCGTCAAATTTAAATATTTATGATTTAATTAATACTATAATAATAATAATAATGCATATAATAAAAATAATATATAATTATGATATATAACAATATGCATATAATAATGATATATAACAATATGCATATAATAATTATGGATGCAGAAAAGATGAGGCAATACTTGACCAAAAGAAAACAATAGTAACGTGGTCTCATGTTGACCATAACGAAAAATAAATAAATAATAATCATAGGATTATTATATGCTTATAAAAATAAATTAAAAAATGTATTCAAGACTAAATAAAAATCTGAAATAAAGAAAAAAAAATTCTAAAATATACTTCTTTTATCCATTGATATTACGTTATACTCGTAGTTTATAATGTTTGAATAAGTAGCAAAAATAAAATATGTATAAATAAACATTATAAAACTAACATAATAGATGAAATGGTAAAAGATTATGAAGGAATCTTATGAAAATCTAGTATTTTTTTTATCTTTGACCAAAAGCCATAAACCTTGATTAAATGCAAATATTTAGTATTGACTGGCGGTTCGGTTTTAAATCGAGGCGGCAAGGGCTTATCCGTTTGGTAAAAATAACGTTTTCTTATAGCATATTGATTGGAAGGCATTCCTGTCCAGGTTTATTACACTTAAATTAGCAATATTAATTCATTATAGAAATTAAATATCATAGCATGAATAAAATTACGCTTTTTTTTTCTTTTCAGTCGCCAAAAATCAAATTTGCATGGAGAATAAAATATCTGTATCTTACAATAGTATCGAAAATGACGCCAGATCAGACTTTGCCTTACAGGAGTCATTTCTGGATCTGCAATATACTTTAGAAAAGATTTGGCTCATCATCAACCAGAACAAGATGAAATACATGAGAATCGGAAAAGATGTAATCCTTGATGCTGGTACGTATTAGTTTGAGAGGTTGAAAAGCTTTACGTACCTAGGAACTGAAATATTTCCCTTGAATAGGACCAAGATAAACCTGAAAAAGTCGTTAGAGCATCCAATTGTTACATCTGTTTCTAAGCCATGGGTATACAAAACAAGACTTTTGATTTTCGAAATTAGTGTATTACGAATTCTTGGTCATTATGAGAAGGTACGTCAAGAAAAGAAAGAGAACACGGATATTTCAAGAGTCCACGAGCATAACATATTATTAACATTTTCTACTCTTCTTAAGTTTTAGTCAATAAATAAACAATGTTATTTATACAACGTTTCGAGAATTTATTGTTCTCATAATCATACCTTAACAGTGGAAAAACAAAAAACAGAACATTAATATTTTCATACAATAATTGAATAGACATACAGTAGTTAAATAAATATTTCAATTAGAATTTACATTAAAGATATTATTAGAAATTTACATACAATTTTAGATAATCTGGTGTCTTATATAGACATATGGGTATACTATAAACTTTGAAAGAACACTGAAGTAACGATCCAAAGAAATAGTTCAGGTATGGAGGATTTTCCAAGTATATGACCTCAGGAGTCTGAGGTTTTCTCCTTTTGTTTATTCGTTTTTATTTTATTTGTATTATTATTATTATTCATTTATATGTGTTTATTAAATTTGAATAATATGCATTAAGGTTTTGGACATCCATTTTTTTAATTAAGGCGCGATTTTTATATTTTTCCATGTTAATCATTTCTTAAAAAATTCGTTTGAAGCTTTTTCATAATGAATAATATTGAGTGAGTGAAATTTGAATGTATTTCCCGTTTTCTGAAATAAGTGGTGAGGCAATTTGATCTGGTTTATTAGGATTTTATTTTTTAAAGTGCAGCTATAATTGTGTTGATACACTCTCCTTTTTAAATATTGTTCAGATGTTCTAAAATAAGACTTTCCGCATTTGTCTTCAAAAGGAATTTCGTATAACACATATGATTTAAGGTCTAATTTGTCGGAATCTTTAGTTTTTGTGAATAGTTTTGATAAAGTTTTTATATTTTTGAAAGTAATGGCAGAATCACAATTATTTTTGTCAATGTGAAGTGCTTTAGTAAGTTTTTCGGAAAGTGTCGGTATGTATGGGATAGTGTAAAATATTTTTGTGCTGTTCTCATTGTGTGGTTGCTTTTGGAACATTAGTATTCATGGATGTTATTAATTATGGATCAATGGGTATTATTAAATTCTTTAAATTGTGATGACTCCTATGGACTGTGCATATGGAGAAGAGTGAGCATAAGTGTGGTTAAATATGGTGACTGTGGAATCGCTGTTCCTCCTTGGTGTCCACAGCTGACTTACGAAGTGGAGGATGTTGGAGGAAGTCCAGGCTGAGTGGTCAACTACAGTGATAGTGATAATAGTATTTGTCCGATAAAGTCTTTTTTCTGATTTCATGTTGGTAGAACATTTAATGAACTAACATTTTAACTTTGTAATAAATATATTAACAATTTTTTTTTGTTTTAAAGTTTTTCGTTACCACTAGGACCCATAAAAGTCCACTTCACTTCTTAATGAGCGCCTACTGGGTCAACAGTTGTGCAAAGAGGTGATTTGGCCGAATGTATTCCTAATAAATTATATTAGAGAAGGTACCGTCTGGGAAAGAAGAAATAACACGGACATTTCAAGTATCCACGAGGATAACGATATTATTAAATTCATTAAATTGTGAGGACTCCGATGGACTGTGCATGTGGAGAACAGTAAGCCTAAGTGTGGTTAGATGCGGTAACTGTGGACACGATATATCTCCCAATTAAGGGTACCAACTTTATAGATATTGGATGAGTCCCTGGAAGCACTCAAGTCCCTAGGGTTGGTTTACAGCTATTATAACAGAATAAATAATTATTCTTCCGCCAAGTTTTCATAAAAACTAATAAGAAAATAAGTTTGAAGAACATTTTATAGACGAATCTAAACATTTTAATACACTATTATTTTTACTAATGGTAGTCAGATTTTTAATAAAAGTTTTTAACATAGTTTAAGATACCCTTCTTTAATAAATATTTCCTGATTTGTCCTTTGGTAGAGAAGTATTATCATGAACATAGTAGTACAGTTTTATCAAAATTGTTCCTTCCCAACAAATAATAGACAAATCACTTAAATGATCAAGAAAGGAATAATACCAATTCCAGAAAGAACAACAGTTTTCTGTTATATCAAACAATAAACGTTGTTTTCAATTAATAAAAGGGACAGTCAATAAATTGCACCATCGTAAATTGAAAAAGGGTAGAATGAGCCACAAAGAAAAATGGTATTGATGTTGTGTTTGCCGACAGGTACCCTCAATACGAAGCAGATAAACAGAACGTAGTATGGTGTTTTTCTTCAGCCAATAACCGCTCTCGTTTAATCAAAGCTACAGAAATAGAGCATAGGTCACAAAGGCAGCTGTTTGGCGAGCCGGCGGTTCCCCTGGATATTGGGTGGTCGGTTCTCTCTGTGGGCGTACGGTAATCGGTCGCGTTATGGAACTCACGTCGAAAAAGAAAACAGAATTGAAATTGCTCTGGCTATAGGAGGATGAAACGCTCCAAAAATCACATCCCCCAAGGGACAATCTCAAAGGGTTTCAAAAGATTAGCGCTTCTTTTGAAATCTGTCATCAGCAAGCGTAACCCGATTGGATTAAAAATATTTCCCTGTTACGACTATTAGGATTCCATTTGCTAAATTAATATATATCTTGTTTATTTCAGTAAATAATTTCAATCTTCCATTTTATTGTTTTTTCCCTCCAGTTAGCCTTTCATCATATTGCATATTTACATCATAAAAACATATTTACACAGATTAACAATCATTTTATTTTTCTATCGACGTTTGCGGAATATTTTCTCCACCTTTTCAGCCCATCTAATTTTTCAATTTTTGTTGAATAGTCAATTGACATAACTATCACTGAAATACACTGACCAAACATCATCCTCATTGAATTAGATTCTGGAGAGAGAAGCAAAGTGTTCCCGAAACTTTATTTATTCTTTGAAATTTACAACTTCAATAGTTTGGTAATATATCAAGTAAATGTTAACAAAGATAAAATGACTGGAAACAAACGTGTAGAGAGACTATCCTTTGGTTGAACTTCAGTTGAAATTCTAAGTAGGAGGATCTCGTGGCAATTTTTTTTCAGACGTTTCAGAGGATAATTAGGATATAAAGAGGATGCACGGAAGATCGAAACTAGTGGGTTTGAGTGGTTAGAGTCTAAAAAATAATGTTTCTCATAGAAGAAGAATGGTACCTGGTTTGGTCAAAATACATTAGTACGTATGGTTTTATACGTGGTGAAATAAGGAGCATTAAGGATTTTACTGAGATTTTCGGATAGAGAAGATTAGATCAAGGTGCTCGCCGTTTTAGGCTACTTCAACACTTACTAGACAAACGGTCAAATCTTCCTCTTAACTACAAAAGGCTCATCTACATGACTATTATAAGACCAATCTGGACTTACGGAGTAGAGCTATGGAGCTGTACTAAACCATCAAATTCTTCCCACACCCAATCCTTAGAATCCAAAAATCCTTCGTAAAGTCCTCAATGCTCCTTACTTTGTCACTAATAAACTCATCCATAAAGACCTAATCTTCCCTATGTTACTGATTTGGCCCGGACTAGGTATCAATCCTTTCACGTAAAACTCCATTCTCACTCTTCAAGGAGTTTGGTGAGAGAGTTGGGAGCCAATAATTATATCATTATTGAATGATAATAATCAATTATCCTTACTATTACGAATATCAGTAGTACAAATTGTGCAAGGAATGAAGCATATAAACTATTATGATTTATGAATGATCTGTCAGATACTGAATGATGAGGAATTGTTAAAATAATCCCAGGAGCCAGACTCGGCCAAAGGCGTTTACCGAAATTCAGATAGAAAAAAAAGAAAAAAAAAAAGACCATTGATATTTCATGTCTACCATATATTTCATTAGATTCATCTTCGGAATTCCCAGGCACTCTCATGTCTCCACCTGGTATGCAGAGTTGAAGTGGCTTTACCCAAAATTCCGACGGCAATACTTCCTAGGAACTTACCTTTACCAATCCTTCAGAACCAAAAAACCCGTCTATATCTACAATATGTTCATCCCTATATCCTCTGTCCACTCTATTAACACAGCCTTCGAACCTGCTCATTCCATCCCGCAGAACTGCTTCCTTTAAGAGATCCTTTGTCATACGCGCATCTTCATTTTGGAATTCCTTACCCATGTCTATTCGTACATGCCAATCCTTAACTTCCTTCAAACACTACCTATTTATCCATCTCCTCGAACATCAATCTTCCGTGCCTTTATAAACTTAATTATTTGGCCTCTTTATTTTTATCTTAATTTTCTCTATTTTTGGTTTTAATATTTGTATTTCGTTGAGGTGGTAATATGACCTTTTATATGTATATATATGTGTTTGAGTTTGTGAATGTGTGTGTGTGCTTGCATGTATATACCATATGCTATATAATTTGATACCATGTTGTTAAAATTTATAAAGCCAGAATTAAAATATTTTATTGTACATTTATATTATTCTTAGGGGATTGTTATTCATTGTATTGTTCATTGTCACAGGTAATAGAATTTCTGGATCTTTTAGACCTTGAATGTTCAAGGTGTTTTGATCCACGAAACCTGTCCATCTTAATCCCGTTATTCTGTTGTCATTTCATAAACTTTTTTTCCTAATAACTTTTGAGAAATTTGTCATACTTTCCGACTGCTAGGTATCCCAATTGTTGGAACTATAATAGTCATTTATTCTAATTTAAAAATTTGACTAATCTCCACATTTTTAATAATAATTACAGCTACAATTGAAGACATAATACATTTTTGAGTTCAAAATGATTAATTCCTAATAAATCTGCTCACGGATGGAATAAGGCGTTATAAAAAACTTTTAATAAGCAGAAATGAACTTTGACATTTACTTCCTGCATGAATACAAAGATTTCCTACCTTGCTTGTGAGGAAGAAAACATAAAGCAGTATCAAAATGATATATCCAAATATAAACATTCATTTTAATTCTTTCAGTAACTCCACTAAAGATGAGAGTTTAGTTTGGGTACATAAGTGAAATGTAAAAAACAAGACTGACATTGATAATATTGTTTTAATAACATAAGTTAAATTTATCAATATAATTAACTAACCAAGTTATAAAATTCTTTCTTAGCTGTTTAATTTGATCTTGAAACTTAAAAATGCCAACTGAAAACATTCCATTAGTGCTCGATCGTTAGTTAGCTGAAATTTCATTACTAAGTCGGCGAAGCTGAAAGTTTTAGAGTTCTGTTAACTTAATCTAAGTTTAAGTCTATTAATATCCGTCGCCCCACCCCCATAGATGATTAACTAGTTGCTTAGTTTCCTGTCATAGGTAGTGTGACAATAGTCGGCTGATCGGAGCGGCGTCGCAGCTCCTGACGTCATTCCCAGAAGGTTAAGTCTTCTTAAGAACGGTTAAAGTTGTCTTGAAAGTCATTATGTGATAAAATCACGATCAATAAATCTATTATGGACCTAGAGACACTATCTATATAATGGGAAGTATATAGAAATAATGTAATGAATAACAGTCAACTAGTGGTAAATCAATGCTCACTTAGATTGGGAACATTTTCTCTTAATGGTTAACAGTTTTGCTGTAAAAGCTACAACAGCGTAAAAGCTCTTCATTATTTTGTATTATTGCTATACTGAAATTTACTGCAATAAAATAAATAAATAGATGGATGTATATAGAAAATGATTGTGGAACAGCCTATGTTTTGGTTGCAATGTATAATTTGAGTTAGAAGGTCATTCATTAACTGAAATGCCTATTAGAAGATGGATGAAAAGAAGCTGGATGTTGGTCCTCCTTTGCTCAATTGAAGCCTAGGAAGGGGTGCCTTTTTTTTTCTTATAAGTAAGCGGTTTCAACCGATAAACATACACAAGCAAGGAAAATCTAAACATTAACCATTGTACAGATTTTTGAGTTGTTTTTGGTGGAAATAATTCTCTCTCTGGATAAAAGCCAACCATAGCAGGAATCGAGCCGACACACGGAATGACCTGATTAAACGTTTGTTCACCCGATTCCAAACTAGTTTACTTGATTATTCGAATCCACAGTCGTTGACATAAGCATAAATAGATAAACCAAAATAATCTTTATTTAATTTTTTCACAAATAGTATACTCTCTATTGCATTATCAGTCCAGACGCAAAATTATTGATGCACTGATTTTTTTTTTTCGCTCTGCCGATTCGCAGTAAACTTTTAAACATAAAAATTAAAACTAATTTATAATCATGTACCAAAAATAAATAAAAGCCTATCAAGCTTATAATATACATTACTTTTTACTGTCATGGACCTACGGACTTGAACTGTGGGGGACAGCTAAACGTACTAACATCAAACGCATTCAATCCTTTCAATCCAAAGTCCTCCGTACAATAGTAAATGCTCCTTATTATGTTTCCAACTATACCTTGCACCACGACCTTAATGTTCCTTTTATTTCAGACCTGATTCCATCCAAATTTTCCAAATTCCACCAGAATCTCATTCATCATCCTAATCCTCTAGCTCAATCCCTATCCAGCCCCACCCATCCATACAACCCACCTAGAAGGTTGAAACGGCAGTGGCCTCGTGACCTCTTATAATATGTATATTGGAGTTCTAGCATTGGCTAGATTCTCCACTCACGTGCTGTATGCTTGTGAATTGTATATAGGTATGAGTGACTATTGTATATATTTTTATTGATTTTATTTTGTATATATGTATATTTTATTATTATTATTATATAAATTTATAGTTTTGTATATATCGTGTGAATGTAGTATGAATGTTGTACGTTATCACTATTAAAAATGTCCTGAATTGGACAGATTGTAATATTGCTCAATGAATAAAAAAAAAAAAAAAAAAAAAAAAAAAAAAAAAAAAAAAAAAAAAAAAAAAAAAAAAAAAAAAAAAAAAAATTAAATTATGTATTCAATAAACTTTTTACTGTCAAATAGAAAATAAATTTAAGATAAAACTAAATTAAATCCCATCTTGGCCTTAAAATGTTCATAAACATTTTATGTAAATGAGATTCGTATAGAGACAATGTCTAAAAAAGGTTCATTCATTCTTAGATTTCATATATAAAATATTATTTCAAATAAATCAGAATTTTTAGTCAATATTTTAACATCGACGAGGTTTTTTTCTGTTTTGTTTTTTAATTAGGTATAGGTACTTTTTTTTTTTTTTTTTTTTTTGTGTGTGACTTAAATGAAGAGTTATACCCTTTTCTTTAAGTATGGCTTAACAGAACTAATACAGTGCCATTATAATTTAGTTACGAAAAATTCATTGTAGGATATAAATTTACACTTTTTTATTTTTATTCAAGTTATTGACTTATAGCTGAAGGCTGCCTTAATAAAGCTCCAATGAGCGAAACGTATTACTAATATAATTTTGATGGTAGGTTTTAGTACAATGATAGGATATATTGTGCTATTGAATTGCAAACCGTCCTTACTGACAAAGGAATACAACAGATTAATAATTAAAAACCTACCAGACGTGCCTAATAAAGTAACAATCTAAATCTCATAATAAATTTTTATGTAAATCTCTCTTTTTAAGAAGGAAAACTTGTGATAAGAAACCGGAAACTTCAGAGAATGATTAAGAGAAAATTAATCTCCTAGGAAATTAGTTTTTTCTTTGTTTTACGAGTCTATCTCGTCATTGTTTCTGGGGTATCTCCTTTTTTATTAAAGAAAACCTATCCACGGTAGGGCTTTGAGGTTTCGCTGGGAAAATGGAGTTGTGGGAGGATTTTGAAAAGTTTATAATCTTTTTCCTTAGTAGCTCAAAGCGGCTTATTCTTTGAAGATCTTTCAGGAAAGCGTTCATAAATTCCCGCATTTAGCTACTGTTGTTTTCTAAGGCATGTATTTTAGACGTTTGTATAACTAATTTAATGAATTGAGATTTGTGTTTAACATTGATGGCTTATAATACATGGGTTTATTTTTAGAATATTATTTGTGGTAAAATTGTTTGGAGGCATCTTACAAAGATAAGCAATTACCAAGTAAATCTGAATCACTGATTGGGGATATAGGAGATTAGAATATTTATTTAAAACCAACAGCCTTAATTTAAACAAACTACTTGTATTAGTAGCAGCTTAGCTTTAATTTAATAATTGTGTTAATGATACTGAATCCTTACACGAATAAATAGAGGACAAAGGGCACGATTAAAGTTCAAAAGTGGAATCAGCCGTTATGGATTGCTCATTTCAATAAAGAAAGTGGAGCCGTGCTGTATAAATAGAGCCTAGCTCTTATTACAAACATCTATATAAATATTTTTTTTTGACGAATGTTTTTTTTTGTTTCTTAGTTTTAAAAAAAATTATATTTGGTTATTTCCCATTCACGGAGAGGTCAGGTTAATCCCTTTATATTGAATATGTTGTTTAGTTTACTTTAATATTAAATGTCACCTGCATTACAGTACGTGTAAAATAAAAATGGTTACTAATAAATAAATATAATAATTATATTGAGGGTGTATAGTCGACTGTAGAAACAAAATATAACAAAATAGGTGGAATAATCAGGAATCTCTCATTTTAAATTTTTTTTTTTTAATTTTGCCAACGTTTCGGCTCAAGCTTGTGAGCCATCATCAGGGCTACAAACATCAGAAAAAAAGAGATACATATTAATATGATAATGAACTTTTTTTTTTATAATGTAGTGACAATGATAACATTTGAAATAAAACAAACAATTTACCAACATACTTGAATATTATAGATACAAATAATGATAATATGATACATGATCTGATGATGATAAGCATAAAAACAAAATTTTAGATTTTAATATAGAAGTAAAAAAAAATATATATATATAAACGTACCATTACTGAGCCATGTCCAAGCATAAACTGAGGAAAACTATAAACATAGGTAGTATGGGGAGGGGTTCATGTAAAAACCCTGAAGGTTTTCCTCTCTAAATATAAATACTACAGCTTATCTTTGTTTTTAAAAGTTTTACAAAATTATACAATGAAAAAAACAAACAATATACTAATATGTACAATAAGGCTCAACATTTTTTAACAGGAAATTATAAACACTAGAATCTGAAGTATGTAAAAGATATATGAGGTACATAATAAAAAAATAAAATAAATTAAATAAATAACAAAAAAAAAAAACCAGAGGTGTTATAAACGAAAAGATAAATATACAGTAAATAAAATATAAATTACACAAGCAAATTGTACAATAAAGTAAGAAAGTTATAACTTAAGGAGACTGAAGATGTTAGCATACGAGGGAGAGATTATTTCTTTGTCTGTTTTATGATTGACAGGTACTCGATCTTTTTCCATATGGATGTGAATAGCTTCGGAGAGGAATCGCTTTTTATAGTTAGGTACGGAGGAAATCCTAGCCTGTTCTGATGTTTATAGCCCTGATGATGGCTCACAAGCTTGGGCCGAAACGTTGGCAAAATTAAAAAAATTCAAAAAATGACTGATTCCTGATTATTCCACCTATAAATGTAATAATATAATTCAAATTAATCATTATGTATTGATGAGTAATTAAAATACTTAACTATATAGAATTATAATCAGAATGCTAGAGTAATTATCATAATAAATTATTTAGATTGTTTTTCCCCGCGATGATACTAATAAAAGATTACTAATACAGAATCTGAACAACCGCCTGGCACATCATCGCAGGGGATGACTGACGAATCTCCGTTTTTCACCCCAAATCCTTTTCAAATCCTACATAATGAAAAAGAAAACATGGAATCTGCTCCTACACCCAGTGAACCACGGCCTCCACCGATATTTGTCCAAAATATTAAAAGTTTTTAGTTGTTATGTGCTCAATCGAATAAAATTACCGACTCCACTAGCTACTACTGTATGAGTAGAATCAATGACACCAAAATATCACTGACCACCCCCGAGGCATATAGAAAAATAGTGAAATACCTAACTGATACTAAAGCGGATTTCCATACTTATCAGCTACGCCAAGAGTGAACAGAGTGAAATGTGGTGAACAGCACAAGTCTGTGGAATGTTCAAAATCGAAGTCAATACCTGCTGTATGTGCTCATTGACTCAAGGACCACCCAGCCAATTACAAAGGATACACAAGCCCACTTACTTGGAGGTGGGAACCAATGTAGTGAAGCCGAGGCCCTACCGGAACTACAAAATGTACCTCAATATCCTCAATCTATTCCACAAATACCTCTTCCTCAAAACGTAATCAGTCCTTTTTAGGGATGGTTATCCTCATCCACAACAAATCTCTCATATCCCTCCTCCTTCAAATGCCACAGACCTTACCAGTTTGATGACATCCTTCATTTCCGAAATCAAATCCCTTGTCATGCCCCTAATAACAATCCTTACGAATCTTGTATCAAATCTCATTCCTGCCTTACAAAAACCATAAATGACCTCACCTAATTCCTTATCTATTCTCCTGTGGAATGCGAATGGTGTTAGAACTCACACTGACGAACTTACAGCCTTACGGTAAGACAAAAAAGTTGATGTTGCACTCATTACTGAAACTAGAATAAGCACTAAACAGTACTTCAAAATACCTTAATACACGACATACCGGACAGACCATCCAGACGGCAAAGCCCATGCCGGTCCGATCCCTCTCCCATTTCCCGCCCACGATTTCGTACAAACCACCTCTATTATAATAAAGACCTTTTCCTTTCCGCTCGTCATCACATCAGCATACTGCCCTCCTAAACATTCTATTTCCATCCAATTTGGATCCTTCCTCAACTCATTGGGGAATCACTTTATTCTGGGTGCAGACCTAAACGCCAAGCAACAACAATGGGGTTCCAGAACCCACAAATACTCGTGGACGGACATTGCAGGCTGCACTCAACTCCCGACGCCTTAATCTCCTACCTCCCAATTCCCCTACCTACTGGCCAACAGATCCTAACCGTAATCCAGACATCCTTGACTTCTTCATCCACAGCGGATTAGGTTCCCTGAACTATTCCGTAACTCGCCTTGATGAACTATCCTCTGACCATAGTCCACTGATCCTAAATGTATCCTTAACACCTATTCCTAAACCTGTCCCACCGTCATTCATCAGAGGCCCTATCAACTGGAACTTCTTCCGCGAAATCCTCACCAATGATATTGACCTCAGAGTGACTCTCAAAACCCCAACTGACCTTGACGATGCAGTTTATTCCTTTACAACCTCGATTCAACAAGCTGCCTGAACTGCCTCCGTTCCCAAGCACTCCCAAATAAATCCTTACAAAAACCATTTACCACAACACCTCATAGACCTAATCCACACCAAACGCCGAACCAGAACATTATGGCAACGCACCCGTCACCCAGCAGATCGCCACTCCTATAACTTTTATTGTAGACAATTAAAGCGGGAGTTGGCGATATTTCGTTCCCAATCCCACAATTCCTACCTCTCCTCCCTCTCGACTCGTGACAATTCCTTGAGGAATGTCACGAAGAGAATTCTAAAATCCCCCCTGATATCCCATCCTCTCCGGCGTAGTGATCATTCCTGGGTTGCTTCTGACAAAGACAAGGCCCAGGAATTTGCACTACACCTTTCTAAGGTATTCATTCCTCATTCTGATCTCAATCCAACCCATACCGCAATAGTTGAAGAGTTCCTTACGTCACCGATACCAATTTCCTTACCACCTAAAGCAATCAATCCCTCTGAGATCAAATATCTTCTTAAAAAGCTTCCTCTCCGTATATCTCCTGGATACGATCTCCTTACTCCTTAAATCTTAAGACAATTTGCACCTAAAGCCATTACATTCCTTACATATATCTATAACTGTATTCTACGCACTACTTATTTCCCTCTGCTGTGGAAACACTCGACTATCATCTTTTTCCTAAAACCAGGCAAACCCTCCAACTGCACGTCATCCTACAGACTTATTAGCCTACTTCCGATCCTCTCCAAAATCTTCGAAAAACTAAAACGAATCCTAGCCAAATTTCACAATTTTCCTTCACACCAGTTTGGATTCTGTCCTCAACATTCCACGGTTCAGCAAGGACTCCGAGTTGTAGACCAGATTTCCTCCGCCCTTGAGTGCAAGGAGTATTGTTCGGGTGCCTTTCTGGACATAGCGCAAGCTTTTAACCGGGTGTGGCACCCGGTATTGCTCCTTAAGCTCAAAACCCATTTACCCCAATCCTTATACCTAGTCTTCCGATCCTATTTATCAAACCGCTTCTTCCGAGTTCGCTGTGGTTTAGAATATTCCGAACATTATACTGTTGAGGCCGGTGTTCCTCAAGGCAGCGTCTTGGGACCCGTCCTCTACATCCTCTATACCGCCTATATCCCTACCGATCTCGATACCTTTATGGCAACATTTGCTGGTGACACAGCCATTTTATCATCCTGAAGCAGCCTGTCGAAGACTGAAGTAATGCTTGGAGTATTAAGGTGAACGAAAGAAAATGCACTCACGTCACCTTCACACTTCGATGCAAATTCTGCCCAACAGTTAAATTTAATTCCATACCGCTTCCTTCCTCAGACACAGTCCGGCTTTTTACTAGACAAAAGACTAACGTGGAACCCACATACAAGACTTAAAAGAAAAGAACACAACCGCCGATTTGGCCAGTTGTACAGACTATTAAACAGAAAATCTCATCTTACAATTGACAACAAATTAATAATATACAAGACAGTACTGAAACCTATATGGACCTACGGACTTGAACTGTGGGGGACAGCCAAACGTCCTAACATCAAACGCATTCAATCCTTCCAATCCAAAGTCCTACGAACAATAGTTAATGCTTCTATTATGTTTCCAACTGTACCTTACACCACGACCTTAATATTCCATTTGTTTTAGAACTGGTACCATCCGAATTTTCCAAATTCCATCAGAACCTTCTTCATCATCCTAATCCTTTAGCTCAATCCCTCTCCAGCTCCACTCATCCATACAATCCTCCACGAAGATTGAAACGGCAGTGGCCCCGCGACGTTCTTTAAACATTTATACTGGAGTTCTGACACTGGTTAGATCCTCCACTCATGTAATGTATGTTTGTGGCTATTGCGCCCTAACTTAGCCTCTACTGGCTAAGACCAGTGATGCGGCTGAGAGAGAGGCGCTGGGATCTCTTGGATTCGGCTTTTTTCCTCCACAAGTGGGTGTCCTTAGCAGTTGTATATATTGTATATAGTTACCATTGTTTGTATGATGTTTATTTATTTGCCAACTTTTTATTTATCTCAATTATAGGTTGTTGTTTTGATTTGTTACTTATTATTATTTTATTGTATATATATGAATTTATTTATTTTCTATTTTATGTAATTTGACTATTATTTATTTTTTTCTGTATATATTGTAAGAATGTGGTCTCATATCAGTATTACTATTGTTCATTCTGAAACAGGTTGTAATAATTCTCAATAAATAAATATTTAATATTTAAAAAAAGATTGTTTTTAGCCTGGCAATGTTTATTTATTACATCTAGTGATCTAAACCTTTTATCAACAATGATCGAATTGTCATTATCTATTTTAAAATACCGTCTGATAATGTTTCTTTTCAGAGTTTGCAGAAATTAAAGCTTAATGTCAGATTAAAACGGCCTGTATACAAAATAATGCTTGGTTTTCTCATCTCACTTAATATTGACTTTTTAATTTTAGTTTCCTTCAGAAATTAGAGTTTTAGACTTTTTTATTCTGTAATTTAAATTATGAATACATTATATTTGGCTCATTATCTAGTCATAGATGTACATGGATTATGGATGGTCTGTTTCATATAAAGACAAGTAGGTCTAACTGTACGAGTATATATATATGCAGCTGAATAGGGCAATACTAAAGGGACAGAGTTAAAGTTATAGACCTTCCTATTTTTTTTTTTTTTTTTCTTTCTACTTTATTTGTATTTATTCCTTTAGAGATGTAACATTTTTATATATTATAACTAATCAATTCTTGTCAGATACTCATTACATGGAGCTCCTTGATCATGAAATGTAAGGCAACCTTAAAGCTATGGTGATGACTTTAAACTCATGTCTCTAGTTATGTGTAGTACGTGCTACACTTTGGAAGCCACTGTTTGAAACACGATGGGTGACTCCCTTCTGGAATTATGTGCAGCAATAGAAAGTGGAAGATGGATTATCATTTTTTTAATAGTAAAATATAATTGTAAAGTTTCCACTTACATATTTCATAAATTAAACGCCTACATGCTGAATCAAAAACAGTGTCAGAAATTAAATTATTATTTTAATGCTATTAGACTCGGAACAAACTGCAATCTACGATTATGTGCATATTAATATTAGACGAGTTTTGAATTGGTGTTGAAGTAATATGCAACAACTTGAAATTATATTATGATTAACCTTCCATAGAACCTTATGGTTTCCCGCTGATATAATATGATATATATTTATTATTAGTTGGCGTTACGACCAATTATCTCCAGCCTTCCCTATTCCTTGCTGCTGCCCTCCAAGTAGGATTCTTGCATCGGCATCCACTCCATCCGCCCTACGAATTTAAAGCGGTATTCGGTACTCGCTAAAGATCCGAATTCTAATTGAACCTGGATAGGAAAAAATTAGGAATCCCACTGTAGTATTATCTGGTTAGCAAATAACAAAGTGACGTTTAATGAATAAACAAACTTCCTTTTATCCGCATCTCACCTGTTTTCAATGAAATTAAAATGTGCTAAAGTTAAAAAAAAATTCTAAATCATTGGTTTTTATAATTAATTATCTGTCGAACCTATAAAGTAAAATTAATAGCGTTTTTTTTTTTTTTTTAGCAACCCTGGTGATGACCTAAAACTTTGGCTGAAACATCAACACACAATAAAATAAGATTGATTATTTACAAGTTCACGCTTTAAATTTATTCACTTACCACGCATTAAAGTAACTCATAAAATACAGTGCAATTATTTGCTGAAAATAAAACTGACCTGTGCTTAAAGAAAATAGTTTGTACGAATCGCTAACAATTTTTACTTTAGTGTGTTGTTTATTTACTTTCTTGATTCAAAATAACTCGGCTAGGGTAGGGATTTACCCTGCAATGGCTGACTTGGCAGGAATAGAGCAGAGCTTTGAAGACGCCCAACAATGAGTGTAAGACGCCCAACTCTTCCTTTACCATTAATACGCTCACTCAACTCTCAATATGAAATTTCATCATGCTTCATTCGCACCAGATGACCAGCCCAGCGAAGTCTCAACACCTTTAGGGTACAGACATCCACATCTCCATATATAGTCCTTACTTCTTAAATGCTTTTGGAGAGCGAAGGAGGTTCGCTTTGCAAGGAGTTTTGGTCTTTTCATTTCTTCCCCCATATCATTTTTCTGTTAATTTAGGTTCCTTAGTAGATGAAGGATCCAAATTTTTCAAACTTATTATTAGCAATGGGTACATATCTCGGTTCCTCTACAGGTGTAGCTAATGTGCATACACTTTGTCTTATCAGAATTTATTATCAGGCCTAGTCTTGATGCTGATGTTTGTATATAGGAGTATGAATGTTTCTGTGTAAGGTATTTGTTATTTAATATTTTTTATTGGATCCCTGTTTGCCCCTCCCCCCCCCCCCGCTATACTAAGCCGATATCATAGCTTAATAATCCAGTTTTATCCGGATATTGCTGATAAGAGAGACATCGAGGTCACCTGTCGAGATATCCTCGCCATAATTAGCAATTGACGGTGATTCATGACTGATCCATTAACCTTTGCTGCTCCCGGCACGGCAAACGATTTGAGAGATTTGCTAGGGAATATTCGAAAAATCTAAATAAAACCCCTTAATTAAATTGTTAACTTGGTAAATACATCTAACATTATGAATGTGTTATGTTATCGCAATATATTGTGAGCTATCTAATATTGAATTAATTTTGACAATTGATTAAAACAATGCAGTGCCTTCAAAAGCCTACGTTCGATACCTCGGACTATATCTGGATAAAAGACTAACATGGAACATATATTCGAAATTAAAGTGACAAGACGTTACAAAACGTTACAAACAACTTTCACATCTATTGGGTTACAGATCACCACTAAGTTTACGAAACAAGCGACTAATATACACGACTTTACTGAAACCAATATGGGCGAATGGAGCAGAACTTAAGGATTCTGCGTACACACAAACAAAAAAACAAACAACTCAGTTCAAAATTTTACGAAAAATTGTTTACGCACCATGGTATGTTTCGAATCACACGATACATAATGACACAAACATCCCGATATTAAATTCTTACATTCACGACAAATATGACACATTTCATTCTTCGACACATCACCACCCAAATCAACTTGTTTCTTCCCTTTCTTCCTCCCTGTTACCAGGGCAGACCCAAAGAAGACTTAAAAGACGATGGCCGAGAGATCTTTTAAACTAAACAAAATCAGGACGCTGGTCAAGAGGAAAATAATACCACACATATACTAATATACTACTAATACCACGCTGGATGCGCATCAACGCAGTGCGAATAAAAAACAATAATGATAAAAAAAATATAATAATAATAAATTTTGAAAATTTATAGATAGAGATAAACAGATAGATATTTAGTTTATTGGCCATTATATACATATAAACCATAGAGTTTGACCCATTGATGTTAGTGGCTGTAAGTATTAAATAATAATATCATATATATATTCACGCAAACATATGGCATAGTTATAAATACATACATAAATCATAATAGAATAAATATAAATTAATAGATAAATTCTAATTGGACATCTTAGTAAATATTGTGACACAATTATGTATAAATTTGTCCATAAATTTATATAGTTTTTAGCACAAAAAAAAAAGTTATTTATCTTATTCACATTATCAATATTTAGAATGGTTTACTGTTTTGAACGATCTAATTCGCCATATAATATTCCCTTTCAATACTGAGTGTAGGACATTGTAAAAACAGGTGATCTAAGTTTTTGGTAATGTGTCCTTGACAACAGCTACATTTTCTCTCTGTTTTTATATTAAAAGCGGTTTTATTATTACAAAGTTTCAAATTTTCAGTATCTAATATTCTTAGTTGGCCAACAAGTCTCAGTTTATTTATATTAACATGATAAATTAAATAATGCGGCTGAGGGGTGTTAAAGTTACAAATAGTTCTATAAAGTGGGTTGTATTTAGCGTTGAGAGCAATCTATCCAATGTCTATAGAGTGGATTTGATACTTTACTTTTTTTTATGATTAAATGTTTATTTTTTTTTTTTTTATGAAAGTAAAAAAATCGGTTTTAGCGCTTCGAACATGTAAATATATATAAATTGACAAAGTGTCTCTCTGAGAGAATGAAAATAAAGATAGTGCAAGTTATTTATTTTAAGACGGTTTGTCAACAAAAATATTTTTTTTATGGACATGAAGTTAAAATATTACAATATGTGCAATTTTCATGTTTCGATCATGCATATTTATCTATATTTTAATCCTTTCGTCATTGTTATTTCCTGTTATTTCATATTGTTCATTTCATTGCCTGCTGATTTTAGTATGATTTCATCGTATATTCAAGGCAAACTTAAAATAAATTTTCTTTTAAGTTGGGAAGTGTGATACGCGCATCAGATTTTTTTTTTAATTTGTCTTCATTTAATATGCATTGAGCCATGTTCGAAATAAGCCGGGGACTCTTGTAAATAGAAGACTTCTCGAGTGAGATGTTACTTGCCGTGTAATGAGAAGAGCTGTTCTCAGCAACTGTTAGAGCAACTGCGGTCTCTTTAGTTGGCCCTTCTGACTCTCTTATTTCAGTCGGAATTAGGGAGCTCCGGGGAAGGCTCAAAGATCAGTCTTGAACTAAAACTTCAAAGTAACTAAAAAAAATCTGGTGCTGTCAACACACAACTTTAACTTACCTAGACTGTTAAAATCAATTCAAGAAATATTGAATAAACATAAAATTGAAAAAAGTTCTAATAAAATTTTAATAATAAGTTTATTAAGATTCCTTGGAAAAATGTGATTTAGCTTAAATAATATAGCAATATTAAATTGTTACGTATAATAAGTGAATAAGCCCTATCGACAATCCGACAATTTTACAACTTCGAATATAAGATAATATTTTTTCTAAAATCTTTAGCTTTTCAATGGTATATTTTACATTTATGTTACTGCTCTTATGTCCAAAAACACAAAAATCGCAATAAAACATTTTTGGCTCTTTTTTCCTTTAGTTGGATATCAAATTAGTTCAACTTTTATATTTTATTAGATTTTTATCAATGCTAGAGAGATGATATGGTTATTTTTTATAAAATCTTTAATATCAAAGGTACTTTAAGATTTAAAATCTCTGCCTTCTTTTATTTTTACTGGAATAATTTTATTAAATTTATTTATTAATAAGTTGAGCTTCGGCCGCCAAGGCTGGAGGAGAGGAGGGCTTAGAGACCCCAGTGCCCTGGTGTTAGCAACACAACACACCGTCGGTGCTCAATGAAATTCTTTGGTAAGATGTTTTTATAATACATTGTACCTGGCTGTAGATAGATGGTTTATGGAATATGTAACCAACATTCAGCAAAATGTGACCAATTATGTTTAATTGAAGTGTTGAAAAGGATCCTATGTACAAACATAGACGGAGGATCGAAACGTCCAAATAAAGAAAATTAAGAAGGAGTGATAGTTTAATGACCTAAAACCCGAATTATTTCAAAGAAAATATTAATATAAAAAAGGGTCGATGAATTAATTTCTTGTATATATATATATATATATATATATATATATATATATATATATATATTATATTATATATATGTATAGGTGTGAAGGTTTTACTGAACTCCAAATCAAAAGATCGCAAAATTACCAAAATACAGGATTAAGAAAGTGAGTAGGAAAAAAGTTGTTTCTGTAAAGTAAATAATTAAAAGTAAGAATAATTTATTATATTATTCTATTTATAAACTCACATCGAACAAGAACGATAAAACTGCTGTGACAAAGCTACAATAAAATTAAAATTGTATGTAATACTACCTCTACTTGTTATTTAATGCCAACTACAAGACTAGTTAAAAGATCTTGCCAACAATCAAAATTATTATTCTCCTTTTCATACCCAAAAGCTTAAGATTTATAATTAATTTGAAAAAAATAATCATATTTTATGGAACTTGACCAAAGATCCCAAGAATGTAAATAAGAGGCAAGGTTCATAAATACTACGGTATTTACCCAGCTTGTTCAAAACCTCCATTCACTGTTTACATTTACCACTTAATACAATGTTTGTGCTATGTAAGGGCCTCTAAGAAAGGTTTTCAATTTTTTGTTTGTCAATAAATCACATTTATTAAAAAAAATAATATTGTATAAAATGTCATTAGGCCCTATCATTTAGCCACCAATGCATTTTTATAATAGCATAACGGGCAATATATCGTATGCAATATTCGATCACATTTTAAAAATCTAAACTAATGGAAACTACAATTATTGTATATCGAAAGAGAGTTTCTTCTTTCCGGCAATATTTAGGACATCGAATTCTTATTACCTGAATGAATATTTTACATTTCTTAAGTGATATTTTTTAAATTTTTAAATGCTATCTGAAATTAGCTTTTTATTTTCGACAACATTCGACATTTGGGGTTCAGAAGCATAATATACCATAAATTTTGGTTGAAAAAATCTATATAATCTTGTATAAATATAAAAAAATATTATACATAAAATTAAAAAACAATAAAAAAATAGGACCCTTCCTTTTCTAGTCACTGCTAAGTCAACCTATATACCCAAGATATTCCTATAAACATTTGAATGTATTTGAAATATTATATTTCTAAATCTAAAAATGATAAGGATTTGACGGATTGTGTCACCCAGGACTGCTTTACAAACTCCGTAAATGTCTTCCTCCTACATACTACCTCATTATCCAATTCTTACCTGACAGATCCTTCAAAATAAACCACAATCGGTCCTGTTCATCTCTTTTTATTCAGTATGCTGAGGTTCTTCAAAGCATTATCCTAGGACCTATTCTTTACACAGTCTATACAGCTGATATCCCAACCCATCCTAACACATTCCTTTCTACCTATGGCGATGACACTTGCGTGTTATCAGTTAATAACGACCCTACAATTGCGTCTCAAACCCTCCAATCTCATACCTTGAGGTTTGGTGTCAGAATTGGAGAATTAAAATCAATTCCAATAAACCCCAACAAATAACCTTTACCCTTTGTCTAATAACCCCCTATGACATCCTGCCCTACAGTGTCCTTTAATGATATTCCGCTTGTCCCGGTTGAAGAGATCCGCTATTTAGGACTCCTGCTTGACAAAATCCGCATACAAGACTGAAAACAGAAAAAACTTCTCTACTTTTTCCGCTACTCCAACACTTACTAGACAGACGACAGAACACTTTCCTTAACTACAAAAGACTCATTTACATGACAATCATAAGGCCTATCTGGACCTACGAAGTTGAGCTTTGGGGCTCTACTAGACTATCAGACTCTTTCCGTATCCAATCCTTACAATCCAAAATCGGCAAAATCCCTAACACTTCTTACTTTGTCACGTATAAATTCCTACACAATGGCCTTAGTAATCCAAATGTCGCTGATTTGGGCCGGACCAGGTATCAACCCTTCCATGAAAAACACTCCCACTCTAATCCATTAGTTTCAATCCTTGCTTCCTCTACAATTCCTGATAATCTTCCGAGGTGTCTGAAAAAAAGATGGTCTCGAAACCTTCTTGTTTAGACTCACTAATAGAGAGTGCTGTCATTGGGCAGTTTCTCTTCATGTTTATTTTATGTGTTTTTTATTAATCAGCATATTTACTAGTTAATTAACAAAAATTTAAAAAAATAATAAGACCAATTATAAATAAGTAACAAAATTGTCAATCATGCTTATATTTCATATAATTTTTTTATCAATATAAACATATTCACGACAAGTTAGTTTACAACTAACTTTAGTAGTACAACAGACATTTTAGGAAATATAACAATTAGAGGCAAAGGGACAAATAAACAAATATTTTCACTTTTAGAAAAATAATTTATAGTTTAAATTGCTTGTAGGAGTATTATTTAAATTAACCTCAAATAAAAAAAATAACAATAGCCGGAAGTTTAAGTTAACTTGCTTTAAAGAGATTAAGAAAAAATGAAGAATGGATGTAGCGTGAACCGTGAGGAGGGTCCCCCATTGTCTCCCTGTAGAGCCGCAGATATTAATTATTCCAGGAACCTTTTGCAACTGAGCAACCTTTAGTCCCACCTTATTATTCTGTTAATAAAATTTGATTATTTATCCTTGAGAATAGTATTTATTAATAGAGTTGTATTTATTCTAGAATGGAGTTTTAAAAAATCTCATTTTATACAGGATAAGTACTGTTTAGTGAAATTGTTTCAATATCGATATTCGGTTGCTTTGGATTCGGAAATGATTGAGTTATATGAATAAGTTGTTATAGTTTGGGTTGAATGAATATTTGTCAGGAGGAGAGAGATATATCTTGTCTCATTTTTATTCATTTTATAATTTTCTCTCTCTTTTTTTTTTTTTTTTTGTTCCGTACTTCGCAAAAAAATAAGATTTAATTTCAGTGAAAAAGTTTCCTTAAATAATAAAATGCGTGTAGTTGTCTTAAATATGAAATTTCAGTTTCGTGCACCGTGCTTGGACAGAAGGATGATGCTCAGGTTGTCTTCCTAACTTTACATACTATATACTATATTTAGTATAGTTTAGTATAGAGTACCCTGTGTATAATGGCCGAGTGAACCCACGTAGGGCCTCTCCCACTCTCCCACGATAGAGTGATTATTGTACTACAAATGGGCACAGAACCGGAGCCCAGTTGTCCCTGTCTGCTCCTTCCCTCAAATCGTGTGTATATATATATATATATATATATATATATATATATATATATATATATATATATATATATATTAATTATGTTAATATATTAGAGCGTGTTTGAATGAATAAAAATTAATTTTTATTGTGATACTTTTTTTTTTTTTTTTTTAATTTGTTTTATTAAGAGATAATACAATCTGCCACCTTCTGGGGCAATGAGTATTAGAGATAGAATAAATCATTCATACCATATGTACATTGTAAATAAAATTAAAGAAAAAAAATAATAAATAAATTAATAAAGACTAAACAAACAAAAGAAAAATATATATATACACAAAATTAAATAAGTACTATAAAGAAAATAATAATATCAATCTTGTTCACATTCATACCTATTTACAATATTTACAAACTGCCCCTGGGATCACTGAATCAAACCTCGAGATCCACTAGTGGATGTCGAGGCACAATGCCAGAAGATCCCAGCGCCTCTCATTCAGCTGCGTCACTGGTCTTGAGAGCCAATGGAGGCTGCGAGAGGGCGCTAGAGCCACATACACTCAGGGCATGAGTGGAGAACCTGGCTATTGCCAGCACTCCAATATTATATTTACAAAAGATCTCTGGGCCACTGCGGCTTCAACCTACGAGGAGGGTTATAGGGATGTTTGGAACTGGATAGGGAGTGTGCCAAGGGATTAGGAAGGTTAGTAAGCTTCTGATGGAAGATTATGAATTTGGAGGGGATTAGATGAAAAGACAAATGGGATATTCAGGTCATGGTGTAAGGTTTTGTTGGTGACATAATATGGGGCATCTACTATTGTTCTAAGGACTTTAGACTGAAAGGATTGGATACGTTTGATATTCGAAACTTTTGCGGTTCCCCACAGTTCAAGTCCGTAGGTCCAAATTGGTTTAAGAATAGTCTTGTAAATTAAGAGTTTGTTGTCCGTTGAGACATGAGATTTTCCGTTTAGTAGTCTATATAGCTGGCCATATCTGTGATACTTTTAGTATCCTAAGAATAATTTACAATGTAGAAACGTAATGAGCATTGTTTTCTTTTTCCTTATTTCCTAACAAATTGCAAAAAAAAAAAAAAAGTCATAGGCCTTTCAGAACTTACACTAATTTTTACGGTATTTTAAGCTGAACATTTTTAAGTCTACTGCATGCAGTGGTTACAACTGCCTCGCCCCAACTTCCCTGGATGGGGAGAAACCATCTTTCAGGTTTTCAAAACATGAGCATTGTCTTATTGAGGATGCAGAATTTTGTCAATATTTATTTTCTTTATAGTCCATTCATATAATCTCTGAATTAAGTTTAATTTTTAATTAAAATTTATCTGGACAAACAAATAATAATTGATAATAAAATTTTAAAAGACGTACAATGATTGAATGTGTAGGGATGAAAGCTTATTTTCTCAATTTGAGTAGCTATGTTGGTTATATGTATACAGATGGAGAAATAAATGGTGTTTAAATACGGTTAGTGATTAAGTAAATGAATGCCAACATCTTTGTTGCTTTAATATAGCGTGGTCATTTGATTGAAAATATCATATTTAAATCGAGAATTGGAAGCAAAAAAAAAATCTGCTGGAAATAAAAAATAGTTTTTTTGGAGAAGTTTTTTTTTTTTTTTTTTTTTGTGGTAATGGATTGGTTTTTTAAAGGAACAAACTAACACTAACTTTAATTAAGCTAGAAAGGTTCAATACATTACTGTTGCTCACGAGTACTAATAGGTATTAAGAAGTTGTATTTTGAATTAGCAATTTATCTATTTTTTATGGTTATTGTATCGGAAAAGGAATTTTCTCTCCCTCTCTGCCATTAATCAAAAGAGGAGAGACAGTACCCATCTAGGTTTTTTCTCTTCGTGGGAATGAAAAAACAGACCATGCAAGTCGTAAATTTAGAAATCAAGACAATTCCAATCCCGATGGTTAATATAGTTCTTAAAGATCTCTTAGATAGAATGAATTTGTAAATACATCCTATTCGACAAAGAAATTGAAAAGATAAGGAGTCAAAATTCCGATAAGGAACAACTGCTCTAAATGGAAGGTATTATAGATAATCTTGCGAAGAAAAACCAGTCCTATGAAGGTTAAGGTTAGATATAGCGATATTACATATGCTTTCCTTGTAAGAGGTCTTGAGCCTCCGACATGCGATGCCTGGAGAACAGTGAAGTAAGTGACAATAAACTATGAAGTGACGTAAACAATGATGATTACGAACAATAATGTGACTTTCTGAACACTGTGAAATTTTATAATAGAGTACTCTAAAAGCGTTACTGTGAGGTAGAGCGGTAGCAAGCAGATAATAATTGATGTGGCCCTAATGGGAACACTGGCGGCCTCGAAATGTTTGACGACATGCGTCATAATTATTATTTATTAATAATTGATTAGATAAATATGAATATATAGTTCTGTACACCAGTTATTCAAATTACATAAAAATCTTTAAAAAATAAACGCGATTTTTGAATTTCCTTTATAATGTTCTAAAGTTGATATTGTACTTTTTGGAAATCAGCCTCTCAACTGTTGGTGTCAATTATAGGAGGTATTTGATATATGGACTTAATTCAATAGCTCAATGCCTCATGAGTGAGCTTCTGTGATACAATTTAATCTGAATGTAAACATGATAATGGTATTCAATCAGTTTCTTACGGTCATTGCTCCCTTTGAATAGTTATGGCTCGAAGCTGGATAGAGACAAGAACATTTAATTAGTATTCACCAACATGCACTACATCACTAAAGATAATGCTTCATTATATTTTTAGCTAATTAATATCGAGAGGGGAGGCAGACAGTTTGGAGCGGTGACGCCCGATAGTCGGTATCGCCGCTATTGACGACCAGCCAACTCGAAAACTAGAAGGGCATTGTGATGACTGGGACAAGGGCCGGCTCCCAGATAATTGTGAATGGGCGGTAATAAAGTGCATTCTGGATATAAACAGGCTAAACAAGATACGATAAACAAGAGTAGCCTCTATTAATTAAGGGATCTACTAGCCACAAACGTCGCTAATGAACCACTCTGATTAGAGGTGAGCTCTGATGAAAGGCTCCGGCCGTCTTTCATCCTCCGTCACTAGGCGGTTCGTCCGCTCCTCAACCTTATTTCACTAACGCTACCAATAATGTTTTCTTCAATTGAGTAAGTTTTTGAACCTCGAACTAAAAATATTCCTGGCAGTAATAGTCAAAGACCAATGACCGTCAGGCGGTATTTTTCAATTTCAGAAAATAAAAATAAGCTTTACTCTAATCTAAGTAAGTTCTTCTATTGGTTCTCTAGACAATAATGCAGGATTTTGAGTTTTCTATAAGATGCCCCTCTTTATAACAAACTATTAACCTTTACTGGATTATTCATTTGTATGAATGTCAACACTTATTAATCATTCTTTACCTCTGTAGTATTTCTCTCCTTAAAAATTATTTAGTATTTACTAAAATATCAATAAGTGATATTCGTATGATTTTGTTTTACGAGTTTATACTCGGCCAAAACTGTTGTTATATGTCAGAAACAGCATCAACTCTCAGGCGAGGGCAGCAGTAATGAGTCATCAGTGGTTTGCACCACATTTTTAGTGTTTTGTGGTTTGCTTCATGAGAACATAGTCCATTTTTATATGAATTTCCAAACATGACAAAATGCCAGTTTACGCTATATTTAGAGGAAATTATTTGTTTGTAATTTTAAAGTAAAGCACAGAACGTAAAATAAAATTTCTTAATATAAAGAAAACTTCACTGCTATGTATGTAATAAAAAACTACATAAATAACAACGATTCCTATTTTATTCGAATTGTTACTATTTCATATTTCAAATTTACTATTTAAATTACATTATAAAAGTTAAATTAAGTTTCCATAGGATTACTATATAGTTTCCTCTGCTATAGCTTTCAAGAAATGGTATTAAATATGAAATAATTAATAAGAATGTTTGTTTATAGATTTATAACAACTTATTATTTATGTTAATCACTTAATTTAAATTCTGTTCATAATATTGTTTCTAAAATCTTGCATAGTCAAAAGAGGAACATAACATACACGATCCTATACATTTAACTAGTTAATAGTTAATAAATTTACGTGCTTACAACTACTTTACATCAACTCGTACGGTTTCTTTTATTGCATATTTATTGATTCTAAAATCTTGCGCTTTCCAACAGTATGTTACATGCCTATATTACTATTAATATTTCAGGAATAATTTTTTGATGGCTTGGTCACAGAAAATGTATTTTTCCCGTTTAAAGAAGGCTAAATTGTTTACTTTACTTATAAACCTTCAGGAAAGAATACCCTTAGTGATGGTGAAAATCGTATCAAAATCCGCTTTTTGGTTTAAAATGAGTTCACGGAAACCAAAATCGCTTTATAATTTTAGAATAGAAAATCATTTTTATTCTGGAATTGGGTCCCTTAAGAATATCAGGTTTGTTCAGTTTATAATATACAACATGTCTGGCCAACGGACAAAATGAACATAATTAAGTAATATTTACAATTTTTGATTAATATATATGTACAAAATAAAATAAAAAACAAATAATGTTAAAATAAAAACAATTTCAGAAAATAATTGTGTTTAAAAAAAAAAAAAAAAGTTTAAATATAAAATAAAAAGAAAAAAAAATTTACATTATTCTAGTACTTAGTCTTCTAAGAATAACATAAGCTTTGAAATAATAAAGGATCTTTATCTGGCCAAGGGTTAATGAAAAATAAACTAATTAAACATAATTAAGAATATTATACTACAATGATAAGAAACGAAATCTTCTAGTGCAATATAAAAATTTAAAAAAATACTATAGCGATTAAACAAAATAAGTTTTCTAGGTAATAAAGTTGAAAAATCATAAATTAAAATATTGAGTATAATCTAACTAAAATTATTTCCTCGTCATGCAGCGTCATTTTGGGATGCTAGAAGGTACTGGAAGAGAAGGTATTGAATGTGGAGACCATGAAGGAGGTTTGATTTTATATATATATAAATCATTTTTATATATATCAAGATTTTATATATTATATATATATATATAATATATATATATATATTATATATATATATATAGAGAGAGAGAGAGAGAGGGAGAGAGAGAATATAAGTACTGTTAGAAAACATTTAATAGCTGAGACTCAACTGGTTCTAGTGTCATAAATTTATTTTGGTTCCAAGTTGGTGGATAAGATGACAAGGCTTACTTCATTTATTTAATATAATACTTCATATGTTAGAGTTCTAAAACCGAAGAATAATAATCTTTTATTAAGGAGCAATCAAAGTTTTTCTTTATTGATATCGAACGGCTGAGGGACCATTTAGGGAGCGAACGTGACCTACGAAAGTACATTATGCAGGACTTAAAGCGAAGGTACGCCCCCGCCGAAGTCGATAAGACCACAAAGGGAAGACAGTGGAGGTGGGCAGCGGAAGGGTCTGGTCCGCCACCCTCGCTTAACAACTTACATCGTCACTTCTCTACATATAGTGTTCAACAATCTATCATTAATTCTCTGCAAAATGGTATAAGCCAATTTTTATTTGGTTTACATTCTGTAGTTACATCTCTTCTCTTTATATATAAAATGAATACGCGATTTTGGCTTCCGTGAACTCCTTCTAAACCACAAGACGGATTTTGATATGGCTTTCACCATCATTTAGGACATTCTTTCCTGAAGGTTTATAAGTAAAATACATTGCAATTAAGCCTTTAATAGCTTAATTTTATTTAAAATAAATTTTCTGTAACCAAGTCATCAACAAATTATTCCTGAAATATTTTTTTTTTTAAATTCTTTTATTGAAATTTACAACTGTACAATTTACATAGTACAATAAGTAAATGTGCTAAAAACAGACAATTGGCTTGAAAAAGACATGAGAAGAATCTACCCAGCGGTAGCACTTCAATGTTTATTTGTTCAGCAGGTCTCGAGGCCACCGTCTTTTCAGACGCTTCGGAGGATTATCGGGAATATATGTCGATGAGAGAATACGGACAAGCGGGTTTGTATGGGCGGGTAATTTGGAATGAAAGGAGGTGTATATTTTTGAGAGATTTCTGTAACTAGTGGGATATTAAGATCTCTATGGATGAGTTTGTTGGTAACAAAGTAACGAGCGTCTAGGATTTGTCGAAGGATCGAATCGAATTGCAAGGATTGGATGCGGGAGGAATTCGATGGTTTAGTGGAACCCCATAGCTCTATGCCATAAGTCTAGATAGGTCTAATAATGGTTGTGTAAATGAGTTTTTTGAAGTAAACAGGGAGTTTTAATCGTTTGCCAAATAAGTGTTTTAATCTACGAGCAGTTTCCTGTAGTTTAAGTCTTGTATGAGGATTCCACGTAAGACGTTTGTCAAGATGAAGTCCAAGGTATCGTTTTTGTTCTACAGTGATGAGTGGGGTATGATTGAAGGAAACAACTGGACAGGAAGTCATAGGTTTACGTCGAGTGAAGGTGATTTGGTGGGATTTATTAGGATTTATTTTGATTCTCCAATTGTGACACCATTCTGCAATGGCGGATACATGGTTCTGTAGGAATTGGGAAGCAACAATAGGATCATTATTTACGGATAGCACAAATGTGTCATCAGCGTAAGTAGAGAGGAAAGTGCTTGGATGGATAGGGATTTTAGCTGTATACACCGTGTAGAGTGTTGGACCTAGGATACTATCTTGAGGTACACCGGCTGACTGATTGAATACTGAGGAGTAGGAGAGGTTATGATATACTTTAAATGTTCTACCTGTAAGGTGGGAGCGGATTATTAGGAAATTTACATAATTCGATGATAGTTTGTAGAGCAGTTCTGGATGCCAAACTCGATCAAAAGCCTGTTCCACGTCTAGAAAGGCTGCAGTACATTCCGCGCTCCAATGTAGAGGATACCACATCCACCACACGATGGCACTACTGAATAGTAGAATGGGATTATCGAAATCCAAACTGGTGGTCAGGAATGACATGATTTGAATCTAGGATCGGGTATAACCTTTTTAGGAGATGTTTTTCAAGAATTTTGTCTATAATGGGCAAAATAGATATAGGACGGTAAGGGGATGGGTACTCAAGGGGCTTTTTGGGCTTAGGGATCATTTTTATAATGGACAGTTTCCAAATGTCAGGATAATAGGTAGAACGGAGAGTGGCGTTGTATATATAAGTAAGGAAAAGTATTGTCTTTCGAGGAAGCTGTTTAAGGATGTTGGTTATAATAAGATCGTGGCCTGGAGATTTCTTGAGAGGTAATTTACTAAGGATGTTGGTGATTTCTGATGGATGAAAGGCTTTAGGAGGTGGATACATTTGGAGTGGAAAATTTAGTTCTGCTTCTACATGTTCATTATGGATTGGGTTAATGATATCGGGATGAGGATTGAAAGTTTTGGATAGGTGTTCCCCAAAGATTTGGGATTTTTCATCATCGGTTCTTGTCCAGGTCTGGGATTCAGTGAGGAGTGGATGATTAAAGGTTTTTAATTTCAGTAGTTTTGCAGTTGTTGTCTATAAAGATTTGTCTGAAGCGGTTAAGTTTTCTGTAAAGGAGTAACTCGACCCTCAGGGAGACATTTGTAGAGGGGAAATTGTTTTTTTGAGATTTGGGCCTAGAAGGTACATGAGAGGTTTGAGGAAGAGGTTGAGAGATCTGTGGTTGAGGATGGGAGGAGGAAGTCTGAGGCTGGGATGAGGAAGATCGAGACGGCTGAGAGCGAGGTGATATTATTGCTGAGTAAGTCATGGAAGAAGAACTATAGAAGGTTCAAGGTCGTTGAGTTGGGTTGATTCCTGCAGTCCTCCGGGCGGCAGGAACACCCCTCTCTGAAGGGCCAGGTTGTTCTTCTTCTGATGCAGAACTCTTCTGGGTATTTGATATTGAGACTTAGTAAAGAGCTTTTTGTCTGAGTTTAGTTCTATAGACTATGCAACCTTTGTGATTTGCTGGGTGCTCTTCGCTGCATAAAGCACATTTTGCTGGAGTGTCACGAAGCTTAGGACAGGTATCTGTTGAGTGCAAACCTGCACACTTGACACATCGTGCCTGGTGGTGACAGTAGGCTCTCGTGTGTCCCAAAGTTTGGCAGTTAGTACACTGAACTATTGTCATTATTGTGACTACCAGCAAATGGAAAAAAAAAATGAACAAAATAATAACATATCAGGCATGAAGAAGGACAGTACTCAGCAGCACTTCTTCTCGTCAGGTTTTTTTAATGTATATTGTCCAGCAGATTTTACTTAATTAAAGGCTTTCATGTAGTGTTCATCAGTCTATCATTATTTGATTAGAGACCATTTAGAGAGTTCACAGCTTTTGTTAGCTGAGCGAGGTCTTGGAGAAGGCTAAAAAGAGGCTGGACAAGATTATTCAACCCTCTTATTATTTCTATAATTTGCAATGAATTTTCACCTGAAGACGGCTTTTCACTCCTCACACCGGAGCATGATGGTTCTAGAGTAGTGGTCCCAGTTGTCGAGTCGGAGCTCTTATATTCTGAGTTTGCAACTCTATATGTGTAACATTAATCTGAGCTGGTGGATGGATTGGTGTATTTTGAGGAAGATCCGGGATTCCTGAAAATTTTGTGGCAGAGGATGAGGTCGTTCAGAACGGGTATGTCCTTGAAGTTCGCTGAATCCTCAAGCTCTTAATTTAACTTTTAAAATGTGATTTGAATATTTCATTAGAAAAAAAAAACTAAAATGAGGTACAAGGATAAAACCTGTTGTTAGAGGAGAGGGCCGGTTGTTTTTAATTCCAAGCGAGGACTTAATGTTAAAATTAATATGCGTCTTCACGCATCAATGTCTGTATTGTATTTGGAAAAATAACTTATATTTTAGACCAACTTGAGCGTTCCAACAAACGATTTTTAATCTTGTCCTACCTAACGAAAGTCCTGCGTATGCTCTTACCGACATGAGTAAAATGTTTAAAAAAAATAATTGATTTAAATATTGAAAATGTACTACTTTATTCCTGACTATTAAAGATATTACGTATTGAAGAAGTCTCGATATTAATAAGAAAGAATTACTCACAAATAATGATTTTTGTCTCCAATATATATATTATATATTTTAATTTTATCAATATTCACTTTGATTTTATTTTACATCTTTACGTGAATTATTAATGGATATATCAAAAGTTCTGAAGTATTATTATACAACTAAGCCTCTATGGGATCTGTAAAATTTTCTATATACGACAGTAATAAAGTAATATATAATCTTTACAAGTTGAATTACTCGGTTAAAGAGCATATTAGAACTTAAACTTTAACCAAATGATTAGAAGTACTGAAGTGAATAGAGCTGAATACAAATATCCTAATGTCTAGTTATTACTGAAAGTATCTCCGCTAGGTAAACTCCATGAATGTATAATTTTACTCATCTCTTCTTTCCATTTCATTTACATTCCTTCATTTTAAAGTAACGTTTAATTTTTAAAACATTCAAATACAGATTTTTACTACAAATAATTATTATTAGGGATATCTGTTATAAAAAGGTTGCATTTAGGCTATATATTCGGTTGTACGAAAAATACTAGAGAATTTTTGTTTAACAATAAAAAAAAAATATATTTGTAACTGTTTTACCTAATGATAATAGTTTCCACTGCTAGCAATACATTTCTGCTAATGCGATAACAAATTTCCCATTCCCTTTGGATAGAATTTTCTGTCTTTAGAATTGATAAACTCAAAAAAAACACGTTTTCTAATTCTCTTTGTCCACTAAATTTTTTGTCACGTAAGTAGTGGTCCAGGAGTCTATGATGAGCTGTAGGCGAGAGCTCGGGAGAATAGGGCGGATATGGCAGAGTTTCATTCCAGATCTGCAGTTTATGTGATGTCACAGATGACCGGGCGTCGTGCAACGAAATTCCTTGGCCCTCTATCGATTGATCATACATGGCTTTATTATTGCTGATTTCAGATATATTGAATTAATTAGTTAAAATACGATGCAACATTGAAGGTTTGTTCAGGATTTAAGAAGCTGTAGTGTATCAAACCAAATGAAGCCCACCAAGCAGTAACCATTACCTTTTTTTATCATTTGTATGTTTTGAAAAATGTTATGATCTTCTCCTTCTACTCTCTTCTCCAGTGTCTAAAACGTCTACTATTATCGTAAAGTATTGCTTTTTCACCACAAATAACAATTCTGGATAGAAGAGGTTTATTTTTGTTCAGCTAAGAAGTGTAACACAAAATTCAAAACTCTGGATTTTAATGTGTGAGACTCCCAAATTTCAAGCTTTTTTACCTTTCCAATTGCCTTGAGGTGATCATCAACTGTCGATTTAGTTCCGCAACAGATGTTTTGTAGTTTCCTTCCGCCAAAGCCCGCAGAATATCGTTATCTAAAGAGGAAGTGCATCCACGACAGTCTTTGTGTTTGTTTACCTCCCGATATTTTATTAAATTTACTCCCGTTAAACAATGCATTCATTAATTCCGCCCTCGTTCCATAACTAATGTTGTTTCTGGCCGTATTATTCATTAATATATTTATGAGACTAAAGCCTGAGAGACACAAGTCTCTACGTCCTGACTGAGAGCAATATTCCTCAGATGATAAACAAACGAAATGACCCGTAGTACAAGGCTTTGTGTACGGTTGGAAAAAATGTGTTGGCTCAAGTCACTTCTTCTTGGGTAGGAGAGAAGTTGAAGATGGAATAGCACAGTCATTCATGTAATAGTTTCATAGCAGTTATGGGTTGTATCTTTGGTACCCACAACTGCAGGTACGCGTATTGCCTCAAGGCAGGGGAGGGTAATAAATAAAAAAAAGTTTCTGGCCGTCTGGGTTCCCGTAAAACCCAATAAAATGGGCATCTCGTGAATATAAGTTAGAATATAATTGTGTGTTATCTGTACGGAGAAGATAATACTTATTTGATTTAAATTGGAAGGAAACTAAAAAGTATTTATTTCAACAGGTGTAATTGTATATATATATATATATATATATATATATATATATATATATATATATATATATATATATTTTAAATATATAATTTTTCTTTATTATTATTTTTTTTTTTTTTTGCAAATAGTTCAACAATGACATTCCTCTCACATTGTATATAAATTTTTGTTACTATTAATTTTTATCATTGTGGATGTAATTAGTTGACCGTTGAGAATTACTGGAAGGAATTAGTCCGGGTGGCGGTCATTAAATGAAACAACTAAATAGTTTCAACTATTTTATTGTTTGCCAACGTTTCGACCCCCTTTGTGGGTCATCATCAGGGCTAAAAAGATACAAAAGAATATAATTTCAATGACATTACATACAATATTATATAACCTATTTAGCTAGAGAACGTCGGTATTGAAAAAATAACAGAAGAACTGTATATGTAAAAAAAACCTCAATTAAAATACAATGACCATGTTACAATAATGAAAGTGTTATACAGAAAAAATAAAAATGTTCACTAAACAAAATCTACACAGGTATCAATAATTTACATGAAATATGAAATATAAAAATATGAAGTAGAGTGGAGATACGTACCGCATGGTGGGAGAATGGAAACTAGGTACTGTTTGGTAGATGGGGGGGTAGGTAGGATGGAAAATACGTAGGAAAAGGTAGAATGGAAAATACGTACTGATTTATGGACAGGGTCTGACAACAATGACTAAAATTCTTAATACTACCATACAAAGAATCAATGAAATTTAACTTATGATTATAATAATGATACAGGATAAAAAATTATAATTTAATTCTTGAGATATCACCTATATAATAGTAAAAACAGTGATGGAAGATGTATATGGAGAAAAACTGACTGTACCTCCCAACTTGATTATCCCTAATTCTGTTTAAGGTATCCAAAGATAACAGGGGGGAAAAAAAAAAAAAATAAAAAAAATAAATAATAATGGAACATTGTAAAATACATTAATTGACAAATCTTACAGGTTGATAAAAAGTTAAATAAACATAAATACAAGTTGGAATAAATTGAATAGTGAAGACATTTAGAAAATTTTAAATACATAAACAAAACAAAATAAATACATATATAGAATTATATGGATACCTAAAATAGATTTAAAAATATACATAAAAACAACAAACAATAATAATGAAAAACAAAACAATATATATGGTGGGACAGACAGAGAAAATATGCTACTTAATAGAGTTTAATATGTGGCTATATGTGGAGGAAATGCACTGTTTATCGGTTTTGTGGTTAACAGGATTGGATTGGAGGTGGATGTGGACGGATTCAGCAATTAGTCTTTTCTTATGGTTTGGAACATAATCTAAAATGGAGCAGTCGTCAAAGTTAAAGGAATGATTGAAATGTGTGGAGTGTTCAGAAAGTTTTGAGGCTAGAGGGTTTCGAGAGGATACGGAGAGTTTATGTTGCGATATTCTGGTTTTTAGGTAATTTTTGGTTTCTCCTACATAGGATACATCACAATCTGAACATGAAATTTTATAAACAATATTGGAACGATATATAGGAGTGATCGGATCTTTTGTATTGGTAAAGAGGTGAGAAAGCTTGTTCTGGGTCTTTAGTCCTAGTTTTAAGGAAGGTAAGGAAAATTTAAGGATTTTTTTTATATTTTCAGAAAGGTGCGGAATGTAAGGTAGGGATCTATATAAAAATATCATGGGTGAATCATGGTCGGGAATTGTAGGGGAAGTAACGGTGGTTTTTGTATTATAAGAATCTATAATGTTTTTAATGACTTTTTTTGGGAAGCTGTTTAAGGTTAGTATTTTTTTAATACGTTCGATATTATTAGGATGGTACTTTGGATCAGACAAGGATAGGCAACGGTGGACGAGATTCTTGGCAACATTTAATTTCTGATGATATGGGTGTTGGGAGAAGAAGTTGAGCAGTCTACCGGAATAGGTGGATTTGGTGTACCAGTCAGTTGAAATAGAACCGTCAGTGTTTCTAGTGATAAGTAAGTCTAAAAAGGGAATTGTCAAGTTGTTTTCTCTTTCTACGGTAAAACGGAGGCGTGGATCATATGAATTAAACGATTTTAGGATATCGGGGATTTTGTCTGGGTTTATTATAAGGAAGAGGTCGTCCACGTACTTTTTAATAAATATAATTTCATTTTTATAGGTTGTGGTTATAGAGTCGAGTAAGTCATTTAGTACGATATTAGAGAGGTCAGGAGCGAGACAGTTACCCATTGCAAGTCCCGAGATCTGATTGTAAAATTTGTTCTGAAAAGTGAGATATCCGGTTTTACAACAAAGTTTTAGTGATTCTAAATATGAAAGAAGATTGAGTGTGGTGTGGGGTTCAATGATGTTCCAGTGTTTTTCTACTAGTTGGATAACTTTATCAATGGGGATATTGGTAAATAGGCTTTCGGCGTCAAAGGATGTTAGAATGTAGTTGGGGGGAATATGCAATGATAGTAACTGTTCTCGGAGGTAAATGGAATTGTTAATGTCATAGGGGTTAGTTCGGCTAAGTATTTTAAGTGAAGGTAGAAGGAATTTACTAAGTTTCGAGGAAGGTGCGTTGATGTTAGAAATGATGGGACGGAGTGGATTGCCGGGTTTGTGAATTTTGGGAAGGCCATATAAACGCGGGGGTAAGGAGTTGTACGAGATCAAGTTTCTGTACGTGGTTAGGTTGATGAATTTATTTTCTAAGAGATTTTTGATATGTTGATTGAATTTAATCATGAGAGGGCGGGTGGGATCACGGGAAGATGGTGTATATGTCGATCGGTCTGATAAGAGTGAGTTTATTTTGTCGTCATATTCAGTTTTGTCCATTATAACTGTCACGTTACTTTTGTCAGCCCTAGTAACTATAAGTTGTTCATTTGATCTGAGGAATGAGCGAGTGAAGGAAAGATCTTTGAAGAAGAGGGGGGAAAAAGACGATTGAGGTGGAGGGCGTTGGAGGTGGTTGGAGATCATATTACTAATACGTAAACGGGAGATTTCCTTGTCCTCCTCACTTATTTTGAAAATATCATCTTTATAAATATATTCCAAATCCGTGATAAGTTGGGGAATCATTTTTGAAGGATTAGAAGAAGGGGTAGAAAAATTGGGACCTAAACTCAAAATGTTGTTAACATTAGGGGGGACTGAGGTAGAGGAAATATTTTTGATCCAATCATCAGAGCCTTTAGGATACGGTTTTTTATTAATACTACTTTCATAAATGGTTTTAAATTTTTTAACGAGGGAAAGTTTTGTCTGTTTTTTAGTGAAAGCAAAAATTGTTTGAATACTTGTAGTCAGTTTGTCCATGTTCTGGTCGCCTATAATAGGATGTAAAGAAGAATTTAAGGAACGTATATTGTCGTTTATGTGGTCAATTTGTTGTATGGTTTCTCTAATTTTTAAGTTCAGTAGCGTTCTTTTGTATTTTTCCAATGAGTGTGTCAGTTTGGAGGCAAGAGAATTTGACAAAGGGACTTGACTAATGCAGTTCTCAATAAATTTTGGGAAAAGAGAATGGGTTCGACATTTTAATAAGAAAATTCTTTGTTCAGTTTTTTTGGCAAGTCGTTTGTGGAGGTTGCAAAGATTGTTAAAGGCTTGTGTATTTTGGGGGAATTGCGATTTTAGTGAGAAGAAAATATGATGGTGGTCATTATTAGTAATCACTGAAGAAAGGTGGTAAGGGGTTGAAGAGGATACATTTTGAGTCTGGGAGAAAGATGTATCCAGAGAAGTAATTGAAAGATGAGAAGTAACTAGGGAAGAAGGTGTATAGAGAGTTTTAGTATAATGTTGAGTTGGGAGGTGAGTCAAAAATCCATTACTATTTAACCTAGTGTGATAGCGGTGTGATGGTCTAGAAGAATCCAAAAGAGCGGTCGACTGAGGGTGTGGTCGTTGTAGTGGTGATCGAGTTGTTACCTTTTTAGAACTGGAAATGTGGTGATGAGAAGAGCGTGAGTCACCTGAAGGTGTAGAAATGATGGCTTGTTGAGATGAGAATACCTGCTGTTGTTGAGATGTAGATAGTATGACTTGCTTGCGATTTTGTATTCTGGCGCTGCGGCGGAGAGTTGAGGAGGATGTATCTTTTTGTTGTTCCCGTGTTCTTTTTATCATTGTGGATGTAATTAGTTGGGTGAATGTAAAATATCATGGGTGAATCATGGTCGGGAATTGTAGGGGAAGTAACGGTGGTTTTTGTATTATAAGAATCTATAATGTTTTTAATGACTTTTTTTGGGAAGCTGTTTAAGGTTAGTATTTTTTTAATACGTTCGATATTATTAGGATGGTACTTTGGATCAGACAAGGATAGGCAACGGTGGACGAGATTCTTGGCAACATTTAATTTAATCCAATCCTGTTAACCACAAAACCGATAAACAGTGCATTTCCTCCACATATAGCCACATATTAAACTCTATTAAGTAGCATATTTTCTCTGTCTGTCCCACCATATATATTGTTTTGTTTTTCATTATTATTGTTTGTTGTTTTTATGTATATTTTTAAATCTATTTTAGGTATCCATATAATTCTATATATGTATTTATTTTGTTTTGTTTATGTATTTAAAATTTTCTAAATGTCTTCACTATTCAATTTATTCCAACTTGTATTTATGTTTATTTAACTTTTTTATCAACCTGTAAGATTTGTCAATTAATGTATTTTACAATGTTCCATTATTATTTTTTTTTTCCCCTGTTATCTTTGGATACCTTAAACAGAATTAGGGATAATCAAGTTGGGAGGTACAGTCAGTTTTTCTCCATATACATCTTCCATCACTGTTTTTACTATTATATAGGTGATATCTCAAGAATTAAATTATAATTTTTTATCCTGTATCATTATTATAATCATAAGTTAAATTTCATTGATTCTTTGTATGGTAGTATTAAGAATTTTAGTCATTGTTGTCAGACCCTGTCCATAAATCAGTACGTATTTTCCATTCTACCTTTTCCTACGTATTTTCCATCCTACCTACCCCCCATCTACCAAACAGTACCTAGTTTCCATTCTCCCACCATGCGGTACGTATCTCCACTCTACTTCATATTTTTATATTTCATATTTCATGTAAATTATTGATACCTGTGTAGATTTTGTTTAGTGAACATTTTTATTTTTTCTGTATAACACTTTCATTATTGTAATATGGTCATTGTATTTTAATTAAGGTTTTTTTACATATACAGTTCTTCTGTTATTTTTTCAATACCGACGTTCTCTAGCTAAATAGGTTATATAATATTGTATGTAATGTCATTGAAATTATATTCTTTTGTATCTTTTTAGCCCTGATGATGACCCACAAAGGGGGTCGAAACGTTGGCAAACAATAAAATAGTTGAAACTATTTAGTTGTTTCATTTAATGACCGCCACCCGGACTAATTCCTTCCAGTATTAATTTTTATATTCTTAAAATAAAAAATTAAAAAAAAACATTATTGTTGGTAAAAATTAAAAAAAAAAAACGAACAGAAAAATAAACTAATAAAATACAATGAAAATATATCCACTAATTAAAATAATTGCTAACCTGAAAAATACATAATGGTAATGAACAATATGATGACACTATTTGTATAAGCACGTATGATTGGGATGCATTTACATTTTTTTCTACTTACTTTACTTTGTATTCGCTGTTTAATTTCTTTATACCAACTTTTCCTGCCTAGGGAGAATTGTATCAGTTGTTAAATTTTTCCTATTATGAAATGAAATCAAGTCGAGGTTATATTATAATGTAAATCTGTTCATTGTGGATTTGTACTGGAGTAAAATTTAGTTCATTTAGTATTGGTGGAGTTAGTTTGAAATTGAGAGCTGACAAACAGATGAAGCCCCACTAGCTGGAAGCTCCGCGGGTGTAACTAACACACAAACGTCACGGCCTGATTGATGCAGATCAAAGACTTCTTCCAATTGGTTCTATCTCTGAACAAAATACCTCTTGTTTACAGAATACAGTCCGTATTCCAAGTCCTTTCAACAGTCATTTTACAAAAAGTCAGTTCCTTGATTACATGTTCTCAATTTATATTGGATCTAACATTCTGTTACTTGCCTTGAAAATTCATGTGAGGGGTTGGTATTCCAATTACCAAAAATTTAATTAATACATATAGAGATTCGTACTGTTTCTTGAAGTGCAATGAGGTGATTAAGCCTTGATCACACTCAGCCGCCAGGTTTTTCCCCCAATTTGGGTACCCACTTTAAAGTGGCTGGGTCTGCCCCAGGAGGGTCTTCATACCCTAGAGTCGCCCCCCGGCTGAAATAACAGAATAAATGATATTCTGTCATAGCCGGGATTCGAACCCAGCGCTCTAACCACTAAACCACGCCGCTCCCCAACCCCAAAATTATATTGATTATAAAATGAAAAAATTAAATGTTTGAATCCTATCTATACATATGTGGGTCAATCCATTTGCAATCGTCCAGTGTTCAATAATTTTGCCGCTCCACAATTTTGATTTTCGTGATTTGTTCGCCAGTTGTATTCTATTCTTTCTTGAATATAAAACTATAAATAAAAAGAAAAAAAAATCTAGTCAATTCTATTATTGTTGCAGCCGTATTAAGTCAGCTTCCCGGCTGACAACATATTTTGGGATAATCTTTCTAATTCTTACAATTTTGTATATATCAATTCAAAACAAAAACTAACAATAAGGTAAGGATATGCTTTGTATTTTTCGTCCCCACAACTCATTACCCAATGAAGAAAGTGGTTTAAAAAATTCTTTAAAATAAATAATAAACGAGACTTTTAACGAGATAAAAGTATATAAAATAATAGATACTAACTTTTAATTATTTTTTCTGTTCTACCTTTCTCAAAGTCCTGCTTATGTAAAAATTTTGATCTTGAGAACATTGTACTTATTTGTATGTGAATTTTAAAAAAATAGCCAAAATTCGTTTTTCGCAATGTTAATCAATGGGTATATCTCGAAAGCGACTGAGTGAAAAATTATGAAACTAATACCGACTACCCATTTACACGATGAGTTTAAGTGGTATAAATTTGGTCATTGAGAATAAGCCAGCTCCGGAGTAATAAAATTCTCTTCACTGTTAAAATAACGTTTTCATTTAAAAATATTTTATCCAGTAATTGTGCATATTTATGAACAGGTCAAAACCTAGAATGATGATAAGAGTATTTTATATTATTTTGGTCCTTAGAATACATTACCTAAGTGGCCAAGGAAATGTTAAAAAAAATCTCGAAAATTAGCATAAACTTAAATTTTTTGGTTGCTATATAACAGGGAAGGTTAGGGAGGAGTCTGATAATGAAATACGATTGTTACACTATTTTCTGAATGTTTATTATATTCCCGGTTTGTAAAATTTATAGTTGTATCGTTTTGTATTTTATACCTACGTTTGCTATATGATGATAGCTTAATTTTTCTTTCTATTGAAAACACCCCTAAACAAAGTTTCTAGAACTTATTTCTAGGATAAAATTCCACAATTATGGGTAATAAAATTTCTTATTATCTTTTAACACTATAAAAAAAATAAGTTAGTATTGATATTACTTACGTGATGAATAAAACGATTTTTCTTACCTGAAACATAATGAATCAAATATAAGCAATATTTGATTACTAATACAATATGATAAAATTAATTCGTTAATTATCAGGCCGATTTGCAAAAGAACTGGAATAAATAAAGTGTTTTAAAAAAATATCCAAGAATTTCTTTTGCAAATCGGCCTGATAGTTAACGAACAAATATTAGAACAAAAGAACAATGACGACAATGATGATAAAATTAATAATTAAAATGAAATTGAATTTATGAGATATAAACAGAAAAAGTATATTGGTCATCTAAAATGTAACTATTTAATTCCAAACTCCCTTCCCACACAAACCCATTACCGAAAGTTGAAATGGTTCGGGTTTTGGTCCTAATGAATAATAATTGTTTATTTGCGATTTCACAATAATTAGTTATCTTACTATTTTTGTAATCATTTTAAGGTTGCACAATAAATAGTGCTATGACTTTTTTTTTTCAATAATTTTGAGGTTGTACAATAAATAGTGTTTTTACTATTTTGACCGTCACCCAAACCATCTCATTATTCATTATAAGCACACGATTAACTATTTAATATTAAGTATACATGTAAAAAATATATTCCTGATAACCCTCTGAGGTGACTGAGAAGAAGGTGACCACGGGGACTACTATTTTTTTATTTTTTTTATTTTATTTTTTTTTATTGAGAAATATTACAGTTTGTTGCATAATGAACAGTAGTAATAGAGATGTAGTACACATTCATACAATATATACAGCCAATAATGATAAAGTCAATTTACATAAAATCGGAAATAAATAAATTCAAATATATACAAAAAAAAAGCAACAAGAAACAAATCAAAACAACAACCTGTAGTAGAGATAAATACAAGTTGGGAAATAAATAAAAATCATACAAGCATACTTAACTATATACAATATATACAATCAGCCAAAGGAACCCTAGACTCGGCTGCTCCCCCACAAGTGGGGGGAGAAGCGGGATCCAAGAGATCCCAGCGCCTCCCACTCAGCGCTTCACTGGTGTATGCCAGTGGAGGCCGAGCCAGAGCGGAATAGCCACAAACATACAGTACATGAGTGGAGGATCTGACCAGTGTCAGAACTCCAGATAAATGTTTACAAAACGTCGCGGGGCCACTGCCGTTTCAATCTTCGAGGAGGATTGTAGGGATGGGTGAAGCTGGAAAGCGATTGAGCAAGAGGATTAGGATGATGAAGAAGGTTCTGATGGAATTTGGAGAATTTGGATGGTACCAGATCTAAAATAAATGGAATATTAAGGTCATGGTGTAGGGTACAGTTGGTAACGTAATAAGGAGCATTAACTATTGTTCGGAGGACTTTGGATTGGAAGGATTGGATACGTTTGATGTTAGAATGTTTAGTTGTCCCCCATAGTTCAAGTCCGTAGGTCCATATAGGTTTCAGTACTGTCTTATATATTAGTAATTTGTTGTCGACTGTAAGATGTGATTTTCTGTTTAGTAATTTGTATAACCGGCCGAATCTGCGGTTGAGTTCTATCCTTTTAAGTCTCGTATGTGGGTTCCACGTCAGTCTTTTGTCTAGTAAAAAGCCAAGGTACCGGACTGTGTCTGAGGAAGGAAGCGGTATGGAATTGAATTTAACTGTTGGACAGGATTTACGTCGAAGGGTGAAGGTGACGTGTGTACATTTGCTTTCGTTCACCTTAATTCGCCAAGCCTTACACCAGTCTTCGACAAGGGAAAGGTGCCTTTGGAGATTTAGAGATGCTACTTCAGGATCGGAATTGGATGATAAAATGGCTGTGTCGTCAGCAAATGTTGCCAGAAAGGTATCGGGATCGGTAGGGATATCGGCGGTGTAGAGGATGTAGAGGACGGGTCCTAAGACGCTGCCTTGAGGAACACCGGCCTCAACAGTATAATGTTTGGAAAATTCGGAACCACAGCGAACTCGGAAGGAGCGGTTTGATAAATAGGATCGGAGGATTAGGTATAAGGATTGAGGTAAATGGGTTTTGAGCTTAAAGAGCAATCCCGGGTGCCACACCCGGTCAAAAGCTTGAGCTATGTCCAGAAAGGCACCCGAACAATACTCCCTGCACTCAAGGGCAGAGGAAATGTGATCCACAACTCGGAGTCCTTGCTGAACTGTGGAATGTTGAGAACGAAATCCAAACTGATGCAAAGGAAAATTTTTAAATTTATCAAGGATTCGTTTTAGTAGGAGCTTTTCGAAAATTTTTGAGAGGATCGGAAGTAGGCTAATAGGTCTGTAAGATGACGTGCTGTTGGAAGGTTTGCCTGGTTTCAGGAAAAGGATGATAGTTGAATGTTTCCATAAGAGAGGAAAATAGGTAGTGCGTAGGATACTGTTATAAAGATATGTAAGGAATGTAATGGCTTTCTGTGGAAGTTGTCTTAAGATCTGAGGCGTGAGGAGATCATATCCAGGGAATTTACGGAGAGGAAGCTTTTTAAGAAGATATTTGACCTCAGAGGGATTAACTGCTTTAGGAGGTAAGGAGAGTGGTATTGGCGAAGTAAGGAACTGTTCAACTGTTGAAGTATGGTTTGGATTCAACTCAGGATGAGGAGTGAAAACTTTGGAAAGGTGCTGTGCAAATTCCTGGACCTTATCCTTGTCAGAAGCAGCCCAGGAACTATCACCGCGCAGGAGAGGATGGGAAATCGTGTGAGTATTCAGGATTCTCTTCGTGACATTCCACAGGGAATTGTCACGAGTCGAGAGAGAGGAGAGGTAGGAATTGTAGGATTGGAAACGAAAGGTCGCCAACTCCCGCTTTAATTTTCTACAATAAAAGTTATAAGAGCGGCGATCTTCTGGGTGGCGGGTGCGTTGCCATAATGCTCTGGCTCGGCGTTTGGTGTTGATGAGGTCTGTCAGGTGTTGTGGTAAATGGCATTTGTAAGGAATAATTTGGGATTGTTTAGGAAAGGAGGCAGTCCAGGCAGCTTGTTTAATCAAGGTTGTAAAGGAATATACGGCATCATCAAGGTCAGAAGGGGTTTTGAGAGTTACTCTGAGGTCGATATCATTGGTGAGGATTTCGCGGAAGAGGTTCCAGTTGATGGGGCCTCTGATGAATGACGGTGGGAAAGGTTTCGGAATAGGAGTCATGGATACATTTAGGATTAATGGACTATGATCAGAGGATAGTTCATCAAGGCGAGTTACGGAATAGTTCAGGGAGCCTAATCCGCTGTGGATGAAGAAGTCGAGGATGTCTGGATTACGGTTAGGATCTGTTGGCCAGTAGGTAGGGGAATCGGGAGGTAGGAGATTAAGGCGTCTGGAGTTGAGTGCAGACTGCAATGTCCGTCCACGAGTATTTGTGGTTCTGCAACCCCATTGTTGGTGCTTCGCGTTTAAGTCTGCACCCAGAATAAAGTGATTCCCCAATGAGTTGAGAAAGGAACCAAATTGGGTAATAGAAATAGAATTTTTAGGAGGGCAATATGCTGATGCGATGACTAGCGGAAAGGAAAAGGTCTTGATTATAATAGAGGTGGCTTGTAGGAAATCGTGGGCGGGAAGTGGGTGTAAGTGATGGGAGAGGGATCGGTTGACAATGACAGCAGTACCGGCATGGGCTTTGCCGTCTGGGTGGTCTGTCCGGTATGTTGTGTATTCAGGTATTTTGAAGTACTGTTTAGTGGTTAGTCTAGTTTCAGTAATGAGTGCAACGTCAACTTTTTTGTCTTGGAGTAAGGCTGTAAGTTCGTCAGTGTGAGTTCTAACACCATTCGCATTCCATAGGAGAATAGATAAGGAGTTAGGTGAGGTCATTTATGGATTTTTTAAGTTAGGAATAAGATTTGATACAAGATTCGTGAGGATTGTTATTAGGGGCATGACAAGGGATTTGATTTCGGAAATGAAGGATGTCATCAAACTGGTAAGATCTGTGGCATTTGAAGGAGGGGGAATATGAGAGATTTGTTGTGGATGAGGATTTTTAGGACTGATTACGTTTTGAGGAAGAGGTATTTGTGGAATGGATTGAGGATATTGAGGTACATTTTGTAGTTCCGGCAGGGCCTCGGCTTCAGTACATTGGTTCCCACCTCCAAGTAAGTGGGCAAATGATACATTGGCATCGATTAATTTTGAGGGTTCTCTTCTAGTTCTAGCCTGTCTTGTTGTTTCATCCAGTACTTGGGGTTTTTGATACCTGGTCCTTAGCTCCTTATAGATTTGGCATCCTTTGTAGTTGGCCGGGTGGTCCTTGAGGCAATGAGCACATACAGCGGGTGTTGACTTCGGTTTTGTACATTCCACAGACTTGTGCTGTTCACCGCATTTCACGCAGCGTGGTATGTGGTGACAGTAACTTCTGGTATGACCATACGCCTGACAATTGTAACACTGAACAATTTCTCTCTTTGTATAAGGTTTTTCGACTCTTACACTTGTATAATACAGTCTTTTTAGATCATAAATTTTTTCTACTCCTGCTAATGGTTCCAAGTCAGCGAAGAATAGAGGCAGTTGAACTCTATCTTTTATGACATTAGTGACTTGTCGCACTTTGTAACCCATCTCCATGAGTTCTTCTTTGATAGCGTCAACTGGTGTTGAAGGGTGTAGATTTCTGATCACAACTCTAAGAGCTCTCTCTTGCCGTAGCTGATAAGTGTGAAAATCCGCTTTAGTTTCAGTTAGGTATTTCACAATTTTTCTATATGCCTCGGCGGTGGTCGGTGATATTTTGGTGTCATTGATTCTACTCATACAGTAGTAGCTGGTGGATTCGGTAATCTTGTTTAATTGCGCACATAACAACTGGAAATTTTTAATATTTTTGACAAATATCGGTGGAGGCCGTGGTTCACTGGGTGTAGGAGCAGATTCCATGGTTTCTTTTTCATTATGTAGGATTTGAAAAGGATTTGGGGTGAAAAACGGAGATTCGTCAGTTATCCCCTGTGACGATGTGCCAGGCTGTGGTTCAGATTCTGTATTAGAACCTGAAGGGGTTGCTTGTTGATTTAATTTTTTATTAGTATCACGGCGGGGTCTTTGTTTTATGGGAGACGTGATTGAACCACTAGATCTAGATCTTTTAGTTGATGCTTTGGAGGACATCACTTGGTGAAAATATCGCATTTCATGTGAAGAAGATAATAAGAAAATAACTAGATGTTGGTAATAAAACAATAACTAAAGAAAAGAAAACCAATCCCGGCCTTGCCGAGCTATTGGCAATCAGCTGATGTGAAGAGGTTACCCAGCATTCACTATACACCGTAAATTGTAACAAAACTTACTGTTGTTTGCTCCAATATTTACTGCTGTTGTTATCCTGTAGTCTGGTGATGTTTTCAAGATTGCACTGAAGAGAATTCAAACTGAAAAAGCATGAAATCCAAGAGCCGATTTGAAAGATGACTGCTATACACATGCGCATGCGCAGAACTGATGGGACTACTATTAAAATTGTTCTTGAAGTATCATCTAAGAGTAGGTAGATCTTTCATAAGCCATTTTCATGTAATATATTCATACTACATTTATTTTTTTAATTTTATGAATGATACAATTATGAATTATATGTATACAGTTCCAAACAGGAGAAGACTGCGTTGTCTTTCTGCTGAAGGCTGAATCCATTCGGAAGGAATTCACTCAAAGAAAATGGTACACGCAACAGTGGGTTTTCGGAGGGATATCTAGAGCTACAAAGGATGTTTTGTTATTTGCAGTTTCAGATCGAAGTGCTGTGTACACTACTTACCGTTATCAAGGCCCAAATACTACCCGAACAACAATAATTTCGGATCAATGGAAGGCATATAACGCATTATTTCAGGAAGGTTATAATCTTTAACCCTAAAACATTCGATACATTTCGTCGACCCGGGCTCTGGAGCTCACACAAATACTTCAGTACTGAGCTCTAACTCTAATACAAAAACTCTCTCTCTCTCTCTCTCTCTCTCTCTCTCTCTCTCTCTATATATATATATATATATATATATATATATATATATATATATATATATAATGTAAAAAAAAAATGTTAACAGTAAAATAAGAATTCTTGATTTTATTGCAAAAATAATGTAATAAATTTGTTCGATAAAAGATTACTGAACATTTCTAAAATGAATATAGTAACTATAGCAAATCATCGTCTAAATTTTAAGGTGTATCTGACTAACAATAAGCTTTTGTTGTTGAAATAATGGACTAAAAATTTAGTTACCAATATTGAAATACGTTTCTAAAGAAAATCCAACATAGTATTTGACCCGAGCTCTAAAAATCGACTATAGTCAACAAAATATTGTTCTAAGTCTTCTTCTTCTTCTTCCAGTGGCGCGACAGGCCGTGTAGGCCCTGGCCCTCGTGGTGTAAACGCCTGCGAGTTTACACTCACGTTTCACGATGCAATTTTTAGTGTAGGATCATCACTCCCTACGACTAATTTTGTGAGTGACCACCCTTTGGCTGACGGGTCTCACATACCCGGGGGAGAGGCTGTGAGTGAATCCCCATTTTTTTACATGCTTATAAAAGCCCCGCCGGGACTGGGATTCGAACTCAGAAAACGCTAGCCACTCAGCCACGGGCTCCCCTGTTTGTTCTAAGTAAATTACTAAAATTTATTATTGCAATTTATATAAAAATTTACTATCAGTTACCTCACGCAGTTTAATGAGTGTACAAGCCAAGAGGTCGCAAATATTTTTTATTAAAATCGCTGTAGAGAGTATTTGGGCATTAGCAAAATGGCGCAACAAGGTTAGTTTTGGAACGCATCGAACCCTCATGACCTTTGCGAAGTCATGTAGAGGAAAACGAACGTAGTACAGAATTTATTTGTTTTTAAATTAACAAACACCAAGGACTACAAATTCACAACTTAGATGTCATCATTTTATTTTTTAATTAAATATATATATATATATATATATATATATATATATATATATATATATATATATATATATATATATATATATATACATTATTTAATAAAAGTTACTCGTAATAACAATTTCATCATATAGTTACCGATACATAACCGGAAGCCTGAAAACAGAAAAGACCCACTTATTTATTTAATGACATTGAATTATTTATTTAGTTAATTGATTTTATTTTATGAAATTTTCTGAAACCTATATTTTGTCTAACTGCGTTGAAGTCTAAAATATTTATTTATTGCTAATCATAATTTAAATTCAAAAGGAGATAATTTTATTATTGGGCACTGACAGTTTACCCACAGTTTCCTTTTGAGAAATCTTCACGCACCCACCAGCGAATATTCCACAATCTGTCCAACATCTATTGTTAGAGTGTCCCCTATCCGAATCTACAAGGCGAAAAATTAAATTGACAAGAACCCTTAAAAATTAATTGAGTGGTGATAAAGACAGTGTAAAAAAATTGTTAAGCTATTTAAAGGAAATTAAATGCTACAGCCTAATCTATTAAGCCACAGTTGCCAATGACCCCTAGGGTAGAGGCAAACGACAAAATAATATACAAAAATTTAAATTCGATATCTCATCAATATATATGATCCTATGAAAGCCATTCAGACGATATTATGACCCTATGACTACGAAAGGAGGTACAAATAAGGCAGAGTCAAATGAACGGTGTTAAGGATTTCAATTTGAAGTGAAATTCCACAGCGAAGTGAAAATTTATACGAGGCAATGGAACTTGATGAGCGGCGAGACTCGAAGAAATATCGGTGACGATACGGAGGAAAAAACCACCCTTACCCGGAATAAGTTGGAGAAATGTGAGCATCTCCGGGGATCTAGAAGATAAATCGAAGGGGGCGGTTCTTAAGTCGTTTTAATTTAGCCTCAACTTCACCAGCCCCTCTAAGCCCTCATAAACCACACACCGACAGGGTGGGTCGAGTTTTTTTCTTTTACAGGTTACTTTTAATTATCTAAAATAAATTTTCAACACATAATATATATTTATAATAAAAAATACAAACATAATGCGTATTTATTAATTCCATTTTCTGGGTTCAAATCTTGTCTGGGCGGGTTTGTATGTTGTCCTTTTTTTTTTTTTTTTTTCGAGTAATTCTTACTCTTTTATAAAATTGATACTGTATTGTTTTTATTCTATATGTGATTAAATAAAATATTACAAAAAATAAAATTTATATTTAATTATATTACTTTCACCAACACACACAGTTCTGAAAAAAATAAAAGTTCAACTAATTTCATTCAAGCGGGAAGTAAAATATGATTTAATTATCAAAAATGAGAAGAAAAAAAAAATCACAAATGTGTCACTGTGATTACTCTTATTGATGACAGCACATAAGTAATTAAAATCGTTGCATAAAAATAAAAATGACTTATATTTAGAATATTTATTCACGTTATATGTATTGTGAATTATTGTATTGTGTTATCCTGAAAATGATACAGGGTTTGTGTTACAAAGAGAATGATTTACACAGTTTTATTTAACCGAAATATTCTCTAATGCTATCAATACATTTCTTCCAACGCGTTGTCAGCTCTTTCCTTCTCTTAAAACTGAATTTACCATCTTCAGAGCTTACTTTTCAAGGTCCGTAGAATCCGAATAACGAATGAAAAAAAATCAGTTTCTTCTAATTAATACACAAATAACTTGCTTTTAGTGGCATTTGATAGATAATTAAATTTTGGACCAAATGAAAAAAGAATCAATGAAATTGGTTAAAAAACAGCTTAGTTATTGCGTTTTGAAATCAGCGGTAGTGATATGATATGATCCTTTGAATTATTGCTTTATCAACAGTCATATAGTTATACCCTAATATTGTTATTTGGAAATAACAAACCATTGTGTAATAGTGTGCAGCGTTTTTATATCTGTACATTTATTATTTTGTAAGTTTTGTTTGAAAAATAAAAAGAGAATGAGAAACAAAAAAACCTTTATCCACTAATTTTTTTATCATCTAAGAAGTGATCTAAAAAAATTATAATCCGTAGGCGAGACGTCCGGAGAATTGTGCAGATGTGGCAAAGTTGCACTTCCAACCTGCATCATAACTGTTTATAACATATAACGTGAGACATGTGGGCGGGCCTTATCGTGCGAAAATTACCTTAGGCCTATTTCTAGTGCATTGCACTAATTTAGTTACCATACTATTCGTTATTTATGGTTTTTCTGGGATTTAAGACGTTGTAGTGTATCAAAGCAAGTAAACCCAGGGTCAACTGTTAAAGTCCTAAAGAATCTACTTTATAGTAACTATTCTAGAGAGAAAATGTTCGTTTCTGTTTCGTCTAAGATGTGTAGCACAAACTTCATAACGCTGTTGTTTTTTTGGCGGTCAGTTAATGTTCCTTGAACCTATCTTTTAATTTTTGTTTTACTTTTCCAATAGCCTTGAGTTGGTCATCGACGGAACAGTTGCTCTTGGGTTTCTTCCATCAAAGCCCGTAGAACATCATCATCATGAGACAAAGTCCTTCCGCTTCCTTCTTTGTCTTTATATTTTCTAGGTTTTTTTCCTGTTACTTTCCCTACTGTCTTAAACAAAATATTGAATTATGTAAATTGTATTCGAATGATAATTAAACTCTGTTTTCATGACAAAATGACAACTGATAATCAGAATTTGTATCTAGTGTACATTGTAAATATTTTATATATAAATAAATATTCTTATTCTTGTATATTCTTTGTCTTGAAGACTCAAATATCTCCCACGAAATTTTTCGAACCACCGTTGATCAGTGCACTCATTAATACTGCCCTTCCCCCATACTTTATTGATGTTTCTGGCCGTCCTACTCCGTTTATAAGTTTAAACTCGTAAAACAAAATTTTACTAATATCACACATTGAAATGTTAGTAAAGAATTATTATCTGAGCAGCGTGAAGTTACATAGGTAAACAAACATTATTTTTGTTGAATTCATTAATACATATGAATAATCCCCAGTATTTGTGTTGTATCTGTAAGGAGATGATATGTGGGAATGGCGCTCTAATACGGATGACAATTAGCAAGGATTGTTTACCAAACAGGATGACCGCATTATGCTAATGCTCAGGATACAGCTCGAAGGTTCCTTCGACAAACGACTCAGACCCTCCTTCGGAATATTATTATTTTTGATTCTGTTGCGGGCTATTAAATCTGCTGAATAGGGAAACATTAGTCGGATAACAAGGCGTAATTTCAAGACTGTAGGGACATTAATTAAACTGTGTTGTACAGAACAATATGGATTTTGGGTCCAATGAAACCTTTTCTAGACATAGTTCGAAAACGAATAATGCTAATCAAAGATACTTCGTAAATCATTAGTCTACTTTGCCTTCCTGCAGCAGCTGGGATGTCAACAACATGAGACTGCCTATAAAAATCACTGGAAACATTGATTTGCCAGCACGGCTCCATGAACGTATTAAAATTGACAACTAACAGTAAAATGCATAACTTAAGCTCTTTGTCTTTATCGAATTAATTTGTTGAAATAAACAACTGCATTTACATAAACACACCCAGTAAATGTTAGAATATAGTGAACCATGGCTTGATATAAATGTAGTTAAAATGACCGTTGGCAGAACCCTAAAAAATACTCAATCAGAAAGCCTTGAGTTCATCTTTTTTTCAGAAGCTTCAGAGGATTATCAGGAATATAAATGAAAGCAAGGATTGAAACTAGTGGGTTAGAATGTGAACGAATATGAGTTTATCATAGAAGGATTGTACTTGGTTTGGGCCAAATCAGAAACATAAGGAACATTAAGGTTATCATGGATAAGTTTATTCCTAAAAAAGAAGGAAACATTGAGGATTTTGGTTTGTAATAAGGTTTGGATACGAGAAAAATCGATGTTTTAGAACAACTCCTAAGCTCAATTCCTTAGATCCTGATTTGTCATCTGATAGTCAAGTAGATAAGCCTTTAGTAATTAAGATGAAGATTTGACCGATAGTCTCGTAAGTAGCAAGTGGTCGAAATAGCCTAAAACGGCGAACAGTTTCTTGCCGTTCTAGTAGAGTATGATGATTTTATGTTTGATCTTCGTCAATATGGAATTCAAGGTTTCGGATATGTTCAACAGGAAGTAGTTAAGTGTTATTAGGATACTGTAGTACAGAAAGTCATAGGTTTATGATGAAGAGTAAAGGTTATTTGGTGGGATTTGTAGGAATATATTTTTATTTTTCAGTTCTGACAAGGTCTTTGATGTGGGAATGTAGAGTATGGGTGGAAATAAATAGATGATTATTGACTGACAGGTATTGGGTATTAGGTAGGTGGAAAGGAAAGTGTTAAGATGAGTTGGTATATCGGCTATACAGAATGTGTAAAGAATAGGTCATGCTGCCTTGAGGAACTGCTCGAAATTTAAATTCAAAATGTGAACACTAGTGTATATACTTGATGTGATTAAAATACTTTGGTGGTTTAAAACGTTTGTGATTACCAAATATCCAAGACTGAACAACACTTTTCAACGTCAATCTCATTAATTAAACGTTTGCTTATTTTCATAGCATCAATCAATAATCAAAAACTAAATAGAGGTTTTTCTGTTTTAATTAAACTAAAATTTTATTGTTGTTAGATATATGTAATACTTTCACTTACCTATATATGAAATATATAGTAAGTGAAATTATTGCGATCCTGAAAATTTTCGAATTTCAGTTTTCAACGGAAATACACGTTTTAGGGTCCCCTGAGTCCAAATAACAAAGAAAAAAAAAAGGTCTGTGTGTGTGTGTGTGTGTGTGTGAGTGAGTGAGAGTATGTGGGAACTCCCGGGCGTAAACGAAACGTCCTATGAAACTGAAATTTCATATTTAGGACAAATATACGCCTGAGATGTTACAGAAACTTCAAAATCACCTAACCAGAAGAAGATCCACTTTATACCATGAATTTTGCACATATTTACTATTTTCTCCAAAACGGCTCTGACGATTTTGATTAAACTCGCTATACCGATGTAAAATTGGATGGGCTTTAATATCATATAGGATTGAAATAGTCTGACAGGGCTTAAATGCCGATTATTTTTTTATTTAATTTTTAGTTGTAATGAAATTGATGATATCATATGATTAGCATTGTTAGAAAACAAGGTAAATATGTATGTGGAACGATTTCGATATTCAACTAAAGGAGATAACTACAAAGAAAATTCTTTAATGCAATTTTTGGTTTTTGAACTTAACAACAGTAATATACATGTATAATATACCGTTGGAATGTTAGAGATTTTAGAAAAATATAATCTTATACATAATATTGTAAAAGTTAACGGAGAGTGATGAAAAGCCGATACAACATACTGATTGTCGTAGATAATAATATAATAGACTATTTAATAAAACACATGTTTCTTTTAAAATCAATGTAAATAATTCTTTAACGATTTATTTTCGTTTCTAAATTTGTTTAAAAAATCTCAAATTGATATAAATAACGAAGGTAAGTGAAAGTCGTGTGTTGCGCGCACCAATTTTTTTTATTTTCATAGCAGCAAGCAATGTCCAAAAACTAAGAAGAGGTTTTGCTATTTCTATTGAACTAAAATTCTATTGTTGTAAGAGAAATATATGTTTCATACGTGTTGGCTAAGACAGTCGTCCGACGGCATCTCAAAGACATAACTAATAGATTTAAAAATCATTGCCTGAGTATAGATATTAATTCAGCGCTTAACTCAAAATGTAACCCAGAATTCAGAAACATAAGCAGCTTTCTCCAAGGTGAAGAATACCTAAATTTCAGAACACCAATCAAGAAGCACCGAATAGTGAGCCAGCTTTGGATGGCCAACTTGAGAAGACCGGTAGCGTTTAGTAAGGGGAAATCCTATAAACTGGAGGGGGATGAAATCTGCACTGTGTGCAATTTACAAAATCTATATCATCTTTTGTTAGAATGCCCAATGTATAAAGATCTTAGGAAACACTATATATATAAATATATTAATGAGAACAGTAATTCAATTTTAGGAAATCTACTAACAATTGAGACGTTGATTTCCAAAAGGTACTAAAGGACATTTTTTACGAAATTGATTTTTTTACATATATGTACTCTCACCATTTAGTTCTATCTAAATATTCTATTTGATGTTATCTAATGAATTCTCATGTCCTTAAAAAACACGATTTAGAAATGCGGTCATTTTTTAAAAGTACTAATTACGCATTTATTTTCGTTCCAAATCATTCTAAAAAAATTCATTTCATAACTTTAATATGATGTTATTATTATAGTAAAAAAAATAATTCTAAATTTTAAGGCAAAAAGACCCAAATTAGCTAGTTTAATAATATAGTAATGAGAGGTTTTCGCGCTTCCTGTAAAACTTCCTAGAATGGATATAGTACCTTTTGGAAATCAACGTCTCAATTGATAATGTGCAGAAACTAAATGACATTTTTTACTATACAGTGGGTAGTTTAAAAATTAGATCGTTTATAATAAATGAATAAGGTTCATGATATAGATTTTCCGGTTAATGCCTCATTAAATTTTTATTAAAATGTGAAGTTTATTAAAATGTGAAGTGAGATTAATTGTGTTTATTTGTTTTCTCTTTTACTTGTAATATTGATTAGCATTGTTTAGAATAATTTACACAATCTTATAAATTTGAAACATTTATATTTTCACTAAGGATAACTTTAAATTCCTCAATTGTTCTTTTTTTTGTTTTGTATGTGTATTTTTCTTCTTTATTTTTTTTTTTTTTTGTTTTTCATTTTTGTATTTGATTAAAAAAAAATACGCTTTATTTGTTTTTTGTATATTCACAATGCCAGTAAATAATCTCCAGTTGTTTTTTATTTTTGTATTTATAACATATGAACAATACTGATCAACTCCTTTTGTATGGGGATTACCCCGAAACAAATAAATATTATTATTATATAAGATTATATTTATATAAGACAGTGGGACAAAAGGAGGAAGGAATAGGCAGTAGGCACTAGGGCGCCAAAGAGGTCTTAGGATTTGCATGGCGATGAGGGCGCTTCCAAAGGCTCCTTTCAGGAAGGTCCGCCGTCATAAATAATATATATGTCTATGTGTGTATATCTGGAGGGCATTGGCTTGCAGGATGGTGCCTCTCAGCGAGGTGGAAGGCCAGCGCCTACGGGCTTCCTTTATTGCAGTAATGCTTCACTATAATTCTATTCTCCTCATCTTGTTATTTATTTATTTCCATAGGTTCATCCCTTAAGGCACTACTTGAATAATGAACCTTTCCAAAATACTGAATATTTAGAACGTTCTATTTTCTTCAACGGATCACTGAATTATAGACCAACCGCGTGCAGTGCCGTTGAATAATTGGTTAAATTAACCTCTATTATTACTCTGAACGGCTTTTAAAGTTTAATTTCGTTTCAGAAGCATGCATTTCGGCATGGAAAAAATCTAGTCGGCGCGACACTTAACTTTCATTTACCTCTGTTGTTAAAATCCATTTAAAATGTTCAAATAAAGTTAGAAATAAAATAAGGACAAAGAATTACATTGAGTTTCTATAGAAACATGTGTTTCAATAAATCTCTATATATAAAAATCTCGTGTCACAATGTTTGTTCGGGATAAACTCTAAAATTGCTGAACCGACTTTGATCAAACTTCGTAAGTATCTGTTATTCGGTCCTACTTAAATGATAGAATAGTTTTTATTACTATTCTAAATGGTTGAAAAATATATTTTTCTACAACGTAAAACACAATTTTTTTAACTGTGGCAACACTGGTTCCCTTATAGTAACCTTCCCATATCTTTACATATGTGACTATTAATTCAAATATAAGTGTGTGTTGATTGTTTCTATGTGTTCTTATTTACAAAATATACATTCACTCCATAGGTTCCGGTTATAATAAAATACATATTACTATACGTTTCCGGAAAAATTATAAGTACTCATTTGAATGACTTACAATGATTTATGAGTTGAAAAGGAGTTATGATGATATACAACGGTTATGTTTAAAAGATAAAACGATGTTATTGAATAATTTGGATGTTGCTACTTGGTACTGGTATGTAATTGTAACACTAAGTAAATAAAATTGATATCTGACATGAAATAATAATTTTTATTATTAAGGTTGGTTTAGGGCTGAATAATTCTTCCATTAACACTGATCTTTTATTTCATTGACCTTTCGGGATATTCTCCCATCTTCAGAAGTCTCGATATATATTCTGTATCAAGCCAGTTGAGGACAAAGATCTGAGCAATACTCTTTCTCAGATCTGAAGTGTTTAGATATTGACTTCATTTTTATTTTTTACCTGGCTGAAGGTGTGACTAGAGTAAATGTCGGGATTACAGAATATATAACGAGACTTCTGAAGATGGAGAATATCCCGAAACGTCAATGAAATAAAAGATCAGTGTTAATGGAAGAATTATTCAGCCCTAAATCAACCTTAATAATTAAATGAGATCTTCCTTGTTTAGAACATATTGATATAATAATTTTTATCTATCATAAACAGAGTAGTTCATTGCTATTCACCTGTATTTCTTTTATATAACCTCGTTCAACATAGTCACTATCACCATCTTTTGTAATTTGTAGCAATTTTAATTTATATTATTTTATTTACCGAATCGAATTCACCAAACCGCAAAGAATGATAATAAAGTGTAGTTTTTTTTTTTTTTCTAATTTTTCAATGTATCTCGATATTAGAATAGGTTAAGTTGTTTTAAAATCGCTTTCCTCACCAACTATAATTCTAACTTTAGTCTAATAAGTTGCCATTTTATTCTGTTAAATATACAATAGCGATCCAGTAGAAGTAGGCATCCTATATACCAAAATTACTCAATATATTTTGTACATTTTGTGTTTCATTTAAAGACAAAATGAAATATTCGCGAGCAAAGCCGCAGGTTACAGCTAGTAATCTATTATATTATTGTTTGTTTATTTATTTAACGTCACTTTATGCTACTATGGCTAATCGGACGATGCTACAGTGGGAGTCCTAAATTTTGCCTATCAAGGTTTTATTAGGATAGGGATCTTTAACGAGTACCTGACACCGCACAGGCTTGGGATCACCTTTTAACGTCCCCTCCGAAGGACGGCACAACTAAGGATTTTTTACTCCCATTAAAAAATTCTAGGATCACCTGCGGGCTTGATCTATTATATTATTATCTACAACAATCATTTAGTTTTATCCACTTTTCACCACTCTCTATTACCATAAACAACTTAATTATATTTTCATATTACTATTGTTATGTTAAAAAAATAATTACATACATAAATAGGTATACTATTTTCTCCTTTAATTAGGTATCGAATTTGTTTACCTTATATATTTACCAGTTTTTTTTATCAATGCTAACAAGATGACAAGGGTATTTTTTTCAAATCTACAATATCATAGGAATTTTAGAGGAAGATAATTTAAGAGTTTAATCAAAATCGTAATGATGTAATCGTTGGAACAATAAATTAAGTTTTACTTCATTTAAGTGTGACCACAACTTCTCCTCAATTTAATCAAAATCGTTAAAGCCTTTTTGAGAAAACCGTTAGAAGGTGCAAAATGCTTATTTGCAAATTGTAAGTTTCGCATAAAAATTGAAAGTAAGAAGTATATTTATATATTATACTAGCTATGGCGGCTTTGCTCGCCTTTTCATTTTGTGTTCATTTACATACAATACTAGTAAAAAGTTTGAGATAATCTATCGTTCACATCAATTAATCTATTTGAATTTTTTTATTGTTCGGCACTCTGGAGCTCGGACTTTTCTGTTTTTGTATTATACGGGTTGCACAACGCTATTCAACAGACAATTCATTTTTTATAACCGTTCTTTAATGAAAAAAAACGAAATTACTTTTGCATTGAACTTCTTACAACTTTGGCAATCGAGAACTCAATAAATCAAACTAAGAATAAAATTTATCTTCTCAATTCTCCTTAGAGGATTACTACACAGTAAATAAGTCTCCAGATCAAAGATTTATTGATATAACAATATGTCTCAAAACTTTTGACTGGAACTGTGCATATGCCTTTATCGAAATAGTAACTGTAATGGTTTTAGAATTAAATTTTATTATAACGAAACATTTTTTAGCCGCTTAAAGTAATTTTTGAAAACTAATAACAATTCCTTGGGAACCTGCCCACAAAAGATACGTGTATCTATCCAATATGCTTCAATATGTTTGTTAATAATTTAGCAGATTTCTAAGATCTCAGATTAAGATGATTATGCTTTCATGTGGTTAGAAATTATATTATCTTTCAAATAAGTACTTTTAATTTTTAGGTGATGCATAGTTTTTGAGTTTTTCGAATTCGAGATTTTTTTTACTACCACATAGAGGACGACTTTTCCTAATCGGAATATTTATCAAATTATAAATTATTCGATTTTTTTTTTCATATTTAAGTTTTAGAACGTTGTAAACCTATGACATCCTGCCCTACAGTATCGTTTAATAACATTCCGCTCGTTCCAGTTGATCAGATCCGCTACCTGGGGCTTTTACTTGACAAACGTTGGAATCCGCACACTAGACTGAAACGACAAGAAACTGCTCGCCGCTTTCGGTTACTTCAACACTTACTAGACAAACGTACTAAACTTTCACTTAACAACAACAGATTCATCTACATGACCATCATAAGACCTATCTGGACTTACGGAGTTGGGGCTCCACTAAACCATCGAATTCTTCCCGTATCCAATCCTTATAATCCAAAATCCTTCGAAAAATCCTAAACGCTCCTTATTTTGTCACGAATAAGCTTATCCATAAAGACCTTAATATTCCCTTTGTAGCTGATTTGGCCCGAACCAGGTATCAATCCTTCCATGACAAACTCCAATCCCACTCTAACCCACTAGTTTCAATCCTTGCTTCCTCTTCAATTCCTAACAAACCTCCGAGGCGTCTGAAAAGAAGATGGCCTCGAGACATTCTTGTTTAGATTGATTACTAGAGTGTTGCCAATGGGCAGTTTCTCTTCAGGTTTTTCATGTACACTATCTTTAATCAGCATATTTACTTGATGTATTCCTATACAGTTGTAAATATCAATTTTTGACATCTAGACGGTTATGAGAACCTTTATTAACTATTTTAGTTTCACAACCATAGTCATTTTGGATATACTGCGATGACCACATAAGTCAGCAAATAGTAACGTACTTTTTTTATTTTATAAAATATAGATTATACACTAATATAAACAAATATTGATTTAAATATCCTATTCATTATAACTTATATCGGAACGCAACTGGGTTGCGGTAGGTTTTGATTCGGAGACCTGAAGGTTTGTAATCAGACTAATTGTGGTGGCGGGAAATGGTGTCGAAAATTTCCATTTAGATGGATGTTGATTCAGTAAGTTTGCTTCATAAACAGGTAACTTGAGTCCCAGCCCAGGGTTAGCCCACTTTTATTTAATATCCAACTCCCTTGTCCCCTTCAATTCCAAAACTTTCAGCAGCTTTCAGAATTGAAGAATATTTCTTCGGTTTCACTAAATAAAAGAGCCTTACAGCCTTAAATTTATAATTAATTATATAATATGAAATTCTGTCTAATTAATGACTTTATAAAAATTAATATAAACATTTAAAAGTGTACACATTGCCTTCCATTTCTCACTTAATCACTTTATTTCATAAGCTTTTCATATTTGTTGACGTTTCGGGGCTGTTTCCCCATTTTCAAGACTTATTGTTTTCATTATATAATAACTATATCATATTTCACCGTTCATTTTATTCCCAGCTCACTGCTATTTGTCCTTATTGGTGTTCATTGGCTTGTGTACTCTTTTAAATGTTTTTATTAAGAAAAACTTCCAAAAAAATTAAAAAAGAAAGAAAAAAAATTAATATGTTTAAATAAATAGAATATTTGGTAATTGTAATATAAATCAAACTGTACCAAGCAATTTTAGTCTTGAAAATAGGAACAAAACCCCGAAGAATAGTAACGAGTTGTATAGTAAATGTATGATAAAGATATAATGGAAGAAATTAATGCTTAATCAAATAAAGTTCGAATATTCAGGAAAAAAGTTTAATGTCACATATATGTATTTGTTTTGTTTTGTATTTATTATTTTTTTTACTTTCACTTACTATATATAGTAAGGGGAAGTATTGCGATCGTGAAAATTTTCGAATTCCAGTTTTCAACGGAAATACACGTTTTAGTGTGTGTGTGTGTGTGTGTGTGTGTGTGTCTGAGTCTGTGTGTGTGTGTCTGTGGTAACTCCCGGGCGGAAACGGTAAGTCCTATGAAACTGAAATTTCATATTTAAGACAATTATACGCCCGAGACGTGACAAAACATTTTTCATCAAAATGAGCTTACCCTGTAGGGTAGAGGCGGATAACAAAAAAAAAAAAAAAAAAAAAAAAAAGTTTTGAATTCTCTCGAGTTTATGGAAGTTAGTCGAGCAGGATGAGCTCCAGACTGGAGAGGCGTATGTGATTAACGGGCGGATGACTCATTTATATATTGTTAATTTGTTTTGAGTACTCAAACGGGATTTTCTATTAAAGTAAGGAAACATTTTGTATATTATTTTTTTCGCCTTGTCAATTTTTCTGTTGATGTGGTCGGTGAAAGTAAGTGATTTGTCTAAAGTAAGGCCTAAGTATTGTACAGATTTTGACCATGGGATGAGAGCTGAATTTAACTTAATTTGGTGGTTTATTTTTGAGCGACGTTTAGTGAACAGGATTGCTTCAGATTTGGTGGGATTAATTTTAAATTTCCATTTGTTGCAATACTCGTTAAATTGTTTAAAGTATTGTTGTAAGCGATTTACTACAGTATCAATACGATATGATGAAGTATATAGTGCAGTGTCATCGGCGTATAAGGACCTCGTCATAAATGGGTTGGTCGGTAGGTCTGAAATGAACAAATTAAATAGAATTGGAGATAAGCAAGACCCACCGAGATAGGGAGAGTATCGGAAGTAGATTTGCCAACTTGAATATAAAACTGTCTATTTGATAAATATGAGTGAATAATGTGAATCAGGTATGGCGGAAAATTATATGAGATTAATTTGTATATGAGTCCGGAGTGCCACACAGTATCAAATGCTTTTTCTAGGTCCAGAAGGAGCATACCGGTATGTTTGCGTTCGTTAAAGGCTTTAGTGATGAAGTCAGTGAGTCGTGCCAATTGGTCAACGGTGGAGTGATATTCCCTGAAACCAAATTGTTCATCTATTAGTAAATTATTTAGTCTAATATGCTTGTTAATTCGTGTGAGTATTAGTTTTTCTAGAATTTTGGATAGTATATTTAGTAGACTTATAGGTCTGTAGTTCGAAACATTACTATGGTCTTTATTTGGTTTTTTTATAACTATAGTTTTGGAAGTTTTCCAGACTATGGGGAAGTAACTAAATCTTAATATGGAATTAAATATTTTGGTTAAAAAACAAATAGATTTTCGGCTTAAATTTTTTATTACTAGGGAGGGAATGCTATCATCGCCTGGGGCTTTTTTAGGTTTTAGACCTTTAATGATTTTTCCGGTTTCTTTTGGAGAGATAGATGAGAAATTAACAGTAAGAGGTGATTTTAAATAATCGCGGACGGATTTCAGAATTTTTTAGTTGTGGTGATTTGATCCAAAGAGAGAAGTAATTGAGGGAGTTGTTTGGAAATGCTTGGCTAATAGCTGAGCTTTATCTCTGTCCAGATATGCATAGCCGTCATTATTTTTTAAAGGAGGAATTTTCGGAGACTGCTTAGTTAAATTCTTGTGAATTTTCCACATTTTATTATCCCCTGGCTGACAGGATTTCAAAACCGTAGCCAAGTTTTCGTTTTTCCAATTATTAAGACGTGTTTTAATATAACTATTTAGTTTATTATAGACTAATTTGGTTTTTGGGTTATTATTACGTTGGAAGTATCTTTTTAATCTATTTTTAATGTATATTAGGGCTCTGAGTCGGTAGGGTAAATCATTATGATAATGTGGATGGTGATACTGTTGTGGAATGGATAACGACATGGATAATTTGATATGTTTAATTAAAATCAATTAGAGTAGTGTCGATTTCTTTCGAATCATTTATGGTCGGATTTATGTTGATTCGGGAATCTAGCTCTTTCCTGAACTTTTGCCAGTCAGCGTCTTTGAGCGAAAATTTGAGTATTTTTGAAATTGTAGGTAGGGGAGATTGAATACGAAAAATCACGGGATTATGGTCTGAATTTAGAAATGGTAAAGAGATAAGAGTCAAATATTTTTCGTTAGAGCCAAATCGATAATACTAGGTTTGTAATTACGTTGAGTCGGTATATGGGTTGGTTCAGACGGACTGTGTAGTTGAATGAGGTTTTTTACTATGAAGTTTAGAACGAATTTACCGGTTTTATTTGTTCTGTTACAGTTCCACCGTGTGTGCTTAGCGTTTAGGTCTCCAAAGATGATCACTTGTTTATTTAATTTGAATAGTTTAGTCATGTCTGGAATATTTATTTTATTTGGCGGGATGAACACAGATATTACAGTGGTTGATTTATTGTTAATAATTGTATTAATCGCAACGGCTTCGGTAGACATTAAGTCAGGAGCTTGCATAAAATGGTGCTGGACATCGGAACGGACTAAGAGCAAGACGCCCCCACCTGCTCTGCTACGATCTCGTCTATAAATGACATATCCCAGAAGCGAGAAACGATCAGATTCAGAAAGACGTGTTTCACAAACAGAGACTAAATGGGGTTGATTATGATTTAAAAATAATTTAAATTAATAATATAATAGATTTTTTAATGAAACACATGTTGCTATAGAAATTTAATTTCATTAATTCTTTAATAGTTTCACGTATTTTTATCTCTAACTGTATTTGAAAAATCTTTCATTGATTTTAAAAATGGAGGTAAGTGAAAGTCGTGTGTTGCCCGCACCAGATTTTTTGTATGTATATTTATTTACTATTTTATGTAAATTGACTTTATCATTATTTTCTGTATATATTGTATGCATGTGGTCTCATATCACTATTGCTACTGTTCATTTTGAAACAAATTGTAATATGTCTCGATGAATATTTAAAAAAAAATTACGATCAGTTTAATTTGTATTACGTATCATCTTGTATATTTTTATCTTATTACTTACTATACGAAGTTCCGTTATATACTTTCTTGTTACTTTTAATAAATATTTTTTCTTTATACATTGTTTTGATCTGTTGTTTTTCATAGTCCTGAAGATGGCCTAAAATGTAGACCGAAACGTTGGCAAAATAAATCAAGTTCATTTGATTTGTTTTACTACTGTGCCCTCAACCAACTTCTCTTTATATTCCACCTACTGTCAAATATTCTTGCATTATCACGCTACTTATTATTCTTTTACTACACCTTGAAGTGTTTTCAGTTAATTTATATATGACTAGTTCATTGTGTAGTAAATCGTCGTGTCACAAAAGATTTAAATTAAACAATCTATGATAAATTAAGTGTAATCAAATTAATTTCTGAAAATAACGAAGTAAATTAGAAATTATTCCTTAAATAAATCGTCAAAATTTTAGTTTCCAGCTTTCGATTAGCTACTGCTGGCGACAATTTACCAGAGGGGAGCCCAGAGGAGGAGCTGTAAGTAAGTGGTTCAGGAAGCAATAATCCAGGGCTAAATTGCTTCACAACATTCCGCATGATCAGATTGCCGTATACCGAGCAACTAACGGTTTCTCTATGACTAGCTTCTCTTATATACAGCTTCTTAGCTGATGTGCAAGAGCTATTAAAGATTATTTGGCAGATCATGTCAAGATGAAGGAAGGTTCTTTCGTAGAATCCTGAAGAAGCCAGCAGGATGTCTGATGAAACGTTGATAGAAAAAACGGAAATACGGTCGAAACCATTCGTCCAAAACAATTGTCACGTATAATTATCAGAAATAATTGTATGCCCCATTTGTCACTTTACATTACCTTTTATAACTTAATATTTTTTTATTTAAATATTTAGCTTTCCAACGGTATATTATACATGTATATTACTGTTTTTATGTCCAAATAAACAAAATTTATATTTTAAAAACATTATTGTTTTTTATCAATCCTGATAAGATGATATGGATAATTCTTCTGAATCTATAAAATTAAGGGTACCATAGAGGAAGAGAATCTAAAATATCGTCATTTAAGCCCTGTCACATTTTTACAATTTCAGAATAAAACTGACATCAAAATAAAGCCCATTCAGTTTTGCATCAATATAGCGAGTTTAATCAAAATCGTTAGAGAAAAAGGTACAAAATACCTGATGGTACCAAATGGCTCTTCTGGTTAGCCGATTTGGATGAAAAAGCCCCCGTAACGTCTCGGGCTTAAAGTTGTCTTAAATATGAAATTTCATTTCCGTACGACTTTTCGTTTACGTGCTAGACTTACCAAATACATATGGGCACACAGGAGTTTTAGCGGGACTTGGCCATTTGGACTCATTATTATTATGGACATTATTATTATTATTATTATTAGGTCATATGGACATTATTATTATTATATTATTTTTTTTTATTTCTCTGTACAGATATATTTAAAATTCAGACCTCTGGTGCGCACATTACATAATCGAAATATAAATAAATTCACCATTAGATTGCCATACAGGTGATGGTGGATAATCCCCAGGGAGTCAAAAAACGAGTTTTCTGCTAACACGCTAAATCCTTGATATCGACACCCAACTTCTTCCAAAAAGATCCTTGCGCTTCCAGGTATCGCTCCGCCAGACCCAAACCATAGACCGCTAACAGAGAATTGTCTCTGGCCAAAGGTCTCACGGAACTTTTCTTTTAGGAAAGGGATGCTTTTCTTGTGGATGGCTCTCTTCTCCCTTTCCACTCCATCTGATTGATCAAGCTTATTGGTCTCATATCGACCGGTAGGGTCCAGGACCATTGCAATAGTTTCGTTCTTAGGGAATGCAACGATGTTTGCGTACTCAACTGATCCGTCCGTATCAATGCAGTAGACCTCGTCAAAAAGGTGAAATATTTTTCCCTGAGGAGCTTTGTTAACTCGTTCTTAACTGGGCATCCGGGTTTTAGACAAATGGGAATCGCGAAGAGGGCCCTAATTCACGTATTTCCGTTAAAAACTGAAATTCTGCAATTTTCACAATCGCAATTCTTTCTTTTACTATACATTTCATTTATATGGTAAGTAAAATGAATATTATTTACTTACACCTCTATATATATTTTTTTATTTTCGCTCATCCCGTAAAATTTGGAAGTATACAATGGTTGATAATCCGACTTAGACGGGGCTACCCCCATAAGGACGCTATCTCACCTAAGACCCGGGCTAGCTGGTAAGCTGGACAACAACAATGCAGCTACACAAAGGCCGTGCCCGAGCTGACCCGTAAGTAAACAGATTCCCAGGCTATTGCCTCGCTAATCCCTTCTTTGTTGCCTCCTTCACGGCTATATTGCCCGGTCGTCTTGGGGTCATTCCATGGAGGGAGGTGTGTGTAGTCAAATCATTTGATCGTAATTATATAAGTAATACGCTGATTGGCTGTTTCTATCAATCGGTAATTATATATAAGTAGTCCTTCTTAATGGAAGACTGATCCTTAATCAGTTTTTCTTATTTATAATTTTTTTTACTTCCATTTCTCTATATTTAAAATATATAGTAAAGGAAAGTATTGTGATCGTAAACATTTTCTAATTCCAATGTTCAACGGAAATACACGATTAAGGGATCCCTGAGTCAAATAAACAAGCTCCGTAAAAAAATCTGTGTGTCCGTCCGTGTGAATTATAAGTCTAGGACGAAAACGAAAAGTCGTACGAAGGTGAAATTTCATATTTGAGACAAATATACGGCCGAGATGTTACAGCGACTTTTTCACTTAACTCCAATTCCTGGATGTGCTACTTTATATGTTGCATATTTTTTTACGATTTACTCAAAAACGGCTCTAATCTGCGGGTTCGCAGAGCCTATTGTAATTGTTATTATTATAATGAATCAGGAAAGATATAAATATTCTAAAGCCAACCTATCCTTTATAGAATAGGAAAGATTATATTCCCGATAATCCGCCGAGACGTCTGAAAAGACGATGGCCTCGAGACCTGCTGAATAAATAAACACTGAAGTGATTTTTTTTCAAGACCTTTTCATGCCAATTTTCTCTTAATAGCTCATTTACTTATCGTATTACGTACAGTTGTAAATTTCGATGAAAATAAATAAAATATTCTAGCCCGAAATCGTTTGACTACCAGTCTTAAGGGATTTTATGAAGTTTTATTCAACTAGTCATTTAATACCCTGGAGGAAAATGCCATAAGAAAATAGTTACATAAGTTTTTATTGATAATTGAAAATAAAAAAAAATATAGATATGACAGAATTATTTAAAAAAAAAGCAAACGTGTATACTTCTGTTTTATAGCTAACGTTGAAGGGTAACTAAGTACCCAATTCCAATGTAAGTGCTAGATCCATGGTTGATTACGGAAAGTTATGATAGAAACAAAGCATTTCATTAAGTCGCTATAAATGAGTATGCTCCAACTCTAAGCCAACTACAGGCATATTATCCAAGCAAAGTGGGGCTCAGTTCTGTATCGCTTCTAACTTATATGCTCTTTCTCTAGTTACAGCTCAAAATCATTAGGCTTTCAGATATCCATAATTTGGATGATTACACTCGGATATGAATTTTAAATAGTTAAATAGTGAACAGATTTTTTTTTTTAATAATCAAGGAGGTTCGAATCATCCTAAATAACAACACACAATGTTCCATATTTCATAAACCAATTTTATTTTGTAAAATATTCAGAAATGAAGATGATGTTAAATGCATAAAAATAACCTAAAATTTATGACTTATACAAGGAGGTATTTATTGAAATACTTACAAAGAAATCATATATTTGTCATTACTATCTGCGACACATCTTCTGTTATCTATGTTCATTATTTTCGAAATGAAAAAAAAAAAAAAAAAAAAAAAAAATGATGGGCGATTTGAGATTGTAAATGGTAACAATAAATACAGGAAATTATGTCACGTATAATGTCAAAGCTTCACAAATACTTTGCGTTAAGGTAATTTGAAATTATTCCCCAATGACATCTAAACTACATATTGTTTTTTGTTTTTTTTCAGGGATCACTTGTAGCTGGGTGGCTAGCGTAACAGCCTCCCATGCCAAAGGTCACGGGTTCAAACCCGCAGGTGGTCCTAGGATTTTTTGATGGGAGTAAAAAATCCTTAGTTACGCCGACCTTCGGAGGGGACGTTAAAAGGTGGTCCCGAGCCTGTGCGATGTCAGGTACTCGTTATAGATCCCTTTCCTAATAAAAGCTGAATGGGCAAAATTTAGGACTCCCACTGTAGCATCGTCCGATTAGCCATAGTAGCATAAAGTGACGTTAAATGAATAAATAAACAAACAATACATATTGTTTTAGAGACGTTTCGACTCACATAGTACGTCATCATCAGGTACATTTGCAATTTCTCATTGTTTACTTTACTGTGAAATCTTTTTTTTACTGTCCTAAATAAAATTCATTGTAATTTCGCTACCTGTTTTTCTTAGCCTATCGATTTCTAATCCTGTGTTCATCAGTTTACTTTTTTTAACTTAGTAACATATCAAATATTAGTGACATTGACATTCCATTACTTACCACGGTTGTACTTTTAATGTAATGTCATTTATGTTTAAAAAAGTACAGTTTGACCAATTAACGTTTTATCAGTTTGGAAAAATGAGTTCATTTTAATGAAAAATTGACTTCATAAAATAATTAAAATATTATCATTATTATATAACATTAAGGAATTAATCCGGATGGTGGTCAGTATAAGAAACAATTAAATATTTTCAACTAAATAGTTTAACTGCCCATTACTGATTCTAAAACTCTATACAAATCTCAATAATTGAGTTATGGGCGTATATATAGTTAATATTTTAATTTTTTTTTGTTTAATAATTAATTAAGGTTTCTCGATTATAAGACACTAATACAAATTTTTTTTATCTTGAAAACCAACTGAGTTATTATATGAGTAATTGTATTAAATCTTTTATAATCGGCTGATATCAACGTCTAATCGTTGGATGCCAGGGTAATTTTGTGCCAAATTTGTAGTTTCGAAGAATAGTCGCAGACAGACCGATATTTTTAAATATTTTATTCGTATCTTGATACGTAAGCTCTTAGAATTTGAGGGGAGTATTTTTTATTTATTTTTTTGGTCGACTACTAAGGTTCATTATTGGATATAATAAACCAAAAAAATGAAACAAGGATCAGAGGGAAGCTGCGAATATGTAGACTCTTAAAGAATAGCTAAGCAAAATGATGGATGGTCATGTCCAGTACTGATGAACAATAAACGAATGGTTCGTTTTTATTCAATTCGACGCACATAAATTTGAACGAGAGGGCTACAATTATTATTGAAAACAAAAAACCAAAAGATATGAGAAGAGATATGTAGAGTTTGTGTTTACTATTATTTTAATTTTAAATATTATTTATTTCTATTTTGCTATTTTCATCTTTTAATATTCTTTCGTACATCTGTTGTTATACCCTCGCATCATTTTAAGACCTTATGATGACCTAAATTTTGGATATATTTTAAGGAAACTATATTTTATATTATAGGATATATTTTATATGGCACTCTAAAAAAAAGCATCATGTTGAATACAATTGTTAGCGATAATAAGCGATCGATACGCTATCTAAACAGCTGTTAGAGATAACGGCTACATTGATAGCTGGATAATTATTGGAGTATTTTAGATACATTCTTGAGAAGAGAAGTCTTGCATGAAACAAAAAACATTGATTAATTTTAACATAAAATTTAACGTAATTTATCAAATGGATGAAATACAATTTACGTGTAAATATTAATGTCACCATTTAATTTTAACCACAGAGAGAGTTGATCCGAAATCAAACAGTACAATATTTATGCATGTGGATTTTTTTTTTAATTTATTTATTGCTACCCTTGAAAAGCGGTTCTTAGTGAATTTCGGTGAAAAAATTTATCGATTGTTTAATTGAATGTCAGGATGCACTACTGGGTGCTGTCCCTATCATACTTAAGGATGCAATGTTTATGAAAGAATTAATTAATTTGCTTATTATACGTATTATACAGGTGAAAATAAACCTAATTATTAAAAAAATGTATGATAAAGCAATAAAGTATAAAGAAGTTTTTTTTTTATGGCAACACCTTATACATCTTAACATTTTTGAATAATAAACCGTTGTACAATAATTTGCTCGCTGCACATTTTGAAAAACAATGTCCGATTGTTTAAGATAAAGTAATAAAACAATATTTTTTTATTATGAAGAAAAACAAGTAAAGAGATGATGTAATGTGAAAAAAAAAAGCTTGAGTGAAAGATGACGGGTCTTTTCAAAGGGCCAATGGGAAATTATAAATAGAGCGTTCAGAAAGAATCGCTCGGCCCGTTAGACCCTTAAAACTTTAAGGGAGAGGATAAATAATTATCATGACAAAGTAAGGTTTAAAATACTTTTCCTAAGTAGCAGGTAGCTAAGGGTCTTCCTTTGAGCCTACGTTTCCATCAATTGTTATGAATCGAACACGGTAAAAAGCTTAATAAATCTTCTATTCATTATATGGAAAAAAAATCTATAAAAGAAACACGTGGGTACATAGAAATATTTAGTTAGTTGAGAGCTCTTATCCTGTAGGGACCAACAAAAATGTGGATGGGTACTTTCCGCCATCTTAAAGTATTTAATCTAATAAGTTGTTTCGTTTTTAAATTCACGAAATTATAAAATGGATGAAGGACAAAGATTTGATTTTCAACATTTTTTAAACAGGAAAAAAATACGACTTCTTTATGAAACATTGTTAATTGTTTTATTATTGTATTTAATTTTAAATAATATTAAATTTTAAATAATGTTTTATGAACAATAATCGTTAATAGTAATTTTATTATACTGAAGTAAGAAATGAACCGCAAGTAAAGTAACGTAGACTCGATGATGGAAATAAATTTTTTGGAAGACTTGTACGACCATTAACTATCCCTAGAAACAAAATTTATTTTTATAAAGAACACATATGTTCATTACACAGCCGTAACAGTATTTTCTCATATTATTTAGGAACAGATTTAGGTCATGACTTCATGGAAAATCTGGTGCGGGCAACACACGACTTTCACTTAAATCAATTTGTAAAATCAATGAAAGAATTTTCAAACAGAGTTAGAGTTAAAAATACGTGAAACTATTAAAGAATTAAATAAATTTAATTTATATAGAAACATGTGTTTTATTAAAAAATCTTTTATTTTATTATCTAAAATAATCAGTTTGTTTTATATTCTTCTCATCACTCTCTATTAACTTCTAAAAGCTTGTGTATGAGATGATATTTTTTTTTAAATCTTTAGCTTTCCAATGGTATATCATACATGTATATTACTGCTCTTATGTTCAAAAACGAAAAATTGCATTAAAAAAATATTTTTTCTGTTTTCTCCTTTAGTTGGTTATCGAATTTATTCAATTTATATATTTACCTGTTTTTCATCAGCGTTAACAAGATAATCTAGTTATTATTATTGAATCTACAAAATTAAAGGTACTTTAGGGGAAGAAAATTTAAAATATCGGTATTTAAGCTCTGTCAGACCATTGTTATCCAAATAAAACCTACATGATATTAAATCCCATTAAATTTTACATCGATGTAGCGAGTTTAATCAAAATCGTCGGAACCGTTTTCGAGAAAATCGAAAAAAGGTGCAAAATGCATAGTATAAAGTGCCTCTTCTGGTAAGCTCATTTCGATGAAAAAAGTTTTGTCACGTCTCGGGCGTATAGTTGTTTATAATATGAAATTTCAGTTTCATAGGACTTGCCGTTTCCGCCCGGGAGTTACCACACACACAGACCTTTTTGCGGGACTTGGTTATTTGGACTCAGGGGACCCTAAAACATGTATTTCTGTTGAAAACTGGAATTCGAAAATTTTCACGATCGCAATACTTCCCCTTACTATATATAGTAAGTGAAAGTAAAAATTGATATAAAGATGTCAGGAGATAAGTAGAACGGAATTAAGAAAACATTACGTTAGGTCAGGTCTTGATTAGGTCACTTCTTGTTCTATGTTTGAAATAATTCAATGATTCTTTATACTTAACTCTAAAATAGTATTCTCTAAATATATTCAAAGAACAAAAACGGCTGAAACTGAGTTTTCAGGCATTTAATCTTCAAATGTTTTAGGGTAAGAGGACCCATGATAACTAATAGGTGTGGCTGAAATAAAAATGGAAATGTAAGCAGTGTCTTACTTATTCTTGACTGAAACATGTAAATATATTAACATCCTGAGGTTTGTGGCAAACTGAAAATTATTTTTAATAAAAACTTACATACAACCCAGCAATAGTATTTTGATATTTTTCAACATTGTTATTACAATCAATTACTTATATCTATATTTGATCAAACTTCGTAAGTATCTGTTATTTGGTCCAACTTAAATAATATGATAGTTTTTATTACTATTCTAAATGGTTGAAAAAATATTTTTCTAAAACGTAAAACAATTTTTTTAACTGTGGCAACACTGGTTCCCAGTAAAACCTTCCCATATCTTCACATATGTGATTATTAATTCAAATATAGGTTTGTTGATAGTTTTTATGTGTTCTTATTTATAAAATATACATTCACATTATAGTTTCCGGTTATAATAAAATACATATTAGTTGGCGACGAGTATGGGATAAAGTATACATTCACTTCATAGTTTCCAGTTATAATAAAATACATATTACTATACGTTTCCATAAAAATTATAAGTACTCATTCGAATGACTTGCAATGAGTTATGAGTTGCAAAGGAGTTATGATGATAAACAACGGTTATGTTTAAAAGATAAAATGATGTTATTGAATAATTTGGATGTGGCTACTTGGTACTGGTATGTAATTGTAGCATTGAGAAAATAAAATTGATATCTGAACTGAAATAATAATCTTTTATTTATCATTAGCAGAGTAGTTCATTGCTATTCATCTGTATTTCTTTTACATAACCTCATTCAACATTGTCACTATCAACATCTTTCGTGATTTGTAGCAATTTTAATTTAAATTATTTTATTTATCAAATTGAATTCACCAAACCGCAAACAAAGAAGTGTAGTTTTTGTTCTATTTTCCAATGTGTCTCGATATTAGAAACAAGATATTGATAGTTATATTAAATTAATTATAGTAATTGGTTAAGTTGTTTTTAAATTAATAACTCATCAACCATAATTCTAACTTTAGTCTAATAATAGAAGACACCTTATATACCCAAAATTACTTAATATATTTTAGCTGTAACGTAATCGTGGTATATAGTCACGTTTGGAACATAAATGTGATTGATATACACTGATCAAACGAGTGGGAATATTTTCATTTGAAAACATTTTTGATAAATATAATTGTAAAAAATATATGTATATTTCTTAAAAATTTATACGTCTTATAATAATGGAGTAGTTGTTGACCGTTTTGACTATATGGAAAGGAAGTTGGTTGTGGGTGCAAACCCCTCAAGAAAACACACCAGTAAGAAAAAGAAAATCTGGTAGGCGCAACACATGACTTTTACTTACCTCCATTATTAAAATCAATTTAGGAATTTTAAAATGCATTTAGAGACGAAAATTTGTTAAAAAAATAATTTAATTTAATTTCAATAGAAATATTTGTTTTATTATATAATCAATTATATTATTATTTACGACAATCAGTTTGGGTTATGGGCTGTTCATTACTCTCCGTTAACTTTTACAATATTATGTATAAGATAATATGTTTTCTTAATATTTAGCTTTATTAACTTGATGTATAATCAAAACGTAATATTATACATCTATATTACTGTTCTTATGTTCAAAAATAAAAAATTGCATTAAAATTTTTTTTTTCAGTTTTCTCCTTTAGCTGTTTATCAAATTCGCTCAATTTGGATATTTAGCTGTTAATTATCGATGATATCAAAATAATATAGTTATTTTTATAGAATCTAAAATATAGGATATAGGATTAAATGAACTTTAGAGGAACAAAATTTAAATTTAAGGACGTTTAACCCCTCTCATATTATTTCAATCAGAATGAAACCTACATGATATTAAAGCCCGTTAAATTTTACATCGATATAGGGAGTTTACTCAAAATCGTTAGAGCCGTTTTTGAGAAAATCGTAAAAAGGTGCAAAATGCATAGTATAAAGTGGCTCTTCCGGTCAGCTGATTTTGATGAAAAACATTCTGTAACATCTCGGGCGTATAGTTGTCTCAAATATGAAATTTCAGTTTCTTTTCGTTTTCGCCCGGGAGTTACCACACACACACACACAAAAAAAAAAAAAAAAAAAAAACACACAGACCTTTGCGAGACTTGGTTATTTAGACTCAGGGGATCCTAAATCGTATTTCCGTTGAAAACTGGAATTCCCAAATTTTGACGATCGCAATACTTTCCCTTATTATATATTTCATATATAGGTAAGTAAAAGTAATGAAGGAAGTGTTTTTTATTGGTAGTTTCTTTGTTACCACATACCAAAAAACACACTGCTCCATCATATACGTTTTATAGTTACCACTCATAAACGCATTTATGCAAATTTAAATAAAGACAAAATGAAATATTCGCGAGCAAAGCTGCGGGTTAAAGCTAATATTAAATATATAGTAAGGGTAGAAAAATACATGTGTTGGTGATGGAATACATTATTGCGACGGTAAAAATATTCATTTTCACAAAAAATTCCGTTACATATTTATACAATAATTAAATTCATCGACCTTTTTATAAATAACCTTTTTAATGAAAATCAACCGGATTTTTATTTAGTACTATTATTGACAAAGAATTATGAAACAAATTTTACTGAAAAAATAATATACTTGAAATAAGAAAGGGATATGATTGAAGTCCATGTTTATTTCTTAGAGTAATAATCCCTTATTGCCCTTTATAACGAATGATCCTTTAGTTAGATCTCAGTACGGAACTGCACACATCACACATTGGATAGTTTGTTACTTTTTTTTTAAATTAGTCTTCTGATTGAAAGTTCATAAAAATGAATTTCGGACCAGGACCGTATTATCTAAGGGGTTCTACACGCAAGGACCCCGGGATGCAAACTCCCATGCCAGGTAGTGATGTTTTTCATTTTATTATTGACGAAAAAAATCTGACGCGTATATCATACTTCTTTCACCTGCTGCTCTATCAAATAAATACATTTTATGAGTTTATATTGATGAAAAAGTAACTTTAATTCTTTTTTCTAGACGTTTTATTTAGTTTCAATGGAAAAAACTTAAAAAATATATTTATTAAAATTTAAAACTGCCTTAAACAAAATAAATTAAGTAGATTTACCTTTACAGAAACTACCATTTGTCAGCAATCCAAAATGCTGGAAATTATTACTTACAAATAACTATATTAGGGTTTAACTGTTTCTAGTTGCTAATCTTTTCGATTTATCTTTAATGGCGCTTTTAGCCCATAATTGAGTTTTGAGTTAAATTTCAATTTTTATTGTTTCTGTTTTATCTTTTTCTATAATTATTCGCGTTTTTCGGTTAACAAACGCTCATAAATTTTTTCTCCATCTTCAAAAATATCATATTTATGAGTAAATTTCAATTTTTTTCTTTAAATTTTATTATTTTTCTAGTGTTTTGGTTAAAAATATTTATAATTGTTTTCTCTATCTTAAAAAATAACTGAATTAAATAAATTTTAATCGGCCGCCATTTCAAAAACAAGCAGCTGATATCAAAGTTTAAGGCGGCGATAAACGGTGAGAAATAGGATGTAGGTGAGGTGAAAGTACTCTCGTGAGAGTAGAGGGTGGTGAAAACTGCTTGAGAGTAAAAATGTGCTCGTGTATACGGTGAAAGTACGGAACAGTACTCGGCAAAATGTTGGATATGTGAACAGCTGATTATTCAGGAAAATTGTTGAAAAGGTTGGTTAGCTCTGTTTAGGTTACCAAGTTCTTATGTAAAGATGAATGTTCAATTGGTGTCATCTTGTTTTAATAATAATAAGAGTAATGTCTAAAAATGTTTTCGATATTTGTATACAAATTTACTTACTAACCAACTACAAACGCCAAAATAACACAAGTGACAAGTGACGGGAACATGCACGCGACCTATGAAAACAACATTACTTTGTAAAATCAAAAAAACTTTCAATTTTTTCTTTTTCTATTTCGAATTTTAACGCAAAAAAATATTATGAATCTCAAACTATAATACAAAAATATATATATAATATAATTTCTAATAAATAATTATAGAATTAAAATGTAATATACAAACAGTGAAAATATACATATTATTAAATAATGGTTTTGGAATCTAGAAACACAATTAAATATTTATGAATATAAATAAACTACTTTTAGTTAAAGTTTGACCTAAATAATATATCAAATGATATTGTTATTAATTATCGCTATGAAAAGTAGATGAAAGTGAGATATAGTACATCAACTATCACGATATTTACTTCCAACAACTTTCCAGTGCGCTGAACAATGTGAATATCGCCATTTCACCTCACCTACACATACCCTATATCTCACCGTGTATCGCTGCCTTTAGGTGTTATGATCATCCTTGCATGCCCTAGCATTTTTGTGTCAGAATTAAAAAAAATAGGTCCAGTAGTTTTGGAAAAATGTCGCGGACAAATGGATTTTTTTATTAGTTATTCGGGTTCTACGTATCTTGAAACGTAAGCCCCCAAATTCTGAGGGGAGAGGGAAGGGTAATTTATTTTTTTGTTTTTCTTTCTTTTTTTTGGTGTCGATTACAAATATTCATTATTGAAAATAATAAACCAAAAACTATTTATTTTAAAGTTGGAATTATTTGTAAGAACAATTCTATTTGTTTATTTTACATACATTAAGACACTCATCCAATTTATATCTATTTAATTTTTATTACCTCCTTTGGAAGAAAAAAACAACAACTTTGGAATCAGCTTAATTAAATTCATGAGGATCATTTAAAGATTATAGTTCAAATTTTTTTATTTTAATATCAACTTCCAACATTTTTTTTATCACGTTGATATTTATTTACTTATTTAGAGGACTTATAATATATCAGCCCAGTTGTATTGCAAAAAAACAACAAAAAAAAAAACAACATAAAATGGTGTTGAAGATGATTCTAGCCTTGAAAAACCATTAGCATATAAATTCTAAAATAGAACTTGAGTTGTTTCATTTTAATAGATTAAAACACCCTGCTCTAACATTTTTCTGGAACTAATCCTAGCCCCTTGTATGGTACTATTATAACAATATATATGTATGTACATATATATTGTTATATATCATGTATATTGAGTAAGGGCAGCAATTGTTTACTTTTTATCTTACAAGACAATATAAATTGAAGTAACTAGAACCAAATTATAATTTTATTTTATCTAAAATAATTTAAAAAATATATTAACTTTTTGCGCATATGTCTTACCTTCATTTTTTTTTTTTTAAATAGCTAATAGAATTTTCTGTAGTTATGTAGTAGTATTCATAACTATTAAAAACTTTTTATCTTAACAATATTTCTTATTTAAAGTTTATTCGTTTTATTTTGCCAAAACGATTCATTTCCAAAAGGTATTATATCCGTCCCAGGAAATTTTACAGAGGGCGGGAAATATCTCACTAATATATTATTAAACCAACTTATTTGATTCTTTTCGCATTAAAATTTAGAATTTTCTACTATATTAATAAAACTATTTTAAAGTTATTGAATAAAAAGTTCTAGTATGATTAACGAAACTAGGTGTGTAACTAGTACCTTTAGAAAATAATTGCATTTATAAATCACGTTTTTGAAGGACTTGAGTGTCCATTAGATAAAATCTAATAGAAGATTTAGATACAAGTAAATTATGAGAGTATAAATATATTAAAATATCAATTTTTGAATTTAACCTTTTGAAAATCTACGTCTCAATTCTTATGGTACCTTGTAACTATATATATACTTTTTTAATCATACTGGCCAAAATATATAGCTAAATAATATACCTTGGTTTTATCTGGTAATTATACATTCTTCCATTATCACAACTTCTTCGGAAGAATTTCAGTAATATATTTTTTCAAAATATGTGAAGCGACCATTTTCTTCTTCTCTGTTATAAATTAATTGCCATATTCTTAAAAACATCACTGTCTACGTCTTCTCTCTTTTCCTCTACGTCACTCACGTCGGCGTAGGACATAATTTAATTTAGGACATATAATTTCTCTAGCTTTCCTTAATTACATACATTACTTCGTCATATAATAATCATAATTTAAAAGTAATAATACCATTACTTCAAAACGTTTTTTATGTATTAGATATTATGTGTTTTATGTATTGAGGTATCATTGTCTCAACTTAAGACTCTTCTATTTAATAACTTATTAAGATATTATCTTTGAATTTTAGGTAGGGGGAATAGATTTTCAACGAATATCACAATTAGGCATCAGCTAATTACTCAAACAAGAAAGATAACTACAAGAACAAATAAGAATAGCAGGAATTCGCCCTATCAAAGGTAATATATTAAATACGACAAAAAAATTGATGTTTTTATTAAAATTGTACATTTAAAATATTAAAATGTATGTACATTGTTTTAAATGACATGTTAAAGTATATAATATATATATAATATATATATATATATATATATATATATATATATATATTATATATATCCATTAAGTTGTAGTTTTTTTTAATTTTTACTTTCACTTACTATATATAGTAATGGAAAGTATTGCGATCGTGAAAATTTTCGAATTCCAGTTTTCAACGGAAATACACGTTTTAGGGTCCCTTGAATCCAAATAACCAAGTCCTGCAAAAAGGTCTGTGTGTGTGTGTGTGTGTGTGAGTGTATGTGTGTGTGTGTGTGTGTGTGTGTGTGAGTGTGAGGTAACTAACTCTTGGGCGGAAACCAAGAGTCCTATGAAACTGAAATTTCATATTTAAGACAAATATACGCCCGAGACGTTACAAAACTTTTTTCATCAAAATGAGCTTACCAGAAGAGCCACTTTATACCATGCATTTTGCACTGTTTTTCGATTTTCTCAAAAACGGTTCCGACGATTTTTATTAAACTCGCTATATCAATGTAAAATTTAATAGGCTTTAACAACAAGTAGGTTTTATTCTGATTAAAATAGTTTGTCAGGGCTTAAATACCGATATTTTAAATTTTCTTCCTCTAAAGTGCCTTTAATTTTGTAGATTCTATAAAAATAACCATATTATCTTGTTAGCATTTATAAATAACAGCTAAATATGTAGGTTGTGCGAATTTGAAAAACAACAAAAGGAGAAAATTGAAAACATATTTTTTAAATGCAATTTTTTGTTTTTGCAATTTTTATACCATTTGAAAGCTAAAGATTTTAGAAAAAATATTATCTTATACACGAGCTTTTAAAATTTAATAGATAGTGATGAAAAGCCAATAAAACTAAGTGATTATTTTAGATAATATAATACAATCGATTTTTTAACAAAACACATTTTTCTATAGAAATTCCATTTAATTAATTCTTTAATGGTTTCACTCATTTTTATCTCCTACTGTATTTGAAAATTCTTTAATCGATTTTAAAAACGGAGGTAAGTGAAAGTCGTGTGTTGCTCGCACCAGATTTTTATAAAAGTAATACCTATTTACGTGTACCGGATTAGGAAGAGGTTATATCCAGCTGAATGCATAAGGAGACGAGGAACAATTTTCTAAATTTAGTTTCTTAGATCATAGTATAGTGGTAATGGGGAAAGAGTCTATGGCGCAATGCAATAATTTGTATTAAAGTTATAAAACAAAAAAAAAAATAAATTTAGTAAGATAACGAAAATGTTAATTTATAAAGGGAAACTTTAACCTCTCCTGCTCTTGTTATGGCTACAGGTGACGTTACTACGGTACGGTAAGTGTGGGATAAGTTATTATACACCTTATGTAATAATAATTTATTCAGAATTAGTAATGCCCAGATAACGCTAATGATAACCTCTGGTGTTATCGATATTGTTAGCAGCAACAATATTGGTCAACACTGTCAGTTGTTTAGATACAATAGGCATACGTATTTGGCCCTATAAATGATTTTAACATTCTTAATAAAATATATTGCTAAAATTTAAATATAATTAATTCAGTAAATAAAATAACTAGCAATACAGAACTTTTTTTTTTAAATATTAAACCTTACTGAAAAAACATAGAACTATACTATATTGCTGGCAGTTTTACCTACAGTGATGGGCATTTACTGACTTCTCTCCCATAATTCTTTGAATAAACAGTTGAAATTTCAAGAGGTTTAGGTTGTGTTGTTTTGTTGTTTACATTTCATTTATCTTACCCTTATAAAAATGGCTGTTAAAGGAAACAACATGATACCATTTGCACATTTTCATAAGGACTGGCAAAGATTCATCAAGACGTGGTTTAAGCAAACCAGCAAGAAATGCAAAAGAAGAATTGCAAGAACACGAAAGGCTAATAAAAAAGCACCAAGACCTGTAAAACTCCTCCGACCAGCAGTGCACTGTCCAGGTAACAGGTACAATACCCGTTTGAGACTTGGAAGAGGGTTCACTTTGAATGAAATTAGAAGAGCCGGATTGAATGCTATGTTTGCTAAAACAATAGGCATTGCTGTAGACTACAGGAGAAAAATAAGTCTGTTGAGCCAATGTTAGTTAATGTGCAGCGTTTGAAAGAGTATATGGCCAAGTTGATTCTTTTCCCAGCCAAAAGAAGCAAGAAACTGAAGAAGTGGGAGGCACCAGAATCAGAAAGGAAGTTAGCAGTTCAAGTAGTAGTTCCATTACCAATAAAAAATACAGCTCCAAAATTGAAAGCTAGAGTGGTTAGAGAAGATGAGAAGAGTTTCAACTGCTATGCTGCTCTTAGAATGGCTAGGGCAGAAGCCAAGTTGATAGGGATGAAAATGAAGAGGCAGAAAGAGGCATCAGAAGTTGAAATGCCTCCTTCTGAAAAGAGCAAGAAGAAAAAGCGCAAACATTGAAAGTTGAATTTAAAAAAATTCCTAAGTTGTGTTTGAATTGAGGTTAAGCAGTTTTACTGACATAAATGTTAATACTATTTTTGTTTTTTAAACCTTTACTTTTTTGCACCTAAGATTTTATTTTAATTCTATTTTATAGTGTTATATTTGTGATTTAACTTAATTTCATTGAAATGAAGTTGACTATTTTTGTTGTGTTTTTCAACACATATTCTCTTTTGTTTATCAATCATTGTATTAGCAATGGGTTATATTGCAATTTAAAGAAAATAAATGGCTTATTACATAATACTGATTTATCATTTTAAGCTAATGTCATATAATACAAGTAACTCTTCATGATGAATATTGTTGAATTAATAAGTTATATACTATAGATGAATATAGGATAAATTGTCAGATTAGGTGACCAAGTAATTAGGTAGTAATTAAGATATCTTAGGTATGGTTGTTTACTGGTTATGATGAATCCTCCCAAGGGAGAGGCCTTCACATTAAATGTTTAAGTTAATTCTTTTTATTATTTTTTTTTATTAATAAGTTATTTAAATAAATTAATAATAATGTTTTAAATAAATTAATTAAACTAAAAAAATAAAGTAAGATCTAAACAAAATAAAAAACAAAAAATTTATGTATGTATATGTATATATATACATGTATACAGTTGTAAATAAAAGCTTATTCTATTCTACTGTTAAGATTTAAAAAAAAAAGTTGCTGTTTTCACTTAAAACAATTTTTGGGTTGATCTGTAATTATCTTAATTAATTATTTATTAAATATTTGCTACTTAAGTAGTATGATAGAGTAGGTACAGAACATCATTTTAGTTATTATTCATAAATATATTGATGAAACAAAACAATGTTTTGTACCGAATATTTTAGCACAGAATGATAAAATATTTATTACCATAAACGTTTTATAAAATAGGTTGTTTATGAATTTTCAATCTAAACAAGTAAATTGATGAATTATCTAAGCTTATGATATGTACATAAAGAAATTTGGGATATGTTTGTCTCATAAATGAACTGATGATTATTGTGTTTTTATTTTGTGAATGTCTTGACACTTCTATCTTTAAGCACAACTAGATAAAATTTAATATTGTTTCTTATTTATAATTATTACATTGTATATGTTTATTTAAAATTCTTAACTAATAATAAAGGGGTATTACTGTATAAAGCATTTTGATTATGTATTTTCATTAGTCAAAATTTTGACCTAGATTGGTTCTTTGAAGTAAATTACAAAAGAATTACTTGTTTGCAACTTTGGCAAGACTAGCTTCAAATATTGGTCGAATGGCAAATTGAATAAAAACACTTTTATCGAGGACATCCGTAGACTATCACCTCTTTAAATGATCCAAGTGACCCAAGCCAATTATCATTCTCACTTTATATTTTTGTAATAGCTTTTTATGCTGCTGAAATTATAGTTTAGTTTTCATTTTGATTGAGAGGTCTTGAAATAATTATTATCTAGTTATTAAGATAATAAAACTTATTATGATCATTCAAATTCTACCAACTAAATGTATGTTCTAGTATTTCTGTTTGTTATTATTACCAAGACCAAAATTAATTGTGATAAAGATTTATAAATTAATTTAATACATTATTTGCTTTCTACACAAAAAGGATTCCCACATAAAATGTATGAACTGAAGTGTTTAAAAAAAAACCTTGAATCTGAAAGGAAGTCCCAGGGTAATAATATATATGTAATTTCCAGCTGGTGATTTATTGTATTATTGACTGTTATAGAATAACATGTAATTTAATTGTTAAGTTTCTTTTAAACTGATTTTATTAAACTGTAAAGATTAATTAAATTACACGTTATTCTATAACAGTCAATAATACAATAAATCACCAGCTGGAAATTACATATATATATTTTATTTTTTACTAAATGAGTGTAGTTAGTCTCAAATATTATGGTGGGACTGATTTAATATATTTTAAAGTAGAGGTTCATCAAGGCTTACCTTGAAAAGCAAAAATCATTGTGCTAATCATTTAAAATTTATAATCTTCATGTAAATTTATCTTCAGAATCAACTGGATAAAATGCATGGAGAAAAAATTTATAAATATAATAAATTGTTTCTCCATGCATTCATGTTTTTATGATCCAATAAAAAAATCCAACATTTCATTTAATATAACCAAAACCAAGTAACTGATAATAATAATGCTAGATAATTTTATTTTCTCTATTTAAATGGCTTTGTATATTTCTGTGTAGGCAACCACCAAGATTTTCTGCAGAACGATCAAGAGTGGAGTGCCCAATATGTCTTTCTCATATCTCTCCAGCATGCAGAATGAAAGCTATCCAGTGTTGTGGATATGTATTTTGTGGAACTTGTATTACCAAATGTGTAAAGAAATTCAAAGCATGTCCTATGTGTAATCAACAATTAACACCCAATGCAGTTCTATCTTTGCGTTTCTGTATTGAATAAATACATTAATTTGTACTATGATTAAAAAATTATGTTATGTATATCTTATATTATATGTAGTTTTTATTTATTAATTATAACATTATTGTAAAATGTTTGACGTAAAAAATACATAAAATAGGGAAATTATCAATGAAGATGCGCATTGAAATAAATTGAATGTTAACTAATGAACAACATTAACATGTTGCTTAAATTATTGTTTTAAACATATCTTGTTAAAAATGCCTTTTAAAGGCAATGTAATTTGTTAAAAATTGGTTAATAAAAAAATATTAATGAGAATATAAATGATGAATTTCATTAAATAATTTATCCCCACCATCCACCATTGTCCAAAACCTAAAAAAAAATCATATTATAACCTATTATTTTACATTTCTGATTTCTCTGATCAGAGTAATAATCATTTTATTTTTATGGTTATTTGATTATTTATTAGAAATGAGTTTACTAACTTGGAAAAAAAATTAATAGAATACATAAAACTGGGTCTGCTTTATTATAGTGACTTCTCAGATTTTTTGAAAACTGATAACGAAAATTCTGTTTTAGATATTTCAGCCAAATTATAGTCCAAGAAGGAACATAGGTCCATTAATAAGAAAGGTACTATCTCTCCAATTGAATGGCTTACATATTTAATTTCATAACTAATATGTTCATCATAAAACCAAAACTTATTTTCATACTGCTGGTAGGCTTGTACTTGTTTTTCAAAGAAAAGAATCCTTACTGAACCTTATCTATTTAACTACTCCATTCATAGGTTTAAATTCCTTCTATCAAAACAATTGATTGTGAATGGAATCAGTATAAATGGAACTTTCTTTTTTTATTTCATCTTGGTCATTTACACTTTTACTAATGTATTTAGGTTTTTTATTACTTGTATTATATAAATTAAATGGCATTGCTAATTTATTGTAACAAATCCATAACAGAATAAACTCAGCAACACTATAAACTGTTTATTACATTTTTTGGGGGGTGACAGGATATATGCAGGTATAGTTCATCAATTGTATTATATTCTTCTAAAGGTCAGGTAAATGGTCTCAGTTTGAATCCGGCAAGGGTGGATTGAAAATTAATACTTGAAGGATCCTGAGAAGAAATATTGAGATTCTCGGTCTGACGAGAATAAATTAGCAGCCTATAGGATAACGCGTCCTATCCGCTTTTATTGGATTTGGTACGGGTTTTTAAGCCAAAAAAATAATAAATAAAATAAAATAAACTGTTTTGGATTCAGATCGTGTTACCGAATGGTATAAAGACTTTGATAAACATTTTCATTAGTTATTTTACCTAGTTTATGTTATCCAAAAGATCGTTCAAGTAAATTATTTTTACTTAGTCGATTGGTTATTGAATGATTACTTATTCGATTTATTAAATATTATCATAGAAGTTAACTATACCCTTGATGATTTGTTGTTGTTGTTTTGGTTTTAAGGGCAAAAAACTGCGAGTGGTTATTATTGCCCAAAACATCTTCAGAAGACGATTAACTTACCTATGATAAAGAGAAAAAAAAACACAAAAAAAAAATAAATAAAAATAAACAAATAACAAAAAAAAATAAAATAAATGAATAAAATTGATGATTTGTTTATTTATAACTAGTGACATTGAGTTGAAATTTGATTGTTCTCGGTCATCAGTTCACTAGATAATAAGAGATGTTCTTAAATTTATAGGCTTATAACAACTTTCTATTTACGCGTACGACTGATTTTTTTGCATATTAATTATTCTAAAATTTGGCGCTTTCCAACGGTATATTATACGTCTATATTACTACTCATATTTAAGGAAAGATGTTTTGTTGCCACAACATTTTAAAAGTTTTATGCGGGATCCCATTTAGTTTACAGTAAAACATCTGTTTTCATATAATATCTGAAAGTAGAAATAATTGATACTATGTTAGTTTATGTATTTTTACAGCTTACGTTCGATTTGTAAATAATATTTTTCTAAAATCTGCATACAATTTCAGCTCTGTATGAAATAATATAACTTGAAACGATAATATATGGTGGTAACACTGGGCCTCCATAACCTCCGTCATTACATTACAGATAACCCATTTTCATAAGCTTATGGGCTTGTAACAACTTTATGTTAACTTGTACTTCTTCTTTTCGTAAACTTTCGCATTCCAACGGTATATTATACTTCTACATTAAAACTCATATTTCAGGAATTTTTTTTTTCATTATTTGGTTACTGAAAATTTAATTTTTCCTTCTAAGGTCAAACTTAATTGTAGTGTATTTTACTTGCATATATAACTTCAGGAAAGAATTCTCTAAAAGATAAAGAAAACCGTATCAAAATCTGTCGCGTGGTTTGGAAGAAGTTCGCGTAAACCAAAAATCGTGATATATTATATATATATATATATATATATATATATATATATATATATATATATATATATATATATATATATATAAGGAGAGAGAGAGAGAGAGAGAGAGAGAGAGAGAGAGAGAGAGAGAGAGAAAGAGAGATCTTAAAATTTGAGTATTAGTGATTGCTATATCTTCTAAAAAGCCCTATAAACCTTGTAATATTTTTTTATTTACTATTACCATTTATTGAAATTTACAACTCTATTTTATAATACATTATCATTGATACAGTAAATATGCTTAAATGCAAATGGCATGAAGTAAACATGTAGAGAAATTGCCCGTTGGCAGCCTTCCAGCCTGTAATAAATTAAATAAAGTAAAACATAAATATGATATTGGGATCATAAAGCCACAGCCTGACTTAAGTAGTGCTTCGTGAAAGGCATTAATTTATACTCTAATCAGACTAATGCCTTAGGGAAAATTGATGGGAATATCACAATGGTGCTTCTGTAATTATTTATTTCATTTTATATTTATCCTTGACAAGTGAACTTTAAGATTTAAAACCAAATCCTATATGGTCTTAGGTATTATATTATAGGTTTCATAAAGGTAATGTATATTATATATTATTATGCAGACGAAGGATCGGAAAAACATTTTCATTTAATCTTCAGGCTGAGTTTATCAAAATGTTACCTCCTCACTTTATTAACTTTAAAAAATAAAAAAAAATTAGGAATTTAGTTGACACCATAATAAGCTTTAGGCCTTAAGTTAGATTTAGAAACGGTGACATGATAAATGTTAATGAAACAGGATTGAAGTAACTTCATAAATTATTTTTTAAATAAAATGTAGATGTTAATGCATATTTATAGCTTTAAAATTAATGTTAATTTTTTTTTAACAAAAATGTTCTTGCAAATTAGGTATATTTTTCCAGAATACATATTTCTTATTGATACTTAGTACGAGAAAAGCGAATTTCTGCTTTGACGCAATGCGTCTATATTTATCTATAAAAAAAACAAAAATTACTTCTAACAACTTTACTTATAGTTGGAAAATGTTTAAATTTATCAATATAAAATATGAAATACATATTTATAAAGTAAAAAATAAAAGTATTATATATTCTTACTTTACATTTAAAGATTTTATAGAATTATCAGTACAAATTCTGAGAGACAAAAATAATATAAAAATATATTTTATTAGAAATGCAGTTATCAGATGATATCCAAAATACTTGAAATAGTTATTACTATTGAATGAGATGGAATCACTTTAACTAACTATAAATATACGATTTTAAATTTTTGCAACAAAGGGAAAGTAAACTTTTATTTATTTTACAAATTCTGATATCTCACTCCTCGATCTTAAAAAAGAAATATATACAACAATATAAAGAGATAACTTACCTCTAAAATGTGTGTGAGATTAGAATCTACTTATAATGGTTGAAGTATGAACTGCTTTAGTTTTGGAAAATGTGCCAATACCTGGAAAAAAAAGTGAAAAGAGAGATCATGGACTTGAATATTAAGGAGCTACTTGCAAGAGGTAATTATTTATAACTAAAATATATTGGCAGTCACTTAACTCCCATTTTTTTACTTAATTAACTTCCCGCAAGAGAGAAAAAAATAAAGAAAATAAGACTAAAAAGAACGATAAGTTTACTTTGGAATTCGGAACACTTTGTCATTTTGCTACAAAACCATCAACATAGTTCGATTTTACGAAACAGTTTTATATAGAAAATGCTGAAAGTAATAAATATCTGTTCTCAATATACGATTAGTATCATTTTTTTTTTTTTTGTAATCTTCAAAGTTAATGTTTTAATTATTAGAATAACTTCTTCTTGCTATTAAAATAATATCAAATTAAAGATATAATTAATGAGTTAAAGGAATAGGTAATAGTTTTATTTATTTATTTTTTTCTAATATTCACATTATACTTAAGTCTTTTAGTTTCGTCGACGTGGTTGTTATTTGTTTCAGATAGGATTTGAGCTTCAGATAACATGAAATAAATCTTTTTCTCTAAAGTAAAAAAAAAAAAAAAATCTAAGCCGATGTCAGAGTCGAAAAACAAACTAAATTGTCCAAACAACCTTTTTTTATTTTATTTTATTTATTTTTATAAATCGTTGTTTGCAGCTTTCCAGGAAAGCAAAACAATAAAATATCAATGAAAACAAAAAATAAAAATAAATAAATACAGAATAAATATTATGAGTGAAGGAAAGAAAAATGATTTTTTGTTTGCATGGGGCTCTAATTAGCCAATCTAATATGTGGAAATACTTATGTAACAAGTAAAATTATTAGCTTTTCCCTCAAAATGTTATCGGTTTTATTGATTTTCTTGTTCATAGAATGAGAAAAGAAGATAAAAACTTAATGAACTTCGGCCATCAAAGCTCATCTCACGGCTAAAATAGAATAATGAATAATTGAACTTTTATATAGAAAAATAGGGGAGCCCGTGGTCAGTGACTTACAACAAACGCCAAAGGTTGTAAGTTTGAATCCCAGTTTCAGAGGGACTTTTTCAAGCATTTAAATAAATGAGGGTTCACTCACAGCCCCTCCCCCGGGTATGTGAGACCCGTCAGCCAACTGGTGTCCACTCACAAAAATAGGCGCAGGATTGTGATGACTCTACCCTATAAAATTCATCGCGAAACACGAATATATTCTCCCAGCAGAATACACCGCGCGGCCAAGGGCCTACACGGACTGTCGCGCCACTGGAAGAAAAATATACAGAAAAATATTATGAAATGAAATAAAAATTATTTTTATTATTCTGAGACTAAAGTCTCATAAGAATAAAATAAAGGCACAAGTTAAATGACCAGAACAATGGAGTTCTACAATTTAAATATTAACATGATAAACTGAAATAATAAATAATAATTATATCAAGGAAGAGATGTTTTGGGTGGCGGTCAAAACATATATTAAGAAATAGTGAAATAACTAGGTATTTAATATATTATGTTTCGACCCACGTTGCTGGTCTTTCAGCTACCGTACAGGGCACACATGCAACATAGGTGGAAACGATTGATAATAAATAGTTTTTCACTATTTTTGACCAGCGCTTGAACCGTCCCTTCCTGGATATTTCTGCCACAGCCGATGAACTTGAGACCCGAAATTAGTAGTCATTTCATGATAAATATGTATTCATCATACATATTTTCTGAAACGTAACAACTTCTTTTCCACACGCCGACAAAATCAATAAGTAATGGGTCCTATCTAATGAAGAGAATATGTTTTTACTTTCCTTATTTTACAGGATATAATCAATATTTTCCTTGAAAAGATCTTAGCAAGGCTAAAGTTGTGATGCTTTGTTCTGATGTGCCTCAATAGGGTGCTTTGTGAGAGCTCCATGCCTGCCCTAGCCTGGCGCCTTCTGTCATGAAACATGAGCCCGATGTAAATGCCTTTCCTCCAGCCACTCCGATCAGCTCCAGTGATATCCAGAGAATTAACGAAAGCAGACAAGTACAAATTTATTTTGGTAAAGCAGCTGAATTTCCTTTTAGTGAATACTGGCAGTTTACTTGAGGCGGAAGGAATTTTACTGTGTTTTGCTAGAAATATGCTGTTTTCCCCTTTTGCGAAAATAGTTCCAGTTATATACTACAGCTATATGAAATCTAAAATAGAAACCTAAAAATATCAAAGTAGTGGAAGTGAAAAAGACAAAGGTTGAGGCACCTGCGAGACACTTCTCAATTCTCATACGACTCTTTAGCCCTTTTACTCAGTTTAGTCGGGCTGCGAGGCAAGCCCAATGAAAGCAATTTAAGAATTTAAACATTTTAATGAGATTTATTTTTAATTTTATGATATTGTCCTGCCAAGAAAAGATATACTTTAGTCATTCGGAGGGTGGTCGATGGATGTATAACTAACAGTAAGTGGCTGAAAACAAAATAATTCTCAGGACCTATTATATCAGGCAGAGAAAATCAAGAATCTACACTAAACTGAAGGTAGTATTTTCATTAAAATACTTTTTTGAAATTAATTTATTATATTTCGCCTTTATATTATCTTATACAAAAAGTAAATATGCGCAACGATAAAATGATATAAAACAAATATTTATAAATGTCCCCACTGCTCTTCAGGGACAAAGTTAAATGAAAAGTTCTTCAGTTTTTCGTTTTTTTTTTTTTTTTTTGCATACGCCTTCAAGGATTATCGGAAAATGGAAAAGCAGTGTCTGAAACTAGTGGACTATAGTGGGGATGGAGTTGTTCCATGGATGTCATGGAAGAAACGGTACCTTTTTCGGGACAAATCGGGACTTTGAGATCATAAATCCTGATAAAGTTAGGAGCATTGTTATAGATAATAATAAAATAAATAATTTAATAAAACACGTGTGTCCATTAAAACTTTATGTAATTAATTCTTAAATATTTTACATTCACTTAACTAAATATTTTCATATCAAACTGAATTTTAAAATTCTTCAATCGATTTTAACAACGGAGGTAAGTGAAAGTAGTCATTTATTATGTGTACCTGCTTTTTATCTATGCATGGAAAGCACTAACTTTGTCTAATGCAGAAAAGACTATTTGAAAGAAAGTTATTATGACAAACACAGGTCCAGTTCGTTAAAATGGTACACTACGAATATGAGAAAAATAAGAATGTTAATGCATCATACAGAGAGACTAAGCAAGTTTCGTGAGGGTGGAACGCATTAAGTGGTACCTTACTCAACTTTTACAGGGGACGAATGAAGTCAGAACTCCCAAAATGTTATTTCTGGGGAAACCCAGAGTGGAAGACCTGAAACTAGTTGGAGGGATAACGTCCTGGAGGGTGTGAAAAAGAAGAAGATGTCATATCAAAACTCTAGAAGATTGGGGTGGAGTCTGTGGGGCATGTAATGTAATGTTAATATTTTAATTTACTTTTAGTTTTTTGTTTTTTTTTCGAGATAAAAAGATTAAATGCTGAGACTTTTGGGAAGAATTGTATTGATATACCGCGATAGTTCTATCAAAATTTCAACAACCCGAAGTAAAAACCAATGACAGATATACTTGTGATTTATCAGGTGTAAAATTAATAAATTCATACGCACTTTTAAGAAACCAGAATGTTCAAATAATTATTATTATTCTTCAGACTATTCAACGCCAATACGAAAGAAGCTGCTTGGGTTAGATTAATGGAAGAATGACGTTTTAAGCTACTGCAAATTGAGTATTCCGTAGAAGATTTTTGTAACAAAATTGAGAAGCATGGACACGAATATTAAATATAAACGGATTAATTGGGCTGTGGAGGTCGAAATAGGCAAGTAAAGTTGCGGAGAATCTCTGAATATCTAAAAACTTAATTAGCGTTGAACTTTCGAACTAAATGGACCCCAGGCGTAGGCAGGAAGATTGTTTTTCATTAAAAGGGGTTATTTAAAACTAGAGCTTTATAGACCTACGTTATTTGAAGTCCCCGCTAAAAAGAAATGCTAATGCCCTCCCTTCCGGTTAACAAGGAAGGGCTAAAGGCAGGTGTCGCGTAAATCCAGCATTAGTACCTCTGTTGTTCCTAATACAGTCACTCAATGTGTCAATTACGGCTTAAACAGCTTATGTTGCTACGAGAATAGAACCGTAATCAACCCAGGAAATGAAACAAGGATCAACTGAGGGCACTGAGTGAGCTACGAACGATTGATTTGAATTAAGAGCTTGAGAAATTGTTTAAAATTAAATAGATTTCGCTGGAATACATACCGTATTTAATTTAATTTAATTGTTTTGTTTTAATTTGCGGAATTTAATTGTTTACGGAACCTATAAATTTGAATCGCATAATTTCAAATATAACTGATAATGGCATTGTATATGAGCTTTTATCTTGTAACTCACATTCTCACATCCCACTGAAACCGTGGCCTATCTGCCAGGTTGTAAATAAGGGTCTAAATGCTCTTAATCATTCTAAATTTCAAATGGAGCATAAAAAGATATTCAGAAAATATAAATTCATAGCTTAGACGGCAATTTTTGGGTTACTCGGTACGTTTAGATTAAATCCAATTTATCCAATATTTTCTTAGGTTCGATTTTTTTCTCATTAGATAACGTCATTTGCTCTAAGAATACTATTCTGTACCAGACGATTATTAATTATTGGTGATTAGAAAGGTTTATCCCACCGACGATATGGGCACCAGCATACTTCCGCAATGGCAAGGTACAGATTGAGGATCAAAGCTGGTCCATTGGCCGGCCTCCTTTGGCAGTATGTTTGCCTTCGGTCTGGCCTCTGTGGGCCGCGGGTCTCTTATTGCCGACTGATTGCAATGGTAGCTTTTGATGGGAGTCGTCAAATAGATATCCGGCTTCTATCTCAGTTACTGTATATCCATTAAATATTTATTTTGCTGGCGGGAGTTGGTACAAAGAACAATTAGTAATGAAGTGGTTGGGCGATGATGTTTATAACAAAAGAAGAAAAGTAGTCACTAAATCGACCGATTTCGCAGCCTTCCCGGATAAAAATTAAATTGTAATCATTGGATAATGTATAGCTATGTTAATTTCAGACATTTGGTATCTCTGCATAATCACGTCATGAGCGTTCCACCGGTGGCTTGCACAAGTCTATCTTATCGGACGGCGCGCACCACAATTATTCCATATCCATGTTATCTATAGTTCATAAGGGCAAAATAATTTTAAGAAACACATTTTAACTGCCTTTCTAGTTATACTTACTGGAAGAAATCTGAGCTTAGAATAAATAAAACGAAAGAATTACACAAATTCCAAAATAAGTCCAACTAAACTGTTAGCAAACGTACAACTCGTATACAGGTCTGAACAGGCAACTTAGATAGATGAAACGTGGCATAAATTCAAGCGCCGTCCCACAGAGCAGACATTGAAAATCGGCTCCGTCATGAACGTGTTAAGGTGTTGTTATTACTTTATATTTAAATTGTATTCCAACAGTTCTTGGGTCCACCTTTATTGTAGTGGCTAGTATAACCCGACAGATGACCGAAGGATTTTTAAAGGAGGTAAACAATCATCGGTCATGCTGTCCTTCAGAGGAAACGTAAAATGGTGGTTCCTAGCCTGTGCGATGTCAGGCTCCTAAAGATCCCTGTTCTAATTAAAACTGGTAAGGCAAAATTTAGGATGCCTACTATAGCATTGTCCTATTAATCATATTAGCAACACTTGAAATTTACTGATTAAACAAACAATCAACAGTTCTTTAATTTAGATGTTTTATAAATATACTATAAGTAATTTATCTTGCTGTGTTATTTTTAAAATTTACAAGTTGCCGGCTTGTAAAAAAATTGGATATTCTCTGACCATACAAACCTTGATTAAATTACGATTAATTTTTTTATTTAGTGACTTTATTTTAAGTGCGGTATTATTTAATTAGCATTTTCTTTTGGAGATACTGTTATTGTTTTACTTGAAGGAAAGGATTCAACGTCCTTTATCTTCTGGTTATAAACTAAAGGTAAGTATCCCATTACGCGATGAAGGAAGGATCCGAAGACATGGATAATCTATTAGCTACAGAGGATCCCGCTAATTAGTACAAGGATATGCGAGCGGGCAGAGTGACAAATAGCAGCCCTTGTCCCTACGCTATGTCTGTGTCACTGTTACACCGCCTCATCTGAATCTGTCCATCTTGGGTAACTGTGCTGGTCTGCTATAGAGCTCTCGGGTCTAGTTTACCGCACCTTTGGTAGGGGTTAGTGAACCTGTGAATCATAAAGATATTTGAAAAAAAAAAACATTGGACGACTATCACTTACTTTTCTAAATAAAATAAATTTTAAAAGTGTTGTAAAAGTCTTCAGTGACACTCTATTTAGTTTTCATGTAATTAATTGGCCATTCTCAGCAAAACGTACAATCGGGTGCGTCTTTCTTGAAAATTTCAAAAGTTGAACTTTTGGTCCATCCTTTTTTTTTTTGTCTCTATATATGAAATCTGATCTGATGTAGCACTCAGCAGAGCTTGATTCGGTATAATTATCAAAATAATCAATTCCATTAATATTTAATTAATTAATTAAAAATAATAATTATTCGAGAAATCAGAAAGTTAGCTAATGACGATCTAGTGGTGAGCCAATGATGACTCGGTGGGCCAATGATTTTTGGAATGATCTCTTGATGGTTTTTGAACGTCTAAAAGGGTTAAGATAGTCCTCGCCTCTTTCATCTGTTAAATATTTAAAAAAAATCGCTTCTATATACGATCAGCACCCGATTGAGTACGATAAAGTGTGAATCAGAACATTTCTTCATACCAGAGCTGTATGAAAAAAACAAAAAACAACCGTTTCATCTTTGGCGCGCCTTCTGTGGGGTGCCCTAATGACGGGTGCGTCAATGAAGAATCGAAGGTTTTCCAAAAAGTTTTCTCTCCAAGATAAAGAAGTACATCAATCTATTCAGTAAGCCGAACCCTATCACGGAAAAATAGAAAATTAATTAATTAAAAATAACTATCAGAGGTAGAGTGGGTGCGACAAATAACGGCCAATAAAAATACTCTCACTCACTAGCGTAGGTCTTCCCTCCCTGCCACCGTGAAAGATACAGAAGGTGGTTATAAACCTCTTGGTTGGCTTGCTGAAGATATAACGGCTGTTGCAAGTCTTTTCCCGCCTTTTTATGGCTTGAAGGGAGATCACGGCGCCAAAAACCGTTTGGGGTGCGCCAATGACGCAAAATCCCTTGGACATTTCAGTTTTATTTATTTGAAACGGATATAACCGTTTTCTAAACCTGCAATTCTGTATTCTGAAACTATGTATGGACGCAATGGACCAAACCAGTAAAACGTTTCCTGCAACGTACCTCGTTGCAACGACTGGGTACCTCGTTGAAGTTGGCAAAGTCTGATTTGGACAGGGTGAGCCAATGATTTTTCGGACATTTATTCAAAATTTTCATACAGGAATAATTCATTGATTTGAACTTATGAATGTGGACCAAGTAGAGCAGAAAAATGACCACCAGAAAAGAAAACAAAGTTGGAAAATAACCAGTTTCAGTACGAGGGAAATCATTTGGACAGCGTTTGTACGTTTCGTTGAGAATTTCCCTAATCTAATAGTAGAAATTATTAACTACAGCAATAATATATTTATAATGATGAATTAAAAAAATCCTTTCAAGCCCCCTTAGAACAAATACAATAAAACATAAAAAAATCGAATGCCTAGTTACTTTTAAATAAAATATTTAAAAAATCCAGTAAATCTATAAATCTTTGTATAGTTATATAAACGTGGAGAATACACATTTGTTAGCATTCCCTTCTTGTGGGGATATTGCCAACAAAACTCTTTGGAGTGGTTATGCTGGTTATTTTATTTCTTCTTTCTTCCTCTTCCTCTTCAGGTCTCCTCTCTTATGGTAGCGACTGCTATCTACTCACAAATTATCTTATCACAAACTCACTATAAAAAAACTTTATTTATTAGATCTGTCCTCAACTTGCATAGGAGGGGCCTCTTTAATCTAGTTTTCTTTAGTTCCATTGTTCAACCAGAGTTGGCAGCACTTGACTAATGGGTCTAAATCACTTCACTAAACACTTATACATACATATATTTATAATGGAGTGAAAGATTGAGAACAAAATAGGTAATGGAAAAGTTAGTGTTTGAAGAAGAGAGAAATGTGGTTTTATGGATAAAGATAGGCCGGGAATTCCAAAATAATGGTGAGAGAACGAGAAATCATTTATGAAAGGATGCAGTTCTATGTGATGGGGTATAAATATTAATTGATTGGGATCCAGTATTCAACGAATGAATGTCTGCGCGGAGGGTGATGAGTTAAGTTATATAGGAAGGTTTTCTACTGTTTAAGGTTTGGAATACATCTGTTAAATCCTTGAATGACCTCTCATCCGACCACAGCCCAGTTCTGCTTTCTTTACATTCGGACTTTGTTCCTAGGCCAACCCCTCCTAAATTGGAATCTTTGAACGGGTGGAGTGGGACGGATTTCGGACAGACTTGGAGACAAAACTGGACTTAAGAATCTCACTGAAGACTAAACTAGATATTGACAGAGCCGTAGAACAACATGACTCAATAGGTGGCAGTATACGTGATAACACTACAAACACCTTTAACAATAACACTCAACACACTAACCTGCCACAGCACATTCGAATTTCACTAAGAGAAAAACAAAGAGCGAGATCAAAGTGGCATAGGACTAGATACCCAGCTGACAAAACTATTTATACTACTCTGACTAACAAACTTAAAGAAGAAATCAGGAAATTCAGAATTCAAAACATACTGAATACGACAGAAAATCTCACTACTGCTGATAAATCACTTTGGACTACCACTAAGAAACTACTTCAGTTCAAAGATTTTAATCATCCTCTCCTCAATGAATCTCAATCCTGGACCAGATCCGATGAAGAAAATCCCAAACATTCGCTCAGCACCTCTTTGAAACCTACAATCCGCATCCTAAAATATTTAATCAGCATCACCTTCAATGCGCTGAAGCAGAACTGGATATTCCACTCCAGTTGGCCCTTTCTCCCAAAGTATTTCATCCTTCAGAAATCTCAAACATAATCCATAGATTACCTTCCCGCAAAGCTCCTGGACACGATCTAATCTCTCCCAATATTCTAAAACAACTTCCCAGCAAATCCATTCTATTCCTTACCTATATTTACAATGCCATTCTCCGAACCACATATTTTCCTGAATCCTGGAAGTTATCCATTGTTAAAATGATCCCTAAATCCATGAAGCCGCTAGAACTCCCTTCCTCTTACCGTCCTATATCTCTTATACCCACTATGGGTAAAATCCTGGAAAGACTGATCCTTAAACGACTCTATCCTATCCTTGAGACTTTTCAGATAATCCCGGACCACCAGTTTGGATTTCGCTCATCCCACTCCACCATCCAACAATGTCATGGTGCGGTGAATGTTATCTCTTCAGCATTGGAGCGCGGATTGTACTGCACGAGAGCCTTCCTCGACGTAGAACAGGCCTTTGACCGAATTTGGCACCCAGGACTGCTTTACAAGCTCCGCAAATTCTTCCCTCCTTCATACTACCTCATCCTTCAGTCCTACCTCTCTAAAAGATCCTTCAAAATAATTCCTATTTATCCCTTTTCACCCAGTCTGCTGGTGTCCCTCAAGGTAGTATCCTAGGACCCATCCTCTACACAGTCTATACAGCTGATATCCCAACCCATCCCAACACCTTCCTTTCTACCTATGCTGATGATACTTGTGTGTTATCAGTCAATAACGATCCTACTATTGCCTCTTAAACTCTTCAATCCCACATCCGAGAGCTTGAGATATGGTGTCAGAATTAGAGAATAAAAAAAAAAATCAATCCAACAAATCCCACCGAATTACTTTTACTCTTCGTCGTAAACCTATGACATCCTGCCCTACAGTGTCCTACAATAATATTCCGCTTGTTCCAGTTGAACAGATCCGCCACCTTGTTCTTCTATTTGACAAACGTCTAACATGGAATCCCCACACAAGACAGAATGAAATAAATCCAAAAATAAATCTAATAAATCAATTCATTAGACGTTTTATTTTATTTCCAGTTCATCAGAGAGTCCTCCATATACCAGGCAACCGCAGTCAAAGTTGGGAAAGATAACGAAGAAACAAGTAGCTGGGGTTTTTAAAGGTGTTTTTTTTAAGTTTACTATATAGCTGTTAAAGTATATAAATGGATTTTCGGAATATTTCAGATATATGGTTGTTCCAGGATGTTTTGGGTTATGGTTACTCCGAGGTTTTTAACAGTTTTTTTTTTAATTTGATAGGGACTTAATTGAGAAAGAGCAACGGGTAGTAGGGAAGAGAGTTCAAGGTTGGTTTGGAACGGATGAGGATTGCTTTGGTCTTAACTGCAAATGATGGAGTTATTGTTTACTGTTGAGGCTATATGACCGCGAAATTGGTTGAGGTTTTATTCATCAAGAAAACACACTAATAAGATAAACTTATTAGTGGACCTTCATGGCTTTCTGAGATACTATCTCAAAGTCAGCCCAGATAAAGGTCTACAATGCAGGACGAAACTTCCGCACTCAATAAAATAAGTTACCTTATCAGTGCGTTTTTAATCTTCAACCAATTTTCTCCATCGTAGGAATAATCTATTTATTTCATTAGTTACGTATCTACTATATATTGAGAGCCGAAATCTTAAAACTGGGTTGGTTCCGATTATATGATTTTATGAGACTCTAAAACAATCCTTCATTGGGTTCAATATATCGCGTAGATTCAACCAATCACAACCAAAATTTATCTTACTTTATCGCAAATAAATAAATTCTGCTAAAAAAAAAAAAAAAAAAACCTGTACTACTACAATCCATGAAGAGTTTTAGGCTCAGTACATGTAAAGATTCGTACTGTTTCTAGACCGAATGAGGTGATTCGGCCGAGATCACGCTCAGCCACCAGGTTTTTCCCCATTTTTGGGTACCCACTTTATAGAGGCTGGGTCTGCCCCAGGAGGGTCTCCATACCCCAGGATCGCCCCCCCCCCACCCTCTGGTTGAAATAACAGAATAAATAATATTCCTCCACAGCCGGGATTCGAACCCAGGACTTGGATACTATACGGCGCTAGACCACGCCGGTCCCTCTCAAACATATAAAAAACAAAAAATAAGGGAAACATTCCTTTTGAAAGCTAAGTACTAAGTCGATTAACAGGAGTTATACTTTTTTAAAGGAATTTTCTTTTCGAAGTTCGTAGATAAAAATAAAATGATTGAATATATTACCAGTAATTTTTAATTTGCTAAAAATATATATTTTTTTTGAACTTTGGTCGATTAGCATAATGGCTGCCAAAACGACAATAATGTAAGCATACATAAGATCATATCTTAACATTTCGTATTAATCTATTTGATGAGTAAACGATTCAGATCGAAGCGAAATATGAAATTGTATATATCATGTATTATCTTGGCTTTTCTTGTGAGATAACGCTTTTCTTGAAAAGTAATGCTGAAGTAATGATATAAACTTATAACGTGCGAATTCCACACGGGAATACTTATTGTTCTTATTTCTTGACGTTTTTCATAATGAAAAAATATTAATCATTTCGCCATTAGTTGATAATGAAATTCTTTGATATTTTATATTAATACCTTCCTTATTACTCCTAACAATGAGTAATGATCATTTATTTGAAAAAAACTAAAGAAATTTAGAAAATTCAGCATTAAATCATTATCAGATTACTCAAATGAGGATAAAAACTATATGATATTTAATTGTACATCGATATATCGAGTTCACTCAAAATCCTTGAGCCTTTTCAGAAAGAGTAGTGAAAATGTATAATTTATAATAATACATTATATAAAGTGGCATTTAAACAAGTTGATTTTAGGATGATATATATTTCAAGACTTGTTTGCTTGGACTTAATGACTTTAAAACGTGTATATCTGTTGAAAGCTGCAATAAGAAACTTTACTCAATCGCAATAAGCTTCCTTACTATATATGTCATATTAAAAGTCAAAGAGAGTAAATACCCTAATATGTTAAATTTGAACTCGATGGAATAATACTGGGGTAAGAAAAGAAAAAAAGTTAGGATCCAATTTGTGTTGGATTTCAGTTGAGGATTCGTTAGAGGGGTAGAACTTTTTGTATAATATTAAGCATTACTGAAATGTACATTTTGCTGGGCATGCGGTCATCGGAACGAAATAATTATTTATCATAGTTAATACTAATAATAAACTTCTTAATTTATCTTAATGATTAAAAAAATCTGGTGCGGGCAACACACGACTTTCACTTACCTCCATTTTCAAAATCAATGAAAGAATTTTCAAATACAGTTAGAGATAAAAATACGTGAAACTATCAAAGAAGTAACTAAATTGAATTTTATTAAAAAATCTATTATATTATTATCTAAAATAATCGGTTTTATCTGCTTTTCATCACTCTTTATTAACTTTTAGAAGTTTGTGCATTAGATAATATTTATTCTAAAATATTGAGCTTTCCAATAGTACATTATACGTGTATATTACTGTTGCTATGTTCAAAATAAAAAAATTGCATTAAAACAATATTTTTACAGGTTTCTCCTTTAGTTAGATATAGAATTCCTTAAACTTATGTATTTATGTGTTTTTCATCGGTGGTAACAAGATAATATATTTATTTTTATAAAATCTACGAAATTAAAGGTACTTTATAGGAAAAAAAAAAAGTAAAATATCGGCATTTATGCCCTGTCAGACCATTTAAATCAGAATGAAAACTACATGATATTAAAGCCCATTAAATTTTACATCGATATAGCGAGTTTAATCAAAATCGTGGGAACCGTTTATGAGAAAATCATAAAAAGGTGTATTATGCATGGTATAAAATGGCTCTTCTGGTTAGCCGATTATGATGAAGTTTTTATAATATCTCGGGCGTATAATTGTCTTAAATATGAAATTTCAGTTTCATAGGACATTTTGTTTCCGCCCGGGAGTTACCACACACACACAGATTTTGCGGGATTTGGTTATTTGGACTCAGGGGACCCTGATACGTGTATTTCCGTTAAAAACCGGAATTTGAAAATTTTCACGATCGCAATACTTTCCCTTACTATATATAGTGGGTGAAAGTAAAACGTGAGGAACTTTCGAAAATGCAAACAGAAGAAAACAATGAAATTTTTTTTTCAAATTTTAAAATGATAATTTTACAACAGATCTTGTTTTATTTCTCGACTGCTACCCTGAATATCTTCCTTCTGAATTGATTTTAGTGTTATTTGTTATTTAAATGAATAAATAAATTATTTATTATTATGGAATATATTCCTTTGGAATAACATTTACACAATATACAAAATGATCTTTAGAGTCTTAGAGTAAATTAAATACATATAAACAAGTTAAGGATTATTAATACAAAAAGACATATATGAGAAGAAAAAAATAAATAAAGCTTATATACAATCATACTGTGAATGCAGACATACAATAAATGATTAAATATGGGGGATTTGAAGTTAAAAAGGGAGTTGGAGTGACGGATGGAAAGAGGGATAGAGTTCTATAGGATTGTGGATCGAATGAGAAAAAATGTGTCGAACTTTGCAGTTCGGTGGGCCGTAGTGTGTAAATCTGAAGGCCTGGAGCGTGCATAACAGGGATGGGCAGAGGATTTGAATTGTAGCAGGTCAAAAATGTATGATGGACGGCAGGATTGGATAACTTGGTAAAGTAATGACGCAAGGAAATGCTTGTGATGATTCGAAGGGTAAAGCCACTTCAACTTGCCATTAAATTGGGATACGGAGGTGTTCGTGTTTACGGTATTGCTTAAATGCTAACATTATTATTACACGTTGTTAATTTTTTTTTCATTAATATTCTTAATTTGATAAAAACGTTAAAACTGTTAGAATTAATATTAATTAATATGTTTCATACTAAGTAAATGTAAATTTAGTTCCTGTTTTATATATTTTTATATATTTATACCGTATGATTGTGGTTTCATATCACTTTTGATATTGTTCATTTTGAAACAAATTCTATTATATCTTTACAAAAAAAAAGTTTTATATATAAGCCAGAACAACTCTATAGAATTTTATAGAAGAATATTAAAAAAAATTTCTTTGATGATAGATAACTCATCTTACTAAAAGTTGACAAAGAGTTTATGAAACAACATGGATATATCAAAGGTCTTGGCAATCTCGAATGACTGCTCACATAAAATTAAAAAAAACAAAACAAACATGTTTAGTTGAATTCATTAGACCTGCTTTTTACGTTCTTTTTTAACTATACATTTATCAGAGGAAAAACATTAAAGAAGGTAATGATCAAGCAGTATATTTGTCTTCCAGATTTTTATTGAACTTGGAGGTTGATTTTTTAAAAAATTGTTTAATTAATTTTATTTACGTTTTTCGTTCCTTTTTTTCTTTTTGACAATAATAGTTTTAAAAATTATTAGATCATTTACCGATGAAGCTAATTCGATGGATTTTTTTCATTGATGTAAAGAAAAATATTTTTATACAGGTCATCTGAAAAGATAAATCTTTGTTTTTTTCTCATCTATCCCTAACTTAAAAGATACATCCAAGTTCCTAGTGTTTTCCGTTGTAAGTTTTTAAAGTCCAAACCAAAATTTGTTTTTAACTTCTGTACTTGTGATCGTAAATGAGTTAAAATTTTTCGCATGGTATCCCTAATTATTTAAAATTAGTTATTAATCCTTAAAGATATAAAAAACAGAACATCAACATCTCATTCAAATTATTTATTTTGATAAACATTAAGCCCCTTTATTCACTAGGTTTATTTTAGCTTTGAATAAAAAAAAAAAATTAGAAATTAAAATACGAAGTAATAAAATAAAAAAAATATTAATTACGATTACATTAATAACGGAGTTATGTACATATTAATTTTATATATATATATATATATATATATATATATATATATATATATATATATATAAATATATATAAATATACATTATACATCCATATAGAAATCCATATATATATTAGATATCCATACACAAATCTAGGAAGAAATAAAGTCCCGGTTAAAGGTGGGAAATGCGTGTTATTATTCAGTTGCTAAGTTACTTAATTCGCGAATTCTATCTAAAAACTTAAAGGTTAGGATTTATAAAACTATTATTCTTCCAACGGTTCTTTACGGATGTGAAACGTGGCCGCTTACTTTGAAGGATGAACAACGGCTTAAGGTTTTCGAAAATAAGGTATTGCGTAAAATATTTGCTCCGATGAGAGATGAGGCCACTGGGGAGTTTAGAAGGTTGCACAACGCGGAATTGCGGAACTTGTATCCTGTGAATATAATTGAGCTGATTGCATCGCGGAGACTCAAATGGGGAGTAACGTTGTTGGGCTCGATGCCGAGCGGATTCCGAGAAAGTTGGTATTTGTTGATCCGACTGGTAGGCGTCCGAAAGATAGGCCGAAGCGTAGATGGGAGGATTGCGTTAAGGCTGATCTCGGGAGCTTGGGTTTGAATGGTGAACATTGGACGAGTCTGTTTAGGCGGAATTTGGTGGTATCGGCATCGAACCTTCGGGTTCGCTAAGCCTATTATTATTATTATTATTATTATTATATATATATATATATATATATATATATATATATATATATATATATACATACACATATACATAACTCAGTATATGTATTTTATATTAATGATTAATGATTTTACTAATAATTTTATATTAATAAATTTTATAAACAAATAATATATATATATATATATATATATATATATATATATATATATATATATTTATTTATTTATTTATTTATTCTTTCTTATGACGTCAAGACCTTTATTATTGGCCTTCATCATAAACAATTTATTATGATTTATCCCCTAAGCATGAAATATAAATAAATATTTCAAATTGCTAAAAGCTGTGCTTTTTTTTTTCAACACGATTGTCTTTATTACTTTTACTCATATTACTCATACTGAAATATACATTCAGGGATAGTAATTTTATCGTGAACATTTTTTAATTTGAATTTTCACTGGAACTATACGTAGGTCTGTGTGTGTAGTAAGTCTCCCTCAAAAACTACAACTGAAATTTCATACAATGAAGCAATAATTGTGAGGCTCTTCTTCAAACGCCCTGTAGAAGACCTATAATTTAGCCCGAAATGTCGGCACCAGTTTATTAAGTTTATACCTTAATTGTGTGTTCTTTTGACTGCACCCTAAACTAACTTCTCCCACGAAATTTCATACAACTGTATACATCTAAAATTTCATAATTTAATCATAATCTTTAATGCCTTATGTGATACAGTCACTAATACCGCCATATCTGTATAAAATTAAGTGTGTTTCGATTTGATGTAGATTTGGAACTCATTGAAGTAGCCTGACAGGCATTGAAAATGTTGAATTTTTACATTTTTTTGCTCTTACGGATATGTACGGATCTATTTTTTGAAGCAACCAAAAAAGCAGTTTGATCGTGATCTAGCCATTGCTTATGGAAATTTGGATTACATCAGTAAATCCACTTTCCAGAAAAGGTAACAATCTTTCGGTAAATTCTTATATCAGAAGAGTTTTCAAATATTTTTCACATTTTTCTAGCATCTTAGCTGATAACAATCAGCTCCTCAACTGAGGAGCAAGTTCGTGAGGGATCAGTTTACTGGGGAATAGATGGCGACTACCAGTATCTATCGACACACCACACTTTCTAGCAAGTTCACGAGTAATTGTGGGTGGATTAGATTCAATAGTTTTCTGAAAAATCCAATCAATATCCATTAATGGTTACCTGGAGCTCTTCTTCATTTCCAACATCGTATTTCCACCGCTAATCTTTTTAAACCAACGCCGCTGCGTCACGTTAGTCAAGGACACCTTCCCCTTCATATTTAATAATGTCACGAGCTATTTCAGAGGCTGTGAAATTTTTTTCCAGTAATACCTTAAAATTAAGAGTATTTCGTAAGACACTGTCATGATTCTGTGAAAAATATGACAAAACTGAGGCTTTTTTTTAAGAAGTCGAATGGGATTAAAGATGCTAAGATAATGCTATTAATGGCTCATTAAGAATTAGTAAATATTAAAATATTTACAGGCCTTTGAAATCTTAATTGTGATTAAAGTTTTTTTTTTCATAAACTTTGTTAGATATAGCAGCTTCGGTTTAGAAACATACTTCAATGACTTTCTAGCTCATTTTTTAAAGATTACCTATTTTATATTAATCACATCTATTTAAAAATAAAATAAAATAGCCTCACATAACAAACTAATTTTTGCATACAGTTGCTTAAAATATTCTGTCGAAATCCAAGTTGGAGGTGTGATGTGCCTATTTGTGAGTGGGACAGCTGTGGGATCACGCGATAAGGACTACCCAGAGCGGTCAAACCTACAACAGCCAGGATCAAGCTTGGAGGAGTTTGTCTGGATTTGTGCTATCAGTTGAAATATAGCCTCCCTCAGCTCCTGTCTCCTCCTGGCTATCATATGCTTTATCCAGCTTACCCAACTTCCACGACATTATATGAATATTCTTGGTAATTAGCTTCGCAAATAAACTATTCAATAAAGTTTATAATTTAAAACATTTATGCACTACAACCGAGTTAATTATTTCTAAACTAACAGAAAGTGGTTCCGTCGATGTAATGATAACATCCGTCCCGAGAATGGATGAAGAAATCCATTTATTACAATGTTTTTCCTTTCGATTACTAATGAATGTGAGTATTGATGGACTTCTTTGTAGGAATAATATCAGTAATTAAATAATGAAAAGATATAAGAATATGTAATGTTTTACAGGAGAATATGAGACAATTAATGTTCAAGCCACAGTGATACGGTGTAACTTTTTTTTTTTTTTTTTGTTTAATTAAGAAATCCAAAAAGAACACATTAGCACTTTAATTGCAAATGCTAATACTTCCACGCATGCACGCGTGCACGCGTGGTTCATTATCTTAATGAAGTATGTATTACATTACAATGTCAATGAAACTTTTCAGACTTAAATAGCAAGATTGGGATCTCTTTAGTAATTACAATAACTTTATGGGTAAACGACTTAAATCTGTAGGAAAAATTGGATTCAGTATTTTTTTTTGTTTATTTACCCTTCCCTTTTGCTATTGTTACTCTAGATAAAGATATCTGATAAAAGGAATGCTACGCACTCAAGAGCCCAGACCACATACGAAAACAGATTTTATACCCAAGCCGTGCGGTATCTACACCAACACTTGCCCCTATCATATCAAATGTTCCTGATGAGATGGCTCCCCAACCTTCCCCTTCCATATCTAACATTTCTCTTTATCTAAGGACTTATCGAGCGCTTGATTTTTTGGACAGCATTAGCAATATCGTGAATTAACTTAAGTTCAATTTACATTTTTCATGAATATATAGGTATCATAAAAAAATGTACTAATCTAATCTATTATTAAAAACAATAGTATCTGAATAAATCAAAATGATATAGATCAATATTAGTCATAGAGTATTTGGATGTGCAATTTAAACCTACAGGAGGATATTTTAAACTTTTGTGGGTTTTGCCCTGACAGAGTTCAGAAAGCACCAATTAAACCTGGAAGTGAGGGATCACAGGTTAGCATAACGGCCTCCTATGCCAAAGATCACATGTTCAAAGCTGCAGGTGGTCCAAGGATTTTTTAATGGGAGTAAAAAATCCTTAGTTATGCCGTCCTTCGGAGGGGTCGTTAAAATGTGGTCCCGAGCTTGTGTCAGGTACTCGTTAAAGATCCCCATCTTAATGAAACCTGGATAGGCAAAATTTATGACTCCCACTGTAGCATCGTCCGATTAGCCACAGCAGCATAAAGGGACAAACCTGGAAGTGATAACTACACTAGATGGAACGAAATGGGTTTAACTCGCCATATATATATATATATATATATATATATATATATATATATATAATATATATAAATATGTGTGTGTGTGTATATAGATCATTTCAATTAGTGATCGTTGTAAGACATTAAAAAACATTTTATAAATATTAACAAACCAACAATTAGTAAGCCATATTTGGTTATTAATCCTTGCTTATAAGAATGGACATTCACTCAATTACTTTTTTTCAAAATTTAAAACACCCTTCGTAACATTAGAACAGTTTAATGTTTTTTAAAGCAAAATGACAATTCATTCTGAAACTTTATACTTAAAAACACTCTTTTAACCGTGCAGTTAAATTTTGAGGAACATTAACTTAATTTTAATTCAAGTTACCGTTTTTTTATTTGCTATAAAAAAATGATTGTTAATCATGGAATAACTAGACGTCGCTAAGTCATTAGAAAAACAAAACAACAACCCAGAGAAACTTCACTTTTCTCTTGGTTAGAATATGTATGACTTTCTACAGAAAAATAATTCTCCAATGAAGACATCTAAATCTGTATCTGTTTCGTTACGGTTCTATATTCAATCAAATTCCTCTTGAATTCGAATGGTCCATTTCGTCTTCTACAACTTCAACTTTTTATATCTGAATTCTTCCTTTAATAATTTTTCTTTTGTCATTTTTATTTTTTCCCAATTAATGTACTGATTTTATTTTTTTAGACGAAACACACAGTTCTAATTTAATTTAGTTTTGTGGTCTCTCTTCTTCGAAGAACATTACCCGTGAATACTTTACCAGAAACTGGCTAGAAGGCCCAGTCAAAGAATGTCGGTTCCTCAGACACATTCACCACTAGACTACGGTGGATCATTAAACAGTTGTCGACATCTCTAAGACTAAAACATAGAAATATAGAGCCTAGCACAATAAAATGATTTTTTTTCTACTTAACTTTATCTTTGATTAGATTTTCTAATGGTTCTTACATGCAACATAACAACTCTAAACGATTGGTGTTGAACAACGCAAATCGAACCTGGTTATCGTAGAGTTTATCCGTTCTAAAAAAAATTACGTTGGAAGTGAATTATTGTATTTCAGCCATTATTTTAACAATTGCCAGGTCTAAGATCAGAGAGTATTGTTGATATATCCAGCCCTGCTATTGCTGATCTTTTTATCAAGACAATTAATAAGTTGTATCACTCCAGATTCCAAATATTATTCTATTTATCTTGGAGCTTGTATTTTTTTTTTTTTTTTTTACAATATCAAATCTTTATGCATAAAATACATCTGCACAGTTATAAAACATTGATAGGAATTCCAGTTACAATGTTATCAATGCTACTTATTTAATAAAATTTATTTTGTAGATCAATAGTTTTTATTGTTGGTAAAAATTAAAAAAAAAAACTAAGAAAAGAAAAAAAAAGAGAAAAAAACAGAAAATAAAATGAACTATACAGAAGAGAAATAAAACAGAAAATAAAATGTAATAAATGTATAGAAATAATAAATAAATAAAATGAAATAAAAATGAAGGACATTAAAATCATAAGATAAGGTTTAGTAATTTAGATTTTTGTTGTAATACTAGTGTACCCGGCCTTGCTTAGCAATTTCAATGAGTGGTTCATTTATGTTAAAATAATCTCTTTCTGACCGATTTAGAGTTTATCGCTTTCGGATTTTTAGTGTATCGTAACGAAAAGTGTAATTAGCAAGAAAATATGTTTATTTTTATTTTGCGTATATTAATTATTATTATAAGTATAACAACTTACGATTTATGTTAACAATTAAGTTACGTAACATTGTTTCTAAACTGTAATAATAAAATACGCAAGAAATTACCTCTTTAACAATACCATATTTTCATAGGGTTATGGGCTTACAACAACTTTATAATAACTTGAAAGATTTCTTTTATTGCATATTAACTTTTCTAAAATCTTGCGCTTTTCGACGGTATATTTTACGTTTATGTTACTACTTATAGTTCAAGGATATTTTTTTCATGACCTGGCCACAGACAATTAATTTTTTCCGTTTAAAGAAAAACTAAAATTGTATTTTAATTACAAACATTCAAGGAAACAATACCCTAGATGATGGTGAAAACCGTATCAAAATCCATCCAATGATTTAGTAGTTACCGGAAACAAAAATCCCGTTATGATTGTGTATATATATATATATATATATATATATATATATATATATATATATATATAGAAGAGAGAGAGAGAGAGAGAGATATGTTTAATTCTGTTATCACTATATTTAGAAGTTGTTTGGTTGAAGTTGAAACTTACAATAATCACCAATTTGTTTCATGAATGTATCCTTATATTATCATTAAGAATGACTTTATTCACTATTGACTTTTTCTACTTTTGTTGTTAGTATTAGCAAGGGGTATAAATACAGACTCTTGTATATTAATACCTAGGAGATCACACAACATAACCTTTATGTATGGAAAATGGTGGTAGAGCTGGTGACAAACGAGAGAACTAGCGTTTCCGTTGCATTGACGTCATCCACAGTATTCAGTTACTCCTAAGTATGATTTTTATTGCAAGCAATTAATATTATTGCTTCATTGTTATAATTTATTAGTAAAATAAAGAATTTATTCATTGACCAGTGCGAATATAACAAAAAAAAATCAACAAAAAACAGTAGTCATAGGAAAGAATAATGTGAAACTCGAATGGTGACGTTGTTTTTACTTATCACCCTTATAATTGAATGATATTCAGTTACTGACTTTTGCCAGCCAAATATTTCGGTAGACCATTTTTTTTTTTTTTTTTTTGGAAAATAAAATTATTATGATAAATAGAACGATTATTGAAGTTTAATGATCGTGAAAGAAGCAACTTGGTGTGTTTTTTTTTTATTATAGGTTAGGTTTATGATTAGGTTTTTAACTCCCTGGTTCTTTTATTATAGGTTTACATGGTTTGTTTCGAATTATTCCTGGTAAGCTTTCAAAGAGTAAATTCCCAAAAACCAATTTGTTTACGCCTCCTGATAAGATTATGGCACTCCTACCACTATCCTTTGTAATGCTACAAAGAACCTGATGGTTTCCTAATTCCTTTCCAGCTCCTGGAATCTACCAAAATTACAGTCAAGCACAAGCTCTTCCAATTCAGGACCGATTGGGAATACCTCCGAAACAAGTTTTATAATATAATCAAACAGGATTTGCGTTTCATCTAATTCATTTCAATTCAGGGCGGGGATATCCAATGTTAGTCTGTTTCTATTCTAAGAAACTCCAAAGCAATCCAAAAAGATTAAAAACATTGAATAATAAAAAAAAAGAAATAAAAAAAAAAAAGAAAAAAGAGAAGAAACTCAAAGTTTATTTTATTCATCCTTTACGAGAATATTGAAATGTTTATCAATGCATTTCCCAATTTTTTTGTAAAACCAATGCCAATAATTAAACTGTATAATTATTCTTTAAAAAATGATAAATTGATGTTTAAAAAATTATAAAAATAATTTTCAAATCATTAGTTTATTATATTATCAGGGATTATTCAAGTTTAATTAAATCGTATATTTTATAAGTTTATTTTCAATAATCAACCTTTGTAAACGACAAAAAAAAAAAAAAAAAAAAAAAAAAAAAAAACCTCTGTATTTTTGATGTCATTCAATAAGCAGTAGTGATAGGTCAGTCCGATTAATTAATTGCTTTTCATGTTAGTTAATTGCCTACAAACAGCTATACAAACTCTTATACATGATATAATTATTTCGAAATAATGAACAATTGTGTAATAATTTGCAGCGCTTATTTCCATTTGTTTTATTTAGAATTTCTTCTAAACTACTCATCGCCTGTTAAATCACTTCGTTTTTATTTTGAAAACTCTGGGAATTATCTGGGACTGAGGATGTTAGTTAAGTGTTTACCTAATTTTTTTTTGTTTTTATTTTATAGTGATTTGTCTTAATTTTTTTTTTGGTTTGCTTAGATACTGATTATCATTATTATCACGTTTTTTAAACATATTTTTTATTGTAATGATTCCTCTATAAATTAGCATTTAACATAGCACAGTATTATATACTTTAACATGGAATTTTTGGTACAAAAACAGTATTGAAGAATTACTAAACTTTAACTAAAATAAAACAATATGTCATTTGATGGATCAGTATACTGTGTAAAGAAGCAACCAAATACAGTTTGGCAGCAACTTATGTTTTGTTATTTATTATTAATGAAATAAAGCATTTCTCTGCTTATTTTAGCTGATATTTAGATAAACTTGTAAAAATTCACAAACTAGGTCTTAAGCCATTAAATGGAAATAAAACTAAAGAAATTGTTGGTATTTCGTCATCATTCAACCAGTCATCAGGAAATAAAGAAAAGAAAGATTAATGCATGATAAAAATACATACCTAAATAAGACAGAATGTATTTCTGTTTTCTTAGGGGTCATGGCTATCTTATGTTGTGGATTAATTTAGTGTTGGCTTAGTTTTTTCTCTGGAAATATTAGTAATATTTTTTTTATGTAAAAGTTCAATAAGTTGATACTTCTACCTCTCAGTATGATCAAACCAAAAATGACCAATATTAATAACCTATTTATCAAATGCACATACTTATCGTTTCTTTATATAAGACCTTATGTTTTTTCTAATTAAATGCAAATTATGAAACTTTATTCATTCAATAAATACATTTTACAGGAGGTTTTGTTCAACACAACTTCTCACATCATGAGGTTTTTTTTTACGCCTCGAGTGGTTTATAAGAACTCCAATGATCAATAGAATTCCATTTATTTCTTTTAGACCTTACTGCCGATGGGGTCTCAACGGAAATAGTTTCTTGATCAGCTCTAAGGACGGTTATCTTCACATAGTTTGCGTGTAAATAAAAATTGAATCTCTATTTTGATATAGATATTTTTTTCGTCATGTAACGTTTCTCACCCCCAGTTTGACACACTCAAACTATATCAGTGTTGTCCGGATCGAAAATTTGACTTGAATTTTCAAGTTAGAGATTTAGTGGAGAATAATTTTGTTATATAACATTTGTCGCTAGCACCTACGGTTTAGGAGCTGTATGGGTTAAATGAAAAAAGTTACTAATGTCTGAACGTACATAGATGATTAAAAATAAATTTAGTTAGATTATATCTTTCTTTCTTTAACTTGTATACCTCAATCTGCCCGTCCACCCCAAGCTGTAAATTATATAGTTATAATTTAGTAAATTATATGATTATATATTATATTATATATCTATGATCAAGTTTTCAAGTCAGAGAAAAATACTTTTTTTTATTTAAACATATTTACAACTATATTATTATATACAACAAGTAAATTTGGTATACATAGTAAACTGACATGAAATACATGAAGAGACGCCAACCATTGGCAGCACTCTAAAAATATTTTAAACTAGAAGGCCTCGGGGCCATCTTTTTATCACACGCCTCGGAGGATTATCAGGAATTGGAGAGGATGATAGGATATAAACTAGTGGATTAGAGTGGAAACGGAATTTTTCATGGAATGATTGATACCTGGTTCGAGCTAATTCTGTAACATATGGGATATTAAGGACTTGATGGATAAGCTTATTCGTGACAAAGTAAGGAGCGTTAAGGATTTTAAGGTTGTAAGGTTTGGATACGAGAAGAATTCGATAGTTTAGTAGAGCCTCATAGCTCTACTCCGGAAAAATACTAAACCCAATTTTTTCTTTATCTTTGGCTGATCTTTTCCGTGATTTAGGCATAATTTCATTCGTTTCAAAGCCAATTTTCCAACTGTATTGTCTACGCCTTGCTCGTGGTCAACTGTCTGTTCGAAGTTGAACTTCCATTATCTTCGTTAGTAATAAGTTAAAACTTAATGCTGAAAAAACAAAAGCAATTGTAATAGGATCCCATCACCTCCTGAAAACAATTCCACATATCCCAACCCTGTACCTAAATAGTAATCCTATAAAGTTCCACCCGACTGTTAGAAATCTGGGAGTAACCTTCGACCAAACTCTATCATTCAAAAATCATATTTCTGAAATCTCCCGTCGAACCTTTTCAACCATAAAGCGACTATATTCCCTAAGTCACCTATTTCCGTATGAAACTCGTAACCTTTCTAATATTTTCCCACTTCGACTATTGTTGTAAGGTATACGATGGTGTTTCTGGGGATCTCGAAGTAAAAATAAAACGCTTATTTAATTGCTTTGTCCGATTCATCTTGGGGGTCTCCAGTTACCCCTCCGTGTCTCAATTTTATGGCGAGTTGAAGTGGATTTACCCTTCCAATCGTCGCAAGTATTTCCTTGCGCCATTCCTTTACCAAGTTATCCAATCCCGCCGTCCCTCATACATTTTTGACCTCCTTCAATTCAAATCCTCTGTCCATCCTCGTTGTACACGCTCCAGACCTTCGGATTTATACTGTACGGCACACCGAACTGCACATTTCGACAGATCCTTTCTCATTCGATCCTCAATCCTATGGAATTCTATCCCTCCTTCCATCCGTCACTCCAACTCTCTTTCAACCTTTAAATCCCGCATTCAACCTTTAATGAATACCCAGGCTCAATAAAATTGTAAATAATTTATTATCATTATTTATTTTTTTGTCATTGTTTTTGTTTTCTTCTTATTTGAATATGTCTAATTTTATATAAGTCATTATTAACTTGTTAACATGTATTTAACTTACTCTAAGACTGCAAAGCACATTTTGTAAATACTGTATTTTTTATTCTAAAGGAACTTGTCCCCGGATAATAAAGAATTTATTTATTTAATTCTACTTCCTCTCACACCAACTACTCTAGAGAAACGTGTAGTAACAAAGTGCATACTAAAACTAAAAATAATCATTCATTAAAGTGAGAAAAAACTAGGCTAATAATTTGGACTTTACTCCTTTATTTCAATGCAGAGACCATTTTTCGGATTCAAGTGAGTGTTTATGAGAATGATTTTACACTTTATGGAATAAATCACTTTAATACCCGTACCTTTACGTATTTCTTCATTTGTGTTAATGTTATACAAAAATAACTCATAAATCAATACAATTATATAGGTAATTAATTTGTTACGAAACTCCTTTGAAAAGAATAATTATTCTTTAAAGTGGTTCAGAAGATCCGCCTTCGATATTTTTTTTTTCCTTCCTAGTTTATTGTAAGTTCAGAAATAGTAATTCATCCCTGAAATATTACATTCAAAGGAATAACTTTTCCGGATGAGGTTTTGGATTGCAAATGTTAAGAATACATTAAGGATATTTACATTTATACTTCGGAATATTCCGTAGTGAAAAGGCAACAGTTCGCGGTCACTGTAACTTACCGGCGTGGTAGGTTCAAACCCATCAACGCAACTCCATTTACTAATTTAAGGTTATATATTTTTATTTTTACTTACCTATGTAGAAAATAAATAGTAAGGGAAAATATAACAACCGAAAAAAAATTGAAAAGCCAATCCGAGCTTTCAACAATATTCCCAGATTGGTCTGAATGATTGTTGTTTGTCCAGAAAATAAACGGAAAGTCTTATGCAACTTAAATTTAATATTCATGAATAGTATAATCCTAGGATGATACAGAACCCGATTTGGCGAAAATGTCATTTTATACAATAGATTTTGCTTATATTTGTAATTTCTATAAACGTGTAACCAATTTGGTGCAACTTACTATATTCATATAACATTTTATAATTAAACGATATGTAATATTATTTAGACTTTATTCTCATTAAAATATGCTGATAGGGATTATCTGACAAATTTTGAAAATATCTTTATTATTTTTTTTTTAATGTTTTGTATTAGTTAGGAGAAGGATCTTATGTAAGAAAAATATATAAACGTTACTTGGGTGAATAGGTTTGTTCTTATTTTATTTTTATTTCATAAGGTAATCTCTTAATCTGCAAATATAAAAATGAAAACCTCTTTACCCCTTTTTCTTGGTCATCGCATCACGCGTAAATAGCTTTACCGATTTCGCTAAGACATAATTCAGACAGGGCATAGTTTGTCGGATCAGCTAGTTATTAATTTTTGTATTGAACTCTGTTTTTTTTTAAATATATTTTAATTATAGAGATGGATGATTTTTCTGTGATGCCAGTATGAGATTGTATAATTTTTTTTTAACGTCAATCAGTTCTTTTTAAAAAATAAAAACACCATAAAAGACCATTTTAAATTGTCTTATTTAATGATTAAGTAAGTATTGGTCGTATTATGATGCTACTTTGGTCACCACAAAAAAATTAAAATCCAGTTGCACTTGATCTATATCAAGAATGTATTCGATAAGTGTATCAATAACAATAACTCCTCGACAATATGTTCTCCAGCTGGAGTTAGGAACAAAGAAGGCGGAGGACAGAAATCCAGCTGTAATTAGTCCTGCCCAGAACAAAGAGGTGATAATGCAATAAATTTACTCCTTCAATAGCCATGAGTACCTCTGCTAGGAAATATATTTCCCACTGAATATATAGGAAATATAGCATGCCAAACCTTTATCTCTCTTCGATAAGGCAATTTTTACGTCTTTCAATTTTATAAATTTTTAGTCTTACTCTAACTTCTTAAATTTTCTAGAATGTATTTGAGACGTAAGGAGAAATAACTATGGCAAAAGCAAAAAGTAATGTTAATGTACTTAAACGATTTACAGCAAGGAACAGGTACTCAACTTCAGAACGCATGAAAAACTGTAATGAAAAAATATTAAATTTAAAAAAAAAATGGTTGTGAAATACCTTCGTAGCGTTTTCTAGAGGCGAATTCAATAAAAACTTCGGATTCTTGTAAATATTTTTAATCAATTAGATATGAACAATCTTGATCTATTACGTGTTGCCATCTTTCAGGTAATTTTTATAATTTGGTCGTCATCAACAGTTGAAGGACGACCGGAGCGCTTTGAGTATTTTGAGTATATTTAAATCATTTACAGCCTGTTCTTTCTAAGGCATAACCTCCATATAATCTGCAAACTTTGTTAACTTTTTCGGTGAAAAATCATTAGGTCCCGAAAATGATTTTTTTTTCTCTATCATTTTGAGAAAGCAAAATACCAATTTAAGATAAGGAATCTCGGTTGAAACTGATGCATAAAAGTACTTTAACTAACCCTATTTTAGAATATGTAAACACTATTGACTAAATAAAAAGATTTTATAAACACAAAGAGGATTAAATTAAAATACTGAAAAACGCTATAAACTTATTTTACAACCCAGTATATACCAATTTAGTTTTTGATATTCTTCTTATGGTGCGCTCGATGATAACAGTCATACGTTACTTCGTCTCTCAGATTTTTGCTTTTTTTTTCAGTAGGAATCCGCTTGATTTCAGTCTGGAAAACATCACTAGACTTCAGGAATACCACAGCAGTGAATATTGGAGAAATCTCGGTAAGCAAAGTTATAATCTACTTTGTACAATCACAAAAAAAGTGAAGGAGGGTCACTGATCAGCTTATTGCCGCTAGCTCGGCAAGCTCGGGCTTGCTTTTCTTTTACTTATCTTCTTTTATCTTTAATTCTTATCTCATTATTTAATTATTATTATTATTATTTTTTTCTTAATCAATGAGATATTTTCATCAAGTCATGTCCTCAAAGGCTACAAGTCCTCAAACACCCCGCCGTGAACAAAATAAAAAAATGATTCCAACAGCGACCGCTTCAGATACCTCATTAGGATCTGAACCACAGCCCAGCACACCATCACAAGGAATAAATGATTAATCCCCGTTTTTACCCCGAATACATTTCAGATCCTCCTAATTGAAAAAGAAACCATGAAATCTTCTCCTATACCCAGGGAACCACAACCTCCACAAATATTTGTTAAAAATTTTAAACTGCTATGTGCGCATTTAAACAAAGTAACTGATCCTATTAGTTATTCTTGTATAAGTAGAACCAATGATACTAAAATATCTCCGACTACTGTTGAAACCTACAGAAAGATTGTAAAATATCTGGCTGAGACCAAAGCTGATTTTCATACCTATCAGCTGCGCCAGGAGAGTTTTGATTTAAATTTGATTAAAGCTTTAAGAGTTGTGATCAGAAACCTACATTTCTCAACACCCGTTGAAGCTATTAAAGACGAACTGACGGAGATAGGATTGATGAGGCAAGTCACCTACGTTCCAAAAGATAAAATTCCACTGCCTCTATTCTTCGTGGACTTGGAACCATCAGCAGGAGTTTATGACCTCAGTAGAATGTACTACACCCGTGTAAAAGTTGAAAAACCTTACACAAAGAAGGAAATAGTTCAGTGTCATAACTGTCAGGCATATGGTCATACCAAAATTTATTGCCATCCACCACGCTGTGTGAAATGCGGCGAACAGCATAAGTCAGAAGAATGTACAAGATCAAGATCAACACCCGCTGTATGTGCTCTGTGCATTAAGGACCACCCGACTAACTACAAGGGATGTGAAATCTATAAGAAACTCAGAACCAGATACCTCAAAATAAACCGAAAACCTCAGGAGCCGAATGAAACACCTGTACCAATCAGAAGCAGAATAAAACCATCTAAACTTGTTAATTCCAATGTATCATTTGCTCACTTGCTTGGAGTTGGGAACCAAAGTCATGAAGTCGAGGCCCTGTCGGAACAACATTTTCCTCAACATTCTCAATCTATTGCACATCAATCTATCCCTCAAAATTTACCTAATCTTCAAAAAATTCCTTAACATTAAATTTCCATATCCCTCTACCATCAAATGTCACAGATCTTACTAGTCTAATGACATCGTTCATCTTCGAAATTAAATCTCTTGTTGTGCCGCTTAAATCACTCCTTACAAATCTAGTATCAAATCTAATCCCTACCTTGAAAAATCCTTAAATGACTTCATCTAACTCCTTATCCATTCTCCTTTGGAATGCGAATGGTGTTAGAAATCATACTGACGAACTGACAGCGTTGTTGCAAGAATAAACAGACGATGTTGCACTTATAACTGAAACAAGACTAACGACTAAACAGTTCTTCAAAATACCGCAGTAAATGACATACCGTACTGACCACCCATGCGGCAGAGCTCATGCCGGTTCTCTCAGCTCATTGTGTACCAATCTCTCTCTCATCATTTACTCCCACTTCCCACATCTGATTTCCAACAAGCCATAGCCATAGTAATCAAGACTTTTTCCTTTCCAGTAACCCTTACATCTGCATACTGCTCTCCCAAACATTCCATTTCCAATCTTCCCATTCCCTTCCTGAATTCCTTAGGAAATCTTTTCATTCTGGGTGCAGACTTAAACGCCAAGCACCAGCAGTGGGGTTCCAGAACCACAAATTCTCGGGGTCGAAAGCTCCACTCAGCCATACAACCCACCTAAAAGGTTGAAACGGCAATTTTTTTCATATAAATAGAATGTGCAATTCATGATTCGATGTTTTTCGAACACCCATTAATATTAAAAATTATTCTCGGAACTAAACTTTCCCATCAGCCATTTTGTTTCAATATGGCGCCCGATTAGATATGTTATACATTATAAACGCACGATGATGCAGTTATGGTAGCAAAATCTTGAATGCCAAACTGTCAAAAGAAAAAATTAACCCTCGAGGAGTAGAAGTTCAAAAGTGCATCAACTTTTGAGTTTTGTATCGACTCAAGGAATAACAACTGTTTTCACATCCATATTTAAATATGGATACGGTAACAAAAAAAACAAACAATATTTAACCTCTTTGTTCCTGATAAGTTATATACTTCCCTCAGCCAGTTTAAATCTAAAATTTGAGAACCATAGAATATGATAGTCTAAGTAAAAAAACCTTTAAATCCCACTTGAAATGACATTTTGGGAAGATTTTTGTCTATAAAATATGATAATGTCCAATTTATTTATTTTTTAATACATAATTTAAATATATTATTCTACATTCCAGATATTAAGGTTTGCATATATATGTCACAAAGCAATATCAGCATTTATACCTCATTTTGTATGGTTTGGTTTAAAAAAAAAAAAAGTTTCTGTAAGGCTTAATTTCAGTTCTTAAAAATCTAAACGAAATGTATAAAAAAAATATATATTTAAATTGTTTTAAAAAACTTAAGAGTAGTGGTAAAATAATATAATGCTTTAAGACATTTGTTTTAATTGATAATCATCTATTGATTATATGTGATAGATAAAAAAGGTTACTTTTTTAGAAAGCTAACAATTACAACTAAGCCTCTTAAAGCTGTATTTAAAAATATTTTCTTGTGTCCCGCAGGGAAATAAATATTAAATTCAATCTTACCAGAAAATATGAAGGAAAAATAAATCACGGTTATTTATCTTCCACCTCTAAAGCCCTTAATCTCCCATCGAGAAATGTTGATAATTTCCCTAAAAGTTAAAATAAGAGTACATATTTAAATATATATTTATAATTATTATTACAATATTTCGTGGCTTTTTTCTTCAAATAAAGTTATAGTCTTTCTAACTGGTTCGATAGCGTTAGTAAAAAGACTATAAAAAAGTATTAAATAATATTATTATAATAACCCGTAGGTTTTATACTGATACTAGTAAATGCTGCCTTCAAAGATTCGTCCCATAATCATCGACTCTTCGGCCTACCTCTCGGATGCCTACCAGTGTCTACACGCCGATTGGAGTCTCCACGATACTATCAACTCAATTATAATTACAGGGTACAAGCTCCTCAATTCCGGGTTGTGCAACTTTCTGAACTCCCAGTGGCCTTATCTTTCTTTGGATCAACTAGTTGACGCAGTACTTAATTCTCGAAAACCTTAAGGCGTTGTTCATCCTTGAAAATAAGTGACCCGTATCACATCCACAAATAACCATCGGAAGAATGACAGTTTTATAAATTTGAACCTTTAAATTTCTTGATAGTAGGTGGGGGTTAAGTAATTTCGCAACTATTAAATAATATATACCAATTAAATAAATACCCATACAATATTATTTAGCGGTATATTTTAAATGTATAAAACATATATAAATGATATGATTTCCGCTTTATTTACACAAATTGTAATGTGAGATAAAAATAAAACCTACGCACAAAATTGAATAACGTATTTAACCTTTAACCTTTCATTCAGTACTTATAGATTAAGGCAATTTCCATCATGCGGTATTCATATCTTAGGCTAAAAGACTGATATTGTTTCATTCTATATTTATCTTCATTGAACAAGAATTATGTGTCTCTAAGATACAAGTATAGCTGAATAACTGCATGAATGGAAATCAAGGGTTTTGCAACATCATTAATTTTTGCTGTAGAGAAAAAACATAGAGAGACCATTTAGCTTTACTTTTTTATTTTGCTCAGGTGATCTTTAAAACACCTAAACGATGAAATTTGGGATTTTCATTATCACAATACTTCTTAATTTGGAACGTGGATTGGTTATTTTGAAGCATTGTATTAGGGCAGCGGATTTACTCTTACCATTCATTTTTAGATCGATAATGATCTTATATACCATCTAACTTCACAATGTAGGCAACCAGGACTGCTTTACAAACTCCGAAAATTCCTCCCTCCAACATACTTCCCCATCATCCAATCATATCTCACTGAGAGTTCCTTCAAAATGAATTACAATAGTTCCTATGATGAATATAGTGACATTGTTGAGAACTAATTGATAGTATTTTAGGCTACTGGTTCTTTTTGCCAAAAGGTTCTTCAAGGCAGGTCCCTAACTTTCCTGAATGGTACTTTGATAATTTGGCCCTACGAAAGCATTCTAAAGTTCCATTACTGTCCACAAAGAGTCGGGATCACCTTTCAATAGCACAACTTAAACTTGAGCCAATTTATATAGAGCTTAAATAGTAACCTATTCAATTTCATCTTTTATACAAGGAATATTGACGTCAGATTCTCGTGGCTTACCAAGGTTGAGCTTGATGTATAGGGAAATATTCAAAAATACTTAAATCGGTTAATCATTTTTGTCCATATTTATAAAATTACAAGCTGTAATCCGCTTCTTTGATTGAGAATATTTCATTTTTTTATTAATTTATACTCGTTTATAGTTTGAGTTTTTTTATTGTTTATTCACTTAACATTACTTTTATGCTACTGTGACTAACCGGACGATGCTACACTGTGAAAGCCCTAAATTTTGCCAGCTCTAATTATAATAGGAATCTTTAAAAGTACCTGACATTGCAAAAGAGCCTTTAAAAAATCCTACAGCCATCAGACGGATTTAAACCCTTGGAAATAGAAGGCTGTTTTACTAACCACTACACCACAGGTTGCTCCTTATGGAAAGAATAACTACAATACGTACAACAGAGCTATCAGTTATTCATTCAATTAATTTTACGTTCAAAGAATAAGCTGCTGTTATTTAATGTCTGATCTCAATTTAATTAGGTCAAATTTATACCACATACCAGTAGAAATAGTCTTCTCTATAATTACCCAATAGGTCTTAGTTGTTGAACATAACCGTTGGATATCACAACTCATTAGCAACAAATGTAAATTAATCTGTCATAAAAGAAGATTTCCGGTCAAAACAAGGTTTCTAGTCACTTGATAATATTCAAAAAGTTCAGCAACAACGAAATGGGTGGGATCACTTAGTATGCTAGCATACTAGCCTCCTATGTCAAAAGTCACGGGTTCAAACCCGCAAGTGGTCCTAGGATTTTTTAATGGGAATACAAAATCCTTAGTTATGACCTCCTTCGGAGGGGAAGTTAAAAGGTGGTCCCGAGCCTGTGCGATGTCAGGTACCCGTTAAAGACCCTTATCCTAATAAAACCTGGCTAGGCAAAATTTAGGATTCCCTCTATAGCATCGTCCGATTAGCCATAGTAACATAAAATGACGTTAAAATAAATAAAAAGCAACAACGAAATGGTTTTCTATGGAAACTTGAACACAACATGTATACAGAGCCCAATACGCTTAAAGTAAATTTGGTATATTTACTAATACTAGCCAGATTCAGATTAATTTCTTTCCGTGTGGTTAGAAATTCGATTATCATTCAAATGAGTGTTCACTACTTTTCATGAAATGTTTTGTTTTTTAGTTATTCGAAAAACACTTCTTAATTAATTTAGTTATATTTAAGGAATTTTTTTTTCCTTCTAGAAAATAGCTTAATTACATTTTCATTTTTTTCATTAACCTTCAGGAAATAATTCCCTTTATAATGGCGAAAACCACGAAAATAAATCTATCGCGTTTCAATATATATATATATATATATATATATATATATATAAACATTAGTGAAATTGAAATGTGCTTCAAATTAGTCTACCATCGTGATTTCCAAATGGTCTTATCGAATAATTATAATATATACATCAGCGATCCGCCCTAGATTGTTACGGGTCCAATTTAAATGTTGTGTCATTTATCTTCAAAAATGTACAGCTTGACCAGCTTTGGGATTATAGGTTCATGGTAACGAAAAGTGCGCTTAGCCAGAAAATACCATGTTAATTTTAGGAAGTCTATTCATTATTATATTTAGAAACAGCAAAAATTAGAAACATTAATTGTTCAAAAAATCAGAATTGGTACATTTTATTTGTTAGTAATGTTAGTCGGTTCCTATTTTATTCTGTTAATTACTATTTTATATTACAATAAACTTTTTCTAAATACCTTTTCAAAGTTTAATTTTGTTTGCTTTGTAATTTTACTCTAATAAAATCTGTTTTCATTAAATCACTTTAAATTTAAAATAATGAATACAAATTTTAGTTTATAGATTTTTAACAAATTTCAATTTATTTTAGCAGCTTATTTACGTTTTGATACGCAATATTTTTCTAAAATCTCGAGTACTGAATGGAAGAATATAACCAGTGCAGTGCTGTACAGTGGCAACCCTGAATCACTATAAACTCTTTCATTACAATATTACGAATCGCATATGTTCTTAAGTCTTTGCGCTAACAACAACCTTTTATTAACTTATAAGAATCATTTTATTGCATGCTGAATTTTCTGAAAACTTGATCATTCCAACGGTATGTTTGTTATACGTCTATATTACTACTCATATTCCAGAAATTATCTTTTGATGACTTTATTACAGAAGATAAATTTTCGCTTTGAAAGAAAAACTAATTGCAATGCATTTTATTTATAATCCTGCAGGAAATAATGCCCTAAATTATAGTGAAAACCGAATCAAAATTCTTCTAGTGTTTAGGAGTTAGCGGAAACCAGGAATCGTAATATCATTTTGTAAAGAGAGAGAGTTAGTGATGTGATCATTTTATATATATATATATATATATATATATATATATATATATATATATATATATATATATAATGTTGTCTTTGGTCTCTTAACATATGGTTTCCCATTTGATTGTAAATAGTAAATTTAATTTAAATAGTAAATTGTAAATAAAGTGTAACCGCAATAAACATTTGTTCTCTTACTACGTTGAAAGACTGATGTGTAATTTAATTCTTTTATACAGGTATTAATTTATTTATTGTTTTAATTGTTTGTATTTTATATCAATCTCTCGTTCTAATTATTTTTGTACTTTTATACAGAGAATAAAATCACGTTTTTAGAAATTAAATTACACGTCAGTCTTGTAACGTAGTAAGAGAACAAATGTCTGTTGTGGTTACACTTTACACTATATATATACATATATATATATGTATAGTGAGTGTGGGTGTATGCAGGAATATTATATGCACTATACACATAAATATTATATTGATTATTACACAGGAATATAAAGAAAGGTATATACTATTGAGACAGAAGAGATCTGTATGAAGATGGGAGGGCAATTCTGCTATCTCGCCTCGGCTCCTTTGTATTCATTGCTGCCTTATCTTCTGCTCCGTTAGGCCTTACTTTTAAGGGAGGGGCAAATTAACATCTCTTTCCTCCAAATCTGCCTACACTTCCTCAACAAGGAAGCTATCAAAGGTTCCAGCAATGTTCTTTCTAATCACATAGACCATCGTTTCCTAGCACAGTCTTTCAGATTTAAGATTTTGCTCCGAAATTTGTGAATAATTCTTACTTTTCAGACAAATGAAATGAACTATTTTAGATTTTTTTTATTATTTTTTTATTTCAGTTAAATCACCCATTAAGGATGTTCTCTAATCATGACAATAGATGTTATGTTAATTTATTTAATCCCTCCTGGTCCTTTGAAACTCATTTCCTATATGGATTGCAGCTATGAATTGACTCTCATTATTTCCAAGATTAGCTAAATAAAACGACCACATTTAAGAAGGATATATTCGTTGAGAGGAGGGTCTAAAAGTTTTTCTTTTATAACTGTAAATTTTATAAGTATATTCTTTTAAACACAAAACGTTTCTAAAATATAGGGTTGTTAAATAAGTTCATAGCTTACATGTTACCATATTTCTGGTATTTTGAGCGCTTTGAGTCTTACAAATCAAAATTTCCAGTTCTGAACACGGAAAGCCACTTACAGGCGGTTCTTTCTCCTTAGGCGTTTTCGCCTTACACACTGCAAATTTTGTTAAACGCCTGAGCAGTGGATTTTCCTTTTCGCAAATAAAAAAATCTGGTGCGGGCATCACACGACTTTCACTTACCTCCATTTTTAAAATCAATGAAAGAATTTTCAAATACAGTTAGAGATAAAAATACGTGAAATTATTAAGGAATTAATCAAATTGAATTTATATAGAAACGTGTGTTTTATTAAAAAATCAATTATATTATTATCTTAAATAATCAGTAAGTTTTATCTTCTTTTCATCACTCTCCAATAACTTTTAAAAGCTTAAAAAAGGTATATCATACATGTATATTACTGCTCTAATGTTCAAAAACGAAAAATTGCATTAAAAAAATATTTTTTCTGTTTTCTCCTATAATTGGGTATCGAATTTATTCAATTTATATATTTACCAGTTTTTTATCAGCGTTAAAAAGATAATTTAGTTATTATTATTGAATCTACAAAATTAAAGGTACTTTAGAGGAAGAAAATTTAAAATATCGGCATTTAAGCCCTATCAGACAATTTTTATCTAAATAAAACCTACATGATATTAAAGCCCATTAAATTTTACATCGATATAGCGAGTTTAATCAAAATCGTCGGAACCGTTTTTGAGAAAATCGAAAAAAGGTGCAAAATGCATAGTATAAAGTGCCTCTTCTGGTAGGCTCATTTTTATGAAAAAAGTTTTGTCACGTCTCGGGCTATAGTTGTCTTAAATATGAAATTTCAGTTTCATAGGACTTACCGTTTCCGCCCGGGAGTTACCACACACACACAAACAGACAGACACACACACACACACACACACACAGACCTTTTTGCGGGACTTGGTTATTTTAAAAAACGTGTATTTCCGTTGATAACTGGAATTCGAAAATTTTCACGATCGCAATACTTCCCCTTACTATATATAGTAAGTGAAAGTAAAAATCATTTAATGACACAAATGATTTTTTTCTCTTCCATTTTTAGCAAGCAAAATACCACTTAAAGATAACAAATCTCGGTTGAACCTGATGCATTAAAACACCTTCACTTATCCTTGTTTCTAGAACTATTCTATTCTAATATGAAAACATTATTGACCAAGTAAACACGATTTCATAAACACAGATAGGATAAAATTGAAAAACTCTAAGAACTTATTTTACAACCCAATATATAAATACCAATTCGGTTTTTGATATTTTTTCATAAAATGTAAACACAGAAAACTTTATAAGTAATAAATAAGATATTAATATGAAATAATTTGTGCGGTGCTATTCTTAACTTTTTAAGTTGAAAGAGTAAAACCGGCTCTTGCATATTAGGTTTTAATAAAACATGATAAGCAGGGGCAAAGAGATTTCTATGGAAACCGCCAAGAGGCGAAAAGCACATAATGTAAAGACTTCGTAGAAAATTACATAAGCATATTCAAATGATCTCCTTTTACTTTTAAGCATAAATCTCGTAGTACGGAATTATTGCACACGATAATAAAGTTAATGGTCATCAGACTTATTAATTAAGTAAGGGTATAATTAACGAAATTTCATCTCCTTTATTAATAAATTTCTGGTGCGCGCAACACACGGCTTCAACTTACCTCTGTTGTTAAAATGAATTTAGGAACATTTAAAAAAATTACAGCTAGCAACAAAAAATATAGAATTACATTGAGTTTTGATGTAGTCATATAACAATAGTAATTGTTGTGTACAAAACTCATTAATTAATTTTTTTGAATCTATAAATATACAGATAATTTAGAGGAAGAAAATTTAATATTTCGGCATTTAATCAATGTCAGACTATTTTAATCAGATTGTAATCAAAATGATATTAAATTGTAAACCGAAACAGTGTGTTTTATCAAAATCTTTAGAGCCATTTTTTGGAAAATCGTAAAAAGGTGCAAAATGCATAGTATAAAATGGCTCTTCTGGTGCTGTTGAAGAACTTGCTGTAACATCTTAGGCATATAAGTTTTTATAATATACAATTTCAGTGTTATACAACTTGTCAAATTCAACGAATAGGAGTCAATTTTTACTTTCACTTATATCGTTAAGGAATGTATTACGATCGTTGAATTAGTTTTCACCGGAAATACACGGCTTTTGGGTCACCTGATTCGAAATGAACAAGTCTTGCAATAAGAAGATCTTTGCGTACGTAGTAAGTCTCGATTGAGTTGTAACAGTTTTATAAAAATTAAAAATTATTTGTTCGAAGCGTATATGCCTGAGTTAGTATAGAATTTTTTTTCAATTAAATCGGAGATCCAGAACTTTGCATACTAGAACAAGAATTTTGCACATTTTTAAGATTTTTTTTTCTTTAATTTCGTTTCGCTTACTTTGTCACAAATAAACTCATCCATAAAGACCTAAATATTCCATTTGTTGCTGATCTAGACCGAACCAGATATCACTCCTTCCGTAACAAACTTCTCTCTCACTTTAACCCACTAGTTTCAATCCTTGCTTCCTCTTCCATTCCTGACAATCCTCCGAGGCGAGAAGATGGCCTCGAGACCTTCTAGTTTAGAAAAGTTACAGGAGTGCTACCATTGGGTAATTCTTCTTCAAGTCTGTTTCATGTCATTTATCTTTTATCATATTTACTTGTTGTATTATGAAGTAAAGTTGTTAATTTCAATAAATGATATTAAAAAAAAAGGCTTTAATGATTTTGATCAAACTCGGTTTCTAGGTTTAATGGGCGTTAACATTATGTAGGTTTCATTCTGATTGAAATAATATAGCAGGGCTTCATTGCCGATATTTAAAATTTTCTTTGAAATATGATACAAAAAGGAGTCAAAAGCGATAACAAATATATAGGCTAAAGGCCATGTTTCCGAAAAAAATACTTTTTACATCTAAGCGTTCATTATTGTTTTACTTTTCTTGCAATAAACATTTTTATTTTTATTTATGACTATAAATTATGAAATGTAAAATTCGAAGAAACGTTAATAGAGAGGTAATAGAATACCTATAGTAACTATGTTGATTCCGTTAGAGATTTGATATAAGTTGCGATAGAGTTTACCCTAGTGTCTGTTGGCCCTAACTGGCTGGAAAGGTTTGGAACTGTCTGGAGGCAGCAGGTCAAGTAGTGGAACCTGACTGCTCGCTAATTACCTCCAGCTCTTCCTTCAGCCTCTTATCCTCTAGGACCAATGTTAGCCAACTGTAGCCACGGTATCGGTAATTGCTTCATCATTCACAACAATCATCATAAAAACACGCTCAGAGAAACTAAAACTTAAGAAAATCAATAATTAATTCTGTTTAGATATGCAAAGCATCGGAATGGATCTTGATCGCTTTGAAGAATGTGGCAAAGTTTTTTACTCTTATTATAGTCGGTTTACAACAATTTTCTAGCATCTTCTTTGACCAAAGCCTATCCTGGAAACCCTATATTGCACAAATCTCCAAAAGATCGATAAATACCCTGAAATTATTTCACTGTTGCCACCAACTACTTCCACAATCCTCCCGGGAGCTCCTGTAGTGTATGGCGGACTCTCGAAGGTGCTTGAGGGCAGATTGAAAGGGATCATGAATTGTTTCCTAAGATTTATCTACGGTATCTCGAGACGTTCGCATGCATCCCACCTCTACGATGAGTCAAAGTGGCTATTTCCCACGATTCGAAGGCAATACTTCTTAATCAAATGATCCGCTCCCACCGCCCTCTCACGTCTACCGTCTTTTACAATTTAAATCCAAAATTCATACCTAGGAAACCAGATCCCGTCTTTCTGAACTCTTTACACAGAACCAAAAAATATGAATGTTCCTTCTTAGCCCGGTCCACTATTTTCTGGAATACTCTCCCATCAAACAGCTGTCACGCTTCTTTCCAATCTTCATTCAAATCTCTTCCATTTCAACACCTTCTTGCTTCCCAACCAGATATTAATTAATTTGAGCATAGCGATTAAAGTGAGTTGAAAAATGTCTACAACTCTTTAATAATAATAATAATAATAATTTCTTTATTTATTCTGGGACAAGTCCCTTTAGAATCATACAAAATACAAAAATGTGAGATTTACTGTCTTAGAGTAAAATTATAGAAAATAAATATACACTGAATAATAATAAGTAAAAAAGAAAAAAATAAGACAAATGACAAAAATAAAAATATGATAAGCCAATATATATCTTCGAAAAGTAATGGCTGTGAAAATATTTGTAAAATATATACGTGATGATTAAATAATATAAAAAATAAATCATTATCATTTAGCCATAAATAATCTAGACAAAAACATAAAATACAATTGTTACTTATTAAAAAAAAAAAGAAAGAAAGAAAAATAACAAAAAGATTAAGAAAAACTTCTATAACTTTTTCTGTTAACATATTTTCATAGGAAACTTGATTAGTCAGGATTATTTGGAAATTGAATAGACAGAAAGTAATGGAATAGACGAGATTTGAAAGTCGGAAGGGTATTAGAATTACGAATTACAGAAGGAATAGAGTTCCATATGGAAGAGGATCGGATTACGAAAGATCTGTCGAAAGCAGTGGTCCGATGGAGCGTAATATACAAATTTGAAGGCCGCATACGGGTGTTGCGGGAATGGATTGAGGATTTGAATAATAAGAGATCAGAGATGTATGATGGACGGCGGGATCGCATAACTTGATAGAGGAAGGAAGCCAGGAAGTACTTGCGACGGTAGGAGGGATAAAGCCACTTTACATCAAAGATAGTAAAGTCTATTTTTATTTCAGTTTTATTCTGAATTTTATTTATTCTATTGTTCTGTTGTTTTTAAATTTTATATTATACTATAATGTTATTCTACTTTTTTTCATTCTCTTTTAATCATTTAAAGACAGTTGTATAACTTTATTTAATCATTACAACTTTAAGCTTTTTGTGTTCTTTGGCCAGTGATAATTCTTATTTTTCTTGTTCATTTATGTTATTCTTAAGAGACCTTGTCCCAGAATAAAGCTTTATTATTTTTTCTTTTTCCATTCCCTCATTATAGTCATTACAACCACGAGAGAGTAATTACAAAGGATCTGTACACTTTATAGGCCAAAAGGAGGTAGGAGGTGTTTAGGCCCAGATTAAGCTCAATTGAAAACTTTTTCATCCTATTTTGAAAATCAACTTTATAGAGGTGCGTAAGACCCAAGACGGTCTTATTCAAGGGTAGCTGTACTGCTAGGTTAAAAGATTATCCTGCTTCAGCCAGGCTCGAACAGAAAAAAAAATGGCTAAGACACACTTTAAGCCTTCTTTATTACTACAAAGAATATGAAACAGTAAATTTGAAATCAATACGGGAAAATTTAAAACAAAACCTAACAAAAGTAAAAACAAACACAGTTATATAAAACCATAATTGATTATAAGTCTAAATTGAATGTTTAAAAATAGATCTGCGTTATAGTTTATTTTATTCTAAAGGCTCCTAATCTATAGCTACCGAGTTTGGGTCTCTTCTTTATTCTATTATATCATTCAGAGGTGGACCTTACAGTCAGAAGTCCTTCCTGAAACTCGCCAAGCATCTTTAGATAATTGGGGGGAGGGGGAATCACTGCCTTGCGAATCCTTGGTCTGGAAATACAATGGTCCTCTAGCACTGGACTCAAGGCCTTCATGGATTGTATTGCTACAGATTTTTTTCAAATTGTACCCACAATCATGATCATAACTTAAAATGTTCGTGTTTATTGTAATTTTTAAGCATCCCCGATAATATTCTTTTTTAATCAACAATTCCGTTTTTAACTTTGCTAAATTTACTTTTGCTATATATATAACTAATCAGTTTGGCATCATTAGGTCTGACAAACAATCAACTACCAGTTCTATGATCAATTGATTCCCAGACGATGGAGGCTAAGAGAACCCCAGATAGTGATTTTCTTTTGGTCTACTTGGGATTAAAGGTCAAGCGTTTCATTAATGGAACGAGTGCTATTTTCAGCTAGGAATTGTGTGGAGTATCTAATAATGAAAAGAAATTCTAACTAATTATTATTAGAGATATTTTAGATGTATTGATACATCGATGTATCGTGGGTGTTAATATTTGAAAACTATAAAGATAAATTAATTTTTTATTATTATTTTCCACTTTTCAATCATTTCATGGAAATCTCAGTTAATAGAAATTCAACGGAATTTCAGTAGGAACATCTAGTAATCCTTTTCAAAAAGAAGTAAGTGACAGTATTGTGTTTATGCTCACGCTGAGTCCCGAAGCTTATGTTTGGAATTTGAAATGCACTGCTACTAAGATAGCAAGGCATTACATACATCCGCGTATTAATGGCGCCCAAATCTTCGCAAGCCCTCAGAGAACCACAAAGTGAAATCACCCTGAGACGCCTCGCTATTATATTCAGGACCTCCTGGCGATGGCGGCTCGGAATCCTTGGCCCGTAAAGATGAATGATTGATGAGCCACATCAAATTGACTCGCTATCAGAGCTAAGGAAAATACTTTTTTATCCTGAATGCCGCTCATCACGAGTGGGGTTAGCCATCCATTCCAGATTTATCATTCTTCCTTTATTCTTGTCGTTGACAACACCGTAGAACAATTTTATTCCAATAGTAATTTATATAATGGTTTACCTGGGTAAGCGATTTATATTTATTAAATTACCGAAGTCCGTTCGCAAAAATCATTAGATTAGTGCATTTATTTTGCCCTTACCGCATAGATTCACCATGATTGGTATATATAGAGTAAAATAGATACATTTAAATAAGGAGATGGGTTTGAGAATAAAATTGTGCAAATACTCAAAACCGTGTTATCCGTACAATCCTAAAGACCTTATCCCGATAGAAAGGATAATATTGTATTGGAATCAATCGTTTATAACTGGTCACACGATGGTCAGACCTGGTATCGTTGTGATTGATGATAATTAAAATTCAGCCGAGATTATCGTTATTGCTGTGCCCTATGATGAAAACACTAGTTCAGTTTCTGCAGAAAAAAAAATACCAAGTTATTTCAGCTGAGCTACCAAGGAGTTGCGATGTCTATCGTAGTCTGCAACAACTGTCTGACACCGAAGTCTACAATGGAAGCCACTAAGAGACGGAGCCTATCTACAGCTATCATACATGATGCCCAGAAAGCTGTGTTGTTGAACTTTGTAGGATTGTGAGCAGCTTTATAAATATCCAATAAAAGTATTTAACAAAATTACTTGAATAGGTTGGAGTTGACTCTCCCTCTTAAGAAAAAAATCTGTCGAAGTGTTACCAAGAATACGTAATAATTATACATTTATAATTACTCTTTAACATATTTCATTTATATTTGTTGCTTACGATTTTCAAAGCATGTAGTCATATATTATCATCATAAAAGTTTTTGCAGTATTTTTCTGTCCTGGCAGACATTTTCTTGCACCTTCCTTTCTATAATATCTTCCTTCACGCCCTTTTACCAGTCTCTCCGGTATCCATTCAGAAATCCTCTTAAGTCATCGTCCTGCTTCCGTCCTCATCAAATTCCCAAACAACTCGAGCCTCATTGTCATTGGTTCGATAGTGAAGAGGGTTTTCTCTATTTCATTGACCTGATTTCTGATGTTATGTTATCGATGTTTTTGAAGCCGAGAGATCGCCATGTTTTTTTTTACCATTTGATCGTCTCTAACATTCCGTTGCTAGAGCTTGATTGACTCTATTCAAGTGTCTAAGACTGAAGAGAAAAGAGAGTTAGTTCCATTTAACGAAAGATTTGTAATTTTTTTTTCGTTCTTTAGGACAACGATTACTCCTCAATACCTAATGTAAGGTTCTAATTACGGTATTCCCCTTGCTTATAAATTTTTCAACGTCTAAATCAGTTGTCCCTATATCGTTCACCCAGCTGGTTAGATACTTATATACGTCCATATCCATAATGTCCAACGTGGATTACAATTTTCGAATACTTCCCATTAAAAGAGTAATTTTTTTTATTAAAAAGAAGAAATTTCTGTTTTAATTAGTTTTTAGCGATGGCGTATGCAAAAATTTTTGATTCATGTAAAAATGAAATTTCAATAAACTGTTACTATTGTTCCTACTCCTAGACATCAAAAATATATCTTCATGATATAAAGCATTCAACTGAAATAAGGATGCATGTATATAATCTAGATAGTTCAACACTACTTCTTTTGGTATTAAATAATAAACGTTTTAAGATAGGAAAAACCCCAATAACGAGTAAAAAAAAAAAAAAAAACCGCCCGTGTTATTAAAAATTACTCTCATTTTATATTTTAATAGTTGTAATTATTAAAAGTTACTTATTTAATGTTTTTTTTTTTGTTTTTGATCAATTTATTCAATATAGGAGCATTCAAATCCAAAGAAGTGACCTATTATCCGTTTTTTAATAAGTTACTTACTTTTACTTTTATAGGCGTTCCAACGTGGGTTGCCTTTTACATCAGGGCTGAGCTCCTCAGGTCGCGGTCCAGGTAATTTCCATTCTGAAGACCTCGGCCCGCCATTTCTTCCTCCATTCAACCAATCCATCTAAATCTGGGTCGTCCCCGCCTTCTTCTTCCGGTGGTTCCAGTCCAAAACTCGATTCGACCATCGCTTTGTAGACATTCGCCTTACAGTGCCGTACCACTTTAGCATTCGCTGTGCAATTCTGTCGACAGACATATAAACATCATTCCGAAGTCTGTCCATTCTTGTTACACGTAGGCATCTTCGCCAAAAGTCCTTATCCACTGCTTGAAGCTTTGAATATAGCATAGTAGTTGACATGGTCCATGTTTCAGCTCCATACGTTAAGATCGGTTCGAAAATGGCGTGGAAAATCCTTTGTTTATTTTCCTTTCGTTCCACAGAATCGGGTGCTGCATGCGTGTGACTTATCGAGCTTGCTCTGCTTTTCTCCGAACATCAGTTTTTGAGGATCCAGAAGAGTCCAGGTATGACCCCAGATATTTGAAAACACTCACCTTTGTGTATGTCTCCGAGTCAACAAGAAGATCACCGTCATTTCTGGTGCTTACAGCCATGTATTGGGTCTTTATGAATTTTTTTTTAAGTCCCATGAACTCGTAGTAGTACCACAGAGAGAACATCATCATTTCAAGGTACACCTTCCTGCGTGCAAACACAACCTGGTCATCTGCAAAGAAGAGAGGGACCAGCTGTTCATCTTCGATGAAAGGTCCTACATCTCCACACTGATCAAGCCATTGTCTTACAGACACGTGAAGGTAAATCTTGAAGAGAGTCAGCGCCATGCTACATCCTTGCTTCAGACCCTTAGTCCCCGAGAAAGGCCCCGATAGCCGCTTTCCAATCTTTACTCGGTCTTACTTACATACTTACATCGATGCCAGCCTCTCTGAATGCCGTCTACATTCTGCTACTTGGAACGCGTTATATGCTTGTTCAAGGTCTACGAAGTCTGAATGGAGCTCCTGATTCATTTCTCAGGATTTTTCAATGAGTTGTCTAGGGACGAATCGTAGCAAGAACAAGAAAGAAGTTCCTGCGTTTATAATTTTCTCACTCAGGAATTTACGACGTATAGAGAATTTATAAGAAATTATTGTTTGAAGGAAAAAGTCTACAAATTTAACGTAACAAGATAATATATTTTCGATAATTATTTTGTGAATATTTTTTTTCTTTTTATTCCAATGGAACAAATAAAAGACAAATCACAAACTATGATGCATTTTGTAAAAATTACATTTTAAAAAATCTGTGCGTCTTACTAATTTATGACTACCAATAACTTCGTTAGTGATATTCTAAAGAGAATTTGATTCCCCAATCTAATATAAAGCGACAGTTGTAAAGAACCTACGTTCAGTAGCTTATACCGTGCTTAAGCCAAAATTCCATATCTGAGATCAGGAAGTCATTTTATTTCCATACTAAGTTAGAATTGGTTTGAGATAGAATTTGGAATGGTAAATGATACCTGAACTATAATATTGGGTTGATGCGAAATTAATGCAGGTTTCCTCTATTGCAATATCTTAATTCCAATTATGTAAACAAAGCTAATCCTAACATTGATCATTATTATACCAAAACAAACCTTATCTAATACCCTCTCTTTCACCATGAATTTGTTTAGTAAAATCGTTTTGTTCAGTGTGTTCAAAGGTCTTGAATCGAAAATGTCAAAGTGCGATTTTCGTCAAATTTATTTTTACGAATTTAAATTAGGGCGCAGCGCTGCGCAAACGGCTCGTAATATTAATGAAGTGTGGGGTCAGGGGGCTATTAATGAGTGCACGGTGCAGCGTTGGTTCCAGAAGTTTCGCAGAGGAGATTTCGACCTCGAATACAAGGAAGGTCGGGGCCGTCATCTTGCTCTGGATAACGACCAGCTGAGGTCAAAAGTGGAAGAAGACCTAACCAAAACCACTCGAGAAATGGCGGCGGAACTCGGTGTGAACCAATCCACAGTTGTACGCCACTTGGAAGCAATTGGTAAGGTAAAAAAGTTGGCCAAGTGGGTGCCAGTAGTAACGCCAGACCACACGTTGCACAACCAACGCTTCGACGACTGCACGAGTTGGGCTACGAAGTTCTCCAACATCCACCTTATTCACCTGACCTCTCTCCTACAGACTTCCACTTTTTCAGGCATCTGGACAACTTTTAGAGGGAGAAAAATTTTCAAAACCAGGACGACATTGAAAATTCTTTTCGTGATTTCATTGAGTCCAGGGATTCGGATTTTTTTTTCTGGTGGAATAAGAAAGCTTGTTGAACGTTGGCAAAAGTGCATTGATTCAGATGGAAATTATTTTGATTAAATATATATGGTTAAAGTAAAGATATGGCGTATTTACAATACCTACTAAAAACCTGCATTAATTTTGCATCAACCCAATACATTTATAACTACTTTCTTAATTTCTCCAAAGAACTAAGCAATAAAATTAAAAAAGAGGGATGTAAATTTAGAATCACTCAGATATAAATATTTTATAACATTAAAGCAATATTAAGTTGTTATTGTCGAATTATTTTGATTACAGAATGAAAATGAAGTCGCAAAACCATCAACAAACAGTTTTGTCGATCCTAAAGTTTTCCTTTCAAAACTAGTCTTGTTTTAAAATATGTCCCCATGACAGAGATAAATGATGTGATAAATGAAAAACCCAGTTGGCGAAGCTGTTTTTCCGATTTATGACACAGAAAATTATATTGAATCAAGGTCGGGGGATACATCGTCCGTAATGAAAAGTCATAAAAACTTGGATGTTTGCCAATATTTCCTCTTCCGTAAGAGATGATCTCTTGTCAAAGCATGTGGAAATTCTCTGAATAACTCAGGAGTTTATTATTCGTTCTGAATACACTTTCCACAAATAGTAACATATATATATATATATATATATATATATATATATATATATATATATAATATGATGTTTTGGATCTAATGGACGTAGACTTACTAATATATATTTATTAGAATGAATTTTGAACTCATTAAGTAAACGAATGAATTTGATTTATCTTAATAAATAATATTGAAATAAATGGAAGCATGTAACTATATTTGAGAAGTGGCCTTCCACTTCAATAGTTGGCGGACAGTTAGTCGATGTCAGTACTGTTAATGAAGTTAGCAAAGTCGTTTCACAACTTGTATAAGTCGTTCTCGGTAAATGGTTCAGTCCTCTCTATAGAAAATTACAGTTATCATTAAGTTAGAAATTTGGTATCAGATAATGTTTTTTCATATAGTTCTGCTAGATAGAATATTTTGTATGTATACACTCTTTTGTTTAAACTAACATATATGGGTTAGTATTTAAGAAAATGACATCTAAACTAAAATTTACTTTATTATTAAGCCATTTGGTTGTTTTAAATCTATCATATCCAACCTAATGAAGGCAAAAAACAGTACGGCTTCGGTTGTAGAATTAGTAATATTGTAAGGAAGAAACAAATGATGTAATATCCATCTCATGTTAATAATACATATGAAATGGGAAAAAATGTAAACTATATTAGGAACAAGGAGTTTAGTTATTAGTTATTAGTTAGTATTACGGAGTTTAGTTAAAAAAATAAATTCTAAAACTAAAATAATCTGGAGGAGAAGTTAGTTGAGGGTGCAGTCAAATTAACACACAATTAAGTAGAAACTTAATTTAATACTGCCTACGTTTTGGCCTATATTTCAGCCCTTTTTCAGGGAGTTTGAAGGAGTGGGCACCCAACAAGGAACGTGACTTTTTTTCAAACTGTAGGTCCTACCGACCAATGTTATATAATGGAAAAATATTGTGATTTAAATTTCTGACGGTCGTCGAATTGTTTTCTACGTACTCACGGTACTTTCTACGTACGGTGTTCACTCCTTCAATCTCCCTGAAGATGGCCTGAAATTTAGGCCGAAATGTAGGCACTATTAAATTAAGTTTCTACTTAATTGTGTGTTGATTTGACTGCACTTTCAACAAACTTCTCCTCTATATACGCACAGTCAAACATACTCACTTCAAATAAAATAATCTAATTGAAACTGTTAAGTGTTTACTCTTTATACAATATATATGAGGAATGTAATCATATTTTACTGTCATCGACTCAGTAATAGGATTACCTAAAAATTATCTTCCAGTGAGGATTTTTTCAAAGGATAAATAATTAGCAGCACGCGAAACAAGTGATTTGGAACTCGATTTGGTACTTTAGAAATTCGGCAATTTTTACATGAATATTATGTCTGAGGCCTGTAAATTTCATTGTGTAATGTTTTTTTTCACCCTTAATTTGACTCGCTCTAGCTTTTTTGGTGTTCGCTATAACTCTTTTGATGTTGCTCTGATCGAAAATTTGTCGATAATTTCCTAGAATATTTTTTTACTTAATAACATATGTCGCTGGTTCGAATAATAAAAGTCACGTTCATGAAATGTTGGGACTTTACTAAAATGATCTGTCTCAAAAAGCAGAGTAGGTGTTGCTTGCATTGTAAATTTGAAATCATTTCCGTGTATATATATATATATATATATATATATATATATATATATATATGTGTGTGTGTGTGTGTGTGTGTGTGTGTGTGTGTGTGTGTGTGTGTGTGTGTGTGTGTATTTGTTCAATAAATATTAGGCCGTTTTATAAAAGAATTCTCGGATATATTTTTTTAAACAATTTATTTAATTTCGAGTCATTGCAACGTTTTAGCCTCTAGGGCCATTCTCAAGCTTCTGTAATAAATTAAAGTTTCATTGCATTTATACATTTTCAACATCTAATTACAACACATAATAAATTATTTTTAATAATTATGCCACCTACCATGCATATCCATGTTACGTTTCATTTCATTTCACCGCTTTTCAGCAGCGTCGTCATAATTTTAACCCAACAGTTTTCTTCCGTCTTATAGGTGTTCTCGTGCGCGACTAAACTTGGGGTGGGGATGCCAAAGGATTTATATAATTACTCTGTCAATAGCACTTACATAAAAGGTGTTCAGGTTGTCAACGTCTGTTTGGTGGTTAACTGATTTTTCTAAATTTTTTGTTATATAAATTGATTCAATGATCCTACTTTTATTTATGTTTTCTTCTTTTTGTAAAACGGCCTAATATTTATCGAACAAATATTCAAACAAAAGAACAATTACGACAATGATGAGAAAAATATATATATGTATATATTTGTCGTTAAGGCCTACTTTTTAGGAGTTATATTGATTTTAATGAAAAACATCTGGTTCTACCTTCATTTTTTTTTTTAGTTTTGGCGCTTTTTTGTCTCGCTAGATCGCAGTTGTATTCAATTCGAAATTTTGAAGGCAGTCAAAAATTTAAATCATAATATTTTTCATTATATAACATTTGTCGTCAGAGCCTACAGTTCAGCAGCTATATTGGTGTGAATGAAAATAGTTAGGTTTGAAACCGTTATTTTCAGTCAACTTCCTTTAATTGAATTAATCATTAATCTACTGGTCCGCCCACAAACTCAATTTCTTCCTGTCAGGGAAAAATCAGTAGATAATAGATTGACATATCCATGATCTATTGTTTTTTCCCCAGTAAAAGATAAATTATTTTAAAATACGATATATTATATATTATACGTCTATGTTACTGTTCTTGTTATAAGTAAGCGAAAAATTACGTTAAAAAATAGTTTTGCTCTTTTATCCTTTAGTTGTTCATCAAATTCGTTCAACTTGCATATTTAGCTGTCCTTTATTAAAGTCATTCAGATGATATGGTTAATCTTTTGGAACGTACAAAATTAAAGGTACTTTAGAGGAAGAAAATTTAAAATATCAGCATTTAAGCCCTGTTAGGATATTTCAATCAGAATGAAAACCACATTATATAAAAGCACATTAAAATTTACATCAATACAGCGAGTTTCATCAAGATCGTTAGAGTCGCTTTTGAGAAAAGCGTAAAAAGGTGCAAAACTTATGGTATAAAGTGGTTCTTCTGGTAGGCTGATTTTGATGAAAAAGGTTCTGTAGCATCTCGGGCCTATAGTTGTCTTAAATATGTAAGTTAAGTTTCATAAGACTTTTCGTTTACGCGCTAGACTTACCACACACACACAGATTTTTTTGCGGGACTTGGTTATTTGGACTCAGAGGACCCTAAAATGTGTATTTTTGTTTAAAACTAGAATTCAAACATTTTCACGATCGCAATACTTTCCCTTACTATATATTTCATATATAGGTAAGTGAAAGTAATAAACTTTTAATTTAATAATTGCTTAATTTTACTAGTAAAATTATTAATTGAACTCTTTTTTTTTTTTTTTTTTTTTTATTGAGATATATTACAATTTGTTACAAAATGAACAATAATAATATTGATAAGAGACCACATTCATACTATATATACAGAAGATAATAATAATGGTCAAATTTCATAAAATATAACATAAATTCAAATATATACAATAAAATAATAATAATAAATAAAAAACAAAACAAATCGAAACATAAACCTATTATTGAGATAAATAAAAAGTTGGCAAATAAATAAACATCTTACACACAATCATAACTATATACAATATATACAATTGCTAAAGGGACCCCAGCAAGCGCTTTTTCCTCCACTTGTGGAGGAAAAAGCGGAATCCAAGAGATCCCAGCACCTCTATCTCAGCCGCATCACTGGTCTGAGCCAGTGGAGGCTGAGTTAGGGCGCTGTAGCCACAAACATACCGTACATGAGTGGAGGATCTGACCATTGTCAGAACTCCAGTTTAAATGTTTACAATAGGTCTCGTGGCCACTGCCGTTTCAATCTTCGAGGAGGATTGTAGGGATGGGTGGTGCTGGATAGGGATTGTGCTAGAGGGTTAGGATGATGACTAAGGTTCTGATGAAATTTGGAAAATTTGGATGGTACCAGGTCTAAAACAAACGGAATATTAAGGTCATGGTGTAGGGTACAGTTGGTAACGTAATAAGGAGCATTAACTATTGTTCGGAGGACTTTGGATTGGAAGGATTGGATGCGTTTAATGTTAGAATGTTTAGCTGTCCCCCACAGTTCAAGTCCGTAGGTCCATATAGGTTTCAGTACTGTCTTGTATATTAGTAATTTGTTGTTAACTGTAAGATGAGATTTTCTGTTTAGTAGTCTGTATAACTGGCCGAATCTGCGGTTGAGTTCTTTTGTTTTTAGTCTTGTATGTGGGTTCCACGTCAGTCTTTTGTCTAGTAAAAAGCCGAGATACCGGACTGAGGAAGGAAGCGGTATGGAATTGAAATTAACCGTTGGACAGGATTTGCGTCGAAGGGTGAATGTGACGTGAGTGCATTTGCTTTCGTTCATCTTAATGCGCCAAGCATTGCACCAGTCTTCGACAAGGGAAAGGTGCTTTTGGAGATTTAGCGATGCTGCTTCAGGATCGGAATTGGATGATAAAATGGCTGTGTCATCAGCAAATGTTGCCAGAAAGGTATTGGGGTCGGTAGGGATATCGGCGGTGAAGAGGATGTAGAGGACGGGTCCTAAGACGCTGCCTTGAGGAACACCGGCCTCAACAGTATATTGTTCGGAAAATTCGGAACCACAGCGAACTCGGAAGGAGCGGTTGGATAAATAGGATCGGAGGATTAGGTATAAGGATTGAGGTAAATGGGTTTGCCACACCCGGTCAAAAGCTTGAGCTATGTCCAGAAAGGCACCCGAACAATACTCCTTGCACTCAAGGGCGGAGGAAATGTGGTCTACAACTCGGAGTTCTTGCTGAACCGTGGAATGTTGAGGACGAAATCCGAACTGATGTGAAGGAAAATTTTGAAATTTGGCTAGGATTCGTTTTAGTAGGAGCTTTTCGAAAATTTTTGAGAGGATCGGAAGTAGGCTGATAGGTCTGTAAGATGACGTGTTGTTAGAAGGTTTGCCTGGTTTTAGGAAAAGGATCATAGTTGAATGTTTCCATAAGAGAGGAAAATAGGTAGTGCGTAGGATACAGTTATAGAGATATGTAATGGCTTTAGGTGGAAGTTGTCTTAAGATTTGGGGAGTAAGGAGATCGTATCCAGGAGATTTGCGGAGAGGAAGCTTTTTAAGAAGATATCTGACCTCAGAGGGATTAACTGCTTTAGGTGGTAAGGATAGTGGTATTGGTGACGTGAGGAACTCTTCAACTGCTGCAGTATGGGTTGGATTAAGCTCTGGATGAGGAGTAAAAACTTTGGAAAGGTGCTGTGCGAATTCCTCGGCCTTATGCTTGTCAGAAGCAGCCCAGGAACCATCACAGCGCCGGAGAGGATGGGAAATGGTGTGGGATTTTAGGATTCTCTTCGTGACATTCCACAGGGAATTGTCACGAGTCGAGAGAGAGGAGAGGTAGGTAGTGTAGGATTGGGAACGGAAGATCGCCAACTCCCGCTTTAGTTTTCTACAAAAAAAATTATAGGAGCGGCGATCTTCTGGGTGGCGGGTGCGTTGCCATAATGTTCTAGCTCGACGTTTGCTGTTGATGAGGTCTGTCAGGTGTTGTGGTAAATGGCTTTTGTAAGGAATTATTTGGGATTGTTTGGGAGAGGAGGCAGTCCAGGCGGCTTGTTGAATAGCGGTTGTAAAGGAATATACGGCGTCGTCAAGGTCATTTGGGGTTTTGAGAATCACTCTGAGGTCAATATCATTAGTGAGAATTTCGCGGAAGAGGTTCCAGTTGACAGGGCCCCTAATGAATGACGGTGGGATAGGTTTAGGAATAGGTGTTATGGATACATTTAGAATCAATGGACTATGATCAGAGGATAGTTCATCAAGGCGAGCTATGGAAAAATTCAGAGAGCCTAATCCGCTGTGGATGAAGAAGTCGAGGATGTCAGGATTACGGTTAGGATCTGTTGGCCAGTAGGTAGGAGAATCGGGAGGTAGGAGATGAAAGCGTCGGGAGTTGAGTGCAGACTGCAATGTCCGTCCACGAGAATTGGTGGTTCTAGAACCCCACTGTTGGTTCTTAGCGTTTAAGTCTGCACCCAAAATGAAGTGATTACCCAAGGAGTTGAGGAAGGATCCAAATTGGGCAGAGGAAATGGGATGTTTAGGAGGGCAGTATGCTGATGCGATGATAAGCGGAAAGGAAAAGGTTTTGATAACGATGGAAGTTGCTTGTAGGTAATCGTGGGCGGAAATTGGGTGTAAGTGATGGGTGAGGGATCGGCGGACTATGACAGCAGTACCGGCATGGGCTTTGCCGTCTGGATGGTCTGTCCGGTATGTCGTGTATCCTGGTATTTTAAAGTACTGTTTAGTGGTTAGTCTAGTTTCAGTAATGAGTGCAACATCAATGTTTTTGTCCTGCAGTACGGCTGTAAGTTCGTCAGTGTGAGTTCTAACACCATTCGCATTCCAAAGGAGAATGGATAAGGAATTAGGTGAGGTCATTTATGGTTTTTTTAAGGCAGGAATGAGATTTGTTACGAGATTCGTAAGGAGTGATATTAGGGGCATAACAAGGGATTTAATTTCGGAAATAAAGGATGTCATCAAACTGGTAAGGTCTGTGGCGTTTGAAGGAGGAGGAATATGAGAGATTTGTGGTGGATTAGGATTCTTATGATTGGTTACATTTTGAGAAAGAGGTATATGTGGAATGGATTGAGGTACATTTTGTAGTTCCGGCAGGGCCACGGCTTCAGTACTTTGATTCCCACCTCCAAGTAAGTGGGCAAATGATAAATTGGCATCAATAAGTTTTGAGGGTTCTCTTCTGTTTCTTACTTGTCTTGCTGTTTCATCCCGTACTTGAGGTTTTTGAAACCTGGTCTTCAGCTCCTTATAGATTTGGCATCCTTTATAGTTGGCCGGGTGGTCCTTCAGGCAATGAGCACATACAGCTGGTGTTGATTTTGGTTTTGTACACTCCACAGACTTGTGCTGTTCACCGCATTTCACGCATCGAGGTATGTGATGACAATAACTTTTAGTATGACCATATGCTTGACAATTATGGCACTGAATTATCTCTCTCTTTGTGTAAGGTTTTTCAACTCTTACACTGGAATAGTACAATCTATTGAGGTCATAGATTTTTTCAACTCCTTCAGCTGGTTCCAAATCCACAAAAAAGAGAGGTAGAGGAATTTTATCCTTTAGGACGTTAGTGACTTGCCGCACTTTATAGCCCATCTCCGTTAGTTCTTCTTTAATAGCTTCAACTGGTGTCGAGGGGTGTAAGTTTCTGATTACAACCCTTAAAGCTCTCTCTTGGCGTAGCTGATAGGTATGGAAATCTGCTTTGGTTTCAGTTAGGTATTTCACTATTTTTCTATATGTCTCGGCAGTAGTAGGAGATATTTTGGTATCATTGATTCTACTCATACAGTAGTAGCTGGTAGATTCGGTAATTTTGTTCAATTGCGCACACAACAACTGGAAATTTCTAATATGTTTGACAAATATTGGAGGAGGCCGTGGTTCACTAGGTATAGGAGTAGATTCCATGTTTTCTTTTTCATTATGTAAAATCTGAAAAGGATTTGGGGTGAAAAACGGCGATTCGTCAGTCATCCCTTGTGACGATGTGCCAGGTTGTGGTTCAGATTCTGAATTAGTACCGGAAGGGGTTGCTTGTAGATTTAATCTTTTATTAGTATCACGGCGGGGTCTTTGTTTTGTAGGTGACGGGATTGAACCACTAGATCTAGATCTTTTAGTTGAAGCTTTGGAGGACATTACTTGATGATAATATCGCATTTCATGTATAGAAAGTAATTAAATAATAACCAGATGTGGGAAAAAAACAATAACTTAAAAAAAGTTAAGCAAGACCAGCCTTGCCGGGCTATTGGCAATCAGCTGATATGAAGAGGTGACTCAGCATTCACTTTACACTGTAAATTATATCACAACTTACCGCTGTTTGCTCCAATAATAACTGTTGTTGTTATCCTGAAGTCTGATGATGTTTTCAAGACTGTGCTGAAGTGAAATCCAACTGTAAAAGCAAGAAATCCGAGAGCCGACTTGAAATATGACTGCTATACTCACGCGCATGCGCAGAACTCGATTAATTGAACTCTAAAGATAAATAAATAAAAGCTGTTTACTTTGCTCAATACAAATTTAATCGTTTTTATTTTATTTTAATATACCATGCCATTGTTTGTTTGTTTATTTATTTAACGTCACTTTATGCTGCTATGGCTAATCGGACGATGCTACAGTGGGAGTCCTAAATTTTGCCTACTCAGGTTTTATTAGGATAGGGATCTTTAACGAGTACCTGACATCGCACAGGCTCGGGACCACCTTTTAACGTCCCCTCCGAAGGACGACGTAACTAAGCATTTTTTACTCCCATTAAAAAATCCTAGGACCACCTGCGGGTTTGAACCCGTGACCGTTAGCATGGGAGGCTGTTACGCTAGCCACCCAGCTACAAGTGATCCCTATACCATGCCATGTTACATTCACAACTTTTTCACACAACACACAGCACATTTTCACTAAGATCTTAGCATTTTAAAAATCTTACATGTGAGTGGTAGTATGGAAAGTGCACAATGGAAAGAGATACCTAAGATATGATACTTCAGCTTAAATGATTTTTATAAAACAGAATTATGTTGCTGCTAAAACAACCCTGTCCATTTTTCTGCTTTGACCTGTTGAATTTTCCCACCCCGAACCATGACCCTCAGTTCATTTGTTAGTATAATCCCGGGCCCCGAATATCGGGACCCCCGACCCGAATAGGATGGCCCCGAAAGAGGTAGGCCCTGTAGGCCCAGCAGGAAACCAGACATATATCACAAGATAGGGACACGGCGCCTGGTCTGCTAAACAGTGTCTGGGGTTAATGTAGGGGGAGTGGGGCCCACGTATATCTTGTAGGGGTAATTTGCCTGAAAAATAATGTATTGAAAGAAACTTCTTGGGGGATATTCATATATTTATTAAGTTAACAAAAATTGAGATAAACATTAACACGATTATAATGTACTGAAGTACGCATAGGACAGATCCGTGACTATTTATACATAAGGGGTACTCACTACGTTTGCTATAGCATGCTATTTGTGCTATTGTGCTAAACCCATCAATTTTATACAGGATATAACTGTAGAAACTCGACGGGTTTAGCAAAATAACACAAATAGCATGCTATAGCAAACGTAGTGAGTACCCCTATTATATACATATAACGCAGTAGGTAAAAGCAATTAAAATTGTTTTTCTTTTTGTTTTCTAAGAATTGTTTATTTTATATATTGAGGATGTACTTATAGTCGACTGTAGAAACTAGTATAGGTGGAAATAATCGGGAGTTAGTCTTCGTTTGTTTTAATATTTTAATTTTGCCGATGTTTCGGCTCAAGCTTGTGAGCCATCATCAGGGCTACCAACATGAGAACAAAAGAGATACATATTAATGTGATAATGAAATTTGTTTGTTATGTAGTGACAATGATAACATTTAAAATATATCAACATACTTAAATATTACAGATACTAATAATGATAATATGGTGATGATAAGCATAAAAATAAAACTTTAGATTTTAATATAGAAGTAAAAAATTATATATAAACGTACCATTACTGATCGATGTCCAAGCATAAACTGAGAAAAACCGAAACATAGATGGTATGGAGGGGGAGGGGGTTGTAAAAAGCTCTGACGGTTTTTCCCTCTAAATATCAATACTGCAGCTTGTTTTTTTTTTGTTTTTTTTTGTTTTACCAAAATTATACGAAGGGAAACCAAACAAAAGATGTACAATAAGCCTAAACATTTTTAACAGTTTATAATTTTCTGTTAAAAATGTTAAATTGTACATCTTTTGTTTTGTTTTCCCTTTGTATAATTTTGGTGAAACTTAAAAAAAAAAACTTTCGAAATTCGGTACATAAATTTTTTTTCTAGCCAGCCTTGACCTTTTAATAAGTCAGTTCGCTTATGGCTTCCGTGTTAACAGGTCTGATAAAAGAAATTGTCTCCATTCAGTCACATGTGTCAACTTTTACAGCTTTTTTTTTTTTTTTTTTCACCTTGTTTTCTCCTGTGGTTTGAACTTTTAAAATTGATCAGACGTCAGTAGTCAAATTTCATTATCACGATTAATGGTCAGAAAGTCGGTTCAAGAAAGTACAGAATCTACATATTTCTACGTAGCAGTGAAAACAAAAAAAATTTGAACCAGTCAAGATCCGCCTCATTGCTGGATTTAGTGACGTGAAGAGCTCTCAACGTAGCTTTTTGAAATCAGGAAAACAGTCGATACTTCGAGGGACGATAACAAATTTGGTAAGTTGATTTCTATTCTTGGTCTTGCTTGTTCCTCAAATCATTGTACCTAATAAAGGCCACTTTTTTCTTTAATCTTATTTATTTCTTCAGCTTCAAGAAAAGGCCCCTTCCCTATTAATGAATAGGCTACAGCTGTGAAATAATGTTATTTTAATCTGGTCTGCGCGACACACGCTTTCCCTTACCCCCGTTGTGAAAATCAATTTATGAACTTTTAAATAATGTTATATTATTATCATCTACAACAATCACTCAGTTTTATGCGCTTTCACTCTGCATTACCTTTTACGGCTTTGTGTATCACATAATATTTTATTTCCAAAGATATATTATATATTTACGGGAATATTACTGTTTCTATTTTCAAAACAAAAACAATTATAAAGCTATACTTTCGCTCTTTTCACCATTTTATATCGAATTTCTTCGACTTATATATTTTTAAATATATAATAATACAACCTGTTTTTAATAATGCTATCGATGATATGGTTAAATTTCTCAAATCTAAAAAATTAAAGTTACTTGGAAAAATGAAATTAAAATATCAGCATTTAATTCCTATCAGACTATCTTAATCGGAATAAGGAGTATATCATATTCAAACCGCTTAGATTTATTATTTAATTAAATAAAAATTGTTAAGACGTTTTGGAGTTATGCGAAATTCATGGTATAAAGTAGCTTTTCCGGCTCGTCGGTTCTAGTGGAACAGTTGCTGTAACATCTCAGGGATATGCCAAATTCAGTTTAATACAGCTCATCATTATAGAGCTAGAATTACCACATATACCATGAGGCTTATTTATGATACTTGGGGATCCTAAAACGTATATTAGCAGTTAAAAATCGAAGTCTAATATTTTCACGATACTTTTACTTGCTATATATTCCATAGATTGTGATCTCGGCCTAATCACCTCATTGCACGGCCGTTGGCCTAGAAACAGTACGAATCTCTATATGTACTGAGCCCAAGATCCTTCATGGTAGTGGTACAGGTTTTTATATATTCCATAGATGTGTAAGTGAAAGTAAAAACAACTAGGTATACATCTATCTATTAACAATAATAATAATAATAATAATAATTCTTTATTTATTCTGGGATGAGTCCCTTTAGAATAATATAGCAGGAAATAAAAAGTTGGCTTAAGACTCTAGTCTTAGAGTATAATAATTGAAAACAATAAAATTAAACTAACAACATGTATAAATAAGATAAACATAAAAGACAGATTCTAATAACACTAACAAAAATATAAATGTATGTTGACATAAGAACAAAAAAAAAAAGATATAATAAGATTTAAAAAGAGAGAAAAAAAAATCGTGGTTAATCTGAAACTTTTAATCGATTTTTCCGTTATCACCTAGAAGTGAAATATTTCCTACTCTAAGTGGATTAAAGAATTTCTAAAACCTTAGTGATCCTTTACATAATCAAGTGTATATGCAAATCACCATAAAATGAAACATTCCCGTATAATAATCGTAATGAGTTGCAGCAAGTATTCTCACAATCAACTAACAGTCTTACGGTAATTTAGAAATGGTGGTGAACAATGTTTATGGGATGTTATATGATAATTCCGTTAGTTTTAAAATTATATCATTAAAATTTTGTATAAGAATAAAGTTTTTTAAGCTCATAACAGAAAAGTTGTTACTTTCTTCTGATTGGAATAATCATTATGATAGTCTAGATTTTACCTTACGATTCCTTCCTCCACCTGAGATTTTAACCGGTGAAACAAGAGACGGGATTTGAAACTAGGAAGAGAAGAGGGGAAAATAAGGGCGGGGTTCGAGATTGGAAGTTTCAAAAGTTGAAAGCGGAGCCTAAGAAGGATTATTTGATCGTTGCATTAAGGCAGGTCGTTATCAGCTAAGGGTCAGGAGAACTCATCTAACGAACCATATTGAAATATAATTTCAGTTCAATAGAATACACATTATAGACATACGTCCATGAAACAATGTAATCAAGAAATGTGAAATATTAATCAACATTTCAATAAGGAACATTATGAATGATGTGAATATTATAAAAAAAAAAAAAAATCAAGATACTCAATTTCGAAACGGCTTTCGATTCTATTGATCATCATAAAAAAAAAAAATAATAATAATAAAAAAATAAAAAAAACATTGATCTAAAAAAAAATACATTCATTCATGATTACTTATCAGGTTGCCTCTTGATGCTAGAATACAAAAAAAATAAAAAATAAAAATAGGAATGTGTATATCAAGCATAAAATATTATGATCATAGCATGCTCAGCTGTATTCATAATATAATATAAAGAATTAATATAAATATAATATAAAACTAGAGGTCATCTATGTCAAGCATAACATCTTAATAGCTTACTATGTTAAAAGTCGCTGGTACAAACTTGGCAGGAGGCCCTAGGATCTTTTTATGGGAAGAAAAGTCCTTAGTTATGCCGTCCTTCAGAAGGTGGTCCCAAGCCTGTGTGATTTCAGGTACTTGTTAAAGACGCCTATCCTATTTATACCTGGGTAGGCAAAGTTCATGACTCCTACTATAGAATCGTCCGATTATCCACATAAGAAAACAAACAAACAACATAAAATTAGAAAAAGTTGTTTCGGAAAAAAATGTCTGAACGTTGAACAAATGTTATGCTATCTTTATGATAAAAACTGGACAGTAGAGTACAATCATTGTAAAATATATAGACACTGCTCTAAAACTTTATTAATTTAACTATAATTAAAATCTGTTCCATATATAATATCAATTGTTTATTGTTATTTGATATTGTTTTATTCTTGAGCCTTGTACCAAGTGCTTTGTACCAAGCATTTGGCACCTTTTTACGATTTCCTCAAAAACGGCTCTAACGATTTAATATCGTGTAGGTTTCATTCTGATAGAAATAGTCTGACAGGGCTTAAAGCCGATATTTTAAATTTTTTTCCTCTAAACTACCTTTCCGAAAGATTAATCATATCACCTTAATGACATTGATGAAAGACGGCTACATATACAAGTTAGACAAATTTGATGACCAAATAAAGGATAAAAGATAAAAAAAACTATTTTTTATCGTAAATTTGGGTGTTTTGATATTAAGAACAGTACTGTAAACGTATAATATATCGATGGAAAGAGATAGATTTTAGAAAAAATACTACCTGATATACATAGTTGTAAAAGGTAATATAAAGTGAAAAATGGGGAATAAACTTATTACTGATTAGCAATTTAATATAGTTATATTTCTTAATCTAAATAATATATCTGTGGCGGTTCAGGTGGAAAGAAAGCTGTATGTTAATTACTCTATTTTGGGTATTACGTAAAGTTTAAATCGCTCATCTGTAAAATAAAAGATTTTGATTTAACCACTTATTCACGACTGCCACAGATATGTTTCCAACGAAAATGAATACACGTTTTATTAAAATCACTTCAAATATTTTTCAAATTAAACTATATTTACTAGATTTTATCGGTCAAAATAAGTGAAAGTCGTGTGATGCCCGCCAAGATTTTTGTTTGTTGCAATATGCTTATAGGAATAAACAAAAAAGTTTAAAAAAATATTAACCCAAAATATTAGGATCTAAAAGCTCTTCTGTAGTGATCACTTCTCTCTATATAAAATGATATCGCGATTCTTGGTTCCCGGGAACTTCTCCTAAACCACGCTACAGATTTTGATACGGTTTTCATCACTTAGGGCATTCTTTCCCGATGGCTTAGAAATAAAATACATTACAATTAGGTTTTTCTTTAAGTAGGGAAAATTTAATTTTCTGTAATTAAGGCATTAAAAATCTTTTCTGATATATGAGTACCGACATAGACTTATGATATACAATTGTAAAAGCGCAAAATTTTAGAAACGTTAATATACTACACAATAAGTTGTACAAGTTGACAGACTGTCGTTTGTTTGTTTGTTTATTCGTTTAACGTCACTTTATGCTACTATGGCTAATCGGACGATGCTACAGTGGGAGTCCTAAATTTTGCCTATCCAGGTTTTATTAGGATAGGGATCTTTAACGAGTACCTGATACATCGCACAGGCTCGGGACCACCTTTTAACGTCCCCTCCGAAGGACGGCATAACTAAGGATTTTTTTCTCCCATTAAAAAATCCTAGGGCCACCCGCAGGTTTGAACCCGCGACCTTTGGCATAGAAAGCTGTTATGCTAGCAACTACGCTATGGGTGACCCATGACAGATTGTCGTTATCAGCCCATTAACTTATGATCACATATTATTTGTAAATGAAAGAGGTTATAGGATTCAGTGTTGCTATCGTAAAGTATCGTACAAGTTTTATTGCATCATACAGCACTCAAGATTTGAGAAAAAATATTAGGTACCAAATTGTAAGTTGGTTAAATAAATGGAAAGTTTTCATAAATCCATAGACTGACTTTGTTATTAATTACTATAAAGATGATTTCATGGAAACAGATGATTCACTTTAAAATAAATGTGAATTTCATAGAAACTTTTTATAATTTTTTTTTTTTTTTTTTATCATTTATTTTTACATCCACACCTGTCGCTCAGCCCGTGACAATAAGCGGATTTGATAACAATTGATATAAAGGGCATGTCAGGCATGAGGGAGGTCGATACCAATTGGCATCTACTCCTAACTTGAATTTTAAAAGAGTTTACTTAAGGAGATCTCTTAGCCAGCTTCTTTTCAGCCTTCTTTGAATATTCCCTGGCATGTCTGTCGTGGCCATGTTTTGTATGAGTTTGTTAGTATTTCCGTAAAGTTTGTCAAAAAATTTTATATAAGAAGTCCGAATGTGATTTTGTACCATTGGTATGTGTAAGTCTGTATGTAAAGTTTTGTTACTGACATACCAGGGTGATCCAGTAATAAGTCTTAAAGTTTTTGATTGAAAAGTCTGGATTTTTGCAATCCTAGTCGGTTTCGCTATTCCATAAATTTGAGAGGCGTATGTCCATATGGGTTTTAGTAAGTAGGTATAAGTACTTAGTTTTTGTCGGATTTTTAAAGAAGAGTGTTTGACAGTAGAGAATATAGAAGTCTTAGTCGATTGTTGAGAGTCAGCCGCATCTGCTTAATGAGAGGCTCCCATGTCATCCTTCTGTCGAAAGTGAGTCCTAAGTAATGGACTGTGTTGGTTTGTGTTATCGGTAAGTTGTTTATGTAGACTGGAGGGCAAGTGTCGTGTCGTAGGGTGAAGGTGATGTGTTGCGATTTGTCAATGTTGAGTTTTATTTTCCATCTTTTAAACCAGTCTTCTATAAGTATTTTAAATAGTTCATTTGAAAAATAAAATAATAATTAACCGAATAAAATGAGAGCTGTTGTTATGTCCTGTTTTTATTTATTTATATTTTATGTTCGCACCTCTGCTTATATTATTATAAGCTCTGTAATATTATTGTAACCATTAGATTCTTTATAATGTAAGGTTATCCATTGCAGTGATTATCGAATATTTCCGCTCTTAAGTCTCTTTTTCTCTTCTCTATCTATATATAAAATGTTATTTATGTTATAAATTTTTACAGCGATTTTTGTTTCTGTGATAAACTCTAAATCGGTCAAACAATACATTGTAAACATAATAGGGGTACTCACTACGTTTGATATAGCATGCTATTTGTGCTATTGTGCTAAACCCATCAATTTTATACAGGAAATAACTGTAGAAACTCGACGGGTTTAGCAAAATAACACAAATAGCATGCTATAGCAAACGTAGTGAGTACCCCTAATGTTACTATAATACATTCAAATAGCACACGAATGAAGCAGGGGCGACTCCCTAGTGTAATATAAAGAATGAAGAAAATGAGTTGGACATATAAGATTAGAAGAAATTTCCAGGATATGAAGAAAATCCCAAATATTTAAAAAATACGATATAGAAGTCTGTAGGGAAAAGGGGTGCTGCCATGAAGAAATTACACGCTAATATGGAACATTTGTTATATTTTTGTGCCGACGTTTCGGCCTACATTGTGGGTCTTCATCAGAGCTAAGAGAAACATGATAACCGCTTATTAGTGTGTACACTATGACGACCTCACCTCCTACTAACTTCTCCATCATATAGTCATTTTTAACGGTCAACTAAAGCTCCATCATTATGTATGCTCTTATCCGGTGCCTATAAACAGATAGCAACGGTTTTCTTGTTTCTCATAGCCCTGATGAAGGCCCACAATGTAGGCCGAAACTTCGGCACACAATTAGTGAGTTATTTCTTCATGTCTCCAAACCTCCATCGGACATCTCCATCTTATTGTTTCACCGGTATACTAAAAATCAATCATTTACAATCGTATGAAAATACCTGTTTTATAACAGCTGCATTTAAAAAAAAAAATTTAAAAAAATTTTCTTGGATCAAGTCCCCTTAGAATAATGAACAATGAACAAGAAGAAATCCTTATGTTCTGGTGACTAAAAAAATATATAAATACATATAAAAGATCAAATATTCATTATATCAATAAATCTTTGCATATTTATACTATATAGGTATATTTTACAATAGAGATAGGCAGCGAATTCCAGAAGGATGATAAGGAACGAACGAGTTGTGAAAGGATGCAGTTTTATGTGATAGGGTATAAATATTGATTGACTGGGTGCTAGTATTTAACGAATGGATGTCAGAGCGGAGGGTGAGGAACTCAGTTATGTAGGAAGGTTTTCTATGTTTTAAAGTTTGGAATAGGTAAGAACCATGGAAATATTGCCGTCGAACAAAAGGATAAAGCCATTTTAAGTTGGTATAATAGCCAAAAAACATGGTTACGGCTCCGAAAATAAATCTTATAAAATAGTTCATAAGACGTTTTAATTTTATATATAGTCATAAAAACATCACAATGTTGTTCATTATCACTATTTGGCTAATAGATTTATTTTGTCTATTCTATTTACATAATTTCATTGATATGACTAATAGAATGAAGAAGATACTAAGAGATTCAAAGATAGAGATACAAACCATAAGAGATGGCCAATATTTATTACTGGGAAGCCGGTAGCCCTTCCAATCTCCTGTCGATATTAAAGGAAACCCACTTGGCATGGCAACACGTAAAGGATCCCTTATTCCATATTTCCCCTGCGGTTTCCCTTTTAGTCCCACCCTTGGGTTATCTATATAAAGTTAGGCCACGGGACATGCAATTAGGGCGATGTGAGATAAGAGGATCGTGGATAACCAACATTACCCGATATGCAAAAATTCCTGGAGCAATCAACTGTCTTTGCATTTTAATAGCTTTTTTTTTTTTTTTTTTTTTTTTTTTAAACTTCCATGAAAATGAGAATACAAGGCAGTGAAAGACAGGTCCATAGACGTAAGGACCAAGAAAGGTCTATTTTCATATTGCTATATTTTTGATCCGCTGCTTTTCTAAGGTAGCGGTACCCTCAATACAGTATTAACTATTATATTTAATGTATTTATATATTATACCTTTTGGAACCATTGGAGTTATTTTCCAAAGGTATCGTGTTAACCGATCTCAGTAGGTGACATGCAGGGTTTCAATAAATGACATTATTATTTAAAATCAACTTACACATATACAATCTATTTACACAATACCTGAGAATACTGAGGGATTTCTTATAGTTAACCTTGCTAAAGTTTATTAGGAAAAGTAAAAAAGCTCGATCATGGGCACCTCATGATCTCACTGAGCGGCAGCAAGACTCCATGTTTCAAAACATACCGTGCAAAAAATGAAGGAACTGTGCAACGAAGTTCTTCCGCACTCACCATATTCTCCCGACTTGCCTCCAACAGATTACCATCTGTTCAGGAACTTAGACAGCTTCGTCAAAGGAAAACTTTTTGAAAATGATGATCAAGTGAAAAGTGCGTTTTCAGATTTTGTTTCACTTCAAAGTTCAGAGTTTTTCAGTTCGGGGATGAAAAATTTGGTGTCACGTTGGGAAAAATTTGTAGAAAAAGATGGTAAATGCTTCGAATAAAATTATTTTGTTTTCATATCTTATTTTTAATAAAAATCCTTTACCTTGAAAACGGACATTTCATGTGACACGACCCAATAACATAAAGGATAGCGCAACCTTTTTGGCTTATTTTGATTTGGTAAGGTCGTAAACTACCCCATCCTCACCATAAAAGTAGTGCGTGTGAGAGAGAGGGAGAGAGAGTAAAAGAAGAAAGAGATTTATTTTCCTAAGTACTTTCTCCCACATTTCATCCCTGATAATTCAATTTAAAATAAAGTTTCTTTTTAGATAAGGATCTTCAGAGTATTTATTTATACTTGATGAGTAATGAACTACTGGAAAAAAAAAACTCCTTTGAGAGAGCTCTTGGAGAAAACTGGTCCTCTAACCTAATCAAAAAAGGAAAGACCCTTCTGATAATCTATTTTACAGTCAGCACTTAATTAATGTAACTAAATTATTAAATCAACTGAAATAGGGTAGTTGGAGGCGGTGTTTGATGACGCTAGTTGGAGGTTACACGCGCAGCTATAACTGGACACAATGAAAGGAGTTGCAGCCGCGGTGTGAGTTGGGGCCTTGTAATCTAGCGAGTCGATATCTTGGGCCGTCTTCGATTATAACTTGCTTTCTCTATCGGGAAAATGAGGAGTAATTGGAAACCATGCCTCTTTTATAGCACTAATATGGTTAGCCTTGTATTTGTCGTTTTTGGAATCTGAAAAGTTTTCAAACACACCTCGACTTCCACTTTAATTAAATATTTTAATACCTATTTGTTGGCTTATTCGAGTAGCGATCTACACAATTACGACCTAACTTTCCTTTTCACAATCAGTGAAGTTATATTACCCTAATGTGCCTTTATGTTCCAAAATAAAGATCATACGTAGTCTCATACGAGGCGGGGGACAGACAATGTTCCCGCCACCGTGGGCAAGGAAGGCCGTCCTCTAGACACATGGTCAACGTATGTGTAAACTTGAATGAAACTGACTAAAAAATTAAATGGATCCGTGACTCACATCCGGAACTTGAATGAAATTCACAAAAAAACATGAATGGATCCGTGACTCATCGTAAGATTACGTCATCATACGCGGGGGCACCGGCCCAGAGCCATCTGCTCCGCGCTGTTGCCAAATCTACATACACTGTTGCCATCTAACTTTTTTCAAAAAAAACGAGGTCAGGCAACGACCCCAAAACAGCCTCACACTACTCAAGGACACCCCCCCTCGCCCTAACACAACACCCCCCTCGCCCGCACAAGGTCGGTCAATGACCTCTCAAGGTCAACATTAACCCTACTACTGCATGATATTGCTCCTCAAGGTCAGAGCTCCTAAAAAATTCCTCAACACCCTTTTATCAACTACTATCATTTCCTACTCATTCAACCAGTTTTTTCTTCTTTATTCAGCCGTATTCTCAATTTGTTATTGATTCATTGAATATCTTCACGATTTAGGATACTCAGATTGATTAATTTATATTTTTAGCCAAACCTTTTTCCCCGATATATCATCAACCACATATATCAATGAGCTATTCTATACCTTTTGATCAACTGAACAGTCCTTTGGAAATTGAAAAAAAAAAAAATCAATTAAAAAAATAATTTAAAATTTCAAGTTTATACTTGACGCTAACGCTCTACACATCCAAAAAACTAGGAAAACGTTCCATTCTTCATCTAACTATGCAATGTACTAGGTGAGGAATATTTTGCTATATCAGGTTTAATTTCCAATATGCAGTTTTCAGATCCATCGCAAACTCTAAAATTGATCTATATTTCTAGTGCGGAATTGGTCTATACTATACTAAGTGTCTGAGCCTTAATTATTTGTTAAATAAGCGCATAAGATTATTTTTTTATGTTTATTATGGTTTTGTTCAAGATAAAGAAAGGAAAAAACTACTGTATTAAGTAAACAGTTTTGATAAACTGTCTAACTAGTAGCCATTTAGCTACTCCTGATAGCTAATACAGTACAGCGGTCAAGGTTTTTATTATTATTTTCTTTATCAATATTTTTTTAATTTTTTGTTTATATATATAAATAAATATATATGTATATATATATATATATTTATATATGAATGAATGAATGAATAAATGCTTTATTTACATAATATACAAAATAGTAATAACATATATGTATATACATTTTTTTTTAGATCAAAGCCCACAAGACAATGGCGTTAAGCCGTCTGTCGAGTTGCCCCTTTTTCTTTTTTTCAGTTTTGATAATAATTTTATATATATATATATTTTTTTTTGTAACGTTATGATTTATTTTTATTTATTGTAAAGATTTAATAATTAAAATGCTGTACCAAAAATTTTCTGTATTTTATCTTCACAAAATTCCGCGACTTTAATTCCTCTTTCATCTATTTTACTGTCTTTTGAATTTTTGATTTCAGTTGTTAAGTTTGTTCTCTCTAAAATTCCATTAGGACATATTTTCAATTTTCCAGTGTGAGCATTCCAGTCACCGATAAGAACAACATCATAATTTCTAGTCAATTCAATTAATTCTATTACTTCATCAAATTCACTATTCCAATTACTGGAATTTAAATATATCAGAACCAGATATATTATTTTTTCATTAATTTTTAACTTAATTAAAATTTTGTTTTGAATAATGCAGTATATATATATATATATATATATATATATATATATATATATATAAATTATATTATTATTTAAATATAAAATATTTTATTTTTATTTTATTTACAATGTTCATATGTAATGAATAAAGGTGACAGATTGTATTATCTCTTAATAAAATAAATTTATAAAAAAAAAACAAAAAAAAAACAGTACAAAACAGAGACACGGCAAAATTTTATTTATTTATTACTGAAAAAGTATACTATATTTTTATTAATGGAATAGTATTCTTTCAAGGGCTGGTAAAGCATCTTAATAGGTACATAGCAAAGATACATTATATTGAACTTTTATTAACTTCACTTTCCACATAGTCCCAATTGCATAGATAGATTATTTAAGTATTCTAATTAATTTTTATGGTGTTTTTTAATGATTGATGGAGTAGATATATACTATATATGTATAAACATTAACTAAGATTCCGTACTGTTTTGTATCCTACTGCAACCTTTTTAGCTTTGTCTCTAACATTTAGGTATTTTTGGTGGTGAAATTTTTCAACATTTAATTTTTAACGAATTTTAGAACATTTAGTTTAAACACACACTTTTAGTTACTAGTGGTAAGTGTATAAATACCATTAGGAAACATACAACGAAATATTTATGTGGGACTTTATATCCATTATGGTAAGGAAAGGGGATATTTTGAAAATATTTAATGTATAAGATGATTCATCTGCAATAAAGCCTCCTGTCATTTCTACGAATTAATATGTCTTTTTTAATAAAAATGAGGAATTGAGAATACAGATACTTCATTTGTCATAGTTCCATCTGAATTTGTGATCTTAACACAAAGAAGGCTTACTCACATTCCTAATCCCTTGGCAAACTCCCTATCTAGTTCCAAACATCCATATAACCCTCCTCGTAGATTCAAGCGGCAGTGGTCCAGAGACCTCTTGTAAATATGTTATTGGAGTGCTGGCAATGGCCAGCTTCTCCACTCATGCCCTGAGTGTATGTGAGACATACACATGTACTAGAACCTAGCGCCCTCGCTCAGCCTCCAGACCAGTCACGCGGTTGAATGAGAGGCGCTGGGATCTTCTGGCATTGTGCCTCGACATCCACTAGTGGATCTCGAGGTTTGATTCAGTGATCCCAGGGGCAGTTTATAAATATTGTAAATAGGTATGAATGTGATCAAGATTGTTATTATTATTTTCTATATAATATTTATTTAATTTTGTGTATTTAATTTTTTATTTGTTTAATCTTTATTAATTTTTCGTTTAAATTTTATTTACAATGTGCATATGTGATGAATGATTTATTCTATCTCTAATACTCATTGCCCTAGAAGGTGGCAGATTGTATTATCTCTTAATAAAATAAATTAAAATTTAAAAAAATAAACACAAAGAAGAAAGCGTGAAACAATAACTGGTCAGAGGAGAAACGACATAATCTCGTTTGGACTTATTCTGAAGAAATGACTTGTGTAACCTTATAATACTTTTCTACTCTGGAACAGTCTAAAGGTAAACATACAGAAACTGGTGGAATACAGACAGCCCTTTGATGTATTAAATTAAAACATATTGGAGAGTAGAAGCGTTTGTTATACAAAGTTTAATTAGAGAAATTTTCCCCAAACAAATTTACCTGACAAATAACAAACATGAAAAGTAGTAACGAACTGGACGTAATCTGAGACCCGATGAGCTCCCGTAAATGGAGTAGGAGCCGGAAAATAATCCCTGAAAGCAGACTGAAGGAAAAAAGACATAAAAAGACAAAAAAAAAAAAAAAGAAAAAAAAAAGGACAAGGGCACAAAAGGATATAAGGGGTGGAGGAGAAAGAGAGCGAGCGAGAAACAATGAGAAAGCAGGGCTTGAATCAGGACTGGATAATGCCACAGTTTTTCACTCCTGAATTTTCCAGCGATTTCACCATGTGAATAATATCCTGTCACTGCACAATGCGTTTCAGTATGAGGAGCCTTCCAATTAACTAGTGTTCAGTTTGCAGTAGCTATGCTATTTTAGCATAATACATGTTTAATTTTAGAAATATTTGTCAATGCATTTCCCTTCTATACATTCTGATTATTTAGGTCGGTGTCCGTTTCCGATTTACTTTAACAAAATACTAAATAATAATAGAGATAGTGAAGAAATGACTATTTAATTTCAGATAAAAACATTTTAAATCGTTACACATTACTTTATTATTATTCCCAAATAATGATATGTGTCTCAAATAAATAAGATTGCTATTTCCGCACTGTGTCCCTTTAAAAAAAACTGCCTAATGTTAGAAACCAGCCTTACAGACTGGACCTTCTCCCCATCACATCGCCGCACTTAAGTTTGCAGCTGAAGATCATTATTCACAGCTGCTACAGTCCGGGCAGCTCTGTTGTATGGTGCTCTTATATTTACACATATCACACCACACACTGCGAACAAATTACAGCTATTTAAAAATGAGGTGGTCAAAAAAATATCCAAGAACAGTTCAATTTTCAAGGATAAACCTATTAATGCCCATAAAATGTTAAACATTCCAATAGTAGAAGAATTCATTTAGCGATTTCACGTTCAGTTTTATGAAACTATAAAACACCGGCCCTAAAGCGCTGAAAAAATGCTGTTTCATCCGATTAGGTAATAAATAGATAAATATAGGCCTAACTCGTTTTTTAATGATATCATACAACTAGAGGCAAGATATATTAGTTCAAGAATCATTTTTAAAATATTTAAGGACTGCACAGTCCCTTAAAATGTATAGAGCTTACAGAAAAAGAAATAAGTTAGAAATAAACAGATAGAACGAAGGATTATAAATAATAAGGATCAGGAAAAAAAAAAGGAAAATATTCATGTCACTTTGTGCTAATTAAGTAGGTTAAGTGCGAAACCTCGAATAACTTTTTTTACTTTCACTTACTATATATAGTAAGGGGAAGTATTGCGATCGGGAAAATTTTCGAATTCCAGTTTTCAACGGAAATACACGTTTTAGGGTCCCCTGAGTCCAAATAACCAAGTCCCGCAAAAAGGTCTGTGTGTGTGTGGTAACCCCCGGACGGAAACGGTATGTCCTATGAAACTGAAATTTCATATTTAAGACAACTATACGCCCGAGACGTGACAAAACTTTTTTCATCAAAATGAGCTTATCAGAAGAGGCACTTTATACCATGCATTTTGCATCTTTTTTCGATTTTCTCGAAAATGGTTCCGACGATTTTTATTAAACTCGCTATATCGATCTAAAATTTAATGGGCTTTAATTACATGTAGGTTTTATTTGGATAAAAATGGTCTGTCAGAGCTTAAATGCCGATATTTTAAATGTTCTTCCCCTAAAGTACCTTTAATTTGTATATTCAATAATAAAAACTAGATTATCTTGTTAACGCTGATGAAAAACAGGTAAATATATAAATTGAATAAATTCGATACCCAACTAAAGGAGAAAACAGAAGAAAAGGATTAATGCAGCTATGAAACTTGTATAATTCCTGTTTAAGGCAACGGTATTTCCATAATGTATGGAGGAATGCAAAACTATTCCCTCTCATGAAACCTGCCCAATCTAGAAATGAGCCATCTCACTATCGTACAGTACTTTTATTACCTAATATGGGAAAAGTCGAAACATATGGGAAAAAACGATCTTGAATTACCTAAGGGAATTCTGCGATCAAAATGACATAATCCCACCGGAACCCCAACAGAACATTGTTTGATTAGACCGCACAACGAGGTGACCAGAAACTTGAACTCGAACAAGGAAACTGCTATGATATCCCTCGACTGCTCCAAAGCATTTGATTATGTGACACACGAAATCCTCTGCTAACAACTGATTCAACTAGACTGTCCAGAACAGTTATTATATTCGGCCATTCAATCGTTTTTGAGCAATCGCTGTTTAGCAGTAAAAGTTGCGGGACAGCTGTCCGGTTCTGTCTATCTTACATGTGGTGTTCCACAAAGAACAGTGCTGTCTCCTATATTATTTTCGATTTACACTTCTAACATCGTTGGAAGCAAGTACAACCTGTATCAGATCTTTCCGACGATATTGCAGGCACGAGCAGCAGCTTAAATTAAAGCCAGTGAGTCTCTCAAGCAATCACAAAATGCCTGTCAAAATATTGCTTTAAGGCTGAACCGGTTAAATATATAAGATAATCCTGATAAATCAAAGGGGATATGTTATTCGTTCCAGAAAGGTAGGGACTAAATTCCGTTAAGCTTTAATCTAAACAAATGTCACAGTTATTTAGATTAAATCTTACACACGGAATCACATTCGATATACATTTGAAATTTTAAGTTCGCTTTCTCAAAATAATTAAATCTGTTAAGACGAAGAATGTTCAGGATTAATCATATTAATACCATCTCTAAGTTATCTCTTCCACTAAAAGTGATCATATACAAAACTATTCCTTGTCCGGCACTGTTGTATGGCCACAACTTTTTCCGCACTTAGCGAAATCAACGAAAAAGAGTACCAGACCCTACAAAACTGCATCTTAAGAAGAATCGCAAAAGGGACAAAATTCCAAAGAGTAAAAACAGCGAAATTACATGGTGTTGAAAATACCAACAATTAAAAAATGTTAAAGTAAGAGGGACCTCAAGTTTTTTGAATCAGCAAAATTTGTATCTGACCCTTTATTTAATCAAGTGAAACTGCCAGGAACGGCTCAGCTACGGCAGAAACTCAATAAATATATTATTTCAAGTTTTAGTTGTACGGCCGAAACAAACTGGAAGGTGAGTCCCATCACCTGAATTATTACTTAAAATGTTATTAATCTCCAAACGTTACGTTGAAAAGATGTAACTCCTTAAAATGCATGATTGCAGAAAAAGGAGAACCTTCCAGCATTGCAACTATTAAAAGAGAAAATAAGAGGCTAAGGAAAAATAAAACATGTCCGTATGTACTCCAAAAATGACTGTCATATAGAGGTACTCAAGGTATGATGGTCAAATGCATTAGGTTGTCATAACATAGCAGGTATTCTATGTTATCTAGAGGTAAATGCATATTCTTTTACTTTCTATAATCGTGTTTTCTGTAGGACTCTTCCCCAAGACAAGAGCCCTAATCGTTGTTAAAACGCTGGCAGTTATGAATCCATAACTAATTATGACCACCCCTTTCCTTCCATTTACAATTATGAGGTTATCCCCTCCCCTATTTTATTAGCAATAAAACTTCTATTGAAAGAGTAACGAGCATTTATATTATGGTAGTGAAGATAAAATCAAGAAATGGGATCGGCTTTATGGCCGTTATAAAGTTGGCAAGGTGGGAAGCTCTGTTCACCAAACACTTCTCCTTCCTCACATCCTTTCATCCCCCTCCCCTCCTTTTCTCTTTTTTATGGCCTTATTTCTAGAGCCGTTATCTATAAAATCGAAAGATCCAGTTGTGGTTATATATATTTCTTTTTAAAGAAAACTGCGTGCGCTATCAAACACAGAAGATCCGAAAGGCCACATCTAGGCATCTTGGGTCAAAACAAGTCAAGCTCCATAAATAATTATTTATTATTTTATCCTATTGAGGGAATCCCATGGCTGTGTGGCTAGCACTTTAGTCTACCACGCTCAGGGTTGTGAGTTCGAATCGCAATACCGGATAACCTTTTTAAGCATGCGATTAAATTTACTCACGACCTCACCCCGGGTTGTAAGAGCCGTCAGCCAAATGGTGACTGCTCCCAAAAATAGGCGTATGAAATAAGAACTCTATAAAGTATCATCGAGAATCCCTTCCCAAAAAATGTATCTAATAATTCGAAGTTCTGCCGCTTATGCCAATTAGCAATATGCCACCAATAAATATTAGAAACTATTTCCATTGGTAGTTAAAGCCTTGATCCAAGCTTGTTATTTGTCTCTCCGTTCATAGTCCGACCAAAATAATAAAAAAGGAAATATTATAGTCATTTACAACTGTATTAAACAAATACAACAAGTAAATGTGCTGTTTAAATACATGACACGAAATTGGCATGTGAATGAACTACCCATTGATAGTACTTCAATAACTACTTAAAGGATGCCAAAGATTCCGGGTTTAAACCTGCCGGTAGCCTTAGGATTTTTTAATGAGAGTAAAACATTAGTTATACCGTCCTTCGCAGGGGACGTTAAAAGGTGGTCCCGAGTCTGTGCCATACCAGGAACTCGTTAAAGATCCCTATCCTAATAAAACCTGGATATGCAAAATTTAGGACTCCCACTGTAGCATCGTCCGATTAGCCATAGCAGCATAAAGGGACGTTAAACAAATAAACAACAACCCATGGGGGTTATTGTTTGGTTAGAATTATTAAAAAACATGTGCTCATGTAAGTTTAGTTTAAAAATAAAGTTTACTTGTTCGACTTGTAAAATTAAGAAACAGATACAACATTTTCTTTTCACAATTTTGTCAATAAACTGAACATAACACATTCGGTTTGACAAAATTAATGATAAAAAACTATTTATATGAAAATAGTAACTTTCATTTATATGTTCTCAATTATATAAATTCGCCAGTTGCAGGATTAGATTAGAAAGACGATATGTCATTGATGAACCACTTTTTTGTTATAAAAATGACCAAATTTTGTATACGACTAACGCTGTTTTGGTATTAGAATAGGAAATGTCATTTCTTGTAAAAAATATTAAATTTAGAACATATTTAATAAAACTAAAGGGTAAAAGGTATCGACGAATTCTATCTTTACAAGGAAGTGTAAAGCTCCTTCATCTGAGAATGTTGAAAAGGAGTATAATAAAGACAATGTCATTATGGATTATTTTATTTGTGACAAATTATGAGACATTCAGTTTTAAGAAGGATTTTGGTTTATAAGGATTAGATGCGAGAGGAATAAGATGGTTAAGTAGAGTCCCAATGCTTGATTCACATGTCCTAATAAGTCTGATAATAGTTTTGTCAGGCAAGTGTTGCAGTGATCGAAGTCCACGAGCAGTTTCACTCGTGTGTGAGGATTACATGTAAGCCGCTAGCCAAGATACAGTCCTTGGCGACCTGTAGCATAGTGGCTGGCATAACAGCCTTCTATGACCATGGTCACGGGTTTAAACTTATAGGTGGCCCAAGGGAGTAAGTAGTTGTGCCGTCCTTCGGAAGGAACGTAAATTGGTGATAATGGGTATATGCGATTTCAGGACTCTCAATAGCATCGTCCGATAAGCCATAGTAGCATAAAGTGACGTTAAATAAATAAACAACATAAGTCCTAGGCATCGAATTTCTCCTATACAATAGTGAGATATTACGAAAGGATACTGTGGGACAGGAAATAGTTTATCATTTTCCGCCAAAGGGTAAGGGTGATTTTTTAGGATTTATTTTATTGTTACCCTTCTTAAATGGCTGTAATGGTGCCACGAATTTGGCTGATAATTACATAAAAATATACATAATGGAAATTTTGTGATTTGATTAATTACTGAATTAAAAATATTTCGAAATATTTTCTTCTCGGCGCATTGGAATCAGGTCCTTAGAAACATCCAGAACCAGGAAATGGGAAGTGGGCTGTTAATTCAACTCTTTGGACCTGATATTTACAATAATTTGTCAATCCATCCCTATAGAGTGGTTTAGAAACCACTCTGTCACTCTCCAGACTGTGTGGTTTTAAATTACTAAAATTTGGAATTTTTGATATAGAGAACATGGTACAAACGTGTGTGGCTGATAAAGAAAAATTGATTGAGGAAGGTTGATAATATAGATATATAAAGAGAAAAAAAAAACATGGTGATGAATTTTCCTTTAGGATTCTAAACCGCAAGATCAGTAGAAATTAAGAAATACATATTCATACGTCAATATTTGTCTTCGTGTCAAGCCTCCGAACCACTTTGAAGTAAAAAATATATATCTTACCTTTTTCATCTGTTCCACTAGTAAAACATTTTTCTGATACTTTGATAATGTTTCTGAGTTAATGTACGAATGATAATAAACTTAACCGATTTATTTTCTACTACCTATCTATTTTCGAAAATAGATAAATCAAATTTGTTTTTCGAAACATAAACGTCTAAGCGAATTTAGGCTTGAGGAGCTATTACATGACGTCACATCCCGCTCATCCAATGACGTAGACGGGAGATGAAGTGGGCGTAGCTGTAAATAAGGGGCGCCAATGGAGTGGATTATCTCCACCGGGCGGCCTCCCATTGGTGCTATATTAGCCAATAGCTTTCTGTCTTAGTTTTTTTAGCTACACTTGTGATATTTTTCAAACTGATAAGTTTAGTGGCACAGTTAAAGAAGGATAGAGAAATGAGTAAAAGAAAGAAAAAAAATTGTTATTTTTTCAGCTAACTTACTTTGAAAAATACATGATGAATAGTAACATATTTATAAATGTATCTTTAGAATTCAGAAGGCCAATTAAAGAATCACTAGCAAATATACCACCGCTTATTTGTAATCAGTAATTTTATCATGGCTGCGGCAGAGTATAGTGATAAGTGGAATCTAAAGTGCAGGAACTCACTGTAATCGCCCGGCACTAATGATTTTGGTTAAGTGCACTTACGAATGCTTGCGGTTCTAGAGCCACCTGGATTAACGCTCAAAACTATGTTATTGCACTCTAGGGATTACAGCAGGCTAGTGTATAAAGAACAGCCTAGTGGTATTTTGTCGTATTACTTATCCGATAGCACTACTGAAAAAAGGAACTTTCAATGAGTTACTAATTTAAAGATTTTTAAAAATTTATTTCGAATAATTGCATATTGTCTCACTGTCTGTTATAATCGATGTCAACATGGTTTTATAAAAAGATATACGTATAATTTTTTCAAATGCTCTTTTATAAAATATATTCAGTGATTTGGCTCTAAATGTCGTCCCTCTTGAAGGTTGTAAATATTCCACATTATTCAGTGTGTTTTATAACCATCGTTACCCACAATTTGCTATTTAATAATTAAATGTCATTAATTACCCGAGAACTTAATGTGATGAGTTATAATTCACTTTTTTTTTCGTAATACATTTTTAATAAAATTTACAACTTTATATTATTATACCACAAGTAAAAAAGATAGTTTACATGAAAAATATGAAGGTAAGCTGCCCATTGGCAGCACTCTAGTAGTCAATCTAAACAAGAATATTTCGAAGCCATCTTCTCTCTTCAGACGACTCGGTGGTTTATCAGGAATTTAAGATGAAACAAGGATTGAAACTAGTGGATTAGAGTGGGAATGGAGTATGTCATGGAAAGAATGATACCTGATATGGGCCGAATCAGCTACATATATAACATGGAGGTCTTTATGAATGGCTTTATTCGAGACCAAGTAAGGAGAGTTGAGGATTTGACGAAGGATTTTGGATTGTAACGATTAGATACGGAAAGAATCGGATTGTTTAGTAGAGCCCCGTAAGTCCGGTAGACCTTATGATTACCATGTAAATTAGTCTTTTGTAGTTAAGTAAAAGGTTAGAGCGTCTAGTAAGTGTTGGAGTAGCCGAAAACGTCGTGCAGTTTCTTGTCTTTTCAGTCTTGTGTGCGGATTCCACGTAAGGCGTTTTCAAGCAGAAGACCTAAATAGCGGATCTGTTTAATCGGTACAAGCGGAATTTTATTAAAGGACACTGTAAGGTAGGATGTAATTGATTTTCAACAAAGGATAAAGGTATACGTTAGGATATATAGGTATACGTTGGGATTTACTGGAATTGATTTTATTTCTTCGATTCTGACACCATACCTCAAATGTCTCTGATGTGGGATTTGAGAGTTTGAGAAGCGATCGTAGTATCGTTATTCACTGATAATACGCAAGTGTCATCGGCGTAGGTATAAAGGAATGTCTTAGGATGGGTTGGGATATGGAGGACTGAATGATTATGATCTGTGAGGACTTAATGATTATGAAGTTAGTAGGAGGAAGGAATTTATGTAGTTTATTATATATATATATATATATATATATATATATTATATATAGACTCGGGCCGAAGGCTATTCTACGCCTGTTCTACGCCAAGAAAGGCTCCCGTGCAGTAAAATCCGCGCTCCAATGCAGACGAGACAACATCCACCAACCGGATACATTGCTGGATTGCTGGAGTGGGAAGTTCGGAATCCAACCTGGTGGTCTGGGATTATGTGATATGATTCTAGGATAGTGTATAGTCGTTTTAGGGGGAGTCTTTCTAGGATTTTACCCATGATGGGCAAAAGAGAAATATGACAGTAAGATGAAGGGAGCTCCAGTGGCTTTTTGGATTTGGGGATCGTTTTAACTATAGCTAATGTCCAGGATTTAGAAAAATATGTAGTGCGGAGTACGAAATTGTAAATAAAGGGGAGGAATAGGATGGCTTTTCTAGGAAGTTGTTTAAGGATTTCGGCAGTGATTAGATCGTGTCCAGGAGCTTTCCGGGAAGGTATTTTGTGAATTAAGTTCAAAATTTTTGAAGGATGAAATGTTTTAGGAGGAATGGCCAACTGGAGTAGAATATCCAGTTCTGCTTCAATGAATTCAAGGTGATGCGGATTAAGGATCTCAGGATGCGGATTGTAAGTTTTAAAAAGATGCTGAGCAAATGTTTGGGATTTTCCAGAATTGATCCAGGATTGAGATTCATTAAGGAGAGGATGATTAAAATCATTGAAGTTTAGTAGTTTCGTACTAGTAGTCCATAGTGATTTGTCAGTAGTTGTGAGTTTTTCGTTTATGTTCAGCAAGTTTTGAATGCTGAATTGTCTGATTTCCGTTTTTAGTTTGTTCGTTAATTTAATGTTTTGTCTAATTGGCACCCAGTCCTATGCCACTTTATTAAACACAAAATATATATATTGCCTTCCCAGAAAATGGTCATTAATGTGGCTATCATTATCATCATTGAAACATGATTGCGAACATAAATAATAAAAAAAATGTTTAAAGTAGCTCATTAAAACGGAGGTAAACATACAATACGGAAAATATTTAACAAGAAATCAGAAAGGGAGATAAATTTATTGAGTAGCCTCACTTGGGCGACTGCGAATCCTACCAGTGATATCTTCTGCCTTGTTGAGAGGGGAAATGTTTTTCAGGAGCACGAACCGTACATATCCGTCTTCAATGCCTTTTCATATCCCTCTACTTACCGAGAAAGATTCAAGTGCCTTGGAGTTTGAAAATGGAAAGGAAACAGATAATGTAATTCAAGCAGAACAGTAAATATCTATATCCTTAACAGAAAACAAGAGATAATTAAACAAGAAGCTTTCTACTTTCATAGCCTAATTACAACTTGATTAAAACTCCTCCTCTGGTAATTAAATAAATCTCATTAGCGAAATAAAATTTGTTATTGAGCATGCAATTTAATATTCTCTCTCGGATCGGAATAATTAAGAGCATGTCCCATTTCAGTTCGTCTTATATATATATATATATATTATTAACATTACTTACTTGACTTAATTTAAATATTAAAATTTGTTTTATCCAAACAATATCCATAGATTGTATGTTTCAAGAATCTGCTGGTGATATATAGCATTTCCAAGTCAATTGTAACCTTTTCCAAGTCAAATGTAACTTTTTCCAAGTCAAATGTAACCTTTTCCAAGTCAAATGTAACCCTTTCCATTTCAAATGTCACCTTTTCCAAGTCAAATGTCACCTTTTCCATTTCAAATGTTACCTTTTCCAAGTCAAATGTCACCTTTTTCTTCACTTCTAGCCTTAAATATTCCGTTTTATTTATTTATTTATTGAAAAATAATTAGTTTAATTAACATTATGACTTTTTTAATAATTTTGGCATATAATAATTGATATTTTTTTTGGGTCTCTTAGATATTTGATATCAAGTTCTGTTTTTTATTAGCTAATATTTATAAAAATTAAATATCGTCTATTTAGTTTTAAGATAGTTGTTGATTTTGATTTTTTAGAGAGGAGGGGTAGTTTTTTGGAATAATTAATGTGTTTTCGGGTATTATAATTAAATTTTTCGAGCTGTATTTTTATCGCCCGCGTGCATTTTAACTCGCATTAAATTTTAATGTTTTTTTATTGATATAGGGATTAATTAATGTGCTTTCGGGTGGTTATGATTACGTTTTTTGAGCTGTATCTTTTATCGGTCATGCGTATTTCAACTCATATTTACTTTTAATGTTTTTTATTGATATAGGGATTAATTATTTTGCTTTCGGGTGGTTATGATAAGGTTTTTCGAGCTGTATTTTTTTCGCTCGCGCTTATTTTAACTAAAATTTACTTTTTATGTGTTTTATTGATATAGGGATTAATTAATGTGCTTTCGGGTGGTTATGATTACGTTTTTCGAGCTGTATGTTTTATCGCTCATGCGTATTTCAACTCGCATTTACTTTTAATCTTTTTATTTTTATAGAGATCTATCCTTGTGTTTTCGCGGGGTTGTGAAAATGTTTAAAAGCTATTTTATTATCACTCGTGCGGATTTCAACTCGCCTTTATTTTTGATATTTTTTTATTGATATTGGGATTGATTGTTTTGTTTTTGGTTCTCATTATAACGTTTTTTGAGCTGTATCTTTTATCGCTTATGCGTATTTCAACTCGCATTTACTTTTAATATTTTTTATTGATATAAGAATTTTTTTTTGCTTTCGGGTGGCTATAATTACGTTTTTCGAGCTGTATTTTTTATCGCTCTCGCTTATTTTAACTAATATTTACTTTTTATGTTTCATATTGATATAGGTGTTGAAAATTGTGTTTTCGGGTCCTATAATTATGTTTTTTTAGTTTTATTTATTTATCGCTCCCGCGCATTTTAACTCGAATTTACTTTTAATGTTTTTTATATATAGAGAGATAATTAATGTGCTTTTAGGTGGTTATGATTACGTTTTTGAGCTGTATCTTTTATCGCTTATGCGTATTTCAATTCGGATTTACTTTTGATATCTTTTATTGTTATAGACGTTTGTAATTATCTTTTCGGGTCTTGTGATTACGTTTTTTAAGCTGTTTTTATTGTCGCTTGCTCTCATTTCAACTTGCATTTGCAGTAGTCTTTCTTTGTTTTTGTTTTAGGGGATTCTCATAACGTGTTTTGAACTTTATTCTTTTATGCGCTTGGGAATTTCTACAAACCGTAGGTATTATGTTATAATATGATGTAAAAATTATTTATTGTTTTTTTGCAGGATCTGATTACATTTTTGATTTGGACGTTACACCGCGATTGCGCATTCTTCTAGATCACTTTTCATTTAAGTTAAAATGTGCACTAGCTATAAATAAATGTCATAAACTCTATTAGTATTCCCGAAAACACTATAAACGATCCCTCTATCGAATATTTATGAAATAGAAAGAGTAACTTAAAATGAGTAACAAATTTGGTTCAAATAATGTTATCAGAACACCCGAAAATAGAATAAACGATTCCTCAATTAAATTATCAAATAATTGTAAGACCGAGTTAGGAAGCGGATCCTTTACAAAAGATTTAGTTAAAAAAAATTACTCAGGACGCTAGAAAAGAAATTATAACTAATCCTTTTATAAAATAATAATAATAAAAAAAAAAAAAAAAAAAAAAAACCTAAACGATGTATATTCCAGCAACGTTATAATGAGAACCCAAAACAAAACAATCAATCCCAATATCAATAAAAAACATTAAAAGTAAATACGAGTTTAAATACGCATGAGCGATAATAAAATACAGCTAGAAAAACGTAATCATAACCACCCGAAAGCAAAATAATTAATCCCTATATCAATAAAAAACATTAAAAGTAAATGCGAGTTGAAATACGCATGAGCGATAAAACATACAGCTCGAAAAACGTAATCATAACCACCCGAAAGCACATTAATTAATCCCTATATCAATAAAACACATAAAAAGTAAATTTTAGTTAAAATAAGCGCGAGCAAAAAAAATACAGCTCGAAAAACCTTATCATAACCACCCGAAAGCAAAGTAATCAATACCAATATCAATAAAAAACATTAAAAGTAAATACGAGTTTAAATACGCATGAGCGATAATAAAATACAGCTCGAAAAACGTAATCATAACCACCCGAAAGCAAAATAATTAATCCCTATATCAATAAAAAACATTAAAAGTAAATGCGAGTTGAAATACGCATGAGCGATAAAAAATACAGCTCGAAAAACGTAATCATAACCACCCGAAAGAACATTGAGTAATCCCTATATCAATAAAAAACATTAAAAGTAAATGCGAGTTGAAATACGCATGAGCGATAAAAAATACAGCTCGAAAAACGTAATCATAACCACCCGAAAGCACATTAATTAATCCCTATATCAATAAGACACATAAAAAGTAAATTTTAGTTAAAATAAGCGCGAGCGAAAAAAATACAGCTCCAAAAACCTTATCATAACCACCCGAAAGCAAAATAATTAATCCTTATATCAATAAAAAAACATTAAAAGTAAATATGAGTTGAAATACGCATGACCGATAAAAGATACAGCTCAAAAAACGTAATCATAACCACCCGAGAGCACATTAATTAATCCCTATATCAATAAAAAACATTAAAATTTAATGCGAGTTAAAATGCACGCGAGCGATAAAAAATACAGCTTGAAAAATTTAATTATAATACCCGAAAACACATTAATTATTCCAAAAAACTACCGCTCCTCTCTAAAAAATCAAAATCAACAACTATCTTAAAACTAAATAGACGATAATTGATTTTTTTAAATATTAGCTAGTAAAAAACAGAACTTGATATCAAATATTTAAGAGACCCAAAAAAAATATCAATTATTAAATGCCAAAATTATTAAAAAAGTCATAATGTTAATTAAACTAATTATTTTTCAATAAATAAATAAATAAAACGGAATATTTAAGGCTAGAAGTGAAGAAAAAGGTGACATTTGACTTGGAAAAGGTAACATTTGAAATGGAAAAGGTGACATTTGACTTGGAAAAGGTGACATTTGAAATGGAAAGGGTTACATTTGACTTGGAAAAGGTTACATTTGACTTGGAAAAAGTTACATTTGACTTGGAAAAGGTTACAATTGACTTGGAAATGCTATATATCAAACTTAAAATCTGGTGAGCGCAACTTACGACTTACCTCCGTTGTTAAAATCAATTTAAATACATTTAGAGATTAAAAATAAATTGTTAAAAATTTTATTAAATTGAATTTTAATAGAAACATGTGTTTTCTTAAATAAACTATTATATTTTTATCTACAACAATCAGTAAGTTTTATCGGTTTTTCATCACTCTCATTTAGCCTTTACAATTATTTGTATTAGATAATATTTTTTCTAAAACCATTAGCTTTTTTAATTAATCCATAAGCGAGTTTAATCAAAATCTTTTAAGCTGTTTTTTAGAAAATCGTAAAAAGGTGCAAAATTAATAGTAAAAAGTGGCTCTTATGGTTAACTTATTTTGATGAAAAAGTTGCTGTAAAATCTCTGCCGTATAGTTGTCTTAAATATGAAATTTCAGTGTCGTACGTTTTTTTATTTTTGCGCTAGACTTACCACACACACACACACACACACACACAAACTCAGACTTTTTGCGGGACTTGGTCATTTGGACTCAAGGGACCCTAAAACGCGTATTTCCGGTGAAAACTCGAATTCTAAAATGATCAAGATCGACATACTTTCCTTTACTATATATTTCATATATAGGTAAGTGAAAGTAAAAATTTAGGAAGAGAAAATATAATAATAATATGAATATCTGTTTATAGCTGTCATTTATAAGTATATGGTTTGGAAAATAATTTTATAATTAACTTGAATTGGCCTAATTGGTCACATGAAGCAGTTTATAATTAATATATAATTAAGTTAAATAATTTTATAATTAATTTGAATTGAAGTAATGACCTAATTGGTCACATGAAGCAGTTTATTTCATTTTTTTTTAAATCTCACACGTTTACTGATCACTTGATTGCTTATACTTAAAGCCGATTCAACTTATAAAGCTTACAAATATAAGAGGCTAAAAATATTTTTATTTAAATTAACTATGTTTGCATTTCTTATTATTTTTTATTATTTAATTATCTGTCTTACTATTATTTTGATTTTGTTTTTCTAGGGGGCTTCTCATTGTTTTATTGTTTTCTCTCCTGAACTGTACGTTAGCAGATTAAATGAAATCATGATCATTTGTACTCCCAAGTAAAGTGTAAAAATGCCCAGCCCGGCTTCAAACCTTCCTTGTTTTATGTATTGTACAATACTCTGTTTTTGTACATATATCTGTTAATAAACATTTCATTTAAAAAACGGGGGATCACCTGTAGTAGTGTGGCTGCTATAACAGGTGGCTAGCATATTAGCCTTCTATCACAAAGGTAACGGGTTCATCGGAGAGAACGTAGAAAGGTGGTCCCGAGCCTTTACGATGTCAGGTACTCGTTAAAGATCCTTGTCCTAATAAAACCTGGCTAGGCAAAATTTAGGACTCTCACTGCAGCATCGTTCGATTATCCAAAGTAGGATAAAGTGACGTTAAATAAATAAATAATAATTTTAAAAATGAGCATGGTAAGTAAATGTATTTTGTCTTTGTTGGCGGAGTAGAGCTTTGGTGCTCAACCGTCAAATTCTTCCCGCATCTAAGCCCTAAAATCCAAAATCCTTCGTAAAATCCTCAATGCCCCTTACTTTGTAACTAATAAACTGATCCATAAAGGCCTTAATGATCCGTATGTTGCTGATTTGTCCCAAACTAAATATCATTCCTTCCATGACAAACTCCATTCCCACTCTAAACCTTTAGCTTCAATCCTTTCTTCCGCTTCAATCCCTGATAATCCTCCGAGGCCTCGAGATGTTCTAGTTTAGAATAATTTTAGAGTGCTGCCGCTGTGTAGTTTCTCTATATGTCTTTTTCATGTCTATTTTCTTTAAGGCTATTTACCAGATATGTTGCACAATACAGTTGTAAATATCAATAAAAGAAGCCTATGTTGGTCTTTTAAAGTCGTTCCGTAATCGAGCAGGATTCATCTTATTTTATATTTTACACTGCTAATTAAAATATAATTACAAATAATTGTCTATTCCTGTTGCTGTTTCTTTCGGATACCATTTAAACAAAACACTTTAAACGAGAAAAAAAATGTGTATTTTAATTATATATTTACAAAGGGGGTGATAAAGAAGCCACCCCGGAGGAATTAGACAGGGAACAAAGAGGCTATGAATATGGAAGGAGCGTCAGCGGAATCGAACGGAATGACGATGAGTTGGATCCAGTTAGCCCCTACCAGCCGCTCACTTTTATAACCTCTTGTTGGGTTAATTGGATTAATGTCTCTCTGTCTCTTCCTCTCTCTTAGGGAGCCATTTATATCTATTATATCCTGGGGGAAGGGATGAGGGAGGGGGTGGATGTGTCGGTCCTCAATGAGGTCTATCATAAGGCAACAAGTTGATCCTACATCCCTACAGGCATAACTCAAAATGTCAAAATAGGTTAGCTTGATACAACAACAAGAAAAGTAAAAAATAAATAAAAAGTTACGATCATCCTATTAATTGCTCCAATCAAGACATCTGCTTAGAAGACTGAATATTAAATAAATTACAGCACTTTTAAATTTTTATCATGGAGAGATAAGTCAGGAATGAGTGATGGACGTCATATTTACGGCAATAAAGCAGAAATCATATGAAACTGGCATATTTATTGACGTTGCTCAAGCTTTTGACCGAGCTGGGTAGATTCTTCTCTTCCTAATCAAAACGATGCTCCCGCATGCCTGAGATCTTTTATTTTATTTTTTATTTTTAGCGTTGTACGTCCTTCCTACTCCAATTATTGCAAACAGGACTCCTTATTATATTGGAAGGTATTGATATATTATACCCAAGGAGTGGATATGTCTGTCTATATTATATCGTCTATATTAAATTTATTTATTACATCTTGGGGAAGGAGGAAGGGGGATGGATGGGTCGGTCCTCAAAAAGGTCCATAATAAGGCAACAAGTTGATTAAGTCCACTACATAAAGAAAATAAAAACAGCTATATCTCTACAGGTATATCTCAAAATGGCAAAGTAGGTTAGCTCGATATAACTAGTTAAATAAAAAAACTTACGATCATCCTATTAATTACTCCAATCAAGAAATCTGTCTGATCGAATAATTAATGAATTACAGAACTTTTAAATTTTTATTGTTGAGACATTAGTCTATTCTGTACGTACTATACAGAGTGATGGACGTCATATTTACGGCAATAAAGCAAAAATCATATGAAACTGGAATATTTATTGACGTTGCTCAAGCTTTCTTTTTCTCTTCAGTGTTGTACGTCCTTCTCACTTATTGCAAACAGGACTCCTTATTATATTAAAAGGTATTTATATCTATATTATATCGTCTATATTATATTTATATATTACAGTAAGGTCTATCATCAGGCAACAAGTTGATAAAGTCCACTACATAAATAAAATAAAAACAACTGTATTTCTACAGGCATAATTCAAAATGTCAGAAAGGTTAGCTCGATATAACAGCTAGTAAATAAAACCGCGACGATCATCCTATATTAATTACTCCATCCAAGGAATCTGTCAAGAAGATTGAATATTCGATTAAAAAAAAAAAACTTTTTACAATTTTTTATTATGGAGAAATATCGACGGAAATAAACCAGAAATCACATGAAACGCATATTTATTTACATTGCTCAAGCTTTTGACAGAGCTGGTTAGATTCTTCTCTTCAAAATCAAAACGATACCCCCACATACCTAACATCTTCCTTTTTTCTTTACAATGTTGTGCGTCCTTCCCACTAATTTCAAACAAGACTCCTTATTATATTGGAAGGTATTTATATATTATATCCGGGAGTGGATGTGTATTTCTATATTATATTTATATTAGTCCGCACCCGATTAATAGACAGATTTATGTTTTTTTGTTAAATATATTTATTGATATTTACAACTGTATAATAAAATACATTTAGTAAGAGTGATACAAAATTATACTGTCATGATTCACATGTAGAAATACTACCCACTGGCAGATCTCGAAAAATTATGCTAAACCAGAAGGTCTCGCGGAGATCTTCTTTTCAGACGCCTTCAGAATTATCAGGGATTGTAGAAGTAGCAAGGTTTGGAACTAGTTGATTAGAGTGGAAATGGAGTTTGTCATGAAAGGAATGGTACCTAGTTCGGACCAAGTGACCAACATAAGGAACATTTACGTGTTTATGGATAAGTTGATTCGAGACAAAATAAGGAGCATTGAGGATAGATTTAATTTATAAAATATTTTAGTTTTTCCGATGTTTATTCACAATAACACTATTCCACTTAATAAACTAACTTTGTTAATAGCAGAAATCTCTCCGATCAATTAATTCTGAAAACTACCTGAACCACTACCCGATTTACAATTATAGTTATCGGATTTCGCTCTATAAATTGGCTCGCCGGAATGACCCAAATTCTCCGGCATTGGAGAGAAGAGTAAATTGTTCATTAAGGTGGATCCTTTGTTAATTGGCCCAAATGTAGGGGGCGCTTGGGGTCGGATTAACCAGCCGCTAGAAGAAAATTAAAATTTACTATTTAATTACCCACCGCCTAGAGGGTAAATATCGTTAATAGGCAATCCGAGTACTAAAATGAGTAGCCAGAGGAAGAAGTGCTAAAAGCTAATAGGGCCTAACAGTATATTTCAGCCTAACTGCCGAGCAGCTTACTCCAAGTGGTAATGAGAATCACGGCGCTGCTAAGCTAATAGATGTTCTTACCACCTAATGGGTATAACTTCATCTTATATGTCTATAATTTTACTCTATGGTTCTATAAGTGTTTTAAGATGAGTTTAATTTTGTATGTCCATTTTTTTCAATATAGCAGACGTTTCTAAAAGATATTCCATATAATCAAATATTTAAGATATTTTAAAAATTAAAAAATTAAAATAAGATAAATATTTAAAAAAAATTAAAGTTAAAAGTCAAACTAATATTAAACTAGGTCCCCTTGAGTCTTGAACATAATGTATTAACATTAATTTAACAAATATTCATATCTGGCCAAGATACAAAATTAATGAGGATAAAAACACCAAAAAAAGAAAATAGATTTAACATAAGTAAAAAGAAAATAAATAAATAAAAATAACGATAAGAAATAAATAAATTTGGTGACAATATAATTAACCTATATTTAACTAAGTATTAAAGAAAATGCAAAAAAAAAAAGTACAGTTTTCTCAACTTACTTCAACACTTGTAAAAAACTAAAAGTATTTGCTATCATCTAACAGTACCATTATTATTGTCATTTAATGTTATTATGGGAAGTGAGAAGATACTGGAGCAAAAGGTATTTGAAAGTGGAGAGAAAGGTTGCCCGACGAATGTTTGTTGGGAAAGAATTCTCAAAGCTGGTGGAGCGTGATAGAAAGGAACGTTCATTAGTTCATCCCCATAGCTCTGTGGGAAGGGATATAAAGGTCGGAATGTCGGGATCTAGTTTCTTGTGAATTGGTTGAAGGTTTGAACTGTAGAAGATCGTATATATAGGGAGGGTGCAGGGAGTTGATGGTTTGGTATGGGAATGTTCTCGACAGGTTTGGGGGAAAAGCCACTTTGACTCCCCGTAAAGATGGTACACGTGAGACCGACTCGAGTCACAGACAAATCATAAAAACAGTTCATGATACACCTTGCTCGTTTCTCTAGGATCGACGAGAGGCCACAGTTATAATACACAAACATAGCCAAAGTAGGAGAAAAGCAGTGAGAAAACGAGGAGCTTACGAGTGGACTGTGGAAGAAGATGGCGGGAACGATTGAATAACTTGAGAGTACTTATTGACCATCGGGAAATTTCGGCTATGGGTTGTTTCCAAGACAGAGTTTGGTCAATGAAAATACCCAAGTTTTTTAAGTAGGAACTGACAATGATGGGTTGTTCATTTAGGAGTAAGTTAGGAGGAGAAGATAAAGATGGATGGATAATAATTGCCTGATTTTTTATACTATAACGACTTTGCGGAAAATAATACATATTCAAACAAGCATATTCAAATAATCTCATTTTACTTTTAGCATAAACTTCGTAGTACGGAATTACGAGTAGTTATTATAACACATGATAGTAAATTATTAATAGGTAAGGATATAATTAATAAAATATTATCTCGTTTTTGAATAAAAATCTGGTGAAAGCAACACAAGACTTCCCATTACCTCCGTTATTATAATCAATTTAAAAACTATTAAATGATGGTTGAGTTGAATTTTTTTTTAAAATAATTGTATTGTTGGAAACACATGTTTCAGATTAAAAAAACAAAAAAAACAAAACAAGATAAAATGTTTACCTATAATAATCAATTAAATTTATGCCATATTCGCCACTTAAGATTACCTTCTATAACTATGTCTGTAAGATAATACTTTTTTGTAAAATCTTAAGCTTAACAATGATATATTAAACATCTAATCTTATGTAAGGGAAAAAACAAATTAGCCAAAATAATATTTTTGATGTGTTTTCCTCTATTTGGTTATCAAATTCGTCCAAATTTATTTGGGTCTAGGGGATATAAAATATAAAATGTATATGGGAATGTAAAATGGAGATATGGGAATATAAAATGTATATTCCCAATGAAAACTCTAATTTAAAAATTTTCACGAACGCATTACTTCCCCGTCTATACTATACAATATATATCATATATAAGTAAGAAAAAGTAAAACGAATTAATTAGATGAGCTAAGAATAAACGAATGTTCTTAATCATTGAATGATACTGCTTCATTGTGGCTCAATACCTCAGAGACCTTTTGTGGTATGCCACATTTTTCATGATCTCTTCTGTACCGAGGGCAGTCATCAAACATGACTTACTGTGTGAGTTACTTTACACAGGTGACATTGAGGTATATACAGTGAGTGTCAAAAGTATTCGGAATTCACTACCATTCCGTAATTTTCTAGCTTTTAACTTATTTTTTTATGTGTTTGAGGTGTTGTTAACCATTTTATAATGTTAGAAGGAAGGTATACAAATGCTAAAACCAAAAATTACGGTAAAAATCATTTTGTTTTGAACGTTTATTTACGAAAAAATTAAAAATAGTGTATTTCAATCGTGTCAAAAGTATTCGGAATTACGATCTTTTCTAATTATACTAATGCAGTAATCATAAATAAACATCCAGTTGATAAAACCTTTTGTATACATTTTAGTCTACTAGGAATTAATCTTACTAATTAATTGATAGTTTGGTGTGAAATATTATTCCACTCAATCACTTATTGTTTCTTGAGGCCATTTTCATTTTTAAGATAATATTTCCTGATTTTCCTTTTTAGTAGGACCCACAAATACTTAATTAAATTTGAAACAAATAATGAAAGAGGGATTTCGAGATCTTTTTGAAAATTTTGCCGCTACTAAATCTGAATAGATATCGTATATATGCCCAGAGTCATGGTCGCGCGTATGTTAAAAATTTAATTTATTCGTAATTTTTCTTTTGCTTTTGATTCCGGCTTTTCATACTTAAAAAATATAAAAAGCTATCAATGATTATGTCCATGAATCCAATCTTATTAAACTTTTTCAAAGAAAAACAGACCAAACTATCACTGACCGCTCAAGGTTTTTCACTGTGGCATACTGAATTCTTTATTTGGTTTCCTCTAAACCATAATTTTTTCATAACAACAATGTATTTTAGTACGGGAGTCATCTGTAAACATTTTAAATCATCAATCTTCTCTTTGAAAAATGTTCCAAACATTCGGTCTATTCTCTTGTTGCCTTGCCCGCTGAGAGACGTTTTTCGTTTTTCTTGTACCATGTTTTTCTTTTCGTCATATTTTTTTAGAACGCGGTGAACAGTTGAAACAATTATTGTGTATCCAGAAGTTCAGAAAAATACATAAATTAGCTAAGGTTTGCTCATTTAGGTATTATTTTCTTTATGATGAATAATCAGTCTTTCTGTTTTAACATTTAATAATTCGCGGAAAAATGGCCGCTAGCTCAGTTCTATATACGTATCGCTCTGTGTTAGTTACCTTTTCATCTGTGTGATACTGCATGAATATCCATCAAACTTTGTAAATCGTGATTGGTAGCACTAAAACATACTTTGGTGAACACAATAGAGAGGTGAGTGCAGTTTAGTTAAATAGGCAACTATAAACTGGTGGCCGTCCCAGGCTAGAGATAACGGCTAGGCTAATCCTCTTCTCTTTATTTACAAGGTCTCGGTCGGAAGTGTTGTCATTTCTGACTTCGTAACCAAGACATTCTTTTTATAATTTTTAGTTCTCTTCCTCTAAGACTTTTTTTTTTTTTTTTTTTTTGTCTCTAAGACTTTATTTAGTTTTTTTTTTTTTTTTTCTCTAAGACTTTATTTTTATTAATTAGAAATGTTTGTTTTGTTGTATGTTGTCTATGTATATATTGTAAATAGTCTAGTTTTAAGATCTTTTAGGTTAATTTTCTATTAATTAGTTTATTTAAGTCTCTATAAGTATATATATTTTTTTTCTTGATTTTTTTTTTCTAGTGTAGGTCACTATATAATTTATCTAGAATATCTATCTATAGATCTCTATATATGTTTATTTTATTTTATTTTTTTTCTTATTCTACTAAGCAATGGATCTCGATAGAACATTGTCTTGCGATGAATCAGGGGAAGAGACGACTTTCTCCGAAATAAGCGAGTCAGACTCGCAGTATTTAACGCGACGACAAAAACGCCACAGGAACAATACTGGGTCCGGAGGAAATTCGCCGAATAAAAAAAAAAACAAGTCGGCCAAGTCTAAACAACAGCCAAAACCAATGGCATCACCACCAAAAACTCGCAGTGCCACTGCAGCCAACCAACTTGAACCAACGGCGCCATCTACTTCGGCCGCCCCGTCACCTACTAATCTACCGCCTTCATCTATCGCTAGCCATGCCGCTACAGCCAGCACTGCAAACCAAGTTCCGGGACCTCAAGGATTTTCTGATCCCGAGCCACCTCCTGTATTTGTAACAAATATTAATAATTTTCTGTCGTTCGGTAAAGAGATTGCCAATCTAATCGGACAAACAAACTTTCAATGTTTCTCCAGATTAAACGACATAAAAATAAATACATACACAAAGGAAACCTACAAGAAACTCGTGAGTTATTTGAGCTCTAAAAACTATAATTTCCATTGTTACCAGCTCAAACAAGATAAATCATACCGAGTGGTTTTACGTGGACTTCACTCGTCCACTCCCACTGAAGCCATTAAAGAAGGCCTTGAGGAAATTGGTCATCACGTCAGGAACATTTCTTCAGTGATCCATCATACCGAAAAATACGCCTTGCCTTTATTCTTCGTAGACCTCGAACCAGCCAGAAACAATCCAGAAATATTTGAAGTCAGAAGACTGGTGTATTCATCCGTACGATTCGAAGAGCCTAGGCTAAAGACAACGATTGTGCAGTGCACCAAATGCCAAACATTGGGACACACTAAGACGTACTGTTATCACCCGCCTAGGTGTGTTAAGTGCGCCGGCCCACATGCATCCGGAACTTGCCCGAAACCTCGAGATGAACCGCCCAGTGTGCTATTTGCGGTGAAGGTCACCCCGCCAGCTACCGGGATTGTATAGTCTACAAAACCCACCTTCGACAAAGAACACAGAATTATATTTCAAAAAGAGTGGACCAGGAGAAACGGATCCGGGGACCGGAGTTGGACAATTTGTCTACCTTTCCTCAACTCCCGAATCCTACACCTACCTTCGCTCAACAGCAGCCTACCACTTCTGCAGTCAGGAATTCTACTGCAGAAAACAGAAATCCTTTATCCGACATCACCTCAATGAAGCAGAAACAGACAACTAGTCAGGCGCCTCCGAAATCCCAAATCAAGCCACCGGCCTCCCAACCTAAACCACAGCTTCCCGTCAACCGATCCTTCCCCATAATCCAAACTTACGGGTCAAACTTCCCCCAGAGCACCCTAATAAAATTCCACAACGTGCTCCTCTTCCTCCTAATCAACCAAAGCCTCAACCTCCAGTGACCCAGAGGACTGAACCCCCTCCTACCCAGCGGCGGGTTCAGCATCCAGCCTACATTCCTGATCAAATAAGTTATTCTCCTCATGACTCTTATCCACATCAGTCTCCTAACCCAGATCTAACCAACATATACTCCATTCTAAATTCCTTTCTCTCAGATCTTAGAGAAACCATCCAACCGCTAATCACCCTTCTCACCAGAGTCCTTTCTCAAGTTCCGTTTTCTCTCCCACGATGAGTGTAAAGCCCCTAGCGATTATCTTGTGGAATGCTAATGGCCTGCATAACCATCGTGACGAACTGGACATACTTCTACATGACAAACACATAGATATTGCACTACTGACAGAAACACACTTCACAAAAAGATCACATTTTTACATACGTGACTACATCACTTACAGAACAGACCACCCTGATAACACTGCCCATGCCGGGTCATGCATCCTTATTCATAAATCCCTACCTCATTCCCTTATTCCTACTACTCCAACTGACGCCATACAATCAACCTCAGTGATTATTTCAACTCGTCCTTTTCATCTCACTCTCTCAGCTGTATACTGTCCTCCTGGTAATTCCCTTTCCTGCAACCAGCTTGAAACCCTGTTTCGATCCCTCGGGCCGCGCTTCATTGCAGGAGGAGACTATAATGCTAAACACCAACGGTGGGGTTGTCGAACTTCCAACTCCCGTGGTAATATCCTTTCTAGTGTCTTGACTTCCAATAGCTTCCATGCCCTTTCACCCCTGAACCCCACCTATTGGCCTACTTCCCTCAAAAAAAGACCTGATATCCTGGATATATTTATCACCTCTCAAATTTCCACCTTACAAACAACAGTCGAAACCTTGAATGACCTCTCATCAGACCACAGTCCAGTTCTGCTTTCCTTGCATTCGAGCTTTATTCCTTTCCCAACCCCTCCTAAACTGATCTTTGGACGAGTGAACTGGGACGGATTTCGGACAGACTTGGAAACCAAATTGGACTTAACTGTTCCACTAAAGACTAAAATAGATGTTGACAGTGCCGTAGAAATACTTACAGACTCAATACGTACCAGTATATTCGATAACAGTAGAAACACTAACACCAACAACCGTCAACAAACTAACCTGCCACAGCATATTCGTAACTTATTATGGGAAAAAAGAAAAGCAAGATCTAAGTGGCACAGGACTAGATATCCAGTAGACAAAACATATTATACAAAACTGACAAACCAACTAAAATCAGAAATCAAGAAACTCAAAACTCAACACTTACTGAGTATGACTGAAAAACTCACAACTACTGACAAATCCCTATAGACTACCACTAAGAAACTACTGAACTTCAAAGATTTTAATCATCCTCTCATTAATGAATCTCAATCCTGGACCAGATCAGATGAAGAGAAATCCCAAACATTCGCTCAGCATCTTTTTAAAACTTACAATCCGCATCCTGAGATCCTTAATCCGCAGCACCTTGAATTCATTGAAGCAGAACTGGACATTCCACTCCAGTTGGCCCTTCCTCCTAAAGCATTTCATCCTTCAGAAATTTTGAACTTAATCCAAAAGCTACCTTCCCGGAAAGCTCCCGGACACGACCTAATCACAGCCCAAATCCTTAAGCAACTTCTTAGAAAAGCCATCCTATTTCTCACCTATATTTACAATTCCATACTCCGCACTACATATTTTCCCCAATCCTGGAAATTAGCTATTGTTAAAATGATCCCCAAACCCAATAAGGCACTGGAGTTCCTTTCTTCTTACCGTCCTATATCTCTTCTACCCATCATGGGTAAAATCCTAGAACGGCTCCTCCTTAAACGACTATACCCTATCCTAGAATCATATCATATAATCCCAGACCACCAGTTCGGATTCCGAACTTCCCACTCCACCATCCAGCAATGTCACCGTGTGGTGGATGTTGTCTCTTCTGCATTGGAGCGCGGATTGTACTGCACTGGGGCCTTTCTCGACGTTGAACAAGCCTTTGACCGAGTCTGGCACCCGGGACTGTTGTACAAACTCCGTAAATTCCTTCCTCCTACATACTTCCTAATCATCCAGTCCTACCTCTCTGAAAGATCCTTCAAAATAAACCACAATAGTTCCTATTCATCTCTCTTCCCCCAGTCTGCTAGGGTTCCTCAAGGCAGTATACTAGGACCCATTCTTTACACTGTATATACAGCTGATATCCCAACCCATCCTAACACATTCCTTTCTACCTATGCCGATGACACTTGCGTGTTATCGGTTAATAACGATCCTACAATAGCGTCTCAAACTCTCCAATCCCACATCAGAGACCTTGAGGTATGGTGTCAGAATTGGAGAATTAAAATCAATTCCAATAAATCCCAACAAATTACCTTTACCCTTCGTCGGAAACCTATGACATCCTGCCCTACAGTGTCCTTTAATGATATTCCGCTTGTCCCGGTTGAACAGATCCGATATTTAGGACTCCTGCTTGACAAACGACTTACATGGAATCCGCATACAAGACTGAAGAGACAAGAAACTGCACGAAGATTTCGGCTACTCCAACACTTACTAGACAGACGCTCTAACCTTTCACTTAACTACAAAAGACTTATTTACATGACCATCATAAGGCCTATCTGGACCTACGGAGTAGAACTTTGGGGCTCTACTAAACCATCAAACTCTTCCCGTATCCAATCCTTACAATCCAAAATCCTTCGCAAAATCCTTAACGCTCCTTATTTTGTCACGAATAAAATCATCCACAATGATCTTAATGTTCCATATGTTGCTGATTTGGCCCGTACCAGGTATCACACCTTCCATGAAAAACTCCACTCCCACTCTAATCCATTAGTTTCAATCCTTGCTTCCTCTTCCATTCCTGATAATCCTCCGAGGCGTCTGAAAAGAAGATGGCCTCGAGACCTTCTTGTTTAGACTCACTACCAAAGAGTGCTGTCAATGGGCAGTTTCTCTTCATGTTCATTCCATGTGTTATAACATTACAGCATATTTACTTGATGTATTTTTTGTACAGTTGTAAATTTCAATAAATAAAAATAAAAAAAAACATTTAATAATTTTTAGACGCTCACTTTTTTTTTTTATATCTTATTATTATATCATCTACACTTTACTAAACCATCCACATATTCACACCATTTATTTCTCTTTAAAGAATTATTCGAAGCGGTTGTTCTATCGTTGCGTTTTTATTTTAGGGCCTTATTTTTGAAGGAATTCTTTCTAGGTTCAGTATATGTTACATGAGAGAGAAGAATTGTTCAGAATATAAAATTATGTCGAATATTAGTGAAAATATGAACATTTGAAACCATTAAATAGCAGAATATTACGATTTCCGAATACTTTTGACACTAAATTATCTTGTAATTTTACATTATCAATCAGATATTTTTAATAACAATAAACTTTTCGGTTATCTGGTTAGTGATTTTTCTTTTTTGGGAGTCTCTTTTAAAGATTTATGAGTGAAGAAGAATTATATAAATTCATAGTTGTGAAATAAACTTATTAAATTAAAATAAATACGAATTCCGAATACTTTTGACACTCACTGCACTTTCCTGTCATGATGTACTCATGAGTGTGGCGGCTGTGTCCTATCCCCAGGCGGGCGATAACTACCTCCTCACGTCTGTACTTTCTAGATGATGAGGTCCAGCAGCTGATGGTCGGTTTAATGTTTTTCAATTTGTCGTTCTGTGATATAGTCCAGGACTTTTTTCATTCATTCAAGATTTTCAAGTTAATTGGTTGAAATTGATCTAATGACGCAATATAGGTGGGCTTTATTTCTTCTAACGATTGTGTCTCTACTGCTGGTTTTTCTACAATCTGAAGAAGTACAAAGGGAGAAGATCTTGATTATACTAACCATAAAATGTCTGTACGTAAAAAAGAAATTTACAAGAAAAAAATAGAATAAGATATAATAAGAACAAAAAAAAATCAACTTGAATATGAATAATACTTATAACTATAAATAAAAAAATATCTTTCATTATACATTAACAACATATAAAAAAAAAAAAAAGACGCAGTTTAATTTATTTATCTTTATATGACATATAATTACTTCACAGAACACACTGTAGGCTATCAAAAAATCAATTAATATTTACATACGGGTCAAAAACTGACAATGGTGTAGGTTTTTCTGTAGTAATTTGCACAGAAATTACTAACTACAAAATATGTTTACAATTTACTCGGCAGAGCTGTTTGTAATAAACTTGGCGTTAGAGTTGATTTTATTATTGAATAACCATGAAAGGTAATAAATATAGATGAGGAAGATGGTTGGGGTGCGGTCATAAATTAAAACCACACAATTAAAAATAAGAGTTATTTTTATTATGTGCCGACGTTTCGGCCTACAATGTAGGCAACGCTTGCACGTCATCCCTGATGAAGGCCCACATTGTAGGCCGAAACGTCGGCACATAATAAAAATAACTCTTATTTTTAATTGTGTGGTTTTAATTTATGACCGCACCCCCAACCATCTTCCTCATCTAATTTCTCTACGGTCAACAAAACTCCATCATTGTTAATAAATATAATATGTTCAGACTCTCCATCGGCTCTCAATAGCATCTGTGAAAATAAAACCAGTAAAAATTACATCTTATCAAACATTGTGACTCTCATCGAATCTATATCAAGAAACAAAACTGTTATTTTCATGTGGATCCTAGAGCACGCAGGCATAGAGGGGGAATGATCTAGCGTATAACGCTGCTAAAGAGGCCTGTACCCCCCAGTTCACCGCATTTTCCATTCCCTTGACCGACTTTAAGTCAAAAATATGAAGGGAAACTAAGGAAACTTGGAACCTGAATTGGCAGGAATTTGATCAATTCAATAAGAACTCACACGATGCCGTGGAACCTCATCACAGAACAAAGAAGAGAGCAATTAGTGTTCACAAGACTGAGGGTAGGACACACGAGGCTTACACACAGGTATTTATTGGAAGTCACATCTCCACCAATATGTCAACACTGTAAGGAACAAGTCACCATAAAACTCTTAATGGTGGAGTGCAACAGATACCAACGAGAAAGAAGAAAGAATGGAATCGATGAGCTCGAGCTGCTACAACTACTAGGGAACAACAATGTTATCGAATTCATCAGAGATATTAAATTATTCAAACAATTGTAATCAATCTTATGAACGGTGCCACTAACCTAATGTTGTGGTACACGGCACAAAAATGTTAAATAATTCTCAAAATATGATATTAATTTTTAAGTATTTAAATAATAATATAGATATTTTTACTAATAAAGCTAATATATGTACAAATAAGAAGAAATACTTACAGCTTTGACACTACTCTTGATGATAGGAGAATGTTTTGGAACCTAAAAGCAAAATATTCAAAGTTACTTATTTTAAGTTGTTTTATTTGCTCAAACAAATAAATAGTTTAAGTAATATAATTTTAAAATTCTGGTAAGAATTTTTCAAGGTGTCGTCCTTCACCTGCTGCTATAAATTTGACAGAATAATATTAAAATCTTACAATAATTTATTACTTAAATCGTCGCACCTAAAAATAGTTGAAGGAGTAAATGATTAACCGATAGCAAAGTAATGTATTTTAAAGGTACTCTTACCTTCAACGTATACCAATGTACCTGAATCAACATAAAATTCAATATCAGCGAGGGAAGCCGCGGGATTCAGCTACTTCTATATAAATATAGAAGTAATAGTTCCTAAACCAAACTGAAAATAATAAAACATTTTTAATTAATATTTCTCCTCATGTCAAATATGCAAATAATTACAAAAAAAATTAAAGATAACACCGGACAATGATAGGATGTAGTACTTAATTAACTAAATTAGAATTAATTTACAGCGTATATAAGTGGACAGCTTTGGGAACAGCTAATAGAGATGTTACTACTATTACAAGTTAAAGACAGCCAATGGTAGTTGGGACTGGTGGAGCAGGACCTAAATGGTCGCTGTGACTTTGGCTTATTAGAAGAGAAAGCAACTCCACTCTGGGGTTGTAGATGTTTCTTTGAGGGCTGTAAATTAAATAAGAATAACAACTTTATCTTTGTATTTATTTATTATTACTGTTACAACAATTTTGTGTCGGTTTATGGATTTTTTTAGTTCCATCAAGAATACATAGTAATTATTAAAAAGAATTATTTTGACTATGGTTTATTTTTTTGAAATCAGATTTTAACAAAGAAATCTCTCTATCTCTCTCTCTCTCTCTCTCTCTCTCTCTCTCTCTCTCTCTCTCTCTCTCTCTCTCTCTCCTCTCTCTCTCTCCTCTCTCTCTCTCTCTCTCTTTCTCTCTCTCTCTGTGTATGTAGAGTAGTGTGTGTGCCATGCGTGTGTAACGACCTAATCGTGCTCAGTGTCAGTCTTTGTTAGCTATAGGAATTGATAGAGCTTAATTTGTTTTTTCCCACTGAAAATTTACTATTTCTGGAATTTTTGTTAACCTCTTCTAAGATATTGTTCCGAGAAATGCCGCCTAAAACTAGAAGTACTAGCGATAATGAACAAGCCCCTAGTGATTCCAATAAAAATATGGCTGCTTCATCACGTGAACAGAATAATGCAATCCAGGCTATACTGTGTGAAGAATTAGAAAAAATGCTTTTATCACAAGAATTCATCACATCATTAACAACTAAAGTGATGTCTGTTATCAGAAGCGAAATTAATAACCTCATAAAAACTGAGGTTGAAAAGAAAACTAAATCTCTAAGTGATGAATTAGAAAAATTAAGAGAGGAAACTGATCAACAAAATCAAAACATGAGGGGTGGCTCATTAGTGGTACACAATAACAGTGATACTGTAGTCTTGAATCAAGAGAATATTGTCAAGATAACTTCAGAAAAAATGGGACTGGACTTGACCACTCAAGAGTTTGAACTACGGGCTATTGGTCGAGCTAAAGGAAATAAAAAGTCAGTATTACTTGAATTTAAAAACAGGGAACTAAGAAATAAAGTATATTTTTCTAAATCTAAATTAAAAGGTACAGGCATCTCAATTCATGAAGACTTGACGCCTACACGACGTATATTATATAAACGAGCTAAGGAAGCATTTGGTTTTAAAGGGGGTCTGGACTAATAACGGCAATATTGTAATAAATCAAAAAGGAGAAAAGCGAAAAATACGAACTGGCCGGGACCTGGCCAACCTTCTCAAAATATAACAGCTCCGAGACCTGAATTGTTATTATCACGAACTCCATCAATACCTAGTATAATCAAGTAAGGCAAATTAACAAATCAAATTCCTCACGAATTACAAACAAATACCGACTTAATTACTTAAGAAAACTTTACATTTCGAAAATAAATCATTGGCTTCATTTAATATAGATAAATTTAAGACCTACCTCTTGGGAGCTTTGGTAAAGTTGAAATCAAAATTTCTTAGTTCTCAAATTAATATAAACTATAGATCCACGCAGAAAATATTCGAACGCACTCTGTCACCGTTAATAAATACCACTCCACTGCTCTCTTGAATGTCTTTAAAATACTAACCTTGGTTTCAAGAACTGTAAACACACAAGGGACCGCTATTTAGAATTTAGTCTTATTATTGTTTATACTAATAAGTAAATACAGCCGAAACATTGAAAACATCTCATTTTCGTGAACTGATTTCGTATATTTTTATAACTATCTATTTAATTTGTTTTTATCTTAGTATTTCTCACTCTTTTTGCATAGGATATCCTATTTTTGTTTCGTTTTTTAGTAAGTAATATGAATATATATGCTTATTGGATCATACAGGAATTTCTTGAAAATGTTCATTAATTGCAAGAGATGTGTAAATATCACAATTTACTTTCTCTTTTATTTATTTATTTTTTCGTACTGTTATCACATTAGTGAGTAAATATGCTTATGTATAAATATTAATGTAAGTTTGTGCCAAAATTAGTTTAAACAACTATCATTATTATTATTTACTTCTTTTTGTTTTTTGTTTCGTTCGATTGGTGCTGTAGAATTAATTACTTTCTATATTCTTACTAATGAACATCATTTTTAATGGTGTGTACTTTTGTTTCATTTTTTAGTAAGTAATATGAATATATATGCTTATTAGATCATACAGGAATTTCTTGAAAATGTTCATTAATTGCAAGAAATGTGTAAATATCACAATTTACTTTCTCTTTTATTTATTTATTTTTTCGTACTGTTATCACATTAGTGAGTAAATATGCTTATGTATAAATATTAATGTAAGTTTGTGCCAAAATTAGTTTAAACAACTATCATTATTATTATTTACTTCTTTTTATTTTTTGTTTCGTTCGATTGGTGCTGTAGAATTAATTACTTTCTATATTCTTACTAATGAACATCATTTTTAATGGTGTGTACTTTTGTTTCATTTTTTAGTAAGTAATATGAATATATATGCTTATTAGATCATACAGGAATTTCTTGAAAATGTTCATTAATTGCAAGAAATGTGTAAATATCACAATTTACTTTCTCTTTTATTTATTTATTTTTTCGTACTGTTATCACATTAGTGAGTAAATATGCTTATGTATAAATATTAATGTAAGTTTGTGCCAAAATTAGTTTAAACAACTATCATTATTATTATTTACTTCTTTTTATTTTTTGTTTCGTTCGATTGGTGCTGTAGAATTAATTACTTTCTATATTCTTACTAATGAACATCATTTTTAATGGTGTGTACTTTTGTTTCATTTTTTAGTAAGTAATATGAATATATATGCTTATTAGATCATACAGGAATTTCTTGAAAATGTTCATTAATTGCAAGAAATGTGTAAATATCACAATTTACTTTCTCTTTTATTTATTTATTTTTTCGTACTGTTATCACATTAGTGAGTAAATATGCTTATGTATAAATATTAATGTAAGTTTGTGCCAAAATTAGTTTAAACAACTATCATTATTATTATTTACTTCTTTTTATTTTTTGTTTCGTTCGATTGGTGCTGTAGAATTAATTACTTTCTATATTCTTACTAATGAACATCATTTTTAATGGTGTGTACTTTTGTTTCATTTTTTAGTAAGTAATATGAATATATATGCTTATTAGATCATACAGGAATTTCTTGAAAATGTTCATTAATTGCAAGAAATGTGTAAATATCACAATTTACTTTCTCTTTTATTTATTTATTTTTTCGTACTGTTATCACATTAGTGAGTAAATATGCTTATGTATAAATATTAATGTAAGTTTGTGCCAAAATTAGTTTAAACAACTATCATTATTATTATTTACTTCTTTTTATTTTTTGTTTCGTTCGATTGGTGCTGTAGAATTAATTACTTTCTATGTTCTTACTAATGAACATCATTTTTAATGGTGTGTACTTTTGTTTCATTTTTTAGTAAGTAATATGAATATATATGCTTATTAGATCATACAGGAATTTCTTGAAAATGTTCATTAATTGCAAGAGATGTGTAAATATCACAATTTACTTTCTCTTTTATTTATTTATTTTTTCGTCCTGTTATCACATGAGTGAGTAAATATGCTTATGTATAAATATTAATGTAAGTTTGTGCCAAAATTAGTTTAAACAACTATCATTATTATTATTTACTTCTTTTTGTTTTTTGTTTCGTTCGATTGGTGCTGTAGAATTAATTACATTCTATATTCTTACTAATGAACATCATTTTTAATGGTGTGTACTTTTATTTGTTTATTTTTGTTTTGTTTTTTTCTTTCTTTTGGAACTTTCCAAAAAAAGGAAAATATAGCAGAGGTCAGTATCCTTACATATATTTTTGTTTGATCACTTTCTTCATTCTCTACTTCAATTATAAATATTATTAGCCCTATTCTATGTTATTCCTAATTATTTCATCGTTGAAGGGGGATGAAAGAGGGAGAAAACAAAACAGATAAAACCTCAAATCTCAAATAAAATAAAATAGTTGTTTATTTATTATTAATATTAGTTTGAATCAAGTTTATAATTAATAGCTCTAACTCTAGAGAATTTTCTAATTCATATACTGGTTTTGAAGGCATGACCTGAGCACTCTTTTTCACCATCCGATTTATGATTATCCTAATTGACAACTATTTCCTATTATTTTATTTATATTATTCTTTCCCATTATCTCATTTCCTAATTTTATTTACTTTAAATATGTTCTAGACTTCCTCTCCCTATCCTTTCCTATGACATTCTGGTCACTTGCTTTTTTATAGGTTTGCACTCGGACTTGTCTCCATCACAATATTAATTATGGTTTCTATACTTGACATAGGTGTGGGCCTGTGGGAGGAGGAGTTTGATTTCGCAGATGATCTGGCGCCTGTGGTGGGTCCTTTCTCCGACATTGCAAGGATTGTGGGAGATGATTGTGGGGTGCTGAAAGTGGCACACATTAATGCGGAATCCCTGCCAGCGCACATTGACGAGGTTAGACTGGTTCTCCAGCAGGCGAAGTTTGACGTTTTAGCTGTTAGTGAGTCCTGGCTCGTCCCAACACTTTCCTCATACAGCGTTGGCATCGACGGCTACAAATTATTCAGGAATGACAGAATTGGAAAACCAAGAGGAGGAGTAGCAGTGTATGTCAGGGTTGAGTATCCGGTTGTCGAGCTGAAAGCCTCTGCTTTCCTGGAAAATCATCCCGAATATTTGTTTCTTGAAGTTCGAGCAGCTGGCGGAAGTGTTTGTATAGGTGCTGTCTATCGCCCACCAAAAGGCGGATATCTCACGGATCTCGAAGAAATAATACAGTGTTACAAACACAAGTTTTTCAATCTTATAATACTTGGAGATTTCAATGCCGACCCATCTGGTAATTCATTTTATTCATGCCAAATGACTTCCTTGTTTAGTGAGCTCAATCTTAGCATCCTTCCGTTCCAAGCAACAAACCATACTCACACTATGGCAGTTGACTCTGAGACATGGATAGACCACATTGTGGTGTCAAACCCATCCAAAGCGAAGCGTCACGGACAGGTGCAGGTTCCAGGAATCTCGACCCACGACCTTATCTTCGTTCTCTATAAAAGGGGACCTGAGCCAAGAAAGATTGCTCTTTCTCAGAGTAGAAATCTGAAAAACATAGACCAAGAGGTCTTTAAACTGGATGTCACGACGATTGACTGGTCTGAGTTGTTTGACAGCCACGATGTCAATGATAAGGTCAAAATATTCACAACAAAACTTAATGAGCTGTTCGACAGGCACGCTCCATTGAAGACCTACAAAAGGCGAAAAACAAGACCCTCTCCCTGGATGTCTGGGAATATCAAATCCTTGATGGCTAAAAGAGACTTCTTTTTCTGGATGTTGACAAGAGGTGGTTCCATTGAAGACTTGACGCAGTACCGGCGCTATAAAAATCTGGTAAAGACAGCTGTGCGAGACGCCAAAAGAAAGTGACTGTCTGAAAGTTTAAACGGTTGTGCTCCCGCCGAGGTGTGGAAACTATTAAGGAACCATAGAATCATCGAGACAAAGAAAATTGAAGAGATGTCCAATGTAACCTTGATGATCTAAACCAGTTCTTTGCATCTCACCCTCTTGACCAAGGGCAACAGATTAATATATGTTTACCTACTAATGAACATGTTGATGACCTCATGTTTGAAGAGATCTGCGAAGAAGATGTGGCCTGGAGTTTGAGTAGGGTAAATTCTGGTGCGACTGGTGACGATGGAATATCTAAAGCTATGTTAGGCAAGGTTAATAACAATAAAGTGATTGCCAATATTTTAAATGCATCCTTACGGCAATACAGGTTTCCTAATGCGTGGAAACGAGCTATCGTCAGACCGATTCCTAAAAAGTCAAAGCCTAAAGAACCATCAGATTACCGCCCGATCGCAGTCTTGCCTGTTCTATCCAAAATTCTTGAAAGGATAGTTGAGAGGGATCTGAGAAAATTCCTGGAGGACAACTATTTATTGTCACCACACCAATCGGGATTCAGACAAGGACACAGCACTTGCACTGCACTTCACACAATTTTAACTGATATAAGAAGAGCTATGGACGATCGAATGATAACTGTATTCACATCATTAGATTTTACAAGGGCTTTCGATTCGGTCGACCATGCCACGCTTTTAAAGAAGTTCGGTAGCTTTGGTGTCGGTGAACCAGTCTTGAATTGGCTCAAGTCATACCTTACTAGACGACTACAGCAAGTAAAGACTATAAGTGACGTGTCTGGATGGATGGAATGTAGCTGTGGTGTACCACAGGGTTCGGTTCTGGGACCACTACTATTCCTGGGTTATGTCAACGATATAGCTCATACACTCAGGCATTGCAGAATTCATATGTTTGCTGATGATATATGTATTTGGGCATCTGCGTTGCCTGTGATATGGTCTCTACCCTGCAGCGGGTTAATGATGATCTAGACCGGGTTCAGCTCTGGGCCCGCACTAATAGATTTCACCTCAACGCCCGGAAGTCTCGCTGGATGCTGATTGGCAGCCCAAAACTGGTAGTAAAGGCTGAAAAAGACATCGTGCTGCCTCCACTGGTGATTCACGATCAGGTTGTCCCACGTTGTGACAAAATGAAACTCCTAGGTGTGATTATTAACACATCCTTGTCATGGCGCGATCATGCTGGACTGGTGGTGAGCCGAGTCTACGGTGTCTTGCATTCCCTCTCACGGTGGAAACGGCTATTGCCAGCCGATGCCAAGCGAAAAATAATCTCAGCACTGGTACGCCACTAATATGGTATTGTGACTCCGTGTATATAGATATATCGGAAGCTGAGGACTACAGGATACAGAGAGCGCTCAACGCAGCTATCCGATTTATATTTGGTATTAAAAGGGACCAACATATAAGTCCACTTATAAAGGAGTTAGGTTGGCTTCGAGCAAAAGAATATCGCCGCCTCAATTTAATGTGCCTAGCCCGTAAAGTGCTTGATACCGGAGTTCCAGAAATCCTAAGGCGTGAGTTTGTTGAGGTGCGGAGTGAGAGGTTGCAGGGCGTATTCCAGTTACCTGCTTGCAGAACTGAGGCCTTGAGGAATTCTTTCCACGCCGCGGCAGCGAGAGAGCTCAACCAGCTACCGGTGGAAGTCAGGTTTTCATCCTCTTTCCGTAAGGCTTGCCTTCGACTATTCTTGGGTTCAGACTCGTCGAGTGCACCTTGAGGCTCTGAACAAACATGGAGATACTTCCTTTCCCTTTCCAATATCCCTCCGTTCCTTTTACTTTATTTGATTGTTTTTCCTTAATCTCTTCCCTCAGTGTTAGTTATTATTATCATTAATATTTATTTTATTTTATTTTAAATAGTCTACATAAATTTTGTTTATTATAATTAATATTTTCTTTTTGTATAGTTTAAAATATTTACTGTTTTATGTTTATTTAAAAAGAAAAAAAAAAAGAAAAAAGGGTTATATATATATTGTTTAAAACTGTCTTTTTTTTGGCACATTAATTATTGTAAAAATTATTACTTTGTCTGTAAGAAAGGGCCTCAGGCCCTAAGACAATAAAAATCTAATCTAATCTAATCTCTCTCTCTCTCTCTCTCTCTTCTATATATATATATATATATATATATATATATATATATATATATATATATATATACAACTTAACGTTATAAATCCTATCCTAATAGACCTAGCCACCATTCATCCATCTCTTTTCCGGCCGACCTCTCTTCCTCCTTCCATACGTACATGGCGAAGAACTAACTCTTTTCGGCCATCGGTCGTCCGGCATCCTCATGACATGTCCCGTACTAGCTCAGCTTTCTTATCTCAATGTAATGAAGGATATTTAGGAGTTCCTTGACCTTTTCTCTGATTACATGATTTGGGACGTGTTGTAATCTTGATACCCCACAGCTACGTCTCCATATATCCATTTCCATTGAGACAAGTTCTCTTGCTGAGCCAGCAGGAATAGTTCATGTTTCTGAGGCATATAGTATGGGGCTTTAGACGACTGCATGGACGAGCCCTTTTTTTTGTACTGAGCTGGATATCCTTATTCCATAGAACGGAATTGAGTGGTTGTATTACTTTTCTCTCTCTCTCTCTGATAACCTTCTGAGCGATTTGAGAAATCTGATTTAACAAAATGTTTGTTGAGAACATATACATATACATAACAGTATAAAATTATTAATTAACCTATAATATTACAATATAACATTATTTACTACAATCACCTAAGTTTATGTCCTATTCGCCACTTAACATAACTCCACAACTTTGTATATAAGTTAACATTTTTCTTAGATCTTCAGCTTTTATTGTACATTGTTATTATAAAAAAAAAAAAAAAAAAAAAAAAAAAACATAATATTTTTGCTCTTTTCTCCTTCAGTTGGTTATCACTTGTATATTTAGCCATTTTAAACTCATGCTAAAAAGATGACATGTTAGTATTATTTTAATCTACAAAATAAAAGGTACTTTAGAGGAAGACAAATTAAAATTTCGGCATTTAAGCCCTGTCCCATTAATTTACTCAGAATGAAACCTACATGATATTAAAGCTTATTGAAATGCACATCTATATACCAAGGTGCAAAATGCAGAGTATAAAGTTGCACTTCTGGTAAATTGATTTTAGTGAAAAAGTTTATGTAACTTCTCGAGCGTATAGTTGTCTTAGATATATTGGGTTGTGTCACATGAAATGTCCGTTTTCAAGGTAAAGGATTTTTATTAAAAATACGATATAAAAACAAGATAATTTTATTCAAAGTATTTACCTTTTTTTTCTACACATTTTTCCCAACGTGACACCAACTCTTTTATCTGAACTGAAAAACTCTGAGCTTTTAAGTGAAACAAAATCTGAAAACGCACTTTTCATTTGATCATCATTTTCAAAAAGTTTTCCTTTGACGAAGTTATCTAAATTCCTGAACAGGTGGTAATCTGTTGGAGACAAGTCGGGAGAATATGGTGGGTGTGGGAGAACTTCGTAGCCCAGTTCTTTAATTTTTGCACGGTAGGGGTTTCCTTCTACTGTATGTTTGAGGACATCGTTGTCTATTACAGACGGAGGTCTTCCTCGGAGCAAGTTTTCCAAGTCGGTATCCCCAGCTAAAAACTTAGCAAACCACCGGCGAATGGTCCGTTCATTATAACTCCCTTCCCCAAATCCCATGCAAATATTTTTAGCGGCCTCAGCTGCTGAATGGCCGAGTTTAAACTCGTAAAAAAATATTACTCGAAAATCACGTGATTCTATGTTCATGTTTGGAGGCATACCAAAAAGTGGGTAATTGATTAGGAAGCTAATGTTTATAATACAAAGGTAGAGGATTAGTAACTGTTTGCTTTAAATATGTAAACATTCGGAAGAAAACAACAGAGACCTGTAAAATCCTTTATGTATTTCAGAATCTATAAAAACGGACATTTCATGTGAAACAACCCAATAGAATATCAGCTTCTTACGACATTTCGTTTTTATGCTAGACTTACCATACACACACACTCAAATCTTTTTGGGTGACTTGCTTGTTTGGACTCCAGAGCCCCTAAAACATTATTTCCGTTGACAACTTAAATTCGACTTTTTTCATGTTCGCAATACTTTTCCTTACTATATATTTCATCAATAGGTAAGTGGAAGTAAAAATCTATATACTTACACAAAATTGTTATGACAGTTATAATAAATAAATACTAAGATGAAGTTGTTATTCTTATTTAATTACAGCCCTCAAAGAAGCAACAACCCCAGAGTGGAGTTGCTTTCTCTTCTAATCTAATCTATTCTAATTAGCCAAAGTCACAGCGGCCATTTAGGTCCTGGTCTACTAGTCTCCTGCCCAACTACCATTGGCTATCTTTAACTTATAATAGTAGTAACATCTCTGTTAGCTGTCCGCAAAGCTATCCACCTATATACATGTAAATTTATTTTAAGTACTCCATCCTATTATTGCCTGATGTTAACTTTTTTATTATTATTTACATATTCGACAAGAGAAGAGAAATATTAATTGATAATGTTTTATCATTTTTAATTTGATTTAGGACCAATACTTTGATATTTATATAGGACTAGCTGAATCCCGCGGATTGATAACTAGAATTAGAAACATTTTCATGATCGCAATATTTTTCCTTACTATATATTTTATTATTAGGTAAGTGAAAGTAATAAGATTTTTGGGGTTTAAATTATCGGAAATAACAAAAAACATGCTCGATAAAAATCAATACTGTTATGTCCTTTTATGGCTTATTGTTATTTTTTCAGATGTATGAAACCAAACGTTTTATGAAAATAGGTTTAGACAAGGCTCCTAGTCGGGACTGCATTGATCGATCTGGCAAGAAACTAACTCTATTAAAACATCTCCGTTACTGAGCTTAACTTATTACGTCTAGTAAAAGCTAAGTGTTTGTAAAAAAACAAAAAGTATAATAATTGATTTATTATTTGTCCAAGATAAATGATATGTTTAATCCAAGGACAAATAATATCATTTGTAAATTGAGACGCAAAGGAAATAGAATCCAGAATAGGTAAGGCTTGGAAGAAATTTTGGAGTCTCAAGCTCATATTCAAAAGTCAACTAGAAATAAAATATAAAACAGTAGCTTTTAACAGTCGTATCATCCAATGACAAAAAATCTAGAACATAAAATAAATGTATGTCAACGAAGAATGGAGTGGATTATGCTATGAATCTTCCCGTGGGACAAGAAAATTAACTAATATCTCAGACGCTATTGCTTATGCTGGAAAAATACAGAAGATAGTTGGGTAAAGCGATTTGCAGAATGGATCCCTATAAATAAGAAAAGACGCAGAGGCCGACAACGCAAGCGCTGGGCCGAGGAATTGAGGGAAAATGAAGGTTCTTTATGGATGAGATACGCACAAGACAGGATGTTGAAAACTAAGTGCCAGCAACTCAAGTTTTAGGTTCGGCTAGTCTCCGCCCAAAAGACTCTAATCTCCCATTCTTTGGGAAGGTCCATATGTAAATACATTTCATGTAAATATTAATTTATTGTTTTTGTTTTTTTATACATAATGGAGAGTAATTAAATTTGTATTTACATATAAATAAAGACTATTATTATTATTGATTTATTTACTCAAAAACAACTGAATGAAACTGATAATGATCGGTGATTTTACGATTAGCACTAGATTTTGATGATTCTGAGGATGTAAACAATGTCATAAATTTAGCAAACCCCCGAGTGGCATATTACACTTGCAGAGCGATAACATTAATTATAAGCGCTGGCCGAGGGATGCGCAACAGGTCCGACCCCACCTGTTGGCGCGCGCTCAAGCTCTATCTCCCCCGCCAAAAATAAAATAAAATAAATCAGTCTATGAAATGGACTCCTCCTTTTCTGTTTCTTTTAAGATTGTAAAAACATTAATACCCTTCTTGCAAATATTAATGCTTTCCCAGTCACTTCGGTAATATTTGATTTTACGTGTATATCCATAATATACGATACTTTAACATGACTTGTACAATAAACCCTATGAAACCCATTATAAATTATACAATCTCAAAACCAATATGACAAAAAAAATTATGGTACGAGCAAACAACAAAATATCCGAATTCCAAAGACAGCTACAATAGTTATATCTGCTTGACATTCGACGGAAAATGAAACGGGACCCTTCAAGATCAGACAGATAACTTTAAACAAAATGAAGAGTAAAACTTTTATACTCACTACTCTAAAGACGTTTAAAATTAAAACTTTAACATGAACTAAATGAATTTACTCGTCGAAGATCTGTATAGCGTACAACCAAAAGGCCATTCAAATTTTTCAATCCAACTATACCTAACAAACTAACAAATTCACCAAGGTACGTCTGACGTTTTTTTTTATTTTTTTTTTATTTATTTTTTTTTTATTATTTTTTTTACTTCTACATCGCATTTTAAGGCTATAAGGAGCTTTCTCGGGCCAGAGGAAGAGGGCGGGGGATAAATTCTGAGATAGATGTCCACCGGATACCAAGATGCGAAGTCCCCCCATGGTACGTTAGCAACATAAATCAACACAGAGTTTATCCGGATTAGCAGACTTCCTTGGGTTGGTCATGTGCAACATTTTGTGTTTTATTTTGTTATGTTTGTTGTATATTGACCTGAATCATGTATCTTGCCATTTATCCACAACTAATAATTTAATTTTGTCTGTGTAAGCCAATATGAAGGATATATAATAAAACGAATTGGAGAAAATAATTTATTAATAAAGACTAACAAAAGGGCGAACAAAATATCTCAAAAAAATCTGGTGCGGGCAAAACACGACTTTCACTTTCCTCCGTTTTAAAAATCGATTAAAGAATTTTCAAATACAATTAGAGATAGAAATTAGTGAAACCATTAAAGAATTAATTAAATTGAACTTTTAGATTAAATAAAAACTTGTGTTTTATAAAAAATCTACTATATTAATAAAATATAATAAACTTTATCCACATATTTACATATTGACAAAATGTTAATAAATGATTTCGGATGAGTCATCCTTACAATCAGTAAAATATTTTTGTTTATTATAGTACATTAGAATAAATGACAAACATATGGTAAAATTAAATTGAGGTTACATTGCGATCGTAGGAAAAATACAAAAAACCCTACGCATTATATAAAAAACCTACGCATGCTCTATTATATTATTATCTAAAATAATCAGTTAATTTTATTGGCTTTTCATCACCTTTTATTAACTTTTATAAGCTTCTGTATGAGATATTATTTTTTCTAGAATCTTTAGCTTCCCAACGGTATATTATACATCTATATTATTGTTCCTATAATCAAAAACAAAAAATTGCATTAAACAAATATTTTTTAGTTTTCACCTTTAGTTGGATATCAGATTCATTCAACTTATGTATTTACCTGTTTTTCATCAGTTGTAACGAGATAATATGGTTATTTTTATAGAATCCACAAATCTAAAGGTACTTTAGAGAAACAAAATTTAAATTATCGACATTTAAGCCCTGTCATACTATTTCAATCAGAATGAAACCTACATTATATTAATTCCCATTAAAAGTTGCATCAATATCGGGCATTTAATCAAAAACGTTTGAGCATTTCTTGAGAAAATCGTAAAAAGGTTTAAAATGAATGACATAAAGTAGATCTACGGTTCAGCTGATTTTGATGAAAAAGATTCTGTAACATCTCGGGGGTATATTTGTCATAAATATGAAATTTCAGTTTCATAGGACTTTTCGTTTTCGCCCGGGAGTTATCACAGACACACACTCACAGATCTTTTTGCGGGACCTGGTTATTTGGACTCAAGGGACTCTAAAACGTGTATTTCCGTTGAAAACTGGAATTCGAAAATTTTCACGATTCTGGAAGAGAACCTTTAAATATTATTACTGTTGTATGGATTAATTAGTACATTTAAATCATAAAATGAGGCGTTTTAGACTGTTTAAATACTCTCGACAAATTAAAACTCTACGATAAAATATTTAAAATCCCTTTTTTAAATAAAAGGAATAATGTAGATAAGAGTTGTTTGGCTATTTGTAGAGAATTTTTTTCAAAACAGAAAAGTATATACTGATGAATTATATGGTGGGTTATCTTAAGAACATTCATCTCTGTTACTAATACGTAAGAATAGTAATGATAATAATAAACTAAATAATAAAAACATTATAATCTTATATTATCTGTTTTATGTTTCATTGCTTGGGCGAGTGTGTCACCCAGGATTGCTTTACAAACTCCGTAAATTCCTCCCTCCTACATACTACCTCATTATCCAGTCCTACCCCTTTGAAAGATAATTTATAATAAACTAATATAGCTCCTATTCATCCCTATTTATTCAGCCCGGTAGTGTTCCTCTTAGAACCCATTCTTTAATCAGTCTATACAGCTGATATCCCAACCCATCCCAACACCTTTCTTTTTATCTATGCTGATAACACTTGCATTTTATCAGTTAATAACGATCCAATCCCATATCAGAGACCTTGAGGTAAGGTGTCAGAATTGGAGAATCAAAATCAATCCCATCAAATCCCACTAAATTACCTTTACCCTTCGTCGCAAACCTATGGCATTCTGCCCTATAGTATCCTTTAAGAATATTCGCTTGTCCCGGTTGAACAGATTCGCTATCTAGGACTCCTATTAGACAAACGTTAACTTGGAATCCGCACTCAAGACTGAAAGGACAAGAAACTTCCCGCCGCTTTCGCCTACTTCAACCCTTTCTGGACAGACGCTCTAGCCTTCCACTTAACTACAAAAAGCTCGTCTATACCACCATCATAAGGCCTATCTGGACGTACGCAGTTGAGCTCTAGGGCTCTAAACCAAACCATCAAATTCTTCCTGTATTCAATCCTTACAATCCAAAAAATTCTTAATTCTCCTTACTTTTTCACCAACAGACTCATCCAGAAAGACCTTAATGTCCCATATATTGCTGATTTGGCCCGTATGAGGTATTAATCCTTTCAAGACAAACTAGTTTCAATTCTTGCTTCCTCTTTCATTCCTGACAATCCTCCGAGACGTCTGAAGAGAAGATGGCCTCGAGCCCTTCTAGTTAAGATTACCTATTGGAGTGCTATCAATGGGCACATCATTTTCATGTATATTATCAGCTAATTTACATGATGTATATACTAATACAATTTTAAATTTTAATAAAAAAAAAAAAATGTTTTATTGCATTTCATATTAAAAGCTTGCTCTTGTTAGGAAACAAAAAGTGTTACAGAGAAACATGGATTCCTCTTTAAAAGAGGTTAGATGGAGGGGAAGAGAAATGCTGATAAAGGGAAGAATAAAAGAAGTCGGGGGTTCAATACCGTTAGGGAATGATAAAGCTTTAAACTGCTTATACAACTCTGTTATCGTAGCCCTCCTCTTTGTTCGATTGTCTTCGGGATATTGGGGGGAAACTGTTTTCGGTCTTCTTCCAATATAAAACAAATATTCACATTTATAATTAAATCAGCAACAATAAATTGATCATTAATATGTTTATTAATCAGACAGGCATCTGTTATATCAGCTATTTTTATTCTACGCCTTTTGTGAAAGAAGGTCAAGAATAATACCTCGAATTAATTTTCTTAATTTAATTAAGAAATGAGTTGGAAAAAAAACAACGAATTATTGTATTATTTTTTTCGTTTTTTTTTTTTTTTTTTTTTTTTTTAACACCAATGTTTCTATTAGAAGATTTCTATGCGGGTTTTTTTCGCTAGTATTAGTTTTAAAAACAAAAAATCCTATTAAATATAAAATGGTAGAACATTAGATTTTTGGAAGGTATAAAAAATAATTTTACTGTCTTTTTACTTTCACTTACCTACATATGAAATATATAGTAAGGGTTAAAATATATTGCGATTGTGAAAATTTTCGAATTCGAGTTTTCAACAGAAATACGCGTATTAGGGTCTCCTGAGTCCAAATGATCACGTTCCGCAAAAAGGTCTGTGTGTGTGCGGGTGTGTAGTCTAGCGCGAAAAAGAAAAGTCATATGAAACTAAAATTTTATATTTAAGACACAACGCCTGAGATGTTACAGCAACTTTTTCATCAAAATGAGCTAACCAGAAGAGCAATTTTATAATATGCTTTAAGCACTATCGATGTAAAGTATAAAGGGCTTTAATATGACGCAGGTTTAATTCTGATTGAAATAGTCTGACAGAGCTTAATTATCGATATTTTAAATTATCTTCCATTTAAGTACCTTTAATTTTGTAGATTCTGAAAAAAAAATCTATCATCTTTTTAGCAATGATAAAAAATTAATAGATGTATAATTTGAACGAACGCGATATTTAACTAAAGGGGAAAATAGTTAAATATATTTCATCCCATTTTTTTTTTGTTATAACCAGATATCATTCTTTTCATGACAAACTCTATTCTCATTCTAATCCTCCAGTTTCAATCATTTCTTCCACTTAAATTCATGATGATTCTCCGAGGGAGCTGAAAAGAAGATGGCCTCGAGATCTTCTAGTTTAGTCTTTTAGAAATAAGCAACAGGTGTTGTTCAATTAAAAATGGTCCAAAAATTCTTTTCAATATAAGTAAAAAAACAACTAAAATAATAAGGAGATAGTCAAATTCCAGACTATAATGTACATTCGTCCATTGTGTCACTTCAAAATAATTTACGATTTGTTTGAATGATCAATAAATTGTTAAAATAAAAATATGATCATGGAAACATATGTACAAATTTGAAAAATTTTCCTACTAATTTATTTCGATTTAGAGAGTGAATTCTTGTTCTTGACTGACTATTATTATTTTTCTAATGAATAAAATCCTAGCTTAACTAACATTGCAGTACGTTTTAAAAGATTCATTTTGCTGAAGTAAACGTAACACAGTTCAAAACTGATTTGAAAGTAACTTTATTTTTATCATATGGGGTATCTTTTCCGTTAGCGGAAAAACATGCAGAGGAAGAAGTCCAAGCTTTCAATAAATGGTCCAATATTGCGCTGAATACTGAAGATAGGTCTTTTGAGAGGAAAAAATGTAAAGCAGCTAATGTACCTTACAAGAAAATATTTAAAAAACTAAAAACAGGAAGGCAAAATTTACTTCGCTGAAGGAACTTCTGAGTAGAATTTAAACCCGGTTGCCTGATACGAAGGTAAATCCACTTCAACCATAAACTCTGATTAACCTAAAAAAAGAGAACATTCTTTGTTCCTGTTGTTCAGACCTAAAGCCAAATGGTATTCCACGAAAGCAATATCGTTTTAGTTGAATAATAGAGAGTTAATATAACTATAAATATATTTTAGGCTGACTATTAGTAAGTATTAACGTTAAATAAACATAAAGAATGTTAAATAAGTATAAATTTGAACATTTTCAAATTGGTGTACAAAACAGAAACGGTTCAAACAATCGAAACTCACAAAATGGTTTCTGTGTTTATAGCGCATAAACAAAAGATCACAAGAAACTGAACTTATATTAAGTAAAGTAAATAGGGGATATAAAGCATTTTTTCAACAGAGTTGACAGGTAGTCACTTTATACCATGCATTTTCAACAATATTACCATTTTCTCACGGACGACTCTAAATTAATTTCTTATATAAATGTATAATTGTATGGACTTATAATTTATATAATTTAGGTTTTATAGTTACTTAAAAAGTCTCACAGGGTTATCATAAAAGTTATTCGTTAGTACCTTTGATTTTCTTTACTTAATATCTTTGATTATCATATATTTCTTACTGTTGGTAATCATAAAAATTACATAAATATAGACAATGCATCGGCGTAGTCCCTCCTAACGGTTGATTATACAATTTAAGTTTAAAAAATAAAATAAAGATCAATTGTGTGTGGTTAGAAACATTTGTTTCATTCTAAGCGTGTTTTTTTTTTTAATTTTTAAATTAACTAGTATCTAAACAGTGTTTGTAAAAAATTACATTTTCGACCAACTTGGCTCTCCCTAATGATTTTCAATCAACCCCCTCTCCTAACGAGTATCCTGCCTACGACCATGAAACTATTAAATAATCTTGATAATTTGATTTAATTTATACATTAAATTTTATCATATTTTAGTAATTGTATAGATTTCTAATTCACTGTTGAATGATTTAAAGCTATATTATAAACTAACGATTTTAGAAAGGAATATTATTAAAACATTAATTTCTTTCATTCTTGTGACTCCTTAAAGATAATAGACAGATAAATAAGGAAACCAGAGATACCTTTTTTTTGTTTACCCCTACCTCGCATTTGAAGGATATACGTGGTTTACCGGGCAAGGGGTGAGGGCGGAGTATAAATTCTGAGATGCCCCGACACCGAGTAATTTTGGTTTCAAATTTTGGTCCTCTGTGGTTGCTAGGGAACACGTGTTCAAAGCAACTGATGTAGATATCAGCTGGTTATTTTCAAAATGGCGGCCGAGATAAAAAAAAAAAAAAATTTTTGAGATGAAAAAAATATATATAGTTTTTAAAATCAGTAAAGCATGGTAATAAAAAAATTAAAATATATATATGTGTGTAAAAAAATAAGTGGATCTATATATTCAAGTAAAAAATTATGCTGTAATTCAACCAAAACCCGGTTATTATTGAAGATAAAGGAAATCAAAAAGATAAACAGTTATACCCGAATCTAGTTATTTGGAAATAATAAATCATTGTGTAATAATTTGCAGAATTTTTATTTTTATAATTAAATCTATGAAATCTACCTCAAGAAGAAAAGTAGATAAAACTAGTGTGATGCTTACAATAGATTTTTTGCACACATTTCTAACAATTTTGTTGAAAAAAAAATGGTTGGTTAAACAAGTTATGGAATCAAAATTTGACACGTCTTCGATTAATGACTGACCACTTTGAGGTTGACATAATTTATAAATATCATAATTTGTACATTCAAAAATATTTTTTCAAAAGGGTTTTTAGAAACTTTAAAGTAGTATCTGATATTCTAAATCAGTTGTAATGGTATATGTGAAGGTCAACATACTGAAGGCTCCATTACTTTAACACAAGTTGGGTCTCTCAGTGCACCCCAACAGTGTGACGCGGGGTTTAATGGACGTGACCTTCTCCTAAGGTTATATCACACATCTACCTGTGAAGCGTTTAAATGACATCTTTTACTTTCAATAACTAACTTTACTTCAATAAAAGTATCCTGGGCGTGGTTTTGTTCCAAATGGTTCATTTCAAACCTATTAAAAAGGTCTGTGTGCGTGTATTAAAAATCGTGGTGAATTGCCTAGGGAATTGCAGTTTATTTTAACCAAAATTGACTATCAGCGTTTATACTAAAAAAATAAATGTTTACTTTTTATAATTGATAAATTAATATGTTTTTTACGTTTATTTTCTTTTTAATTGTAAATTGGAATTGTAAATCATAGTTGAGATTCGCGTGAAACGAGCATAATTATGATCGAATTCTAAACTAATGATTTTGAACTAACTATTTACATCTGTGTATAATCAGATTTAATTATTCCTTAATATAATATTTTGAAGCTATTATCTACTTAAATGCCAAATTTCCGAAAACTTATTTTCTGATAAGCATGGGTTAAACATTGATTATGTACTTAAAGAGAAGAGAAAAATGTTTTATTTCATTATAAAATGATTTATATACCTAAATGGCAATGACATTAAGAACAGAAGCTTGGGTCATTTGCTATACTTTTGTCTATGATTAAATTAAATCATTTTGATATTAGGAATTATTTAGTTTTTTCATTGACAGCTCTTAATAATTTTAACATAATTATGGTTCTTTATAACTATATAAAATAAAATACGTACATAAAATGATTTATATACCCAAAGGACAATGGCATTAAGAACAGCAGCACAGATATTTTGCTATACTTTGGCCTATGATTAAATTAAATAATGTTGAAATTAGGAATAATTTAGTTTTTTAATTAATAGCTATTAATAATTGAAACATAATTAGGGCCTTTGATCGAGTTTGGCACCCGGGGTTATTTTACAAGCTCCGACAATTTCTCCCTCCCACATATTTCCTCATTATCCAGTCCTACCTCACTGATAGATCCTTTAAAGTAAATCATCATGGTTCCTATTCTTCCTTTTTTTCTCAGTCTGCTGGTTTTCCTCAAGGCAGCATCCTAGGACCCATTCTTTACACAGTCTAAACAGCTGACATCCCAACTCATCCTAACACTTTCCTTCCTACTTATGCTAATGACACGTGTGTGTTATCAGTACATAATGATCCATTTACTGCCTCCCACATTCTTCAATCCCACATCCGAGACCTAGAAGTATAGTGTCAGAATTGGAGGATACAAATTAATTCCAGCAAATCCCACCAAATTACTTTTATCTTTCGTCGTAAACCTATGACTTCCTGCCCTACAGTATCCTTTAATAAGTCTCCTCTAGTCCCTGTTGAACAGATCCGATACCTAGGACTCCATCTCGACAAACGTCCTACTTTTAATCTTCATACAAGACTAAAACGACAAGAAACTGCCCGACGTTTCCGACTACTTCAACACTTACTGGACAAACCCTCAAACCTTCCACTTTACTACAATACAATAGGCTCATCTATATTACCATCATAAAACCGATATGGATCTACAGAGTAGAGCTATGGGGCTCTACTAAACCATCGAATTCTTCTCGTATCCAATCCTTACAATCCAAAATCCTTCGAAAAATCCTCAATTCTCCTTATTTTGTCATTGACTTATCCCGAACCAGGTACCAATCCTTCCATGACAAACTCTATTCCCACTTCAATCCATTAGTTTCAATCCTTGCTTCCTCTTCGATCCCTGATAACCCTCCGAGGCGTCTGAAAATAAGATGGCCACGAGACCTTCTGGTTTAAAATATTTTTAGAGTGCTGCCACTGGGTAGTGTCTATACAATTCATGACATTTTTCTATATTATCATCACATTTACTTGATGTATTTTTTTTTATACAGTTGTAGATATCAATAAATATGTTTAAAAAAAAACTTAAAACATAATTAGGGTTCTATATACCTATATAAAATAAAATATGCTCATAAAATGATTTATATGTCTAAAAGACAAGTGCATCAAGAACAGGAGCATGGATCATTTGCTGTAAAAGATTGAATTAAATCATTTTGAAATTAACAATTATTTATTTTTGGATTCATATTTCTTTATAATTTCATTTTGTTTGAACTGATCGATTTTTAATTTATAAATTTTAAAAAAATGTATGTCTCCCTAAATCCCAAAAGACCAAAACCAAAACGGTGAGTCGACTTAGAGGTACCAAACAGATGACATAACAAGGCATCTCCGCATGACTGACTACAAGAGTTAACTGTTAATATGAACATTTAAGTTCCAAGGGAACATTTAAGTTACTAGAAGTCAAGTGAACGACACAAGTTGGTTATGTAATGATGAGAAAATCGTTTGGCTAAACATGTACTATTTAATTCATTTTCCTTAAGATGATATAAAACTTTTATATATCTCAGAGGCAATGACTTTATGAACAGAAGCATGGATCAGTTCCTATACTTTGGGCAAAGATTAAATTAAATTCTATACAATTCAAACTGTAAATATAACTTCAAAGCCTACTACCCTTTGAATAATTCCTCATCAGAGAGCGAAAGTCATTATACGGAAGTCAATGATATCGTTAGCGGAAAGAAAAGCTTTTAAGTAACTTAACCAGTTCTTGAATTCAAAGGCCCAACACTAAAGCTGTTTTAAACAAGTTAATTGCTAATTGTCTGGAAAAAAAAACATAATCGATTAGTGACCATAATTGATTTACATTATTAGCTGGTATAGTCCTGAAGAATATATCATAGTTACTTGGACATTTCAATGATTATACCATAGACATTTATTCCATCTTAGCTCTTTGAAAGGGATTGAATGAATAACTACTTAATACCAATGAATTCACAACTTGAAATTTTATCATTGATATACAAAATATATCCAAATTAAGTAAACTTGAAAATATACCTTAATGACGGTTATAGAGAAAAATGTACCATAAATGATGAATTAAAAAAAAAAAAAAAAAACAGTGAAAAATTGCTCTTCTGAAAATCATGTTAACTTTAAAATTTAAAAATTAATTTGTTGTATGTGTTAATAATAATATATATATATATACATACATGTGTGTGTGTGTATGTGTGAGTGTGTGTGTGTGTATGTATGTATATGTATCCTTTAGTTCGATTTTGAATTCCTCCAACATATGAATATACCAATTTTTTTATCAATTCTAACAAGATATGGGTTTTTTTTTTTAATCTACAAAATTAAAAGTACTTAAAAAATAGAACTTTAAAAATATATTAATAAATTAAAAATATTTCAATCAGAATAAAACCTATAGGATATTAAAGCACATTGAATTTTGCATCAGTATAGTCATTTTAATCAAAATCGTTAGAGCCGTTTTTGAGAAAATCGAAAAAAAAGTACAGTATGTTTTTACAAGGTACAAAATTTTCTAAGGTAACAACAATCTTTCTATCTGCATTTATAAAAATGAATCCCTTTTTTCATTGGTGATCGCATCACGCGTGAACAGATGGACCGATTTTGATATTTCTTTTTTTGTTGTGTTTGTAACTGTCAGGAGAAGGATCTTATGAAAGAAAAAAAGAGAAAAGTTGCTTTAGTAGTTAGATTTTTTATTTTCTAATGTAATAATAATCTATCTTCATATATAAAAATTAATCCCCTTTTCCCTTGGTGATCGAATTACGCGTGAATGGCTTGACCGATTTCGTTAAGACATGACATCGCCTGTCTGATCAGCTAGTTTCATATATAGGTAAGTGAAATGAATAGTGCTTGATATGTTTTAGAGCTAAGTAAAGGAATTTATAAAATCAAGCATTATGGTTTCTCGTGATAACACATTCTTTTGGTACTAACAATAAAAATCGTTGATATATACTAAGCCCCTCTTTATTTTTCTAAATAGAATATATCAAGTTTAAAACCAAATAATTTATCTCGTAATGTAGTCGATAGCTGAAATAGACAATGAAGTTGTAGATTGGCCCGTAGACAGGACAACAAGTGACAGATAGAGGACACGGGGTAAACAGATCGACGCCAGGCGGTGACGTCAGCGGCGGCCGAGGGTTATTAATTATATCAAATTCTGTTAAGGATGGCTTATTGTCTCTTCTTCGCTCCCTTCTCTGTTCTCATCTTGTCTTCTCTTTAAGTTTCGATCCCTGATAGCTTTCTCTATAAATAGTTCCATACTCATAGCAAACGACTGCGTCATCAGAAGGGAAAGTGGTATAGTAAATCAGATATCGTTTTCCGAGAAGTTTCTGAGCTCTAAAATATATTTTCAATCTAGATAATTTTGATTTCAGGGTAAATTATCAATCGTTACCTTTTTTTTTTTTTAAATCCATGTACATCATCATAAAGATAAACGATTGTTCAAAACAGCATCAGTCATTAAAGTAAATTTCAGAACTTGTCGTATAACAGAACTTGCAGAAATAAAGAAAAAAGCGTTCTTAGACCTATACCAGAAACTAAGGAAGTATTAATTTGATTTTTATATTATATTTAATTTTTAAATTATTTTCATTTTTGATAGACAAGTTTGTCATCAAGAAATAACGCATTAATAAGAAAATTGTTCGTGTTCCATTTTAGACCTTTATGAAGGCCTCGAATTAAATCATGATGAAGGCATACAATGTAGGACGAAACGTCGACACACAAATGTGAGCTTATTAATGTGCTCTTTCTTTCTTCCCCTGACTTTTTTTTATGATGTTATTATTTTCGTGTACTTGCTGGTATGTGCATTTAAATATTTTAGACTAAATGAGGACATAGTACATTGGGGGTGAGGTAGCTCAGCGGGTTAGCGCGCGTTGCTTTAAACGCGCGTTGCTAAGCAACACAGAGGACCAAATCATTTGAAAACCAATTACGAGTTCGAGACTCGGGTTGTGGGGGGCCTTTTATTTCAGCATATATTCCCCGCCCTCATCCCCTGTCCCGAGAATCCCCTTATAGCCTTCGAAGGCAAGGTAGGGGAGAACAAAAGAATAAATAAATAAATAAAATAAAAAACTAAAATACATAGTACATTAACTTTTTAGATAATTAGGTAAAGATAGTTATTATAAAAAAAGCATTTAAAGACAAAATGATGTCCTTATATACAAAATAATATTATGTTTGCATATGTCATTGTTTTTTTTTTCTTAATTTAAGGAAAGTGTAAAACTATTGGAAATCTATTTAATAAGACTTCGTTGATAAAGCAGATGTATGACTGACTAGGATACCGAAAAAAAAAAATATTTCTTTTAAATCTAAAGTAATCTGAGCAGCGACTCCTTCCACCGTTGAGTAATGACTGTCAGGGTTGGTATAAGAATTTCCGCCTACACGTTTTACGTTCTTTTAAATGTGTCGTTCATTTAATTTGCGTTGAAATATCTTTTCAGCCCAGATATTATTAAATACTGCCATGTGTGAAATTTAATTCAACAATAATTATGATATGAAATAAAATGTTTGTTAACAAATATGTGTACAAAAAAAAGAGTACTTTATCATATGGGGTATCTTTTTGAGAGTAAGATTTCAAACAATAAAAATATGAAAAACCCTCTAAAAAAAGAACGAACAAATAATTAAATAGGGTAAAATAGTAAGAAATGCTAACCATAGTTAATTTAAATAATATGTTTTAGCCTTTTATGTTTGTAAGGTTTATGAGTTAAATCGGCTTTATAGTAATTAACGAATCCCCTTATGTGGTCATGCCTACTATTTACACATGAATTAGTTGGTTGATAAATAAAAGTTGAAATACTTGGTACATTTAAACGATAATGTAATAGGTCAATAGGTGTCCATCTAGGATAACTGCTAACTCGCCTAAAGCATTTATTTTGTAGAATCCGTAATTTTTTATAATATGTTATACCATATATACAGAGACATTTTGTATTAGTTATATTAAACCTAGAATACCTGGATAATAGGGTGAATAATTTTTGCATGAACCCTATGGCTTTATTTTGAGTATTAATATGGTTTGTAACAGCATTGTGTTTTAGAAGATTAAGTAATAAAATCATTTTCGAACATTTAAAAAGCATTTATTACATTACTGCAAGAGACCGTTGATTATAATTTATAATTCTGACCTCATCCTGAGCTGTTTGTTTCATTTAAAAATGTATATTGGAGTAGACTAAATAAATGGATATACAATAGGTACAGGAGCAAATATACAATAAATGCAATCAACAATAGTTTGCGATAAACAGTTCATGGAATACCTGATTAAGTTGCTTCATTAATTATTAAGAATAATATTTAATGGCTCAGTCGTTATCAATTGTCAAATATAATTTATCTTTTATTAATCTTAAAAAGTAAAATAAATGATGCATCAAAGAACATATTTTTTATTTAGAACTTCTTTTTATATTGATGAAAATAGTTTTTTTTTTTCTTCTCTATCAAATGATCTGTTTAATTGGTATTAATTTTAAATAATATAAGGCTCTAGCTTCAAGTATTTCATTTAAGTAATTAAATGTTGTGTATCAGTTTTTAAGCATGAATCAGGATTGTTATTAGTCAGCTTACATCTCAGAAACATTATTTTATTAATAACAAAAACAATAACTCCTATTAAAATCAGGAGATATATGATATTTTGACATTTTTTTATTTAAAAACTATATAATTATTTTCTAATGCAAATGGTATGTTATTGTAAACATGTAAAAATGTATACACAGAAAATCATAATTAGCTGATGAAATGAAATTCTTCTTGCAAAATTACAATAAAATAATCATATGCTTAAAATAAAAGGAGTAATAATCAGGAGTTAGTGCTATAGTCCTATATTAGTCCTATACATTTCTGGAAATACTGCCAAGTTCGGAGTCGTCATCAGGGCGATTTCCAAGAGGTGAGCGCAAGAGCTTTTAGTTCGAGCATTTATCTTATGCTCTAATTTTCTCTAAGGCCTTGTGCTAACTAGGAAGGAAGAAAGTAGGTGTCACTTAAAAGCTATACGTTATGCTATTACCTATTTATATAGTTATAAATTTTCCCTAAATGATAATGTCCATTTAAGGTTTCTGAAACTCATGATGATTAACTAAGACATATGAATATTAACAAGAGTAACACACCGTATGTTGATATGCGGGGGTTTCTCGGACCAAGGGGTGAGGCGGGTGATAAATACTGAGTTGAAAGCCCCCTGGCATCGAGATGCGAACTCCCGTTCAGATGCGAACTATTTTTACTTAACGTTTCTAGTCATCTGTGGTTGCTGGGCTGTGGATAAGCTAAGGTATCCATTCAGCCACCCTCGCCCCTCTCCCCTACCCTTCTAGCTCATCGCTTCTATTAAAAAAAAAAATCCCTTAGAACTCACTTCCCCAGCACATGATTGGACCAAAACTGTCATTGAATTTTAAAAATATTAATACTGACTCCTTAGTATTATTGTTTGTATTATCTTATCGACAATCTTAGCTTTTTACTAATAAAATTTATTAAATTGTTTTTTATTTTTTACTGAAGCTCATAAAGCAGAATTAATTAATTTTCTAAAACTTACATAAATCTTGAAGGGGAAAGGAGATTTAAATTCAATAACATCGGAAGTCGGGCTCATCCCCAAGGCGAAATCAATTCACAGGTAAGACGTTATAAAAATAACATCAAGATAATTGTAACTATAGGTCTTAATCAGCAAAAGAAAAAAAAAAAAAAAAAACTAGGTGCCTAAAAATAAATTGCTTTATGAGAGATAAATCTTAAGAAGTGAATAAACTCCAAGAGGACCAATTGAATGGTACTTTTATTGCTGAAATTAATTAAGCCGGGACAAGACATTAATTATCCCTTCTTAGAACAGGGAAACTTTTCCGTTTTACCTCAGTTTTCTTATTTTTTAGAAGGTAATAATTTCCCTCTAGTTTCAACCCGGCTAATTTAATTAAACCCGGCTCCTGGATGAGCCTAACGAAATATTTATAAATAATTTAAAACGAGAGAAATAATGTGATTTGCCCTACCTTCCATTTCTCTCAGGGAATATTTTTATTTTATTTTTTTGTGTCATTTCATTTAGAAAAATATCGTATTCAGCTAAATTAACCTTTCAACGGTTTTCGCTTTTTATTAATTTATTATTTTTAAAGATAGTAATTTATATTTTAAAGGTCTCATTGCATAAAATTGAAAAATATATAAAATTTTCACTTAAATTTGACGGCTTTTAAACCATCACTTACCTCAGTAAAAATATTTAAAAAGGGTAATTGTGGAATTATTTTAATCAGAAATGATCCTAAAACTGAGTTATAATGGAAATATAAATTAAGGATCAAGTCAACCAATAATGAACAGTTTTTGGTATTATATTATTTATTAATTCGGCCTACAACACTACACATATTTTTTCTATATTTAATTTATGGGCGTTGGATAAAGCTTCATTTTTTTCTTCTTTTTTTTTTTTTTTTCTTTGTATATCTCGCTTTACTGATCGTAAAACTCCTTACATATTTTCACTATTTTCAAAAGTAATTGAGTTTTAGGCGTATTTATGGTAAAAATTTCAATTTTTTTTTACTTTTCTTATTTTTAATTATTTGCTGTTTTTTTTGGTTACAAAATTATCATATTTTTTTTTTTCCATTTTCAATAATAACTGAATTATTGAATTAAATCACTATTAACCGGCAACCATTTTAAACATCGGCTGTTAGGTGTTAGGATCATCGTCGGATGTTCTGGTATATTTTTGATGAATTAAAAAAAAAAAAAAAAAAAAAAAAAATGTTTCAGTAGTTTCGCAGAAAAGCCGCGGACGGCGTATGGCGTATGTAGGACCGACGGACTTTTAAAATTCGTTTTTTGGGTTCTACGTATCTTGAAACGTAACCATTCAAATTTAGAAGGAGATAAAGTATCTTTTTTTTTTATTCGATTATAAAAATTTAAATTTAAAATAATGAACCAAAATATCCTGCCACTGACGGAATCGAACCCCGGAACCTTAAGTATCTTGTACCATACACACTGAGCAATCCCTCTCCCTTAAATATAGCTCCTTTATGTTTCTTGACAAGTTATTTTAAGCCGTTGGGTAAATATAACCAATATATTAGTCAGATGCGAAATAATGCATATTTTTTTTTATTTATTTTTTTAATTAACTCACAAGGCCACCCTTGGAAATCTTGCATCGCCGGCAATGATAGCTACTGATGATACAATGTTACCAGCTAACTGAAATAGATAGATTGAAAAATTTATTTACTTATTTATAATATTTTTTTCATTTTATTTTTTTAAATAATTTCTATCTTCCTTAAAGGTTACTCTAATATATTTTTACTTCTGTGGAGATAGGCAATATATGTTATTTACTTCTGTAACACCTTAAAGGACAATATTTATTTTTCGATTATAATTATATTTAATTAGGAAGAAATATAATTTTAATGAAAAAGTTAATATTTTTAGGTGTTACAAAAGTAAATAAGAGCTATCTCTGTTGAACTAAAAAATATTACTTAAGCATTGAATGATAGGTGAGTATGCTACTAGTATACAATAGTCTTAGGTAAAGGTAAAAAAAAAAAACTGGATACATGAACAACAATAGGATATAACATTTCCTAAAATATATTATTGGTTATGCAATTTATTTATAAAAATGATTATACATTATTTTTCATGATTAGTTTGACTTGAGGAAGTTCTTCTTATGTTTTAATATTTATTCAAGCATAATGTTCTTCCATGATATCTTTATTATTATAATTAACTATATGACTTGTCAATATTAGTCGACGTTTCAGGGCTTTTCCCCATTATCAAGATATTTTATGTTGGTCAAAAGGTTCATCTATTTTCTTCTTTCAGGTGTGAAGAATTGTTCTTCTTATGGTTAATGCCATTTTCCATATCATGTTGTAGTTTTTATGATTAGTTTGACTTGAGGAAGTTCATCTTCAATTCAAAATCCAAGCATAATTTTCTTCTATCATATCTTTATTATCATAATTAACATATAACTCGTCAATAGTCGACATTTCGATAGCTCGATTATAAATTAGGTAATACAAAAAGAAAATTAATAATTTTTCAGCACCGTTTTTTGTACTGAGATGAAATACTCCTGAATTAGAGAATATCCAATAAAATGGGAGATGGGATAGAGCAAGAAGTGATTAGGTGTGACCTCAAAGAAAACCTCCCTTGGAAAATTAGATAGCTCATCCTCCCTACGAATTACCTTTACCATCTTCCCTCGCCCCCTTGCTCCAGAAAAATTTAATTATGTCCTCTTATCTGTCCGAGTAGCACTTTGATGTCACCTGTCTATTCCACCTCGTGTCAAAGTAGCCCCTAATAAGAAATGTGGTGTAAGGAGCACGAGTCGCACATCTTATACGTTTTTTTTTAATTAGTAAGAATGAAGAATTTACTATTTTAGAAAAAAAATAAAAATGCAACACAGTCCATGAACTGTATACTAAATCAGAACATGAAAAATTGTGGTTAACGTTTCGTATCCAATACTTTTGTACAATCTTAGGTACAAACGTTATCCAAAAGTAGCAGATTTCGGCCTACGATATGGGATTATGTTAATATGATTTTCAATAAATACGGAGCTAAAATTCCTTATGTTCCTTATTTAATACTACAAATCGTCCGATTAGCCATAGTAAATTTAAATTAAAAAAAAAACTCAATTGTATGGCCACCTGGGTGTAGTGGCGTAACAGCTTTCTATACTAAAGGTCACGGGTTAATCCGTAGATGGCCCAGGGATTTTTTAAAAGGAGTAAAAAATCTTTGCTTATGCCGTCCCGTGCCTTTGCTATATCCGGTACTCGTTAAAGATCCTTAATTTAGGACTCCCACAGTAGTATTATATCGTCCGATTAGTCCTAGTAGCATAAAAGTGAAGTTAAATGATTAAAAAAACAAAACATTATTAAGGTCACCTTTGGTGTAGTGGCATAACAGCATTCTATGCCCAAGGTCACGGGTAAATCCGCTAGATGGCTCAGGGATTTTAAAAGTGCAAAAAATCTTAGGTTTATGCCGTACCGTGCCTCTGCTATATTCGGTACTCGTTAAAAATTCTTATTCTACTAAAAACCTGAAGAGAAAAAATTTAGGACTCCACTGTACATCTTCCGATAAGCCAGAAGAGCATAAAGAGCGACGTTAAATGATTTTTTTTAAAAACAATAGTAAAAATAACCCAAGGATTCCCAAGTTATCTTAAAAATACACGTAACACGCACAAATCTCAAGTTGTTTCAAAATTCCTTATTATAAGTCATATAAAGAATAATATAAGAGAAAAATTTTTTTTTTTTTTTTTTTTTTTTTTTTTTTTTTAGCTTGGTAGTGGTGCACCGATACATTTTCCTTCATTCTCCAGTAAATAACAGCTACTTATTATAATAAAACATCCTCTTACGATAAAAAAAAAATACTGATAATAGGAGCCACAAAGTAGAAAGGGTGATGTGAAAGGGCTGTCAAAGAACCCAGGAGTTCGCGACAAGAGGCACAACTAAATAAAAAGGAACTCGCTACCAACTGCCAATAACTGAGAGATAAATCCAATAGCAACTTGTTGCTACTTACTGCCTTCATCCCCCCACATCTTGTCTCTTCTCCCCTCCCATCCTTTGTAATAAACCATTTCCTGATGCTAAGTCATCGCCCTACTTATTGTTAGTGTTTTATTCATCGAGTCTCAGAGGCGGGCGATAAGGGTTCGGAACAACAAAAAAACATTTCAAGACCTTTACCCCATTCAACTAGCGAAATCATTATTTTTGCATGTATTAGTTTCTCAACAAATATAAGATATGTAACTCGAATAAGGTCAATTTTTTTATTTATTTTTTTATTATGTGTCTGATTAATAATATCACATCAGTAAACCGAGTAATGTTCGATTTATAGATTGAAAAAAATACTTTCCTGAAATATAAAAAAAATCTGTTGCGGGCAACAAAATATTTCAAGTTGATTTCAATAAAACGTTTATTCGTTTTCGTTAGAAACATATGATTTAGATTAAAATATAGAACTATATTAAATTGTTAATCAGTAATCAGTTTATTCCCTATTTGTCACTTTACATTACCTTTTACAACTTTGTGTATAATAGGGGTACTCATTACGTTTGCTATAGCACATTATTTGTGCTATCTTGCTAAACCCATCGAGTTTCTGCAGGAAATAACTTTAGAAACTCGGCTGGTTTAGCAAAATAGCACAAATAATGTGCTATAGCAAACGTAGTGAGTACCCCTAATATAATGTTTTTTTCTAAAATCTTTAGCTTTACAATGCTAAATTATACATCTATATTACTGTTCGTACGTTAAAAAAAAAAAAAAAAAAAAAAAAAAACGCATTAAAATAATATTTTTTCACTTTCCTCTTTTAGTTTAATATCGAATTCGTTCAAGGTATGTATTTATCTGTTTTTTATCAATGATAGCAAGGTGATACGGTTATTTTTTTTAGAATCTACAAAATTAAAGGTACTCCAGAAGAAGTATATAGTAAAACATCAGCATTTAAGCTCTGTCAGACTATATCAATCAGAATGCAACCTATATAACATTAAAGCCCATCAAATTTTACATTATTTAAGTTTAATCAAAATCGTAAGAGCCGTTTTTGAGAAAATCGTAAAAATGTGCAAAATGCATAATGTAAATTGACACTTCTGGGCAGCTGATTTTCATGAAAAAGGATATGTAACATCTCGGGCGTATAGTTGTTTTAAATACGAAATTTCAGTTCCTTACGACTTTTTGTTTTTACGCTAGGCTTACCACACACAGACCTTTTTGCGGGACTCGGTCATTCGGACTTAGGGGACCCTAAAACGCGTATTTCCGTTGAAAACTGGAATTCGAAAATTTTCACGATTGCAATACTTTCCCTTACTATATATTTCATATATATTTATGTGAAAGTAAGATAAATAAGATTCAAACATAATTTATTTATAGAGGCTGGGTTTGCACAGGAGGGTCGTTTTACCTCCAGGTCACCCCAAGCTGAATTTATAAAAAAAAATGTATACTTTTCCACTGCCGGGATTTGAACCCTTGACCATAAAAGAAGCCGATTAGAGCTCTATACATTAGAACTCGCAGCTCCCTTGAAATGTCATAGACTATAGTTTATTATAGTCTTTTTATGTAATATTTGAAACCAAAGTTTTCCAATCTCCATTATAATAATATGTAATGTTTTCATAATTTCTGCTTTATGACATAATCTAAATTTTCAACATCTCACAGCACTAAATATACTAACTTATATTTAAATATTTATAGAGCCCAATGGTCAAAATGGAAAGAAAGACCCTCAACCAGCGACTGAAAGTACTATATTCCTTTCTGTTTAAATCCTCAAAACTTAAAACAGACAGAAACTGAATACATATACCTGGCTAATTAAACCCATATGGACTTGAGCGTCTCAAACATATAGTTAAGCAAAAAAGACTAACATACGAAAACTACAATCAGTTCAATCAAACATTTTAAAATTCGTAACGACTTACAACAACTAACAGTCGACCAACGCTTCGAACAATCTATTCCGGTTTTCATAGTATACTGCATGGGCACGACTAAAAACCGCGGATAGGATGGCAGTGTCATCGGCAAATGTTGCCAGAAAGGTATCAGGATGACATTCCAAACACAAAAATTATAATTATTCCAAAAAAAAAAAAAAAAAAACACAGATAAATTAACATATTAAACACGTAATTTAATATTCAGTTGTTTTCTCATCATAAACGTTTTGTCACATTTCTAAGACTATTTTGATGCAATTAATAATGAAACATTTTTTTCTGGATGTAGTATGATCATATGGTACATCAAGTTTCCACCATTAAGAGAGACCAAGATAAAAAGTAATGCAATATTGCGTAAATAAATAATGTGTATAATTTTATTAAATATGGTTATATACCAAATTTGTCAATATTAAAATTACATTAATCGCATATGGAATACAGGATATCTCATAAATGTCTCGTCATATTGTAAGAGTTAGTGAAACAAAAAAAGTTTCATCACCCTTAGGTCATCAACGATTAGGAAGGAACCTGGTAGACTGAAAAGAAACTGGATGAGAGACCTTCTATGCTAAATTAAAGCCTAGGAAGGGTATCTCGTCATATTGTGATAGGAGATACTAGTTTTTTATTGGAACAAAAATGTTCATATGACTAATTGTCAAATTCTCTGAGGTTAGGAGAAAAATCTAGTATTGTGTTTTTGCTGTTATCCGTGGTTTTCTCAATAAAAAATCAAATATATCTAATTTATGTTCACACACAGAAAAACAAGTGATACAAAATTAAAAGAAAGAGAAAATTTCCCAGAAGATTAAGAAGTCAAAAACTCAACCGACCCTCAAATTAATATCTTTTTCGCTGTTATTCATGGTCATAGATTGAACAACAAAATTCTCAAATTTTGATTTTCCTCCTGCTAAATCTGCTGAGAATCGGACTATGGGTCATATGAACTTTTTTGTTACTTTTAAGGCTAGTATCGGTTCCCACGATATGAGATCAATGAGACACACATTAGGCATAAATTTTCCATTTTTTTTATTGTTTTTTTTTTTTTTTGTATTCCTTCCTCCTCGCATCCTTGATTGGTCAATCAAGGTAGATTTATTTTGCACCAGTTTAAATGTAATTAAATTAAGAAGTTGCAATAAGGTCCTAAAAGTTTAAAACCTATCGATAGAAGAGTAATAGCTCCTTGAAATGTACGAATATTCTTGGAGGTATTGAAATGTAATTAATCTGCTTGACATTGTGCGACCCTTACGATTTGTGATTTGATTGAGTGTTTGGCATCTTAACCTTCTGGAAAATTATCTCTTATTTTATTTGATACCATCTGTTTTTCATTGTGCGCTCATCAACATTTGAGTTTTTCTGATAAAAACGATGGATAACAGCAAAAAATCCAAGATTTGAATTACCTTCCTAATCCTTGAGAATGATACTATGGTCTATATGACCTTAATTAATTAATTAAACCTTTTGTTCCACTTAAGGTCTAATATCTGCTCTCACAATATTAGGAGACATTTATGAGATATCCTGTATTCCATATGCGATTAATGTAATTTTAATATTGACGAATTTGGTATATAACCATAAAAAAAAAAATTGTTGTTGAAAAAAAAAGAGAAAAAAGAGTTTGTAATGTATTTATTTTCTATATAGGTGTACTGTAATGTATTAATTTTCTATATAAGTGTCCCATTATTATTCGTCTCTGCCTCTTTAATTTTATCTCTCAAATCGATTACTTTTTTTTTGGTTTATAGCAATTGGACTAGTTTTGTAGTTCTGAATTTTATTGGCAATATATCCTCTAGGCCACATGATCCACCATATGAAATTTATTTTTCTGGGTCCGTTAAGAAATTAAAGTTATTGCCATTTCATAGGGAGACGAGGGAGAAGAGGGGTAGGCTGAATAATGGGATATCATTCTAAATTTTTTATCGTCAGAGTTATTTTTACCATTAATGCAAAACCACAATGGCCTGCCGTAAATTATATTACTGTAATTATTGCGAATAATTAAATCGAAATATCTTTTTCTCCGTCGTCATAAATCCTAAATAGGATTTTCATTTAATCTCCAGGAATAACTTTGGCTTTCTGTCCCGAGGGAAAATGAAATGTGTTCCCATCTCTTCCATTGAAATTCAATAGTGGTATTGAAACGAATCACTGAGCACAATCAATGTCAGATTCAATCTCGCTGGATTAAGACTTGAGAGAGATATTAAATTTAAACATGACAGATGTATGTATATCTTGATGCAAATTATACAGTAATTGGCATTCTTTAAATAATTAGAAGAAATAATAATTATGGTAAGTAATTATAGTTTGTTTAAATAAATTAAATATTTTCAATTGTAAATGTGTTAAATGTAAAAGGGGGCTATGGTACAATTAACCAATTCGAACCTTAGTCCAGCGGAAGCATAGCAGGTGGACTTCATCTATACGGATGGATTAAAAACACCAGATGGTAGTATCTCTCATTATCTCAGAGGACGTAAAAATGTATTCATTACCATCGTTTCTTACGTCTTGTCATGCAAGATGCTTGCATTAAATAGCGCTGTGCCTGTTTCGACAGCAGTACTGGTACACACTCAAAATCCGCTATTGAGGCTATAAAAAATACATTTTCTGGGGACCCACTGCTGAACGATATATTGACTCAATTAAAGGCATTGGAGCGGGTTATTAGTATAATTGATTTTTTATGATTACCTGAGTACTATAGGGTTATCAGAAATGAGCTAGCTGATATCAAGGCGAAACTAGCTACCACAGAAGAACTATTTGGTCAAGGTGTATTAACGAGGGAAATAATCGCCCTCGTAAAAGAAAAGACTCGTGAACATCGGTAGAAATCTTTTTTTCACTTCGAGGGACAATACACAGAGAATGGTAGAGCCTTGCGTGGAACCTGATCGAGCAGACCTACGGCTGTGCAGGAAGGGGGAGGTGGAAAGGGATAGAAAGGTCGGAAAGTTGGGATCTAGTTTCTTGAGAATGGATTAAGAGTTTGAATTGAAAAACATCGTAGATACAAGGAGGGAGCTGGGGGCTGATGTTTCGGTAAAGCAAAGTTCAGAGGAAATGTGTAAAAAACGCCACTTTGATTTAATTATTCATTTATGCTCATAGTATAAATTTAATCAGATCAGATGAAAGAGCGAGAAAAGTTTTGAAAAACTCGATTTCATTGCTAAGTTTAAGGGAAAAAATAAAGACAATTTGTGAAATGATAAAAAGATATTGTAGCTAAGAAGCGCTTTAATGGGAGCCTTTAATAAAGGGACGATTAGAGCCGTGGTCCATTAGCTCTAACAAAGGTTCTTTATCTGGGTTAGTGGGTCCTTTGAGCTCCAACCTCCTCGCTACTAGGGGTCACTCTAAGCCGGGATACATATTTAGCTTTGATCTCGCCCGAGGAAAGAGCTTCAGGTAGGTCCTATCTGTCTTAAGGGTTGACAAGATCAGCTAATAAGCTAATACTCATACTCAGCCAGAGTCCTGTAGTTACACTTCTGGTAAAGGCTAGTTACTATACATAAAAGAACATTCGTAAATCAAAGTAAAAAACATTAGCCAGATATTGTGTTTATATGAGAGTAATACACTGCTCCATGAAAAACGTGGCGCACTTTGAAAAATCATTTTTTTTTTCCTGTGAAATTAATGTGCATTACATCAACATTTTTATAAATAGCATTCTTTTAGAATGGTTTGGAGGTAAAATTAAGATTAAGAAACGAAAAATAAAGATTTATATTATATAAATTTATATAACAAATAAAAATTGTTTTTCTCAGTTGAACTTTCAACAGCGGGTATTTTTTCCTCTTACTTGAATTACTGTTTGGAGACTTTTAGTCATACTTCGAAAAATGTTTGCTACATCTTGCCGGATTTCCTCCCAAGCTCCGCTAAAGAAGTTTTTAGCTCCTGTAAGTTTTCAGGAGAGTTAATTCTTCTTCTCACACGTCAGTAAAGTTCATCCCAGAGCTGTTCAAGAGGATTTAAGCTGGCCATCATAAAGTCTGAATTCGTGTATCATTAAGATATTGTTGAACACAGTTTGCAATGTGTGGTCCGGTATAAAATAATAAATAAAATTGTCTCCAATAAAGACAATTTTACAAAGGTAGAACATATTATTCAAGGATCTCTGTTATGTACAAATCTGCATTTAGGAAAGGTTTGTTGAAGACATGAAGCTCAACTTTCGCTGAGAGATTCCTCCTCACACATCACAATACCTCCTCCATATTGCACTCTCCCAGCAATGCTACATGCACGTCCATCTGGAAAGTTAATTAAAAAACTGACATCATGAAGAAGTAGAGTCCTCCATTCATTTTCATTCCACAATATGTGCTGTCGAGCAAACTATAAAAAGGCTCTTCCATGATTTTCGGTGAGCTGTGGACCTGTGGCTACCCTCCTGGGATGTAGGCTCATTGCAGCGTCTTCTTCTGATAGTTTCGGCACTAATTCATACATCACAAACTACCCGGGGACTTTGAGCAGTCTCAGAAGCAGTAGAAAAGCGATTTTCGAAGAGTATGTATTAAAATAAACCGATCATCTCGTGGCTGTGTCGTTCTTGGCGACCTGAGCCTGGCCGAAATATTTTATAACAGCCTGAGTTATGTATACGTTAGTTTTAAGATGTCTTGGGAATCCTATGGTTGTTTCTTATTTCGTTTTGTCTCTTTGTTCGTTCATTAAACGATACTTTCATACTATTGTGCTAATATGACGATGCTACTGTGGGAGACCTAAATGTTGCCTATCCTGGATTCCTTAGGATAGAGATTTTTTAACGATTAGCTAACATCCCATAGACCCGAGAGTAACGTTTTACGAGAGAGAGAATAGATGACCATGAAAAAAATATATGATTTATGGCAAAGTTTAGTGTACTTTCATGTTTTCCTGTCTATAGTTTTTTTTCAAATACTTTAAAATAATAACTATTTTTGTGCTACATTTGTTGAAAGAGGAGATATTTTGGATTAGTGAAAAACATTTAACCATATACCTGATTATATATAATAAATAAACCATATCAAATGCCCGACCTTCTAGGAAATATACAAGGTGGGTTGTACAAAACAATTTGTTAGTCAATAAACTTTTATCGTTATTTATCTAAGTTTTCTCTAAATCAATACGGTTCACTTCAGTTCCCAGTGCACTTTGGTTTCTTGTCGATATCATGTTTTTCAACGGTAGAAAACTAAAGCATAACAAGGGAATACTGAAAGATAAGATAAGGTATCTTAAATCATATTGACTTTAAAGACCGGCCTAGAATGGAACGCTTGAAAGTCGTTATTATTTTTATTGCAATCTTTTTTTTTCCCTGCTACATTAATATCTTAATTAACATCGGATTTGATATCCAAATTCACAAGGATATGATTTTCACTTAGTAGTGTCCTCAAAATTGTAGAGCATAATGAAAGAAAGTTTCCACAATGGAAGTGTGTGGGTGTGTGCTTTGATTTGTGGATCGCTTTTGTATGCGAGCATTAGTTAAGCGTGCGTCAAAAGGGATATGCCTGTCGACCTGAATATTCAATAAACAGTTTTAAGTTATCTTAATAATATCAAGTTTTTTCTAGGTATTCAGCTGTTAAAAATTCTTGACGATTGCTTTGTTTCAGAATATATTAAATCAGCTGTCTTATTTAGTTTTAAGTAAATGAATAAGAATATGGTGATCATTAACAGGAGTTGTTGAATCGGTAAGAACGAAAATTTTTCGCATTTTTACATTCACTTAACAATATATGAAATAAACCGTAAGTAAAGTATTGCGGTCACGGAAAAATTCGAATTGTAGTTTTCACCGGAAAGATACGTTTTAGGGTCCCTTAAGTCCAAATGGTGAAGTACCGCAAAAAGGTCTGTGTGTGTGGACAGTCTAAGTATGTAATTGTTGTTGTTTCTTAACTTGTATTTAGTATTTCTGTGAATTTAGCAAATGTATTTATATTAGGGGTACTCACTACGTTTGCTATAGCATGCTATTTGTGTTATTTTGCTAAACTCGTCGAGTTTCTACAGTTATTTCCTGTATAAAATTGATGGGTTCAGCATATTTTAAACCACATTTATGTGACTAGAAAAAGAAATACTATGAAAAAATTAATTTAATTGAGAAACTAATAGAACCAAAGCGACGTAATTAAGTTATTTAAAACAACCTAAAAACTGATTAATAGATTAAAACCATTGATAAAAATTACAGCGGTGATCAACACGTGCTTAATGAACCAATAAAAACGCAAAAAATAAAGAAAACAATAAATTAATGGTAATAAGTTACAGTTTTAGGTGGTTTCTGCTGAATAATAGGAAATATAGTACTTTTGGGAAGGAAATTAAAGGATAGGTTATCTGTTTACAGAGATATAGTATTTATAGAAATGTTTTAGTACCTTTTGGAATGAACTGCAATTTCAAATATGTCTAAGAGATATTATGTTTTAGATAAAATCTAATGACGGATTTAGTTAAAGCTATACCATTATAATGCAAATATGTCAAAATTTTAATTACGAAAAAATGCCCTTTTGTACCTTTTGAAAATCAAGGTTTCAATTATATCCCTGGTATGTTACAGAAACGTTTTCACCCAGAAGAGTTACTTTATGCCATAAGTTTTTCTCCTTTTTCGTATTTTTGTAAATAGCTCTAATGATTTTAATTAAGCTCACTCTATTAAGGCAAAATTAAATGCAATATAATTTCTTGTAGGTTTCCTTCTGCAGTGACAGGGATTAAATGCTAATTTTTTCAAAATGCCTGCTTCAAAAGCATCTTTACTTTGGTTGATATGTACTAATTAACATAACCAATTCTCAATGTTAGCAATGATGAAACATAGGCAATTACGAAACACGAAAGAATACGATAAGCAACTGAAGGAGAAAACATAAATATTTTTCTAGGAAAATACTTTTTTTCTACTAAGAACAATATAAATATGGATATATAATAATCTAAAGATTTTAGAAAATAGATTTATCTAATATATAAAGTTTTATAAGGCAATGGAGAGTATTTGACCTAAAATAAATGTTTAAATCCAAATTCACTGTAATGTTTCAAATGTTTTTCGAATTAAACTTCATTCACTCAGTCTTGCATCACAAAATATATACGAAAAATATTTTTAAAAATGAGCAGGATAAAACAATATAAAGTTTTCGTTAATGAAACATTCTGATATTTTTATTTTGAACTTGGTAAAAAAAAAAAAAAAAAAGGCAATATTATGGTTCCATTAAGTTACGAAGTTGGGTGGGAATGAAGCCTTAGGGACTTAACGACTTAGGTGTGAGACTGTTAGTACGCCTACAAGAGGCCATCGCCGACACCCGAAATGTCGTCACCGTCATGAACATTGGCTAATGGAGTTTAATAAAGTTCTAAGGTCGTGTATAATGAGTTCCCCGGGGGGTTCGATCCCAGCTTGTGTAGCAACCATATTTCCCTTCATGGATTATCTCATAACTGCGCCATTATAATACTCATGTTTTATTTTATTTAAAATAAAGGCGGAAATTCTAAAATGATCATATATGGGTCAATTCATTTGAAATCGTACAGTTTTTTTTTTTGTTTTTTTTTAAATTAGCCGATAAAATAAAAACCATAAATAAAATTATTTTCCAGCTCAGTAATATTTATAATAAAATATCTTAAAAACGACTGAGTGAACAATTATTAAACTCAAACAGATCATACCTCTATACGATAATTACTATGGGATAAAATTTAGTGGCCGAGACTCAACTGGTTCTAGTGTTATTTGTAATTTTGTTTGTCTTATAGTCGGTTGATGAGATGAGCGGCACTTTGGCAAGGTATGTAATATCTGGTATATTATATTTAAAAAACAAATTGGGTCTCAGCCACTAAATTTTGCTCTACCCTACTTATTATATAGAGGTATAATCTATATGAGTTTAATCATTTTTCACTCATTCCTTTTTTGAGATATTTTGCTATAAATATTACTGAGCTGGGAAATAATCCTTCTTACAAAATTAATATTGAAAAAAGGATATAACTTACACAATCAAAATTTCTAAAACAAATAGTGCATTGATAAGCCTATACAAGGAAAAATAATTAAGCAAGAAAATCTTTTTTAACACTCCTTATCATATCGCGCCAAAGGTCTCTTGGCTACTTGGGTAATGTGTTGTAACAACCAAAATTATATAAAATACTCCCATCATCAATCTAGTTTCTATTTATTTTTTAAATATGCAAAATTACCGGAGGTAATATTTTGTAAAGAAAACGTTATTTTAACAGTTAAAATAATTTTATAACTCCTGAACCAGCTTAGTCTCAAAGACCAAATCTATATCACTTAAGCTCATCGTTTAGATAGATAATCTGTATTAGTTGCTTAATTGTCCAATCAGTCCTTTTGAGCTATTTCCGTGTAAACATCGCGAAAAATGAGCTTTGAAAATTCATGCACAAAAAATCTATGTTCTCAAGAAATTGTAACAGCCAATAGGACTATGATAAGCTATAAACTGAAAATAATCAAAGGTAAGTCTCATTTCCTTTAATCTCGCTAAAAGTCTCGTTTTTTATTTATCTTCGAGAATTCTTTTTAACAACTTTCTTCACTATTTAGGTAATGCGTCACGTGGACAAAAAATACAAAGCCTTTCCTTATCTTATTGTTAGTTTTTGTTTCGATTTGATATCTAAAAAATTACTGTAATTAGAAAGATTTTCCCATCACATGTTTTTGCCCGTGAAGCTGACAACGCAGCTACAACACTAAAAGTATTGGCTAGATTTCTTTTTTTTTATGGTTTTATATTTATGAAATGATAGAGAATAACTAGTCAAAATATCACGAAAATCAAAAATGTCGAGCGGCAAGGTCTTGACGATTTCGAAAGGATTGAACCATATTTAAAATTTAAATAAGAAGAAATTATAAATATGAATAAAGTATGCATCAATATTAAGCCAGCGTCTTTACACTTCCATTATAAGCAATTAGTAGTTATTAACAGGGCATTAGGTTTAAGTTAATCATGTAAACATAGACAACAATGCAACCTTCAAAACCTACGTACGACACCCCGGACTTAATTTGGATAAAATGCCAACATAAAATATTAATAAAAAAATATATTTATTGATAATTACATCTGTATTACGTAACACAACTAGTAAATAGGGTAAAAGAAGAAGAAGAAGAAACTTTATTTATTTACATAATATTTACAATGTACACTCAATACAAATATGTTTGGTTTCATGATTTCAGTGGACCTTTTTTCATGATAACAGAGTTTCCATCATCCTTTGAATTTACTAATGATCATAAAATATGTTGTTTAAGATAGTAGGAAAAGTAACACGAAAAAAACCTACACAATATAAATTACAATATTAATTTAAAAGTACATGTTTGGTTCTTTTGTGCGTGTAGCGCTTTAGTGATGTTTTGTTGTAATTACCAATTTCTAGTTTTAATGGGTTTTCAGAAGTTGTGGTTTTATCAAAATAGTTTTTGGTTACTGTGTAGATATACTGTTTTAATGTTGGTAGATTTAGGTCAGAGAGCATTTTTGAAATTTTAGTATATCGTGGGTAGTTATTGATGATTCGCATACATGTATTTTGTATTTTTTCTATTTTTTTATAATTGGTATTGCAAGTCGAGCTCCAGACGGGCGATGCATAACATATCTGGGCACGTATGACTGTTTTATATAGTAGTAGTTTGTTCTGAGTGCTTAAACTGGATTTTTTATTAAAATATGGGAACATTTTATAAATACATTTTTTTGTTTTTTCGGATTTTCTATTGATATGTTCAGTATATGTTAACGATTTGTCTAAAGTTATGCCTAAGTATTTAACTGATTTAGACCAGTTAATGTGGACTGAGTTTAATAACAGATGATGGTTTATGTTCGGTCTGCGCTTAGTAAAGATTATGGCTTCTGACTTGTTTGCATTTATTTTTAATTTCCACATATTGCAATATTTATTTATTTTTTTGAAGTTTAGCTGCAATCTGTTAACTATGGTATCGATGCGATAGGATGATGTATATAGGGCTGTATCATCAGCGTAAAGAGACCTTATAACGTGCGGGTGGCTTGGAAAATCGGATATATATACATTGAATAAAGTTGGCGAAAGGCAGGATCCTTGAGGAAGGCCGGCCGTTACAGGGAGTATACTGGATGTCGAATTATTTACACGAACATAAAATCGTCTATTGTCAAGATATGAATGGATAATATGAATTAGGTAAGGAGGGAAGTTGTATTTAATTAATTTGTGAATAAGTCCTGTATGCCAAACGGTGTCAAAGGCCTTTTCTAAATCTATTAAAAGCATACCGGTATGTTTCTTTTCGTTAAAAGCTTTGGTTACGTAATCAGTAAGCCTTGCTAGTTGGTCTACAGTAGAGTGGTGTTTTCTGAAGCCGAATTGGTCATCTGTCTAATATGCCGATTTATTCTGGTTAATATTAGTCTTTCTAAAATTTTTGATACAATATTTAATAGGCTAATCGGTCTGTAATTCGAAATTTCTTTCTGGTCTTTATTAGGTTTGGAAATAGCGATAGTTTTGTGGGTTTTCCAGATGTTAGGAAAATATCTGAGTCTCAAGACGGAATTATAGATTTTTGTTAAGTGTAATATTGATTTTTTGCTAATATTTTTGATTACCAGGGAGGGAATACCATCATCACCTGATGCTTTCTTTGTGGCGAGTGCTTTGATTACTCTGCCAGTTTCTTTTGGTGAAATAGAGGAAAAGTTACTACTTACAGGTATTTTAAAAAAATCACGAACTGATTTTGAAATTTTATTATTTTGGTTTTTTGTACCCAAGTTTGAAGTGATACCGTGAGACTCTTGGAAATGTTTGGCTAGTAGTTCAGCCTTATCTTTATCAACATAAGCGAACTTGTTTGTGAGTTTAAGCGGAGGAATTTTTGATGGCTGTTTTGTGATATGTTTATGTATATTCCAGATAATTTTATCTCCGGTCCTGCAAGAGCTTAAAATTCTAGCCCAGTTATTTTTTTGTCCACTTATTAATGCGGGTTCTCACAAAATGATAGAATTTTTAGTAAATAAATTTAGTTTGTGGGTTTTTGGTTCGTTGATATTTTATACGAAGTTTATTTTTTATTTTAATTAATGCTTTTAAATGGTTAGGCAAATTATAATAGTGATTAATGTGAGAATATTGTTGTGGAATGGACTCTACCATAGCCTGTTTAATACATTCGTTTAGTTTGCTTATATTATTGTCAATATCTTTTTCATTACGAATTGACGGATTTATGCATATTTGAGAATCCAGTACCCTCCGGAACTTACGCCAGTCCGCTTTGTTGAAAACAAATTTTTTTGTCAACGGGTAAACAGGTAATGACGTATCTATACGGAAAATGACGGGGTTGTGGTCCGAACTAAGACACGGTAAAGAAATGAGTTGAGTTAATTTTTGTAAATTTTTTGTGAGCGCGAGGTCTATGATACTGGGTTTACAATTACGCTGAGAGGTATATAGGTAGGTTCAAACGGACTATGTAATTGTATTTGATTGTTTATAATGAAATTTAATATGGCTTTTCCATTTTTATTAGTGCTGTGGCAGTTCGATTGTACATGCCTTGCGTTAAGATCCCCAAAGACAAGAACGTGGAATTATGTTGAAATGACGGTAGTTAATTTATTGTCTATTGTAGTGTTTACAGCAACCGCTTCAGTACAAGTCAAGTCGGGCTGGACGTCGGAGCGGATTAAAATCATGACTCCTCCTCCCGCCCTATTGCGATCTTTCCTATAAATATTGTATCCCGGAACCGAGAATCTGTCCTCATTCGAAAGTCGAGTTTCACAAACTGAGATTATGTGCGGAGTATTATTTTGTAAGAATAATTTAAATTCTATATCATTACCTCTGATCGTTTGGGCATTCCACATCATGAATTTTATTTTATCGTCAGAAGATGTCATTTGGAGTCAGATAATATAATGAAATAAACTGAGCTTTGTTTACTTCTGGAAACGAGGATGAACGAGAAACGAATACAGAATAATTAATCTCGAGTTGATAGTATAAATGAAGTTGATTATTGTTTGGAGTAAGAGAAGAATGGCAATAAGGATTATTAAAATAATGAATTCGATTTAAAGTAAAAAAGTTCATTAGCGAATTTACGAAAGTGAGACCGGTAAAAATATCGTGAGTACAAGTACAGTTTGAACTTTTATTAACTAATATAATAATTTTTGGAAATTTTTGGTTAATATAATTTATTTTACGACGAGAATGCAAGGATGGGCGAGTTATATAGACCGAACTATATTTTAGTGTACATATGTACCTATTAACGTAAAATAAATAGTTACCAATATAAATAGAATATAAAGAAATGTGTGAACCATGATGTTTTGAGAATTGTATAGTGTAACTAAAACAAATCGAATAAGAGTGTACAGCTGTATTTTTTTTGTGAATACCTGGCTTGTGATAGATGTTTAAGCATTAGACTATACAAGCAATATTTACTGAGCGTGTTGTGGATATTACTTCGTAAAATTGTTTTGTACATAGGAGCATGTTTATTTTTAATTAGTAATATCATTGAACATTGTACTACAGAGATAAGAGTAATACATGATATTAGATAGTTTAACATACACAATATATTATAAATAATGTCAAATTTATTCGATGTCAGGTACTGATGAACCATTAATCGAACAAAGATATTAAGCCTTCTACTATAATAAAAAATTTTGACATACTATCGTCAGTATTTTTTATCTCAGACATAATAGATTTAAATTTAGATATTATATTATTTAAATTAAATAAACTAAATATATTTTTAATTTTTTAAAGCATTCTATAATAGAAGGCTCATTATTAGGCTTAATATTAGTGGTATCATTTTTAGTATCCGTAAAAGTTTTTTCAAACCATTTAAAGTTGGTTTTAGGTAACGCTGGAAATTTTGTAGGTTTTGCTTTATAGACAATTCGTTCTGATGGTTTTGTCCAGGGCCGTTCTTTACTTTGCTGTAGCAGTTTGTTTCTTTGAAGCTCGGGGCATTTTTCAGAATTTGAGAAGTGTTCTTCACGACAGTTGCAACATTTTGGTTTAAATCCGTCTGTCATTACATTCGGGCACTCTTTGGATAAATGCTCTTCTGAGCATTTAAGACATTTTGGTTGTTTAGAGCAATTTCTGGCCACATGGTTAAAATCTTGGCATTTATAACATTGTGTTAATGTTTTCTTGCTATTGTATTTCTCCCATTTTATATGTACGTTGTTACAGTATTTTATATTATTTAATTTTGATAACTGTTTTTTGTTTTCTAATATTACTATAGATAAAGGTAATTTTTTTTTCTATTCCATCTGATTTTTTTATCATTTGAAATATTTTATGAACTTCCAATCCTTGCTCTTTTAAATCTGATAAAATATCGTCTATGGGGTATTCAGGGGCATCCCTTTCAGAACGACTTTTGGCTTTATATCGTGTTTCGGGGTATAAGTATGAAATCCCTTTGGTTAAGCGATTTCAATTCATTTTTTATGGTGGTAAAATCTTCGTCATTATAAACATAAAATTTGGTTTTGTTACCTCCGTATTTCATGTTAATATCTTTTATTTTTGTTTTCAGATGGGATAATATATTTTTCGGGTTAGAGTAGGTTGTATTTACCACAACTGGTGGAAATTTTGGGTGGGTCGGTTGGTTAGTTTCGACTTCGATTTCTTCCTCTTCACCAGAAAAAATATCAAAATAATTTTGAGTTGGTACATTATATTGGTACTCACCTCTTTTTCTTTTCGGATGACTATCCTCTATTTTTGATGTGCTAGGAATAGCGATGTTCATGTTAGTAGTTTCCCCGCAGGGGGCATTTTTCTGTTTAAGATCAATTTCAGATGTGATAGTCTCTCACTAAGTTCGATATGAATCACTAATTAAAAATAGTTTATACGATGAAAAGTTTTTATATAACGAATGAATACTAATAATTAGTATAGAGCGCACAAGATAAACGTCTGCACTAGCCGGATGCTACAGAGAGACTGGTAAAAGAAGATATTCATGAATTTGTGGAGAAGCTACCCACAACACTCAAAAAATATTCTAAATTAGAAGGTCTCGGGTCCATTTTCTTTTCAGACCCCTCAGAGGATTATCAGGAATTGAAAAGGAAGAAATCATTGAAACTAGTAGGTTAAAGTGAAAATTAAGATTGTCATGGGAGGAATGGTACCAGGTTCGGACCAAGTACGGAGCATCCCCTGTAGTTCGCTGGGTGACCGCCATCGCACAGACTGGGGGCTCTTCTCGGGGCTTCTGGCATCTATAACTGGGATGGTCTTGACCGCACTTCACACATCTCGGTTTTTGTTGGCAAAAGGCTCTGGTATGTTCGTATTGTTGGCACCTTATGCATTGTACCATCTCCCTTCTTTTATGAGGTTCCGAAACAAACACCCAAACGATAAGACAAACAAACACCCGACACATTACTTGCAACATACGCAGACGACACCTTAATACTCTCAACAAGTACTGATCCGACCATAGTTCAAACTGACCTCACACAATGTTCAAACTCATTTAAATTTATTTCAAGATTGGCTTGATAAATGGCGTATTAAAATTAGCATACAGAAATAAAGTCATGTAACATTCACGCTTAGGCATGCTGATTGTCCTCCACTAACACTTTAGAATGTTCATTCACCCAAACAAACAGAAACAAAATACTTAGGACCCACAATAGATTGACGCCTGACATGGAAATCACACGTAACTACCTTTAAAAAAAGACTGAATCATCGACTATCAATACTTAGACGACTTCTTCGCCATAAAAACAAATTATCCCTAAGCAACAAAATCATCATATACAAATGAGAGTATGTGTTTATAGTTCTGAGTAAATATTTATTTTATTTCTGTATGATTTTAAATTTCAGATATTTGAAAAGCAAATGAGAAACCGTATTATAAGGATCTTAAATATTTTTTTTTTTTTTTTTTTTAATATCGCAGTACTGAGTGCATTCCATTCAGGTGGTAACACATCCAAGAACTGCTGTTGGTAAGTTTGGGATTCAGTGTATATTGGAAGTTACGTTCTGATAAACTAAAAAAGTTTACACATGATGAATAGAAGACCTCGATTAAGTCAGAGGCTAGCTAAAATAAGCATTTCTAGTAGATGGCCAATAGATCTGAAACGTTTGAAAGCATCCAAACCATCCATATACCCATCAGAAATTTCCACCTAGATTCTTTGCATTCACACCCTTGTACTATTTTGCGAGAGGCTATTTAAAGCTCTATGGATATAAAACTTTACTTCTGTAGAAAATGTTATATTAAATCTTTATTGTATTGGTTTAAAAGTAAAGGTAAATAAGTAAAAAAAAAAAAAAATGCTTGAACAGTTATTTAAAGAAACTTCTTGTTTACATTAAAATGGAGTAATATCTTTATTTGCAGTCCTAGAATCGACCGAACAGATTAAGGTGCCCATCTTTTTGATGAATAGCCCTGCTTTATATTCTGAAAGGCAAGTATTATTTCGTGATAATTTAAATAATTCAACTATAGCAATGCCATAAAATATACAAAAGGATAAAACATTTAATTAACTCCAAGTTTAAAGACAAGGAAGAATAAATCACTTTTTATCTAGAGAGAAGCCGGTGGCTTTGAAGTGGCTATGAATCCCCCCTTGAAATATTTTACCCCTAACCATCCCTTATCTCTCCTGGCCTTCCTAATCCATGGAGTGCTGTTATCAATGATCCATTGCTTTTTGGATTATTAATGAGGGGAGAGAGTGATAGTCTCTTTTAAGCAGGCAAATGGTTTCACGTCCGGCTGTCGGAACGGGTCATTTAAATTCCTTAATTACAAACGCTAATATTGATTCCTATTATTTTTTTTATTTTTAAATTTATCCTTGGACGTTCAACAGACCGTATAGTGCCTCATATTTTGAGTTATATATTTATGAACGATGGGACTCTATTATTATTTGATGCGCTGTTGAAGCACATGACTTAACGTCTATTTAACAAACGTTTTTAACTAGATAAGACAACAAACAAGAAGTGTAGTTGATGAAAGAACTAATTAACTAAGAGGTTTTTGCCAACGTTTCGGCCACAGTTACATTTCTACCACAGGACTAAGCAAAACTTAAAAAAAAAAAGCAGCACGAAAAGCGAAAAAAAAGGACGATGAGAAAGTAGCAAATATTAATATATGAAGATAGTAAAAACAACTTGAAAAAGTAGGTTTAGAATAAAACATGATTAAATTAAAATAAATATACTTGCATAGATCTATAATATTAGACTGTTTGTATTGGGTTGTTTCATATGAAATGTCCGTTTTTATAGTTTCTGAAATACATAAAGGATTTTGCAGGTCTCTGTTGTTTTGCTATTGACCATTCGCCGTTGGTTTGCTAAGTTTTCAGCTGTGGATACCGAATTAGAAAACTTGCCCCGAGGAAGACCTCCGTCCGTAATAGACAACGATGTCCTCAAAGATACAGTAGAAAAAAAAACCCTACCAAACAGTTAAAGGACTCTCAGAACAACTAAATGCAAGTGCATCTACCGTCTCCAGACATTTAAAGTGTATTGGGAAAGTAAAAAAGCTCGATACATGGGTACCTCATGATTTCACTGAGCGACATGTTTCAAAACATACCGTGCAAAAATTGAAAGAACTCGGCTACGAAGTTCTTCCGCACCCACCATATTCTCCCGACTTGTCCCCAACAGATTACCACCGGTTCAGGAATTTAGACAACTTCGTCAAAGGAAAACTTTTTGAAAATGATGATCAAGTGAAATGTGCGTTTTCAGATTTGTTTGTTTGTTTTGTTTTGTTTTAGGGCATAGAACATCTAGGTCATCAACGCCCGATGGTTTGTTATTATGATTGATTCTTCAAGGAGGTTATTTTTAATTCAAGTGAGATTAAGAATAAGAAGAAAAAATAAATAATAAAAATAAGTAAAGGATACAGATTAAAAAAAATAAATATAAATAAAATAATAACAGCAGAAATTAGACATTAATAGGATAATAAATTAAACAGATACATAATAAAGAGGGTATGTCTTCGATAGATGTGTTGGATAGTCAGAGGCTATTTAACAGTTTGACCCTTGCTAGAAACTTAATTACGGCATTTATTATGGTCTCATCGTCCCGCAGAGCCATTCTTATATTGGGCGGTATACCCAGCTGGTGTAATATTGTACGATAATAAGAGCATTCTTCAAATACGTGGCTGATTGATAAAATTGTGTTGCAGTGCGAGCATTTAGGAGGGGCTTCTCTCGTAATTAAATAACCATGAGTAAGTCGGCTATGTCCGATTCTGAGGCGGGTAATAGCAACTTCTTCTCGACGAGAGTTACGGATTGAGGTTTTCCAGGGGTTCACGTTTTTCTTAATCAGTTTAAGTTTACTGGATGGGCTTTCATCCCACATGGATTGCCACCTTCTTTTTACCGTTTCTGTTAAGGGGCGGGCCAGTTCGGGTGCGGTGAGGATCGCTGCACCCCTACCAGGCAGAGTCAGCGCTTCCTTGGCAGCTTTGTCGGCTATCTCGTTCCCAATTATACCCACATGGCTGGGGGCCCAGACGAAGAAAACTGTCTTACCTATTTCTTTCAGCATGAGAAGGTATTCGTGTATGCGATGGATGGTCGGATGTACAGAATGCATATTGTTTAATCCATGGAGTGCGCTTAGTGAGTCGGTGATAATTGTTATGTAGTCCATCTTGACGTTTGTCATACAAAAATAGAGAGCGGAGGCAATGGCATTCAGTTCGGAGGTGTAAACATTGCAGAGCTGGTGCAGTTTTCTCTTATGTGTCGAGTTCGGTGTAACGAAGGCACAAGCCGTTGAGCTATCTGACTTCGAGCCATCTGTATATATTGTAAAATGATTTGGTAGGGTTTGAAGTAGGTTCTCGAATTGTTCTTGATATTTCGAGGGCGTTGTACTTTGTTTATGAAATTTGGATAGGTGGAGGTACAGTTTCGGAGAGTGGTAGGTCCAAGGAGGCGTGTTTATTTCTGTATTTTGGACTGCTATAGATTTTAGTTCACTGACTATTGAACGTTTTCAGATTTTGTTTCACTTCAAAGCACAGACTTTTTCAGTTCGGGGATAAAAAAAGTTTGGTTCACGTTGGGAAAAATGTGTAGAAAAAGAAGGAAAATACTTCGAATAAAATTATCTTGTTTCCATATCGTATTTTTAATAAAATATCATTTACCTTGAAAAAGGACATTTCATATGACACAACCCAATAATTTTATAGTATTATACTATTTATTGCTGTTTGTAATGTACTTATGCTTATGTACTGCTTTTTATTATGTTCCATGATGGCAGTTGTTGGGATGAGTGATATTAAAACGAAAAAAAAGAATGTAGACTCGATCCCGTTTCGAAAAGAGCTGGTCTTGAGTACTTAATCATTAAAATAAAAAAAAATAAAAAAAGGGTAATATTAAATAAAAAGATAAAATTGAAAGTAAAACAAATAAATAAAAGTTTAATAAAAAAATGAGGAAAATTTACAAAGAAAATATAAAAACCATTTGATTTATAAAAAAAATCTACTATTAACCTAACTGTAAAAAAATAAGTTCTAAAATTGGGTTAGTAGGTTAATACTACTACGAATGGCACAAAAAAAAAGAATAAATATGATTAAAAAAATATATAGGATAGTTATCTGTCCATAATTCTTTGGTTCCGCACGACGGGTAGGCAATTCTGGAAGGACGGTGATCCACTGGAAGGACGGTTATTTTCAAAAGATGAGACGAAGTCCTGGTCAAAAATGGTTTGAAGATGCCAAACGAGAGAAGCGTGCTCTCCGCTTACTAGTGCTATCGGTACTGTGTTGAGGGCAAGGGGGCACTGTTATCTAGCTAATCCCTAACTACACTATTGAATTGAACACGTAAACTAACAACAAATATAAATATTTTCCTCATTAAAAAAAAAACTATTTTAATTTAATTTTTAAATTCCAAACAAAGCATATACAGGTAAAAAATAATAAATAATATCCAGGCTCAAACAGCAGTCAACATGTTAGTTTTAACTGAGATCGTGACGTGAGATCATAAATGATTTATTTCAATGATAAAACATAAACATTTTAATAACCAAACTGAGGAATGAGAAGACAATTTAAATAGAAAATAGTTACATTGGCTTTGCATTATTCCAGGTTTTTTATTTTATTTTTTTCTATAAAAACTCTATTTCGGAATATAAACAATTATATAATTATACCATTTAATCTGACTATAAAGCCTTAATACTCACGTTGATCCCTTCTGGAACGGAAATAGTTTAACCTGTAACAGAAAGAGGCGATATTTCAATTATTAAATATTTATAAAGAAGAAGAAACCATAATTTTACTCTCGGACTTAGTCCCTTTGGAATAAAAAATATGTTACAATAATGTAGAACAATACCTGTACAGAAGTCAAGTATACCTGGACAGAATAGATAGATGTAAAAGTAACTGATTAATTACAAAGTTGTGAATTAGAGAGAAAATGAAATGAATAAAAAAATCTGGATCATTTAAGAGGTGAAATTTGGTCATTAAAGTAATTTTGTTCTTCTTATTGAAATTTTAATTTAAAATTTGAATGTGAAAGAGCGTCATATTTGAATAATATATTTTGCGAAAGCAGAGACTTGAAAGCTATTTATGCCATTTATAAAGTGTATTATTCTAAATAGTGGCTTATCTCTGAAAACAATTTATTTTGTTTTTGAAAATCGAAGCTGGATATTCATTATTTTTCTGAATCCATTTTTCCTATCCGAACCATGACGAAAGTGGTAACGGCACTGCCACTGATCTTTTGTAAGATTTATGTATTTCTAAATACGTATAGATTTTTTTAAAGCAGGAGTTTTAAGACCCTTCTGCACTTGAACGAACATCCACAGTGATACTTCATTTCTTTTCTTGATTCGAGGACCTGACATTTGTTGACTACCAGAATATGTTTTATGCGACGACATTTAAAATTCCGCCTGGTCTAGACAACGTTGTAAATTTGTGTAGTTTTGAAGTCTATGACAATACAAGTAAACATTTTCTCATCATTTATGTCAGCCATTTTTTTAAATTTAGCACAACCTTCACTCGATACAAATTCGTTCAATTTGGGAGTAGATAGCCTGATCTTTTTAAGTATGAGCAACTCATTGGTGTACAACATCTTTCTTCGAAAAATACATCAGTTCTTATTCAACATAGAATAGAAGAATTTTATTTTATTTTTGCCCCTGCTCCCAATAAACTACACTTTAATTTATTTATCTTCTTATTTTACATTTCTTTAGGATACTTTAATTTCGGAAAAAAATATTTAGGTTCTAAACACAAGAAGAAGGTTCTAATAGGTTCTAAGAAACACTAAACCCGGGAACCCATTTGGATTCCGAATTCAACACTGAACCATTCGTCAAATAAATGCTGAGCGACTACATTCCGTTGAAGCTAGAGCATAAATTTTATGCTTTCAACATACATGGAGATATTAACATATGAATACAAAATATGGTCACTACTGACATGCCTCAAAACACACGTTGAAGGCTGAAAAAAGTTGGATGAGGGACCTCCTGGCATAAATGTGAAATAGGAATCCAGAAAGAGGTACCGCTGGTGGGTATTACTTTCTCCTTCACGCCTACTACGCCATAAGTTCAAACCCATACCTCATCACATTCTTTCATTGCAAACTTCATGACAAGAGTGAAAAAGAAAAACCATTAAAAAAAAATTAATAAAATTACAATCGGGCAGTCATAGGAACTGCCGATAGATGTGAAAACTTTTTTAAATTCTCGATTTGCGCTGGAATTTTGTTGGAAGGAAGAGTAGATTACGTTGAGAATGCATTTTTTTTTATTATAATTGTTTCATTTAATTGTATAACATCATCACCGTGTAGAGAGATATATCATCTCGAATTATTTCATCGTAATATGAATGTGACTGTATACTGTGTGTGTAAGTTAGTGGTATACGTGACATATTTTTGTGATGGACCTGCCATTTGTATCAAGAAAATTCAGACACTTAGGAATAAGCTTTATAGTTGTTTCACAAAGATAACCTCAGTTTTTCTCCCGGGTAAACAAAAAACATATGTTTTAATTAGTAATGAAATATTCATTGTGCTTAATTGAAATCCATATTATTATAATTAATTTAATTTTCAAATGACATATTTCTATGATTATAAGATTGACAATAATAATATCATCATGATTTTGCTTCGTATGTTTAAATATTTTCATGCAAAGTAATGTTTTGATAATATTTACAAATATCGATATTTTAGAGTCTAGAGAATTAAGATATTCATTATATTAACTTTATACACAGTAAGAGGTAATTTCTAAGACATAGTTTATCTGTCTTTACTTATTCATTTGCAACTGACTTCAATTAAATTAAAGACTGAAATAAAGTATCATAAATATCGATATTTGTGGGCCGACATTACACTGGTATCGATAACGCTCACGGACATTGATATGGTTATCCTATCTCTAATAGAAAGGTTTACACAGAGGCTATTCGCCAGTTTAGAGCATGTTGGTGACGTCACCATGGTTACGAAATCAAATCGATTTACCCTGCCAAAAATCGCATAAAGCTCCTTAAGAAGTTTTCACTTCAAAAATTAAATTAAATTTTGTTATATTCAATTTCAGACAAACCCATTAAATCTAAAACGGAACCTTTATTTTTGCCGTTAGTTAACTTTATTTTCTTCCACGTTCACTTTTCAACTCGCTTTGAAACAACCACTCTCCGTTAAGGAAGGCAGGCCATCTCTCTGCTAACAACGTTTTTACAATCCGTACTAAATACTTACAATTGATAGCAACTACGTATTTTAGCCTTGAAAACTGAAGAGAATACATTGAGAACAAATACCCGGGAATACAAGGTACATACGAGGTTCTAGGAACTCTAATAATACCTCGCTCGAGTAAACTACGGCCTTTATCAATTCTAGGAAGCCAGCAAGCTTACTTATCTCTGTAGTAGCATATTTTTAGTTTTATTTTCTCAAGGCCGGTTTATTCTGGGTGAGATGTATGCGTAAATTTAATAAATGGAGCTTCATCGGTTTACGGAGCTACTAATTTTTACTTTCACTTAGCTATATATGAAATATATAGTAAGGGAAAGTATTGCGATCGTGAAAATTTTCGAATCCCAATTTTCAACGGAAATACACGTTTTATGGTCCCCTGAGTCCAAATGACCAAGCAATTTTCTTTCATCTCTAAATGTTTTTAAAAGTTCTTAAATTGAATTTAACAACGAAGGTAAGTGAAAGTTGGGTGTTGCCAGATTTTTACAATTATTAATAATGATTTATGGGACTAGTTGATCATCTTTTTTTTCTTTTTACAATGAAGTGCCGATCGATTAAAAATGAATTTACTTTAAATTTAATTACACTCGTTTAAATAGCTAGACGTATTTTCTTAAAAAAATAAACAATGCTGTTTAAACTATATAGTACAAAAAAAGGTATGAACTTTTTTTTTTTTGTCATTAATGATTTTATTTGCACCTGTAAAATGTTTACAATAAGCAAATGGGATTTTATAAACAAGGAGACATGGCATGGTTAGGCATGAGGGAGACAGCACCCAGTGGTGCATCCTCCTGACATTCAAACAGGATCTTTTATTTTAGGCTAGGAGGTCCCTCATCCAACTCCTTTTCAGTCTTCGCCGAGTTATGTCAGGGATGTCAGTTGTAGCCATATTTTGAACAAATTGGTTAGTGTGTTCATGTAGTTTGTCGTAAAATCTTTTGTACGACATTCGAATGTGGTTTGTTGCAGTCGGAATGCGTAAGTCGGTATGAAGAGTATCGTTTGAAATATAAGGTGGTGAGTTCGTTGTCAGTCTTAAAAATTTGGATTGAAAGGTTTGTATTTTTTTAATGTGTGTCTTTTTAGCAGGTCCGTAAATTTGGCGTGCGTAAGTCCAAATAGGTTTTAATAAATAAGTATATACGTTAAGCTTCTGTCTTATGCGTAATTTAGAGTGTTTATGTAGTATCGAATATAATAATCTGAGTCGAAAGTTTAAAGTTTTGCGTTTTGTTTTGACATGTGGGCCCCATGTCAATCTTTTGTCAAAGATTAGTCCCAAGTACGTTACTGTATTTGTTTGTGGTATCTGGTGGTTGTCTATATAAACTGGAGGGCAGGTTCCGTGTCTTAAAGTAAATGTAACATGTTGTGACTTGTCATGGTTAATTTTTAATTTCCATTTCTTACACCAGTTTTGTACATTGTCCAAGTGGTGTTGTAATGTCATACTGGTCTGTATTGGGTCTGTGTTTCTCGTAATAATAGCGGTGTCGTCGGCATATGTCGCAGTTAGGATGTTTTGGTCTGTTGGTAAGTCATAAGTGTATATAAGGTAGAGAAGTGGGGCCAGGATAGAACCTTGGGGAACACCTGCACAGATTGGTTTTATTGATGAGGTCTCTGAACCCTGTCCGACAGAGAAGAAACGGTCATGAAGAAAAGACTGTAGAACTAAATAATATGTGCAAGGAAGAATAGGTTTCAGTTTAAAAAGAAGACCCTGGTGCCACACCCTATCAAAAGCCTGAGTAACATCCAAAAATGCCCCAGATGCGTATTGTTTTAGTTCTAGAGCAGTAGAAATAAAGTCAGTAACTCTGTGTAGCTGTTGTGTTGTGGAATGAGAAGATCGAAATCCTAATTGGTGATCTGGTAATATGTCTTGATCTGTCAGTATGTTAATAATGCGTTCGTGCAAGAGTTTTTCAAATATTTTAGAACATACCGGAAGAAGGCTAATAGGTCTATAAGAGTCAGGTCTATGTTTGTCCTTGTTGGGTTTGTGTACCATTAAAATTGTAGAATATTTCCATTGAATAGGGAATTTAGTTGTCCTAAGTATAGCGTTGTACAGTGTTGTAAGAAAGACTAAAGCTTTTCTGGGGATTTTTCGAAGTACCTCAGCAGTGATAAGGTCATCACCAGGAGTCTTCCTTTTTGGCATTTTCATAATCTGTCTAGATACTTCGGAAGGAGTAAAGGATTTTGGCGGAAGAGACATAGGAAGAGGGGAGTCTAAGAATTTCTGCACATAATTTTCGTGGTGTATGTCTGTTAAGTCTATGTGAGGATGAAAAACAGTTGAAAGGTGGTCAGAAAAAAGTGCGGATTTCTCTCTGTCCGACACAGCCCAGGAACCATCGTCTTTTCTCAATGGGACAGATACTTCGTGATGCTTTAGAAGTCGCTTAGTATGTCGCCAAAGGCTGTTGTCATCCGTCGTCAAGTTTTCCAGATAGATGTCAAAATTAGTTTGTTTAAATTTCCGTATTTCTCTTTTTAGTTCGTTGATAAGTTTATTAAAAAGTCGTCTGTCAGAAGGAAGTCTGTTGGTCTGCCATAGTTTTCTTGTCCGTCTTTTGGCTCTGATTAAGTCTCTGATATATTGAGGGTAGGACGGTGAGCTTACTGTTTGCCTTATTTTTGTCTCTTGTGAGGACCAAGCAGCTTCTTGAATAGTTGTCGTGAAGAGTTCAACCGCTTCTTCCAAATCCTTTTCGGTTTTTAATGCTTTAGGAACGGTCAGCTGGGCATTACTTCGTTCAGAAAAAAGGTCCCAATTGATGATGCCATATGTAAGCGATGGTTTTTTTTCCACAAAGGATTTTTCCACCCCCAACATCAAGTTCACCGGTAAATGATCAGAGCCAAGGTCTGTTTCAGTTGTAATTGTAATAGGTAGAGACAAGTCTTTGGCTATAAAAAAGTCCAGTACATCAGGTTTTTTGTATTGAGAATTCGGTAAGTAAGTTGGTCTGTCGGGGGCAAATACCGTTAATGATAGCTGTGTAACAGCAGACTTGAGTCTCCTGCCCCTTGGTGTGCATAATCGTGAACCCTAGTATTGGTGTTTCGCGTTGAAGTCGCCTCCTGCAAGGAATGTGTAACCCTCGTCTCATAGATTGCCCACACTCAGTGGAGAAGGGTGTGGGTTCAAATTTGTCCTGGTCTATTATTCAGGGCGCCACGTTATTTTTTTAATGTAAATAACGAAAACATTAAACATAAACTTTAAAGTAAGACCAGTTATTATTTTAGGTTATAAAGAAGTAAATAAATTAAATTCTGGCTGTACCTTTACACATACAATAAATAAACAAACATAAAATTTTCCGTATAATAAAGATAAAAAAAAACATGTATATTTAATTAAAGGATAAAATAAAAACAATTCACACATACAAAATATATTTACATCAACCAAAATAAAAAAAACCTACTTTAGAATATTATAAAAACAAAACTATTTATACTTAATTATATTTTTATAAACAAATAAAAAATAAAAAACCCATAATATCCTCTAGTAAATCTATTATATTATCTATAGTCCTTATTCCTCTGGCCAGTAGGATTATTTACAACAACACAACACAGGGAGGCGGGTTAATAGTGCTCTCCCAATTACCGTAAGTCCTCGTGTGACAGTTCTCCTTCCTCCGATCTCCTTTCAGGAAAAATCTCCCGGCTTCCTCACGAAGTCGTCGGGATGTGTAGTGGAGGAGAACAAATCCAGCGTAGCTGCCTGTCACTCGGGTGTCTTCTTACTGCCACTCCGTGCGCCTCTCTGTCTTATCGCATGTGAGATGCGCATGCACCTTCTGCGCCTCCCCACCACTACTTACTTGCGTATTTAGGTACGGCCAGAATATATTAATAATATTATTTAAATATACTGGTGCTATTAATAATTACAACCGTAACAAATGTTCTACCAAATGATTTAAATAGTTTAATAAACATTTGTTCAGTAATGCTGTATTTAGGGGGACAGTAAATGGAAGCAAGTGTTATAGTTTTGTATTTGGTCTGTATTTGTGTTCCTGTTATTTGTATCTGAGCCGTCGAGTCTACGTGTATAGGGTTATGTTTAAGGTTAGATTTTATTAATATAGCTGTCCCTCCATGAGAAGTATTATCGGGGTGGTCTGTTCTGTATAAAGTATAATTTGGTATATAAAGTTTGTTACGTGATGTGAGATGTGTTTCCGTCAGAAGTACAATGTCAATACGTTTTTGATGAACATAAAGTTCCAGTTCAGTTTTATGTCGAAGTAGTCCGTTTGCGTTCCAAAGAAGGATTGACAGGGAGCCAACAGTCAGAGAACTAATGTCCATAAGTTGTAGCTAAAGCTTGAGTGAGTTGAGATATTTGGCTAATTAGGCTGTAAAGGGGCTGGATGAGGGCATTTAAATTATTTATTAAATTTGTCTGTGGAAAAGGAACAGAGCCAGCTGGGGGCACCAGCTGTTTACTGTCTTCCCTCATACCTGACCTTGCTTGTGGTTGCTGCTGAGCTTCAACGCTGGGCCGAGTTCCGAATTGGCGGTCCATCCTTGGGGGTGCACGAACAGGTTCTGGAGGCGCTGGTTGATGAAGGCTGTGCGGTAGTGCTGGATACTGTTCTAGGTCCGGAGGAGGTTCGACAGACACCGGCGGCGGGCGGTACCTTTGGGTTCGCTGTGCTCTCAGATTTTTGAGGGTCTGACATCCTCTGTAGTTGGCGGGATGTGCCCCTTCACAGTTGGCACATTTCGCAGGAGTGTCTTTAGTTTTAAGGCATGCAGAGGTTTCGTGGGCTTCACCGCACCGTACACAGCGAGGCTGATGGTTACAATATGATTTGGTGTGGGCAAAACCCTGGCACCTAAAGCACTGAGGTATTTCCCTTTTTTTGCGAGCCTCTTCCACCTTTATACGGGTGTAATAAATATAGTTGATATCAAATATTTTTTCATTAAAAGTGTTTTTCGTGATATCAACGAAAAACATTTGTAATGGTAATTTAGTCCTGGCCGAGATAGCATTTGTGACATTTGTAGCTTCGTAGCCGAAACTCTTCAATTCTTCTTTAATTACTGATGCTGGGGTGGAAGAATGGAGGCCCTTTATAACCACTCTCGCATTTTTATCTTCAGGCAGCTGGTAGGTATGAAAGTCGGCTTTCACTTTTTTCAAGCACCGTACTGCTGTTCTATATGATTCCGGCGTGGCTGGGTAAATTATTGTGTTTCTGGCTGTAGCTTTAATGTTAAAATAACTATTGCCTATTTCTTTTTTCAAAAATGCTATTAACGCTTCTATGTTTTGAATACCTTTTAGAAATATAGGAGGTGGTTTTACCTTTGCATTGTCTATTTGATTTGGCGGCATGTCAGGTTCGACACTACTTGTATTTAGGAGAGGGTCATACCTGTTGCTAACTTCTACTTGATTACGTTTTTTATTGATAATTCTTGGGTCAGATGAAGGAGATGGCCTTTTTCGTCCCGTAACAAGTTCCCATTCGTTACTAACCTCATTGGTCGTTGACGGACCTGCCTCTTCTTGCAGCTCCATATTACCCGGTTCTTCGAGCGACATAGCCCCACACTTCTTCTGATTACGGTTTTTCAAGTTTAATCGCTCACTACAGTCTTTTTTTTAAAGGTTTTAAACTTGAAAAATAAAAGTGACAAAAACAAAAAAAAAAACTAACCTTTATGGTTCACATGTTTTTCACATCAGAAATAATTAAAAACCAAAAAGTTCTTCTTCTCTTCACACTAAATAAAACTAATAACGTCACAGGTCCTTTTTGTTAAAAAATCACAACTTAAAACGTAGTAAAATTAACAGATAAATCATATTATAAGCGGAGACGCTTAGAGCACGGTCTAATCACTTTGCAATCCAAAGAGGTAGTCCCCCGGTATGAACTTTGAATTTGAAATTTTGAAGACACCTATCCCGCAAGACCGTTGAGTGTTGATGGCTACAGTAGAGCCTGTCCGCCTTCTTTCATCTACTATTTTTAAATCACATAATTTATTTTTTAAGTAATATTGTATTCAATGACTATATTGTTCTCCTCATTGATTAATAAAGATAATATAAAGCTACCTATTTATTTTCGGTTTTTATTTAGTTCAATTAAAATAATTAAATTATTTATTATTGATTTTCAGTTATGAAGGAACTTTATGATTTCTAAACTTTTCACATAATCAACTGTTGGATACAAGAATCATTTATACCTAATCAATTTTAGGGACAATCTCAGAAAGCTAGCCTTAAAGAAGGAACACAAAGTAGTTCAAAACGTCAACACACAAATAAAATGATTGTTTTTTATAGTGTGAGTTCATGATGACCGCACCCCCAAACAACTTCATCATCATATATCATAATTAATTTGTGCCATTAAATTATAAAAGAATAATAATCCTATAATGATAAAAAATAAATCAGAATTTTAATTACTATCTAATAAATTGAATACGATATATCTTTCTGTTTATTTTAATATTACTTCGGCTTTATAAAAATTCAACTTTTTTAAAAAAATCATTTAACAATTTTTATTTTAAGTAGTTTTCTCTTAATAATTAATAAACTTTGTAATAGTAAAATTGATAATAATAAATGGATGGACAATAGCTGTAGTGTTAATAAGATACCAATAACTGTTTTTCCACTACTCATGTTCAGAAAATTACAAAACATTTTCCAGAAATACTATATTTAAGAAAAGTTAGATATGATGAATTTTTTTAATTTTTTTTTTTTATTGAATGATAATATAACAGATTATATACAGATTAAGACAGACTTAATTAGGACATTTATAATAGTGATCAAGTACAACTTTCATACAATATTAACAAAACTATAAAATAATATACAATAAAGAATTAATACAATATTTACAAAATCTAGAAGTCTTCACTCAAACATGCAGTACAATGAGTAAAGAATCTAGCCAGTGCTAGAACTCCAATATACATGTTTAAAGAGGTCCCGGGGCCACTGCCGTTTCAACCTTCTAGAAGGGAGGTAAGGGTGTGTGGAGCTGGATTGGGATTGGGATTTGGCCAAAAGACAGGGTTGATGGATAAGCTTCTGATGGAAATTGGAGAATTTTGATGGAATAATGTTCAAAATAAATGGACTATTTAGGTCGTGTTGCAAGGTATAGTTGGTGGCATAATAAGGAGTATTAACTCTTGTTCGGAGGACTTTGGATTGAAAGGATTGACTGCGTTTGATGTTAGAAAATTTGGCTGTCCCCCACATTGTAAGTAAGTAGGTCCAGATAGGTTTCAATACTGTCTTTTATATTAGCAACTTGTTTTTAATAGATAGTTTAGAATTTCTGTTAAATAGTCTGTATAATTGGCCAAATCGTCGATTAAAATCTTGTCTTTCTTCTTGGGTTACAAGAAATACAATGAATTAATGAATTCGTTTGACCCATTTCCTATAACTATGAGGTAAAAATATTGCCTTTAGTGTTCTAAAAACTGTTTAGTTTATCCTAAATACAAATATGGCATGACTCTGTTTATTTTTATTAATGATGACATTCATTATTCATGTTTATTTAGGAAAAATTATTCCTGATTATGGTGGTGCTATCTACAGAAATAAATAAAAGATTTTATATGTTGTGAAATCTCTAAGGCAAAGAATTCCTAAAAAATCAATGAAGATTTTACAAATGACGGCATAACAAACGAAAAATGCAGAATCACATGCGTCCTTAATCAAATTAAAAAAAAATATAGGTCTTAATTCACCTAACAGGAATATTATTAAAACTTAGATTTAGCAAAATAGAAAATTCTTGAAACCATGATATTATGAAATTGATTTAGCTTTAGCTTCGTATTTAATAACTCATTATACTCGGCAGGTTTCATGTTGAATCCGACGACGTAAAACTAGAAGATGATATAACCTAGATGCGATGAAGGAAGAGAGGAAATTAAAATTTTCTGTCACACAAAGAGGTCCTTCATCTGAGCTTCCCATCAGAGTTTTCTTGGAACTTCCAGTATGTCATTGTGAAATCCTTTGTAGCTGTGTACCTTAAGTCGTAATCCTCTCATGATTTTTATTAAAAAATATCAACTTATTTTATTTGTACCTGCAGGGTAATCTTTAATATACATAAATAAGGAGAAATAAGGATTTTTTATATTGTGTTTATTTTTTATCTTAATATTTTTTTATTCGCACCTGTCAGAAGTGACCTGACAATAACGAAATGTGCTGTACCAACTTCAACAGCGGACATGATAGGCATTGTTTTTTATTTATAACTTATAAGGTAATTATGATCTCTCTGTATAAAAGATTTTTTTTTATTTATAGTAATTTACAACTCTATTAAACAACACAATGAGTAAATATGAAGAATGTGTAAGCACTTTACTAACTATTTTAAGACAGTAGGTCCCGAGGCCACCTTTTTTTCAGTCACCTCGGAGGTTTATCAGGGATATCTAAGGAAGGTAAATTACAGACAAGTGGATTTGTGTTTTTTGCAGGGAGTTTAAAATGAAAAGAGGTGTATCTATCACGGGCTATGTCTGCAACAAATGGGATGTTTAGGTCATTGAGGAGTTGATTTGTGACTTATAAAGGGGCATTCAGGATTTTGGGTTGTTAGGATTGGACGCGGAAGGAATTAGATGGTTTAGTAGAGCCCCAAAGTCGGTTTACAGAGGTTCTACTAATTTTTACTCTCACTTATATGATATATGGCTCCCAAACATGGTCATTGACAAAAGCCCAAGAGAGGAAGATCATGGTGTGGCAAAATGGCGTCGAAAGAAGCATTTTGAAAGTTAAAAAAATGGATAAAATCAGATGCAAGAAGATAAAGGAAGAAACAGGGCTCAAAGACACACTCTCGCAAATAAGAAAAGGCAAATGGAAATGGGCTGGACATCTTCTGCGATGCATCGACAATAGATGGTCAAAAATAGTCACCGAATGGACTCCATATGACCGGAAAAGGATGAGAGGCCGACAAATGAAGAGATGGAGAGATCCATTTAGGCTTCTGACAGGACCTCTCTGGTGGAGAACAGCTAGGGACAGAGATGTGTGGAAAGAAAAATGGTTAGAGGTCAGAAATCCCGCTTCCCAGTAGGGCTAGTCATCCAGGGAAGTGTGAAAGACTATTACTCCTAAGGGAAGGCCTAAGCAAGATAGCAAAAAGTTTTGTATAAATTATAATGAAAAAAAAAAAGAAAAAAAAAGAAATTGTTTTATTTTGTTTTGTTACCTTTTGAAATTGTAATATTAGTGCATAAATAAAGGCTATTTTCATTTCATTTCATATATATATATATATATATATATATATATATATATATATATATATATATATATATATATATATATATATATATATATATATGAGATATATATATGAGACTATATATGAGATATATAGTAAGGGAAAGTATTGCGATCGTGAAAATTTTCTATTCCAGTTTTCAACGGAAATACACGTTTTAGAACCCCCTGGGTCTAAATAACCAAGTCCCGTAAGAAGGTCTGTGTGGGTGTGTGTGTGTGTGTGTGTGTGTGTGTGTGTGTATGTCAGTGTATCTGTGTGTTTGTGGTAGGTCCAGCACGAAAATGAAAAGGAGTACGAAAAAAAAATTCATATTTGAGACAACTATAGAAGATTTTCCAGCAATTTTTTTTCTAAAATCAGCTGACCGGAAGTGGTACTTTATACTATGCACCTTCTTATGCAATTTGCACCTTCAAACGGCTCTAACGATTTTAATTAAACTCACGATATTGATGTAAAATTTAATGGGCTTTAATAACATGTAGGTTTTATTCTGATTTAAATAGTCTGACAGGGCTTAAATGCCGATATTTTAAATTTTCTTCCTCTAAACTACCTTCAATTTTGAACATTTCAAAAGGTTAATCATATCGTCTTAATAACATTAATAAAGGACGGCTAAATATACGAGTTGAACGAATTTTCTGATCAACGAAAGGATAAAAGACCAAAACTATATTTATATGTAATTTTTGTTTTGTTTTTATAATAAGAACAGTAATATAAACGTAAAATAAAACGTTGGAAAGAGAAAGATTCTAGAAAAAATATTATCTGATACACAATGTTGTCAAAGGTAATAAAAAGTGACCAACGGGGAATAAACTTATAGCTGATTAACAATTTAACATTGTTATATTATTTAATCTAAATCATATGTTTCCAAAGAAAATGAATACATTAAATAAATAAATAAAAATATTTTTTAAATTGATTCATATTTAATAGTTTTTAAATTTATTTTAACAGTCTCGGTAAGTGAAAGTCGTGTGTTGCCCGCCCCAGATTTTTTTTTACCGTACACTTAATGCACACATAACGGATACAGTTATAGTTCCTTGAAAGCATAACTTAAGTTATATTAAACAAATAACTTATTTCTTAAAGACATTTAAAGTGCCTTTTACTCCGACCATAAACGTATCTATAGGCGAATCTGTTACTTTTATTATCAGGACCCAATAACTACCACTAATTCCAAACCTCTCTAGGAAACCTACGATCAGTAGTTCGCCTTTCAAGTTTCAAGTGATGACCGCCTGGCAATTTTATCTGTCTACATTTTAAGGGCGTAACTCTGCAAGTGGTAGGGCCAACTCATTACTAATGACTTCAAGCGTTTGCTAGTGGAATGTCCCTTTGTTGTAGCTCATAGAAAGAGATATCTGGATAAATATATAAATGCGGGCCCGGATGACATCTCTAAAAAGTGTTTTAACACTTAAATGTCTTGAATACTTAAACAATGTGCTTTACACCACTAATACATGTACTAACCCACAATTTTAAATTGGATTTTATTCATTTTTTTAAATTTATTTATTTTTCCTCTCTCCCAGAGGGTCATTGGCATGTTTTGAAAATTAAACTCTATGGTAATAGTTCGTTTCATTAAAGACTTTGAACAATTTCGCTGTTGATTTTTTTAAATCTTTTTTTTTAGTCTTCGGTAAATTTAATTTTCGTTGAATTAATGTTGGAGACTCCTAACTTCTTTTATTTATTCTTATTATTGTAAACATTTTCGGTGCCCTTTGGAATGGCGGAAAATGCATCGTATTATTACGACTTAAAAAAATATACATTTGAGAAACATGAATAATATTCTTTCATTATATAAATGTGTGTTATTGTGAAATTTCTAATTTTTGTAAAAATTAAGTTTATTTGGTTTATCTTGTGACTCGAACTACAGTTACAATTATTTTAACTAAGCTTATCTTGATCAGTACAATTTATTTTTATAATTGTATCTTTCTCATATGTTCTTCCTATACAGCAGAAATTGGTATATGTTATTCATTTCTTCTTCTTCTTATTATTATTATTATAAGGTGTTTTTTATTTTGAATAATGTACCTGTTGTATACGAGGAGCCCGTGGCTAGCGCGCTGGTCTCTCACGCTACTGGTTGTAAGTTCGAATCCCAGTCCCGACGGGGCTTTTATAAGGATGTAATTAAATGGGGATTCACTCACAGCCTCCCCCCCGGGTATGTGAGACCCGTCAGCCAAATGGTGGCCACTCAAAAAATTAGGTGTAGGGAGTAATGACCCTACGCTTTAAAATGCATCGGGAAACTGAAGTGTAATTTCCCATGACATTACACCGCGAAGCCCAGGGCCTACACGGCCTGTCACGCCACTGAAAAAAAAAAAAAAAGTTATATAAAAGCTAACTTTGGCTAACACTGATTAGGTTTTCGTGTCATGACACCTGAGAATCAGAAAAAAATCATAAATGATTTTCAAATTTTACTATAAAAATTATGAAATCGAAAAAAAGAGTTGTTTTTTTTTTAAACTCTAAAGCAGTTTGAGTTGAATAGCTAAAACTAGGGTGAAATATTTTTACTTAACATCAAATCGATCTCCTAAGTGCGAGTTAAATAAACCCATATTAAACCTGCTATATCCTTCCCAGCGTTATCGAACAATAAAAACGTATTTTATAATACTTACTCTTGACGTACCCTTGCTTTACAAGGGTGAAATTTAAGTGTGTTGCCATTTTTGTTTAAAAAAGTACTGTTCGGCCGAAAAGGAGATTATAGCTTTATTATTTTTAGCTGACTAAAAGTTCTTATGAAAGAAAATATTACGTTTATGTTATAAAGTATTTTCTTTGTTTTATACATCCCATTGAAATAAATTCCTATTGTGTACTAAAGATAGAAGGATAAGATATCGGTATGCAACCACCAAGCTAAAATAACATCATCAGTTTTATATTTAGACTATTACAGGAATTAAACGAATTCATTATTATTTATAACGGTCCAGTGTGAAAATTGTCGTTAGTTTTATAAGTTAGAATTGTACGACTTATGCAATAATAAGCAATTTTGAAACAACCTGAGTTATTTATGCGTTATTATTAAGATGTTTTGGGAAGCATTGGGTTGTTTCTTGTAATTGTTTTGTTTGTTGGTTTTATTCAGTAAATGACACTTTTTTTCTGTGGCTACGATGCTATAGCAGGAGTCCTAAATTTTGCTTATCTATATTTACTTAGGAAAGGGATCTTTAACGAGTACCTGGCATCGCACAGACTCGGGATCACCATTTTACGTTCCCTCCTAAGAAAGGCATAACCAAGGATATTTTACTTTATTAAAATTTTAGGCCATAGGAAGCTGTTACGCCAGCACCTACCACCTAGGCTACACTGTATTATTAGCCAATTAATAAAAAAATAAAAAATTGTTTTAAAATATCCTTTACTCCGTAGTTGCTGTTCAGTGATATTCAATGAAATAAAAATGAAACGAAAATGAAATTAAATTAAATAAAAATAAAATGAAATGAAAATGAAATAAAAATGAAATGATAATGAAATGAAAATGAGATTAAAAGTAATTTTATTATAAGAATAACAAGAAAAATACAATATGAATGATAATTGCCTTTTAAGAATTCAGTTTAAAAATAAAAAGACAGTTTTTGTGAATATGAATAGTTATCATCTATAGCTTTAAATATTATATATTTTGGGAAGATTGATACTTTAGGAGATGAAGGAATAGTTGAGGTTTAAAGTGGGTAATGATAAGGCTTTACGAATGGATATAGACAAGGAATTCCAAAATAGGGTAGCACGAATGATAAAGGATTTTTGGAAGGAGGCGGATCTGTGAGAAGGTATATACAAGTTTATGGGTTGGGATGTAGTGTTTACTGAATGTACAGAGGAACAAGTAGTAAGCATTTCAAGAATATAAGGACTTTTTTTGTTACGAATAATCGGAAGAGACAGACACCTTGGAGGTACTGCCGACGGAAAGAGGGATAGAGCCAATTCAACTCGGTATACCCATTAGAAACATGGGAGCGTCTGGAGATTCCACATTCCAATACGCAAAGAAATCTTTTTTTGGTTTATTTCTTGATTTTTTTAGAAAAACTCATCCAATTTATACTAATGTCTATTAAATTTAAATATTCTGTAATTATGAATGATCAATTCATGAAACAACGTTAGCGATACTAGTATATTTAGCAGTGACTATGTAAACGAGGAGGTACTAGATCTTGGAGGGAGAGGGCACGTGCTAGAGACTGATGAGGATTAGGGTAAGCCGGCAGTGGCAGCTCACCCCTTCGCCGGGCTTAGTCCGTCTCCCGTCCGTCCTCCGCCCATCTGGGACAGTCCGTTTTTACCGCTCTGCAAACTGCTACGTAAAGAATTAATCACTACAGCCCAGTCAGAGCAAAAACTTTATCAACGTTTTACCTAGCCTGTATGTCTACAATCGGATTTATAAGTGTCCTAAATAAAACCTAGGTGATGTTCTTTGGTTTATTACCACAGGAGCTAAAGTCGTAAATCCACAATGATCCACGGAACTGGACGAAAATATCAACCGTTTGGTTTCAAAATAGCGGTTGATTAGTTTTAACGTCCATTATGCAGGCTTTTATAAATATATAGAAAGGGAAAAAATCTGGAGCACGAATAAAATTATACTTAAACAAAGTTTAAAACTTTAATGGAAACCTTGATTTAAGTATAACTATTTCATGAGCGAGTATGGCGTAACTGAATGCTTTGAATAACGTCAATGCAATTGAAACGCGTGTAAGATATAAAAAAAAATTAAAGATGGGAGGGAAGAGGGGAAAGGAGAGGCAAAGATTTATTCCTTTTTTATCAAGGATTACGTAAGATTTTATAGCATTTAACATTAAATAACAATAATACATTTCATAATGTTGAATATCGATGTTGGTTTATTATTTTCAATAATGAACCTTTGTAATCGACCAAAAAAAAAAACACCTAGACGTTGAAATCAGCTGATTATTTTTAAAATGGCAGTCGATTAAAAGTAATTTAATACTATAACTCAGTTATTTTTGAAGATAGAGAAAACAATCTATTTAGATAGAGAAATAATTAAAAACCAAAAAACCTCAAATAATTACGAAAAAGAGGAAAAAGAAAAGAAAAAATAGAAATTGTATCCATAAATACGCTGAAAACTATTTTTGAAGAGGGCAATGTGTGTAGAGTTTTAGAATCAGTAAATCAGTTCATTACCCCTCCCCCCTTCAAAATTTGAAGGCTTACTTTTTAAGATTCGTAGGACCCGAAAAACGAATAAAAACTAACCGTTTCTCCTAGCCATTAATAAATATTTTTTTTCTTTTAATGATATTTCATAGATAATTAAAGTTTTTACAAAATAAAAAAAGAATCATTGAAATCGGTTACGAACTAGCAGAGATATATTGTTTTGACATTAGGAATGGTAATATTCCATATTCTTTTACTTATTTATTGTTTTTCATATCACTTAGTTGCCTATCTACAGATTTATAAACACTTATACTCTAATATTGTTATTTGGTAATAATAAACCATTGTTTAATAATTTGCAGCGTATTTTTGTTTTGATGCCCTAACCCTAAGGTTAGAACGCTCAAGAAATAGGTATTAGTACCTTACCTTCGAGAGTGTTAATATCGTTCTGATTTTAAACTGAAATATTATTATAAGGAGCTTCATATTTAGCATAATGCCGTACGATCCAGGCCACGTTTTGACAGATAATATGATAGCTAACTACAAACGTAGAGACAGAGATCGAAATTTAATGTTTTATCAAATGATGACGAAGCATCTGTATCTGTAGTAGTCTGAGATTTTCATTTTTTTTTTTTTTTTTTAACTTATCTTTATGCTACTGTCGCTAACTGTCGATGCTACTGTGAGAGTCTTAGATTTTGCCTATACAGGTTTAATTAGGATGGAGGTCTTTAACAAGTACCTGACATCGGGACCACCTTTTTACGTTCCCTCCATATCAGCATAACTAAGAATTTTTTACTCCCATTTTAAGCCCATCAGGTGGCGAGGTGGCTGAGTGGGTTGGCGCGAGTTGCCTAGCAACTACAGATGACAAAAAACTTGTGAAACCAAATAATTACAAGTTCGAGTCTCGGTGCTGGAAGGCTTTTATCTTGGCATTTATTCTCCGAACTCATCACCTGTCCCGAGAAACCCCTGTATAGCCTTCAAAGGTACTTGTGTAAAGGAGGTAAACCAAAAAAACAAAGAAAAAACTCACATTAAAAATCCTAGGGCCATCTCCGGGTATGAACCCGTGACCTCTTGCATAGATGGCTGTTATTTTAGACACTCTGCTACAGGTGATCCCTTGATTTACAAATTTAAGTGAAATATTATTAGAAAATGTGCAGTTCATTAGAAATTTAGAGCCATTAAATTAAAGTTTGTTTTTTTTAATTATATTTTATTGAAATTTACAACTATATACTACAATAAATCAAGTAAATATGCTTATAAAAGATATGTACGTGAAAAACGTGAAGAGAAACTGCCCATTGCCAGCACTCTAGTAATCAATCTAAACAAGAAGGTCTCGACGAGGCCATCTTCTCTTCAGACGCCTCGGTGGATTATCAGGGATTGAAGAGGAAGCAAGGATTGAAACTAGTGGATCAGAGTGAGAATGGAGTATGTTCATGGAAGGAATGATACCTGGTACGGGCCAAAAAATTAAAGTTAAACAAAAAAGTGGTAAGCTGCTAAAAATCGCATCTTCAATCAAGAGTTCAAATTAAAAAAAAAATCATTTCTTTTAATTTTTCTTTTATCGTAAATGTTTAATGAAGAAAGACGCATTTCAAAAGACGTGACGTCATCGCTTCGGAGCATTAGATGGATGAAATAAAAATGTGACGTTGGTAGTTGTCGCTTTTATTGTCCCACGAGGTGGCTGTGGCAATTATAAGATTGTCGTTCTATTTGTCCATTCCGGAGAATCATTACATATCCAACAGAGAATTTCGGAGGGAGTCTGAGACTAAGGGATTCTATTCAGTACGGTTACAGACATAAAAACATTTCTTCTTCGCATGAAAATTTGATAAATTGTCACTTCAAAATGACCAGACAATTTTTTTCGTGCCTGTAGGTTTTAATAATATTTTTTTCATTTTAAAAATAACATAAAACAAAGGGTATAGCCGAGGAAGTATGGTAAATCTGCCCCCGCGGCTTTTTTCACTCAAACGTATAAAATCGATTTCTTGTTTAATAAAAATAATCTACCTCATTTTTTAGCTTTCTAATACAAACGGTTTTCGAGTTTTTTTTTAAAACTTATTTTTATAGATTTTTTGAAAATAATAACATTTGAAATGAATCAATGTTGATTTTTTTTCACTGATTCTTAAGACATAAAAAAAATTATATGATCATCATTTTTAAACAAAAAGCCCATTTTTAGTGGAAGGAAGAAAATCAAAATATATACATTTGTTTAACCTTTGCAAAAGGTGTCAATCATCGATTTTTTTTTTAGAAAATGTTTTTTACACTCCTCTATACACAGGATTTTTTTCATATTTGTTGAAATGGTGAAACAATATGAAAAAAATTAAAAACACTGAGTAAGATAGATTGGTAGTACAAAGGAGCATAAGAAGCATTTTATGGCAAATTTCAGTGAATGACACCTTTCAAAAAGGTTTAAAAAACATATATATTTTGATTTTCATTCATCTTATGAAAACCGGTTTTTATTTTACACCAAATTGGTAGCCTAAGTTTGAGTAAAAAACCCGCGGGGACAGATTTTCCATTCTTACCCGGCTATACCCTCTCACTGAAAGTTTGGATGTAATTTTAAAAACCATATCGATTCCGAACAATTTATCAAAGAATTTGCGTATACACCGAACAAAAGAGGTGCACTACCTAAAAAAACAATAGCACTTTTTAAAAAAATGTGCCTTAAAATAAAAACTTATGCATTCTTGCAGGTTGTTTTCTAAATCATTTGTGGTGGACTGTTAGGTGAGCCGTAACTAGATCCTCCGCCATAGCAGAAGCCGCACTCCAAAGCAACACTCGATAAATCGAAAGATAACGACTGGATCCGGGACTCCGCAGAATATTTGATAATCCGACCTCCCTCAAGGATTTATGGTTTGTAATCCGAAACTGGCCTTTAACGAGGAACCCATCTTCCTAATGATGGTCGTAGCATCTTCCGCTACCTTCCGGTAATCTCTTTCACGGGCTGTTTACTTGTGTTCTAAAATTTAGTTGTACCGATTAATTGCTAAAGAATCATTTAAACAGTTTGATAATGTTTAGTATAGTTTTTTTGGTTTTAACTGTTTTCCCACTCAATTTAACATAATGACCAATGCGAATGTTACATAAATGTAAAAGGGCTGAAAGAGGCTAAAACTATCGGGTCTGCAGTCATCAGTAGATGACCTCTTAGCGTACTCCTTTTCAGCCTTAGCCGAGAGAAATCTGACATTTCATGAAAGTCAGAGATGTAAAACGTTTACTTGTTTGTTTTCGTTCTTCATTAATTTATTAACCCCTTTGGATGAGCTTTAACGCAGAAACTATTTTATTTCTTGGAAGGAATTAGTCCGGGTGGCGGTCATTAAATGAAACAACTAAATAGTTTCAACTTTTTAGTGCCAACGTTTCGACCCCCCTTGTGGGTCATCATCAGGGCGCATGATGGGTGAATGGAAACTAGGTACTGAGTATAGGTACTGGAGTCGAAACGTTGGCAAAATATAAATAGTTGAACAATTTAGTTGTTTCATTTAATGACCGCCACCCGGACTAATTCCTTCCAATAATTCTCAACGGTCAACTAATTACATCCACTATTTTATTTCTTCTTTATGAGTTAATACAAAACCTTGTACCCGACGAACCTGTAGGATTTCAGTCCACATCAAGGATCGCACTGTTGTAAGACTGTTTGGGTAGTTAGGGCGAGACAGCGCAAAACTGCCAGGTATTTCTTTTAATTAAGGATATCCACTTTATAGAAGTCGGTTTAATCAATTTACGACTAATTAACAGGATAAATTGTCATCACCCGATCTGCAAAGTTAAGATTAGAACCACAGAAGCTACTAATGTTATTGCTCTAACATGTGCATTGAATCACTCTTGCAGTTTTCCGTTTCATAATCTAATATTCAGGCGATACAAAATGATTCAAATTATTCCACAATGGTTTATTATTTCAAAATAACAATATAACGGTATAAATGTTTATATAGGTGTTAATAGGCAATTAACTACTTTGAAAAGCAATAAATAATTCAAAGGAAAATGGCAAATCATCACTGCTAATTTCAAAATCTCTGCTAGTTCTGAACTCATTACAATTGTTCTTTTTTCATTTTGTAGGAATATATAAATCAATATTTTATTTTAGTTGTTTTTTTTTTTGTTGTCCTTTAGTTATTCTAAAACTCTATACATATTTTTATCTGTCTTCGCAAATAACTGAGCTTTGGGCGTATATATGAGGAAAATCTCAATTTTTTTCTTTTCTTTTTTTCTCTTTTAAATAATTATTCACGGGTTTTTCCTTTAAAACACTAATAAATTTTGTCTCTATCTTTGAAATTAACGGAGTTACAAGCGTTTATTTTTTTTGTTTTCGTTTTTTTTTTTTTTGTTTATCTCGCTTTTCTGATTCTAAAATTCTATACGGATTTTTCTGTATGATAAAAAATAACTGCGTTGTCGGCGTATTTATGTGCAAAATTTCAATTGTATTCTTTTATTCAATTGTTCACGGTTTTTCGGGTAAAAAACACTGATAAATTTGTATCATCTTCAAAAATAACTGAGTTGTAGAATTAAATCACTTTTACTCGGCCGCCATTTTAAAAATAACCAGCTGATATCGACGTCTTGGTATTAGGATCATCCTTGCACGCCCTAGTATTTTTGAGGCGAATTACAAAAAAATTGGTTCAGTAGTTTCGGAGAAACGCTGCGGACGGTAGACAAATGTATTTTTTTTTTCAATATTCGTGTTCTACGTATCTTAAAACGTAAATCTGTTTTTTTTTCGATTACAAAGGTTCATTATTGAAAAGAATAAACCAAAAGAGATGTATCGTTTTTAATCGATAAACTTCTGACACGCAAGTGTTTAACCAAGATTGATTTAGAAGACTTAACTCGTGGGAAGCTGATAAAGCAGACGATTAGTAACAATCAGCGTGAGGGTGAAGATCGATGGTACGGCTTCTGCATCCCAAATGTCGGTGGGAAGTCTTACCATCACAGGCCGGGCTCAATCGCGAAGAATCTTCTCAGAAAGTCGAGGTGAAGTGGAAGTACGAGTCTTTTAAAACCGGGGAAATATTCTTTTTATTTTCAGTTATTTTTTTCTGTAAATCCAGGGCCAGCAAAATAAAAGCATGACCCAGTTAAGAGCAAGAACGGTTGCTCTAAACACTAAACGTCCATACTACACCTCTCTTTTATTTCAAAATAGTACGTTTCCAAGGTGTGCGATCTACAAAGATTCCACAGAAAAATGTTGAAAATGAATAAAATATAATACTGATACCTTTTTAGGTAAATGGTTTTACCAATATATGTTTTTAGAGGATTATAATAGAATTAGAAAAATTAGTTTAATCTCATTATGCTAATGTTCTACTTCCTACAAGCTCCGTTGATTTTTCACAAATCGGTAAAAAAATAATTTAAAAAAAAATCCCAAGCTACAACATGATTATATTATTAACTTTCTAGTTGAACTAAACACAATACGAGACTACTCATTTGTATTCCGCCCACATTATTCAAGAACACAAGAGTTGTATTATACTGACGGACAATGTATTTGCTACGCTGGAATAAAAACTACCTCTCTAGAAAGTTTTCGGATTTCGCTTAGGATTTTAATAAGGTAAGCTTTTAAAAGCTATTAGTATGTCAAATTGAATGATCACTGCCAAATCATACAATCCTGTCTGTAGTTGCCTATTTCGATAGTCTCATCAGCAATCTTTTGAAATTCAATATTTATAAGTTTTAAAAGTATTTACAATATAAAATACATATATTAAGAAGAACTCAGAAAATATAGCTAAATTTTCATATTATTATCATTATTATTGAAGAAAGTAATTATAAAAATGTTGATTATTTTTTATATTCTACCGGATTTTTTTTTTATTAATTGTACTAATATAAAGTGCTAGAATTGTTTTTTCCTAAAGTATAGCACCTGTTGTCTTATGGTGCCAGATTTCATTGCTAACCATGAATACAGTAACGGTGTCACACAAAACACGGAGGTTGCACGACAGTTTCAGGTCCCTCAGTGTTGCCAGGTGGAAAGTAATTAAATTATTAATATTACGTTTTTATCTGCAACACTGAGGTAACCAACCAATTACCTCAATCGTGTGTACGCCGTTGTGTTGTGGTGAGCGAATCAAAAAATCGTGTGTGTGTGTGTGGACCTCAAAAACATTCTTACTAATTTGATTTCATTATCAAGTAAAGTATATTTTTCTAAATTTCTTATCTTCTATAATTTTATTGTGTTCAATCGTTTCTTTTAGTTATTTAAAGTGACTTTTATTTTCGTACTTTATTTCTTTTACTAATTTCCCATATCTCCAAAATACCATACTTTCTCAGAAAAGAACATGAGAAACCTGAGAGGTGAGACGCATAAATTAATTATCAATCAGGAACAATCAAAATTAATAGAGATAAGGATGAACTTAGACCTCTTTGAAATCTGTATTTGCAACAAAACAAAAAAAATAAAGAGAGAAAATATTTATAGAGTTTTAGAATCAGTATGTTTAACAGAAGTGCGATATACAAAAAATTTAACAACAACAAAAAATTAAATCTTGCCTACATAAGCTTGTAACTCCGTTATTTTCGAAGATGTAGAATTTTTTTTATCCAAAAACAGCAAATAATAGAAAAAAAGAATAACATTGAAATTTTACCTTTAAATACGCCCATAACTCATTTATTTTTAAAGAAAGAATTCAGAGTGTTTTTAACCAACAAATTGCGAATAATTAGGAAAAAAAGAAAAATTGAAAATTTTCTCCTAAATACGCCCATAACTCAGTTATTTTTGGAGATAGAAAAAATGTTTAGAGAGTTTTAGAATCACGACAGCACGACAAAATAAAATAAAAATATTGATCTATACATTCCTACAAAAGGAAAAAAGAATCATTGTAATGGTTCAGAGATATAGACTAGCAGAGACATAGCGTTTTGATATTAGCAGCGGTTATATTCCATTTTCTTTGGAATTATATATTGCTTTTCATATTAGTTAATTGTCTATAAACATCTTTATTTTTGTTGTTTATTTAACGTCTCTTTATGCTACTGTGGCTAAATGGGCGATGCTGCAGTGGGAGTCTGAAATTTTGCCTGTCCAGGTTTAATTAGAATAGGAATCTTTAACGAGTACCTGACATTGCACAGGCTCGGGACACCTATATACGTCCTCTGCGAAGGACGGCATAACTAAGGATTTTATACTCCCATTAAAACACCCTTGGACCACCTGCGGGTTTGAATCCGTAACAGAAGGCTGTTATGGTAGCCTCCCTGCTACTGGTGATCGCATAAACTTCTATATAAACCGTTTTTATCCTAATATAGTTATTTGGGAATAATAAAGCATTGTCTAATAATTTGCAGGGTTTTTTTAGGAAGGCTCAGAATAGCTCAGAGAGTAAGGTGTTGTTCAAATACATCCTACATATTTATTAAGTCTTTAGATTTTTCAATCGAGTCAGAACCAAGATGATATTTCAGTCAGGTAAATTATATGGTTTAGCTCGCTAACAATAATATCAATTCAGAACACATTCCCCTTCAACATATTATTATCGATGATGCATGGGGAGTTATTAGAGATGCGATGAGATAAGAAAGGACAATGGGCAAAGACCACATCGTTACCAGCCCACAGCCACCACCGATTTCCGCCCCCAGCCGGTAGCACAATGGTCATCTGGTTCTCTGTGCGGTCTGGGGGCTCAATACCTCCTCCACTCTCCATTAATTTATACACCCATTACAATCACATTCATGCTGGATTCCAACATCATTTTGGATTTAGATGATCCTCCTCTACTTTTGTGACAACAATAATAATTATGTAGGGCACATATAACAAATCTGTGCTTTTTTTTGTGATGTATTAATATAATTTAATATGGGTTTATACAACCACTAAATTAAATGTCAATCAATAACAGTATGGTTCGTTTTTATTCGATTCGACACGCATAAATTTGAACGAGGGGAAAGGATTAAAAGTTTGTTTTCTGTGTTAATTAGAAATTTTCATTATTGAAACCATTAAATAAAAATAATCATAATTAGACTCTAAAACCACACACATCGAATCATCCTAATTCAAAGCTCCATTAGCATCTATTTCACCAATGCTGGACAATAATCGGATTAAAGTCGAACAGTTTCAGGCAGACGATCTGGTGAGGCTCAAGAGTTCTTACGCCGGTTATTTTCTGCTGAAGATAGTGGTCAACTGTGATCCAAAGTTGTGCCGGGCTCAACGTAAATAGAGTGCCGCATTAGTTAATAGCCAATAAGAAAGTGGGGCGTGGCCTAATCGAATCGTGGCAGCTCATTGGACGTCCGTACCCCCACCAATCAGGTTACAGCCAATCTCGGGATTAGTTTAAAATTACCACCTACTATAGAGGATCGCTCCACTGTTCTCCTGTACTTGTCTCCTTCCCAATCGGCTATCGCATTATAAACTTCTCACAAATGTTATACATTTTCAGATTCAAATTACCACAGGTAGTATCAAAAAATGTACTGTAAGTCTAGAATTTTATTGAAAAGAACAATGATAAATAAAATATATTTAAAAAATTAAATTTATAATTCTAAAGGCAAATATACATTTCATTACTTTAAATAAATCAAACAGATTTTATTAAAGGTTAAAAAAGAAATTTTAAAATTCTGATTATGGTGCATATCTATCATAATAGAAAAGATTACAAACCATCTAATTTTAACTAATTTATCTCACTAAACTTAAATCTTAAAATATTTATACCCCTACGATCCATAATGAAGTTGATTAGGCCGATATCACGATCAGGCTCCAGACTTTTATTCTAATTTCCGGATACCCACTTTACAGGGAATGGGTGAACTCTAAGAGAGCCACCCCACGGTAGTAATAACAGATTGAATATTGGCTTGATGTAAAATTAATGTAGGTTTCCTCTGTTTTAATACGTTAAAACCAATTGTGGAAACAAAACATTTATTAGTTGGATACTATATTAAACATTATCCAATACTCGTTCACCATGAATTTAATCAGTGAAATCGTTCATTTTGTGTGTTCATTGCAACCATAAATCCAGATTTGTTGGGATAAGAAAGTTTGTTGAATGTTGGAATAAGTGCATTGATTATGACAGAAATTACTATGATTAAATATATATATATATATATATATATAATATATATATATATATATATATATATATATATATATATATATATATATAAAGTTAAAGTGAAGATATGGCGCATCTGGATACCATTGCCCGTTTCCTAAGATTGCACACCACTATTATTGTTGATATTTAGTAGGGTAGGGTCATTAGTCCCTCCGCCTATTTTTGTGAGTAGCCACTAGCTGGCTGAAGGGTCTCACATACCCTGAGGAAGATTTTTAATGAATCCTCATTTAATTACATGATTGGAAAATTCCTACGGAAACAGGGATTCGAACTTAAAACCTTTCGCCTTGTAATCCTGAGTGCTAGCCATTTTTAATGAATATTAAATACCTGCAAAATTTAATTTTGATACAAAATTAATTTTGTATCAAACCAAAAATCATACCTCCACAGTCGGATTTAAACTCTAAACCCGGAGAGCTATCATCCAGTAACAAGAATAATTATGAAAGATATTACCAAACAACTTAGAACCTAACTTAGAAATAATTAACCTAAATTTCATTTTAAATTTCTGAACAAACTCCAATGTGGTCACTTTGATGAGGAGGTGACCTCTTAATTAATACAATTTTATAGGATCTTATTATTTAAATAATAAAATGAAATGCTAATTCTGCTCATTCTCATTGACTTAATTAAAAAATAAGTGAATAAATATAATTATTAAATGACTGACTACGTGTTCCATTAATACAATAATGTTCCTTTAATTTTTAATACCATCTTAGAATATTGTTTTCAATTTTTTTTTTTTTTTTTTTTTTTACACATACTAAACGTCGTGAGGCTAAAATCATATGTAAAGAATAACGGTACTCGACTCCTATTATTTTTGACTTTTAATTAAAATTTGAGCTTTCATCTAGATCCTTTTTAAATCCTTATGAATATTTTCTAGCTTGTGGATTATAATTTTGTTGAATTCTGTTTTTTCTTGGAATATATATATATATATATATATATATATATATATATATATATATATATATATATATATATATATATATATATATATATATATATATATATATATATATATTCTATTTATTATTTTAAAAAAACTTTATTCATGAATGTAAAATACTCATTTGAAATAAAAAGTCGTCAAATAATTTTTATCTTTCTGAATGATTTAGTTAACTGTTTTGTTAAAATCTTCAGTTACTTAAAATTACATTCTCTGCAATTTTTTTTTAATACCAACTTTTTTATGACTGATCTTTTTTCAAGATGTAAGATTTCAAGTAGCTTAACTACCATTAAGTCTTTCACAAACGACTTTTATCCTAGCCAGTTTCTACTTTAAGGAAAGTTTATTTCTCCTTGTTTAAAAACGCCCCTTTAGAGTCTCGTGTTCCCCATTAAACTAGAACTTCTCGGCCAAAAGCTTTTTTTTAAGGGTTAATAGTATTAACTAACTCGATTTTTTTTTTTTTTTTTTTTTTTTTTTTTTTTTTATGATACTGAAGTATGTTTGGACACATACTCACTCATATGTATTTTCAGTTAAAATATTAAATTTCATCTTAATTGTTTTTAAATATTATTGTTTAGAATAAAAATTAATTTTACTTAAATATGGCGATCGATTATTTTTTGAGTCCTAAAGTACTTATTTGATTCTGCCATGAAGCGAGCATAACAGGAAGTGAGACCATAACATCTCGGGATATAGAATCCTCCAGGGTGTCCTGAAGTGAAGGAACTCTTAAAGGCCCCTAAGAAGGAAGTCTTCAAAAATTTCACATTTCTTCCTATTTCTAATAGAAGCTCCAGCGAACCTAACTACCAAACGTAAGAACCAACTCTCAGAGTCGGAAGGAAATAACGAAGAGGGGCAAACATATTCCTCTTTAAATTCTCTGCATAATTATTCAATTGATAAAGTGGCACATTTAAATTTATATCTCTTCTAATTGGTAGGTTTCAGGATAAACGAGGAAAAATAATAAAATATATCATTGACCATTTAACTAGCTTTAATTTATGAGTTCATAGAGCTCTATAGTAAATGAGATACAAAAAATCTGGTGTAGGCAACACACGACTTTCACTTACCTCCGTTTCTAGAATCGATTAAAGAATTCTTAAATGCAGTAAGAGATAAAAAATGAGCGGAACCATTAAAGAATTGATTAAATGGAATTTCTATAGAAACATGTGTTTTATTAAAAAATCTATTATATTATTATCTAAAATAATCAGTTAGTTTTATCGGTTTTTCATCACTCTCTATTAACTTTTAAAAGCTTGTGTATGAGATAATATTTATTATAAAAGCTTTAGCTTTTCAACGGTATATCATACATGTATATTACTGCTCTTATTTTCAAAAACAAAAACTTGCATTAAACAAATATTTTTTTCTGTTTTCTCCTTTAGTTGGGTATCGAATTCATTCAATTTATATATTGACCTGTTTTTCATCAGTGGTAACAAGATAATATAGTTATTTTTATAGATTAAAAAAAATTAAAGGTACGTTAGAGAAAGAAAATTTAAAATATGGGCATTTAAGCCCTGTCAGACAATTTTTATCAGAATAAAACCTACATGATATTAAAGCCTATTAAATTTTACATCGATATAGCGAGTTTAATCAAAATCGTCGGAATCGTTATCGAGAAAATCGAAAAAAGGTGCAAAATGCCTGGTATAAAGTGGCTTTTCTCGTAAGCTCATTTTGATAAAAAAAAAGTTTTGTAACGTTTCTGGCGTGTATTTGTCTTAAATATGAAATTTCAGTTTCATAGGACTTTTCGTTTCCGCCCGGGAGTTACCACACACGGACATACACATACAGACCTTGGTTATTTGGTTAATAGTTAGACTTGCGGGACTGGGTTATTTGGACTCAGGGGACCCTAAAAGGCGTATTTCCGTTGAAAACTATATATGGTAAGTGAAAGTAAAAACTACTAAAAATACATTTTAGCTTATTTTAGGTAAATATAATAGAACAGTGGCGCCCAAGAGGTAAATGTCACGGGTTCCGCGAGATGTTGTTAGAAAATAATTTTAAATTACTTTAATTACAAACTCCGCAATTTCCTTCCCCCTACATATTTCCTTATCATCAAGTCCTACCTCACTGACAGATCCTTCAAAGTAAATCATAATAATTCCTATTCATCCATTTTTAATCAGTTTGCTGGTGTTCCTCAAGGCAGTATCCTGGGACCTATTCTTTTCACAGTTTATACAGCTGATATCCCATCCCATCCTAACACTTTCCTTTCTACCTACGCTGATGACACTTGTGTGTTATCAGTCAATACTAATCCAACTATTGCCTCTCAAACTCTCCAATCCCACATCAGAGACCTTGAAGTGTGGTGTCAGAACTGGAGAATTAAAATAAATGCCAACAAATCCAACCAAATTACCTTTACCCTTCGTCGTAAACCTATGACATCCTGCCCTACTGTTTCCTTCAATAATACTCCTCTTGTCCCGGTTGAACAGATCCGATATCTAGGACTGCACCTTGACAAACGTCTCACTTGGAACCCTCATACAAGACTTAAACGACAAGAAACTGCTCGACGTTTTCGACTACTTCAACACTTACTAGACAAACGTTCTAATCTTCCACTTAACTACAAAAGACTCATCTACATGACTATCATAAGGCCGATATGGACTTACGGAGTAGAGCTTTGGGGCTCTACTAAACCATCGAATTCTTCCCGTATCCAATCCCTACAATCCAAAATCCTTCGTAAAATCCTCAATGCTCCTTACTTTGTCACGAATACACTAATCCATAAAGATCTTAATGTTCCGTATGTTGCTGATTTGGCCCGATCTAGATACCATTCCTTTCATGGCAAACTCCATTCCCACCCTAATCCTCTAGTTTCAAACCTTTCTTCCTCTTCGATTCCTGACAATCCTCCGAGGCGTCTGAAAAGGAGATGGCCCCGAGACCTTCTAGTTTAAATAATTTTTAGAGTGCTTCCATTGGGAAGCTTCTCTACATGTGTTTCATGCCTTTATATATTTCATCTAATTTACTAGTTGTATTCCTGTATACAGTTGTAAATTCCAATAAATAATAAAAAAAAAAAAAAAAAAAAAATTACTTTAAAATATTTGTGAATCATCAGCTTCTGATCGTACATGCTCAACACAGACAAATTCAATGTTATAAGAAATAAAATTGCTAGTTACCATTAATGAGTGGCTGCTTTTGCACAATCGCAACCTCGAAAATATTCATTTTTAACATTTAGAAAATAATGACCTTAAAAGACACATATAACTACGCTCAAGATATTGAGCGATATTTGATTTCATTATCATTATTCGATTTAATACTTATCTTGTATTAGTTTTAAATTTTAGTAATTCAATGTTTAAAGTATTAAAGTAAACTCATAGATCCTGATTCATTTTTCTTATCTTCCATTTCCTCTATTAGGCCATTTCGGGTAGACAGAGTTTACTATGGAGATGCACAACTTTAAAAAAAATTGAGGGGGGACAAGAATGGATAGACTGAAGAGCTCAACAATAATAGAAAATCTGGACTGAGGAGAATCAATCGAGAAAACCGAGGAGAACCAGCTAAGGTAGTTTGGACGCATCTTGTGAATAGCTGAAGAAAAAATTGCCTGGGCTACTCAAGGTGTTATAATGGAGGGGAGGAGGATCAAGAAAAACTGGGGAAAAGTAGTGAAGGAAGCCTTTAACTAGATAGTCTAAGATCCGAACATAAAACGTCCTTCACCGAGCTAATAATAGAATGTAACATTTTTTTAACAAATTTAGTATATTAGAAAATATGTCAAGAATGGGTTCTCTCAAATAATCCTGGACAGACTAATTTTAATTATTTAAAAAAAATTACTTTTAATCAAATGTTACAACATCAAGATAATAAGCAAATTTTTACTCTGACGTAAATTATCAAACGTATAGAATGTACAGCCGTTAGGTAGCCTTTTCTTTGCCTGGAAAAACTATCAGGTATAAGCGGGTATATCGATATCAGTTATCTGCACCGGCTTGATAATGGAAAAAAGCTATATCAATATAAGCGTTGTTTTATTGCAAACACATTGATATAAGGTTGCCTGCAAAAACCTTGGTCCTAATCGGGGTTGCCGAATTTTAAAGATTAAGTTATAACAGGTTCCTGAATTCTAATAGCAGATTCTGATACTGACATTCTTCTAATTTTACTCGAAAACATGCACACAAAATGTCAAAGTCTACTATTTTTCTAGCTACTTCAGCGGCAGGCGGTGGTGACTGGAACGAGACGGCCACTCCTTAGCCTGCAAAGGAGTGGGTCTGTTTGGACTAGCGCAAGGTAGTGGATGTCCCTTGTCCTTTGGCACGGCGGGCGGTGTATCTGGTTATAACCCTTCGTATTGGTACAGGCCGCTCCTCCACATGTGCTCGACGAATTGCTACAGTAATTCATAGGAATTCAATGTATCAACATACAACACTTGCAGCGCTTTAGGTTCAGTGCAGATAAAGATACAAATATCAGCTGCACAAGGAGGTGATTAAACCGAGATCAAGCTCAGTCACTCAGATTACCCCCAATTTTTTGTACCTACTTAATGAAGGCAGCCCTAGGATCGCATTCCTACCCAAACAGAATAAATAATTATCTTGTCACAGCCGGGTCTGAAATCTAAAAACGGAAACAAACGAAAATAATTTTTATTCTGGTAAATTTAGTCCCTTATAAATAATGAACAGAATAAGTACAATTTGTCTGACTTAATTCAAGTAAATAATTAACTAGCCAGCAATTGATAATAAAATATACAAAATAAAAGTAAAGAGAAGATACAAATAAAAACAGACGAAAACTATGAAAACTATTCCCCTAGTTGATTTAATCGAGATTGATTTGTCAATGAGGAGGTGGAGAAATGAATTGTGTTTGAATGAAGTTATGGATGATATTTTACTAAGGGTTATGGTAAATAGGATGATAAAGAACTGTACAATGGAAGCAGTTCTATGAAAGAGTAAATATTTTGTAGGTTGAGATCTTGCTTCTAGGGTGTGTGCAAAAGACAGCACAGTAAGGAGGCCAAGGATATAGGAAGTTTTTTTAGGCTTTTAATGATTGAAATAAGAATACACCAAGTATGTATTTCCTTTGGGAGTCATGATAAAGCCACCCTTGACCAGAATGCCAGTGGGGAATTTGTGGTCGTCTGGGGACCACCCCGCACATCTTAAATAAATCCCTAATTTATTTATTGAACTATTATTTATTTTTGATTGTAAAAGTACGATTTTCAAGACGGAGGCAATAACATTTATAGTTATATTTTTACTTAAAATGCTCAGGATTCCTTCATTCGCCGTTGGACATTAAGTAAACCATCCAATATCCAGATTAAAATAAGTAACTTCCCATATTTAAACCATCTCATATAAATAAAAGGTATATGTTTCATAATAAATTTAAAAATGAATAAATCTGTTATGGAAAAAATTTAAATGGGTATTGTCTGTAGAAGCAGTTTGTGTTGGTAATGAACAAGATTGAACAGAGTTTGTTGAACAGAGGGTTTCCTCAAACGTTTTCAAAGGGTTTATTCAACATAGGTACATGTATAACACATACTAAATACATGTAAAAAAGAACTGGCATTACTTTTTGAGATCAATAGCAGGAAAGATACACAGTTATATGCAAAGAGTAAAAATGGTGCATGCTGATATCTCCAGTTATACATTTTCCTCAAAAGCTCGAAGCAATTCACAGCATTCAACAAAATAATGGTTTGCTTTAATAATACTTTTTTTATTCATAGGGTTTCTGCTTTAATATCCAATAATATTTACATTACTATTTATAGGACATTGGACTGAAAACCCGGAGACTATTATCATACTAACTAAATTGACAATACCATCCTCATATCTCTTTGGGCAATTTATTTTAATAAAAAAATTTATTTGATAAATCATCTGTTTAATCCAATTTTGTGATTTTTTCAATACCATTTATTTTCAATGGTGTAGAATTATAATACCTTGCATCACCAATATAGTGAACTTTGCCTTAAATGTTTAAAATTAGAATATGAGATCATATTAAAGCACATTGTGCGGCAAAACATGAACTATTAAACTTTATTTATATAAATACATCTACCGCCGAAGCGAGTATATTACGAGTATAGTAGGTGTCCGAACCAAAGCGAAATTATAGAAGAATTGTACAAATAAGCAATGGAATTGTCCAAATTTCTTAAAGAAAGAAATCTTTCTATTGGGTAGCTTCACATGAAATGTCCGTTTTTATAGTTTCTGAATTACATAAAGGATTTTTCAGGTCTCTGTTGTTTTCTTCCGAATGTTAACATCTTTAAAGTAAACAGTTAATAATCCTCTACCATTGTATTATAAACATTAGCTTCCCAATCGATTACCCACTTTTTAGTATACCTCCAAATATGAACATGGAAACACGCGATTTTCGAGTAATATTTCTGTACGAGTTTAAACTCGTCCCTTCAGCAGCTGAGGCCGCTAGGCCGTACCAAACAGTTAAAGGACTCTCAGCACAACCAAATGCAAGTTCATCTACCGTTTCCAGACATTTAAAGTGTATTAGGAAAGTAAAAAAGCTTGATACATGGATACCTCATGATCTCACTGAGCGGCATGTTTCAAAACATACCGTGCGAAAATTGAAAGAACTGGGCTACGAAGTTCTTCCGCACCCACTATATTTTCCCGACTTGTCTCCAACAGATTACCACCTATCCAGGAATTTAGACAACTTCGTCAAATGAAAACTTTTTAAAAATGATGATCAAGTGAAAAGTGCGTTTTCAGATTTTGTTTCACTTCAAAGCTCAGAGTTTTTTAGTTCGGGTATGAAAACGTTGGTGTCACGTTGGGAAAAATGTGTAGAAAAAGAAGGTAAATACTTCGAATAAAATTATCTTGTTTTCATATCGTATTTTTAATAAAAATCCTTTACGTTGAAAAAGGACATTTCATGTGACACAACCCAATATATATGAAAAGATAACGCGATTTTAGTTTCCGTGAATTCCTTCTATAAACCACGGGACAGATTTTGATACGGTTTTCACCATAATTTAGGACATTCTTTCCTGAAGGGTTATAAGTAAAATACATTGCGATTCAGCTTCTCTTTAAATGAGAACAATAAATTTTCTGCAACCAATTCATCAAAAAATTATTATACCATAAAGGTGTTGTAAATCTCCTATAGCAATAAATTCTAAATCGGTCAGACAGTCATTTTTTAAACATAAATGAAACCTCCTTCTAATTTCAGCTGTGTGAAGAAGTCATTAATATGAATAAAGACCAAGATACGTAATATTATTACTAAAAGTTTTATTTTAGGCAATAAAAGTTAAATATAATTAAAGCATAATCATAAAAATACCTCATTTTTTATTTTTTATATATAAATTTTTTGTTTGGTTTGATACTGCTTGAAAAATATTTTATGCTGCTGACACCAAAATAAATATTTAATCTTTCCATCGTTTTCAATAAAATGATACTATTTCATCATTTAACGTTGATGTAATAATAACACTGCCACTGTTGGTATTAAAATTGTGTGCGTTGTGATTTAAATACAATAATAAGTTCAAGGAAGGGGTGTGTGGGCTGGTAGAGCAAACAAAATGAATTTTTATTTCTGTAATTATCTTTAGAATGTCTATTTTATTATTCATGTTCTATTCAATAATTCATCAAAAGCTACGCCCTGTTTAAAAAAAAAATTAAATATAAAAACTCAATAAAATAGTAACCAAATAAACTTATAGATGTACAAGGACTAAGGTTTTCCGTCTCCTCCTAAAGATTATTGAGATATTTGAAAAAAAAAACAACAAAAAAAACAGAACAAGATATTAAGATAAAAAGGTGTAGTTATAGATTTTTTTTACTTCCAAACACTAATATTTATATATAAAATGTTTGGGACTAATAGTTTCAATCTTTTTTCGTCCTATCCCTAACAATTTACTTAGCTCTCCTGCATACATCAATTCCTTCTCAATCACCTGAGGACTGAAAGGGTAACATTTATTCCTTAGGGTTAAACATAAACTGACTTCAAAGACTACAAGGTTATAAAATTTTCCTAAACTGGCTAACCTGTAGAGTTGGGCGTTATTCGAATGACAAACAACAGATAAATAATTTATTCATTATTCGAATAAATTTTTATCTGTGGACAAATCATCCGTTATTCGAAACTTCAGAAGTAGCATCCTTAAAAACCTTATAAAAGATACCTCCATCAATAAGATACCAAACCTAATTACTCATTGTATATTTATTAATAAGATAGATACAAACATTTATTTATTTAAAACACCAATTATTTTATTAGAAATTTATTTTTTTTTTAAATATATGTTTAGCAAATACGAGTAATATTATTAGCTGAATTATTACATATTCGAACATTTTTTTTTTTTTTTTGTAAAATAATTTTTATTCGAATGACTAAGCTAAAATATGACAGATAAATTCAATTTATTCTTAGTTTGCGAACGACAGATAAAATTATTCGTTTTTCGAAAGTTTTGAATAACAGATGATTATTCGTTATTCGAAGGTTTCGAATAAATAGTTGATGATTTATTCGTTATCCGAAAGTTTCAAATAAAGAATAGATAATTTATTCGTTATTTGTTATCTATTATCTATAGATAAATTTTGTCCAACTCTGCTTACCTGTATGCTCTTGTTCAATTAAATTGACAACATTTATATGTCTTTAATAGAACAAGATTTCACATGCATCATAATAACTAATCATATAATTTAGTTTGAATAAGTTTATTTATTTTTATTTCATTTTATGTAATTTGACTTTCCTTTTGTTTATATTGTATGAATATGTATATATGTATGAATATGTATATAATAATAATAATGTATGATCCTGTAGCAATATTGTCTATTATGACAAAGTCTAATATATACGAATAAATAAAAAATATAAATATAGTTTAAATAAAGAAATTGAAGGTAATGTGGATGAATAGACGGCTATAGTTTAAAAAGGTAACAATGGGTCTAATAGCCGTGGCCTCCTTTAGCGACAAATAAACAGGAAATATAATTTCTCAAACAGGAATCCCCTCTTTTCACAACAAAACTCGATGAGATTATCCACTCCCAAAATAAAAGTGGTCAGGACAAAGCCAGATGAAAAATTATTATTCCGATTATTCCTGAAGGTTATCTTGCCAATAGGAAGTATGTTTGCGTTTCTGATTGCCTCCAAATCCTCCCCCAACATTTTTTTTTCCTTTTCCTGTTCCCCCCTTTTTTTTTTTTTAGACAATCCCCAATATTTACCCTTTATTGGCTACTTTAAACATTCAGTGATATTACTGAAAACAAAAATAGTTCAACATCAGTCCCTCACGAAAAACTAACCGATAACTAGAGACATTCGCTGAACTAGAATGTTTTTGTAGTACATGATCCAATTAGTGAATACATATACCAATAAATAAATAAACCGAAGAAGTAGAGTATCTTCACTTCAATATATCAATTTCGAGTTTATTCAAATATCATCCCAGTTTTCTTTCCTTTTCACAATCTTTAAACGATTCTACTTTTCTTGTTTATTTTCAAAATCAAGATTAGTTGACTTTAGAATAAATAAAACAAAAGTACTAAAACAGGATTCAATATTCATTTTCTTATCGTATACACATGATTACATGATAAACCAGTCATACACATATAAAGAAGAAAAAGAAGTCTTTTTTTTTTTCAAATTTACAAAATATTAATAGCAAAAACAAAACAAAAATAATATTTTAGAATGGTAAACGATTGTAAACGCACTATATGGTCTATTTATAACAAATAAATATTGAAATATGAACTAATATATTAAAAATGAAAAATTTATATGAATGTTTTACTTACAAAAAGTGTGGTTCCAACATCCTGTAATTTATTAATGATTAATTTCTCTAGTGAGCATTATTTTATAGGAGAAAGCATATCTGAGCTAATTTATTAATGCCATTAAATATATTTTCAAATTATTAATTCTATTACTTGATTCCGGGATAAATATCTGGATTTCTTACATTTCATTCTAAATTTAGACTGTATCGGACAGCTCTCCAAAAACTGATAGAGACCTACTTGATTTGTATTACACCTACTACAAATATTGGGTTGTTTCACATGAAATGTCCGTTTTTATAGTTTCTGAAATACATAAAGGATTTTGCAGTTCTCTGTTGTTTTCTTCCGAATGTTTACATACTTAAAGTAAACAGTTACTAATCCTCTACCTTTGTATTATAAACATTAGGTTCCCAATCAATTACCCACGTTTTAGTATACCTTCAAATATGAACATGGAAACACGCGGTTTTCGAGTAATATTTTTGTACGAGTTTAAACTCGGCCATTCAGCAGCTGAGGCTGATAGAAATATTTGCAAGCCCTTTGGGGAAGGGAGTGTGTAATAAAAACTTTCCCCGAGGAAGACTTCCGTCCGTAATAGACAACGATGTCCTCAAACATACAGTAGAAGGAAACCCCTAAAAACAGTTAAAGGACTCTCAGCACAACTAAATGCAAGTGCATCTACCGTTTCCAGACATTTAAAGTGTATTGGGAAAGTAAAAAAGCTCGATACATGGGTACCTCATGATCTCACTGAGCGGCAGCAATTAAAACGCCTTGAGACCTGCGTTTCTTTGCTTGCGAGGCAAAAAACGAAGCTTTTTCTTGAAAGAATACTTACCTGCGATGAAAAATGGATCGCATATGACAATCAGAGTCGACCAGGACAGTGGTTGAACATCGACGAAACCCCGGAGCAAATGCCAAACCGAATTTGCATCCCAAAAAATTGATGGTTACAGTATGGTGGTCCATGGCTGGGATAATTCATTATTCCTTTTTACCTAGAGGTTTAACCATTACCTCTACAACGTACTGCAATGAAATTGACCAAATTCACACAAAATTATTAAAAAAACAACCTGGATTGTTAAATCGGAAGGGTCCTATACTGTTACACGACAACGCTAGACCCCATGTTTCAAAACATACCGTGCAAAAATTGAAAGAACTGGGCTACGAAGTTCTTCCGCACCCACCATATTCTTCCGACTTGTATCCAACAGATTACCACCTGTTCAGGAATTTAGAAAACTTCGTCAAAGAAAAACTTTTTGAAAATGATGATCAAGTGAAAAGTGCGTTTTCAGATTTTGTTTCACTTCAGAGCTATGAGTTTTTCAGTTCGGGGATAAAAAAGTTGGGAAAAATGTGTAGAAAAAGAAGGTAAATACTTCGAATAAAATTATCTTGTTTTCATATCGTATTTTCAATAAAAATCCTTTACCTTGAAATCGGACATTTCATGTGACACAACCCAATATTATTCGTCTGCTGAAGTTTTTATAATTTAAGTTCGCATCAGCCCTGGTTTTAAGAAGAAAGCAGATCACCTCCAATGAGCTTTTGTTATTAATATAATCGACTTCAGTTAAATAAAGATAAGAGTTACCAAAACGCATATGTTTATTCTTTTAATTTGTTTGAAACATTGGTTTGACTGAAATTTTAATAATTATAATATTGTTCTTAGTATTTCAAAAGCTCTGACGGATCTCCATAATTTTTATAATTTATATATATATTTATATATATATATATATATATATATATATATATATATATATATATATATATAATTAACATATTTAATGTATTGTTAAATACACGTTGATTTTGTTAATAATATTGTAACAGTCGACGACTCGTGTGAAGAAGAGGTGTTAAATACAGACGTTGCGAGGTGAGCAGCTCGAATTGTAGGAGCTTTAACCACATTTGATACGTGCGGAATACTCTTGTGTTGCCATGACGCAGCGGCTATAATTAATTAGATCAAGTGATTCAGACACATCACTCAAGCTGGGACTTTGAAACTCTAATACGGTGTTTCAATAATCGTGTTATATTTCTAAGCTAGTTATCAAATGAACTACGTATTATTTTACTTTTAAAAAACTTACCTCTTAACGTTATTTTGGTTATTAGTTTAAAAATAATAATTAATTATATAGCAATATACTATATTAAATAGTAATAGGGAGGAGGTGTAAAGAAAATTTCCGTTTAATCAAATTCAAGATTTCAAAGGACTATACATATCTTAATCCTATTTCATACTTAAAAATCTCTTTAGAGCATTCTCATAGCTTTAATCCCATTCGAAGTATTAAAAACAAAAGTTTCATTTTAGTTAGTTGTTTTAAAGAAAAAACATTACAGTGTTTTAAGAAATTCTCGTAATTTTAGTTGGTTTTAAAAATTAAGTAGTGGAGATACGACGTTGAGGAGAAAGAATGGCTCCATTAATTGATTTCGATGTGCTTCTGCAGGAATCTGTTGAGTCAAATCTACTCATAAATACTCTAAATCATAACAGGGAGTGTGGTGTGTCGAAGGATACTGTTATGACTAACACATGGAAATGGTTCCACGGATAGACAAAACATTTTAAATTGTAAAGGTGTTACTCATCACGAATTTTTCGTTGATGGATATTCTATTAATTCTTAACTCTACTGCGAAAAACTAGAAAGATTGCACGGGAAGTTTTCAGATTGTTATCTTGCGGTCCAATAGTTCTTTTACCGCCATCACAAAGAATGGTATCAGCGTGATCGAGCAATCGACTAGCAGATGGCTAATTGCAGTAGATAACAATATCAACTATACATTGAATATTATATGAAATAATAATAATAATAATATATATATATAAAACCATCTGAATCCACATCCTGTGACCTACAAAAAATTGAAAATATCCTGAACATTAATAGTGAAGCCAGACTGAACAGTCTTTATATTTATATCTTAAACATATGTAATAAATATGATTATATTAGTTCCATATAAACAACATTATGTAAATAGTTTTCGAAACCATTTAATTAATATACTTTTACTACGCTTCCGTTTATTTTAGATGTCTCACTATTTTAAGTTTAATATTGTGTAGTAATCAATATTATGTTTAAAAAAAAATTTGTATTATCCAGTTCGTTTTATTTTTGTTTACTATTTTCTCAAGGAGTACATGTTTTATCTTTTGTTTAATGTTTTGGGTAAAGAGCACTAGACTCAGGTTATATTCTTTTGTAATTGTATTTTATGTTGTAAATTTGTACAAGACTTTGTCTTTCACAAATAAAATATATTCTATTCTATTCTATATATATATATATATATATATATATATATATATATATATATATATATATATATTATATATTTGTTTGAAAAACATTCACTTTTTTAAACATCCATCAATTTTGTTGAACAAAATAAATAGATGATATAAAAATTAATTTATTAGCTCTAGTCGTTCTAATCAGTTAAAAAATACTTCCATGACGCTCAGGAGTGATGATAGGACGATTGCCGGGTGTTGACGAAGGCAGGTAATTAGCCTGCAAGTAAACTCTGCTTGAGGAAGGGCGATGGGAAATTCGAAACCGGCCTTCTTCTGTTTGTTTTTGTTATTTGCTCTCTTTGTTCGCCTGTTTGCACGTTTGTCTTCAAAGTCTGTCTTCATTAGTTTGTCGATTAGCTAACAGCTCCATATCGGGGTACACATTGATTTTAGGATTATCTTTTCATCAATAATGCAGCGGGATAAAAAATCCAGTTCATCTTCAACTTATTGCAGACGATAAACCTTATAATTCTTTAAAATATGTATTAATCTTATAAATAAAAAAAAATCATCATTTTATTTAAGCTCTAACGTGTTAATAAATTGCCAATATTAGAATCACCAAAGGAATAAGCTTTTTTTTTTTTTTTTTTTTTTTTATAATTCTTTCTGAGAAATCGTAGCTGTGTGGCTAGTACGGTATTCTACCACGTTAAAGGTTGGGAGTTCTAATCTCAGTTGCGGGAGGACTTTTTCAAGGCCTTTTTTCATAGATAAATGGGGATTCACTTACTGCCCCTCCACCGGGCACGCAAGGCCCGTCAGCCAACTAAAGAAAGCCGAAATATGCTTAGGGAGAGATGACTCCAACCAAATGCCTACACGACCTGTCACTCCCTTTCTTTGATTTATTTCCTTTATCAATCCTAAAGTCTCATTTTATGTTCGAGAAAATGAACAACTGAACTGTTTTTTTCTGAGCTACGAACACTTTTTAAAGTACTTTGAGCTAAGCTTAAATGATGCATTAAGTTTATTATTTTGATTAATCAAATTTTTCGATCAACCAAATAATCACACCTGTTAAAATCAACCGCTTTAAATTTCACAACACTTGTTGAAAATTGCAGCAACGGAAATCAATGGTTCTCTAACCATCTTTTTTATTTAGTATGTGCATGAGTAGCGCGAATATATTTAATATATTGTATCACCAATATGGGACAAATGATTTTTACAAATTCCAAAAAATTCTTCTAAAAGTCCTTTAAATTTTCCTTAACAGTTCATCTCTGAAAAATATCAGAAATAAAGTTTTAAAGGATAATACAATATTTCTGTTCTAAATTTGACTTTAAGTTCATTATTAAACCTAAAATTTTAGAGAAAGTTATTTCAGTGCTTTTAAAATATATAAAAAACACTCTAATAACATTCACAGAAATGGAAAAACCACACAAAGTACATGATGGGATGGATGAGTTAAAATTTTAAAAATGCTCTCCTGAAAAAAATAAAAACGTGACTTATCTCGTTCTTCTCCTCGACCCTTCATATATAAATATGTCTAAAAATAATTATTAGAAAAAAAATTTAAATCTCATTTAAAACAAATTAGAGTTTTAACAAAATTATTGGTTATTAAATACAACAAATATTTATGCCTAGTATACTGAAAATGGGATCGAAACCCGTTTACGTATATTAAATGTTTAGATTTACTTACCTCTGTATGAACGAATTGTAAATTTGCATTTAAAAATGCTTATTTCCATCAAAATCTTATAAGCACGAATCTGGGGCTATGAAAAATAATAAGGACCAAAGTAATAAATCTATATTTGAGTTAGAGTGGTTGAGGTTAAAATATAATTTCTATTTTGGTCTCCTGAACAGTAGCTACTAAAAACATCATTCGAACGTGGTGAAGTCAACTCCAGTATGTACCTTCAGCTTATTTTAAAGATACTTTATTTTCAGCGAAAAAAAGCATAAAAGTCGAAATAAAAAAGACGGACATTATAAAATACATTGCAAACATCTTTATCATAAGAGCACTTAACAAGTCGTAATTTTTGGAGGATTTTATTTTTATGGCAGTTAAGAAGCGTTTAAGAAAATTTTAAACGTTCTTCTATTAAGGCAAAAAGTATGGTTTTTCTATTCCTTTAAGTTTGGGAAAGTCAAAATTAAGTTTGTAGAACCGCCTAGAAATAAAATTGAACTCGTCGAGCCCAGGATTGACTTCAAATTGTACATGGGGAAATTTATGATATTAATTTATTACAACAGTATTAATGCACGCTTCAATTTCGGTAGTCGTTATTTTTAAATAATTGTCCATTTGGATTAGGAATAACCCAGTTGAATAAACAAACAAAACGTGTTTATGAATATATTAATAGACAGCGCCATTCAAAATATTGGTATGGGTCAATCCATTTAAAGTTGTACAATTTTCATTAATTTAGCCGCTCAACAATTGCCCTGAAAGAAAAAATACATGTTTTAATCTCATCCACGGTCCTTCACATCTTCACGAATGTAATATTTTAATCATAATAATATTTTTGATACCTCTATTAATATGATATGTATATTATTATACAACAATCTAAATCATCGATCTTTTTATATTATAATTTTATTTGAAATTATTCGGGTTTTAGGTCCTTAACTATTACTCCTTATTAATTTTCTTTATTTGACGTTTCGATCCTACGTCACAAGCTTATAATCCTTTTCAACACAAAGAATTTTATTGAGCTCCGCCACACCACTCAGGCTAACTACAAGGCACCGAAACGTCAAATAAAGAAAATTAAGAAGGAGTAATAGTTAAGGACTTAAAACCCGAATAATTTCAAATAAAATTATATCATTATATATGGAGTATGTTTGACTTTTAAACATTATATTATTCAGTATTTCTTTCATTTATTGCACATTTAATACTTGTTTTGAGGAATAATTATTAGTACTAACTTGGAACCTCTATACTAGACTTAGACGGCAAGAACGTAACCGACGATTTGGCCAATTATATAGACTGTTAAACAGAAAATCTCCACTTTCTATTGAAAACAAATTGCTAATTTACAAGACAGTACTGAAACCAATCTGGACCTATTGACTTGAATTGTGGAGGACAGCGAAATTTTCCAACATCAATCCTTTCAATCGAACGTCCTCTGAACAATAGTTAATGCTCCTTATTATGTCACCAGCCATACTTACACCACGACCTAAATATTCCATTTATTTTAGGCCTTATACCATCAATAATCTCCAAATTCCATCACCCCAATCCGCTAGCTCAATCCCTATCCACCTCCACACACCCTTACCATTCCCCTAGAAGGTTAAAACGGCAGTGGTCTCGAGATCTCTTGTAAACATGTAATATGAAGTTCTAGCATTGACTGGATTCTCCACTGAGCTGTATGCTTGAGGATTGTATATAGTTATGAGTGACTTCTGGAGTTTGTATATATTCTTATTGATTCATTATTGTATATATGTATATTCTATTATTATTTTATAAATTTATTGTTTTGTATTTATTGTGTGAATGCAGCATAACATTTGTACTTAATCACTATTATAAGTGTCCTAATTAGGACAAATTGTAATATCACTCAATAAAAATTGTTGAAATAAAAAAATAAAATATTATTATTATGTTATGCTCTCCGTTTTAGGCTGCTTCAACACTTACTAGACAAACGGTCAAACCTTCCTCTGAACTAAAAAAGGCTCATCTACATGACTATTATAAGACCAATCTGGATTTACGGAGTAGAGCTTTGGGGCTCTACTAAACCATCAAATTCTTCCCGTATCCAATCCTTACAATCCAAAATCCTTCATAAAATCCTCAACGCTCCTTACTTTGTCACGAATAAACTTATCCAGACCTTAATGTTCAATATGTTGCTGATTTGGCCCGGACCAGGTATCAATCCTTTCATGACAAACTCCGTTCTCACTCTAACCCACTAATTTCAATCTTTCTTCCTCTTCAATTCCGGATAATCCTCCGAGGCGCCTGAAAAGGCCCCGGGACCTTCTAGATTAGAATATTAGAAAATTAGAGTGATTCCAGCGGGAAGCTTCTCTACATGTATATCATGTCATTGTATTATATAACTATCACATTAACTTGATGTATTTTTTTTTTTGTTAATACAGTTGTAAATACCAATACTTTACTTTTACTTTTATAGGCGTTCCAACGTGGGTTGCCTTTTACATCAGGGCAGAGCACCAGAGGTCGCGGTCCAGCCAATCTCCATTCTGAAGACCTCGGCCTGCCATTTCTTCCTCAACTCCACCAATCCATCTACCTCTGGGTCGTCCTCGTCTCCGTCTTCCTGGCGGTTGCCAGTCCAAAACTCGATTCGGCCAACGCTCTGTAAGCATTCGCCTAACATGGCCATACCACCTTAGTCTTCGCTGTCCAATTCTGCTGTTAACAGACTGGCGAACCTCCATTCTCTCCCGAACAATATCACTCCGAAGTCTGTCCCTTCTTGTAATACGTATACATCTTCGCCAAAAGTCCATTTCCACTGCTTGAAGCTTGGAATATAGCATGGATGATATGGTCCATGTTTCGGCTGCATACGTTAAGATGGGCTCGACGATGGTGTGGAAGATTCTTCGTTTATTTTCCTTTAAAATCGTCCTATTCCATAGAACCGGATGCAGCATGCGTGTGGCTTTTCGAGCTTAAATTAAATACCAATAAAATGTTTAAAAAAATATTATTTTATTAACTTACATCTTTATCACATATTTTCCAAATAATCTAACTTGGATCATCAGTCTAGTGTATTCAAGATTTGTGGATAATAATACGAAATTGGATATCCACGATATACTATCCTAGCATACTGACTACTCTGGCTGTAATCAGAACCTAAAGCTAACAGCTATTATTTTATCGTAACATACTACAATTATATGCTACAAACATATAAATATTTATTGATAGTAACTTAAGCAATCAAAGGTAAACATGCCGAGAGAATACTTGAAATGGAAACCACTTGAGTTAAATTTGTAGCGGTAGAATAATGAAGACTAAATGTTGCGGAAATATACTTTGATGATTGATTGAGCAAGATCTTGAAGGCTGGTGCGGACATTCTTCAAATGCTCCCTCACTCTGCTTCCTTCCTCAATTTATTCCGAGTGGTTTTCCATGTTGATGGATAGAGCACGTGTTCTTTTAAATAATGGATTAATCCCTTAGCTCCTTTCCTACACTGCGCTTAGCCAACTTTTTTATAATGACTGGGGCATTTTGTTGGATTATTTTCATCAAGTAATTCCTTAATAAGAAATATTAAGGAAACAGTATTAGTTTAAAAGTAAGGTCTTTCCGATACAAATATATTTTAAAAAATTGGATGAATACGAGTCAATCCATTCGAAATCGTCCATACCTTGCCGCTCGATATTTTGGATTTTCGTGACTTTTTTACCAGTTATTTTCTATGATTTTCTCAATATAAAACCTTAAATAAAGAAATTTGCTGGCCAATAATTTTAGTGTTGCTGCCGTTTTAATGTAGCTTCTCCAGTGAAAACATATGTTGGGAAAATCTTTCTAATTCTGGTAATTTTGCAAATATCGAGTCAAAACAAAAACTATTTATTGCCTTAAAAGTTAAGAAAGTAGGACTTTTTATCAATTTAAATGTCTACAAAGGAAAAGAGACTCACCTTTGATTATTTTTTCATTCATAGTTCGGTTATATCTCTACTTGCTTTAAAATTTTCGATCTAATTTAGAACTAGAAATTAAAAGCTGCAACAAAGTCATTTTTAAAATTTTGCGTTTTCTACAGTTACATTGTAGATATATATTACTAGAGTTATTTACAAAAATTGATTTTGAATTTGGTTAAATATTGAGGGAGTGTTTTAGTTTCAAACAAACGAAATTGATGGTATAGAGAGATTTTTTTTTTTTCTTATGTCCTTTATTGCTTAACACTCAAGTAAAAAAGAAAAACATTGTTGCAAACAAAAATTAGCGAAACAGTACAGGCCTTATCTGAACTTACATTACATACTCGCTTCGGCGGTGCATATACTAATCGTTGCTATCAATATCAGGTAAACCTATTAGATAAAATCAGTATTCAAAAGAAATAGAGTAAATACAAATCCTTAACATCTCATGAAAGTAAATATAAATAAATAAAACATATATTATTGTAAGAATGTCAAAAATCTAAGCTAGTTTAGGAAATTGTGGCTGTGGCTGTGGCGCCCTCACTTAGCTTCCGCTGGCTCTCACCAGTGATGCGGCTGAGAGGGAGGCGCTGGGATCCTTTGGACTCTGCTTGTCCTTCCACAAGTGGGGGGACAAGCCCCGTCCGGAGTTCCCAAGCTGATTGTAAATATTGTACATAGGTATGAATGTGACATGTTTGGTTTATTTATTTGTTAACTTCATTTATTTGTACTTATTTTGTCTAAAAATTTTGTTATTGTATACGGTTATTTATTTTGATTTTATTTTATGTAATTTGACTTTCATTTTGTTTATATTGTAAATATTGTATGAATGAGATCCTGTAGCACTATTATTATTGTCTATTATGACAAATTGTAATATATACGAATAAAATAAAAAAATAAAAAAAAGTTTAGGAAACATGTTTGATACACCATTTATATTTTGTTTTTACTAAAAAAATAAATAAATAAATGTTGCGACCAGTATACATTAGCCACACTCTGTAAAACTACAATAGGAACGTATTGGATAGTTGTTTACCCTAAACTAGCTGATAGCCAATTTGGGAAGACGCCTGCTCTATTGGCTTCGTCTCCGCCCAGTTCTTTCACCTCATCCAAGGATTTTTTGCGTTGTTTTCTTGCTCATAGGGCTGTGAAATTGATCAGGGTAAAATAATTATTTTTTTAGTAAACACAATCCTGTTAGTTTAACTAAACAAAAACAAATAACAGAATAAGGAAAAAACGTGAGTAGCAGAGCTCCAAGCCCACTAGTCTTATTTTGAATATATATATATATAAAATTCAAAATATTGAAATATGGAGCAATAAGGAAAAAATTGAAAAACACCAACTTAGTTCATACAAGTTATCAAACTCTTAATCAATTTGGAGGGACTTTAGAGATTGACACAAACAAATAGATTAAAATAATATCAGACCATAAATTAGCTATAAAAAAGAAGGAAGATGGCTACTTTCCGTATTTTAACAACTTTTTCTAGATATTCATTCATTCTCGACGCTCATTTAGAGAAAAAAATAATTTTCATAGTAAAAAAAAAGTTGGCAATCCTCTCAATGGTAATTATAATAATTTTGGTTTATGGTTATTAACATATGAAATTCATTCATAGAAACCGTATTAATAGACATAAGATTTGAGAATAGAAAGGCTGAAAAAATCAATAATCAATCATAGCAAATCAAGTATTAAATTTTAAACTAACTGAGATAATCTATGTTACAGTTTTGTTCCAACCTTCATTCCTTAGATGGGAGCAAAACACGATTTATTTATCACTTATTCGTATTACTTACCTTTTTTTCTCAGTTACCTATATATGAAATATATAGTAAGGGAAGGTATTGGGATCGTGAAAATATGTGAATTCGAGTTTTCAATGGAAATAGATATTTTAGGGTCTTTGGTGAAAAACTAAAAGTCCCTCGAAAGCGAACCTTCATACGAGAAGTATGAGTTTGAGATGTTATAACATTTTCCAACTAAGGAGAAGAGCAATTTTATATCATGCATGTCCATCATTTTCTCAATAAGAACCCTAACGACTTTGTGTAAATTCGCTTTATTAAAAAAAAAAACGTAACGGTCATTAATAAATTCCTTAATACAGAGCAATAATAAAATACAGTTTTTATTGTTATTTTAATATACTGTAAATGTTTTCTGTGTATTACGTATATTTTAGTTTATTTTTCAAGTTTAACTTTTTTCATGAGCATCTTGTTAATTAATTGGTCTTAAGGTTTTACTTTTCTACTGGAAACAGTAAGCAGCATTGAATACATTGCACAGACACCCATGCGAAGAGCCGCCCCCGACTGGCGTCTACTAACTACACCCCATTAATAGATGACAAGACAAACTGTTCTGTTATTATCGACATAATTAGAGGCTAAGGGATGTCCAAAGTCAGGTCTCGGAGCGTAGCCATTGAAGCCAAAGCGGCCGGGCCTTCTTCTTCAGTGGGAGGTAATCACCCATTCATCCTTCTTGTCCTTAAAACAACCTTCCTTGTGTTTACTTAAATCAAAGGAGTGATTAATTAATATTGATGGAATTAGTTATAAAATTCTGTATTTGTGTTGGGTTTTTTTTTTTTATACTAAACATATTATTTTATTACTTTCAGGTGAGCTCGAAGCAAAACTCAAGCGTATTATAAACTGTGTAATACGATTTGTATTCGGGATCACCAGAGACACGCATATAACCCAGTATTACGCCGAGTTAAGGTGCCTTTTTCCTCGTTACAGATGTCAGCATTTCCTAGCTTCCTTCCTCTACCAGGTTATCAGAACTCATCGTCCCAACTATATCTTACAATCCCTTCAATTTATATCATCATGCTGCCTTTGACAAGTCCTTTCTAGAAAATGCAACCTCTCTTTGGAATTCTATCCCTCCTGAGATCCGTCATGTAAGAACTGCTTCCTCCTTCAAATCGCTCGTTTTCAACCACCTTCTTCTTACCCAGTCAAACAGACAATAACCTCGGCTGCAGATACTAGAAATACCAATTTTGTTATGTTTGTATTATTTAAATTGTCACTGATGAAGTAGCTATTTCTGTTTTGTTTTTGTTTTTTTCATTATAAGATTTTGTATGTACATACATTACAACCTTAATTTTTTTTTTTTTTTTTTAGTTTAGTAATTTGTTGTTCAAAGGCATGACCACATTGTTCCGGTCATCAATTCTGTACTTTTATTTTATTCTTAAGGGACTTTAGTCCCATGATAATAAAGAAGTTTTTCATTTCATTATTAAGCCAAACACTACACATGCAATAAGGAAAATTTAAGTTGTAATAAATATGTAATATGTATATAAATCAAGGGTAACGGTGTGTGTGTTCGCACACCTCCGAAACGGCTTGGCCGATTTTTATGAAATTTTGTACGTACATTTAGTAGTTATTGAAAAAGATCAAAAAGTATGTTACATACCACTAGTTGATTAGTCTTCCTTCATCCAGAAATTTTATTTTATTTTTTAAATATTGCATCAAAAAATACCACTAAAACATATAATTTATAATAAATATATAAGTATTTTATAGTTGTGAGAGAGCTGTGGTTTAGTGGATAGAGCACTAGTCTACTGTTATCCGAGTATAGGGTTTGAATCCCGGCTGTGGCAGAATAATATTTATTCTATTAATTCAGTCGGGGGATGACCCTAGAGTATAGAAATCCAGCCTCTATGAGATGGGTTCTAAATTTCTTTTTAAATAACTAAAATTTTAAATTAATATTTAAAATGGTATAATTCATTTTCATTTTTTACCTTAGATAGATGTTAGTTTCTTCACACCTAGCTTTTATTTCAATGATCAGTTTTATGAAAAGACGATAGCTTATCAAAGGATGAATAACCAACCTAAGGAAGATAAATAAGTATAAATATGGTTTTCATTGAATTTTAACCCCGTGAGATAGGAAGAGAAAATAAGTAAGTGTGTAGGGGAAGGAATTGAAAAGCAGCCTCGGCCGCTAAGTGCTGTCTACTTCAAGGGGTGCGCTCCTCCACGGCAGTCGCTAAACAGCTCCTTATTCTCAATCATATTTTTTAAAATATAAACTAACTTTTCAACGATTAAAATCATAAACAAATGTGTATATATATACTAATAATATATCTAAAAAGAATATCATGGAATGCGGATACTTGACTTCAAAAATAGGAGCTTAACTATTGTAGCTCCAGTAAACACACTGCTGTGCAAAACAATATCTTTCAAACGAGCTATTTTGGTTTATTTATTTGATTATTATTGTTATTTTATTTTTTTTTGTTTCTTTACTGCTCTAATTGCGGCAAAAAGGACAATAAGGCTTCAAGGTTAATAGTGTTCATAAGTAAGTCAATCCTTTCAGTTTGAATATTTAATATTCAACAGGTGCATTGACAGATGCGGAGGTATAATGTTACAAACAAGACCCTCAAAAACTATACATATGTCCTCAAAAAATATGTAACCTTACATGACATCACTATTGGACATATCCTTTATAAATATAATATAATAAATAAATCTCTTTATTTGTTTTTGGGCTAGCCCATACAAATGGAGTTGAGTTGTACAAAACAGTTAAACATAAATCAAAGAAATCGATTGCAACTGTACTAAACAAAATACGCTTCAAAAACAAATACATAATAAAAGGCAAAATAAATTGTAACTGTATAAATATTAAACAAATACATAATAAAAGGCAAAATAAATTGTATTTGTATAAATATTAAACAAATACATAATAAAAGGCAAAATAAATTGTAACTGTATAAATATTAAACAAATACATAATAAAAGGCAAAATAAATTGTATTTGTATAAATATTAAACAAATACATAATAAAAGGCAAAATAAATTGTAACTGTATAAATATTAAACAAATACATAATAAAAGGCAAAATAAATTGTAACTGTATAAATATAAAACAAATACATAATAAAAGGCAAAATAAATTGTAACTGTATAAATATTAAACAAATACATAATAAAAGGCAAAATAAATTGTAACTGTATAAATATTAAACAAATACATAATAAAAGGCAAAATAAATTGTAACTGTATAAATATTAAACAAATACATAATAAAAGGCAAAATAAATTGTAACTGTATAAATATTAAACAAATACATAATAAAAGGCAAAATAAATTGTAACTGTATAAATATTAAACAAATAAATCAATCATAAATAGTTTAACAAATTCAATTATTGTTATTTTAGTGATGTGCTTAAATTATTCTTGAATAGACAGATACAAATTTCTTAGCTTTAAACACTCTGTTACATAATAAAATAAATTTTCAAATTGCTTTTTATTTTCTATTTGCAACAAAAGTTGTACTATGAGGTCATTGTCAGACATATTTCCAATATACGTCCTCAAGTACTTATTTCTGGACGGGGAGTAAACAGGGCATTGCAACAAAAAATGATTTAAATCTTCTGGTTCGCCTGAATTACAAATAGGGCATTCAACGCTACTATCTGAATAACCATTTTGGAATCCGTAACTGGTAACTTTCAGTTTATTGGGTTGACATAGTCTTAGTTGACTGATCAATCTATGTTTCCTCATAGGCCCCTTTAATTTCAAATAATATTCCCCCATATTTAAGCTACTAATTTTCCTAAAATTAGGATTAAACTTTGAATGCAAAATAGCCTGAATATCTAGGGAAAGATTATGATTATTGACTTTTTCAACAGCGTTATTTAATTCTCTTTCAAATAAGGCTTTACTTTTGATATTTAATATGTCAGCCGCGTCTATAATTAACAATTTATTAGTAAGTTGCCTATACCAATAGTACCTCACATCGACCCTCTGGTTCAAGGAATATTTTTTTAAAATGTTTAAACATATTTTGGGTAACCGATCCTCTTTCATTAAATCTACCTTTCGGTACCAGCGAATCATTCTTTTTAGAACATCTGTTTCTATTGATTTCAGACCAGTTTCTATACGAACATAATGGTTAGGTGTATTCCGTGGCCAATGATATATTGCTTTAAAATAACTTAAAGCAACCCGCTCTAATTTTTGACAATGTAATGGGGCCCAGACTTCCGAAGAGTATAAAAGAACAGAATTTACCATGGAATTTAGCAATTTGAACTTAGTAGCAAGTGAGTCTGATCTTGACTTTAAAAGAATTTCCCGAAATCTATGTGAAGCCAAATGTGATTTCTTTACAAAGTTATCTGCTGCTTGAGAAAACAAACCCGATGATGAAAAAACCTCTCCTAAATAACTGTATTGTTTAGCTATTTCAATTTTAGATGAGGAAGATGGTTGGGGGTGCGGTCATAAATTAAAACCACACAATTAAAAATAAGAGTTATTTTTATTATGTGCCGACGTTTCGGCCTACAATGTGGGCCTTCATCAGGGCTAAAAGAAACAAGATAACAACCAATGTAATTAGACTTAATAATGCGTTAGGTATATAATAATAATATGACAGTAATAAATTATGGGAACATAAATAATATTAAATGTAAAATGATAATAAGATGACAATTATAAAGTATGGAAATAAGGTGACAGTTATAAAGTATGGAAATAAACAAAATTAAGATGATAGTTATAAAGTATGATACTTTAATGATACTTTATAACTATCATCTTAATTTTGTTTATTTCCATACTTTATAACTGTCACCTTATTTCCATACTTTATAATTGTCATCTTATTATCATTTTACATTTAATATTATTTATGTTCCCATAATTTATTACTGTCATATTATTATTATATACCTAACGCATTATTAAGTCTAATTACATTGGTTGTTATCTTGTTTCTTTTAGCCCTGATGAAGGCCCACATTGTAGGCCGAAACGTCGGCACATAATAAAAATAATTCTTATTTTTAATTGTGTGGTTTTAATTTATGACCGCACCCCCAACCATCTTCCTCATCTAACTTCTCTACGGTCAACAAAACTCCATCACTATTTCAATTTTAGATTTATTATAGAAAATAGATTTTACTTGGACATATCCTTTATCTGACATATAATTTATTAGGACCTTATTATTAAACAGTTACCAGAACTTATTCAACTTCCCTAATCCAGCACCTCTTAGAAGGTTGAATCGACAGAGGTAATCCAAATTCTTCAATAATTTCGCTGCCTTCAATAGCATCTATATAAACATGACTAAAAGAAGCGCTGAGATCTACTGGATTCCAGCTACACCTTCCGTACGGAATAGGAAAAGATTATATAATTAATTAAAGCAAAATTAGGTTTAATTTTCATCGTACTTATCTTTGTATTGTCTACTTTATATGTGTATATGACTTACATGTATTCTTGCAACCTTAATACGTATTTCCCTTTAGTGATGCACTTAGGATAATAATTTAATGCAAATTGTTATAAAAAGAAAAAAATATTGGAAGACACTCGATTATCACATTTATTTGTATTTAAAAAGCAGACCAAACAAAAATACAGTATTTGTTGGCATACAATAAGCTTTTAGAACTTGTATTTTAAGAACAGAATTAGAGTTGAATCTAATTAGCAAAACCCATGATTTTCAATCGTTAAATCAAAAATAAATATACCAACACAGAATGCTCAACATGAGTTGGAGTCAGTTGGACACCGGTGCCGTACAGAAATAACGGAATGAACAGCTTGCTTATTTTAATAAATAATAAACCAGGAAATCAGGACATGCTTCTTGTAGACTGTTAGATGCTTAGGCAGAACGCCCTTAGTAAATATCTCACTAAAAATACCTGAGAGGTTTCAGGTTTGATTTGGAAATTTAAGGTTTTGGAACTTCTGGGTCCACTATCAATTTTATGAAGTATTGTATATGAACATGAGTTCTTCACCTATATAACTTAACCAAGTAGTAATTATACGATTATAAATATTATTAAATATCGTTGGAACATCGTCCATCTGCCAACAGATACTAAAAGTATCCGCCTCTCGTTAAAATGTTTCTAAGAAAATAGCCCTGATGAAAGAATCTAAAATGACCAGAGAAGAAACTCCTTAATAATGTAGTAGACAAATTATTATCAAAAACCTTTTTAAAAAGGAAAATGTTACGCTATTATCCTGTAATTAAGGGCCAGGTGTCAGGTATAGCCTTTGACACTCAAACACAAAAGGCGTCGTTAAAAATAAAAAAGTGTTTCGGAGAGGGAGGTGTCGGTTGACTTGTTATCCCTTGCGGTAACTTGTGTGTCTTGGCCCGCACTCTGGTTAACTGATATTCCACCTCCATTCTTCTCTACCTTAACAACTTCAAGGAGCATAAGTTTAGGTTCCCATCTGCCTTGAACCCTCACTTACAGAATCCTTCATTTCGTCGTTTCAGTCCATCGGTTGAAAGGAAGGAGGAAAAACAGTCGGTGCAGAACGATAAACCGATGAACACTTACACCGCCTTTTTTTTTCATCCATCTGGACTATTTATTCATTTATCTTACTTTAGATTGTTAATTAATATGATGAGGTAGTTATTACTGTTCGGTAAGTGATTCAAGATAAAAATGAAATACACTTAGTTCACTTCTTACATTCATGGTATAATTAAATGTTTATAATTTACATTAATGAAGAGACAAGCAGAGGTTTTTAAATTTCTTAATTATATATATTATAATATAATATAAATAAACTTTATTCACATATTTACATTTTGACAAAATGTTAACAATGAATTTGAATGAGTTATCCTTTCAATCAGAAATATTTTTGTTTTTTTGTGAATATAGTACACTAGCTGTTGCGCGCGACTTCGTCTGCGTCAATTTCAGTTATAATGATCGTTATTAAGACGTTTTTAAAAGAATATATTGGGTTGTCCGAAAAAGTAGAGAAATTTGGACAACAATTAAAATTGAACAGCTTAAAATATATTTATTTCATCTACAAAATGGTTACCACCGTTAGCGATTACTCTTTCCTAACGCCTTGAAAGGTAAATTATCCCTTTTTTCCGAAAATCACTGCTCTTCCTCCTGAAGAACAATAAAAGCTTCGTTCTGACGTCATCTTCTGAATAAGATTTCCCTTGTAGAAAATTATCAAGAGAACGGAAAAGATGAAGCAATGTCAGAAAAATACGGCGGGTAAACCCTCCCACCTGAAGCTTAGTAACTATTGCCGAGTCCTTAAAGACACATGAGGCCTAGCGTTGTCTTGGTGGAATAGCACTCCTTTCAGACTCGCCAACTCTGGCTGTTTCTCTTCAATTGCTGCCTTCCATCGATCTAACTGGGTCCGTATTTATAGTAAAACTACGTATTAATAGTTTGGTTTTGTAGAAGGAGCCCAAAATGTATGGGTCCCTTCCAATCCCACCAAATACTGCATCCATCTTTGGATGCAAGCCGGTCTTTGGTGTTGCAAGCGGCGTCGTTCCAGGCAACCCCCAAGATATTTTTCGGCTGGTGTTGATGTACAGAATCCATTTTTCGTCACCAGTAACCACTCGTTTCAAAAATGGATCCTCCACATTTTTTTTTTTTCAGCAGCAAATCACAACATCCATCAAAAAGATTCCTTTCACTGAGCTCATGGGGAATAACGACAGACGTACCCGGCCTTCTTTAGATGATCAAAGACGGTCGATTTGCAGGCTCTTAACTCCGCAGCTATCTCACGAACAGTAATTCGTGGATTGTTTGTAATTACCATCATAATATCCTCGATTTCAAGAGTTGAACTCCGGCCAGCCCGGGGTTGGTCTTCCGAATCGAAATCTCCTGATCTAAACCGCGAAAACCATTTCTGAACCGTGCTATCAGCAATTGAATCGCTGTCATACACGGAACGAATCTTTCTTGCAGTTCAAAGTTTTTCCCTTTTTTAAAAAAGAACAGCACAATATGCCGAAAACGAACTGAATCGTCACTCATATTGGCTTGCAATAAACTACACTACTGATCCTTAATAAAGACGAATTCAGTGTGTAAACATATTTATTTCCATGAGGATTAAAGGCATATAAATAAACATTAGCCCCGTGATTCATTTTTAGTAGAAAAAACAGAAGGTAAATTTTATTTTAAAAACCTCTAACCAACTTTTCGGACGACCCAATATTTTAAAGTATTTCCACGTAAATGATATTTCTTGTTTTATTTTCTTGTGGCAGAAGAACATACTGTTTTTCTCCGCAACCCGATCTTGACGTAAATCGATTCCTACGTGTTTACATGCTTGCCCATGTGATTTATTAATTGTTACGGCAAAAGATAACTTAACGGGAAATTGAATTATTTTAAAATTAAAAAATAAATCATTTGGAATCGTTGGGATTCGAGGTCAATTTTCCCTGTTTTTTCCCAGATTTTCAACTGATTCTTCGGTTATATTGGTCGCAGCGTGATGTTATATAGCCTATAGCCTTCCTTGATAAATGGACTATCCAACACAAAAAGAATTTTTCAATTTGAACCAGTAGTTTCTGAGATTAGCGCGTTCAAACAAACAAACTCTTCAGCTTTATAATATTAGTATAAATTATCCTAAATGGCAAACATATGGTGAAATAACATTGAGGTTATATTGCGATTGTAGGAAAAATTATACAGAAAACCTACGCATACTTATTATTAATTATCATTAAAAATATTGATGATGACCATATTTACGTATAGAAAAGAAGATATGTGATGAAATATGACCTGTATGAATTCAATATGAAGAATTTGTAAGTATTAATAGTATTAAAAGTAAGTAATTAATTAATTAAGTTAATTAAGTAAGTAATTATTACTATTAAAAGTCCCGGTCAAAGGTGGGAAATGCGTGTTATTATTCAGTTGCTAAGTTACTTAGTTCGCGGCTTCTATCTAAAAACTTAAAGATTAGAATTTATAAAACTATTATTCTTCCAACGGTTCTTTACGAATGTGAAACGTGGCCGCTTACTTTGAAGGATGAACAGCGGCTTAAGGTTTTCGAAAATAAGGTATTGCGTAAAATATTTGGTCCAAAGAGAGATGAGGCCACTGGGGAGTTTAGAAGGTTGCACAACGCGGAATTGCGGAACTTGCATCCTGTGAATATAATTGAGCTGATTGCATCGCGGAGTCTCAAATGGGCGAGTAAAGTTGTTGGGCTCGATGACGAGCGGATTCCGAGAAAGTTGGTATTTGCTGATCTGACTGGTAGGCGTCCGAAAGGTAGGCCGAAGCGGAGATGGGAGGATTGCGTTAAAGCTGATCTCGGGGGCTTGGGCTTGAATGGTGAACATTGGACGAGTATGTGTAGGCGGAATTTGGTGGTATCGGCATCGAACCTTCGGGTTCGCTAAGCCTATTATTATTATTATTATTGATTTCTTAAAAATTTGATTCCAATATTAAATTGTTGTTTTATTTTTTAATGAAGATGAGGCGTTTTGAACCTCGAAATGTTAAGGAATAATAAATGATTTATTAATGTATAATAAATAAATATAAAAAGAGGAGAAAGTGTCGAATCAATTATTTATAATAATATTGTTATTATTCGATATCAGAAATTAAAACAAAAAAAATATTTTGGTTATATAAAATATTAGTTTGCTGTAGGTAAATATTTTTCTGGTCTATTAATCTTTAAATGGTATACACTTATTCACATTTTTGAATCGTATTTTAATTTAATAATTGTTCGAAAATACCATAATTGACTATATTGACATATTCAGTATGAAATCGTATTGTTTTTAATTTAGAGTGCTGCCAACGGGCAGTTTCTCTTCACATTATTCTTGTAATATATTTTATCAATATATTTACTTGATGTATTATAATATACAGTTGTAAATTTCAATAAAACCTTTTTTTTTTTAATTAGTCAATAAAATTTAAACAGTAAAATGATAGAAAACATAACTTATTTCCGTGTCGCGCTTGGAGATATACATAATGTATACATTAATTCATTATCTATCGAACGCTTATTTATTAATAATGCCAATTACAAATTTCACCGTTGTTTTAATTACATTAGCGAATGCAAATAATTTCTAATTCTCGATTACCAATGGTTAAATTAGTTTTTATAGATTTATTTATTTCAAATCAAATGAAGTGACTTATTTTCTTTTAAAGGTAAATACATAAGTAAAAGAATGGAAGAATAATCATGATGAATGAAATAATATGTGTACATTGTCTTCTATCTTTATTACAAATCTTATATATTTTCATAAAATATATCTATACATTATACTGTAAGAAAAAAAACTAAATAAATGATTGCGAACATTATCGTCAACCGACAGACCTAGCACAGGAAGAGCTAATAATCAATGTATGAGCTATTTATAAAATTAATTTCTTTTTTTTAGTAGGTTTTTGTGTTTATTTTTTCTACTATTTACTACCTTCCACTATTGTACATGTTCAAAAAGTGTCTGAACATAATTAAATGTTGATTTAAGGAAAACCGAAATCATTACAAATATAATTAGCAAATCCTTTTTTCAAGTCCTTAAATTAGGAAATTGTATCTTCTAAATATGTAAATAAAACGTTTCTATCTAATCTAAACTTAAATTGTGAAAATTGGTTAACGCACTATTCTCTGTACTGCTCCTTAGATGATAACGACTTAGACATCCAACATTTTCAGATACAGTCCCACAATAGTGTGAAATACACAGAAGGTCCACCATACATGAATCTTCTGAAACAGTTGCATAGGTCACAGATTATCTTATTGCAAAAATATTTTTTAAATAGCAATATAGTTCTTTCGTTGTTTAAACATGTTTCATAGGTGTGTAAGTAAATATTCAAATCTCGTTATAGCTTATAATATTATTTTTAATTCCTAGTTGATATAACCCATCAATAATTTATTTTCCTTTCTTTGAGAGGAGTTTTGAGATGTTAATTAAAGGTCAATATCTATTAAAAACTATTAAAAAAATTTGTTTAGCAGTTCAAAATGTAACGAAAATTAAAAACAAATCTAAGTTGAATACAAATTGTTACAATATTAATCAGTTGAGAAACAAATAAAAATGTGAATTCTTAGTAAGTATTCTTACTAAAATAGAAAAGAGAACCTTTTAATTTTTACATTTTATAGACAGAGCGGTCAAAACCTAAAAAAATCTTTTATTAATTTTAAAAGCTTTCCTTCAGTACAAAGGTTTTGCCTCTAAAAGGATGATGCAACGTCAAATAGCCGGCAGTGAAGCAATGGCCACGTTTTATAAATTAATATTAGTTATTAAAAAAGGCTGTGGTTCTCAGAATAATACTCTGGCACAAAGTTAATTTTAAATCTAAGCAAATAACATTGGAGAGCTAATAAAAAAATTAAAAAAATGAAAAATTTAATTTAAAATGTATAAACATTTCCAATGTATAAAAAATGTCTTCCTTCATATCTTTTTCTGTTTCTTTTCTCTTGAGCACAATATTATGCAAAAAGAGTAACTATAAAAATGGACTAATGCCTGTTATAAGATATATTTAGATTGGGAAAATTTTCCTTTGCAGTTTTGAGCAGTAATTACATATGATGAGTTCTAGGTGGGTCATAAATATCAGAACAAGTAAAATATTATTGTACCTAAAACCGACCGACGCTAAAGAAAGTTTAATTGTCAAAGGTCCCGACATATTTAACATCATGAATGGTTAACAACACCACATTTGGAAGAAGTTATTTAGTTATGATCAATCCATATATACAATCATCCAGCATTTTACAATAGACGGATGTTTAGTTTTGTAACTCTGCTAAATTATTTAACAGCTTTTCAACACTGCTAAATTATTTAACTCCTCTCGTATTATGTCCTTACAAACAAAAATCCCAAACGCTGCGCTGCTTACGAAACAAATCTTCAATAATTAGATTATTATCTCTGTGTTGCTGATTTCACCTTTCATTAGGAACCTCATTCCAACTCAAACTCTTTGTTCCTCTTCCTCTAGATTTTCCATAACCTCTGAGAGGTCTGTCTGAAATTATTGCTAATTACTGATAACATAACTAATTTGTCAAAACTAAAGAAACACTTAGGCTCTAACAAAGGTAAATAATAGCAACAAAGCTCTTTGTGAAAATGTCACTTCCTCGTTTTTATCTTCAACCCGGCGATATTTGGATGAAAATTAAATATAATCCGTCAACCCTAAATTATGTAATTGGAAATAAAACTTTTCAAGCTTTCAAAACGAAAGCTTTCAAGGCTTGTTAGCAAGAAGGCCTAATATCCCAAAAGCCTTGAGTTCTTAAAGCCCTTAATGATAGATAAACGCCCATTTAATACCCATAAACTAAGTTTTTTTATTTATTTTTCATTATTATGTCGGTTGTAAGTTTTATCAGGCCGTTACATTAAATAGTTTTCGTGATATCACGTTTAATCAAAGCTAGTAAATAATTCTTTTAACAAAAATATTTTAGTAATTGTTTTATAAAGTAAAATAAAAAAGTAAAGCGCTCTAAGTTGGCTGTAATTGAAATAAAATAAAAATTCAATGCAAACTAAATTTAATTAAAATATTTTAATTATATTTTAATCTCATTGATTTTGTTGTTTTTTTTTCCCCTTGTTATCTATTCTTGGTATTCAATTAAAATTTATTTATAAAAAAATGTATTAATTTATTAAAACTGAGATTTTAATCAACAAACGACTCCTTCAGACAATTATACGAAGCAAATCCATACATAATATAAAAAACATATCGTTTTTTATTTAAATTTATTAGTGAAGTTAGGTGTAAATACTTAAAAAAAAAAAAGAAAAAGAAGAATGCTTTTCCACTTATTAAGCGAAATTAGCCGTTGGGATTTGATGAAATTGATAGAGAACCATCCACGTACTGATTGGAGCAGTCACTGAAAAATTCATTAAGGTCAGAATAATGGAAGTTATTTCATATAATGATATTTAATTTAAATATAAATTATTATCTACAATAACCAATTATGTTTATGTTTTTTCGTCACTCTCCATTATCTTCTACAGGCAGTGTATGTTGAACAATATTTTTTCCTGAAATCTTTACCTCTCCAACGGTAGGTTATATGTCAGTATGACTTTTTACTTTCACTTACATATACATGAAATATATAGTAAGGGAAAGTATTGCGACCGTGAATATTTTCGAACTCGAGTTTTATCGGAAATACATGTTTTAGGGTCAGATAAAGAACTTAACCGCTCGATGAACTTAAAAAAAACTTTATTGGTAAAAACAAACTGTTACAAGCACTACACTACTATTTACAAAGAAATAAACTACTATCTAGATCTACTTGAATGGCTAGAGTGGCTAGACTGACTGGTTACATCTCTAGAAGGGATATTTATACAATACTAGAAGGAGGGGGAAAGTGCTGATTCAGGGATGTAGGGTTTTGTACCTTAACTCCCTTCTCAAGATGCGAAACTCCGGAGAGCATTAATTTTTAGGCAAAGTCCAAGGATTATATATTTGAGGTAGCTAGACATGTTCTATGTTGTTGTCCAATGGTTGAGCCCTTGAGGTACATTTACAATGAGTAAGGATAAGAATATAGATATTATACATGAAAAGATATAAAATAATAAAGCTAAGAATATACAAGTAATAATCAGTTTCTATAAAGGATATATAATCTAATTCTTCTAGGGTAATAGATTGATTAGGTGGTAGTTCAAGTACATCAAATGACATGTTTAAGAGTACAGGGTTACTAATAGTATTTTCTAACTTAATAATCTTTGAATCTATAACTACAGTATTAGGTCTAGGGCATTGTAACAAAGTTTCATTTTGTTTTAGTTTAATTAAGGCAGTTAAAGGTAAAAAAATGGGATGGGAAGCCTTATCTTCTAAAGTTACATAGCTTATATTAAAACTAAGGTAATAATCTATATCATCAATATATCTAATAAAAGAATTGACCTTAATACTAGATGTAATACAATTTTTAAAGCTATTTGTTAGTAGATTTTTTGTACAATTATTGTTGGTTTCTTTAACATTTATACAATAATAATAAGAGTTAATATATGTACAGTTACCTGTAAAGGTTTTATTCTTATTTAATAATACAAGTTTATTAGGTGTTAAAGTTGTTACAAATGTGCTGTTGTGTAATACAGGAATTGGAAGAAGATACATAGTACTATACGTTTTAGTTTTCAAAGGTATTGATATAAAGTAGTGAATTATATTATTTTTAATTGAACATCTAGTTTTGCTGATTTGCCACAGTGTTTCCAAATCAGTTGAAATTAAAGATATGTTACGTTTTAGTAAATATGATATATCAGCTTGAGTTAACATGCTGGAGTGTAATATTCCTAATTCACAAAATTCCAGAGAGTTTTCAATGTCTAGTGTTCTCAAAGTGATATAGTTAATAATGGAATACAGTTCGTTCAAGTGAGCAGATATTGTTGCCATATCCAAAGAATTGATTAATTTTGCGGCACGCTCATTATTTTTATTTAATATTAATATATCGTTTCTAAAGGTTTCAATTAATTTTTTGTTGTACAAAATTTCTTGTTCGACATTATGTTCTACGTGATAAGAATTTTTTTCTAATTTTGAAATAATTTGATCATAATGTTCCTTATCGGAGGCATCTAGATTGCCAGTAACCCATTTAATGGCGGTTCCTATACCGTTTATAAGTCCTCGTTTATGTCTGTTAGTTTGTGGCATACTAATTAAGGATTCAGTTTTAGATTTTACGAATTGTAATTGTCTATTTACTGTGTCGAAAGTAGAACTACTCTTGAAAGATTCCAAATTTTGTTCTGCTAATGTCAATTCATCTTTCAGGTGAGTGAAATTTATATAGTGAATTAAAGTGTGATATTTATCTAATGTAAATGCTGAAGGCATTTTTATTGCAGTTATACCTGGTGCGTGAGTTAAGTCTGTTATTTCGTATGCTGAAATATTAGGAGATATCCATAGAAGAAGTATCACTACCATCACCTTCATTATCTGAAACATATGATGTGTGAGGTTGTGTTTTATTCCTATATGTTTTACGCTGTCTTTGAATATTGTCAGAATGAACTAATATTTCTTTATTCTTGTCTTTCATTTTGTATACTGGTTTAAAGGGGTTATCGTTTTTATTTTTAGTTCGCGCTCTAGCATAGGTATCATCAGGAATGTTTGGATCTTCCCGGTTTTGATTAAGTGCTTCTGTTCGGGTTTGTTTTTCTTTATTTATGTTTGTTTTGATTTGTTCATGAAGTAGTTTAAGATTATTATGGTATTGTTCAACAAGTTTTTCTGTTATAGGAGCTGTATTGATTTTTTCTTTGATAGTTCCAAAAGTGATTTCATTAGGGGTTAATTTTAAGTGTTGATTTAGACTATTATTAAATGCAATTACTGCAAGGCTTAGTCTCTTTTTTAATTTTATATTGGATTGTGATTCATGTAAATTCCCCAATATTTCAATTAGTATTGAATGTGTTCTATTAAGAAGTCCTAGGGAGTTGGGATGGTTAGGAGTAACGTAATAAGGTTCAATGCCTTGGGAACGAAGTAAATTTTCTACTAAATTATTTTTGTACTCTCGACCGTTATCCATTTTTATACGATCCGGAGACGGATATAATTCTAAAAATTCTATAACAACTTCAGAAACTTGTATTGAATTACAAGCATCTGTCAATCTAGCGAAAAGGCGTTTAGAAAAGGTATCTATACTTGTGAATATAATATTTTTATCATAAATGTTATTTACTCAGTATAATACTGAACATTTTTTAATATTTCCTATACCAGTAAACATTTTTAATATTCTTACATGAAATCAAAAATTGATATATTATGTTTTATTTATTTATTTTTATTTTTTTTTTTTTAAACTAATATAGTACTAAATATAGAACAAATTATAAAGAAACACAAAACATAAATTATTAAACACGAAATATAATAACAAGAGTATAACAGACTCTTAATAATAGTTAAATTTTTAAATTATTCTGAGGTAACAATATGTTATTGTTATTGTATATATTTTTATTTTATTTTATTTTTTTTTTTTTTTATGATCTTGTGGCTATTTTTCAAAATAAATGTTATGACTAATTATTAATTTTTTTGACTTATAAGAATTGACATATAACAACAATATAAAAAGTGACTGTTTGAAAATATCAAAATAAAATAAAGTTTTTCTGAACTGGTTCTAATAAATTTTATCTGTAATAAAATATAAATTCAATTAAATGTTTTCTCATTAAATCGATTTAAATAATCATAACCTATTAAATATTGATAATTTATTTTAATTTCACAATAAGGTTTCAATAATGTGGTATTAGCAATAAACACTAATCCGATCAAAAGCCTTTGTAGTAAATCAATTATAAACAATCCATAATCCCTTTCTAATTTTTTCTCCTATATTTGAAATTTAAATATCTACGCTTTAATTCTAGAATCAAATATTCTTTGTAATCTTTACAACAAAAATTATCACTGAAATTATTTTCTAAATCATTCAAATTTTTAAATTCTAAGTTATTTTTCTTTCTTATTAATTGATCTATTATCACATTAGTTTCACATGAGTTACTTGACACAATAGTACTCATATTATCTTCAATTTTATTTTTTAAACATTCCGCTTTTTTTTCTATTTTATACTCTTTTATATCACTTTTTTGAATATCTATTTCTGTTTTTAAATCTTTTTTTATTTGTTCACCGTTTTCGGCTACTATTCGAGTTAACTTATTCCTACTATCGTTATTAAGATGCTCATTATCTATATGCTCATGGCGAATGAGATCTTTAATTTCATTAAATTTATAAGAATTAGTACTAATATTATTTTTATTCTTATCATTAAACTTATCTTTAGGAGTGCTATATTTTACTTTATTGTTAGTTTCAATAGCATTTTTAATTCCATTATTTTCATATTTATTATTAATTTCATCATTATCATTATTATTAGTATTATAAGTAATTTCATTATTAGTATCAACATACTCAAGAGAACCATTATTATTAATTGTCAGTTTTCCATCTAACAAAAAAACTTTTTCTTTTCTACTAAATATATTAATATCTAAAACTTTCATTGTTTCATAACCTAATAGTATATCAAAATTATTACTAACAGGAAGTATATAACACTTAACTAAAAATTGATTGTCTAGTCCCAGATTTGGAGCAAGGTCAATTAATGCTGTATTATTGCCCTTTTCGCGTCCGGTGGGAGATTTGACAAAAAATTCTTCCGAGTTTATTTCAGTTCCCTCGGGTACGGAACGTGGATTAATGTAATTTTTTAAAGCGCCGGTATCAATAAGCCAAGTCTGTCCTAAGAAATCTTTAAATTGTGGTAATTGTTCAGTACAGTTTAAGGGATATTCGGGGATGTGTCCGGTGGACTGACCCCTAAAAAATTATCGAACCGTTGAGCTAATGCTCCAAGCTGTTGTCTTATGTCGCTTATCTCACCGTCGTCTTGTGTTACGTGGTGGACAGGCGCGTTATCTGACCTAACAGTTCTCATAGACACTGTATTTGCTGAGTCGGGTTTAAAAGGGCCCGTGGAAAAAGGCGTCTTCTGCCTCTGTTGATCCCAGTTAAAACCTGTGAAATTATTCGTGCTTTGTTGATTGAAACGCCTATTTTGACCCGAGTCTCTACTAGTTTGATTTTGACTATAATTGGGAGTTGGCTCAGGGTTAGGGTTTGAATTAAAATTAGAGTTTGAATAAAAATTAGAATTAAAATTAGGGTTTGAATTAAAATTAAAATTAGGATTATGATTTGGATTAAAGTTATAATTAGGATTAAGATTAGAATTAAAATAAGGAGTTTGGTTATAATTATTATGAGGATTTTGATTATGATAATTGTGATAAGGATTTCGGTTATAATTATGATTATAATTGTGATTATAGTTAAAATTATTGTTTGGTTTAAAATGTTTATTATTTTTATATCTAAAGTTATTTTTTGGTGTGAAATTATTTTGATGTCCGTATAGTCTTTCTAAAATAAAAGAACAGTCATTTTGAATAGCATTTCTAATATCGTCTATATCTGAAAGTCTCAAGTGATTTAGGAAATCACAAAGCTGTGGGTGTAAATTTGCTTTAATATGATAGTTGATTTCCCGATCTTGTAATTTCATAACTGTGTCCTTATTTATAATTTCATCGTCTAGGGAGATTCTAGAGAATATTAAGGCTCTAATGTGTGCTATCCTATCGATAAAGGAAATAGGGTGTTCTTTTGGTCCTGCTTTAATATTTAATAATTCTAATTTCAGTTGTTCAACTGTTCTAGAGTCTTTGAAATTCTTTTGTAAATGATCTAAAAGTTCTGAAACATTTATGAAGGTATTTGTTAATAAACAATGCCTAGCATTACCTACTAATCTGGATGTTACTTTACTAAGAAGTCGGGCATGATTTTGTAACCTTAAAGAGTTATTTTCACTACATACTGTATCATATACTGCTTTAACAGATTTTACAAAAAAGATTAAATCTTCAGGATTGCCATCATAAGTTGGTATATGATCGTAATCCTCTTTTGTCATAGAATATGAAATGGTAGCCATATTGTCTGTTAAATCAGTATTTTTATTCTTAATTAATAAGTTGCTTAATTGGTCTGTAATTTCACTTATATCTAACCTAACTATATTTTTCTTATCCTTAGGCATACATAAAAAATAAATCTTAAACTAATATGTACCTCAAGTTTTTTCTTAGTTCTGCGGAGTTCTATCAAATTTTTCTTGACCCTATTGAAGTGTAAAAACACAAACTTCAGGTGGTTTACTCCAAGACCTGTTGTCAATAGACTATTTCGTCGGTCTTTCTTGAGTTTCCGTTCAAGGCTGTCTTCGCTGAGTAGATCCAAAATCTGTTGGGATATTTCGTCGATTTTTCTTGATCTTCAGGAAAATTTCGTCGCCTTTACTGACCTGAGGCTGATAGGGTCCCTGTTCGGGCGCCAGATAAAGAACTTAACCGCTCGATGAACTTAAAAAAAACTTTATTGGTAAAAACAAACTGTTACAAGCACTACACTACTATTTACAAAGAACTAAACTACTATCTAGATCTACTTGAATGGCTAGAGTGGCTAGACTGACTGGTTACATCTCTAGAAGGGATATTTATACAATACTAGAAGGAGGGGGAAAGTGCTGATTCAGGGGTGTAGGGTGTTGTACCTTAACTGTCCCCTGAGTTCCGCAGGAAGGTATACCTGAGCGTGTGAGTCTAGCTCGAAAAATTTAAATTTCATATTTTAGGGGCCTATATGCCTGAGATCTTACAGCAAATCAAAAAAGCCACTTTATACTAAACATTTTGCATCTTTTTAACTTAGTCCAACCCAAGATCTCCGTCTCTCTCTGTCTTTTCAAATTTCTTCATCTGAAATGCTTTTCCTCTCGCTTGTCCCAACTTGAAAATATAGCCATCATAGACAACCCCAGATGTTACTCTAGGTCTAGTACCTATTGGTCTCGCCTTCATAAATCTGCGTGACAATCTCATCCATACCATCAGACATACCCGTAGCATCATAATTACCTCTTCTCCAGGGTCTCCTTCATTGCAGGAATCTTTAGTTCTCTTCTTATAGTTTTATTCTTGATCCTATCCCTGTCGATTTTGGAAAGCACTCTGCTCAAATATTTTATTTATGCTGCTGTTATTCGGCTCCATGTGCTGTCCAAAAGTACAGGTACTCTCTGATCCATACAGTAGAACAGGCGTATATACGGCCTTAAATATATGGAGCTTGATGTCATTATTGACTTGTTTCATTCCTACTCTTGTGTCGCTAATGGAATAGTATATATTATTAGCTTTGTCTACCCTGTGAGATATTTCAGGTTGTACTTTTCCATTCCCGCTGACCACAGTTCCAATGTAGGAGAACTCATTCTCTTCTAGCGACTTCCTCTTCCCTCCCAGACGAGCTCCCCGTCTCTGCGCATAATGTGACTTTGTTCGGGATCTTGTCCTACTAGTATGATTTTGCTGTTTCTAGCATTAATATTCATGCCCTTTTGTTCCAGCCCCCCACTCTGTTAGGTTAACGCTAGAGTCGGTAATACGGGAATAAATGTGAAAAATAAAAATGAAGATTATAACAACAGAAACCGCTGGCATTTTAGAAAGATGGGAAGGATTTTTAGAGGGAACGGCCAAGCTCTAAACATTCGACACCCAATCCAGGTGAAAAAGATAATGATCAAGATGAAATAAAATTTATTGGGCTTTAATATGGAGTTGTATATTCTGATCGAATTTTCTGACAGGGCTTAAATGGCGATATTTTAAATTTTCTTCTTCGGAGGAATCATTTTTTTAAAAATTACCTATATCATATTGTTAGCGTACATAGAAAAACGGGTGAATATATAACTTGAACGAGTTTGATAATCAACTAAAGGAGAAAAGAGCAAACACTTGTTTGTTTTTTTGAGTATAAGGACTGTAATATAGATGTATAAAAAACCGTTGAAAAGCTAAAGATTGTAGAAAAAATATTATCTTATACACAAAATCGTTAAAAGTTATGGAGAGTGATAAGAAGGAGATAAAACAAAGTTATTATTGTAGACAATTATAAAATAGATTATTTAATGAAACACATGTTTTTACGAAACTCAATATACCTTTTTCATCAATTATTTTATCAAAAAGTTCCTAAATTTATTTTTAAAAGTCCTTTGTTGCGCGCAACAGATTTCTTTTCTTTTTCTTTTTTTTAATGTTTTTATTTAAGTTTTAAATTTTTTATTTAAGTGGTAAATCAGGTACCAATCATTCCATAAAAAACTCCATTTCCACTCTAATCCACTAGTTTCTATCCTATCATCTTCTTCAATTCCTGATAATCCTCCGAGGCGTCTGAAAAGAAGATGGCCCCGAGACCTTCTAGTTTAAAATATTTTTAGAGCGCTGCCAATGGGTGGCGTATTTCATGTATTTCATGTCAGTTTACTATGTCCACCACATTTACTTGTTGTATATAATAATACAGTTGTAAATATCAATAAATAGGTTTTGTTTGTTTTTTTTACTCTTTTAGGTGTGAATGGAAATAAACATGAAAATTCTGTGCTGCTGGTAAAAATAAAGCTAGATGTAGTAGAGATAACTGTTATCTTCAACCAAACACTAGCATTCCCGACCCAATAACAGAGAAGTAAGAGCCGAGATGTAATCAGTGATGGTTGCCCGCCTTGGAAACTGTATCACACAGCCGTCGAATTGTGAGGGAACAAAGAAGAGAGCCGGCAATAATGATTACAGGAGCCATTGCTTGAAGAGATAAACAGATTTCCATAAAGGAACAATCAAACTAATCGGCTTTGCGTGAATGTAGGGTGTAAGCTCCCGGTGTTAGGCGCTCTCGAATGCTCTTAGCGGGCCTACTTGACTTTGATACCGCTTGGTTACTCTTGTTTTTAGCAAGCAACTCTTTTCTTCTCTCTGGATTAAAATTAGGTTAAATTTTCATTATGGGATGTTTTTTCATTAACTGTAAAAGATTAATTTTGCTACAGCTCATAAAACTCAATGAGAAATTCATTTTCTCTTGAGAGTTTCGAGGATATTAGAATATAATATAATAGAAAAAAAAACTATTCTGCGACAGGGTTCATTAAGAACAATTAATATGTACAATTAAGATATAAGATGAGTCTGACCAAAAGACCAAATGATTATAATTAATTAATTCTTATTCAGAATGATATCAGAAGAAAAGAAAGGATTGAATTATACAATAAAATAAAAGAGTAAAATAAATAAATAACTTCTGATAGATTAACTAACTAACTAACTAACATTCAAACTAAACATTGAAACAGATTCATAATAATTGATCCATTAACTAAATTAAATATGAACAATAAATAATAAATTTTCTTTTTGAATTGATATTTGATTTAAAATATCAGGCTTGTTGAGCGTCGGTTGGGATGACAGTAGGTACTGGAACAGCTAGGACTTGAATGATGATAGGGAAGAAGCATGGCGGATATGAGTAGGTACGGAATTCCGAAGATTAGTAGAGCGGACTAGAGAGAAAAGATCAAAAGTTGTTCTATGGGTAGGAATGTAACGGTCAGAATGGCGCGATCTTGTTTGGAGGGAGTGGATTGACGACATAAATTGCAAAAGTCTGTGGAGAGAGGTAGCTGGGAGTCGACGGTTTGGTAAAGGTATGATCCTAGGAAATATTATCTATGCGGAAAGAGGGAAGGAGCCACTTAAACTCGCTGTATAAATGGGTTACATGAGATCTTTTCGGTGTGCTGAGGACAAATCTTAAAAAGAAGACAAATCTTACTACATCTCCTACATCTAATATATATATATATATATATATATATATATATATTATATATATATATATATATATATATATATATTTATTAGTGTAATTAGGTATGTAAAATTTATCATCAATATTTTACTAAATTGAATGGGACTATTATAACTTTAAGTAAGTGGGAACTTAAGTAAGTTGTTATATGTTATGTTAATATTGATGTTCACTATTTTCTTAGATATTATCCTACAAATTATACAGAACCGTTCTAGGAAAGCAAAAGAATAAAACACTTTTACAATTGATGTTTGCGTTTTAACTGCAGATGTAGACCCATTACTATGGCGGTGGCATAAAGGGTAATAACGTAATTGACTTAAAATATACATTTATTTATATATCAAATAGTACACATAAAAACATCGTACATTTGAGGCATTGTTATTGTAAAGAATACTGAGGTTCTATTTACCACATAATATAACATATAAGTACCTTTGACAGATCTGCATAATTATTGACTGCTTGACCCCCAACTTCCTCCGTCCGTGCTGGACTTCCGATTCTCTTCCCGTCCGGGCTCAGACTCCATAGGTACTCCGCTATCCCTGCTGTACGAGTGGAGGGATCTATTTTTTATACAGCCCTTCTAAGAAGCCTTCCTGCTTGTCGCCCGGAAACTGCTCTATTTTATACAATTCAAAAATATTTCTTCAACTCCCAGTATTCTCGATACGTAGCCCCATGCCACCATTTTCATTTTAATGGAAATTCACCGGGTCTCTCATGCTAGTCCATTGGTCGCCAAAGTTACAATATAAGCCAAAGAGCGAAATATTTGCATAACAACAATTTGAAAAAAAATTGGGAGCCAAATCTGCTTGGTTAGTAAACTTTTATTACACTAATTAAGTGGTACACTAAATAAAACTAAATCTCATACTCAATAAATATTTATTAATGCGAACAATGTGCTTGCATCTCCTTGGAAAGTTTGAGTAACTAAGGTTAGTATGTCATTGTTTTTAATTTTAGGCAAGATTCATGAAAATGATCATGTCTTCCTTCTCCAGGTCATTCAAAACATAACACTTACGTGAAATAAGATCACATTTGTTCTTCTCCAATATTTTCCGATTCAACACAAAGACCTTCGTATTCAGAGGGCCATATATACTTCTTTTTTAAATCCAACAATTGTATTTCATAGCTAACAATGTCAGTTTCAAAAGGAGAAAATTTCAACTCGGTTATTAAGAGGATTTTTGAAAACTGCTAAAGTTCCTCTGCTGTCTTTAAATTCCTGAAATCTCCTGAGAAATGTTTCTCTCATATTTACAATTATTGTTTTAAAACTATGTATCAAACCGGAATACGCCGAAAACATAAGAACAATTTCAGCCGGTAGCTTGAACATGGTTTATGTTTACGTTTACGAAAACTAATAAAATTAAACTCGGTGTTCGTTACGTATTTTCACAACAATATAAATTTTAATTACATATATATATATATATATATATATATATATATATATATATATATATATATATATTTTAAGTTAAACAAACAATTATACATATTCTCGATTTACAGAAGAATTTTAATTTATCAAAAGTAAGATGTAATATTTTTCTTACTAAGTTTTTTACTTTCACTTACCTATATATCAAATATAAGATAAGGGAAAGTATAGCGATCGTGAAAATTTTCGAATTTCAGTTTTCATCGGAAGTACACATTTTAGGGTCTCCTGATTCCAAATTACCAAATCTCGCAAAAAGATCTGTGTGTCCGTGAGTCCGTATGTTTGTGGTATGACCAGCACGAAAACGAAAAGTCCTATAAAACTAAAACTACATATTTAAGATTACTATACGCCCGAGATGTTACAACATTTTTTTAATGAAAATCACCTTACTAGAAGAGCCATCTTATACCCCACGCATTTTGCTTTACGATTTTCTCAAAATCGTCTCTAACGATTTTGATTAAACTCGCTATGTCGATGTAAAATTGGACGGCCTTTAATATAATGTAGATATCATTCTGATTGAAATAGTCTGACAGGGCTTAAATGCCAATATTTTAAAATTCCATCCTCTACTGTACCTTTAATTTGGTAGATTTTATGAAACTGGCCATATCATCTGATTAGCATTGCTTAAAAACAAGTAAATATATAAGTTGAACGGATTCGATATCCAACTAAAGGAGAAAATTGAAAAACTATTTTCTTAGGGCATTTTTTGTTTTTTGAACTTAAGAACAGTATATATTGGGCTGATGCGAAATTAATGCAGGTTTCCTCTATTGCAATATCTTAATTCCAATTGTGTAAACAAAGCTAATCCTAACATTGATCATTATTATACCAAAACAAACCTTATCTAATACCCTCTCTTTCACCATGAATTTTTTTAGTAAAATCGTTTTGTTCAGTGTGTTCAAAGGTCTTGAATCGAAAATGTCAAAGTGCGATTTTCGTCAAATTTATTTTTACGAATTTAAATTAGGGCGCAGCGCTGCGCAAACGGCTCGTAATATTAATGAAGTGTGGGGTCAGGGGGCTATTAATGAGTGCACGGTGCAGCGTTGGTTCCAGAAGAGGAGATTTCGACCTCGAAGACAAGGAAGGTCGGGGCCGTCATCTTGCTCTGGACAACGACCAGCTGAGGTCAAAAGTGGAGAAGACCCAACCAAAACCACACGAGAAATGGCGGCGGAACTCGGTGTGAACCAATCCACAGTTGTACGCCACTTGGAAGCAATTGGTAAGGTAAAAAAGTTGGCCAAGTGGGTGCCAGTAGTAACGCCAGACCACACGTTGCACAACCAACGGTTCGACGACTGCACGAGTTGGGATACGAAGTTCTCCAACATCCGCCTTATTCACCTGACCTCTCTCCTACAGACTTCCACTTTTTCAGGCATCTGGACAACTTTTTGAGGGAGAAAAATTTTCAAAACCAGGACGACATTGAAAATTCTTTTCGTGATTTCATTGAGTCCAGGGATTCGGATTTTTTTTCTGGTGGAATAAGAAAGCTTGTTGAACGTTGGCAAAAGTGCATTGATTCAGATGGAAATTATTTTGATTAAATATATATGGTTAAAGTAAAGATATGGCGTATTTACAATACCTACTAAAAACCTGCATTAATTTTGCATCAACCCAATAAATATATACATGTATGATATACCGTTGGAATGCTAAAGATTTTAGAAGAATATTATCTTATATATACTATTGTAAATCTTAACATAGAGTGATGAAAAACTGGTAAAACAATCTCATTGTCCTAGATAATAATATAATAGATTATTTAGTAAAATACAAGTTTCTATTAAAATCTAATTCAAATAATTCTTTAACAATTTATTTCGTATCGAAATTTGTTTAATAATTCTTAATTTAATATAAATAACGGTGTTAAGTGAAAGTCGTGTGTTGCGCGCACCTGATATATTTTTTTTATGAAAATATTATTGCGCCTCCCGTGGTTATTTGTGCCAAAGCCGCACTTAATGAGCCAAAGAGCTCTAAAGCCGCATTTTGCTGACAATTCTGCCATTCTACGATGTTAAAATGCACCACCATACACGACAAGTACTGTTACAATTACCATATTATGCAAGAGTCGTCAACCTTCTAAAATTATTTATAATTTGAAGTGGAAAGAGCCTAATCCGGAAAAACGATATCTGTAACGTCATCAAATTTCATTGAGAGCGGGAGATGGAACACCCCTCAGTTTAATTTACCACGACCTTTCCTGCCTACACACCACCCCTTTACCTCATCCCGTGAAAGCCTCATCCCAAGCACAGACCTTTAATTCAAATATTTATCTGTTGTAATTAACGGTATGATCCGCTTCATTTGTCTGATAGCTTTAGAAGGCAACACAAATTGGCAATCTATTAAGTTATTGCTGTAAAATAGTAATATGAAAAAACATATCTTTTTGCGAAACTTGGTCATTTGACCTAAGAGGACCCTAAACTGTATAATTCCGGTGGAAACTCTTATTCGAATATTTTCAATGATTGCAATACGTGCAAAATAAATAACAACCTAGATCTAACCAATTGAAAGGAAAACGTGGTTATAGGAAATCTGTTCGTGAATGAGCTAAACTGCGATTTTAATTAGTGGAAATGACGAGGACTGATTCAACTTTTCACGGAAAACATGGTTGATGTCGCCGACTGCAGCTGCGAAGGGAACTTACGTAATGAGGTAGCTAAAAGAGAGAGCTGTAAAAAGATTGTCCGGCCGGGCGTGAACAAAGCCCCGCGCCGGGCAATATAAATGCAAATCCCATTAGACATCGGAGGGCGCCATGGCGCCTCCCGCTAGAAATAGGCTTCAGCGGCGATTGACATGTCCGAGCCTCCCTAACACCGTCAATTATCTCAGCCCCACATGCAGCCCCTGTCGGATTTGTATCTCTCTACCCAACAGCCCTATTACACAGATTTATTCCTTCGTAAAACTCTAATTTATCCATTCACTACAATACTCACCCTACATGAGACCAATATAATAGGAAAATAACAAGATTGATTAAAGAACTTTCCTCACACTTGTTTTATTTTATTAAGTAACATATGTAACTCTCTCCCCTCTCAATATAATAATAAGTAAAATCATAATAATAAATTAAAGAAATCTGGTGCGCACAACACACAACTTTCGCTTATCTTCGTTGTTAAAATCAATTTTAGAAGTTTTAAACAAATTTAGAGATTAAAATAAATTGTTAAAGAAAAAATTAAATAAAGTTTGAATATCGGCTTTTCATCACCCTCCGTTAATTTTGTGTACAAGATAGTATTTTTTTCTAAAATCTTCAGCTTTCCAATGGTATATTATACATGTATATTTCTATTTTAATGTTCGAAAAAAAAAAAAAATTCTCCTTAATTTGTTTATCAAATTCGCACAACTTGCATATCTATCCGTCATTATTAATTCTAATAAGATAAAGTGGCTCATTTTTTGAAATCTACAAAATTAAAGATACTTTAGAGAAAGAAATTTTAAATATCGGTATTTAAGCCCTGACAAACTATTTTAATCAAAATGAAACCTAGATAATATTAAAGCCTATTAAATTTTACATTGATATAGTGAGTGATTTCAAAATCGTTAGAGCCGTTTTTGAGAAAATCGTAAAAACGTGCAAAATGCGTGGTATAAAGTGGCTCATCTGGTCAGCTGATTTTGATGAAAAAGTTGCTGTAACATCTCGGGCGTATTGTCATCTTAAATATGTAGTTTTAGTTTTATAGGACTTTTTGTTTTCGCGCTGGACTTACCACAAACACACGGACACACAGACTTTTTGCTAAACTTGGTAATTTGGTAGATTCAGGGAACCCTAAAACGTGTATTTCCGTTCAAAACTGAAATTTAAAAATTTTACATGATCGTAATACTTACCCTTACTATATATTTCATATATGGGTAAGTGAAAGTAAAAATCTATCTGTCCTACTGTGAATTAAGAAATATCCAAAATCATTGAAATAGCTTTAAAACTTAGTAGTCGCGATTCGTACTTTTTAGAATATATAAATTAACCTTGTAAGTCTTTAATTATTTTGTTAAACTATGTATACCCTCCTTAATCCACGAATTTAATTCAAGAGATAGTTGCGTACATTTTTTTTCGTTTGCACGTTCCTCCGGGACGGGGATTCGGACTTACAACCTTTGGCGTGGAGGACTATAATTGGCTACATAGATTTATAAAATATAATTTGATAATATTATAATATAAGTAGTGAATTATAAAACATAGTGTAATAATTTACAGCGCTTTTTAATTTAATAATAATAAATTCCATAGGGATCCTGGGAAAAGTCTGCTTAGAATAGTATCACACACTGACGAAACATTTGAAGAGTTCCAATTATAATCGCTATAATAGCAAGGTTTCATTTTTCTAGTTACTGAAATTAGCGTAGCCATAAAATTGGCATGTTTTCGCTACTTTTTTTCTTATTTCCTTTAATGTTTAGTACTAAAGTAACGAATAAAACAATATTGCAAAAAAAAAAAAAAATAGTGCAAGAGTACAGGGCTTATCCGAACTTACACTACCTTTGAGGCATTTCAAGTTGAACAATCCTCAGTCCACTGTAAGTGTTGGTTCCAACTGCAGGCTTTTGCCTCAACAATACTGGATCTCCTTTCATGCTTTTGAACATATAATGGATTCAGACTGCAGAGTCCAGACCCCTTCCCTCAGCGATAACATCGACCAAAGGGACAATGCTTTGCCACCTCTCAGACCTGGGTGGGTGGTGGTGCAATATCTCTGAAGAGATGGTCGGCACAGGCCTTTAGTCTATCAAAGAACTTAATGTGAATCCGGTCATATACTCAGGTATTGGGGGTAGCTGGAGCTCCTCGTGGATGTGGCTATTTCGTGCCCTTTGGAGCAAAGTGTCATGGAGGATTCGCCGGAGGACGAAGTTCTGGTAGCACTGCAGCCTCTGAAGAGTAGTGTTATACAGATGGCGTAAGAATGGTGCACCATAGAGCAGGCTATGCCTGATACTAGCCATAATAGTCATAAGCCATAGTTGCGACCATTCTAGGCTTCGGGCTTCGGCCAAAAATGGTACTACGAGAGGCAGTACTTGTACTGCTGGGTGGTAGCACGGACCTTTAGGTGCCGTGCAGTTGACGTAGTGGCGGTGGTTACTAGAACGAGACGACCTTAAGCTGCAAAGGAATGGGTCTGTCTCCAATAGCACGGCGGGTGGTGTAACTGGTTAAAACATTTATGTTGGTATAGGCCGCTCCACTACCTGTGCCTTACGAATTATAACAGTTATTTATAGGAACTCAATGTCCAAAGTCATGCCAAGATAGAGAATAGTGTGGAAAACAGTTAGGCTCTTTTACCCTTTTGAAACGACATCATAATGGCATCCGTGCTAGTCGGATTCACCTTGATGCAGTATTTCCTTATACTTTCAATGATGGAATTTGATGCGCATATCCCGATATCGTCAGCATTGACTGCTACTAGTGGTCCTGGATGCTTCACTGAAACCACCAGCGCAGTAAAAGCAACGAATAGTATTGGGCCCAGCACAGACCCTTGAAGTACTCCGCAGGTAGTCGTGAAGTCGATAGAACCCCGCCAATCCGCACGACGAATGATCTTCCACTGAGATAGTTTCGGATCAATCGGCAAAGGGAGGAAGGGAACCGAGGAAGGGAACCTTTACACCTCCAGGCAGCGAAGTATGAGTGTTTGAGACACGCTGTAAAAGGCCTGTGTGCAGTCCAGATTTTACTTATGTGCGAAAGAAGGCTGATCGGACGATAGTGCTGTGTTGAATCACCTTTCTTCCCTGGCTTAAGTAGTGGTCGCACATTTTCTGTCACCAGGAAAGTACGTAGGAATTGAAGATGTTCAATAGAAAGGCTTTGAACAGTACGTACGGAATACCATCCTGCCCTGACGATTAATTTCTTCTAGTGCGCCGTAGTACAGACTCAAGCTGGCTGAAGGTGGAGAAGATGGGCTTCTCATTGGGTTCGGTGGGCGTCCCTCTGGAAGCCTGGGTACATCTTTCCTCCGTTCAGATTCCTTCGCAGCATAGCCCTCGGCCAAGAGTTCAATCTGTTCTCCGGTAGTAAGCAGGTTGCCGATGTTTCAGACGCACATCAACTGTGACCAAGTGAGTACCAGGAGTTGACACTACCGAGTTGGGGATTAATCGAAATGGAATGTCTTTTCTGACCAGGATAGCAACACTCCCCGAGGATTCAGGTGAACACACCTCCCGAAAGACTATATAACCCTGAAAGTGTAATCGAGCTGAGGTGAGAAGCATGACGTCGGTCAACGCCACAATTAAAGGCCTGTAGCAGCTCTATTTCAGCCATCTTCGGTAAGAGGCTTCTGGCGTTATAGGTGATGATCCGGTGTTCAATCATTTTGGCCCTTGCATTTTTTCTCTGATGGACACATCTTCTCAACAAGTTTGGTTAGCAATCCCATCTTACTGGTTAGCTGTTCAAGATTAATTCCATCTTTTTAAGTAGCTAATCTGTGTATAACTCATTTTATGAGAATAAGATGAATACAACTAAAATATGAATGAAAAAACAGGTGTTACAGGTTGTATTTTGTTTCTGTATTAATTATGTCTATTAACTTACACTTAGTTTAAATTCTTATAATCATACAGACATACAATATTGTTACTAGACCAATATGATAAGTTGGATATGCAATTTAAGTCCATTATTTCTGAAATTTAATGTTTAAGAACAGCAATTACGAAATTATATTACTTTTCTCGATAGGACCTACCGTTGAAGTTCAAATCGATTTCTCCACCCTCAAAATTTTACATGTCTAGCTGTGTTGGTGATGGCCGGATCGAAAATTTGACGAGTTTTCTAGTCAGAAATTTAATTTTAAAAACTTTTTATTATATATCTGTCGCTAAAACCTACCGTTTAGCAGTTAAATTGGTTTAAATGTAAAAAGCCACGTCTGATACCCCCATTTTTCCTGGACTCACGACCAATAAATTATAGAATAGAGATATGAATGATCAAATGTTTTTTTCCCAGTCAGGAAGAAATTGATTTGATCTTGTTTTATTTGAATTTTACTATAAAGCATAAAACAAACACAAAACTAATATCGCTGAGTCCCTTAATACCTTTAGTTTATTAGCCCCATTCTAGAAAATCGCGGGCCATTGTGGATATTAATCTGGAGGAGGAAGCCGCTGAAGAGCCGACAATAAGATGAGTGTAACAAGCTGGAAGCAATTAAAGAAGCAGTTGAATCCTAATCTATCTCCAATCCAAAGGCTTAGCGGCTATCTCACTCCTCCCCGCAGGCTATTGCTCCTCTGTCCCATCTACCCTATTCTCTATCTCAGGAGTTTCCAACAAGTGGATGTACCCCCTGGTCTGCGAGATATCATTAGAAATTTTTTTTGAATTACCTTAATGAAAAATATTTGCGAAGCCTTGACTTGAAACAAAAATCACTCACGTGTTGCACCGACGCATTAATATTTTGATAGTAAACAGGTACGTATATTGATAAATTTTAGTAATTCATTGAGTGCAATGTTTTGGGAATTGTAATCGGTTCTTCGAGCCTGGGCATAACATATATCATCTTGGATTATCTGTAACAATTTATTTCAATCGTGTTAACTTTATCGTTAATCCATCATTTTAATAACAACAGGTTTCTGTTAGTCGGATGCGACTTACATTGCACGGTGATTTGCATTAAGCACTATATCCATTTTAGGAAATATTTAGTTACTTTTTATTAAAACAATTTACTTGATTAGTTTTACAATAAATTCTAGAATAGTTTTTTTATATTTTTTTTACTGCTTTAATATGACTTTTTTCACTTTCTGGAAGGAAATGTTATGTTTTGCTTGACTGAGGTAATGAAATAAAATTGAAATTACTTTTGAACTTTTTGGAAAGAACTGCAATGTGCAAGAAACGGTTTTAATTATTTTTTTTAATGTATCTGAGAGGATAATAAAATGAGTTTTGGCTCTTTTGAATCCATTTTAGATGGTTTCATTCAGTTAAACGCACCCTCCTAAGTGCTAAGATATATATATAAGAATCATTATTTAAACAATACAATTTGAGGGGCATAAGCATAATATTATAAAACTAATCGATTCTTATAGATGATTATATAATAGATTATTTAATGAAACATTTTTTTTTAATGAAACTAATTATTTGTCTGTTATCATTAAGGCGTTTTATCCTTAAAAACACATTATTCTGCGAATATTTGTTTCTTTTTTCCTGGTATACTGTTTTCTCCTATGAGGAAATTAAAAACATGTTTAAGCAAACAACCACTGATTTTAATTCTTCTCAAAAGAGAGAGATATACTTTTCGATGCAAATATTGAACAAATAGACCTCGTCAAATGAGTGATATCAAAACCCAAGCCAAATAAAAAATATATAGGTAGAAAAAATCTGGAACAAGTGTGGAAAATTGTCGTGTGAAAAATATTTTAATTTTGCCGACGTTTCGGCTCAAACATGTGAGCCATCATCGGGGCATTAGTAAGCATAAACTGATGCCCTGATGATGGCCCACATGTTTGTGCCAAAACATCGTCAAAATTTATATTTTTTTCACACGACTGATTCTTATTTATTTCAACCTATGAAAATTTCAACAGTTGACCATACATTCTCAATATAGTTTTTCAAAAAATTCTTGTTTTTTAATAAACTAAAAATAATTTTATTTAATTTGTTTTTATATTTTTAGTTAATTTAAATAATATTTGTGTTGTAGATTAATCTATCTCTGTAGTTTTTCTTTAAAAAATTTTATTCCGAAAATAAATATGCTGAAAATATCGAGAAAAAAAAGTGTTGAACATGGGTGGAGGGAGGGAAAATTAAAACTAGGTAATACAAAAATTCCAAAATTGTTTTTAATTTCTAGAAACAAAGATCATTTTTATTTTAAACTTACTGTTTCTTCTTAGATTTAGATACTTAAACAAATATCTATTCACACCTATAAGGTAAACGAGAGAATATTTAAACACGCGACTTTCATTAAGTCGTTCCATTCGCACACCGGCTGTATTTAAACTAACATTTATATAGTCGACTATATAAACTATTATAGATGGAATAATCAGGAGTCAGTTTTTTTCTAAATATTTTTAATTTGGCCGACGTTTCGGCTCAAGATTGTGAGCCATCATCAGGGCATTACTTGGCCATGTCCAAGCATAAACTCAGTTTATATGCCAGATTAACCTATTGTTAAATTCAGACCCAAAGTGGTTGCAAACGCTTTAGCACAATATCTTAACTTACCGACTCCTGCAGCAGATCTGTAAAAAGTCAGTGTCCTCATCTATGCTACATAAACCACAGTTCTCAATGGTTTAGGTGTTAAAATAACTTAAAATCTTGTGGTTAAATAATGTATGCGGCAGTCTAACACAAATTATTGAGAGGGTGATGAATCGATTCAACACTGACATATTACTTTTTAAATGATTTATTTCTTTTTTATCGTTAGATGAAGTGAATAACAAAACCGTATCATTAGTATAAAAACCGACCTAATAATACCCTCGAACGGAACGCGTAATATCCGACAAACTGTTATCAGTTTCCATTGGGATTAACACAGGTCCCAGGACAAAAACAGGATTGAATTGAACAGCTCTTTATTGAACGATCGTCTAATGGGATTAAAAGGCCATTAGCGAACTGAGGGGATTGGTGATGCTTACAGCAGATGGAGCCACAGAGGCAAAACATCATTAAATACCTACGGCCTTCTTAATGAGCCATAATCTGTCACTAACTTTAATTCTAACTTTCGAAATGTTAAACCAAGAGAATATAAGATGGATTTCTATTCTAAGTGAAGATAAAACATTATATTTTACACTTTTTTTAAGACTCATAGAAGACAGCTAAAAAAGTAATCATATCCCAATTGAAATTGAAGGAATCGTATCCCAATTTGAATTATATCCAAAAGGCAATGTGTCATCAAATTAGATAATAAAATAAATGGTTTATATATAACAAGATTATAACTATGGAACTTACATTTATACATAAGTTTAAACATTATTTCTCAGCTAAATAATTACGGTTGAGCTGTCAGGAACTTATACAGCTCTTCTAGGACCCTCCTGCCTGTAACCCTGAATCTACGATATTTTACTTCGTGAAGTTCAATAATTGATATGGTTGATAATAGCACTTGAATAACATATATTTATCACTGTCAAGTGATAATTACAACAAAAAAAAACATTCAACTTATTAACAAACATTCAGCTGTCAGTTAAAAGTTCTAAATGTATCATATATAAAGTACATTCGCTTGTTGAAAGGATTTTGAAAAAATTGATTAGCAACTGGATCCATCAAGCTCATAACCCCCAGCTTGCTGCAAGCATCTTCTTGTTCCATGGATTGACTGTGTAAGCAATATTTTAGGCATTCCTCCATTTGCCATCTTGGCAATCTTGCATACCTCAACTTCAATGCTTTGACATCAGCTTCCCTGATAGGTTTATGTCCTGATTCGTGTGCCACTTCCATTCCATTCATTAAAATATAAATGTTTTCTTAGTACTAGAAGTAACATTAAACAGTTTTATAAGTTTAAGTCAAAATAATAAATATAAGTCTAAATACTGAAGGAATTAGTCCGGGTGGCGGTCATTAAATGAAACAACTGAATAGTTTCAACTATTTTATTGTTTGCCAACGTTTCGACCCCATTGTGGGTCATCATCAGGGCGTCTGGTAGGTGAGTGGAAACTAGTAGTGGAAACTGGTAGGTGAGTGGGTTTCCACTCACCTACCAGACGCCCTGATGATGACCCACAATGGGGGTCGAAACGTTGGCAAACAATAAAATAGTTGAAACTATTCAGTTGTTTCATTTAATGACCGCCACCGGACTAATTCCTTCAGTAATTCTCAACGGTCAACTAATTATATCCACAATAAGTCTAAATAGTTTTATTAAGATGACATTGTATGGATTTTTATATAGTGACCCATGAAGAATAAACATGAACATATTATAATAAATGGAGGATACAATGAGAAAATGAATTAGAATGATATATTTTACAAAACTTCTTTTAGTTAAAAATAACCTCAAAATTATAATAACAAAATGTTCTTAGGTAAGCATTTAGGTAATCAGTAATAGGGTTCATTCTCTGATAAACAGTCTCTAATAAATATTATAAGATGATAATAATGTTTTGAACCCTTCGGAGAATTTATTTTCGCTAAATATTAACTTCTAAGTAAAAAAAAAAAATCATAATCAAGAGCAATCCGTGAGCAGTCTTTTATACGTTTTATGAGATTTCGGTAATTTTTTTTATATTATATAGTTCATAGTTAGTTCTTTTATAGTCTTATAGCCTATGAAATAAAGTGGTTGCACTAAATATAATCGTTTAAAAAAAAAAATAACAACTTTCCTAAATATCCATCACGTAAGGTGGACGGATTTCAGGAAGCAGCGTAGTAGACTGAAGATTAAGATGTCCAACGTTTTAGGGATTAAATTATATCATTTAATAAAAGATTATTTCTTTATTTACCGCCGTAAATATTTTCAATAGTTTTATTTTGTTCGTTCATTATTTTGCGGATTTTTTTAGCAAGACTGATGTTCTATAAGAACTAACATAAACCAATAATCCTAGTCTCGACTTAACTATACAAAAGCTCGGGTTCTTGACCGCTCGAGTTTATAGTATACTAAATCACCCATTAACCCAATTATAAACTTCTTGTTTACGATAAATTTAAGACTTGGAGACTATGCCCGTAGCTTAATCCTAAAGGTAGCAAGTTCTTATTGGCTAAGCTCTTAATCTTCAATCACTTCAGAAACCGACCAAATTTTGAATAAAGTAAGTCTAAGGAGTAAAACTTCAAAAGCTTTCTGAAATAGAAATTTGATTAGTTTAGAGTTAGTTTTAACTTTTCGAAGTTTCAGGAACAGCTTCCAAAGCGCGTTTGAAAAGCTCCCCAGGAGCTCTGAAAGAAATATCGTTTTTCAAGGAAACCTGATTATTGATTACAGCGATTATGAAGTTAATTAACATCTTTAAAGATACAACCGGTGCCGCTCCAAAGTTTGGACCTGAACTTACTAGTTCATACGTAATGTTTGGGTCAAATAACGTACCATTTAAGGAATGAAAAATCATAGTTGGCTAAATATAATATCTTCCTGCTATAACGTTATTTTGTTGATCCATGACAGAGACCGTGATATAGCTATCTATTAAAACAGAAAAAATCCCTAAAAAAAGAAAAAATATGGTAAATTTTAATTCAAACTTTATATGCATTTTTATTTTATTATTACTTTCACTTAATATATATAGTAAGGGGAAGTATTGCGATCGTGAAAATTTTCGAAATCCAGTTCTCAACGGAAATACACTTTTTAGGGTCCCCTGAGTCCAAATAACCAAGTTCCGCAAAAAGGTCTGTGTGTGTGTGGAAACTCCCGGGCGGAAACGATAAGTCCTATGAAACTGAAATTTCATATTTAAGACAACTATACGCCCGAGACGTGACAAAACTTTTTTCATCAAAATGAGCTTATCAGAAGAGGCACTTATACCATGCATTTTGCACCTTTTTTCGATTTTCTCAAAAACGGTTCTGACGATTTTGATTAATCTTGCTATATCGATGTAAAATTTAATGGGCTTTAATATCATGTAGGTTTTATTCTGATTGAAATGGTCTGACAGGGCTTAAATGGGCTTATATTTTAAATTTTCTTCCCTTGAAGTACCTTTAATTTTGTAGATTCAACAAAAATAACTATATTATCTTGTTAACGCTGATGAAAAACAGGTAAATATATAAATTGAATAAATTCGATACCGAACTAAAGGAAAAACAGAAAAAATATTTTTTTAATGCAATTTTTCGTTTTTGAACATAACAGCAGTAATATACATGTATGATATACCGTTGGAAAACTGAAGATTTTAGAAAAAATATTATCTCATACACAAGCCTTTAAAAGTTAATAGAGAGTGATAAAAAAGCCGATAAAAACTAAGTGACGGTTCTAGATAATAATATAATCGATTTTTTAATAAAACACATGTTTCTATAGAAATTCCATTTAACTAATTCTTTAATGGTTTCACTCATTTTGATCTCTTTTAATTCTTTAATCGATTTTAAAAACGGAGGTAAGTGAAAGTCGAGTGTTGCCCGCACCAGATTATTATTTTTTTTTTATGCCTTACTCTTGAATACAAAATTTCTCCCAGAATAAACTTTCTGCCTGTCATTGCAGCGTGATGGGGGGGAGGAGAGTTACCATCGAAACTAGGTTTAAAAAATAAAGAGGTTTTCTGGAAATAATAAGAATTGCATTTAGCCTGCCTCGAAGGAAGCTAATACAATTCGAATATTCCTCAAGGCTTGAGACAATGAATTTTTCCCCCATTACTTGGTATTCAACGAGGATAGCGGCCTAATGATTGATCCCTTTAGCTAACCTCCCCAACTATCGAAAAATCCAAATGGGTTGTCAGGAATTTCTCGAATGAATAACAGCACTGGAAATACGTTTTTACTCTCTTTTCTTTTTTTTTTATCGGAAATATCGGTGAAACCACCAGTCATTTATGTGATATGCCTATATTTTCTTTTCTTGCTTTTCAAATAACTTGAGTTATTATTCAAACAACATTCATCTATACATCTACTGGATAATAATTCAAGTAGGGTTTTAAAAACCAACATTTTCAGCCTTAAAAAAATATATATATTATGCGTCTAGTTTTTACAACTATCGGGCATTTTTTATTAATGTCATTATTAATGCAATTAAGTAGATCTAGTTAGTGCATAGCGCCATCAAAAACAATTCACTAAAAAAAAAATCAGATTTTTCGACAGTATTATTATATTTATTATTTTTTAGTAATGTAGAAATCCATTGTCATGATCTAAAATACTGTGGAGGTGACTACAAGAAGGTCGTAATTCAAGTCGACTCTACTGCGACCTCGGTTGCAGAAGGAACGAGATCAGCAAAACCGCCAAGAGATTAGAGCCGACCCACACTGGGCAAAATCACCAATTTAGGTTGATAAAAGTCAAGTCAAAAGTTTGGAATTTTCCAATGCTTCATCTTTTTATTATTAGTTGGCAAGACCCTTAATACTAATATTTCCCGTCATACCGTGTTTATAAATAAATAGTAAATGAGTGAATCATTCCTGTTAACACAAGTGCCTAATAACCGGCAGTGGGATTATCTTTATTCGATGGCCATTCATTGTGTTTAAGATATGTTTAACACTGTCTTTTGCTTTTATTTAACAATGGACGTTGCAATCTACCTGTACATTTGTAAATGTATGCCCCTACTTAATAACGAAAAACTATATAAACCCCAAGTTACCCCAAGGATTTGTTTCTTCAATCCTTCTAGTCTTTAAATATTACAAATAATGTTTGCCATTTTTTTGCGTTGATACATAATTTTTTTCAGATAAGAATTTTTTCAGAATTAAAAGTCTGACAATCTATAATTTGAAGAGTTTCCTAAATGATATAAAATACATCTATTAGCAGGTTTCAGCAACTCCGAGCTATAATTAGATTTTTTGTATTATTTTTCTCGTATTGTGGGACTTCAAACGTAAAATGTAGAGAAGTTTTAAATTTTAGCAAATAAATTTGATGTTTGACCACTGTGTCCTCGTCAGTCGTGTCAAAAAAAAAGTTTTTTAAAAAAAAATTTCCGTAATATGGGACCCCAAAGGTGAAAATGGACAATATGAACAGAATTTTGTCCACCTAAATCGACCAGATTTTCCACTGTCAGCCCGTCATCGTCCTCGTCATCCCGTGCTTAGAACGTTTTAGGAAAGTTGACGGAAATAGATATAAATACATATCAGAAATATCTCATTGAAGCCGGATCCCGTAAAACCAAAAACTGAAGCAAGGATGCATATTGGTCAGAGAATAATGGTCATTAATAATTGTCTCAGTCTTCTATTAGCTTTCCAATAGAAGAACGAGGATCTGCCTATTAAAAATAAATTAGAATAAAAAAAAAAAAATTCCTTGAATTTTTTGTGTTTCTTATAAAGCCTCTTACCGAGATGAAATTAAAATGTATTTAATATTAAAACTTTTTTTTTTGGTCTATTTCGAATAAAATCCCGTGAGTGAAAATTATATTAAATATTCGCTTTTGGGTCTTGTGTTTTAAAACTTATTTCCCGGAGGAGGCAAAGTTTTGACCAGAACGGACCGCAGTGACAGAGGGAGTCTGTCTGCTAAGATAGAGGTCTCAGGGCAGTAGTTCCGTTGCTACTCTTGGGGGATCAATTCTTAGTCCACGGCTTCACCAAGTCCAACCTACAGGCTTCGAGAAATTCTCTTTTTTAAGTCCATATGAACTTTGTCCAAATGATAGAACTTTTCAAACAAAAAAAAAATTTTGAGGTGAGAGAGAAAGGAGAATAATTAAAGAAACGACTCATTGCATCGAAAACATGATCAAGAATTAGATTTGAAAGGATGTTTTAGCGACTTATCGAAACAGCGATAATTATTTATTTATTTTGTTGTTTTGCCAGTTCCCTGAAGGGCCATTGTTAACTGAGACTTATTATATTATATGATAGAAGTTGGTTTCTTTTAAATAAATGAGTACTGTCACTACATTATTATCCTGCCAATTATTGTTTCAAATAGAGAACATTTTAACAACATATGTTTGACTGTTTGAAAAACGTTGTCACGATATTCCCAGATGTGGGCATCCAGGTTTCTGGAAAGATGAACACAGGTAAATTGGCAGTGGACAATACAAATACGACATAATATGATTTCCTCTTTTCTAGAAGCCTCGTGCTGGTGGTCTATTTTATAGGATCCTTTTTTATATTAAACTACTTGGATTGTTTTATTCTCTCACCCGGTTTTCAGTTTTTGAAGAGATTTTTCATTTATTGGCTGATCCAATGTTCTGTTGTGACTTCTCTTTATACCATGCTTTAAGATGTCACCTTGTCTGGCCAAGTTGGCTCTTTCAATTTTTCTAAATATTTAGGTTATATTAAACAAATTAATATTTGATCCAACTACTTTATAATGAAATTTTAACATTAAATGCAGATCAAACGCTTTTAAAATTATAAGTACCATGAGTATTAAGACAGAGTATAATAAAAAGCACCTTCATTCTTGATCGAACCCCACTGGATAAGTCATTGCCTGAATTGACCTTTTGAATTATCCTGCTATAAATATTCTTAACTTGGCCATCACCCATTTTTGAAAATTTAAATTAAAAATGCACTACGTTAACAAGATCGAAATGATTACAAAAATTAGAGCAATGATAGGCCTATAGAAAGAAAAAACATTAAGCATGAGACTCCTGTATAACCTTCCTTTATAATGCGTGCTAATAGTTTCAGTTTATGCAAATTATTATGATTTTTTTAACAATTTTGTTTGGTACTTAGGTTATCTGTTACAAGAACTAAAACAGAAAAAATACATTTATCATCATTTAAATTCTTCTTTCGTTCGGAACTGTGCAAAATTAACGGAATTAATAATTTTTAAAGAAAACTTTTATGTAACGGCGGAGAACATTTTAAACTCGGTAACCACGAGAATGGTCACTAAATTTATATAACTTGAATTGAGACGTTGATTTCCAAAAGGTACTAAAGGACATTTTTTACGAAACTGATTTTTTTACATATTTGTATTCTCATCACTTTTTGTAATCTAAATCTTCTATTTTATTTTATCTAATGAGCTCTCAAGTCCTTAAAAAAAGCGATTTAGAAATTCGGCCATTTTCTAAAAGTACTAATTACGCATTTACTTTCGTTCCAATTCATACTAAAAAATTTCATTTCAAAACTTTAATATGATGTTATTAATATAGTAAAAATACAATTCTAGATTTTAATGCGAAAAGAATCAAATTAGCTAGTTTAATAATAAAGTAATGAGAGATTTTCGCGCTTCCTGTAAAATTTCCTAGAATGGATATAGTACCTTTTGGAAATCAACGCCACAATTCATAATATAGGTATGTAATCTGTATTAGTTTCATAATTTTTCATTCAGTTCCTTTTGAGATATGTCCCTTTAAATATCAGAAAAGGATTTTGCCATATTTAGAAATTCATATAAAAAAAAAAGAACCATGTTCTCATGATTCAATTTTTTACAGCAAGTAAATTAATGACTAAGCTATAAATAAAAAAATAATCAAAGCTGTGCCTCTTCTCCAACCTATAACTCCGGAAAAGTATGTAAGTTTAAATAATTTTTAAAATTGTTCAAACCACTTAATTCGTAATTTAGATAATGTGTCGTGCGGACAAAATGTAAAGCACGCCCTCATCATATTGTTATTTTTAGTTTTAATTTTATATCTTTGAAATTACTGGTGTTAGATAGGTTTTCCAAGTACATCTTTTCTTCCATCTTGGTAAAATGGCAGAAAAACTTATAAAACAAAACTAGTTTGTTAAACATTGTCGTCAATATTGATTACCATGCTGTGTATTAACAGCAACTCAGCAAAGTTGAGCAGCCGATCCAATTGGGAATTTCTCTCTAGTTAGAAATCGTATTTATCAACGGATTCAAAGTCTGGAAAAGATAGAGAATTACCGGTAAAAATATCATTAAATTTTTTTTTTTTTGAGTGGAAAAATTAATTAAAATTTGACGATTTCAAATGGATGTGCCTATTGGACAAGCTAATAGTCCTCCACGGCGACTACATAAATTACTTTAATAAACATAATATAATGGTCTTAATATTCATTACGGTCATCCGGGAATGCAGACACTGTAAACAAATATAATGTCGGTATAATGCGCCATTAGTCTAAACGCAATTACTCAATAAAAGCGAGGAGAAAACAAAACAAGAAACCTGTAACATATTTAGTATCCTGAACAAAACTTAAAAAATTAAAACAAAAAATAGAAAACCAGTCCCACTCAGCCTAAGAAAAGTTTTGTGGCTCATGCTTTGAGAATATTTGGAATTTGTGAATCACTAAAACAGTTTTAGAGTTATTTTTAAGTGTAATGTAGTTTAGACTGAGGCATTGACTATTTTTACAAAGGTAGCTAGCTGATCATGTGTTATCTAATGACGGTTTTTAAATATATCAATATTAGTAAGAATAATCATATTTCATGAAATGATTCTTAAAAAAAAGGAGCGAAAACATAAGGAAATGTATCAATTAATATAATATTAATCTGTTTCTTAAAAATTATACCAACATATAATCTGAAAATGCTGAAACTTAACATTATATCATTATTTTCATAGCGATTCGTAACTCTATAACATTATATTATATATATATATATATATATATATATATATATATATATATATATATATATATATATATATATATTTTCAGGATGGAAGATTAATATAATTATAAAATAATCATTTTTGAAGCATGTTAAAAGATTTTCATTATACTATGAGTCTATAATTTTATCATTATTTCAACACTTTGTTGTTTTATTCTATAATCAGAAATGTATTTATTTTATATACAAACACTGATTTAACCACTTCAATATTTATTGTTATAAAATAGTTATGTGCATTAAATAACAAGGATTTTTTTTAAATTTGACAATAATAAAGTCCTTTTTATCATACATTAAAATCCACACACCATAAAATTGCTATGACGGTAAAATAAATACTTAATGAAAAATATTCATGGAAGATTTTTTTTAACGAATTTATTCAAAACTTACATACTGCTTGTTTTAATAGTTAAATTCAAGTTTTTTTTTTTAATTCAATTACTCAATTATTTTGAAAATAGAAAAACAAGTTATCAGGGTTATCTAACCAAGAAACTGCGAATAATTATTAAAAAAAAAAAAAAAAAATTGAAATTGTATCTATAAATAGGCCAATAACTTGAATTAGAAAAGAATGTATTGCGTTTTAGGACCAGGACACCGCGACGAATAAAAAAAAAAAGAAAAGAAAAAATAATTAACATCTTTAATGGACAGCTAAACATTCTAACATCAAACGCATCCAATCCTTCCAATCCAAAGTTCTCCGAACAATAGTTAATGCTCCTTATTACATTACCAACTCTAACCTACACCACGACCTTAAAATTCCGTTTATTTTAGACCTGGTACCATCCAAATTTTCCAAATTTCATCAGAACCTTAGTCATCATCCTAACCCTCTAGCACAATCCCTATCCAGTACCACCCATCCCTACAATCCTCCTCGAAGATTGAAACGGCAGTGGCCGCGAGACGTATTGTAAACGTTTAAATTGGAGTTCTGACACTGGTCAGATCCTCCACTCATGTAATGTATGTTTGTGGCTATTGCGCCCTAGTTCGGCGTCCACTGATTCACACCAGTGACGCGGCTGAGAGCGAGTGTCTAGGATCTTTTGGATTCCGCTTTTTCCTCCACAAGTGGGTCTGGGGTCCCTCTATAGCACTTGTATATTTTGTATATAGTTATGTTTGTTTGAATGATGTTTGTTTATTTGCAAATTTATTTATCTCAATTATAGGTTAATGTTTTGTTTTGTTTTGTTTTTTATATTTATTATTATTTAATTCTATATATATCATTTATTTGTATTTATCTCAGTTATAGGTTGTTTTCTTATTTTGTATATATATTATATTTTATTTATTTGACTTTATCATTGTATATATTGTGTGAATGGGTTCATATATCACTATTACTAATGTTCATATAGAAACAAATTGTAATATATCTCAATAAAAAAAAAAAAAAAAAAAAAAAAAAAAAAAAAAAAAAAAAAAAAAAAAAAAAAAAAAAAAAAAAAACTAACTCCCTTATTTTCGAAGTTCAAATATTCATCAATTAATGATTAAAATTGATATGATGGTGAAATAAATATTTAATGAAAAAAAGTCATGAAAGATTTTTTTAACAAATTTATTCAAAATATATATACTACAAAATATTGGGTTGATGCAAAATTAATGCAGGTTTTTAGTAGGTATTGTAAATACGCCATATCTTTACTTTAACCATATATATTTAATCAAAATAATTTCCATCTGAATCAATGCACTTTTGCCAACGTTCAACAAGCTTTCTTATTCCACCAGAAAAAAAATCCGAATCCCTGGACTCAATGAAATCACGAAAAGAATTTTCAATGTCGTCCTGGTTTTGAAAATTTTTCTCCCTCAAAAAGTTGTCCAGATGCCTGAAAAAGTGGAAGTCTGTAGGAGAGAGGTCAGGTGAATAAGGCGGATGTTGGAGAACTTCGTAGCCCAACTCGTGCAGTCGTCGAAGCGTTGGTTGTGCAACGTGTGGTCTGGCGTTATCGTGGAGCAGGATCGGCCCCTTCCGATACATCAATGCTGGGCAAAGACGTTGCAATTTTTGAGTTCCGAGTTCCGCCGCCATTTCTCGTGTGGTTTTGGTTGGGTCTTCTTCCACTTTTGACCTCAGCTGGTCGTTGTCCAGAGCAAGATGACAGCCCCGACCTTCCTTGTCTTCGAGGTCGAAATCTCCTCTGCGAAACTTCTGGAACCAACGCTGCACCGTGCACTCATTAATAGCCTCCTGACCCCACACTTCATTAATATTACGAGCCGTTTGCGCAGCGCTGCGCCCTAATTTAAATTCGTAAAAATAAATTTGACGAAAATCACACTTTGACATTTTCGATTCAAGACCTTTGAACACACTGAACAAAACGATTTTACTAAACAAATTCATGGTGAAAGAGAGGGTATTAGATAAGGTTTGTTTTGGTATAATAATGATCAATGTTAGGATTAGCTTTGTTTACACAATTGGAATTAAGATATTGCAATAGAGGAAACCTGCATTAATTTTGCATCAACCCAATAGTTAAATTCGATGTTTGTTTTTTTTTTGTTTTTTTTTTATCTAGCTAAATTGCATCTTAATTATAATACAGATTATTAAAAGTTATATCGTAACATAATCGAATTTAAATTTATCTGTTCCTTTAAAAAAAAAATGGATAATAGTTTTCATTTTGAAAAACCATTAATAGTGCGATTTTTATTTATTAATTTTTTTTTTTTACTGGATAAAGTTTAACGGCAAGGCGATGAGATATTGTAGACTCTCGGGAAAATTAGTTTTATTACTTCGATATTGCCCCCTCTTTGTTAGTTGATGCTTACAATTAGGTGAATGCCTCTCCTGCCCTCACCGTTTTTCAACCCTGGATTTTTCATTAGATCTTCGCTTGATGAAGGAAAAATTTATTTAAGTATTCTCCTCTTAAAACATTCTAAAAATTCAGACTATATAAGCCTATCGCAAACAGTGCAACTTAAAATATAATACCACATTTGTAAAACTATCAATATAGTAAAGTATTTATATGAAATATACAAACTACTACTATACTAAAAATAAGAACCATAATGAGAAATAAATTGATTTTTAACATCTCTATTCTGGTTTATTATTTTCAATAATAAACCTTAATTATCGAACAAAGGAAAAAAAAAAACCTCTAAATTTGTGGTCTTACTTTTAAGATTAGCAAAATGCGAATAACGAATACAAATAAATCTGTAGCATTTTAGCTAGCATAACAGCCTTTTATGCCAAAGGTCATGGTTTAAAAACCACAGATAGCCCTAGGATTTTTTAGTGGTAGTAAAAAATACTTAGTAATGACGTCCTTCGGAGGGAACTTAGAAGGTGGTCCGGAGCCTGTGCGATGTCAGGTACTCGTTAAAGATCCCTATCCTAACTAAACCTTGAAAATCAAAATTTAGGTATCCCACTGTAGCATCGTCCGATTACGTACAGTAGCATAAGGTAACAAACAAAATAAATTCCGTTTATCCACCGTACGCCGTCCGCGTTTTTTCTTCGAAACTATTGGACCAATTTTTTTTTGTTTTACTTTTCACAAAAATACTAATGCATCCTTTATTTTTTAATGCATCCAACAATTATCCAAACACCTAGATGTTGAAATCAGTCGATTAGTTTAAAAATGGCGGCCGATGAATAATGATTTAATTCAATAACTCAATTATTTTTGAAGATAGTGAAAAATGTTATCAGAGTTTTCTAACCAAGAAACCGCGAATAATTATAATATAGAAAGAAAAGAAAAAAAATTGAAATTTTATCCATGAATACGCCTATAACTTGAATTTGAAAAATTAAATTTTTGCTTATTATATATACGCATTTTAAACTTCGAAAATAACGGTTGTAACTCCGTTAATGAAGTTTAAATATTAATTAATTACATTTAATTACTAGTGCTACCTACAAAATTAAATTTTCTAAAAAAAAAGAAAAAAGAATCATTGAAATAAGTTCAGAGACATAGCGTTTTGAAATTAGCAGTGGTCATAGACCATTTTCCTTTTCATTATTTATTGCTTTTCATATTAGTTAATTGCCTTTAAACAGTTATATCTGAATATAGTTATTTGGAAATAATAAACCATTGTGTAATAATTTACAGCGATTTTATAATTCGATTAATTATATTACATAACGATCCTTGTTAATCGGCGAAAAAAAAAGAAAACATCTCCTGCATAATGGTGTTTTACGTTCCAATATAAAATTGCATGATAAATAAATTGCTAACAAATTAGGAAGCATATTATCAACCTTAATATTTGTTTTCTCATATTCAATGCTCATATTTATTTTGTTTTCTTTGGCGTTAATGATGGCCCAAAATAATTCTTACTTTTTGTCTTTATCACCGTGCCCCAATCAACTTTTGAGCTATCTATAAATAATAAACGGGTTAATTTGTTTTAAACTTTTACATCACCTTCGCTGAACAATATTCCCTTTCTGAATACACCATATCCAGAATTAAAATATAATAAACTTCTTCATTTCATATTTTTAAGTTCGCTATTCAAATTTATTAACAAAAAGTGGCGATGAAAATTTTCAAATACAGTATACACTAATTTAGGGAACGTCTAAAATATAACTGAATTCCAAACCATAACAGAAGCAAAAGTTCAATATCCCCATTTTGGGGAAAGATGTAATGATGATGGGAAGTTCAAATTTATAGTCCTATTTCCTGCGGCTGCAGTGTGTGGCCCGTATGATGGAAACATATACACAGTTCAGTGAGTACCAAAAACTCAGGATTTCAAGGTTGTTGATAAAAGTTTAAAGTAATATCTAAAGCCCTTCAAAAAATGTAAAAATACTTAATAAGCTTAATACTTTTTTTTTTTTTTTTTGCTGTTTCAATTTGTCCACCAATCAGACATGCTGACGGTAAAAATGAAAATGCTTCTCTATGTCCTGGTAATATGGTATTGTAATATATTATTACAAATTTTACGTTCACTTACTAAACATTTGTTCCTATGCTACTGTGGTTCATCGGAGGATGCTACAGTGGGAGCCCTACATTTTGCCAGTAATTGCCAGTTAAAATCCAGTTTTAATTAGGATAGGTATCTTTAACGATTACCTGACATTGCACAGGCTTGGAACCACCTTTTAACATCCCCTCAGAAGTATGGCTTAACTAGCAATTGTTTATTCCCATTAAAAAATCCTAGGGCCACCTGCCGGGTTAGAACCCATCACGTTGGGCATAGAAGGCTGTTATGCTAGACACTAAGCTCCAGGTGACCCCACATTTAATTGAAATACAGAGTAGTGGGGAGTAATAAAGTAGTGCATATTTTTTAATTCGATTTTCCGACGGAAATATTTATGAATAAATAAGCCTCTCAAAATTTTCTGCATGTTTAAGTATTTCCTAAATAGTTTCTTAATTTCACTTACCTATATATGAAATGTATAGTAAGGGAAAGTATTGCGATCGCGAAAGTCTTCGAATTCCAGTTTTCAACCAAAATACGCGTCTTAGGGCCTCCTAAGTACAAATAAGGTGTGTACGAAAAGGTGTGTTTGTGTCTTGTGTGGTAAGGCTAGCACGAAAACAAAAATTCTTACGAAACTTAAATTAAATATTTAAAGCAACTATACGGGGAGATCACAGCCCCTTTTCATCAAACAAAGAGCCACTTTTTACTATGCATTTTGCACCTTTTTTCATATTTTCTCAAAAAACGGCTCAAAACGATTTTTATTAAACTCGCTAATAAAATTTAATTCTATATGATGTAGGTTTGATTTTAATTGAATTAGCCTGACAGTTATTGAAAAAGTGAAAGCTGTGTGTTTTTTAATTTAGTTTATTTGAAATAAATAAACATCTCCCATTATTTTTAGTATTACGCGATGTATATATTCATAGTACGGTCCATAAGTTTCTGAGCTGTTCCACTTTCACAACTTCAACCATTCTCTGACATGCATGTCCATGGCTGCTTCGACCATCCATATCCATCGGCCTAACTTTCTCAGTTCTGTCAGTTGGTGTCCAGCTTTTAAGGAAACTTTGCATTTTTAAAATCTTCAAGATTGAACACGATTCGGTTATTCAATTATTTTGTATACAGGTTCTTTCTCCGCCGCAAATCAAATATTAATTGGTTGAAATGTCAATTGGGACCGTCCTCTAGTATTTCACTTTAAAAGATTGGGAAAAATAGGGGAAGTTAGAAGGAAAATGCTGAAAATGACCTATGTTTCAGACGCTCATTGGATGCTGTCTGAGACAATTGAACTTATGGAAGCTGATTTATTGACAGATCGGAGACTGAATACGAAAGAAATGGCAGCAAGATTTTGATTTTCAAAACAAATGTTTTGAGCATCATCAAAAAGTATTTACATTTGAGCAAGATGAGTTCATACATTTAAAAATTCTTTTAGCTTCCCAAAAAGAGACACAATCACTGTTTGCAATGAATTTTTATCTGCGCATATAGCCGAACTCCTTTTTTTTTAATCAATAGTAGCTGGAAATGAGGCAAAATGGAAATAGCATAACTCACTCAGCAAAGTATTGTCATGATATGAAGAATAACAGGAGAAACACCTCCAAATCATGTAGTAAAAAAGATTTGTTAGGATCACCATTTTTATATAATCTATAGATGTATTGCTTATTGATTTTATAGAAAATACCACCACAGCTAATGCTGAATATGATGCACCCCTAGATCACGATTGCTATCGAAGTGGCGGCGAAACAGCTGCATGCGGCTTCTTCTAGACAAAGCCACAATGAAGGATCCAGGATCCCGAGGAACTCCTCATCAACCATACAATTCAAACTAGGTTCTTAGTGACTTCTAGCTTTTCTTGAAGCTAAAATCTGACTTTCGCGGGTGGAGACTCGAATGCCGAGTAGCCGTGGATGAACATTTGTTTATCAAAAATTAATATATTTTTTTTTCATACCATAGAAATGTTGTATAAGCGTTCTATTAAGTGCGAGCTACATATTGTTATGTATCGAGGGTACTGAGGGGAGTAAGTTTATTATTAAATAATTTTAATATTATTCAAGGAAATAATCATAAGCCTTTGTCGGCAAAAGTTCAAAAGGCGTTTACCTACCTCCGTGGGACCTTTCCCCCTTCCCCGCGATACCCCGGGAAATTTGATCTCGGCTACTAGTCGATTTCGGGCACTTCCCTTATCAGCCCTTCGCCAAGACCGGCAATTTCTAAAATATGGTACTTTTCAAAAGAAGAGAGGGTAGAGGTGACAAGGAGGAGAAATGAGTTTCAAGGAGAGTCGAGTTCCACCTACAAGATGAGGAATATCATATAGGAGACACTCCACAGAGGCCAGTTCTCCACAGAGATCTGAGAGCGGGGTCGTGGATGCTGAGGGACGTCTGAGACAAATTCCATCTTTACTAGCCGACTAAAGTGTCATAAGGTAACTTTTTGTAATATTGTATAGCGAAACTAATTGTAAGATATCCCTCAGTATTCTCAATCATAGTTCTTGGCGATGTGTAATAGAATGGATATGTGTAAGCTAATTTTAATACCAACGTAATTTTTTTAAACCTGTTGGTAATGTAATCTTCCACTGCATGCCACCTATTGATATTGCTAAACACGATAACTTTAGAAAAGAAATCCAAATCAAAAGAATTTGATGGTTTAGTAGAGCCCCAAAGCTCTACTCCGTAAGTCCATATAGGCCGTATGATAGTCACGTAGAAGAGCCTTTTATTGTCAAGTGGAAGATTAGAACGTTTGTCTAGTAAGTGTTGGAGTAGCCGAAAACGTCGAGCAGTTTCTTGTCGTTTCAATTTTGTATGAGGGTTCCAAGTAAGGCGAGTTCCAAGAGTGGAGCCCTTCGTAAGATTTAATTTATTTGTTGTTGTTAATCATTACTGCTGCTGTGGCACACCAAATGATGCTTCAGAGGAACGCCTATTGTTTTTCTATCAAGGTTTAATAAGGATAGGGATCTTTAACTAGTACCTATTACCACACTGGCTCGGGGCAACCTTTTTACGTTCCATCAAAAGAACGGCATTACTGAGGAGTTTTTACCCTTATTAAAAAATACTATGGCTACCTGCCAAGTTTGAACCCGTGAAAGAAGGCTGTTATACCATCTACTACCCCATAGGTGACCCCATTAATAACTTGTTTAATGATAATATTAGCACACTCCTATTGTATAATACAGGAGTGACTGCAAAACAAGGACTGGACTCCTCCCCCCCCCCTACGATAAAGTTGTCGAGGATGTTTTAAAAGTTGCTCTTGTGCAGTGAGCCATTTTATCTATTGTCTTAAGCGGCCCTCAGGCACCACGCTCCGCCGTTCGATAACTTAAATTAAAAGTGATATAACCGTCCATTCATGTCATTCATTCATCTACCAATATTTTAAAAACCATGTAGTATTTTTTTCCCTTAATTTCCAAATTGGCTGCGTGAGCCATACATATATATATATATATATATATATATATATATATATATACATACATTACAATTGCTAGTAATTGACAAAGTGGGGGTATAGTCCCAAGTATTTTTTTAAAAAATACTACATCTTTACAATCTTTCTCGATATTCTATAGCTGTTAACTGTTAAATTATTATTTTGCTTAGTTATTTATTTTTATATTTGTTTCTTGAATACTCATTTAAATTTTCATAAATAATATCTGAATCTCCATTTTTTTGTCGTTTTTAATTGTTTTTTTGTAAAAATTAAATACACTTCAGTCCATTTTTGGAGCAGAAGACACTTAATATTTTTTTTAATACCCACGTTTTTATTTTAATCAATTTTTTTTTGAGAAAATAAATAAAAAAAAAAAATATTTATATTTTATGTCAAAATACCCATGTATCGGAAATCGCCTGAAAAAGAGTAATTACAGGACTTTCTGTATATTTTTATAGATACAGAATGTGGCCGTTTAACTTAAGGGCCTGTAATTCGTTAAAAAAAAAAAGTATTTTGTCCAAAGCTACAGAAGTCCAATAGGAAGATTCGAAGAACAGGTGTAAAATACGAAGCAAAGTCCTGTAAATAAAATTGAATTCAAGCCAAGCGATCAAAATGACTCCATGCAATTTGAAGAACAAATCGGCAGAAAGGTAAACAGAGCTGAACCGAAGAGCAAAGGCCCAGCGGTGGACACTGGGCTGCCAGGCGAGATTGTGATAAATGATACAATAGAATTGCTTTCTGGCACAGATTCGGCGGTGGAAGATATTTAGGTAGTTAACCTTTTCAAATATATATAAAATGTATAGACTGACGTAGTATCACAAGTAATTCGACCAGCTCAACTAAAATAACGAATACAATTATAATAAAAGAACGATAGGAAATTTCTATGCATCAATTATAAAACAATTAATAAGAAAAGAAGATTATCTCTCTCCAATTTATATCATTTTATATTAATTAAGATGTTACGTAACAGAAAAAGAAAATAGTGAGTTGAGCTCGTTGAATAATTAACGAAAGGTCATTGTATTAGGTTAAGATTTTCCCAATAATATAATTAAATTTTTCCTAAACTGGTAGGTGAGGTGTTGGTGCCATTTAATTTCCTTTATGAACCTCAATAGTTTTTTATCCCAATTTTTTCACCAGACTCTCCTTAAAAGGAGTTCTTTCCATATTAAAATTAATTATGAATTTCATATTAAAGTATTTATGAATTTTCAAACAGATGAACCTATTCCACTTTAGACAAGTGTCGCAAAACAAATATAAAGTACAATCACAAAAATAAATCCATCACATCATCTTTAGAATAGATAAAACAAAGAATAGTAGTTATGTGAAATATATGATGGGAAACAAAAATTATAAATGTTTACTTTTATGACTATTTAATAATTTTAATAGAAGAAAATACGTTGGTAAATTATTGATTTTTTTTAATTATTATTATCATAGTTCGAATGCGAAAATAAATAAAAAAGGTGTATAAGATAAAACTACTTTTCAAACAAAGTTTTAGGTGTAAGTTTATTGTTAATGTACTTTAATAAACATTTTTCCTCTAACTAAAAGTGTATTAATGAAGAGCAATGTCTATTAAAAAATATGTTGCCGATGATGGACAGAGACAGACAAGAAGAGATAGAGACACGAAGATACAGAGACAGAGCAACACCCACCTTATCCGAGAGAGGTGCTCCCTCCAGAGTGTCGCTTCCGACTGGCGGGGTGGCGCTCCCTGACGTCACGCCTATATCCCCCTTCGCCCACGTCTTACCTACCCCCTCCATCCCTAGCAATAGCCTTATCACTGATGCACGTTTTTTTTTTTTTTTTCAGCTCCAGGTCCGAAATTGATAGTACTTTTTCTTTAACATATAAACAGCAATATATACTGACTTCTCGCCTACCCAAATAAATCCTGATTCTACAGTAGAACGCCAATGATTCTTATTGCAAAATGTCCTCAAGTCAAAAACGAATTATTAAGATTTAACATTAGAAAACAAAAAAACATGCAAATTATTACTCAATGGTTTATTATTTCTAAATAATTATATTAGTATATAACAGTTTATATAACTATTAACAGGATTATATAGCTATACTAATATGAAAAACGATGAATTAATCAAAGGAAATTGTTCTATCACCAATACTAATTTCGTTTTGTTTTGTTTTTTATATTTTATTGAAATTTACAACTGTATAGGAATACATCAAGTAAATGTGCTGATTAAAGATAGTGTACATGAAAAACCTGAAGAGAAACTGCCCATTGGCAGCACTCTAGTAATTAATCTAAACAAGAAGGTCTCGAGGCCATCTTCTTTTCAGACGCCTCGGAGGATTGTCGGGAATTGAAGAGGAAGCAAGGATTGAAACTAGTGGGTTAGAGTGGGATTGGAGTTTGTCATGGAAGGATTGATACCTGGTTCGGGCCAAATCAGCTACAAAGGGAATATTAAGGTCTTTATGGATAAGCTTATTCGTGACAAAATAAGGAGCGTTTAGGATTTTTCTAAGGATTTTGGATTGTAAGGATTGGATACGGGAAGAATTTGATGGTTTAGTGGAGCCCCATAGCTCAACTCCGTAAGTCCAGATAGGTCTTATGATGGTCATGTAGATGAGTCTTTTGTAGTCAAGTGAAAGGTTAGAGCGTTTGTCTAGTAAGTGTTGAAGTAACCGAAAGCGGCGAGCAGTTTCTTGTCGTTTCAGTCTAGTGTGCGGATTCCATGTTAAACGTTTGTCAAGTAGAAGCCCTAGGTAGCGGATCTGTTCAACTGGAACGAGCGGAATGTTATTAAAGGATACTGTAGGGCAGGATGTCATAGGTTTACGACGTAGGGTGAAGGTAATTTGGTGGGATTTGTTGGAATTTATTTTAATTCTCCAATTCTGACACCATACCTCAAGGTCTCTGATATGGGATTGGAGATTTTGAGAGGCAACAGTGGGATCATTATTGACTGATAATACACAAGTATCATCTGCATAAGTAGAAAGGATAGTATTAGGATGTGATGGGATATCAGCTGTATAAACTGTATAAAGAATGGGTCCCAGGATACTGCCTTGAGGAACACCAGCAGACTGGGTAAAAATTGTTGAATAGGAACTATTGTTGTTGATTCTGAAGGATCTGTCAGAAAGGTAGGACTGGATAATGAGGAAGTAAGTAGGAGGCAGGAATTTACGGAGTTTGTAAAGCAGTCCCGGGTGCCAGACTCGGTCAAAGGCCTGTTCCACGTCGAGAAAGACTCCCGTGCAGTACAATCCGCGCTCCAATGTAGACGAGACAACATCCACCACACGATGGCATTGCTGGATAGTGGAGTGGGATGTTCGGAATCCAAACTGGTGGTTTGGGATTATATGGTTTAATTCTAGGATTGGGTATAGGCGTTTAAGGATGAGTCTTTCCAAAATTTTACCCATTATAGGTAAAAGAGAGATAGGACGGTAGGAAGAGGGAAGTTCTAGCGGCTTTTTGGGTTTAGGTATCATTTTAACGATGGATAATTTCCAAGGATTAGGAAAGTATGTCGTACGGAGTATGGAGTTGTAGATGTAGGTGAGGAGTAGGATGGCTTTTCTCGGAAGTTGTTTTAGGATATGGGCAGTAATAAGATCATGTCCAGGTGCTTTCCGGGAAGGTAATCTTTGGATTATGTTTGATATTTCAGAAGGATGGAATGCTTTAGGAGGAAGAGCCATCTGGAGGGGAATATCCAGCTCTGCTTCAATACATTCGAGGTGATTGGGATTAAGGATATCGGGATGCGGATTGTAAATTTTAAAGAGATGCTGTGCGAATATCTGGGACTTTTCTTCTTCAGATCTAGTCCAGGATTGGGATTCAGTAAGGAGGGGATGATTAAAATCTTTAAAATTTAGGAGCTTCTTAGTGGTCCTCCACAGTGATTTGTCGGTAGTACTAAGGTTTTCAGTCATGTTAAGTAAGTTTTGAATTTTAAATGTCCTAATTTCAGATTACAGTTTGTTAGTCAGTTGGGTATAATAAGTTTTGTCTGCAGGGTACCTAGTCCTATGCCACTTTGATCTTGCTCGGCGCTTTTCTCTTATTAAGGTACGAATGTGCTGTGGCAGATTAGTTTGTTGAGAGATGTTAATATTGGTGGTTGTTGTGTTATCGTATATACTGCTAGCTATTGAGTCAGTCAGTTTTTCTATGGCTCTGTCGATATCGTGTTTAGTTTTTAGTGGGAGTTTTAAGTCCATTTTGGAGTCCAAGTCCGATCGAAATCTGTCCCAGTTTACTCGTCCATTTATTAATTTAGGAGGTGAAGGTTTAGGGACAAAACTCGAATGCAAGGAGAGCAGAACTGGACTGTGGTCAGATGAGAGTTCATTTAAGGACTTGACTATTGCTTGGGAGGTGGGAAATTGAGATGAGACAAATATATCCAGGATGTCGGGACGTTTTTTGGAGGATGTTGGCCAGTAAGTGGGAGTCATGGGCGAAAGGATAGAATAACTATTTGAGGTTGAGACGCGAGAGAGGATATTACCACGGGTATTGGATGTTCGACAACCCCACCGTTGGTGTTTAGCGTTGAAGTCTCCTCCAGCAATGAAGCGGGGTCCAAGAGATTGGAAGAAGGAATTAAGATGGCTATAGGAAATGGAGTTGCCAGGTGGACAGTATACAGCTGACAGAGTTATTTGGAAAGGACGAGTTGAAATGATTACAGAGGTTGATTGTATGGCGTCAGTGGGAGTAGAAGGAACTAGGGAATGGGGTATGGATTTATGGATTAGAATGCAAGAACCAGCATGTGCAGTGTTGTCTGGGTTGTCTGATCTGTAAGTAAAGTAGTCCCGTATGTAAAAACGTGACCGTTGTGTGAAGTGCGTTTCAGTCAGTAATGCTATGTCTATGTTGTTGTCATGTAAAAATAAGTCCAATTCATCACGGTGGTTATGCAAGCCATTAGCATTCCACAGAATGATGGCAAGGGGCTTTACACTCATCGTGAGAGATTGAATGGGATTTCGGTGAGGAGTCTATTGAGTAGGGAGATGAGAGGTCTGATGGTTTCTTGAAGGCTGAGGAGGAAGGAGTTTAAGATGGAATATATGTCATGTTCATTCGGATTAGGAAAGGGATGTATTTCAGTAGCTTGTGGAGTATAATTTGTATTTGTGGGCTGTACCCGTCGTGGGGTACGAGGAATTTCATTCAGTGAAGACTGAGGAGGGGGATTTGGTTTCATTTCATGTACGATAGGGCGGGATGGAGCTTGTTGTGGCTGTTCTGGTGGTAATTTGACCCGTAATGGTAAGTGATGGGAAGGAATTGGTTGGTTCGGTGCTTCAGGTTGAGATTGGGAGTTCTGGGATCTAGGATGGGATTTCGGAGGCGCCTGACGTCTGGGCTGTGGTTTCTTAGTGATGGTGTCGGAGAATGATTTCTTCGGAGCTGAAGGGGTTTGAACCTTGTTTAGAGGTGTAGGTTGGTGAGCGTCGTGTGCTTGGTTCTGTTTAAGTTCGGGGAAATTCGCCGAGTCGTCCACAGGAACCTGAGTGATACTCGTCTGTTCTGCGCTTCTTGAAGGTAGATTAAGCATTCTTTGCCTGAAGATATTTTTGTAGACCTCGCAACCTTTGTAGCTTGCAGGGTGTGCTCCACCACAAAGAGCACATTTCGCCGGCTCACTTGGTGTTTTCTGACAGGCGTCTGAGGGGTGGGCACCGGTGCATTTTACGCAGCGAGCCTGATGGAAACAATATGATTTGGTGTGCCCCAAGTTTTGACACTTTGCACACTGCACTATTATTGTTTTTTGCCTTGGCTGCTCAAAACGGATAACAGAATATAACAGTCTTGTCACTTGGAATATATCCGGATTATTCTGAGCTGGCTCCAAATCGACAAAAAATAATGGAAGTGGGTATTTTTCGGATGGGTGTAAGACGCAAGAAATATGTCTCACGTAGTGTCCTATCTCTTCCAGACCTTGTTTAATTGCATCGGTGGGAGTTGTTGAGTGAAGTCCCCTCAAGACCACCCTGTATGTTTTTTCCTGCCTCAATTGGTAGCAGTGGAAGTCATAGTTTTTGGAGGTGAGATAAGTTACAAGTTTTTTATAGTTTTCTTTCGAGTTTGTGTTGATTTTTATGTCATTTAGTCGGGAGTAACATCTAAAATTTGTCTGCCCGATTAATTTGGCGATTTCTTGGCCGAATAACATGAAATTATTGATGTTACTGACGAAGATTGGAGGTGGCTCTGGGTCAGAAAACCCTTGAGGTCCTGATACTGTTGAGGAGTTCCCTGAAACTGGTTTGTTAGTAGTAGATGGTGCAGTTGAGGCTGACCGCGTGGCGGAGGTAGCTGGGGCCGATGAGGTTGACGGCGCAGCTGATATAGAGGGCTCTGTGAGATCAGTTTTGTTGGCTGCAGTGGTACTGCGGGTTTTTGGAGGTGAGTTCATTTGATTCGATGGCTGCTTAGTTTTGGCTGCTTTGTTTTTTTTTTTGTTTGGCGAATCCCCGAGTCCGGGATTTGAGTTCCTTTGTCTTTTGTGACGCGTCCTCTGAAAGTATTGTGAATCTGACTCACTTATTTCAGAAAAGGGCGTCTCTTCTGCCGAGTCGTCACAAGAAGTATTTATGTCGAGATCCATGATAGCAACATATGAAATATAGAGAAGAAAATGTATTTATACTTTTACGACTAAATAATAAAATGAAAATGTACCTAAACACACAAAGAAAAGAACAAAAAAAAAAAAAATATATATATATAACTAATAAAAATATTTACAATAATATATACAAAAAATAAATAAATAAAGGGCATAATTAATTAATAAGAACTAGGAAAATTAAAAAAAGTCTTATAGAAGGAAAAAAAAAAATAGTCTTTGAGAAGGCAAACAAAATATATAAACAAAGTCTTCGTTTACGAACTCGTAGCTGTCAACAGTCCTGACCGAGACCTTATAAACACGATAAGGTGTACAGAAGGGATTTATCCCCTCCTCTTATCTAGTCCAGGCGGCCCTCAGTCTATTACGTGCGTTATTAAAATAAGTGCACTCACCTCTCTATTTGCGATTGTTAATGTGTTAAATGGGTGAACAACTCACTAAGCACAAATTTTGAAGGCTGGTACATCAGTAACAACGAGATGACAAGGTAAGAATCACAGAGCGATACATAAGTTAAACTTTAGTAGCGGCCATGTTGCATATCACTAATACTAATTTCAAAATGTTATATTTCTACTATTTCTTAACCGATTTCAAGGAATTGTTTTGGTTTATTATTTTCAATAATGAACCTTTGTAATCGTAAAAAAAAAAAAAAAAAAAAAAAAAAAAAAAAAAATTAAAATTTGAGTACTTAGGTCTCAAGATGCGTAGAACCCGAAAAAACTAATAAAAAAAAAATCCGTTTCTAAGAAATAATAAATACCAATATCTTGTTTTTAGTTCTATTTTTTAAAAAATTAAGTTTTCTACAAAATGAAAAACGGATCATTGAAATTAGTCAAGAACTAGCAGAGATATAGCTATTTGAAATTATCAGTGGTGATATGCCATTATCCTTTGAATTATTTATTGCTTTCCATATCACCTAACTGCCTACCTACACCTTTATAAATAGTTATACCCTAATATTGTTATTTGGAAATAATAAACCATTGTGTAGTACTTAGCATCATTTTTTGTTATGTATAAAATTTAATGTATTCATTAATTCGTACGGCGAACAGAAAGCTTTTTTTTATTACAGAGGTCCATTAGTTAAATTAATAAGCCAATAAAGAATAGGAAATAAGAAAAGTAATATAGTTAAAATATATCTCTGCATACAAACAATACATTGTAATGCAATGTGGTGAATAATAATACATTTATTAGAATAGAATTTATTATACATAAATAGTTGGAAACATCATGGAAGGTTGAAATTTCCTTGTCTGCAGTACTTTCTCCCGGGTTACTTGAGTCTTAGCAAGGTCTCGTATGTGTTTGATTAGACAGTTCATGGATTAGGCTTATAGGTACAACCATATTAATGTTTAAAATGTCGCCTTTAAAGACTTTGATCTTTTTTTCTTAAATACATTAATACGTTGATTCTCGAAGTCTGCTCTTCCACTGCTACAATACTTCCGATGTAAAAAGGTGGCCGGTTAATATCCAAAAAATATTATTTTTTTAGAAAAGAGATTAGATTTGTAACGGCTGCTTACTAAGAATCGGAAACTAAGACTAAGGGGAGAAAAAATAGAGTGATGTTTGGGTCTGAGTTAGAGAGGACAGCGGGGCTTCTTGATACGGAGTCAGCAAGTGAAGTATAAGAGAGAAACCGAATCTGGAATCTGAGAGATCCTCCTACTGATGTCTGCAATACTCAGTTAACTGTGTCCAAATGCCAGAAGAATTTTCGGAATTAGTAGTCTGTCCGATTTACAAAATGGGGAGCCGTAATGATTGTAAAAAATATCCTGAAATGAACCTCCTCTGAATAGTGGGTAATCTGCTCTCTAAAGCGATCAGCAGAACATTAAAGAACCTTATAAGGCTTATTCAGGTGACGTTTAAATGCACATTTTGTAAAGTCAAGATCGGACACAAATACTCCAAAGGAAGACCAAAGGGGGTCAAGATGGTAAGGAGATGTAGCACCTTTAGCTAGGAAAGACCTGAAGACTGGTACTCACTCAAAACCAGGGGAGTAGCCGAGAGGCCTGAGAGTACCCTACTACCAAATATGTGTGAAGATGAATCGAAAAATTTGGTGGGCTTTCGTTCGTGACATTCTTTCTTCGTGAACTGATATTTTAACATAAAACGTTAGATTTAAAAAAAATCATTCCGGGCATTCAGGAAATTTTGTTTTGAAACTCACGTGCTCCTTTGTATAATTTTTCGTATTCTCACTGTTGTTTATTGGATTATAATCCACCCTACTATACTACTCTATCGTCTAAGAGAACTCATCAATTTCAATCCGATAATAATTTCCGTTGAATGCTCGTTAAATTCATGAGGATAAACAAAGAAATCTGAATAATAACAAACCCTTTCAATAGCTTAAAATCTATCATATGCCCTCTAAGAGACCTAGCTAGCCCCAACGCTCTAAACCACCTTTTAAAATATCTCTTCCAGTTCGAACAAGGATATTGGATATGCAATAATAATAATAACATCAGAGTAGACTGCATCTCCTGTTCAAAGCCTATATGAGACGTTGATTTCCAAAAGGTACTATATCCATTTTAGGAAATTTTACAGGAAGCGCGAAAATCTCTCATTCCTATATTATTAAATCAGCTAATTTGGGTCATTTTGCATTAAAATTTAGAATTTTTTTTTACTATAATAATAACAACATATTAAAGTTATAAAATATTTTTTTTTAGAATGATTTCGAACCAAAATAAATGCGTAATTAGTACATTAAGAAAATAACCGTATTTCTAAATCGCGTTTTTAAGGACTTGAGAGTTCATTAGATAACATCAAATAGAATATTTAGATAAAACTAAATGATGAGAATACAAATATGTAAAAAAATCAATTTCGTAAAAAATGTCCTTTAGTACCTTTTGGAAATCAACGTCTCATATGCAGAATGTGCCTAGGCTTCCTAAGTAAAGGATTACTGACTTGGTTTCAGCTCTTGACGAAAACATTGTTGCCCTAAATTATAGGTTACTAGAAAAATATAAAGAGTATAACATTTAAAATCTGATTCATTCCATCGCAATTCAAAACTTCTTAATACATCATTTACCTGTCCATCGATTATTTGTAAATAAATAAAGTTGGATATTATTAAAATCAAAACAAACATTTCTTTATAATGCTATTTTAACACTCATACTACCCAAATAGTTACTCATGTTATTTCCATAGCCGTGAGAAAAATATTTTAAACTGGTTTTAATTTGTTTTACAAGGATTTCGGGACTATTTATCAGTGAAAAATATTTCGCTAAATAATTTTATGTTAAAAATATTTTACTTATGAAACCTACTTTATTGTTACTCCGTAATATTTTCAGCGCCATATCAAGTTATAATGGGACAAAGTGGTCACGTTTAGAAATTATTATAAAGGTTCGAATCATATATCAATCGAGAAAAAATTTAAAAATGTTATTTCATAGGCTATCCATACAAAATCTGGAAAGCAAAAAGCAGGTTTTCAATTGAAATATTCAAACTTACGACTATTAATAATTTAGTATATAGATACAATTTTTAAATTTTTTTATTTTTGTTAGGATTAATCTAAAAATATTTTGTTATTATTTTTAAGAGAGTTTTTTATGCATAACAGAAAAAAAATATATAAAACTAAATTAGGAAGAAAAAAAATGTAATTATATTAACATATTATATTACTGTTATACATAATATTATAATTATTTAAACAAATTTTTCTAAAGAAATTGTAGTATGCTGAGTCTTGAGCAACCAAATATAGTTGGGCAGCATTAATTTATAAATAAAATATTTTCTCTCTTCGCTCTAGGAAATTACTGGCAAAAAAAATGTATTACATAAAGCAGTGAACAAACGATTTTAAGATTGAATCATAATGGTAAGACGAGTACTTCAAAATATAAGTCCTACTCTACATAACATGTTAAATAAACATGGTAGAATGTGTTCGTTACCTTAATCATTTAGAAAAAAAAAAAATTAAATGTGACCCATTTTACTTCCGTACAAAATTTGATTTGTTATTATAGAATCTTCTTCTTCTTCTTCGGTTGACGCGACAGGCCTTGGAGGCCCTTGGCCGCGCGGTATGGTTTATAGTCCACACCGCGATACTCGATGATATTTTATAGGGTAGAGTCATCACTCCCTACGCCTATTTTTGTGGGTGGCTGTCAATTAGCTGACGGGTCCCACATACCCGGGGGAGATTGTGAGTGAATCCCCATTTATTTATATGCTTGAAAAAAGTCCTCCTGGGACTGGGATTCGAACTCACAACTTCAGCGTGGCAGGCTAGCGCGCTAACCACTTAGTCACGGGCTCCCCCATTATAGAATCTGTATAAATGAAAACAAGGAAGAATATCAACTATCCAATGTATTCTTATAAACCTGATTTTAACCGGATTGACAAAGGTTTATAATTCATTAGGTTCGTGTTAAAGGCCAGCGGACCAGATGGCAGCGGATAAAAGACAAGCTTAAAGACAAAGCAATGGCGTCAAAGGCGTTTCATCGTCAAATAGGATCCCAATTGCAATTAGTTGTGTAATTAGATCACCTGGTCTGTTACCTTGATAGTGGGGGCAGGTGTCTGTGTCTAAGGCCAGCGTGGGTGAGGCGGCAATCCATTTTAATCTCGATTTGAACCAAAATATATAATCAGGCTTACCTCAGGATATAATATGCCTCTATTTAAAATATTTTTCCTATGTAGTAATGTGATACGTGTATATTAGCTGCCTGGTCTAGTGGATGGTGCATTAGGCTACTGTTCTCAGGTTCGAACCCTGAAGCACAATCGCTTATTCTGTTATTTTTGCCTTGGGGCAACACTAGGGTATGGAGACCCTCCTAGGGAGCAACCAGCCTCTAGAAAGTGGGTATATGTGGGTGAGAAAAACCTGGCGGCTAAGCGTGATTTAGACCTAATCCCCTCCTTGCACAGCCGTTGGCCTAGAAACAGTGCGAATCTCTACATGTATTGTACCCATGACCCTTCATGGGTTGTAGAGGTACAGGTTTTATTTTTATTTTTTTAATGTAATATATCATGAATAATCAGTATGAAGTAACAAGCCGGCCCTTGGATATTTTTTATTTATTTAACGTCACTTTGTATTACTGTGGCTAACAGGACGATGCTACAGTGAGAGTCCTAAATTTTGCGTATCCAGGTTTAATTAGGATATGGATCTTTAACGAGTAACTGAAATCGCACTGCCTCGGGACCACCTTTTTACGTCACTTCCAAAGGGCGGCATATAAGGATGTTGCTAGCCACCCTGCTACAGGTGATCCCGCCCTGAGATGTTTAAACCCCGTTGGTATACCAGTCAACCCGTCAGAAATCGTCCAGACCATGTTATTCAACATTTTTGATATTCATGATATCTTTTCCAATTTTTTTTCTTATACTTCTCGTAATTACTTATTTAATGATTTTTAAATAAAACTTTTTTTGACGGTAAAGATGATTTTATAACTATGGCACCAGCTTGATATATATGTGTAATCTGAATTAGTTTAATAATTTTTCACTTAACCCCATTTGAGAATTTTCCATTCAAATATTGCGAAAACTAGATTTTTGCCATGTATGGAAATTCGTTGAAAAAAAAAAATGACTATGTTTAATAGATCGAAATTTTTATAGCACGTAGATTAATGACTAAGCTATATCTGAAAAATAATCAAAGCTCATTCTCTTTTCCCTCATAAACTTAAAACTTTCTAAAAGTCTCGTTTATATTCACTTTAAAGAATTTTTCAACCCACTTTCTTCAGTATTTAGGTAATGTATTGTAGGGACAAAAAATGTCATGCGCGCCCTTCTTTATTTATTATTATTATTTTTTTTATTATTAAAAATCTTCAAAATTACTAGAGATAGAGAGGTTTTCCCAACACAAGTTTTCAGCTGCGCAGCCGACTTAAAAATACTGCAAAACTAAAAAAAAAAAGATCATTTTATCGTTATTGTTTTTAACTCAATAATAAAATCCCGAAATTTATGTTGTATTAAAGCAAAAATAATTTTTATAAGTTAAAATAATCTTGACTTGTAGGTAGCTAACTCCAAATAACATATATTTACAAAATATTAATTCTACTACATTCTTTCGACTGATTTTTTACCATGAAAAACGCAATTTAAACATTATATTTGTTAAACGTTATATTTCATAATATATATATATATATGTTGTTCACACTGGTTTATTTTGAGTACTTAGTATAAATGGCAGTATCAATACAAATTTGTTGATTTTAACATTGTCAGTTTAACCTGATAAGATAATTATATGTTGAAAAAAAATTAGCTTTATTACAGAAGTGGTTTAAAATGAAAAAAAAATAGAAAGGAAAATAAATTAGTAAAGAATTATAAATTAATAGAAGTATAAATTTATTGTTTTTTATATATTGTGTGAATGTTGTACTTGATCACTATTAAAAACGTCCAACTTTGGACAGATTGTAATATTACTCAATAAAAATTGTTGCTGTAACATCATGGTACGGGTAGGGTATGGTAGTAACATCTCGGGTATGGTATGGTTTCATGATGTATGGTTGTCGCACACACACACACACACACACAGATTCTTGGTCATTTGGACTCCAACCCTAGGGCTTTGTCATTTGGAACCCTAAAAGGTGTATTTCCTTTGAAAACAGGAATTCGAAAATTTTCACGATCGCAATATTCCATATATAGGTAAGTGAAAGTAAAAATAAGTATGGGAAAGTATAGAATAGAATTTCTTATATTTAGATTCCATTAACAAAAAAAAAAAAATACAACATAGTTATACTCAGTTAATAAGCATACATTTTTAAATAAATAATTTTTAAATAAAATAAAGTTTTTGTTGCCGAATTGAAAAAATCAAAATTAAGTCTATTACATAATTGATAAATATTTTGGATATTATACAATGAATCATTTTAAATAATTTATCTTTAATATGTCATCTTAAATATAAATTATCTCGGGAATGATTGACTTTTTTCCGAAAAAAAAATAAGGCTTTTTTAAATCACTTTTCGCCGCGGCGTGCCGCCTTCTATAGTTGCATATCCCAGTAAGAAATAGCTGTTAGTGAAACTATAGAGGTCTAACTACAACTTTTGTATACTTCATAAAAAAATTTAAACTCATGCATAAACTGCAAGTAAAATATTTGTAGTGTAGAAGCCCGCAATACGGATCTGCTTTGCAGGTCGTTCTTCTGACAGTGTTATATGAAAACAGGCACTCACTCTTTTATTTAGGTTTCATCTACATACATTACATCAGACATTATCATTGAAACAAGTACATCACCTTATTTTTAAATCAATCTAATTGAATATTCTTGTTTAAGTTAAGCTATCCGTGGTAGATCATTACTTTCAAGTACTCAAATTCAAGGTGGTTCGATTAAAACAAATTAGTGGACTGTATCGATTTTTTTTTTTTTAATAAATAAGTAAAAGGCAAATCACAACACATTTATTAAACATAACTAAATACATGTAGAAAACATTAGAAACAAAATTAACCTAATAAATCATAAAAAACGGATTTAAGAAAAGATAAAGAGACAAAATTAAGGACATTTAGCTATGAAGATAGAAATAAATTAGATAAAAAATAAAGGTTAAAATAAGGTATATTCACGTAAATGAAGTACAGCTGAGGATTGAGAATTAGAAAACCAACCGCAGGGCGACCCTTCCAAGTTCCAAGGGGAACGATGAGAAGGCGTAGAACGCTGCGCGCGAGTTAAATACGTTTGCAAACGTTTTCAGTTCGTTGAGGTGAGATTCTGGTCTATAGAGGGCACAGTCTCACCGCTCAGACGTTCTCTCAGCACTACTCAAACATAGACTCAAAATATAAAACAAAAGATTTACGATTCTCTTCTGTTGTCTTTCTCTTATATTTGTTTTCACGTAGATGGCGAAAACATTAAAGTCTATTTAAAATAACTATTTTTAAAAATAAATACGAGTAAAGATAAAGATAATACTAAAAATGTCATGTTTTTTATTTTCAATTTAACAACTATAATAAACCTCATGCCATAACGTTTGGCGTTAGAAACCCTCCTACCATCAAATATATATTTATCTTCTTCCGAACAAGTAATATTTATTGTAAAATATTGTTGGATTCATGAGAAAACGCATTCAGCGAAATTAAGCTCAAGAATAATCTAAAACAGCTATAAGAATATCTTTATTCATACAATAATATATATGAAAATGTATTATGCTCAACATTTTTAAAATTATCTTACACACATATGATCTTGTATAATACACATATTACTTTTCATACACTCGTTGTTCTACTGCCGCCCAGTGGAAAATATGACCGATTTAGGTGGACAAAATTCTGAAACTTGTCCATATTTAACCTTTGGAGTCCCAATTTACGGAAAAAATTATTTAAACAAATTAAGAAAAAAATATATAAAACTAATTAATATTTTGACACGATTGGTGAGCGCACAGTGGTCAAGTATCAAATTTATTTGCTAAAATCTAAAACTTTCCTAAATTTTACGTTTGAAGTCAAAGAATACGAGAAAAATCATACAACAAATTTAATTATCGACTCGGAGTGGCTTGAACGTATTAATTGATTTACTTTTCTTTTTTAATTTTTTTTTTTTTTTTTTTTTTTTTTTTTTTTTTTTTTTTTTTTTTTTTTTTTTTTTTTAGTTTTCTTAATTGGAACATTTAAAAAAGCACATACTACCTTCCATTCATCATCTAATCACTTTATTTCATTAGTCCTTTAACATTTTTTCATCCTAGTCGACGTTTCGGGGTTGTTTCCCCATTTTCAAGACTTATTCCTTGCTACAACATTTTTCTACATCTCATAGCCACTGCTACTTGTCCTATATTATAATTATATTATAATGGAAACAGTGAGCCAATATAGGACAAGTAGCAGTGGCTATGAGATGTAGAAAAATGTTGTAGCAAGGAATAAGTCTTGAAAATGGGGAAACAACCCCGAAACGTCGACTAGGATGAAAAAATGTTAAAGGACTAATGAAATAAAGTGATTAGATGATGAATGGAAGGTAGTATGTGCTTTTTTAAATGTTCGTATTAATTGATGTATTTTAAATCATTTAGGAAACTCTTCAAATAATAGATTTTTAAACTTGTGATTCGGAATGTTGTCTGAAAAAAATGATGTATTATCCAAAACACAAAAAATTGAAAAATTATTTGCAACATTAAAATACTATAAGGATTTATGAAACAAATCCTTGGGGGTTATGTATTTATTCGTAATTGAATAGGGGCATACATTTAAAAATTGCTAAATTAACTCTACGGGTAGATCGACATGTATACTCAATAGCTAGTGTGGAAATATAATGTTTTACCTGTCTTAGCAATGATTATTGTTAAATAAAAGAAAAAAGGTTTTGCGCTACACACATCTTGAACATAATAGATGGCCATCGAATAAAGATAATCCCACTCCCGGTTATAAGGCACTTGTGTGAACAGGAATGATTCAATCATTTACCATTTATTTGTAAACACGGTATGGTGGGAAATATTATTATTATTATATTATTATTATTATTTAAGTCTTAGCAACTAATAATAAACAGTTCAAGCACTCAGAAATTCCGAACTTTTGATTAAACTTTTGTCCACCTAAATTGGTGATTTTACCGTGTGTGAGCCGTTTTACCATGTATCGTTTCCTTAATAGGATTGATAAATAACATTATAATAATTTTAGATATATTAATATAAGACACTTTATTAGCTGTTAAATACTTTCAAGGTTCGTAACTTCCTCTTGAACAAGATCTAGGAAAAGGCATTTTGCCCTGACCGCTAGATTATACAGCGACTCTAATTCCAGGGCTCGGTCGACAGAACACTTCTAGCATGAATTTCTAAGCCCTCGCTAAAGCTGACTGGAGTGACTTTATCAAGCCACCAACTTGAGGGAACCTAATCCATAAGCTATTTCCAAGCTCGGTGGTGGCTGTGTAAATAGGGCTGCAATAGAATACCAATTAGTCAAAGCCATACTTTGCCGTCTCATTATACTCTTGTAAACTATCGTAAAAAGTTCAATAAGGAAACTCTGATCATAGGGAAACAGCTAGATCATTAATATAACAACTACGAGAACGTACAAAACATGATTTAATAACAGTGTCAAAGTCAGAATAATGGTATATTCAGTTTATTAGAATCATATATTTCAGTAAATCTAAAAAAAAAAAAAAATAATTGCGACTTACAAAACTGTATTCGAAGATGAGAAAATTAAGTAAGAGTTACAGATAATAGATTCGATAAAGACTCTTTAGTTTAGTTTAGTTTCTCCTTTAGTTATATATGGAATTCGTTCAACTTATATATTTACTCGTTTTTTATCAATGCCAACAAGATGACATCAGTGTTGTTTTTTTATCTACACAATTAAAGGTACTTTAGGGGAAGAAATTTTAAAATTTCGGCATTTAAGCCCTGTCAGACTATTTCAATAAGAATGAAACCTACATGATAATACCCAAACCACAATAAGACGAAACTCATGACCAATAGTTCAAAGGAAGAAATAAAAATGAACAACTTCACCCTGGAATACGTAGAGGAATATGTTTACTTGGGACAGTTATTTTCCTTTTCTGACAGAGGTACAAAAGAAGTCCAGAGAAGAATAGCTTTTGGTTGGAACAAGTTCTGGTCTCTGAAGTACATAACAAAAGGAAACATAAGTATCAACCTAAAAAGGCTAGTTTTCAATAGATGTATTATGCCAGTGGTGACCTATGGCTCCCAAACATGGTCATTGACAAAAGCCCAAGAGAGGAAGATCATGGTGTGGCAAAAGAGCATCGAAAGAAGCATTTTGAAAGTTTAAAAAATGGATAAAATCAGATGAAAGAAGATAAAGGAAGAAACAGGGCTCAAAGACACACTCTCGCAAATAAGAAAAGGCAAATGGAAATGGGCTGGACATCTTCTGCGATGCATCGACAATAGATGGTCAAAAATAGTCACCGAATGGACTCCATATGACCGGAAAAGGATGAGAGGCCGACAAATGAATAGATGGAGAGATCCATTTAGGCTTCTGGCAGGACCTCTCTGGTGGAGAACAGCTAGGGACAGAGATGTGTGGAAAGAAAAATGGTTAGAGGTCAGAAATCCCGCTTCCCAGTAGGGCTAGTCACCCAGGGAAGTGTTAAAGACTATTACTCCTAAGGGAAGATCTATGCAAGATAGCAAAAAGTTTTGTATAAATTATAATGCAAAAAAAAGAAAGAAAAAAAAGAAATTGTTTTATTTTGTTTTGTTACCTTTTGAAATTGTAATATTAGTGCATAAATAAAGGCTATTTTCATTCATTATCAATGCCAACAAGATGATATCAGTGTTGTTTTTTTTATCTACACAATTAAAGGTACTTTAGGGGAAGAAATTTTAAAATTTCGGCATTTAAGCCCTGTCAGACTATTTCAATAAGAATGAAACCTACATGATAATAAAGCCCATTAAATTTTACATCAACATAATGAGTTTAATTGAAATCGTTAGAGCCATTCTTAATAAAATCTTTAAAAAGTGCTTGGTATGAAGTGGCTCTTCTGTTTGACCAATTTGGATGAAAAAGTTGCTGTAACAGCTCAGGTATAGATGATCTTAAAATATGAAATTTCAGTTTTATACTACTTATCGCTTTTTGGCAAGACTCACCAAATACACACAGATCTTTTTGTGGAGCTTGGTTATTTGGACTCAGGGGGCCCTAAAACGTGCATTTCCTTTGAAAACAGGAATTTGAAAATTTTCACGATAGCAATACTTTCCCTTACATTATTTCATACACAGGTAAGTGAAAGTAATAATATTTGAAGTAGCTTGAAAAGTGTGTCATAAAACAAAGAGAGGACTCAATCAAAACCTCAACTAATAGGATTCGTAAATAAAAGAAAATAATTATAAAAAAAAGAATAACGAATAGTTAAAATTCCCTTTTATGTTTATTTATTTTTATTTTAATCTCAAGTTTAATGTTTTATTTTATTTTGATGATGTTGTAAACCACGAATAGTATTAATATTAGAAATATATGTATATTAATAATAAAATTAAAATAAACTTTATTCACATATTTACATTTTGACAAAATGTTAATAATGATTTTGGATGAGTCATCCTTACAATCAGAAAATATTTTTGTTTTTTGTGATTATAGTACATTAGCCTAAATGGCAAACATATGGTGAAAAATTGAGGTTACATTGCGATTGTAGGAAAAATTATACAAAAAACCTACGCATAAGTATATGTATATTAATTACCGACGAAAAAGACCTGATTATTAATGTTAATTAATAATAATAATTGATAATTAAGGTTAATTATAAATGTATATACAATTCCCGTTCATTGTAAGAGAGGGCCAGTTGGTCCTAAATGTTACAGGTCATTAATAAACTTTATTCTATCTATTCCATAGAGGGTAATCTATTTAAAGAGGAGAATCTAGAGAATAATGATTATTAATTTATGTATATAAATATAATTTAACATAAATATCATTAATAAGAAATTCTTGTGTAATGATCAGGAATACGCGTAAAAAAATAATTAATTAACGATTAAAGAAGGTCTAGATACGAAATTATTCTTAAACGTAATTATATTCCGTCTTTTTTTTTAAGCCACCCAAGTTAGGACCAGTCTCCATCTTGAAACGGGTTTTTACAATAACGAACACTCTGGATGGCTTTAGTGGAAAAAAAGAAGGTATTAAAGAGAATAGGAGTGTCATTTTGTAATCTGTTTTCATTTTATACCAGCTACGTTTCTATGATTTGAATACGTCAAAGTCGAATCAGTACATTCAGTCACTTCCCGCCGATTAACGGGCAATTTATAAAAAGAAATGAAGACACAGTTTCAGGAATATCACCTCAGGCGAAAAGCAAGATAAGCTTACGCAAGGTCTCTGTATTTGACACTTAGTTACGTAACTGACAGTCCCTTACGAACGATTTTCATTTCTGTACTGTAATTTTATGACATCTCGTTTTCAAATAATTTCCATATGATTTATTTCTTATAGGGTCAAATACATTTTCACACTTATTCAAAATGTTTTATATACAAAAGTAAAAGGGATACCTCACCAACATTTGTTATTGCTTAAAAACTCTTAAAAATTAATTTAATTGTGTTGATTAAATAAGTTAATTGCGGTGATTCTGACATTGATTTTATCTCAAAAATTTCCTGAAACGATAATTTTTGAAAAATATATTTTCCATGTTCCATTTCAAATATATCCTATAACTCTAATTGAACAAATGAATAATGCATAATCTTAGTAAAGATGGGATCAATATTCAATATTTCTCCTTACAACCACCACACTCATTTGTTCCATTTTCTACTGAAATGTATGATTTGCAATCACATAAACATGCATTTTTGGACTGATGGAATTCCAGCTGCTCCCTCGACTCCAAACTTTTTTTTTATCTTTCTGGATTTAACTAACCAAGGCAACAAGAACAGGTTATGCTATAGGTATCCAACCTATTCTAACCAAAGAAAAAAAGCAACTTGGAAAAAATAAAGTTTAATCTACCTTGTTTGTACTGACCCAAGGGTTTTAAGAAGACCATATCCCAACACCATAGCCTCCTCTAATTCCTAATGAAATTTCACACTCACTGTTGTTCCATTTTTCAGGAGAAAGGGTAACAGAAAAACTGTTGCAAGTATTTAGTCTATTTATTAATAATACTCTATATGCTTTCACTATGGATGCCACTTGTGATCTCTTGCTAAGTCAAAGGAACTTGGGTATTTGAGGATAGAGTTCTGTCCCACCAATGCAGCAACCATAATCTTTATCATAACATTATTAAAAAAAATAATAATAACAAATTAATTTCCTCAATAAAAGCACTAGGATTGCAGCACAGCATATTTAGTTATACCTCTGGCTATAAAATTAATTGTTAAATTATTTCTTTTTTTTTACTATGGATAGCAGATTATTTTCAATGTTTATACCTGAGTCATTCATTATTCCAAAAATAATATTTCTTATTTCACAAACCAAAAAATATTCAATTACCCAGTGTATTGATATATCTATCAAAGCAGTATATTTATTTACTTTTTCCCTTGAATGGATAGCATTGGCAGGCACCATACAGCCACTTAAAAAGCAGCATATAATAATAATAATGATAAGGATAGTGTGTCAATATTTAACTATATATATATATATATATATATATATATATATATATATATATATATATATATATATATATATATATATATCATAAAATATTTTTACATTTAAGTTCCAGAAATGAAAAAATTCACAATTTACTCAATATTACTGCAAATCTTACAACTACCGACAAATCATTATGGAAGACTACTTAAAAGCTCTTAGAATTCAAAAACTGTAATCATCCAATTCTTACCGAATCCTAAAGCCGGACAAGATCAGACAAGGAAAAAGCACAGCTTTTCAGTCAACACCTATTTTATATTTTTACTTCAAATCCTGATAACCTGAATCCCACCTTGAATGTATTGAAGCAGAACTGACTATTCCCCTCCAAATGTCCTCATACAAGACTGAAACGACAAGAAACTGCTCGACCTTTTCAGTTAATTCAACACTTCCACTAAGCTACAAACAGCTCATTTACATAATTATTATAAGGCCAATCTGGACATATTGATTTGGGGAACTCTACTAAAACATCAAATTCCTTTCGAATCCAATCCAAAATCCATCGTACAATCCTCAACTTTACGAACGAATTCATCCATAATGACCTTAATATTCGGTATGTTACTGATTTGCTGCGAATACCTCTCCTTCCATGACGAACTCCATTTTTACTGTAACCCATTAGTTTAAATCCTTTCTTCCGTTTCAATACCTGATAATCCTCTGAGGTGTCTGTAAATAAGATGGTCTCAAGAACTTGGCCGATGGGTAGCTTCTCTACAAGTCTAGTTCATGTCAATTTTCTTTTAGCCTATTTACTAGTTGTGTTATATTATACAGTTGTAAATTCAATAAACAACTTTTATTTAAATGTAAGCTAAATAGCTTTTAACAGAAATATTTTAATGGAACACTATTACAATAAGTTATACTGATGAAGTAATAATTATTTGTTTATTATTTAGTAAAAAATAATTATACACTATCATAAATATTGTAAATAAATTTTAGCTGCTGGACTTGCTATTAAGTAACAAATATTTTGAACATCCTAATCATAATTGTTTTTTTTTAAATATTTTATTGATATTTACAACTGTACATACAATATATACAACAAGTAAATGGGCTAATTTACACTTATGGGCGTGATAATGTCTTGTGAAGAAACTACCCAGTGGTAGCACTTCAAAGTCAATTTAATTAAAGTAGGTCTCGAGGCCATCGTCTTTTCAATCGCCTCGGAGGGTTGTCAAGAATAGATGGGAATGATAAGTTGCGTACAAGAGGATTCGTGTGGGTTGGGAGTTTGGAATGAAAAGAGGCGTATCTGTTTCGGGCTAGTTCTGCGACAAATGGGATATTTAGGACATTATGGATGATTTTATTAGTAACGAAATAAGGAGCATTTAGGATTTTGCGAAGGATTTTGGATTGAATACGAGAGGAATTAGATGGTTTAGTAGAGCCCCAAAGCCCGATTCCATATGTCCAGATGGGTCTGATGATGGTAACATAAATGAGCTTTTTGTAATAAATTGGAAGTTTTGAACGTGTCTAGTAAGTGTTGTAGTAATCGGTATTTACGGGCAGTTTCTTGTAGTTTAAGTCGCGTATGGGGATTCCATGTAAGATGTTTGTCAAGATGGAGACCTAGGTAACGGATTTGTTCAACAGGTATGAGTGGGGTATTATTAAAGGATACAGTGGGGAAGTCATCGGTTTGCGACGAAGGATAAAGGTAATTTGGTGGGATTTGTTAGGATTTATTTTAATCCTCCAGTTCTGACACCATTCCTCAATGGCTGTGATGTGAGACTGAAGGGTTCGGGATGCAGCGGATGGATCATTATGTACAGATAACACACAAGTGTCATCCACATAAGTTGTGAGGACAGTGGATGGATGGAGTGGAATATCAGCTGTGTATACCGTATAAAGGATGGGAATTAAGATACTACCCTGAGGTACACCTGCAGACTGAGAAAATATGGAAGAGTAGGAAAGGTTATGATTTACTTTGAAGGTTCTATTAGTGAGGTAGGAACGGATTATCAAGTAGTATGTTGCGGGAAGGAATTGACGGAGTTTATAAAGGAGTTCTGGGTGCCAGACTCGGTCGAACACTTGTTCCACATCGAGAAAAGCACCCGAATCATAATATTGAATTGGGAAATAAGTCTTATCAGTTTTTCAGAGTGAAATAAAATTCAATGTATTGTAGACTTAAAATTTTTGTTAATCAACAATACACTGACTTTCATGGAATATGACTTTTTCCTATCTTTCTACTAACTGCATAATACCATGTTCATAGAATGTCTGTAGTTCTGTAGAATGTCATTATTCAAATTGTTTGTCCTGCTGACAATAGCTCATATAAAATAATACCCATGAAATCCCACAAAATGGAATGCATGATCTTCTTTGGATGCAATCCAGGTTTTGACATTCTTCTAGGAGACCAAGATTTTCTATGGACTACATTATCATAAAATATCCTTTTTTCATCTCCTGTTACCAAGCTCTTCAAAAATGGGTCTTTTGTTCCGGTTCCATAGGGAATCACAAACATAAACGTGTGTTGCCAAGTAGACTTCGGTTAGAGAGTGAGGACTCCAACATTAAGTCTGGAAGCATAGCCAAGCTTGTGCAAATGGTTTTCTATACTTGTGTTTTTAGGGCTATAGCAATCTCTCGCACAGATTGGTTAGGATTATGATCAACAATGGCCTTAACATTGCTCGTTTTAATTTCATGTGGGCGACCTGGCCGTTGAACATCATTGATGTCAAAATTTCTTGAAGCAGTCAAAAACCTATTTTGACAGGTGTGCTTGGTTAAGGCATCATCCTCATAAAGCATCCTCAACACGCTTACTCTTTTTTAAATAATGCTACAAAATGTGTGGATAATGAATGATATTTTCTGTGCAATAGCAAACACAATACCAAGCTAGTCTCAACAAGAGTTGACAGATATAGTTGTTGACATATTACAAACAGCATCAACAATCCCCTTTAGGAATTAAATACATTAGAAAAGAAGAGTATCATAGTGATATAAAAATAAATAGAAAAACTGCAAGGACTTATTTCGCAACCCAATATAAATTCTGATCTTCAATAATAGGCTTAACATTTAATCATGTAATCTTCTACGGATTCAGTCACTACAAAAAATAAACAAGAACGTATTACTATAAATAATATTGAAGAACAAGTTAAGGATAATGAAGCTTTAAATAAGTTCATCTAAATTGCAAATGACCCAATTTATTCCATTGAAGGATAGGTTGCAGCTCTGAAGATAAAGTCAGGAGGTTCAGTAGATCATTATAATCAAAGTCTTCATAAAAAATAAATGAATTATAATAGAAAGCTATAGCTTTGTACAACTTCTTTCAGAAAATAAGTTTATTGGAAATTTTTCCTAGATCCAAACCATTATAAAGTGCTAACAGAATACAAATCATCCAGCCAAAACAAGTATCTAAGGCTTATTTTTTCAATGATACTGAATGTATTGTGTTTTCTTACCTCTAATCTGTTAAAAACTCAAAAATATAACCTTAAATTTGAGTAAAATGCAACTCAAATAATGGTAGAATATTGTTTATCTATCAACTTATTATTTTTCATCTTTATATTCAATTATTTTTTTTTTTTAACAAATGTTATAAAATTAATAAAATATTAATTTTCAATTGTCACAATGAAATGGCAATCAGCAAATAGACAGTTTTGAAATACACTTGTACTTCCAGTATAGATTGGTAATATGTACTTTTAAAATGTTCTTTTTGTAAACTGTCAACAAGCCGCTCTTAAAAGGGCAAAACTTTTAGGAAAATATAAGATAGTAAATTTTATTGATGTTATAGTATTTATTATTACAGACCCTATATATCTATTAAAAATTATTTTGATGGTTGCAGTTCAGTTTGTTTTGAGTTTCTTTTCCTTTTTGGATCTAATAATCTACCAAGTATTTAAACAATTGGTACAAATGATATTCCTGTTTGCCTTAATGGAGTAGGCAAGCCCCAAATTTAAAAAAATGATAACATAGAATTCACGTTGGGAAATTGTCCATAGTTTATTCATTTTAGTTTGAAAATCATTTTATGTCATCTTACTGGTAGTACGTATTCTTTTTTTACAAATCCATTCAATTAGCTTAATATTACTAATGATGGTAAAATATTTTCATAGTAATAAATTTACCCTTTCACCTAAATAATTTACTACTGTCTAATACTTAAATAAATAATTACACTCTAGTAAACAAAATAAATACCAGGGAAATATAGACATAAAAGTTAAAGTTAGTAAAATATAGAATATGTTGTTACAAGAAAGAAAACTTACCTTTCTTTTTTTCAATCTTAAGAGCAAGAATTGTTTGTTTTTTTTAAATAAAATAAATAAATTTGATTTTGGAATATTTAAATATTGAAACAGGCAAATATGATGAAGTAAATATTAGGAAAATTCTCAAATAACAATAGTAAGACTATCATCTCTTTTACTAAAATTTGATATCCTGAAGTCAAAAAAACAGCTAACTATAATGTTTTTTAAAGACATCATAATAAAAGAAGATCTACCAAAATAAATCCAGCAATTAAGTCTAAACTCTTTCGTTTTCTATTAGAAAAAAAAAAAAGGTAAAAAAGTATTGATGGAAATATGATGAGTTGCTCATAGATGGCCAGCTATTTTCATTACAGGAATTGCAATCAGAAAAAGAGGGGGAAAATACAAAAAAGACTAAGAGCAATGAAGAAAATTCTCTAAATAATTCTTAACCCAAAAAATGATGGGAACAAGATAAAAAATCTGGTGCGGGCAACACACGACTTTCATTTACTTCCGTTTTTAATATATTTAAAAAGAATTTTATTCAAGTACAGTAGAGAAAAAATGAGTGAAACTATTAAAGAATTAACTAAATTGAATTTATATAGAAACAGTGTTTTATTAAAAAACTATTATATTATTATCTAAAATAATCAGTTAGTTTTATGTGCATTTCATCACTCTCTATTAACTTTTAAAAGCTTGTGTATGAGATACTATTTTTTCTAAAATCTTTAGCTTTCCAACGGTATATCATACACTATGTATATTATTGCTATTATGTTCAAAAACGAAAAATTACATTAACAAATATTTTTTCTGTTGTCTCCTTTAGTTGGGTATCGAATTCATTAAATTTATATATTTACCAGTTTTCGTCAGTGGTAACAAGATAATATAGTTATTTTTAAGAATCTACAAAATTAAAGGTACTTTAGATAAAGAAAATTTAAAATATCGGCATTTAAGCCCTGTCAGACCATTTTAATCAGAATGAAACCTACATGATATTAAAGCCCATTAAATTTTACATCGATATAGCGAGTTTAATCAAAATCGTCAGAACTGTTTTTGAGAAAATCGATCGCAAAATGCCTGGTATAAAGTGCCTCTTCTGGTAAGCTCATTTTAATGAAAAAAGTTTTGTCACGTCTTGGGCATATAGTTGTCTTAAATATGAAATTTCAGTTTCATAGGACTTACCGTTTCCGCCCGGGAGTTACCTCACCACACACACAGACAACACACACACACAACACAAAACGACCTTTTTTCGGGACTTGGTTATTTGGAATCAGGGGACCCTAAAACGTGTATTTCCGTTGAAAACTGGAATTCGAAAATTTTCACGATCGCAATACTTTCCCTTACTATATATAGTAAGTGAAAGTAAAAAAGGACAACAAGTTTAGACCGCTATTTTCTCCATAATAATAAATAGTGCACGGAATAAATGTTAAATCGAACAAAGCCATGAAAACTGTAGATACAAGTGAGGAAAAATGCAATAAAAAAGAAGAAGGATTGAGCAACCTACAAACCAATCTTCTGTCATACCAAACAAAGAAACCGCACATATAGAAGGACAAAAAACTAATAAAGCAATAAGGAAGAACAGGGTGTGGTCTGGCACAGGAAAACACAAGGCAGAGGGTACTCGGTAGAGAGACACAGGCAAATCGAAGAAAAAGGCAGTGACTCCGACCTAGTCTAGGTAGGTTGGTCACTGATTACAACTAATCCTACCAAGGGAGAGGAGATACACATATTTCAGTTAATTTGTTTTATTCTATCTTTTATAAATAAGTCATAATTTGTTTTGTTTTTTAATCATTGAAAGTGTTTTAATTAAAATAAAATAAGAACTAAACTAAATTAAAAAAATTATAAAAAAAAGAAAAGTTGAAACAAACAAGAGAAAAATCTTAAGGAAAATTATGGGACCAACCAACAACAGTGAAGGAAAGTAAAGACTAAGAAGCAACTAAGAAATTTACCAGAACAATGAGCCAATAGATGATAGCATTAGAAAGAGAAGATTAAAATATTTCAGGCCCGTTCGGAGCATGGAAGGAAACTGGATGGTCAAGAAATTAGTCCACAAACTGTTTGAAATGAAAACGGCTATAACCTGGATTAAGGAAGTAAAACAAGATCTTTAACGAGCTGGAACAGATTTGGAGAAAAATTCATGAAGGGTTGTTTCCAAGTCGACCACATGAGGGTAAGAACAGGAACTAAGTGGAGGGAAAGAACAAAAATAGTGGTTTTTTGAACAGATGAAAGCTTCTTGGGAAAAGAGAAGAACAAATAACAAATTGAAATGTGCTTCAAATTAGTCTACCATCGTGATCTCCAAATGGTCTAATCGAATAATAATAATAAAAAAGTAAATATAGTAACAAAAAATGTATATATACATGTGTAAATAAAGGCTTATTCTATTTTTTTTTCTATACTGGTGTATTACTTACCCATAATATGCTTACTAATGTCATCACTATTTCATTTATCAGTTTATATCAATTCAACTTTTCATCGAAAAAAATTTAGAATTATTCTTTGTGTCGATTCAATATAGATCTCTGAAGGTCTCATTAAATAAATTAGTCTCTATAAGTGATAAATTTTACGAATGACTTATTATTGATTAAAATTTAAGAAGTCAGAAGACTATTATTTTTTAAATGTGTTGCATGTTCATTAATTTACATAGAAGGTATGGAACTGAGCTATATGTAGAATTCAAGCACCTTCCAATAAATTTGTATTTTTTGTAATTCATTATTTTTTAATAGTTTGGCAGAAACCTGAACCATCACATTCCTCATATTAATCACAAGGTCAACAATTCAATATTCAATATGATTTACAATAGTTTGAAGATCGGTTTTGTTCAATCCTTATTTTTTGACCTAGGTTTTATAACACAAAACAGCAAACTTATTCATCTCAATTCATCGTACAAAGGTAAGGTACACATAATATCATGTTTATTCTGTCAGTATTTGTTCAAGTAATCTGGGTAATGAAAATTATATTTAAGCCTATAGTATATATAATTACTGTCCACCTCATCCTCAGGCAGCCTGAACCAATGTGTGACTTGTGTAGAGTGCCTCTCTCAATAAAACATATAATTGAGAACTGCCCTAAATTCCATGCACTAATGGATAAATTTCATCCACCAAGATCGCTGAGTGTGAGCTTGAAGGAATCTAGTGAAACAATTAGTTCACTACTGAGGTTCATCAAAGAGTGTCATCTGCTCCAGGAACTATAAGGAAAAGAATAATAATAAAAAAATAATAATATTAAAATAAAATAATAAAATAAATAACTGAAAAAAAGAAAGAAAAAAAAGAGGAAAGAAGAAAAAAAATTGTAATAAATTAAATTTTAAACGATAGATAGATAAACCTTCTTAAAAAAAAATAATTACTGTAGATGTAGCAAATATTTGAAATGAGCATCATAATGCAAAAATATTTTTTTATGTAACTTCTTTTCAATATTTTAAATGTGCTTAAGTTTGTTTGTTATTGTTTGTTTATTTATTTAACGTCACTTTATGCTACTATGGCTAATCGGACGATGCTACAGTGGGAGTCCTAAATTTTGCCTATCCAGGTTTTATTACGATAGGGATCTTTAACGAGTACCTGACATCGCACAGGCTCGGGACCACCTTTTAACGTTCCCTCCGAAGGACGGCGTAACTAAGGATTTTTTACACCCATTAAAAAATCCTAGGACCACCTGCGGATTTGAATCCGTGACCTTTAGCATGGGAGGCTGTTACGCTAGCCACCCAGCTACAAGTGATCCCGTGCTTAAGTTTAGAAGAGTTTTTATATGATTCGATAGTTGTGATGCTAGAAATATTGCAGCCATTACAGTTTAAAAAAGAAAAAAAAAAACATGAAATATACTACAAGATTAGAATAAACCAAGAATATAATTTCTCTAAGGAAGCAGTAATAAGTCTCCCCTAGTGAATTCTTAGCTAACAATGTCAGAGTATTGTTGTTTTCCATTATTCCTTTTTTTTTTTAGATGCAAGTCAGGTTCATTTTATTTTGTCAGGTTTCATCACAGTGTGCAACCAGTTGCAGCTATTAACTTCACGATTACCTCTTAGCATTAGAAAACAAAATTTATTTTTTCTTTCTTTTGTGCTCTTTTAATATGATCCTTTTTCATTGAGTGAAAAATGTAGAAAAGTATAATTATTCTACATTATTTAGGAGGCAACAATAATTAGATAAAATCACAGAATGTATATCCGATTTTCTAAAATAGGATCTGATAAATAAGTTTTGAAGAGAATTAGATCTGATTTATAATCTACATTTATACTTATATGTAGAATAGTAAGAATATAGCTATAGAATATAGAAATATAGCTACTATTTCCTAAAAGTAATTTTTAAAATGGAATCATCATATAATTCTATTATAGTAAATATATATTTTTTTAATCAAATTAACTACATTCGATTAGAATATAAATATATATATATATATATATTGTCATATACCCATTTTTCTATAAAGTATACAATTATTTATTTATTTATTATTTAAATATATATTTTAGGCAGGCTAACTATTAGATACAAAATAGAATAAAAATAAAAATTAACAGCTCCAATTTGAATGTTTGTTTGTAAACATAACCTCCATTTTGGATGCAAGGGACACCCTAGGTAAAAACCCAGGTAGAAGAAAGATACCTGGTCATAGTCAGTTTTTCACTAGGGATTTGGAGAGTGTGGTGCTGAATATGATGGATCTTGGTTAGCCTGCATATTGTTTGTGTTACTTTGTAAGTTATTATTATGATTAAAAAAGTTATATAAAAGATTATGTGCCTGATTGTCAAGAACCCATAATATACCCTGAGAGTAAAATGAATAATAATTAAGTAAATATTGTGTGAAATAATTTTTTATTAAAAGAATAATTTTTTTTAAATAAGCATATTATAATATACTTATATATAATTTTTTTTTTTTTTTTTAATCTATTCTGTGAGAAAAAATTATCTGTACACTTTATTAATTTCATAATAAATAGTATTTAAATAATTAAATTACTACATTAATTTCAGTAAAATGTTTATTTATACTAAATGGGGATAAGATGCTGAGGAAACGAATTAATTTATTTTATGTTGTCCATGCATGAATTTCAATTAACCACTCGACAACAACCCTCTTTAAATTAAGTAATTAGAGACATTGTGATTTCTGGCTTTAGATGTTTCCTCAGATCCTTAATATTCGTCTGGCGATCTGATAAAGAGTTACCCTCCATTTTGGTGCGAGAAAACATAAAATTATTCCCTCTTTTTCTTCTTGCTACTTTTTATAGCACCATTATGTGTGGTTACCTTAGTGTGATAATTCCTTTCTTGTGCTAACTGTCAAATTACTTTCAATGACTTAGCTATATTCAATATTAGGGTATATTAAAGTTTTACTCATAAATTTATTCCTAATATTTATAAATTAATCTTCTTAATATGCCAGCATACTAGCCAAAAAGTAGAAACAAAGGAGAAAAAGGAAAGGGTAGTTATTTTTTAAGTTTCATTATATGTTTGCCACTGATATTCTAAATCCTCAATTTTTCCATTACTTAGTTAATATGTTTTTATTCAGTTTTAAAAAAAGGGCATTTGTTATGATTAAATATATCTGAATAATTTTCACCCATATAATTAATGTTTTGTTGGATTAATTTTAACTCAAAATAAATTGAATCTGGATCTGATAATTCAAATTTCTAATGTCAAGATGAAGAATGAATTATAATTTAAGTGTACAAGCATTTGAATAAATTTGTTTATGAATTAATATTTCATTTCATCTACTAGTACATCTGGTACTATAGAACTATAAAGGTACTATTATATACTTTTATTTAAATGAATGTTGTGATTTTGCCACATTTTAAATGTGGAGGAAATGGAGGAAACAAGAATAAAATGTATAATAGCACATACAGAAGCTGCCTTGACAAACAGTTCTTAATCCATTCACAATCCAAAGGATTGAAATTTTATCAGCAAAGATATTTAAAAGTATTCAATTATAACAACATTGTATTATAGATCCATGATAAACAGGAATTACTGGAGTTATATACCAATTCTTTGATAAGCATAGGTATGACTTTGTAATCTAAATTATTATTGAACCAAGTCATATTGCATTACAAACAAGGCTATAGTTGAGACAATCCCCTAATATCTTATAACATATTTTTTTTGTTCAGATTTAGGTTTTAATAAAAAAAGTTAGCATGTGTTAAAACCATGATCCATGATCATTGTACATGAAAACATATATATATATATATATATATATATATATATATATATATATATATATATATATATATATATATATATATATATATATATATCATATGTTAATTGTTCTTTAAAATAACAGTCGGGAAGCAAAAGAATAAGTGTCAATCATTATTTCAAGCTTTGAAAAAGTAGACAAATCATGTATAAATTATAGATAGTTATACATATTCAATAGATTCATTTTTTCTTGTAAATCCTTGTTGCTTATAATTTTTTAATGGACATTGCTGGAGAGTTTGGTTACTGATATATAAATCAGTATCACCTTTGTCTTTGTTAGTCTAGTTTGTACTATTTATACACCACTTACTCCAATTTTGTTTTCAACATTTTTTACCTGACTTTTCAAAAGCGATTTTAAGAAAAAAAATGGTTATGGATTCACTGACAGCTGCTCACATTGTTGCTTTAGCAGAAGATGGTAGAAGCCAGTGATACACCAAATATCCTTAGGCATTTCTAAGACAACTGTCTTAAGAACTATCCGACATTATTAAGAGATATGGCTAATAGACAAGAAGACCTGGTTGAGAGTGGTCAAGGGTGACAGGACCTGCAGACAGCAGATTTGTTATGCAGGCACTAAGAAGTTGTAACCAGACTTCTTCTGAGACAGCTTTGAGGCTATGATCTGCATGAGTGGCCCACCATAGCCCAGACCTTTACCCCATTGAATACACCTTGGATCAGCTGGGCCGGGCAGTTTGACAATGATTGAGGCCCACCTTTAGCCTCCAAGAGCTATGAACAGCCATCGTGAATGAGTAGGAGTTCCAATTCAATGGTAAGAAAAGATGATTTGTTTATTTAATTTAAGGTAATCATTCAGAAGACTGTTTTACTTAAATTCAGAACATTGCTATTTCTCCATTGTTTATTTTTTATTTTTTTTTTTTTTCAGTTCAATATCTTATTTTTCCCTAGAACTTTTCATGTTTCTGTTGACGTATGTTATACTCCACTAATGCTATGAAAAGTATAGCACCATAATTAAAATTTGAAGAGAAGTCTGGTATCAGATGGTCAAAGTAGATTAACCTCTTACACATTTCTGAGTAAAGTAGGGAGGGGGGAGATGAGAGAGATCAGAGAATTCATCAGTACTTTAGAACCATGTGGCCTGTTTCATGAAATTTATTACAGATGCTCCCTGATTAAAAAATCTGAGCTCAAACAAATCCCCTATCTTTTGATTAACTAAATGTTTCTGTACAACATTATATTTTTACCAAGAATCTGGCACATATTTTCAAGTACACTGATCCATCTCCTCTGTTTCTATTCAAATTGGAGCAGTAATGGAAATTATATTCAATAACAAGGCTATTTTTATTTATTTCAAATTAAATATTTTAGTATACATTTAGTTTGAATACTGATATTTGGTTGTGTTCCTAAAAAAGAAATCAGTTTAACTAACTACTTAATTGTGTTTCGTAAAGTGGAAGTGTCTAAGTCACCATATTGACCAATGAATTAGGATATTTTATGAAATAAACATTACAAACCATGAAATTATTTTGAAGCTAAATAGAAGTGAGTAGTATTATCACGTTCCTTCTAAAATTTCTCAGATGTTATAACATAAACAACAACAAATTTTGTTTTGTTTTTACTTTCACTTACTATATATAGTAAGTGAAAGTAATAATTAAATCGAACTTATTTATTAAAAAATTGATTATATTATTATCTAAAATAATCAGTTAGTTTTATCCTCTTTTCATCACTCTCTATTAACTTTTAAAAGCTTGAGTATAAGATAATATTTTTTCTAAAATCTTTAGCTTTCCAACGTTATATCATACATGTATATTACTGTTCTTAGGTTCAAAAACAAAAAATTGCATTAAAAAAATATTTGTTCTGTTTTCTCCTTTAGTTGGGTATCGAATTTATAAAATTTATAAAAATAATATTTTTTCTGTTTTCTCTTTTAGTTGGGTATCGAATTCATTCAATTTATATATTCACCTGTTTTTCATCAGTGGTAACAACATAATTTAATTATTTTTTGAATCAACAAAATTAAAGGTACTTTAGAGAAAGAAAATTTAAAATATCGGCGTTTAAGCCAGACCATTTTAATCCGAATGAAACCTAAATTATATTAAAGCCCATTAAATTTTACATCGATATAGCGAGTTTAATCAAAATCGTCGGATCCGTTTTCCAGAAAATCGAAAAAAGGGCAAAATGCGTATATTTGTTTTAAATATGAAATTTCAGTTTCATATGACTTACCGTTTCCGCCCGGGAGTTACCACACACAGACCTTTTTGCGGGACTTGGTTATTTGGACTCAGGGGACCCTAAAACGTGTATTTCCATTGAAAACTGGAATTCGAAAATTTTCACGATCGCAATACTTCCCCTTACTATATATAGTAAGTAAAAGTAATAATTAAATTGAACTTATTTATTAAAAAATTGATTATATTATTATCTAAAATAATCAGTTAGTTTTATCCTCTTTTCATCACTCTCTATTAACTTTTAAAAGCTTGAGTATAAGATAATATTTTTTCTAAAATCTTTAGCTTTCCAACGTTATATACATGTATATTACTGCTCTTAGGTAATATAGTAAGGGGAAGTATTGCGATCGTGAAAATTTTCGAATTCCAGTTTTCAACGGAAATACACGTTTTAGGATCCCTTGAGTCCAAATAACCAAGTCCCGCAAAAAGGTCTGTGTGTGTGTGTGTGTGTGTGGTAACTCCCGGGCGGAAACGGTAAGTCCTATGAAATTGAAATTTCATATTAAGACAACTATACGCCCGAGACGTGACAAAACTTTTTTCATCAAAATGAGCTTACCTGAAGAGGCTCTTTATACCATGCATTTTGCACCTTTTTTCGAATTTCTCAAAAACGGTTCCGACGATTTTGATTAAACTCGCTATATCGATGTAAAATTTGATGGGCTTTAAAATCATGTTGGGTTTATTCTGATTAAAATTGTCTGACAGGGCTTAAATGCCGATATTTTAAATTTTCTTCCCCTAAAGTACCTTTAATTTTGTAGATTCTATAAAAATAACTATATTATCTTGTTAACACTGACGAAAACAGGTAAATATATAAATTGAACGAATTCGCTACCCAACTAAAGGAGACAACAGAAAAAATATTTGTTTATGTAATTTTTCGTTTTTGAACATAGAGCAATAATATACATGTATGATATACCGTTGGAAAGCTAAAGATTTTAGAAAAAATATCATCTCATTCACAAGATTTTAAAAGTTAATAGAGAGTGATGAAATGAACATAAAACTAACTGACTATTTTAGATAATAATATAATAGATTTTTTAATGAAACACATGTTTCTATATAAATTCACTTTAATTAATTCCTTAACAGTTTCACGTATTTTTATCTCTAACCGTATTTGAAAATTCTTTCATTGATTTTAGAAATGGAGGTAAGTGAAAGTCGTGTGTTGCTCGCACCAGATTTTTTAAATCCAAATGGTCCTTTAGTCTTATTTGAAGAATTAAACAGCCTAAAAAGAATCTTGAATGAGTAAATTCTTAAATTAAGAATGGAATGAGCATTTGAAAATATATACTCATTCTAGAATCACAGTTGAATCAACCATTTTCACCAACATTTCTAACTTATGGGATGGAAACGTCTTTACCTCTTTGAATGCCTTTTGTTGGAACCTAAATACAAAGCAACACTTTGTATGACTCGAACTCAACCATTGTCAGAAGGTCGCCCCAGCTTACACTTAAATTCTGGAAACAGTGTACTTAAAGCATGAGCTGAAAGGTGGAGTACTTACTTTTTTTATTATAAAAAAAGTTTAATGTTTAAAATAAAAATCTGGTGCGGGCAACACACGACTTTCACTTGCCTCCATTTTTAAAATCAATGAAAGAATTTTCAAATACAGTTAAAGATAAAAATACGTGAAACTATTAAGGAATTAATCAAATTGAATTTATATAGAAACATGTGTTTCATTAAAAAATCTATTATATTATTATCTAAAATAATCAGTTAGTTTTATATCCTTTTCATCACTCTCTATTAACTTTTAAAAGCTTGTGTATGAGATGATATTTTTTCTAAAATCTTTCGCTTTCCAACGGTATATCATACATGTATATTACTGCTCTTATGTTCAAAAACGAAAAATTGCATTAAAAAAATATTTTTTCTGTTTTCTCCTTTAGTTGGGTATCGAATTTATTCAATTTATATATTTACTTGTTTTTCATCAGCGTTAACAAGATAATCTAGTTATTGTTATTGAATCTACAAAATTAAAGATACTTTAGGGGAAGAAAATTTAAAATATCGGCATTTAAGCCCTGTCAGACCATTTTTATCCAAATAAAACCTACATGATATTAAAGCCCATTAAATTTTACATCGATATAGCGAGTTTAATCAAAATCGTCGGAACCGTTTTCGAGAAAATCGAAAAAAGGTGCAAAATGCATGGTATAAAGTGCCTCTTCTGGTAAGCTCATTTTGATGAAAAAAGTTTTGTCACGTCTCGGGCGTATAGTTGTCTTAAATATGAAATTTCAGTTTCATAGGACTTACCGTTTCCGCCCGGGAGTTACCACACACACACACACACACAGACCTTTTTGCGGGACTTGGTTATTTGGACTCAGGGGACCCTAAAAAGTGTATTTCCGTTGAAAACTGGAATTCGAAAATTTTCACGATCGCAATACTTCCCCTTACTATATATAGTAAGTGAAAGTAAAAATGAATGAACCAACAAGAAAAGTGGTAAGAAATTTTATAATGAATCAATAGTACTTCTGGATGAGAAACGACAACAAAAATTAATAGGCCCTACTGTTCAGTCACATCAAACCTTCATAATTAAAAATATACGTGCGCCGCAATATTGAATGGCCCGAGGACCTGCAATATCTGCTGCTGATTTGGAAATAATAAACAAGGTTAGCTTCGAAATCGTAGTAATGCATACTTTATTTGTACATATCATGATCCCCAGTGGATTGATGGAGCTTGAGAATTTTTTTTTTTCTACTTTTTTCACGATTTACTTATGGTTAAATGGAATATTGTAACAACATTTTTAAAGTATAATATCTTTAGGTGCTGTTATTTTCAAGACGCAGGCTGCTGTTTAAATTGAGTTGAATCAGTTTTAACTATGGACTCTTCTAGGCTCAATGGAAATTAATTGAGCCTTTCATTCACAGAGGCATATAAAATGAGACCGTGGGGACAAAAGCTGAATCAATACGATTTATAATACTGTTTGAGCATAATGTTTGATTGGTATAATTAGAATTTCCGAATGACCACGAGACTAAAACTGTCTGATAAAACAAACTCTAAATAAAGATCCGATCACTTGCAGCCAGGGTTCTCAAGTGCCACTTACTGGTCCGATTCTAACCTCGAACAATTAATATTTATTTTTTAAAATATTAATCTCGGCACTGAAGCCTCTTGGGAAGACAAGATCCGATTCGCCTTCGGACTAGTTCCCCCACCATTACCAGTAGTGTCACGTTTAGTGTTCCCTCACAACTGTAAATATTTGCGGCTTCATGAGTGGATGATAAAATGTTAGCGCCTTTCTCATTCGATTGTAGGGTCCAAGGCTAACAATAGAATTAGAATGAGACAGCTGTCTGTTAATCGGAATCTGCATCAAATTATGTTATATTATCGAATAACATAAATCATAACGTTAAGACTAGAAATGTTTCTCCTCAATATTAAATATGATTTCAATCTTATCAACAACTTTTTATATTAATATTGACCTTCGCAGTAAAATTGAAAAAAAAAATGAATTGCTCTTTTCTTTTTTCAAACACGCAGAAGTTTTTTAAAAAATAACTTAGCCCTATTGGATCAAAAGCTGTATAAGGAGAACATTCATTAGAAATTTCAGCTTCATAGACATTACCACTTTTGAGAACAGTGATAATCTAAATGTGTGCGATAACTTTCTTTTATAGATACAGAGAAGATAAGTAGCTAATTACTCAAAGTGACGAGATGGAGATATTATAGACCTTTGGGATTATTCTGAATTAAGGTTTTATTATTCCTCATTGTATCACATTAAAAAAATGCATAAAAACACATTTCTTTTCCATCCTTTCTGCTGTTAATGCATTCGAATTGAGCTTATAATCCAGCCGTTTTTAAATCTTATAATGTTTAGGTATTGAATTTTTTTTTAAGAATTAAATCTTCGAAGCAACACACTGTCAGACTATGTCAGTCTTAATTATTACTTATTTTTTTCTACTTCCCCCTTTTTAGTCCCACTTACCTAAAGGGAAAGAATTTCGATCGTGAAAATTTTCGAATTTCAGCGTTCAACGGAAATACAAATAAATAGAATCCCCTGAGTCCAAATGACGTTAAGTCCCGAAAAAAGGTGTGTGTGTGTGTGGTAACTCCCGGGCGAAAACGAAAAGTCCTATGAAACTGAAATTTCATATTTAAGACTACTATACACCCGAGATGTTACAGCAACTTTTTCATCAAAATCAGCTAACCAGAAGAGACACTTCATACTTTAGCGTGTTGCTAATAATTTAACAATGTACACAGTTTCATACAAAACAAAGATTTATTTAATACAATGTGTATAACCTCTTTATAGATTTATTTTAATAATCCATATTAAACCATATGTTTTTTATCAATTGATAACAATTGTCAAAAAAAATATATCATTCTGAGGAAGTTAATAGTTGGTTTGCCAATGCGCCTAAAATAAATTTATAATTAGAAAAATAATGAATAATTAAACTGAAGACAATAATTGAAAATTTGGAGAAATTAAATTTATATAAAAATCAATGCTGCATTCATTGGCAAACCAACTTTACTTAACCTCTTCGGCGTCATGTGACACCGCTGCTACAATACCATACATGTTTCACCTTTCTACGATTTTCTTAAAAATGGCTTTAACGTTTTTGATTAAACTCGCTACATCGATGTGAAATTCAATGGGCTTTAATATCATGTAGGTTTTATTCTGATTGAAATAGTCTGGCATGGCTTAAATGCTGATATTTTAAATTTTCTTTCTTTAAAGTACCTTTAATTTTGTATAATATATAAAAATAACCATATCAACTTTTTAGCATTGATAAATAACGGATGAAATACTTAAGTTGAACTAATTTGATATACAACTAAAGGAGAAAAGAGTAAAAATATTTTTTTTTTATACTTTTTTGTTTTTGAACATAAAAACAGTAATATAGATGTATAATATACCGTTGGCAAGCTAATGATTTTAGAAAAATATTATCTTGTATGCGAAATAGTATAAGTTAACGGAGAGTGATGAAAAGCCGATAAAAGTAACTGCTTGTCCTAGATAATAATATAATGGAAAATTTAATAAAACACATGCTTCTATTGAAACTCAATTTAATTAATTCTTTAATAATTCATTTTTATCTCTGAATGTTTTTTTTAAATTAATTTTAACAACGAGGTAAGTGAAAGATTTTTAATTAATATAACACCTAAAAAAGCGTATTTAAACATTAAATGGTCAACAAAAACTGTTTACATATTTTTAAAAGGTAAATTTAAGAACAAACATTTTTTTATTGCTGAAATGTAATTTATACCGATATCAAAAAACAAAAATATATTTTTCTCCTTCTTATGATAGACATTAATATGACACTAATATTTATTTTCTAAGAGAGCAAATATATGGGTCATTAGAATCCAAGGTTCAGTTAGTCGCTTAACTTTAAATACAAATGCCTACATTAAACTAAATCAAAGCAAAAAATAGTTATTAACTAACATTGTATTTTTAAAATTTTTTTTTTATTCAAATAAGGAAAGTTTTTATTCACATAAAATCAAATAATCAGATTAAATAAAACATTTTTCTTCTTCGACACAGCTCACCTAATGGAGTAATAGAGAGTGTATTTATAACTTATTCATAGTTATGGTTGGTTACATGCATTAATATTTTTAATTATTTGTCATCACATAAAACAAAACTAAAATCCTGAATATCAGTTGTGTTTAATGATTCTGAAGACATCGTTGATGGTCCTTTAATTATAAATAAATTGTTTCTTAGCTACCTTTAAACTTGGACTAAAAGGAAAAAATGCTTTTCTTGCAGTGAAGGAAATTCTTTCGCAATCACACCAAGGAGTTAAGATTAACTTAAATAGTCACATTTAATTCTGTATTGAGGTATGAAACATTTTATTTGTAATAGTTACATTTAAAAAAAGAAACTCATATTTATTTTAAATATTTAAGGTTTTTTTTTTTTACAGGCGTTATATATTTAACATGTATTACTTCACCCAAGGAAGCATTAAACAAATATTTAATGGGATTTAACTGTAAATACATTAAGTAAATGTGAGTTAATCAGGAGTTTAAAAAATAAAATAAACATTACCATTACTAAATACACTTAAAATTTATTAATTTAGTGGCTGATTGTTAAACATCTAAATAACCGGATTATTAATAGGTTATCGATTTCCTAACCAAAATATAAGACATTTTTATTTTCCAACTACCAGTCTATTTATTCAGTTTAACGACTTTATATTAATTTTAGAATATCTAAATATATATTTTTTTAAGTATCAACCATGTCAGTTTTAGCAAATATTGTTTAAGTTTAAGAAAAATGTCTATCAAAAACATCGGGACCGTCACATTTACGCCGTGACTGGACGGCCTTTCCAGTTCACCTTGAAATCTCAACAGTTCCATAAACAGGTACAGCTCTTAACTTACGAGATAAACAGAACTTAGGATTTCAATCTCATAAAAAAAAAAAAGGAAACTAAATTTCAAATCTGGATGTTGTTGCTTCTTTTACATCTACACTATTAATTAAGGAAAATACCAGTAGCAACTACCTTAAATAAAAAAATAAATAAAAAAAGGTTTAAAATAAAGTATTCTGTGATGCTTCGAGATCGTTCGTACTGATAGTAACAAAAAATGAACGGCTTCAGATCGTCTGTGCCCCAGTAGTTGAAATTTACAAGTATACCTGGACCACTCGCACACAGTTCGCAATCTCGACTCAAGGTCTTTCAGAAATGCCTTACACGTGCCACCGGTTAATGGTATACAGAAACATTTTAAACGTCCATGACAAATTATGTATATATGACGGAAGCACAGATAATATATCATAAAGTAAAGTGAAAAATGTGTTATTAAATTCTAAGTAGGCACGATCCACCAAAAATCGCTGGATGCTATATTTTTAAAAACACTTTTAAAATCTTTATATATAAAAATGAATCGCCTTTTCCCTGCGTGAACACCTATATCGATTTCTCTAATTCTTTTCCTGTTATGTTGATATCAGTCAGGAGAAGGATCTGAATGAAAGAGAAAAGAGAAAAGTTACTTTTGTAGATAGGTTATTTTTTATATAATATAAAAATATGTAATATATATAAATAAGTAAATGAATATCCTTTTCCCTTGGTCATCGCATCACGCTTGAGCAAGAAGTAATAAATAAATAAAACTCATCACTAAATACAATAATACTTTTGCACCTTTTCCGTCCAAATCCTTCTTACTTCTCTCCTCTATTCAGCTGAAGTCTGATTCACAGTATGTGACATCTTCTGGCTTCTAGGTTTCAGCTTGTTATTCTGTTGTCATTGTTTTTATTACTTGCTTTTATTCGAAGTTCCTTCGAGGTCAAGTCGGTCTCGTTTTTCCTTTTAAGTGCGCTTCCGCCCCCTACACTATGTCAAAGAGAAAATCCATTGAAAATACAAAGTTGGCGATTCTCCACGAAGTGGATAAAAAAAAAGTTTTAGTCAAAATCGAAACTTGCGGAAAAAATACGGGATGTAAAAATCTGCTCTATCAACGATTATCGCTAATAAAGATAAAATCGATGGCTCCATTGCGTCCTCATATTGATGAGCAAAAAAATTAGAGGAGCAACAGATGAAATTCTGATCGCCAAGTTTTCCAATAGTTCCGAGAAATAAGGGCCACGGAACACCCATTTCATCACCTATCGTCCAGGAGAAATCAAGTCAAATAGCTAATGAATTAGGTACCTCAGGCTTTCAGTGCTCACCGGGCTGGCTTTGGCGCTTTCAGAAACGTCAAGGGATCACATCACTGGTAGTTAGCAGCGAAAAAAATTAAGTAAACCAAAGCGACATTGATAGTTGGCTGGAATGGATTTTGCCAGAGTATACAAAATATGATGCAAGAAATGTTTTTAATATGGACGAAGCTGGTGTATTTTTCAACATGTTACTCGACCGTACCTTGGAATTCAAAGAACAAAAATGTCATGGTGGAGCACAGAGCAAGGAAAGGCTCAAAGTCGTGTTTTGTTGTAATGCAGATGGTTCTGAAAAATTGAATGCATGGGTCATAGAGAAATAAAAGAATCCTAGATGTTTTAAAAACATCAACACCTTGCTACTGCGGTTCCATTATGCCAACTGCATAGGTGTTTGGATTGATGCTCAAGCTTTTCGTGATTGGATAATAAAATGTAACCTCCGCATAGCTTCTCAAGACAGGCACATCATTTTAACATTGGACAACTGTAGCGCCAATGATACAGAATGTTTAGATTTTTCCAACATGTTTGTTCTTTCCCTGCGAACTCGACCAGACGAATACAGCCACTTTACTAAGGAATATTAAAAAAATTTAAAAGTTTTTACAGGGGTATGCTTGTTCGCGATATGAGTTTATCCCCTGAAAATAATTTGACCAAACCAAAGTGGAACGTCCTATAGGCGATTAGAGCCAGAGCACTGTCTTGGTCTAAAATTTCTCTGAAACAATCTAAAACTGTTTTAGAAAGGATTGGACACCACCACTTTCGGATAGTACATTGACACAAGAAGATGAATTAGTGGAGGACCCGTCTGGATGGAATGAAGCCTGTTCCATGGTGAAGGAAACATCAGGCAGCTTTAGCGAGTACGTTAGTATTGATGACAATCTCGTAACTTAGAAGATAACAGAGGTATCAGAAGGACCAACCTCTGTAGACATCCAGTGTCATCTATTGACTCAGATGATTCCGACGTAGAACCAGTAATCCGAACGACTAAAGCAGAGATGACAAGCGTTCTTCATGTCCTGCAACGGTTCGCCGACACCACTTCCGTTCCAGAAAGGTTTGTCGGAACACTGGAGGTCATTGGCACAGATCTAATAACCTTACTCAAACCAAGACTTCAGCAAACGAAAATTGAAAGTTTTTTAAGTTCCAGGAAGATAATGTTACATTCATATTTTTTTTACTTTGTATGAATTGCTGTGATTCACACATTGTAAGTTTTTTTGTTTTTTTTTAAACTTCTTTATTTGAATCAAAACACAGACATATTACAATGCAAGTAGAAGTCACTATCCCACTAAGGCGAGCCCGATAAATTTAGTTCCTTTATAAATTTAGTATTTTGACTTATGGTTTATGTTAATCTTAAAGTATTATGTAAAATGTGAAACATGATAGATATGATATAGATGTGCCTGAAAGCGAATGATGTATTGAAAATACCTCTTTTTAACTACCTGAATTTATACAAAGACATGTATGTACATATAATATATTTTTCGGATATAACGATATTTTTATAACGAACAGAGAATTTTTTAGTCCCTTGGAGTTCGTTAAAACGAGGTTTTACTGTACATGTTATTGTTCATGATTTTATTCAAACAAATCGCTTGCTAATCCTATATTTCAATATTCTGTCTTAATGGCTGCAATGAAATAACACTTTGAAATCCATGATTGACCTGATTCCGATTTTTTTTTATCACACTACCTATTAAGATTTGAGAAGAAAATATCCTTATGTTAAGCCAATGATATTTAAAATAAACATTATCTATTGTTTGTCGGGATTTAATCTACTGATGTAGACCAATTAGAAGAGCAACAACCCATCCTACAGGTTACCAACTTTTCCTGAAAAATCAATAATTGTCGGAAAGATATGTAACTATTATTTTCAGATTTCCTACGTTATTCTGATCATGTCTACTATAAACGTAGACATTTTTTAAGAGTAAATTATCTTCATAAATATCACTTATCATCCATACTATCAACTACTAATTTTTTTTTTTCGTTTTATCTTCTACCTAAAATCGTATTAAGAATTTAACCTTACTTGTCTGTAAAGTCGGTAAATTCTGTAAATAATAATTCTGTAAACTATACAATCATTAGACTTGTATGCACTTCTTTGTGCAAGTTATCTTTTGACAAAGTGGATAGTACGTTACGGATAATAATTTTATTAATTGCAACTTTTAGGTTTAATAGTGAAATACAAGACAAAGTCCTTAAAATAGAGCAGCAGACGAAATAGTTACATAATATCGACTTTATCCTTTGCAAAAATCGTAGCAATCCCAATTACTTATCATCTTAAATGTATTAACATTTTTTATTTTTCTTGTTGTTACTGTAGAGCTCACTGATTTCCCGTTTTAATCTCAGTTTGAGGTTTTATTGTTGATTAACATTCTTAATAACTGCTATTTATAATCATAGAAATGTATTCATAATTTATACAAAGTGCATGCTTGCATCTGTATTATAGCTTTAAATGGGAAATACTTTAAGAAATATTTTGGTTTGAAAAGCTTTTTAAAAATTCTATGGATTCATTTCGAAAAACTGTGATATACCATTCACATGATTACAATAAACTTCAAGATCATCGTTCACCTAAAACTATATATATATATATATATATATATATATATATATATATATATATATATATATATATATTTTTTTTTTTTTTTTTTTTTTTTTTTAAATTAACAGCTTTCAATGTTGTTTATTTAAGTACTTCTAGTTCTGAACTTCGAAGAAGGGGCCATTTGTGGTTGCTAGCATTTACAGCCATCTAAAATCCTAAAGCCATCTATAGCCAAGGTCGCAGGTTCAAACCCGGTAGATGGCTTTAGGATTTTTTATAAGGTGTTGTTAAAGCCCGACTAGACTTTAAGTTTATTTATTATAAATTAATTGTGATTAATTCAATTTTTGGTTTAAGTTTGTAAGTAAGATTTAAAACTGAAATTAAAAGAATAAAAGAAATAATGTTTTACATTAAATGTAGCTATAAAACAGTAATAATTAAATTGTTTTTAAAAAACAATATGGTTGATGGCGTCGTATTCACACTTGACTCTCTCCTCGCTCAGTCTTTGCCCCAACAAGACCTCTTCTACATTCTTTAATTATTACACAGTGCAGTGTGTTTACTTTTACTACTGAGACAGTAAAGCCAACCCAGTCGGGCCTCTTACATACAATATACATCGCCACTGCGACCTTTTGGAAGTGCAGCGAGTGAGCCACCAACCGTCATGGAACAAAAACGGAATATCAATCGTCACCGTAAATCAGTATAAACTTTTTTTTTTTTTATTTAAGTTTTTCTTTGTTTCTCCTTTTGTTATATTTCTTTTAATTATTGATTGTTTTCTTTTATACAACACCATTTAGTTAAACTGTCCTTCATTTTGTTTATAAGTTTATTGCTATGAATGTTTTTTATTTTAATATTATTAAAAGTGTATAACAATAATTTCATTATTATTACTTTAGTTATTTATTAATTATAACTCATTATGATGTTTAATCCTTTTGAATCAGCGTCTAATCTAGGGAAGAAGGATAGTGGTTGATATTTTGACACCGCCCTTCCCCTACAGGTGTAAACATCTTTGATTATGGCGTCCTTCGAAGGGGACCTAAAATGCTGCTCTCTTGCCTATGCGATGACAGGTACTTGTTAAAGATTTCTGACCCAATTAAATCTGTGTAGGCGAAATTTAGGACTCACACTGAAGGATCGTTCGATTAGACACAGTAGCATAAAGGGACGTTGATTGAATAAACAAACAAACATTTCGAAGAAGTCTAGGCAGCATAAATCGTTAGGTCCAGTGCTGCCCAGATGCTTTGGATTGCTACACAGTATTCAGTTTATCAATCAGTATTCCTCCATCCGATTCATGTATTTATTAATTTTTCAAAATCCCTCCTATAGCAGCCTGTAATATTGACTTAAAGGAGCGGGTCGTATGTTTTAAATAGATTAAGAATTTATTGTACTTCGATTATAAACTAAATGTATAATCTATGTACTAACCTACAATTTTAAGTAACCTTTTATTTATCATATAAATATAATTCGGTACCGTTTGGATTGTCGGCAAATTCATTACTAATTATTACGACTTTTAATTTAAATTTATAAACGTTAAAGAAATGTGAATATTATTTTATTTATACAGACGTTTATTACTGGGTAATTTTTTAAAAGTTAATTAAGTTAATGTGGTTTATATCGTTAATCAAACTACTGTTAAACTTATTTTAATCAAGCTTATTATTGATCAGTGCAATTCTTGTTAAGATTAGATGTCTCTCATCTTTTCTTCTTATATAAGTTTATGTTATTTATTTATTATTATTATAAGTTTTTCATTTTATGATGTACCGGTTGTATAAAAACTAATTTTATCTAACACTGATTGGACCAGACTCCATGGCTACACTGTATTTATTATAAGTCCAAAGATAAATGAAAAATTATAAACCAAATATTAATACAGCCGTAAATATTTTTGATGATCGATTCAGGGAAGACCTTATAAAAAATATTATGATATTTCGAAAATTCATATTTCTCTTAAGTACATTAGAAAAAAATACAAAAATTATGGCCAATTTTTGCTTGCGCTATATATGGAGAATACTGAAGGCCTGATTTCAACCACGAAGAAGAGTAAGAGGAGTTAAACCAGAGGAGAGTCCAGCAGCTAAGACCTAACGTAAGAACTCTCTTATTCATCTAATATTATCTGTCATACGGTAATAAACCCTCAATAATGATCAATAACAGATGTAAATATGTTTAATTATTTAAATATATGTTAATTTCATACATTTTATCAAATTCTAATCCAATAGTGAATTGATAAACATGATATATTTGGAAAGGGACTCCAATGGATTTATATAATGCATTATGTACATACCTAATATATATATATATATATATATATATATATATATATATATATATATATATATATATATTATAGGTGGAATAGTGAGGAATCAGTCATTTTTTGAAAAGTTTTTAATTTTTGCCATAAAAAATGAATGATTCCTGACTATTCCACCTATAATAGTTTCTACAGTCGACTATACATCATCAATATATATTATATAGTATTATTATATATTAATCAATGTAGTTTTCAAAATCACCGCTGGCCTAGAAAAGTAGCGGCCGAATCTATATGTATATAGTACTTGATTACTGAAGGGACGTTTCAAAGTGAAAAATGCAGCATAATAACAGTTTGGTTTTTTGTATTTATTTAATTTTACATTTAAGTAAATATGAAGAGCGATCAGGATGGCACTATAGTAGATATCACGATACGGTGTTTATCTTTTAAAATATAAACTTTTTAAAGGCTCCGTTAGAACCCCTATGCGTTCCAGAAGGCATGTGTGACATCAATTAATTACAGAACCGTGGAAAATAACCACGAACGTACCTTTGCTATGCCTGAATAACATCAAAATAAAGCAATCAGAAAAGAATTTTGAGATAATCTGTTCTTGATCCATCCGAATTATAATTCCTTAGAGATTACCGAGCACAATAAGTTTCTATTCTGATGATAAGTCGTGAAATATTCGATAGTGAGGTCAATAACCGACATGACACCATACATTACCGACACAAACATTAGAAAACACAGGAATTCTGCCCATTTTTTTTCTATAATATTATATAAAATCCACACTATTCGCTAGGCGTTCGGCAATAAAATAATGAGAACGATAAACGTATAATCGATATAACTGGCATAGTTTAAAACATATATAACGTTTTATTCCAACATATTTCTAAACCAGTTCCTTCTCAGACTTGTAACCGATCCTTCTGCCAACATTCGACACCGTGTTTAAATACTGTTGACACACTAACAATAATAAAAATCTGGTGCGAACAACACACACCTTTCACTTACCTCCGATGTTAACAACTTCTTAAACAATTTAAGAATTTTTAAAAACAACTAAGAGATGAAAATAAATTGTTAAAGAATTAATTACGTTTAGTTTCAATGGAAACATGTATTTTATTAAATAATTTATTATTATTAAATAAATATTATTATATGCGGCAACCGGTCAGTTTTATCGGATTTTCATCACTCTCCATTAACCTTTACAATTCTATGAATAAGATGATATTTTTTCTAAAATCTTTAGCTTTCCAACAGTATATTATACATGTATATTAATCTTTTTATGTCCAAAAACTCAAAAATTGTATGAAAACTTATTTTCGCTCTTTTCTCCTTTCGTTGGATATCGAATTCCTCAACTTCTATATTTACCCGTTTTTTACCAATGCTAACAAGATGATATGTTTAATTTATTCAAATTTAAGGTAGTTCAGAGGAAGAAAATTTAAACTATCGGCATTTAAACACTGTTGGACTATTTCAATTAGAATGAAACATACATCGTATGAAAGCCCATTTAATTATTCATCGATACAGGGAGTTTAATCAAAATCGTTAAAAAGGTGAATAATGCATGGTACAAAGAGCATCTTTCGGTCAGCCGATTTTAAAAAAAAGCTGCCGTAACATCTGGGCCTATAGTTGTTTTAAATATGAAATTTCTGTTTGTTTGGACTTTCGGTTTTGCGCTAGACAAATACACACACACGGACACGCAGACACCAACCTTTTTGCGGGACTTGCTTATTTGGACTCAGGGGACCTAAAACGTGTATTTCAGTTGAAAACTGCAATTCGAAAATTTTCACGATCGTAATAATTTCCCTTATAATAATAATAATTAAATTTTCATTTATAGGTAAGTGAAAGTAAGTAGGTAGTCGACCTACCAAATCATTTATAATTTAATTCCAGCAACACATTTAAAAAATCCTGCTTCAGATAATACCTATGTTCAATGAATCATCACTTTCTTGGCTGAAATAGCTAAATAGTTGATCGACTGAGGGACAAATGGGAGGGGGAGAAGAAACAGGTTTCGATTTTTTTTTTTTTTTTTTTTTTTTTTTTTAACAGATCAGAATATAAAACAGCATTTTACCTTGCAGAATCTGGGTTAGGAGAGGGAGGAATGGTAGTATAGGAAAAGCTTTTCTCCATTGTAAAAATATAAACATGTTTTTCAGCGCATTTTAAAGTCGTGGGGAGAAAAATAAAAAATATTTATTTGCCTGTTTTTTTTTTAACCTCCTTATCATTTAATCATGATCAATCCATACACGAACTAAGTAATTAACTGTCACAACGAATAACAAAGTATCAGCACAAATAGTAACAATAAGATTATAAATATAATAATTGTGAATTATATATGTATTGTAGGATATGTAATCTGTCAATATATCAATAGGTCACTATCTTGGATAAAATATAAATCCTGAAAAGTACTCCGTATATCGACCATATTCCATAACATGTCGCGTACGTCTACAAGAAATCATTATTTATGCATTTTTCTCATAAACTCAAAATTAGAATTTTAGATGCTGCTGTTTTAGAATCAATAAAGATCTTACTTGCTTTTCGTCAGCAAGATTACGTAAGCAGTTTCTATAAAATTTATAATATCTAGAACCGTACCAAAGCGCGTGTCCACGCCCGTCCTCTCTCCTCAGCATCGAATACAAAAAAATATAAATAATAAATAAAAATTAATATTTCTTGTCTAGAAATTTTATGTGAGACAGACAAAGAAACTACAAGACGTCTTACTTTAGAAATATTAATACAAATCATTTTTGTTTCATTCAAAGTCGGGATGGCCAAGCGAGAAATCTAATTAAAGTTTAGCGAAGTTCAACATGCAACAAACTTAACTGTGTGACCGTCGTTCAGATACTATCGCTTTCGACTATCATCAATTCCTTCAGCTTACCACAATCAACTCATAACAGCCGAAAGTGTGTCAAGGTCCAAATTGAGACTGACGAACCCCATTTTTAAAATTAAACTTTCTTAACTGAGAATAATAGTTACGTTAATAGTCCTAAACTCGTATGAGAACAATCTTTAAGGCATAGGTTCATTCAATAATCTAAATTAAAAAATGTTGTAGTCGAGTGCATGTGTATGCATGTATGTGCTGCAGCATATGCCAGTTGAAAGATTAACTAAGTGTTCTCAGAACATTTTTTTTTAGTTGTTTATTTCCTTGATAAAATAAAGAGGATTTTTCTCTGTTAGGTATTTATTCCTTAGGAATGTCACCCTTTAATATCTTTAGATGCTGACATATGAATCAACCTCTTCAAGTTCAAGTAGCAAGAGAAGAAGAGGTAGGCGAAAATACTTTTTCAACTACAGAACCTGCATTATTGATCTGTGCAGCGGACCAATCACATAAACGCATTTATAGCTAAGGAAATCTCATCTTCGTCTGGGTTTGGAATTGATACAACGGTAACCAAACAGTTGACCAACTTTTGAATTAAGAGGTCGCAGATTACATATCGTTTTCTTAAAAAATAATTACTTATTTTTATACGGACCGAGCATTGTAAAAAAAGGTTCAAGAGGGAAGGTTCATCTCACTGTTTGAAGAATTATTCCTTACGTCTCGGAAAGGAGAAAACAATAGGCTGAGTACCCTTGTATTGGGGACCAACTTAGGCCTTGACCGACTGTGAGATAGATCGTGGAATGGTGACGATACCTCGTTCCTCATAATTGCGAATTGTGGTGGGACCTTAAAGGGCGTAGAAATAACAACCGAGCGGTTGGATTATTGATCGGTCTGCTTCGGTTCCAAAAGATGATCAAACATAACCGTTGACCAAGAACGATTCCTCACTGACCTTGAACACGCATACTTGGTGGGAAGAACAGTGTCTACTTCCTTCTAAAGTTCAACTTTATGTCAACATTTATCACCAAGCTGTTATATATCAAAACGTTTCATTTCAACAAGTTGTATCAATATTTATCAACACCAACCAGTTATATACAGATATTAACGTGCTATATTTAAATTTTCTATATCAATATTTATTAATATATTTGTCAATATTTATTATTATGACATAATATTCATCAACATGTTATGCTAATATTGAGCTTCACGTCTTCATTATAATTATCATTTATCACTTATACGACATTCCATACATATTTGAGGTCAAATTATTTGCCTAGTAGTACTGAGATGCCTTTATTTTCGTGAACATCGCATTTCACTCCAGGGTGGTCTTCGGGACTCACTACATTAGCATTATGAAGGTCCTTATAGCTCGAGAAACGAGTGTTAGAGTTCTAATGGTAAGGAACCGGAAAATCTACTAGTATCGATATTCCTTTTTTCTAAGAAGGAATTTTGAGACTATGGATAGGTTTAATATTATTTTGATTCGTTTTAGCATTTTTTAGTGGTGCAAGAACCTCTTGTTTGAATGGGCTGCTCTTCATATCTTGGTCTAGGATTATCCAAAAATAATCTTGTTAAGGGGTTGTGGGAATGTGCTTTCATTTCTGAGAATATTTTAGTATCAAATATATTCTCCTCGAAGCATTTGATCAAAGTTGTGTGTTTTTAAATGTATGTAATCATAGATATTTTTTATGTGTTTTTTAAATTAATTTAACGCAATAATTTCTACCCATTTTTTATTCAATTTTATTATTGAATTTTTTTTTTCTATAATATTATATAAAATCCACACTATTCGCTAGGCGTTCGGCAATAAAATAATGAGAACGATATAACCTATAATCGATATAACTGGCATAGTTTAAAACATATATAACGTTTTATTCCAACATATTTCTAAACCAGTTCCTTCTCAGACTTGTAACCGATCCTTCTGCCTACATTCCATACCTTGTTTAAATACTGTTGACACACTAACAATAATAAAAATCTGGTGCGAACAACACACACCTTTCACTTACCTCCGATGTTATAAACAATTTAAGAATTTTTAAAAACAACTAAGAGATGAAAATAAATTGTTAAAGAATTAATTACGTTTAGTTTCAATGGAAACATGTATTTTATTAAATAATCTATTATTATTAAATAAATATTTTTTATTAATTAATATAAATATTATTATTTTGATTCGTTTTAGCATTTTTTAGTGGTGCAAGAACCTCTTGTTTGAATGGGCTGCTCTTCATATCTTGGTCTAGGATTATCCAAAAATAATCTTGTTAAGGGGTTGTGGGAATGTGCTTTCATTTCTGAGAATATTTTAGTATCAAATATATTCTCCTCGAAGCATTTGATCAAAGTTGTGTGTTTTTATATGTATGTAATCATAGATATTTTTTATGTGTTTTTTAAATTAATTTAACGCAATAATTTATTAATTAATGTACAGCAGTCTGTTTCAAGGACAGAACTATTCCAACATCAGAAGAAGTACGATATTTGGGACTGTACTCAGACAAAAGACTGACATGGAGAACCCACATTAGACTTGAGCTGAACAGACGATTTGGACTGTTATTCCGTCTGCTTGGAAAACGATCAAAATTATCCGTGAATACTAAAATTACTATTTACAAAGTACTGATCAAACCCTTGTGGATATAAGGGATAATAACTGAAAATATTGCGAAAAATCGTGGATGTACCGTTTTATGCAACCAACGAATTACTTCACAAGGACTTGGACATACTCACAGTTTCAGACACAGCCACAGAATATTATAAAATATTTTACAACAGACTGACTTACAAGATGAACCATCGGCCCAAAAAATTATATCCAACACCAATCCGTACAACCCACCCCGACGACTTTTGAGACGGTGGCCTAGAGACGCCTTGATTTAACCTACTTCGGAAGTTAACATATTTGCTTATTGAAATGTTTTTTTGCAGATGGCTCATAGCAATGTAGAGAACAAACAAATACAATTGTAAATAAATAAAAATTAATTTAACGCCACTTTACGCTACTGCGGCTAATCAGACGATGCTATAGTGCGAGTCCAAAATTTTGACAAGTCAGATTTAATTAGGATAGGGATCTTTAAGAAGTACCGTAAGTAAATAAGTAGGGAGACAACAAAGTCAAGCTGTATTTACACCCTTTATAAACTCCTACAGCCGTCTGCCAGGTTTAACCCGCAACCTTGAATATAGAAGGCTGTTGTGTTGAAGCCTCTGCACCACAAGTGGACCCCTTCTCCTTCTTCCATTATGTAATATTTGCTTCGATAAATAAGGAAGTTAAATAAAGTGAGTTGATCAGTAAAACGTATTGATTGAAACCTCACTAAAACGATTAGATACTCAAGTTCATAAACGTGATACTCAGATTTGTCATGCAATTATCATTTTTCCCAATTCATTGCTGTTCTTTTATTGTTTTTACTTTTTAATATACTTTACAATTTTAATTTATCTTTTTATTGAAATGAACTTATAGAATACATGTTTACCGAAAAGTAGCCCTCTGGCCTTTGGCCACATTCCATAACATGTCAAGGACGTACTGCTTGAAAATCTGGAAATCATCATACTAGTTTTTTTTTGTTTTTTTTAGCAATAAAAAATTATATGTTCAGGTGCTGCGGTTTATAAATCAAAACATTGGTCCCAGACTATGAACAAACCATTTACCTGTAAAATAGACCCTGACTCGAAATTTTTATCTCCTCAACGAAATACTTCTTACATTAATTTTTATTACGAACTGATAAAAATACAACTTGAAAATATTAATGATAAATGTAAAAAATCAAGGTCAGGATAACCTTTTACAATGGAATGCGGGGCATGCGCAAACAATAATGTTTTATTTTTTATCCGTACCTCCTCGACAAGACTATTTCATCAGCGGAGCTCGGTACAGTACAGTTTTGACAGGGTACAGCGCATGTTATCGTGTTCAAATAGTCATACCAAAGATATCAAATGAACCTGAGATCAGTTTCAAAACTATTAAAATTAAAATCTTAAATTCTCATTTTACCGTATTTAAAAGTTTCATTACGTATTACTTGGTGTGCCCATTGAACTTTATCAATTTAGCTGATTCTAAATTGATAAAGTCGTTGTATGGTTTTTAATAAAAAAGGAGTTATGATTTTTAATTAAAAGCGTCATAAATCTATACTAATATTATAAAGCTGAAGAGTTTGTTTGTTTGTTTGAACGCGCTAATCTCAGAAACTACTGGTTCTAATTAAAAAATTCTTTTTATGTTGGATAGTCCATTTATCAAGGAAGGTTATAGGCTATATAATATCACGCTGCGACCAATAGGACCGAAGAATCAGTCGAAAATCTGGGAAAAAACGGGGAAAATTTGGGAGAAAAAAAACCTCGCTTCCCAATGATTCTAAATGATGTACCTTTTATTTTTAAACAATTCAATTTACCGTTAATTTATATTTTCCATTTAAACACGTAGGAATAGATTTACGTCGAGATCGGGTTGCGGGGAAAATCAGTATGTTCTTCTGCCACAAGAAAATAAAACTAAAAATGTCATTTACGCGGAAGTACTTTAAAATATATTCTTGTAAAAACTTCTTAATAGCAATCATAATAACAGTCATTGATGCAGACGAAGTCGCTTTAGAATATAATAAAGAAAAGGTAACATGTACTAAGAAGGTTTAAATTTGGGTGATAAAATTCCGGTTCTGGGAAACGCCAATCATTCGGTACTGTTAGGGGAAGACACGGAAACTTTACAACTAAATACAAGTGCATTAATAAAAACCGGTAAAGAAATAGGACTCGAAATAAATACCGAAAAGACAAAATATATGATTTGTAGCAGAGACGGTGGCGATCATAGTGATATTGATATATCAGGGTACACTTTTGAACACATAGAGAAATTTAAGTATTTAGGCTCAATGATAACGAGAAAAAAATAAATCCAGGAGGAAATAAAGTCCTGGTTAAAGGCGGGAAATGCGTGTTATAATTCAGTTGCGAAATTACTTAGCTTCTTTCTAAAAACTTAAAGGTTAGAATTTATAGAATTTATAATATGGGAGTGATGCAGGTGTAAGGTTTTACCGACGAATATCATTAATTCATATTTAGGTTGTCAACGGTTTGTGACGATTATTTTTTCATATTAAGTGATTAGGGGTATGACCACTTCTACTGGTTTGCTACTGTAAATTTGGCAGGAAGAAGTCAAGATCGGGCTTTAAATTATAATAAAGAGTAGCTGATAGTTGATATTTAATATAGCCAATCTTACCATAAACGCACATAAATTAATACGAAATGCAATATTCGCGAGCAAAGCTGCGTGTCACAGCTAGTAGTTAATAAAATAAGGTAGAATGAAATTAATAAGAAAATAATAATAAAGAGATTATCTTGTTTTATCTTCATATTTAAATGTTTCTTGGTATTTAATTGAGACAGTATACCAGAAAACGACTTCACACTATCTGTTCCCTGCCGGAACCAGAAAGGGAAAGTATTGTGTTTGTGAAAGCTTTAGATTTCCAGTTTTTAACGGAAATACACGTTTTAGGGTCCCCTTAGTTTCAATGACCAAGTCTCTCCAAACGGATTGTGTAGTATCTAGCACGTAATCTAAATATACCTACCATGAAAACGAAACCTTAAAATTTCATATTCAACTTTATGCCTGTGATAGTACAGCATCTTTTTCACCGAAACTGGCCAACCAGAAGAGCTACTTAATACCATGCATTAACGGCTCAAACGATTTTGATTAAAATAGTTATATTAATGTAAAATTTAATAGACTTTAATATTAGGCAGATATCGTTATGATTGAAATAGTCTGCCAGGGCTTAAACTCCGAAATGTTTTTCTTCCTCTAGAGCAACTTGAATTTTGTAGATTACTAAAAATTAACCAATTCATGTTGTTAGCGTGAACATAAAACGGGTAAAGAATTTGAATTGAACTAAATAGATTGAAACTAAATAAAAGAAGTGCAAACATATGTTTTTAAGTATTATTACTTTCACTTACAATATACAGTAAGGGAAAGTATTGCGATCGTGACAATTTTCGAATTCCAGTTTTCAACGGAAATACACGTTTTAGGGTGCCATGAGTAAAAATAACCAAGTCCCGCAAAAAGGTCTGTCTGAGTGTGTGTGTAAGACAAATATACGCCCGAGACGTTACAAAACCTTTTTAATCAAAATGAGCTTACCAGAAAAGCAACTTTATACCATGCATTTTGCACCTTTTTTCGATTTTCTCAAAAACGGTTCCGACGATTTTGATTAAACTCGCTATATCGATGTAAAATTAATAGGCTTTAATAAGATGTAGGTTTCATTTTGATTAAAACAGTCTGATTGGGCTTAAATACCGATATTTTAAATTTTCTTCTTCTAAAGTACCTTTAATTTTGTTGATTCTATAAAAATAACTATATTATCTTGTTACCACTGATGAAAAACATGTAAATTTATAAATTGAATGAATTCGATAACCAACTGAAAGAAAAAAGCTGAAAACATATTTTTTTAGTGCGTTTTTTAACTTAAGAACAGTAATATGCATGTATAATATACCGTTGGAAAGCAAAATATTATCTCATACACAAGCTTTTAAAAGTTAATAGATATTGATGAAAAGCCGATAAAACTAACTGATTATTTTAGATAATAATATAATAGCTTTTTTAATGAAGCACATGTTTCTAAAGAAATTCCATTTAACTAATTCTTTAATGGTTTCACTCATTTTTATCTCTTACTGTATTTGTAAATTCTTTAATCGGTTCTAAAAACGGAGGTAAGTGAAAGTCGTGTGTTGCCCGCACCAGATTTTTTTTTTTTTCCCGAACATAAGAATAGCAACACACATAGATAGTAAACCGTTATAAAACTAAAGATTTCATAAGAATTGTTATCATAGTAGAAATGAATATCTGCAACAATCATTTTTATACGGTTTGCATCATCTCAATTAATTTATACAACTTTTTATGTATAAATTAATGGAGAGTGATCAAATTAAGTGGTTGTTGTAGATAATAATTTTCATCGTTAGATAATTTAAACTAAAACAAATGTTTCATTCGAAACTCTATGTAATTCTTTGAACTCTTTTCAACTCTAACTTCATTTAATACTTCATAACTTAATTTTTAATATTCTAGTGCGGGCAACACACGGCTTTCACTTGCCTGCGTTGTTAAAATAAATTCAAGTATTTTTAAATACCTTTAGAGATAACAAAAAATCTGGTGCGGGCAACACACGACTTTCACTCACCTCTGTTGTTAAAATCAAATTATGTATTTTTAAATACATTTAGATACGAAAATAAATTCTAAAATAAATAATTACTTAGAGTGTCAATAAAAACATGTGTTTTATTAAATAATCTATTTTAATATTATCTACGACAATCAGTTAGTTTTATCGGCTTTTCATCACTTTCCATTTACTTCTTTAATTTTGAGTATAGGATAATATTTTTTCTAAAATCTTTAGCTTTCAAACGGTATATTATACACCTATATTCCTGTTTTTTGTGTTGGAAAACACAAAAATTGCATTACAAAATATGTTTGCTCTTTTCTTCTTTAGTTAATTTTTAAATTCGTTCAACTTGTATATTTAGCTGTTTTTTAGCAATTCTAATCAGATGGTATGGTTAATTTATTCAAATCTACAAAATTGAAGGTAGTTCAGAGGAAGAAATTTCAAAATATCGGCATTTAAGACCTGTCAGACTGTTTCAATCAGAATCAGACTTACATGATATTAAAGCCTATCAAATTTTACATCGATATATAGAATTTAATCAAAATCGTTATAATTGTTCTGGTATAAAGAAGTTCTTCTGGTTAGCTGCTTTTAATGAAAAGGTTTCTGTAACATCTCGGGGGTCTAGTTGTCTTAAACATATTCAGTTTCGTAGGACTTTTCACTTTCGCCCAGGAGTTACCACACACCCACTCATACACTCCCTCCTTTTTGGACTCGGGGGATCCTAAAACGTGTATTTATGATGAAAACTCGAATTCGAAAATATTCTCGATCGCAATACTTTCCCTTACTATATATTTCATATATAGGTAAGTGAAAGTCGGGAGTTACGCGCACAGATTTCTTTTGATATATATTATTAATACTATATTTAATTATTTTTATTTTGTTTTTAACGGAAAAATACAAATTTCTGATGATGGCCTCGAGCCTGATTCAATTAAACACTGTAGTTTGTAGTTACCACTGGGTAGTTTTTTCACAAGCCTGAATCAAGCTCGTATGATTGATGATAACATTTACTTAATTACTGAATAACATTTACTTAATAATAACATTTACACATTTAATAACATTTAACATTTAACATTTAATATTTAAAACATTTAACATTAATTTAATTTAACATTTTAAAACATTTAACATTTAATTTAATTTAACATTTAAAACATTTAACATTTAATAACATTTACTTAATTACTGAATCAAGCTCGTATGATTAATGATAACATTTACTTAATTTTTTTTCTTTTGGATACAGTTGTAAATTTTATTAAAATAAATTTTTAAAAGTGTTTGTATTAACTTCGGTAGCGGCGTGGTGTAGTGGATAGAGCGCTAGTCTACTGTGCTCCGGATCCTGGGTTCGAATCCCGGCTGTGGCAGAATATTATTTATTCTTTTATTTCAGCCGGGGGCGATCCTGGGGTATGAAGACCCTCCTGAGGCAGACCCAGCCTCTATACAGTGGGTACCTAAAAATGGGGTAAATACCTAGCGGCTGAGAGTGATCTCGGCCGAATCTCTATATGTACTGAGCCCAAGACTCTTCATGGATTGTAGTGGTACAGGTTTTTTTTTTTGGTTTTTTTTTTGTTATTAACTTCGTTTAATTGTACAGAATTGTTGGTTACATGTTACACCTCGATTTTTAGTTGTCTTTGATGCTGATCTTGCAAAATGGGAATCTAATGAGGTTATTAATCAAACATACTACTTTTTCTGATTTCAAACTTAAATTATTTTGGATCTTGTGAGGTAGTAAATTGCAATATCGAAGTAATATAACTTTCAGCCGCTAAATTTTAAATGGTTCCTTTGACTCCTATTACGAAATATCCTCCTAAAGTTGAATATTATTAATAATATCATACATCTATTTTGTACTAAATAAAGATTTTCAAACATGAATGACCACTCCTAGACAGATAACCTATGAGTGTGCCTACATATTAAAAAAATAAGTTAGGGGACTCATGTACTGTGCTCTTGAGATGTGATTGGTACTTTAATTTATAGAGTAGCTGATATCGGTATGTATTATATTGCTCCGTAATTACAGTTTTTAAATAGCGAGGACAAGTGTGAGAAACATTTTGTTTTGACAATCACGATATTTTTCTTCCATATTCTATTACAATATTTAAAGTCTGCTGTGTAATCATCAGTAAATTCCTATATTCCTACTGCATGTATGTACTACCAAATAAATAAATAATACGCAACACGGACGTAGTTTTATTATCGTTGGCAAAGCTATTGTTGTGTAAATGTTTCCTTTTTATCTCAGGTATCATTGTTTATACTTCTTATTTTTCCCTAAAATAGACTAGAGATTATTGCAATGTATAAAAGGGAGGAAGGGATACATTTTATTTATGTTTCATAAACCCTTATGATTTTTGGAATAGAATTATGTTAAAATGTCTCATAAATGCTTGTTTTTTTGTTGTTGTTTTTTCATGTTTTCTACTTTAATCAAAAATGTACTTGGTCTAAGTTAACAAGTGCCTTTTGGATTTTCTCAAGTTTCATTTCTCACTCTGATTATTTAGCGAAATTAAAAAGCTACATCTAATTGAGTATTGCCATAATTCGTATGTGAATAAATTTAACTACACTTGAAATGAATATAGTAAACAGAACATTATTACTATAATATTATAGGTGGAATTTTCAGGAATTAGTCATTTTTTGAAAAGTTTTTAATTTTGCCAACGTTTCGGCTCAAGCTTAAACTGTTTATTGAGTTTATGCTTTGACATGGCTCAGTAATGGCCTGATAATGGCTCACAAGCTTGAGCCGAAACGTTGGCAAAATTAAAAACTTTTCAAAAAATGACTGATTCCTGACTATTCCACCAATAATAGTTTCTACAGTCGACTATACATCCTCAATATAGAACATTATTACTCTTTTAAAAAAACAGATTTAATAAAAAAAAAAAAGGTATTTTTTTCTTATATATTGGTTTCCTGATTTTATGTATAAACAGGTTAGTTTTTAAATTTTAATGGCACAAAACATCGCCTCATATCGAGTCATCAGTGCCAGACATATACACGTATTCATTTTAAAAGATTAATTTAAAATAAATAATATTAGCTTATTATTTATTTTCAATTAATCTCCAAGCTATGGAGATGCGCTACTTGGGGAAAGTTGAAGGTAAGACGAAGAGAGACAAAATAGAAAATACCATGATAAGATTAAACCTTGATGTGAGATCGGCCGAGGATGTTGAAGAAATTCAGCTAAGATGGTACGGACATATATCTCAAGAATGTCGGAGGGTCGCGTGGCAAAAGCAACGTATGAGGCGAAAGTAGAGGGAAGGAGACCAAGAGGAAGACTTGGGAGGATGGGATCAGAAAGGCTTGCAGAAAAAGAGATATAGATTGGAGATCAGCGAGAGAAATGGCGCAGAATAGGAATGCCTGGATCAGCCACTACAAGCGACCCCCCTCACACTGCTGTAGTGGGAGAGAGGAAAGATGAAGAAGAAGAAGAATATTAGCTAAAATAGCAGATATTAATAATAATAAATAAATAATAAAAATAGCCATTAGCCAAATTGAATGATATAAATATATGTTTTCTTGAGATAAATGAATGTTTGATAATATGCAATGAAAAAAACAAAAACAATAATAAATAAAATAAAAAATTATAATAGTGATAATATTCTTTATTAGAGGACGCGCGAGGACTGATGGTGTGCCCTACCTGGGAGTGTAAGGGCCTCTTTAGCAGCCTTATCTGCCATTTCATTTCCTGTCATCCCCATATGAACTGGTATCCACATATAATGGATTCTTTTTTCCTCCTCAGCTGTTGATTTGGTTAATTCCAGGATTCTTAAAATTCCTGGATAGCTGGAAGTATAATCAGGTTTCATCTATCAATATCTTTTATTAAGCCGGTAATTTCTATTGTTATAATTATATTTTCGTTTATTCCATTTTCTTAATAGGTCTCAATAGAAAAATGATTACTTGGGAGCTGATCCAAATCATATTGAGACAAACAAAAGCAAAATAACTATTCAAATAAAATATAAAACTAAAAAACTTCGCAAGTGGCAAATAACTGACTTAATGTATTTTTAATTTTGTTTGAGTATCACAAATGATAATGATTAATTTTATTAAGGCAGATAATGCTGCACGTGTTGCTATTATCCTCAATACAATCCTTTAGATTCCACAATTACTGATATTGCATCCAAAATGATTATTATCAAACGTCACAGGTCAATAATAAAATACTCTTTAATCTCCTTCTTCTCTCTATATAAAATTATAACGCAATTTCGGTTTCCGGACGGTTTTGAAACGGTTTTCCCCATCATTTAGGGCATTCTTTGCTTTAGATTTATAAGTAAACTAAATAGCATTTATTTAAACGGGAAAAAATATATTTTCTGTAACCGTCATCATAAAAGTATTTGTGAAATATTAGTAGTGATATAGACATATAATATACCGTTGTAAAGATCAAGATTATAGAAATATTATTATGCAATAAAAGAAATCGTACAAGTTAAGATAAAGTTGTTATAATTCCACAAGGGTCTAGCGTTGTCTTGGTGGAATAGCACTCCTTTCCAATTCGACAACTCTGGCCGTTTCTCTTCAATCGATCTAACTGGGACCAATAAAAGTCGGTATTTATAGTTCGGTTTGGTGGAATGATCTCAAAATGTATGGATCCCTTCCAATCCCTCCAAATACTGAGCATCACCTTTCTTGGATGCAAGCCGGCGTTTAGTGTTGAGAGCGGCGTCGTTCCAATCAACCCCAGAGATTTTTTCGGCTGGTGTTGATGTAGAGAATCAATTTTTTGTCACTAGTAAGAACTCGTTTCAAAAATGGATCCCCCACGTTTTTTTTTTTTTTTTTTTCAGCATCAAATCACAACATGAAATCCTTTCAATCAGGTTCCTTTCACTGCGCTCATGGAGAACCCAAACGTCTGTTATTCATTTCTAGTAGACAAAATAAAAGGTAAATTTTATTTTAATAATCTCTACGAACTTTTCGGACAATCCAATATAAGTGTACTATATCGTTGGAAAGGTTTTAGACAGAAGCAAATGTTAGAATTTGTCCAAGTAGAATTAAATGTAGAGTGACGAATAAATAATAGTCTTGATTATTGTTGTAATTAATAACTTCCAGATGTTTCTTTGGAAACTAAATTGAATTTCTAACAAAACCTTTACTATTACTTTAACTACTAATCATGGATTTTCTAATATTACATGTAAAGAACTCAGTGAAGGCGATACGCGCACCAGACTTTTTATTAGTCGAACAAAGCCTCATAAATAATAACCAACAATATAACAGAAGTTCAGATAATTGAAACTCAATCCGATATTGAAAGTAACGGGTATTGACTTCAAGGTGAAACGGAATAAAATTATTTATAGTGAACACATATATTAACACTACTGCCACTAGTCCGCAAAAAATTAACTTAATTTATAAAACACGTGTTAGCTGCTGAAATATAAATGAAGTTCTCACTTTTACTTTTACTTGGCTATATATAGTAAGGTATCATTAACCCCTCTTTAAATATTAAATATCAATAACTTATTAATATTACATAGTTTGGTGGATGTTTTCAATTAGTTCACTCTGTGTCATTAAGCTTTCGTAAATCAAATATGACTCCAAAAATTATTTGACCTAAAAAAGCAAAGAATAAAAATAAAGTGTAATATAACTGTAATATTGCAATACATCAAATCAATTATATTACAGAGATGATTAGGCTCAGTTTAGATTTGCTTAAATCATTAATGATTAGTACAGTTATAAAAAGATAACTTAAGAAAACAAAAGCCGAACTCGAGTGACTACAGGAATTATTATAAGTACGTACCGCGTATGAGTAATATCTACCGGCTACTATGCAATATTTGGTAGGAATGTCTCAATTTTTCCCAGCATAGCCTGCGTCAGCCATTTTTTTTAATTTCACTTACTATATATAGTAAGGGGAAGTATTACGATCGTGAAAATTTTCGAATTCTAGTTTTCAACGGAAATACACTTTTTAGGGTCCCCTGAGTCCAAATAACCAAGTCCCGCAAAAAGGTCTGTGTGTGTGTGTGGTAACTCCCGGGCGGAAACGGTAAGTCCTATGAAACTGAAATTTCATATTTAATACAACTATACGCCCGAGACGTGACAAAACTTTTTTCATCAAAATGAGCCTACCAGAAGAGGCACTTTATACCATGCATTTTGCACCTTTTTTTCAATTTTCTCGAAAACGGTTCCGACGATTTTGATTAAACTCGCTATATCGATGTAAAAATTAATGGGCTTTAATATCATGTAGGTTTTATTTGGATAAAAATGGTCTGACAGGGCTTAAATGCCGATATTTTAAATTTTCTTCCCCTAAAGTACCTTTAATTTTGTAGATTCAATAATAATAACTAGATTATCTTGTTAACGCTGATGAAAAACCGGTAAATATATAAATTGAATAAATTCGATACCCAACTAAAGGAGAAAACAGAAAAAATATTTTTTTAATGCAATTTTTCGTTTTTGAACATAAGAGCAGTAATATGCATGTATGACATACTGTTGGAAAGCTAAAGATTTTAGAAAGAATATCATTTCATTCACAAGATTTTAAAAGTTAATAGAGAGTGATGAAATGAACATAAAACTAACTGATTATTTTAGATAATAATATAATTGATTTTTGAATCAAACACATGTTTCTATAGAAATTTAATTTAATTAATTCCTTAATAATTTCACGTATTTTTATCTCTAACTGTATTTGAAAATTCTTTCATTGTTTTTAAAAATGGAGGTAAGTGAAAGTCGTGTGTTGCCCGCACCAGATTTTTTTCATTACATTATGAAAAATGCATTGGAATTCATGTATTTTTATGTAAGCAGCATACTACAGATAGTACTTAGGAACTGACAATGAGACCTTATTATTAATGTACCTTATATTTGTTCCGAGAGTTGTTGGATAAGTAAGTACTTTGAAATAGTGTTATTTGTTCCATTAGTTTTTTTTATTTTGACTTACCTATACATGAAATACATAGTAAAGGAAAGTATTGCGATCGTGGAAATTTTCGGATTCCGCTTTTTAACGGAAATAACCGTTTTAGGGTTCCCTGAATCCAAATAAACAAGTCGCGCGAAAAGGTCTGTGTGTGTGTCAAAAAAAGCTCAGATGATTTTGAGTAAAATCGCAATATCGATGTAAAATATAACATCCGTGTGTGTGGTAAGTCTATCACAATAACGAAAAGTCGTACGTAACTGAAATTTCATATTTGAGACAACTATACGCCCGAGATGTTACAGCAACTTTTTCAATAAAATTGGCAAAAATATCAAGTACTACTTCATACCATGCATTTTACATCATAATGCCCAAATATTATGATAGTAAGAAGAACTCTTACTATACTAACCACTGAACTCCTATTTATTCAAAACCAAAAATTAAACAAAAACTGCATAGGTGCACATATCTTATTAAATCCATATGGAATTAAATCTAGCTAAAAAGACTCACTTTCAAAAACTACGAACTTTCAATCAAACATTTTAAGATACCAACATATCTGCATCTCAATGGTATGTAAACAACAAAATCGAACATACTAACAACCCTGCAATAAACTAACATATACGTACTCTTCATTCTGTTTTTTAGATCAACTTGGAGTTACAAAATAACAGATAAATGAAATGAGCAAGCAGAAATGTTTGTTAGAAGGAGGCTAAAAGGAGCTAGAAAGGAGATCTTTGCTGAGTTTTCAGACGATTCAAGCCCAGAATGGTGCGCCGTCGTGGACTAACCTTCTCCATTCCGAACACGTCCCCATTACCAAATCCCATCAGCACTATCGCTTATGCCGTTACTTCAGATATACAAATATTAATAAATTGATAATTTTTGTTTTTGTCATATGCAATATATAAATATTTAATTGATGCTATTGAAAAAATGATAAATTCAAGACTCGTTGATTTATTATCATCCTTCAATTCAATGCAAACCCTCATTCACTTTTCCTCCTTTCGAATTTCGAGGCCCGTTAAATCGAAATATGGATATTTGCGGAACTGGGTCAGTTCACCTCAAATGCTGGATTTTGAATTGGTGAAATGGACCAAGGAGTTTTATCACCCACTCTTCCGATTCGTAGATTTTGGTAACACTCCTAGCCAATGTTACTGCAATCTTTATGAGCTTCAATTTAGCGTTTAAAAAAAAAATGAAATATTTACAACTGAAGCAGTATTTTCTAGCATAATATTTGGAGGGGTATATAGACATTTTTGAACTTACTTAGTGATAAGTTAATATTAAAATTCAAGGAAATTTTTTGGGGGTTTAATATAATGAAATCAGCTCTAACTGTCGCCTGTTTCAGTCATCTCCCCAATTTTTATTTTGGGTCTTTCTGAGCCTTGAAAAACACTACTGTTCACGCCATATGTTACGGCCTGATAAGGTTTTTATAGTTTTTCAATCGAAAAATGATAAGTTTATAATTTTTATGATATTTATAATAAGATCATTTTTTTTGTTTAAATCTTTATTTTTTAATTTCTTTTTAAAATAGTTATTTTAAATATAATTAAAAGTTTTTAAACGAGAGCAGTAGAAGAGAAAGACAGAAGACGATCGTACTTCAATTGTTTTTTGACTGCCTCGTGGCAAGTCGAGTCTTAAGCTAGCGTCTGAGCGGTGAAGATGTGCCGTATATAGACCCAAGATTCCTCTCAACGTTTGAACGTTTGGAAACGAATTTCTTCATCTTCTCATCGTTCACCTTAGAACTTGGAAGAGCCGCCTTGCGGTCATTTTCAACACCCAAGAGAACTTCGTCCAAGCCGCCCTGCGGTAATTTTCTTCAATACTCAAGACGACTTCGTTCAAGCCGCCCTGCGGTCGTTTTCTTCAACACTCAACTGGACATCTTTACGTGAATATAACCTATCTTTATCCATTAATGGAACATTTAATTTCTTAATTCTTGTTCAAGAAACAGTTTAGTTTGATAACTATTTTTTTTACATCTTTTAGCATTAATTAAGTTAAGTTTGTTTCTTCTATTTTTACAATATTTTAATTAGGTTTATTTTGTTTCCTACATTTTCTTACAGCTGTTTAATTATAATTAGGTTAATTTTTCTTATATAAATTTATTAGGTTAATTTGTTTCTTATCATCCTTATATGTATTTCAGTGTATTAAATGTATTGTGATTCGTCGTTTGCTTTCATTATTTTTATTTATTTTAAATCTATACAGTCCACTTATTTATTTCAATAGAACCACCCTCAATTTTGAGTTGTCACTTGGAAGTACTATTCTTTCACGGATAGCCCAGCGTATACAACCACCTAACGGTAATAATTTTGGTAACAATCATAGAGAACCACAAATAACTGATATTAGGAAATAATTTTGAACATGAATCCTGAAAATGATTCTGTGCCCTCTAAATGTTCATTTAAACAAATAATTAAATATAAGTCTAATATAAACAGTTCAAAACATTACTCTGCATTTTTCTTGCATGAATTGTACATGTTTCTCTTCAAATAGATCATGACATCAGTTTTTTTTTTTTTTTTTTTTTTTTTTTCTAAGCCCCATGGGAGTTGGGGGTTGAAAATCAGAAATAGAGGAAGGAATATGGGATCTCTTTTTCTGCATTACATGCATTATAAGAGGGGAGGAGGATACAAAAATTTTCGGTATATGGGAGCGATGGGAGTCACGTCTAGTGATGGGGCTCACTAGTCTTTCTGAGTCAGTTAGTCAAAGTGACATCAGTTATTCTCAATCATTCATTTTATTTAGCATTAAATTCTTGAAAATAAAACTATGAAGACAATGTTTGTAAATTTTTGATAATATAACTTTCAAACACTGAATAACAATCAAGTGAAGTGAAATCAGACATTTTAAGGGAAATGAACCAACCTCTAATTCGAAATTAAAACTAATGATAAAATATATATTCGGCTTTTTTTAATAGTGATTTCAATAAAAAAATTAAATTCTTGTAAATATTTTTAATCAATTATATATAACCCATTTTAATCTATTATTAAGGTGATTTATTGATTCCGTCGTCCCAGAACCTCTCAGAACGACCCGAGAGCTTTGCGCCTTCCAAGTCAAAATTTCTCGTTCTAACCACTAACGGACAGTGTTTCTCCTAAGGTATCATCGCCATACAGACAGCAAATTTTGTCTATACCACCTGTGTTGCGGATTTTCCATTTCGGAAATAAAAAATCATTAGTTGACGAAAAAATTTTTTCTCTTCCGATTTGAGCAAGCAAAATACCACTTAAAGATAAGAAATCTCGGTTGAAACTGATGCATAAAATCATCTTGACTAATCCTTTATTAGAATATGTAAACATTATTGTCCTAGTAATTTTACTAATGTAATGTAAACATGATTTTATAAACACAGAGAGGATTAAATTGAAACATTGAACTTATTTCAACCCAAATATTATTATATAACATATGAACCCCCGCCCCCTCCCGAAAAAAATATATAAACTTAATTTTTCTTAATTTTTTTTTAATTCATAACTGTTTTCAGATTGGTCTATCGAGACAAATATAGACCTTAATAACCAAGTAAGTCTATTGCATTATTATAATGATTACCGGTCTCTGTTAAAATGTTTCAATTTACATAATGACTCTACAGCTTAAAACGTATTAGATAGGTAATTAAAGTTTTTGATAGTTTTTCAATTCTTTTTTATTTCAAAATTATTCTCATTGGATTTATTATTAAACATAATCAGTGTTAACTTTCAGAGATTTGGGATAACAATAAATAAACTACTGTACTCATTTATTCATTATTTTATTCGACTTATGAGTTTCCTTATTGTTTCTATCCCTTGATTACAATAATATATCCCAGATTGATTATAGTTAGTAACAATTACTCGATACTTTCTCTTTTTGCTGCGCAATCACGTCGTCCTTGGCTAGATTGCTATCGACCTCTCTTGTATCATAGAGGCTGGGAGAGCTATAGTCGATCCATTACAAAAAAATAATAATAAAATATTACTTTCACTTAACTACATAGCAATGGGAGTGTTTATGATCATGAAAATTTTCGCACCCGAGTATTCAACAGGAAAATTCGTTTTAAGACCCCGAAGTGAGTAGGTGGTTTCAGCCTAGTTACGAAACAAAAACATAGAAATATCCAAGCAGGAGTTGAATGACGAATTTTTAACAGTTCTTTGTGCTTATTTTACATCTCTCATTATTAGTAATAATACAAGTTAACAAATATAAATATCATATTAGGATTTTGATCAAGTTTGGCATCCAGGCCTGATGTACAAACTCCGTCAATTCCTCTCTCCAGCACAATTCCTATTAATTCGTTCCTACCTCACCGATAGAACCTATAAAGTTAACCATAACCTTTCTTACTCAGTCCGCCGGTTTATCTCAAGGTTATATCTTGGGCTCTATCCTTTATACGGTATATACATCTAATATCCCCATCCATCCTAGCACTGTCCTCACTACGTATGCTGATAACATATCTGTACAATGATAAACATTATAAACATAATAAACAATGACCCAACTGTCGCTTCACAAAACCTTCAGTCACACGTAGACTCCATTGAAGAGTGGTGTCAGAAATGGAGAATTATAATCAATCCCATCAAATCACGTTTACCCTTTGTCGCAAACCTATAATCTTCTATATTCTTTCGTAACATCACACTAATTCCTGTTGAACAGATCCGCTATCTTCACAAACGTCTTACTTGGAATCGTCACACTAGACTGAAAAGACAAGATACGTGAAGATACCAATCGTTACAACTTTTACTTCACAAAAGTTCAAAACTTTCCATCGACTACAAAAAGCTAATTAATATAGCCATCATTAGACCTGATTGGACATTTGATATTGAGGTATGGGGTTCCACCAAGCCATCAAATTCCTCCCGTAACCAATCTTTGCAATCCAAAATCCTCCGAAAGATCCAAAAAGCTCCTTATTTTGTCACCAATAAAACTATCCATAAAGATCTGAATATCCCATTAATTGTAGACTTAGCCAGAATTAGATATACCTTTAATCCCAAACTACCAGCCCACTCAAACCCGCTTGTCAGTATCCTCTCATCTCCATCTATTCCCGATAATCCTCTGAGGCGCCTGAAAAGACGGTGACCTCGATACCCGCTAATGAAATAAACATAAAAAGCGCTATCGCTGGTTAGCTTCTTCACAAGATTTTATCAAGCAAATTGTTACTTTTTTCACATTAACTAGTTATATATATTCCTATACAGTTGTAAATTTCAATTAATAAATACATTTTAAAAAAATATCATATTAATATTTACTTCAAAAAAATATTATCAACATACAAAGCCGTCGAAGGTGACGAAAACAGCATAAGTTAGAGTGATTGTTGTAGGTAATAATTTATATTGGTATATCATTACATATGAAAAAATTGTTCATCGTTACTGTACGGTATTTTTACTTTATCTTATACTATGTGAATAAGTAAGAGAAACTGTTGGGAAAAATTTTAGAATTCCAGTTTTCCCAGGAAATACACGTTTTAGACCACCCTGAGTCGAAATGACCAAGTCCCGCAAAAAGAGTCTTTTAATTTGTATAATACTGAAATTTTATATTATAGAAGCGTATATACCTGAGATGTTACAGCAACTTTTTCATCAAAATCGGCCAACCAGGAGAGCCACTTTATATTTTGCACCATTTTAAGATTTTTTCAATAAAGGCTCAAACGATTTTGATTAAACTTGCTATACCGATGTAAAATTTAATTGGTTTCATGTAGGTTTCCTTCTGAGTGGAATAGTCTGACATGACTTAAATGCTGAATATTTTAATTTTCTTTCTCTAAAGTACCTTTCATTTTGTAGATTCTAAAAAGTAGCCATGTCATATTGCTAACATTGATAAAAAACGTGCAAATGTATAAGTTTAACGAATTTGAAATCCAACTAAAGAAGAAAATAGCAAAAATATATAACTTATTCACGAAATCGTAAATGGAGATTGAAGAAAAGCCGATAAAACTAACTAATTGTCTGTAAAAATAATGTAAGTAGATTACTTAATAAAACGCATGATTCTATTTAAATTCAATGTAATTAATTAATTATTTAACTACATATTTTCATCTCTAACTGTATTTAAAAAATCTGGTACGGGCAACACACGATTTCACTTACCTCCATTTTAAAAATCAAATGAAAGAATTTTCAAAAACATTAGAGTTAAAAATACGTGAAAATATTAAAGAATTAATTAAATTGAATTTATATAAAAAACATGTATTTTATTAAAAAAATCTATGATATTATTATCTAAAATAATCAGTTAGTTTTATGTTCATTTCATCACTCTCTATTAACTTTTAAAAGCTTGTGTATGAGATAATATTTTTTCTAAAAGCTTTAGCTTTCCAACGGTATATCATACATGTTTATTACTACTCTTATGTTAAAAAACGAAAAATTGCATTAAAAAAATATTTTTTCTCTTTTCTCCTTTAGTTTGGGTATCGAATTTATTCAATTTATATATTTACCGGTTTTTCATCAGTTTAACAAGATAATCTAGTTATTATCTAGTTATTATTGAATCTACAAATTAAGGTACTTTTGGGGGAAGAAAATGTAAAATGTCGGCATTTAAGCCCTGTCAGACCATTTTAATCAGAATGAAACCTACAATGATATTAAAGCTTATTAAATTTTACATCGATATAGCGAGTTTAATCAAAATCGTCGGAACCGTTTTTGAGAAAATCGAAAAAAGGTGCAAAATGCATAGTATAAAGTGCCTCTTCTGGTAAGCTCATTTTTATGAAAAAAGTTTTGTCACGTCTCGGGCGTATAGTTGTCTTAAATATGAAATTTCAGTTTTCATAGGACTTACCGTTTCCGCCTGGGAGTTGCTACACACACACATCACACAGACATTTTTGCGGGACTTTGTTATTTGGACTCAGGGACCCTAAAACGTCTAATTTCGTTGAAAACTGGAATTCGAAAATTTTCACGATCGCAATACTTTCCCTAAAAAATTCTGGAATCGATTTTAAAAACAGGGATAAGTGGAAGTCGTGTGTTGCGCTTACCAGATTTTTTTCAATAATTTAATTTTACTTTAAACTTACTTAAAAATTTATTCCAAGCGAATGAAAGTTTCATGATGCGTGCAACAGTTTAATATTTCATAACTTTGTATTTATTTATCCTTAACACATTTACTAATGGTTGATTATTAATTACTTTGAAGAAAGCGAAAATTTATCTCAAGATACATTTTTTAGAGTTATTTGATATATGAAAAAAATCTGCTACCATAATCATTTTTATGTGATTTAAACGATATTGATAGAAACTGTTTTTATTGTCTTCTTATACAACATAAGGTTTTAAAAGAAGTATAAAGCAATCTCACCATTTTCTTCTCACAGCATCCCTAATAACATAACACGATGCACACTGGGAAACTATGACCGATGGGAAACCTGGACTGAATTCCAACAAGACATAGAAGTCCCAATGTTTTGAAATTGAGTTAAATTTATAACTATTAACTGGAGTAAAGGATTTCTATTTCATTTATGAACACAGAAGAGGAAAAAAGGAACGTTCTTATTTTATCTTTTTGCTTTTACTTACCTATATATGAAATATATAGTACGAGAAAGTATTGCGATCGTGAAAATTTTCTAATTCCAGTTTTCAACGGAAATTTACGTTTTAGGGTCCTCTGAGTACAAATGACCAAGTCCCAAAAAAACGTCTGTGTGCCCTTGTGTGTGGCTAGTCTAGAGCGAAAACGATATGTTGTAAGAAACTGAAACTTCATATTTTAAGAGCGTCTATCCCTGAGATGTTACAGCAACTTTTTCATTAAACCATTTAACCAGAATAGCCAATTTATACCATACATTTTGAACGTTTTTACAACTTTCTCAAAAAAATTCTGTTAAGTTGTATAATACCGAAATTTCATATTATAGAAACGTTTTTTGTAAACCTGAGTTTTTTTACCATTTTAAGATTTTCTCAATAAAGGCTCAAACGATTTTGATTAAACTTGCTATAGCTATGTAAAATTTAATGGGCTTTAATACGATGTAGGTTTCATTCTGACTGAAATAGTCTGACAGGGCTTAAATACCGATAGTTTAAATTTTTCTTCCTATAAAGTGTCTTCAATTTTGTAGATTCGAAAAAATTAACCATTTCATGTGTTTAGTATCGATAAAAAAAACACTATATATACAAGTTGAACGAACTTGATAATCAACTAAAAGAGCAAAGTGTAAAAATATTTTTTAATGTAATTTTCATTTTATTAAGAACCATATTGTATGTGATACTCGTGTGTTGCGAGCACCAGATATATTTTTTTTCTCGAGGAAAAATTGAAAATTGTTTCCGCTGTGTCAGGTAAGTTAAGGGATGCTACAAGCTTTCAGAAAACGTAGTTTTAAAGCAAATATTTTACCTTAAGGAGCCCTGAGTAGCATATGTTTTATTATAGAAAGATTACAATACTGAAAAATCCCTTATGAACTTATCTGATTAAAAATTCCGAATTTCCTGCTACTAAAACGTCGAAATGTTTAGACTGTTAGACGAAATGATTTTAACGAAAATCATTCCTGGTCCCTCTATAATATATATATTATGCAATTCACCACCAATGTTTGCCAAGTATTGGTTAAAGCGACCGCTCGTTTGAGACACTCGCATTTCAGGTCATTACAAAACGAAATCAGGTTTAGCGACGTCAAAACAAAATAACATCAAGTCTAGATTAAATTAAAACAAAATCACATCTGGAATTCTCTGGAAAAAAATGTTTGTTTTTTTATTTATTTAACGTCACTTTATGCTACTATGGCTAATCGGACGATCCTACAGTGGGAGTCCTAAATTTTGCCTATCCAGGTTTTATTAGGATAGGGATCTTTAACGAGTACCTGACATCGCACAGGTTCGGGACCACCTTTTAACGTCCCCTCCGAAGGACGGCATAACTAAGAATTTTTTACTCCCATTAAAAAATCCTAGGACCAACTGCGGGTTTGAACCCGTGACCTTTAGCATGGGAGGCGGTTACGCTAGCCACCCAACTACAAGTGATCCCTCTGGAAAAAATGTATCATTGCTTAAGGAACAATAGCATGTATTTTTGTATTAAAGTATGAATTTGAAATGAGAGTTATAGAAAAAAAAAGATAACCTGAAGGAAAAAATTTTTGTTTTCATATTTTATTGAATTTTACAACTGTATTAACATAAATACAATAAGTAAAACTGTTCAGTTAGAATAAAGGGCGTGAAAGGCTTGTGAAGAAACTAACCAGCGGTAGAACTTCGATGTTTATTTAAGTAAGTAGATCCCGAGGTCATCTTTTCAATCGCCTCGGAGGGTTGTCAGGAATACGTGAGGTTGATAGGTTGCGGACAAGAGGGTTTATATGGGCTGGGAGTTTGGAATTAAAAGTGGTATATCTGGTACGAGAAAGGTCTGCAACAAATGAGATATTAAGGTCGTTATTAATGATTTTATTTGCGACGAAATAAGGAGCATTTAGGATTTTGAGAAGGATTTTGGATTGTAAGGATTGGATACGGGAGGAATTAGATGGCTTAGTAGAGCCCCAAGCTCGATTCCATTTGTCCAGGTCGGTCTGATCACGGTAACATAAATGAGCTTTTTGTAATGAATTGGAAGTTTTGAACGTTTGTCGAGTAAGTGTTATAGCAATCGGTACCTACGGGCAGTCTCTTGTCGTTTTAGTCTCTTCGTCTAGGTAAAGGTGGCAGGAGGTCATCGGTTTGCGACGAAGGATAAAGGTAATTTGGTGGGATTATTTAGGATTTATTTTAATCCTCCAGTGCTGACACCATTTCTCAATGGCTGTTTGGGATGCAGTGGTTGGATCATTATGGACGGATAACACACAAGTGTCATCCGCGTAGGTTGTGAGGACAGTGCTAGGATGGAGTGGAATATCAGCTGTATGTAACGTATAAAGGATGGGACCTAAGATACTACCCTGAGGTACACCTATAGACTGAGAAAATCTGGAAGAATGGGAAAGTTTCTGATTTCCTTTGAAGATTCTATGAGTAAGGTAGGAACGGATTATCAGGAAATATGTAGCGGGAAGAAATGACGGAGTTTATGAAGGAGTCCTGGGTGCCAGACTCGGTCGAACGCTTGTTCCACGTCGAGAAAAGCACTCGTGCAATACATTCCGCGCTCCAATGTGGAGGATATAACATCCACCATACGGTGACATTGCTGGATTGTAGAATGGGATGTCCGAAATCCAAACTGATGGTCAGGAATTACGTGATTCATTTCTAGGATCGGATACAGGCGTTTCACAATGAGTTTTTCTCACCTTTCCATGATGGGAAAAGGGGAGATCAGACGGTATGAGGATGGATGTTCAGGAGGCTTTTGAGGTTTTGGGATCATTTTGATTATTGACAGTTTCCAAGGTTAAAGGAAATAGGTGGTTCGGAGAGTAGCGTTGAATACATAACTGAGGTAAAGGATTGCTTTTCGAGGTAGCTGTTTTAGGATATAGGATGTGATGAGATCATGACCAGGTGCTTTTTTAATACGTAATTGATGGATAACATTAATTATTTCAGAAATATGAAATGTTTTCGGAGGAGGGGACATTTGGAGTGGAATAGTTAGTTCTGCTTCAATGTGGTCAATATGGATTAAGGATTTCAGGATGTGGATCAAAAATTTTGGAAAGGTGTTAACCAAATATTTGAGTTTTTCTTCATCTGATCGAGACCAGGTAGAAGATTCGGTAAGGAGTTGGTGATTATAGTTTTGAATTTGAGCAGATTTTTGGTAGTTGTCCATGAAGATTTGTCAGTTGGTCTTAGGTTTTCTGTGAAGTCCTGAAAAGTTTGTATTTTGAATTTTCTAATTTCAGTTTTGAGTTTATAGTTAGATGAGTATAGTATGTTTTGTCTGACGGGTGTCTGGACCTATGCCACTTAGCCCTTGCTCGCCGTTTCTCTGCTAATAAGTTTCGAATGTTATATGGTAAGTTAGTGTCGCGGGAGTAATTATTTTTGGGATGTGATTTGCAGGAGTTGTTATTAATTACAGTACTTGTTGTTATTGTTAATGTATTTTTTTTTTTAACGAAAAATTCGACGTATTTTGTAAATCAAAAGATGATAAAAACGAATAAGCAGATAACAGAAAAACTTGGAGTTAGTCTCACATTTGGCGTTAAATAAAAAAAAAACTCCATTATTTTTCTAAGAAAAAAATTAAAACTAAAGGAAAATGCAAATAACGATAGTATAACATGGTAGCGATTTCTTAAACACCGTCATTGAAGGTTTTCGAGAGGATATCTCATATACATAACAAATGCAATAGAGCCAAAAATATTATCAACAAAATGACTCCATACTTCAATAGATACTCAAAACTATCACCAAAAAACAAACTTAGTCTACATAACACTGTCATCCGTCCCATATTAACCTATTCTGCCTCAGTCTGGAGTTACACTTCCACCAATTACTGGAAAATGGAAGTGGTCGAAAAAACATGCATGAGAATCGTAAATAATTATGCTCGTCACACACGATTCAAAACTATGCTATCGGATTTATAACTACCGTCGATTAAAAATTATACGTACAGGCTGGCACAAACTTTTTTTCTCTTACTTCTACTTGCGACAACCCACTCGTTCAAGAAATAGGTTATTACAACAAGAACACTCTAAAACGATACACACATAAACGTACTAAACACTACTTGCTGCATTAATTCTAAAAAGTAATATAAAAAGCTCAATTGTTTGCTAACCATCTCAGTGGGATTTTTAAAACTCGTGATGATATTAATGACAGACTATGTACAACTCTTGTTCAATCCCACCTTAACGTGCCCTTACCAATGACATTACCTCCAAAAGCAATTCATCCGTAGGAAGTTCGTGATATTATTAAGTGCATGCCGAACAATAAAGCTCCAGGGTTTGGTTTAATTACGAATTTCATTATTAAAAATTTACCATGGAAAGCAATCCTTTTTTTAACCAATATTTATAATTCCATTTTAAAAATCACGTATTTTCCAGTCTTGTGGAAATATTCAGAAGTTATCATGGTACTAAAACCAAATATAAAAATAAATATATATTGTATAAGTTTAATATATGATTGTAGATATTCGCATATAGCCAATATGTTATTTATTTATTTTTTGCTTTGTACTTTAATTTGTATTGTTGTTTGTTTATTTATTTAACGTCACTTTATGCTACTATGGCTAATCGGACGATGCTACAGTGGGAGTCCTAAATTTTTCCTATCCAGGTTTTATTAGAATAGGGATCTTTAACGAGTACCTGACATCGCACAGCCTCGGGACCACCTTTTAACGTCCCCTCCGAAGGACGGCGTAACTAAGGATTTTTTACTCCCATTAAAAAATCCTAGGACCACCTGCGGGTTTGAACCCGTGACCTTTGGCATGGGAGGCTGTTACGCTAGCCACCCAGCTACAAGTGATCCCTTTTGTTTTGTTTTTTACTTTAATTGTATTGCTTTTTGTTGTGTATGAGTTTGTTTTCAGATTTTCCTACCGTTTTAATAATAAATTAGGCTATTGAACCACTAACCTCGCTTGTACATACAACTAGAGTAACATGTAATTAGTGCAGTCCTACATGTATAAAATCTGAGGCTTGTAGCCACTTGTAAAATAAAAATCTTAATCTAAAAAAATCTATCTCAGGTAAGTAGGAAGGAATTTAAGTATTTAGTATTGTCCGTACTGACGTATTATTTTCCATACTGTCAAAATACATAAATTAAATAAGAGTCCGATACGCGAGGAAATAGTGTATATTCTGTTTAAGGTTTCGGTTACAAAGGATTATGGACACTGCTATCCTGCCATGTTGTTTTTTTGAAAGGGAGAAATTTTTATTAAGTTTTTAAGAAACCTTGCTTTTTTTCTCTTGTAGTGGATATAATGACGTGACCTGATTCCCTTATCCCCTCCACGAGGCCATGCCTGGTGTGTTTCATCTGTGTAAGATGTAATCACCAACAAAATAAACATAATTGGACAGTTGGCACGGATTACTAAACTATTTACAATTACTAATCCTTATTAAAATTTAACATTTTATCATGAGGCATTTTAAAAGGATGCTGGAAGTTCATCATGCCCTCGCCATTTATAGAGCTTATTCTAGTTTTGGAGACAGTTGGCATAAACAGCTTTATCTCGTTGCTACGTCGCTCTGTCGTGAGTTATTTAAAACCGTTATCTACAAACGATTTTTTTTTTTTTTTTAATTATCTCATATTTCTCTCGAATCCTTGTTTAATCGACGATAGCCCATTTATCTTTAGAAAGAAGGCACAGTTGGAATTAATTTTATACTCTATAGCTTATGTTAAAAACACGGACAACAATTAAAACCAAGCAATTCATCAAACTAAGAAGTTGATACACTAGACGAAATCTTCGGAATGGAAAGGGATAAAGCTCTATAAAATAGAAATGTACAGTTAAATATATTCTGGAGAGGCACGAAATAAAAATAAAAAATCTGGTGTGCTAATCACAAAAACTTTATTCACTCCTTCGTATGCAATAAATTGTTTGCGTTAAAATTTTGCAGAAGAAGCAACATTCCTATGTTTTCGAATATATTCGATCAAGTTCCTATGGAAACATTTGAAAGTAATTTATAAGCAAAAATTAATAAGTACAACAATAATTTAAGTTTATGGGTCTATAGTCACCCTCTAATAACATCTGCGACTTTATTTGTTATATGACAAACTCAATAAAAATGCCAGTTTATGCTAACAATAGTGAGATAGAATATGTAGAGGAGTACATTTACTTAGGGCAGACAATATCATTTAGAGAAAATATCAATAAGGAAATAGAAAGAAGAGTTAAGCTCGGGTGGTGCAAATATTGGTCTCTCCAAAAGATCTTCAAAAGCAATCTATCACTAGATCTTAAAACCAAAGTTCTGACCACATGTGTATATCCCACGGTTCTCTACGGGGCTCAAACCTGGCCACTTACAAGAAAACTCGACCGAAGGCTGAATACCATGCAAATGCAGCTTCTAAGAAGTTTAATGTTTATTCAGAAAAGGGAGAGAATAAAAAACGAAAATATTCTTCAGAAAGTGAACATTAAAAGTCTTAGTGTTGAGGCACATCGATTAAAATGGAGCTGGGCTGGACACTTGGCCAGGCTGAAAGACGAAAGATGGACCAGAGCTTGCACAGAGTGGATCCCGAGAGAGGACAGCAGGCAGAGGGGGCGACCACATCGCAGGTGGAGGGACGAATTGACGCAGACTGTTGGCGAAAACTGGTAGCTGGTTGCGAGGGACAAATCCTGGTGGATAAACGTTTTAAAAAATATTTAATTTGTGTTTGATTTTGGTGTATTTTTCAAGGAATCTGTTTTGTTTTGTTTTTTGGAGTTTTGTATTTTATAATTATTTGTATTTGTATTTCTTTGGATTATTTGCTTTTTTTCAATATTTTATTATTTCTAACTATAGCCAACTTCTATAAATTCCTCCCTATGGGAGAGGCTTTTGTCAATACGATGCCAATAAAGCTATTATTATTATTATTTATTTGTTATATATAGTATTCTTTTTAAAAACGTTGTGCTTTCCAACAGTATATTATACATATATAATGCTATATCATCATTTCGTAATCGTAAAAAAAATATTTCTCATTTTTTTCTGGTTTAGTTGATTCTGATTTAATATTTATCCTTTTTTTATCAATATTAACAAGATGAAATGTTTAATTATTTCTGATGTGGTGTGTTGACTGACAATACATTGTTCTGATCTCCTCCTTCAATCGCCCTAAAGAAGGCCTGAATTTTAGGTCGAAACTTTGGCACAAATAAATTAAGTTTTCTACTTAATTAAGTATTTATTTGACTGCACCCGCAATCAACTTCTACCCCAATTTAATTATTTCCAATTAACGAGATTAAAGGTGTTTTAAAGGAACTATTTCAATTACTATAAAATCTGCTTGATACTAAAGCCTATTTGATATAATTTCAATAAAATGAGTTTAGTCAAAATCGTTTGAGCCGTTTTTTTATTAAAATGCATCTTATGAAATAGCACTTTTGGTCAGCCGTATTAAAAGAATTATAACATTTCAGCCATATACCGAATTTAAATGTGTGATCTCAGTTTCGCACGACTTGTAGCTTTTTAGCCACTTCACAACTTAGCATATACCGAAACTATTTCACGGAACTTAAAATACTCAAACGAGTGTTTCGGTTCAAAACTATATTTAAAAGATTTCAGGATCGCAATATTTTCACTTACTATATTTTTCATAGATATTTACTATACTTTTCAATAAATTATTGTTTTTAAGAAAAAATAATAATAATCTCAAATTTAATAATCTATCAAACAAATACATAATTATACCTTAAAAGTTGTCCTTATTCAATTGTATTTCCGATCAAATCCATTCACTTCCTTAGAGGCTTCCGTGGCCTGCGAATTTTTCCTGTTTACCAGCCTCAAGACTTGTTTTTTTATAATTTCAAGGACGCTTGTGCTAAAAAACACTAAAGCTAATTAAGTATTTTAACGAATATAGTCAAGATTATTTTCGAAGTATTTCATCAGAGCAATCTAGGACAAAACATGTAACTGGACAATTTATTTGTATTCCTTCAATACCTTAGATCAGTGGTTCTCAACAAATATTTTTCGCGGACCCCTTCAACCAATCATTTTAATGGGGCAAGGACCTATATTCTAAAAATCTCAAACCATATCAAAATATTACATATTTCTTTAGATTTTTAGTGGGCTACACCGTAATAATTAAACAAAATATTTTCTGGATAAAAGATTTAAAAGATCTGGTTGAAAAACATAATATTCCTATCGATATACAACTTAACAACAAAAATAGCTGGTCTTTAATCTTACAGGAATTTAGAAAATCCCTAACATCATAAATCAAAATTTATACAAATGGCTGTAGTCTCAGAAAAAAAATGTATGTATATAAAAACTTAAATTATGATTATGGGACGCAATATTTGATTGATACAAAATTAATAAATAAATTTTAATGGGGTGAAATGGATATTTAAAGTAAGTTTTAAATTGGTATACCTGAACTATAATAGATTTTGGTCAAATAACAATGAGATATGCTCGCTTTGCAATAGAAGAGAAGTAGAAAATACGTTTCATTTCCTTGTTACATGCCCCATTTTGTGTGAAATCAGAATAAGGTGTTTCCGAATGAACTGTCTTAACGGCCAAAATTGGATGGCAGTGTATAATTATTGTAAACTAGCATGGCCTTATAGATACAATTTTATAAGAGAATTTAATTATACTTAAAACTTGTTTTATATATATATATATATATATATATATATATATATATATATATATATAATAGTAATTGTTTATTGTTTTGTTGTATTGAACCTGGCGAGGAAATCGTAGAATCAGTGAGTGAGATTTGATTTACTTATATCTTTATTACTGTTGTATAAATTGTAAAATTAAACAGGTCGGCTTCGGACTAGACGGTCTAAAAGACCATAGTTCTATTAATGTTTTGTTTGTTTTTTAATTGTAAGATTGTTATATTTGTGTTGTAATATGGTGAAAAAAATAAAAAAACAGTTATCTATCTCTATTTACAATTATCTATCTAGTGGACTACACCATATCAAGTATACCTCATGCAAAATACCACTGCTACCGGAACACATTATAATATAAATGGCCAAGTAGGATAATCGATATGAAAAAAAAAAAAAAAGAACCAGACTAGGAGTTTCCTTAGTTCGTGAAACATTAAATTACTAACATTTAAATCGAATAAAATATAGTTGTTTCTCAAATACTCATAAAGAAATCGAATATTGTTCATTATGTTATATAACACATCTGTCCTTTAAGATTATTTTTTTTTAAATGTTAGAAAATAACTAGTTTTAAGATTGTTATTGTGTAGTAGAAGTCTGCTAAAGTTTAATCTCAGTAGATTAAATTTAATAAGTCTTCATATGATTATTATATAGAGTACTAGCTGCGCATACCGCGACTTCGTCCGCGAATATTTTATTATTGTTATTAAAATGTTTAAACCCGATATTTGCATTTCTCTAATTGTCTTTTATTTATAACATAATATTGGCAATTAGGGCGTTTGAACTGCAATGAGCAACTCACGATGTCCGACTAACTTAGGCCTGGGTGGCTGCTCTTCAAAGAATACAAATCCCAACCAATAGAAGTCAAGAGACTGTAGCTGCCGAGCCGTATGGAAACAGAGTTCGCCTGTTAAATTTACAGTCCTTTGATGATCATGAGGAATCGTTCGAGGCCTACGTTTTGTGGCTCGAGAACTTTCTGTCTTTGAAAGGATACGATGAATAAAACCTTAAACACACGTATCCTTCAATTTTTTATAAATAGCCCAAGTCCTAAAATATTCCAAACTTCAATTTCCTTAGCGGCACTTAAGTAGAGCTGGCTTATGAGGAAGCAATTAAGATTCTTAAAACCTACCCTACCTGTGTCCTCAAGCCAGTAAAATAGCCGAACAACATTGTTTTTTTCTTCGAAATCGGGAAGCTGATGAAACGATAGGTCAATATGTACATGGTATACGGCAAGAAGTTTCAGGAGTCCACGATGGAAACTCACTTATGAGCCCAGTTCGTACTTGATGTTGCTGATAATGGAATTAGAGAACAAATATTATAGTAAATATTTTGAAATATGTTGAAAAAGTGAAAATATCATCTTTCAGGTCACTATCAAATTATCCCTTGCTTTAGGAGCGGCCAAACTTGAATGCCGCCTATTCCGAAGCTCACATTTAGGCATGAACAAAGTGAGGGGAAGGTTTAGGGATAAGATGAGGGAACAGTGGGGCTGTTGTTATCGATGCGGGAAAAAGAGTCACAGCGGCGTTGATTGTGAAGTCAAGAAACAAAGACTACACAACAAAAGACCAAGAATGCGGAAAATATAACCTATGGCTTGCACCGGGAGACCGGCAAGAAGTAAACAGAAGCAAATAGACATCTTCAGCTGAAGGCGATTCAGAGAAGGAGGAATAAGGCAAAGTTCGTCCATTTCAGGATATATACGAAATTCGACAATTTGAAGGACGGCCCGATAATAAAATGATGATCAACGTCAACATTGAAGAAAATCTTCCTTGCAAACAACTTCAGCCTAACAAGCTGCGACTTCGAACTTTCACCAACGAAATGATTCGACCTTAAGGCTGTCAGGTAAAGGTTAGATCCGGAAACATAAAGTCAACTTGGATGATAACCGTTCTTTAAAAATTTGTCAATTTCATAATATAGAATTAAATAAACTTTTATCATCTTCTAATATTATTTGTAATTAGAACAGAAAAATTTCTAATTTAAAATGTTCACTCGAATTATAACATAAGGATAAAATACTGAAAACAAATATAAGCGGGCCTTTACAAAAAGTAGAGCACGGCTGTATGGTTGTCCAGCAACGGATAAAACGAGAAGAGAAGATGCCCCATCAGGACTGTCTGACTATCCAAGAGGCGGAGGAATCCGTCCCGATCGGGCAAAAGCTAGTGAGGAAAGAAACTCTTGTATTTGTTCGCCCAAGGAAAAGGAAATCGGCCGGATTTCCCACCACTGAGGTTATCTAAGAGGCGACCCAGGCCACCGGACAGGTTTCGGATGTGAGATAGCCGATTAGGGATGGAGGGCTGTTATATCTCCAAGTGCGGGTGAAATCAAATAATCGATTATATATAGAAGATACATTGTTACAGATATATTTAAATTACAACATTGTTAAAAAAAATGTTTAATAATATATGGTATTTTCATGTCAGTAACTTTGATTTACTAATAATACATGACAAATAATCACATTAAAAACCGATAAGTTGCTCATTCAACCTTTTTTTTTTAAGTATGAAAATTAAAGTGTCAATTTTTAATCGGTCAAATTTACAACAAAATACCAGTATAAATAGGTACAGCTATAATTACTCAAACGTTTTAGCTTTTAAGCATAAGCGTTGTATATCGTCAAAATAGGTAATATTACCTTGTTCACATACATGCGTGTGTTTAAGTGTATGTATGCATTTTTTTAATCTATACTAATATTATAAAGCTGGAGAGTTTGTTTGTTTGTTTGTTTGAACGCACTAATCTCAGAAACTACTGGTTCAAATTGAAAAATTCTTTTTGCGTTGGATAGTCCATTTATCGAGAAAGGTCATAGGCTATATAACATCACGCTGCAACCAACAGGAGTGAAGAATCAGTGGAAAATCCGGGGGAAAACGGGTGAACTCAACCTCGCATTCCAACGATTCTAAATGATTTACCTTTTAATTTTAAAATAATTCAATTTCCCGTTGTTATGTTTTGTCGTAACAATTAATAAATCACATGGGCAAACATTTAAACACGTAGGAATCTATTTACGTCAAGATCGGGTTGCGGAGAAAATCAGTATGTTCTTCTGCAACAAGAAAATAAAACCAAATATATCATTTACGCAGAAGTACTTTAAAATATTAGGCTGTCCGAAAAGTTCGTAGAGATTTTTAAAATAAAATTTACCTTTTATTTTGTCCACTAAAAATGAATCACGAAGCTAATGTTTATTTATATGCCTTTAATACTCATGGAATTAAATATGTTTACACAATGAATTCATCTTTATTGAGGCTCAGTAGTGTAGTTTTTTGCAAACCAACATGATTGACGGTTCAGTTCATTTTCGGTATATTATGCTGTTCTTTTTGAAAAAATGTAAAAAAGCATCCCAAACTGACAGAAAGATTGGTGCAGTGTATGGCAGCAATTTAATTGCTGATAGCATGGTTCAGAAGTGGTTTTCGAGGTTAACATAAGGAGATTTCAATTTGAAAGACCAACCCCGGGCTTGCCGGAGCTCAACTCTTGACATCGAGGATATTATGACTGTCATTACAAACAATTGACGAATTACTGTCTGTGAGATAGCTACATTATTATACATTTTGAGCTCCTACCACAAAACCACACGGACTTTTACTGCGCCCAGTTAAATCAGTACTGTTAGAAGGCAGCGATTGAAGGGAAAGACCAGAGTTGGCGAATCGGAAAGAAGTGCTATTCCACCAAGACAACGCTAGGCCCCATGTGTCTTAGAGGCCTCGGCAAAAGTTATTAAGCATCAGATGGGAGGTTTTACCTCACCCGCCGTACTCTCCTGACATTGCTCCTTCGGATTTCCATCTTTTCCGTTCCCTCGAAAATTTTCTACAAGGGTAATTCCTACTCTTTAGAAGATGACTTCAAATCGGACCTTTTATTGTTCTTCAGGAGTAAGAACAGTGATTTTTGGAAAAAAAAAAAAGGATAATGGACCTTTTAAGCCGTTGGGAAAGGTAACCACTAACGGTGGTAACTATTTTGTAGATGAAATAAATAAATTTTAAAACAGCTTAAGTTCATCAATTTTAATTTTGTTCCAAATTTCTCTACGAACTTTCCGGACAACCCAATATATTCTTTTAAAAACGTCTTAGTAGCGATCATAATAACAGAAAGTGACGCTGACGAAGTCGCGATAAAGAGCTAGTTAATAATATGCAGTATAATTTGTTATATGATGTATATTTTGTAAACGTAATAGCCAGAAGATTAATACTTTAATGTACATTTATATTATTCTTAGGGGACTAGCTGTCCCAGAATAAAAATTATTTTTCATTTTAGATGAGGAAGATGGTTGGGAGTGCGGTCATAAAAACAATTCACACTAATAAGCAATACTTATTTTAATTGTGTGCCAACGTTTCGGCCTACATTGTGGGCCTTTATCATAGTGACATTTTTATTATATTTTAATAGATTTTTAAAAATAGTTTAGAGGGAATCAAGGCGTTGTTCCCTTTAAGTGTGTTGGTTGGAAATTTACTAGCCCCTACGTCATCTGATTCATATTTATCTTCCTAGAGATAATGAATACCGAAATAAATTGCTTATTTAATTTTGCTTGTACAGGCTAACTACTGCAACTAACAAACCTTCCATTATCAGCAAAAAATTGCGGTTTTTTTTTTTTGCAAAAATTAAACGCATTCTGGTTCCTCATCATAATTGCCATCAGATTTATTTACTCTGTATGCAATAGTGTAAGAATGTATCTACAATCTTGATCTTACTGTGGAACACAGTTACATTATTTATTAAAAATATTGGGATGATGACACCTTTGTTTTTTCCAATAACTTATGGAAACCTTATTCTTTACTTAATAAAATTCACGGAGCATACAATATTTAATGTATTTATATATAGGTCAATCCATTCGAAGTCCAATTTTCATTAATTTTTCCGCTTGACATTTTTGATTTTCGTGATTTTTTTACCAGTTATTCTCAAATCTTTCGTAAATATAAAACTATAAATAAATCTTTTTTCTAGTCAATACTTTTAGTGTTGCAGCCGTTTTAAGTCAGCTTCACGGGCAAAAGTACTATTTACTAGTACAGTACTATTTATAGTAAAATATCTTAAAAAGGACTAAGGAAAAATAATGAATCTCAAACAGATTATAGCTCTATACGATAAGTACTATATAGGATCAAATTTAGTGGATGAGATTCTGGTGTTAGTAATTTGGTTTGTCTTATAGTTGGTTGATGAGATGGGCACCACTCTAACAACAGAAGTAATATTTGATGTATTATATTTAAAAAACAAACTGGATCTCAGCCACTAAATTTTATTCTGTCTTACTTATTATAAAGAGGTATAATCGGTATGAGTTTCATTATTTTCACTAAGTCCTTTTTGAGATATTTTACTATAAATAGTACTGAGCTGGAAAATAATCCTTCTTCGAAAAAATATATTGGTAAAAGGATATAGCTTACATGATCGAAATTACTAAAGCAAGTAGTGCAATGATAAGGCTATATCAGGAAAAATAATTAAGCGTGAAAATTATTTCTAACCTCCCTTGTCATAGCGCGCCAAAGATTTCAGTGGATGTAATTATTTGTGATTTTTTTAAGCCGATTTCTTGGCTACTCAGGTAATGTTTTGTAAAGACAAAAACTATATAAAATACTCTCATCATCAATCTGGTTTTCTTTGGTTCTTAAATATGCAAAATTACCGGAGTTAATATTTTTTAAACAAAATCTTATTTTAACAGTTAAGATAATTTTTTAACTCCAGCTTAGTCTCAAGGACCAAATCCATATCACTTAAACAAATCTTATAGATGAGTAATTTATATAAGTTTCATAATTTTTCACTCAATCCCTTTTGAGATATTTCCGTGTAAAAATGAATTTCACCTTTTTTGAAAATTCATATATAAAAAATGACTATGTTCTCAAGATCGAAATATTTGCAGGAAGTGGGAATATGAATAAGCTATAAAGGAAAAAATAATCAAAGCTGAGTCTCTTTTCCTTTATGTACTTTTATCTCGCTAAAAGTCTCGTTCTTTATTTATTTTCAGAATTTTTTAAACAACTTTCTTCACTATTTAGGAAATGAGTCCTAAGGACAAAAAATACAAAGATGTCGTTATCTTATTTTTAATTTTTGTTTTGATTGGATATATAGAAAATTATAGGAATTAGAGCTATTAATCGATGGTTGTTCCAGCTACTTCTTGCCATCTATGTAGTGCTGGTGCTGGCGTCAGAGTTTGAATAGGGGCTCTTAAAGTATTTCAGAGAGTCCACAAATTTGATAAGCTTCTTTGTATGAAATCTAGTATATTTGGGAGGTTGATTAGTTTGTCTAAGTCCGGTGGCTTCTTTTTCTTCTATCCTGTGGTTCAGGCGAAAAAACAAAGGCAAAAAAATTCTATACTGAGTGAAAGTACTGGTGTAGTGAGTGGTTAATTATTCTTGGCGTACGATCTCATTCTGACCGTCCTTATCTTTTAGTATAGATGTGTGCACAGTTTGGATATGACGGTGTCCGCACGAAGAGTTCGCAGTGTTGATTTTTTGCCTTTTTGGTGTGAGAAAACTACACAATCTGTTTTAGAGAAGTTAACCGTTATGTAGAAGCTGTTTAGCTGTTGAGAAATATCTTTGCATTATTTCTTTGGCCCGTTTGAGTGCAGTCTTGGGTCTCACGGTGCTGCTGTAGATGGCAATATCGTCAGGGAAGGCTGCTACCTTCCTTCATCTGTAGTTTTTTCCACCTACATCAGCAATATATATTAAAAAATGGATCGGTGAGAGGACAGTACCTTGTGGTAAACCTCACCTGAGTTTTATAGGACGGGATTGCTCCTAACGAACCCGGTGGTCATATTGTTGAGAAACGAGAGAGATAAATGCTTTATTTATTTGGCAATGCTGCCCAAATACATCGGGTTGCTTAAATAACACAGCATATTTTATCAATCCCTTGGACATATTTCACATACATTTTCAATTTTTTTTTTAAATTATATTGTAGAGCTGTTCAGAGCATTCAAGGTCTGCGAACTTATGACATGAAATACCATGGACACAGAATCAATGCCTACCTCAATCTATAGACGTAGCGGCTCTTGCCCGTTTGTCTTAACCTCAGTCTATAACTACTAAAACGATGCTTCGTATTTAGGTGAGCTTTAAATTCTGTATGTTCATAAGAGATCTTGGAGTGTTCATAGCAAAAATCTTTGAATTAATTTAAGATAATTTTCTCGTAGACCTTGGCGAGATGTGGTAGCAGGCTGATGCGTCTTGGTGAACCTTTTATTATATTTTCTTCATATAATTTTCTCAATTCTTCTTTATATTCTTTTCCATATAAGTTTCTCAACCCATTGGTGACCTATTGCACACCGATTGTGCAATAATAATAATGAGCAATTATCAGTTATTCTGAGTGAAATATCCGTCGGGATAAGATTTTGTTTTAATTAATTGTGTCTGTAAGGAGGGAATTCCAATTTGGATCTGCTGCTCTACTTCGCTGAGTTGCTATCAGTACACAGCATACCGCATCAATCCCGAAGACAATCTTAAAGAAAAAAGATAGAGAGAGATTCTGCCAAATAGGAAATACATATATTTTACTAATTTTGAAATCGATCATGGACATCTGAAAATCCAGACCAGCCTCATAGAAAAACAAAATTTGGCATTGGTTTTATTGCGTACCAAAAGAAAACAAAACCTTTTGTTTGGAATTTCGAAATCTACATCTTTAGAAAATATCAATGTAAGAACCCATATTTATTTAATCCTATTTTTCAAATTTATCACCAACAGCAATACTATCGCCTTCTATATATACCGCCTAAACGAACAATGTAAGAAATAATTTCTACATTGAATAGGTAAGCTGGGCTTAAGATAATAAGATACGCGTTGGCTTAAGATAATAAGAAAATCTGGTGCGGGCAACGAATTTAAACACGACTTTTACTTACCTCCGTTTTTAAATTCGATTAAAGAATTTTCAAATACAGTTGGAGATAAAAATGAGTGAAACCAGTAAAGAATTAATTAAATTGAATTAATATAGAAACATGTATTTTATAAAAACTGTATTATGTTATTGTCTAAAATAATCAGTTAGTTTTATCGGCTTCTTATCACTCTTTATTAACATTTACAAGCTTGTGTATGAGATAATATGTTTTCTAAAATCTCTAGCATTCCAACGATATATTATACGTGTATATTACTAATCTCTTGTTCAAAAACAAAAGTTAGCATTAAAAAAATATGTTTGCAGTTGGATATCGAATTCGTTAAAATTATATATTTACCTGTTTTTGAGCAATGATAATCAGCTGATATGGTCAATTTTATAAAAACTACAAAACTAAAGATACTTTAGAGGAAGATATTTTAAATTATCGGCATTTAAGCCCTGTCAGACTATTTCAATCAGAATGAAACCTACATTATATTAAAGTCCGATTAATTTTACATCGATATAGCGAGTTTAATCAAAATTGTTTGAGCCGTTTTTAAGAAAATCGTAAAAAGGTGCAAAATGCATCGTATAAAGTGGTTCTTCTGGTTAGCTGATTTTGATGAACAGGTTTTGTAACATCTCGGGCGTATAGTTGTCTTAAATATGAAATTTCAGTTTCATAAGACTTTTCGTTTAGGCGCGGGAGTTACCACACACACTCGCACCTTTTCGCGGGACTTGGTCATTTGGACTCAGGAGACCCTAAAACGTGTATTTCCGTTGAAAACTGGATTTTCAAAAAAAAAAAAAAAAAAAAAAAAAAATTTTCACGATCGCATTACTTCTCCTTACTACATATATAGTAAGTGAAAGTAATACGCGTTGGCATAAGATAATAAGATACGCGTTGGCTTAAGATAATAAGATTTTTTTATTTTCTTTGACCCATCTTTATCCGTAAATAAATAAGAAATTTGTTTCCACCACTCTGTACCTTTTCACCCGAAACACTCGAAGATCAACGACAACCCCGAGACCGAAGGTCGATAATACAAAAAACAAATGATCACCTACCTGAAATTTTACCAAGAAATGAAAATAGGAAAGTAAACAGAAAGATGTGCCGGCAGTGCCACAAAGAAGGAAAATATAGACGTAGTAATTACTTTTGTCCTGCTTGTGTCGGTAATCCAGGATTATGTTTGGAAGAATGTTTCAAGCACTATCATCAACCAACTAATGTATAATTATTTTTAAAATAAATTTTTATCAATTTTAATGATGTGTTTTTATTTTACCTTAGATTGCACATATGGTGTTTAATCCGCTCCTCGCAATAAAAAAAATCTGAGGAATGAGTTGCACACACGGTGTGCAATCATCTTATTTATGCATATTCACTTACGAATTAGGTGATTTCCGTAGTAAACCAGTTTTTTTAAAATTAAAAATGAACAATAAAAAATAAGTTCGGTCCATGTTCGAAAAAAATCGCCGTCTCGAATGGGTTAAATAATAGTCTGCAGTTCCGTTGTCAGATTTAAATAAGAAAAAACCACGAGGGTGAATCAGAATCTTATAAACTGTTAGATTTAAATTTAGAAAATAAAAATGGTATTCTTCTGATTAATTAGCAGTGTATATTTGAATAGAATATGCACAACTCGTGACAGATGAATTCCAAGACATTAGTTGTCGTTGAAGACAATTTAATCATTGGTTTACATATCAACAGTTTCATACATTTGCATTTTATAATCATTAGAATAAAGCTGTTCAAGACAACTTAGTGAGTCTTCTGAGTACAAAAAAAAAAAGTGAACGAGTTTTCTAGTAAACAACATGCTGCGAATACTTACTATATAAACTTATATATAAAATACGAGTTCCAACCACACCCTTTGTCGTATACTCGCTGCTTTTTCCGCATTTTCAGACTAACATACCTCAAAAATAAACTTTTTCTTTGTTCGCAATTCAGAATCTGAGGAAATTCCCTGCTGTTGCATTTCCAACTATCGTATTCTTGACAAACACAAATATTCCAATAATGGCTAGAGTAAATGTTGAACGGTCTAATATTTTATTCTCTCCCCACTTTTAATCATTTCTATCTTTTATATTCATGAAAATACAAAGCTTCTCGTAAACTGATCGTAGCAACTTGTTACAATCTCGTTTTGCCAATTTATAACAAAACCCTGCAAATTATTGCACAATAGTTTCTTATTTCAAAAAAAAACAATATTAGGGTATACTGTTTATATAGCTGCTAATCATTTTGATTTTTCTCTATCTTCAATAATAACCGTGTTTTAATGGAATACATCTATTATAATTTGTGACTTACATATATAGATCGAATTCCTCCCTCCACCTGTTTATCGCGCTTTACTGATTCTAAAACTCGATACATATTTTTGTATTTATGTGTAAAATTTCAATTGTTTTTTTCTTTTTTATGATTATTCGCGGTATTTGGTTAAAAACACTCATAACACTTTCCTGAATCTTCAAAAATAATTGTATTATTGAATTAAAATACTTTTAATCGGCCGCTATTTAAAAATAAAAACAGCTGATATCAACGTCTAGGTGTTAGGATCATCTTTGCATGCCCTAGTATTTTTTCTGTCGAATTTCAAAAAAAATGGTCCAGTAGTTTTGGAGAAAAGGAGCGGACGGCGGACAAACGGATTTTTTTTTTATTCGTTATTTGTGTTCAACGTATCTTGAAACGTTTGCCCTCATTTTTGAAAGGGATAATTTTTTTATTTATTTTTTTTTTTTTAGTAGATTACAAAGGTTCAGCATTGAAAATAATAAACCAAAATTCATTTAAATGACCATTTTATCAATCCTATTTGGACGAAGTGAATTGTATTTTGGGCTCTAATAATTTATTAATTTCCTTCCTCAATGAGTCCTTAATAATCATTATTTTGTCAAAGGTAATGTTTTGTAAATTTAGCCTGAAATAGATATGTTTTCAAGCTTCCTGCCAATACATAACTACTTGTTCATAACCGTTTATTTCTATGTATTCTGAATAACATTTCTGGAGAGTCTGAAAAGAATATGGTTACGGGCCTCCTGATACGATACTATAATTCATAATTTATTGATAATTGATACATGATAAGCTATAGTATTTGACAAGAGTAGTATAGTGTTTAACAAGAGCCTCTTGTGGACACAACTTAATTTCCCATTGCCGCGAGAGACATGCCAGAAAATATTCAAAGAAGGCTGAAGAGGAGCTACCTAAGGGATCTCCTGAAGGAATACTCTTATAAAATTCAAGTTAGGAATGACATACATCTACAACAACAATTCACGCTTTTTTGGTGCGGTATAAAATAAAATACTATATTTTTTAAATCTCCATCTCCACGATTCCGCTTTGGTAAACTTCAATCTCACTATCTCACACTTCTTTGAACCGCAAATTCACGTCTGAACTTATTCTCTTCTTCTATATCTTCCTCTTCGAGCCATTATTGGCTTAGAGAGGCCTCGATCTAGCGCTGCCAGTTACCCCGGTCTCCGCTGAGTCGTTTCATTTCTACAAGGGTCTTGCCCCTGTTACTCCCAATCCTCTGGACCATATCCTGATAGGAAATTCTAGGTCGGCCACGTGGTCTTCTTCCTGTAGGTCTGGCTTCCAGTGTCCTTCTGGGTTCCCTTATTTTGTCCATGTGGCAGACATGTCCAAACCATTTTAATTGCCCTGTTTTCCAATATCGTCTTCAATGGGGGTACCTCGAGTTGCTCTCTGATTCTATTGTTCCGGACACAATCTCGCCTTGTCTTTCCCGCTACTCTACGTAAAAATTTCATTTCAGCAGCAGTGATTCGGCTGACATGCTTGTCGAGCATCACCCAGCTCTCCATATGTAAGCACTGGTAGGTAAATGGCTTTGTAGATGTGCATCTTAACATCTCGCCCTACTTCACGGTGTCCTTATTATACTATTGTTAATCTGGTAGTACACCTGGTTCACTTTATTGATCCTATTTCCTATCTCTTGGTCAATTCTGCCAGACCTGTCTATAAGGGTTTTCCCAGGTAGTTGAATTCATTTACCACTTCTAGGATCATCCCATTGCATACCATTTCAACATTTTTTCTTCATTCCGTGAGAGAACCAGTATCTTACTTTTGGATTCGTTGATGGACATTCCCTTGTGTCCGCTAATATAACAATGTCATCGGCATATAGGAGGCATTTCACCAGAACTGTCTGCATCTTTCATTTTCCTATTTCAGTCCATACCGTTCTTCGCTTGCAGACTTTATGGATCTCGTCCATCAGAATCAAGAATAGGAGAGGGCTAAGACTGTCCCCTGTCTGACTCCTCTATCAAGAGGAAATGATTTGGATTCTCTACCATTGATTCTGACTACTCCATTTGCATTTCTGTATGTTGATTGAATTGCCTGCATCAAATCTGATGGTGCATTCTTTGCAGCAAGAGCATTCCATATTTCATATCAAGGCACAGAATCGAACGCAGCTTTGAGATTCCAGGAAAGCCACATAGATACTTTTATTTCTGTCCCATAACTTTTCAGCAATGTTTCGCAATGTCCTGGGTCTGTCTTCCCGGGCGGAAGCCCGCCTGCTCCTCTTCGAGTTGATTTTCCACAATACTTCTCAATCTTCTCTCAAGGATAGAGGTGTACATTTTATAGGCTACGGACAGCAAGCTAATTGGTCTATAATTCTCGCATGCGGTTGATGAGCCTTTCTTATGTTGGGGACTATAGCGCTAAATTCCCAATCTAAAGGAATTATCTTGTTATCCCATACAGTTTGGAATAATCCTTGGAGTGCTTTTTTGAGTATTCACCACCAAATTTCAGGAATTCAGGTGAATCCATCTTCCCCGCTGCTTTATTTGTTTTTATCTTTTCAAGAGCATATTCTACCTCGTCTTCTTCTATAGGCTCTAGATTCTCCTGTGTAGCAGTTGTGCATGCGCTCTGGTGTACCATATTCTTCAGAGAAGAGATCTTGTTAGTGGCGCCTCCACCGATTCTAAGATTCCACCTGGGGCAGTCATACGTTGCCAACTTTCATCTTTTATATTCCGAATTGGCTTTTTGTGTTTTCCTTTCAGGAACTTTATTGTCTGCCAAAACCGTTTGGAATTTTCTCGGTGGTTTCCATTATGACTTTTGCCGAACTCCTCCCAAGTTTGCCTTTTCGCTGAACGTATTGCTGTTTTAGCCTCATTTCTTAGACGGCGATATTCAATTAGGTTAGCATGTATTTTATCTCGGAGATATGCTTTCCATGCTAATTTTTTCCCCTTAATATTTCCCTAATGGTATCACTCCACCATTTGGTGTGCTTTTTTCTGCCACCGACCTTTTTAATACCACAGACCTCTTTAGTGACATTCAATATGCATGTCTTTAGATTGCTCCATTGTTCCTCTACACCTCCTGAAAATCCGGTCTTCTGATTCTTTCCTCCAGTAGAGTAGTATATTGGACTCTCTTCTCTGGGTTGTCAAGCTACGCGCACTTTTATTGCTTTGTATGTTTTCATACGTGGCCGGTTTGTCTCTTAATATCTTGGTATCAGCTACGAGGAGAAGATGAACTTTGCCTATCTCTGCCCCTGCTGGGATATCTTTTTAATATGAAAGTAATCTATCACACTTTTCCTGTCAAGATGTGAGAAGGTTATTTTATGTATCTTTTTGTGTGGGTAAAAAGAATTTCCAATTAGCATATGATTGTCCCTTATCTGAATTTGTTCTTTGCCCTCTCACCTCCATAGAGTCTAATGACACCATGTCCAGTCCTACTATCACAGCCGGTCCTGGCATGAAATCATCACTAACGATTCCATACCTTCCTTCATCTCTACATTTATTAAGAGTTCTTTGCAGATCTGCGTAAACATCTCCTTTTCTAATATTGCAGTATCTTCAGTTGGTGCATATACTTGGATGAAGGGATGTTTTCCCTACACTCAATTGGAGATTAGCCACTATGATGCGTGAAGATACTGGTTTCCAATCTTCCAGTTTCATGAACACTGCGGGAGTCATGACAATACCCACTCCTTCCTTCGCAAAATTTCCTTTAGGGACACCCGAATAAATCAAAAATAATCATCTTCGAGTCTATATTCTCCGCTTCCTTTCTTTTCACTTCACTGAACCCAGAATGTCCCCCTTTGTACCTTTTCATTTCTTCCACAAGTTCGACCTCCTTTTCCGTCAGTGTTTTAATGTTCCAGTTTCCAAATCTAATGTCCGATTCCGTTCCAGGTCGTTTCCTTTTTGACAGTCCAGTTCCGAGGCCTTTATTATTGCTCTGAATCGATAGTTCTCCTCTGTGGGTGATTGACTCGACAGAAGAGGCCCCGTTACCTCGGTGGAACTGGCCTCCAGAAGTCCCCCAGAGAAAAGGTGGATATAAGGATGTTTGAAGGAAAGATTAAGGTAGGATAGGAATAAGGTTAGGGACATGATTCCCCCGATGAGAGGAGGTGGGGGAAATCAAGAGCTCGCGTGGGCAGGGTTCCTAGTTCCCTGAAGTAATCTGCTCTTCACTGGGATTGTGAAAAGGTATCTACCCGCTACCGTATAAACTTATTCTCGATCTTTCAATGATAACGACCACGTTTCACATTAGTATGGAACCGTCTAAAGAATAATAGTTTTGTAAATTCTAAACTTTAAGTTTCTTAAAAGAAACAGACAGCTGAGCAATTTCTTAACTAAATGATAGCACTATTCCCTATCTTTTTTTTTTTTTTTAAACATTTTATTGGTATTTACAACTGTATTAACAAAAACATGCATCAAGTAAATGTGATGTGTTACATAATACAATGACATGATATACCTGTAGAGAAGCTTCCCATTGGAAGCGCTCTAAAAATATTCTAAAGTAGAAGGCCCCAGGGCCATTTCCTTTTCAGGCGCCTCGGAGGATTATCCGGAATTGAAGAGGAAGAAAGGATTGAACTGGTGGGCAGGAAATTCCGGGCCAAACAGTGACATAGGGAACATTAAGGTCTTTATGGATAAGCTTATTCGTGACAAAGTAAGGAGCGTTGAAGATTTGACGAAGGATTTTGGATTGTAAGGATTGCATGCGGGAAGAATTTGATGGTTTAGTAGGGCCCCAAAGTTATACTCAGTAAGTCCAGATTGATCTTATAATAGTCATGTAGATGAGCCTTTTGTAGTTCAGAGGAAGGTTTGACCGTTTTCTAGTAAGTGTTGAAGTAGCCTAAAACGGCGAGCATTTTCCTGTCTTTAATCGCGACTTATTTCCTCCTGGATTTCGTTATTTCTAGTTTATAGTTTCTACAACATATTAGGTATTTCAACTTATATTTTTTAATATTTAATTACTAAGATATATTTACAACATAACAAGTCAAATAATTAGCCGCTCATTCAAAAGCTTTTAGTTAGGAAAAGCAGTGAATAATAATACGCAGAAATCTTGAGATTTTTTAAAAGCACTAATTGAAAGTGATGCAAAGTTATCCAGGCTAAAGGAATTAATGTGTATTTAAAACAGAATCCAATAACTGTATTAATAAAAAAAAAAATACCATGAGGTATGCGCCTGACCTACTTTACAGATTATTCCTTTATTCCTCCGTTCATGGACGAGTATTAGAAACGTATTCCACCTGATCTCACTATGTGACGGTTTTCATAGCAATCGTCATAATATATACACTGCTCCACAAAAAAAGTAAAAATTATTTTATTTTTTTTCCTGTGAGATTAGTGTGCATATCATCAACATTTTTATAAAAAGGTATTCTTTTGGGTTTATTTAGAGGTAAAATTAAGATTAAAAAACAAAAAATAAAGATTTATTTGGAAAAAAGAAATAAATAACGAAAATTTATATTACAAAAAAAAATTGTCGCTGTTGAATCTAACTTTTAATAACGGGTATTGCTTCCTCTTGCTTGAATTACTAATAATCGCTGAACAAGTGGCCAGCGCCGTTGTTTAAGTCAAAAATGTTCATAGTCAGAGAAATGCTGCTCGGGCATTAGGATTACCTGAAACCTCCGTGCATAGAGCGATCTAACGTTTCCGTGACACTGGACTCTACACACGTAGGCCAGGCTCAGGTCGCCCAAGAACGACACAGCCACGAGACGATCTGTTTATTTTAATATATACTCTTCGAAATCGCTTTCCTACCGCTTCTGAGACTGCTCAAAGGATCGGGGTGGTTCGTGATGTTTCAATTACGGTCGAAACCGTCAAAAGAAAAATTCCGGAAATGAGCTTATATTCCAGGAGGTAACCACAGGTCCACAGCTCACTCTAAATCATCGTAGAGCCCGTTCAGAGTTTGCTCTCGAGCACATATTGTGGAATGAAAATGAATGGAGGACTGTACTTTTTTCGGATGATTCACGTTTTTCACTTTACTCTCCAGATAGACATGTTAGAATTTATGGAAGGTCAGGTGAGCGTCATTTGGAATGTAACATTGGTGGGAGATTGCAATTTGGAAGTGGATCAGTGATGGTGTGGGGAGGAATATCTCATGAAAAGATAGTAATATACCGTTGGAAAGCTAAAGATTTTAGATATAATATTATCTTATACACAGAATTTTAAAAGTCAACTAACTGATTGTCGTAGATAATAATATAATCGATTATTTCATAAAACGCATGTTTTAATTTAAACTCAATGTCATTAATTTTTTTAAAGTCGTGTGTTATGCGCACCAGATATTTCTTTATTTAAATTATTGATCAATAATAATGATTATAGCATCTTTATTACAACGTTTCGAGGCCCTGCCTCATCTTCAGGTATACACTTCCTTGAGAGTGTTCTTAAGCATTCATGCTAAAAGTCATATACATTAACACAAGGTACATCTAGTGGTAAAGTTATTAGGAAATGAAATATAAAGGAGAAAGTAAATGAAATTAGATTGGATAAGATTTAATTGTCAATCGGTGCGCTATTTAAACTTATTTTTAACCCATGCTAAGTACCCCACTGGGATAAAACCGGAGTGACGCAGGCTAACCGTGCTCATTGTAGGAAGAGTTGTTTACCAAGGCCTGTCCTTGGCGATCCAGTATCTTGATCTGGAATTTATTTCATATTATCTTACCACCTTAATTTTATTTTTTACAATTATAAATTATTTTTATGAATATATTAATTGATTATTATAACTATTAATTTTGATCAACGAAGAAGAAATTTATCTACAAAATAAAATAAAAAATCTGGTACGCGCAACACACGACTTTCATTACTTATATCAATTTGAGAATGTTTAAACAAATTTAGAAAACAAAATAAATTGTTAAAGAATTATTTACATTGGTTTTTAAAAGGAACATGTGTTATATTAAATAATCTGTTATATTATTATCTACGACAATCAGCTTGTTTTATTGGCTTTTCATCACTCTACGTTAACTTTTACAATAGTATGTATCATATTATTATAACTATTAATTTTATCAACGAAGAAGAAATTTATCTACAAAATAAAATAAAAAATCTGGTACGCGCAACACACGACTTCCTCTTACTTTCATTATTTATATCAATTTGAGAATGTTTTAACAAATTTTGAAACCCAAATAAATTGTTAAAGAATTATTTACATTGGTTTTTAAAAGGAACATGTGTTGTATTATTATCTACGACAATCAGTTTGTTTTATCGACTTTTCATCACTCCCCGTTAACTTTTGCAATAGTATGTATAAGATTATATTTTTTTTAAAATATATAACATTCCAACGGTATATTATACGTGAATATTACTAATCTCTAGTTCAAAAACAAAAATTTCCAATAAAAAAATATGTTTGCAGATATCTTCTTTAGTTGTATATTGAATTCGTTCAAATTATATATTTACCTGTTTTTGAGCAATGCTAAACAGCTGATATGGTAAATTTTATAAAAACTACAAAACTAAAGGTACTTTAGAGGAAGAAATTTTGAATTATCGGCATTTAAGCCCTGTCAGACTATTTCAATCAGAATGAAATACATAATATTAAAGCCCGTCTAATTTCACATCGATATAGCGAGTTTAATCAAATCGTTAGAGCCGTTTTTGAGAAAATCGTAAATAGGTGGAAAATGCATGGTATAAAGTGGCACTTCTGGTTAGCTGATTTTGATTTTAAAAAAGTTGCTGCAACATCTCGGGCATATATTTGTCTTAAATAAAAAATTTCAGTTTATACGACTTTTTGTTTTCTCGATAGACTTACCACACACACGGATACACCGACACACAGACCTTTTTGCGGGACTTGGTCATTTGGACTCAGGGGACCCTAAAACGTGTATTTCCGTTGAAAACTGAAATTCGAAAATTTTCACGATCGCAATACTTTCCCTTACTATATATTCCATATATGGGTAAGTGAAAGTAAAAATTAGTTTATTAAATAATATAAATTATTCCATTTCTTATATAAGCTGCTTCATATTTTTCTCATTTTTAAATCGTTTTCTATATATGAGATGTAGTGAATCAAAATTATTCAAAACAAGTGATTAAGAAAGGAAGTAACAAAAAGTGTCCGTTTACATTACAAACAGACTGTTAAAAGTTTATTCTATGTCTTTTTTTAATTTCACTTACTTATAATGAATTATATAGCAAGGGAAAGTATTACGATCATGAAAATTCTCGGATTCCAGTTTTTAACGGAATAAACCCTAATACGTTTCAGGGTTAAGTTCCACTTTATATCATGCATGCGTTTTGTACCTTTTTTACGATTTTCTCAAAAATGGGTTTAACGAATTTAATTATAAACACATGATATCGATATAAAATTTAACCGGCTTTAATATCATATAGCTTTCATTCTGATTTAAATTTAAATTTTCTTCCTTTAAAGTACCTTTAATTTTGTGCATTCTGAAACAATAACCATATCATCTTGAAATTATTGATAAAAAATATGGCCAAATATATAAGTTGAACGAATTCTAAATCCAAAACCGTTTACGCTTGACATGTCTCAGTAATGCCCTGATGATGGCTCACAAGCTTGAGCCGAAACGTCGGGAAAATTAAAATATTCAAAAGACTACTGACTCCCGATTATTTCTACCTCCGATGATTCCTACAGTCGACTATACATCCTCAGTATAATAATAGCTTTAATATAGATGTATTATTTACCGTTGGGAAGCTAAATATTTCAGAAAAAAAATATAATGTTATACCCAGAAACAAATTTAATACAGAGAGGTGAAAAATCGATAAAAGCAACTAATTGTTACTGATAATAATACAATAGATTATTTAATAAAACAAAATGTTTCTATGGAAACTAAATTCAATTAAATCTTTAACCTTTCTAATTTCACTTATCTATATATTTAATCTCTAACTGTATTTAAAAATCCTTAAATTGGCTTTAACAACTGATGGAAATGAAAGTTTTGTGTTGCTAGCGCCAGATTTTTAAATATAATTTTGTTTAAATAAATAGTTTCTCGAATATAACATTAACTCTATTCAATGAAAATTATTAATAAAATATTCACTTGTGTTTCTAAAATAACAGATAATTTCACCGAAGAATTAGCTCGGTATGTTTAAATATATGGTACAATCCATTCCAAATAGACCAATTTTCATTAATTTTGATTTTCACGATATTTTTACCAGTGATTCTCTATTCTTTCCTGAATAAAATATTTTAATATTTTATTAAATATTAAAGTATATAAACTATTTTTCTAGCTAATACTGCTGCAGCCGTTTTAATTCAGCTTCGTGGCTGAAAATATATTTTGGAAAAATCTTTCTAATTTTGTAGATATCATATCAAAATAAAATCAAACAATAAGATAAGGGTATGCTTTATATGTATTCAAATATTAAATAGGGGTCACTTGTGGTGTAGTAGCTAGCATTTAAAGCCCTGTGTGAAGCATGTGTTGAATTTTAATGTCTTGTTGGGATTGCATATGTTGCTATTAGAGTTTTAGAACTTTTATGGCTTGTTTGTATATCATATGTAGTTCGGGTTACTCCGGCTAAATAGCTCTGACTATTGCCGGAAAGGAAAGAATGAATTATATGAATTAGATGAAAGTAACATCTTGAGTTTGAAGAGAAGTCTTTCGTAGCAAAATCTGTCGAAAGATTTTACAACGTTCAAAAATATACCTGTTGTATACAGTGGAGGATCTAGAGGCACATTCTGGAGGGAGCGGTTTTACTCTTTAAGGAAGGACTTCGTTTTGGAGGAGAAGAGGGTAAAGGTTTAACATACCTGCCAACTTTAGCTAAGCTACTGGTTGTTATAATTTCTGCTTTGGGGAAATAGATATAAAGTGATCCGATCTTTTTAGTTGCTGTAAAGTTGAGTGATGTCTTTGATATCCAAATTGATCACCAGGGATAATGTCCTTATTAATTAGTATGTTAACACCTCTTTTATATAATAATTTTTCACTGTAATATCTGAATGTTTTTATTTTATTTTATTTTTTGTCGTGTTAATACAGTATAGCATTAAAAATTGTAGTTATTGTACAAACACTAAAACGGTCTTGGGCATTAGCTAGAGCACCTCAGCGTTAATTAAGTTATATCGAGAGACTTCTTTTTTAGACAGCTTTCTGATTTTTTCAGTGACTTGGGTAGAGGTTAAAGAAGGAAGTAATACTTCACGATGCTTAGAAGTGCATCCGCAAGCTCCCATCGTCAGTCGAAAGGTTTACGATGTAAATGTTATGATTTGGCTCTTGAATTCATGATTGAATCAGTTGCAAGTTTATCAGATGGAACAATTTTTTATTATTAGTTTTTATTAATTGAAGTGATTTTATTTAATTTTTGAAGTGAAAACTTCTTTAGGCGCGTCGTCCGATTTTCGGCACGGGTAAAAGCTTTGATTTCGTAACCATGGTAACGTCACCAACATTCTCTAGACAAGCGCATGCGCTCTGTGTATACCTGTCTATTAGAGGTAGGATAACACTATCGATTTCTAAATATTATTAAAGCATTACTTTACATGAAAAATTTAAACATATGACGCAAAATCATGATGATCTTGCTGTCAATATTTAAATCGTAAAATGACAAAAAACCGTAGTAAAGCGAAATCGAAATGAATTAAATACAATGTATATTTCATTACTAATTAAAATATATGTTTTTTGTTTGCTTGGGAGAGAAACTGGGGTTATCTTTGTGAAATAACTATAAAGCTTATTCCTAGCTGTCTGAATTTCCTTGATACAAATGTGTACCACCAACTCATACAGTCTACAGTCACATTCAAATGACATACATCAAGATGATATATCTCTACAGGTCATGATGTTTTACAAATAAACGAAACAATAATTAAAAAGCATGCATTCTCAACATTATATATTTTAACGAACGTACTCTTCTTTCCGACGAAATTCCAGCGCAGATCGAGAATTAAGAAAAAACAAGTTTTCACTCTTATCGACAGTCCCTATGACTGCCTGAATTGTATTTTTTTTTTTTTTTTTTTATTCTTATTGTATTAGTTTCATTATGAATGAAACTAACAGAATCGAGTATGTTAAAAAAAAATCAAGTGCAACCAACAACCACAACAGAGGTAGAATTCAAAGAGATCTATTATGTAAGAAAGTAACCTTCGTCCAAAAGCGATCAATGATAACAAGGAACCTTCTAGTCTTGCTCCTCGAACGGTGTCCTTGCGGGAGTAGCCACAACCCTTTCACAGGGATACTTAAATGAGGTGCATGTCACATTCATAATTAATAGAATAAAAGGTCATTTATTATAAAAACAAGCCCTTAAATAAAATTCAGCTACTTAAATACAACTTGTTCCTTCGCGTATTTATTCCTGTTATCCAAATACAGAACAGTTTGCATGTTTTGAACCTGTAGCTTATACATTTTCTTAACCTTAATTCGAATCCCGATAAAAAAAAAATATCTCTCTTCTATGAGTGTAGTTATGAATGAATGAATGAACGAAAAATAGTTTTATTCTGGGACATTTCGTCCCTTAAGAATAATTTACAGTGAACAAATGACGTCGAATTTGACTGGCTTCATTAGATACATAATTATTTAGTTAAGTAACTATAAAAGTTAATGTAAATCAAAGATACAAATAAAAATAAATAACATCAAATAAGTTTTGTTATGTATCTAGTCTAGTTTTATTACATATTTCAGGAAGATTGATTTTTGATGTGATGGATAAATGATCGGTGTTTGAAAGTAGTTAGAGATGACACTATCCGAAGGCAGATAGGTAAAGAGTTCCAAAGTATGGCAGCAGAGATGATAAAGGACTTTTCAAATGATGCTGCTCTATGAGAGGATAGGTTTAGATCGGTAGGTTGGGATCTTGTATTTAGGTTGGACACGGAAGAGTAAGAAGGTCAAAGATATAGGAAGGTTTTCTGCTTCGCAAGTTTTGGAATAAGAACATGCCAAAAAGGGATTCGGGATAGAGCCACCTTTAACCAGAATACCTATGAAAGACGTTTGACTGTCTGGAGAAGCCGTACATAAATCTTATAAACCTATCGTGTAATCTTTTTAGCATTGTCTCGCTTTCACCACTGAGTCCCCCCATATACTAGGCATCCATACTCAAAGTGGGGCAGAATGAGAGAAGACACTAAGATATGACGGGTAGTTCACAGTAGGAAAAGAGTCACGGAAACGTAGAATCTGTTTGAGGATAGAGATGGATTTTCTTGTAATTTGGGAAATATTGTTACTCCACATTATGTTTTAATCAAACATAAATCCTAGATTTTTTATAGAGTTTTGGAATTGGATAGGAGTTTTATTGAGAAAGAGTAATGGGCAGTAAGGAAGTGAATGGAGGGAAGGTTTTGAGCCAATAAGCATTGCGTTTGTTTTCGCTGGATTCAAGCTCAGTTTATTTTCCGAAGCCCAGCGGTTAATGCTATTGATATATTCTTGGATTTTACCGGAAGGATGTAAATACAGGTAAATTTGTTGTTCATATGCTTACAGATTATACTGGGAATGTTGGATAGATCTATGTAGGTCATTTATGAAGATTGAAAATAAGATTGGAGAGTGGGATGATCCTTGGGACACCCCTCGAGAGAAATAAAGCTGTGATGTGGCAGGTTTGTTTGGAATGATAACTGTTTGGGAACGAAGCGACAAGAAGGAGTGGAACCAGTTCAAGGCACTATTTGACAAGGAAATATCTTGTAGTATAGATAGGAGGATTGAGTGATCGACACAGTCAAATGCTTTGGAAAAATCAAAGAGCATGAGGATTGTGATTTCTGTTGGTCTATGAAGGAATAAAGGTCTTGGGTAATTATCAATAAAGCGGAGTGCGTGGAATAACCGGAACGGAAACCTGATTGGTAAGGGTTAAGGATTGCATTGTCCTCTAGGAAGGAAGTGATTTGAGAGTGGACTATTCTCTCAAAATTATATAAATGGAGAGTTAAAAAAGTTAACTAAAAGGCATTCATTCATCTTAATTTTAATTTTTGATTATTATTATAATGGAAGAACAGTCGACTAAAGGTAGAATATAAGTTAGTTGGGGGTGCAGTCATGGAGAAACTCCATTAAGTTAACATCAGTTAAGTAATATGCCAACGTTTCGGCCTAATTTTAGGCCTTGAGGGCGATTATTTGGCATGAGCTCACAATGATTATTACGATCAGGTTGTGATTATTTCTCATTAATTCTGTATATTAAATACAATTAAATATTTACTTAAATGATACAGTTTATATTTAGTATGACTTACTTATCACGTTTTACTTGTTATAATAATTGTTACGAATAACTTTTCCACAATATGTGATTAAATAATTTAAATGTTGCCAAAAAAAAAATGTAATCATTCGTTAATTAATAAATGATTATTCTATTTATTTATCAAGAAATTTTAAAATGATAATAAATATGTATATTGGTTTACCGTGGGTAAATATTATTGTGGTATATTAATTTTTTAATTTCATACATTTTGTAGCATTTGGGTTACCAAAATCGTATTTTGTTAAATGTTCCAAAATTACATAATAACTATATAAGGAATAAATAGTTTTCTCTGAATTCACAAATAATAGGTATAAATAGTAGAGTCGTGGCTTTCTGTAAACAAGATATTAAATCAAATTGAACATTAAATGAAATAGATAAAGTAAAATTTATCGGTGACTTCTTCCTAATCAAATTATTAATGTTTATGACATAACAATGGTTTCTAATTGGACCCATAGGAATTGATCTCATCTGGTGATTACAATACATTGCTCGTCCGATGTGATAAGGCTTTGTTTAAACATGTCATGTGAACAGTAACTAATTTCAAACCCTCTCCTGCAGACAACATTTTTTTTAGTAAACTAATGCTCTGAAAACGTCACATTGTTTGTTGGTTGCTCAACACCATTGTGTAACATAATTGTGATAGTATGGCCAAATATCTCATTAATAATAAACACAACTATATCACTATCTCATTTCACGGACAACTCTGCTCTGGAAAAAAAATAGAACAGTCATTTTACATAATCAAAGGCCAACAGGGTCGTATTTTCATTATACAACAAAATTGAAAAATATCAAAATGAGGAAAAAAAAAAAAAAAACCTGTACCACTACAACCCGTGAAGGGTCTCAGTACATATAGAGATTCGTACTGTTTCTAGGCCAACGGCCGCGCAATGAGGTGATTAAGCCTTAATCACGCTCAGCCGCCAGGTTTTCCCCAATTATTTTGGGTACCCACTTTATAGAGGCTGGGTCTGCCCCAGGAGGGTCTCCATACCCTAGGTTCGCCCCCCGACTGAATTAACAGAATACATAATATTCTGCTCCAGCCGGGATTCGAACCCAGGACCCGGAGCATAGCAGACTAGCGCTCTATCTACTAGACCACGCCGCTCCCTCTCAAAATGAGGTAAGTAGGAAAAATCTGGAAACTCACCCAAAGCACTTCACATTCACAACCTTAACCCGATCCGATTCCCGTAGAATTATTCAGTCCATCAAATCATTTATTGGGACTTGGAGGTACCCAAAAACGTAAAACAAGCATATAAAATTCTGGTGCGCGCAACATATGACTTTCAATTACCTCCCTTGCTATAATCAATTTAAGAATTTTTAAATACATTTAGAGATGATAATAAATTGATAAAGAATTAATTAAATTGAATTTCTATAGAAATATATGTTTGTTTATTCATTTAACGTCACTTTATGCTACTATGGCTAATCGGACGATGCTACAGTGGGAGTCCTAAATTTTGCCTACCCAGGTTTTATTAGGATAGAGATCTTTAACGAGTACCTGACATCGCACAGGCTCGGGACCACCTTTTAACGTCCCCTCCGAAGGACGGCATAACTAAGGATTTTTTACTCCCATTAAAAAATCCTAGGACCACCTGCGGGTTTGAACCCGTGACCTTTAGCATGGGAGGCTGTTACGCTAGCCACCCAGCTACAAGTGATCCCTAGAAATATATGTGTTATTAAATAATATATTTTATTATCTACGACAATCAGTTAGTTATATCAGCTTTTCATCACTCTCTATAAACTTTTACTATTATGTGTATAAGACAATAAAATAATAACTTTATTCTGTGACAATATCCCTTAAGAATAACAATTAGTACAGTAAAATTAAACTTTAATATGCATGTCTCGCCGAGAGACCAGTAAAAGTAATTTTTATTCAAAACTGTGTAAACTGATTTTTTTTTAAAACGTAAAAAATATTACAACTGAATAATTTTCAAATAAATAGAATGAATGAATAACTCCATAACTCCAGGATTTTGGTAAAATAAATAATTATGTCTTACGTTAAAAGTAGGATAGTGGATTTACAATTTTCCCATTTAGTTTGCGTCTCTTGGGGATGCTTCTGTTGGAAAAGATGGGATTTGAATGAGAGAAGGAAAGAAGCATGACGAATATGATTAGGAAGGGAATTAAAAATGTCCTAAATTGGACAGATTGTAATGTTACTCAATAAAGAATTGTTTCTAATCTGAGTTGAAAGATCGTACCTACCGAATTTGGGAATTAGAGCTTTTTAGACTTAGAATTTGATGCTCAACAACTTCCACTCTATGACTTTTTTCGAACAGGATAGTTTATTTTTACATAGACTTGCTGCAATGACGAGCGATCTAAACAATTTTTTCAAATCATACGGAATCTTCTTGTTACAGAATTTGTTCTCTAATTTCTACATCATTCAGTCCACGGACAAATTTTACTTGCAGAATGAACATAACTGGTTTCCCTAAAATTCTTGACATACCCTCGTTGATGTTACAGACTTAATTTTTATAGGTAGCGATATACTTGGACACATTGTCGTTTTTATTTTGGAAAAATTTGTTTTTCTGCATGTATATTGCATTTTGGGCAAAGATTTATTAGTTTTTCCTAATCTGAAGAACTTATGAAGAGGGTTTTCTGAAGAAGTCGGACTGAACAATAATTGATAGTATTTATTTCCTAAAGCGTTTATGAATATCTTAGATTTAATCGAGTTTACTTACGATGTACCCCCGGCTAGCTCCTCTAGTTCAAAAGTTTTCCATACGCTCTTTGTATGACTGATATATCTCTTTCCCTTCATCAAAAGACTCGAAGTTTATAGAGCCATAGTAATCTGTGTGGCCAACCTGGTTTTCAGTGCTGTGGTATAATAGCAATAACTGAGCCAATATCTGGGATTGAACATTTAGTATTTTCATTATTTCTTGTTTATTATATTTATTTCTTTACTGGTGGATTAGCGGATTGCTAGGATTTTATATTCTGGATTACTCAAAAACTTATATTACATAAAGTATTGAAACTTACAACTGAAATTAATAATTGTATAGCACCCCATCTTCAACGCCATTTTGAGAAACAAAGAACGTCCCAAGCATTTTCCATGAAGCCGAAACAAGAACTTAAAAACATCTTCAGGCTTAAACGAAAAGAGTCTAGGTCTTTTGACCTGAGTAGGATGATGAAACAAGGAAACATTCAAACCCTCTTGAATTTGAAACCTTAAACTTCCCTATCCACCCCAAATTAATCCTGCTATTAATTATGGATGAATAGCAGCGATATTCAGAAAGACAAAAAAGAGGACCTTTCCATCTGAATAAGTATTTACGAGATGGTCAAGCTTCTCTATGCAATATTAGAGTTAGTTACTTTTTTTCTCAGATTTCCTGACTTTTAAATCATACAGTAGTTGGTAGTACCATTAGCTTCATATAGACTTATTATTTAACTATTGTAAACTTTGCCTTAAAATAAGTTTTTAAAAAGTTATTCAGTTAGTTGAGTTATTTAATTGGCGCCCGAACCGAATCCATAACTGTGTTAAATTGGTTAAAGAAATTTCTGGGTGGAAAGATTTCAGGTGGAAAGAAAGCTGTATGTTATAACTCTATTTTGGGTATTACGTAAAGTTTAAGTCACTCACCTGTAAAATGAAAGATTTGGACTTAACCACTTATTCACGACCGCCACAGATATATAGTGAAGGAAAGTATTGCGATCGTGTAAATTTTCTAATTCGAGTTTTCACTGGAAATACACGTTTCAGGGTCCCCTGAGTCCAAAAAAGGTCTGTGTGGTAAGTCTAGCTCGAAAAATATAAATTGTATAACAATATTTCATATTTTAAGAATATATGCCTGAGATGTTACAGCAACTTTTTCATCAAAATCGACCAACCAGAAGAGCCACTTTATACCATGCATTCTGCGCCTTCTTACGATTTTTTCCAAAACGGCTTCAACGATTTTGACTAAACTCGCTATTATCGAAGTATAATTTAAATGTCTTTAATATCATATAAGTTTCATTCTAATCGAAATAGTATGACAGGGCTTAAATACCGATTTTTTTAATTTTCTTTCTCCGAAGTACCATCAATTTCGTAATTTTAAAAAATCACTCTCATCTTGTTTGCATTAAAAAAACGGGTTAATAAATAACTTAAACGAATTTTATATCCAACTAAAGATGAAAACAGAAAAAATGTTAAGACAAACCCTATTCAGAATGCCCCTCAACGTATAGATGTGACGATAACATCGACAAAATCAATGCCCTCCTTTGTGAAGAACGTCGCCGAGCCATCAATCAACTCTGCGAGATGTCTGGAATATCATATTTCCGTTCAGAGCACTTGAAGACTTGCACATGAGAAGAGTAGCAACCAAATTTCTCTCTCGCCTTGTCTTCTCATAAACGAGCCAAGTCGACGGATTTCAGGCATGTTTTGAGCTTCAAAATCTGACCTAAAAGGATCCTGAATTTTTTTCCAAGGTGATTACTGGTGATAAATCATGGTGCTATGGAGACAACCCGGAAACAAAGCAAGAAATCAAGCCCAAGCTCTTGAAAGACTAGTAGCTCTTCTCATCCCAAAAAAGCTTGCCAAATGAAGTCAAACATCAAGAAAATGCTCACTTGTTTCTTCTAATGCAGAGGTGTTATGGGCATGGAGTTTGCTCCTCCTGGTCGAACTGTTAACCAGGAATTCAACTTGGCGGTTTTGAAAAGAATGATAGTATCCAGAAGAGAGCAGATTTTTGGCACACAAGCAACTGGCTATTTTATCATTACAATGCGCCCAAACTGCCCACTCCATAAACCAGTTTTTGACCAAAACAGAATTATACCCCAATGGTCCACCCTCCTTATTCACCAGTCCCCTGTGAATTCTTATTGTTCCCCAGACTCAAAAGGACCATGAAAAGAAAACGTTTTGTAACTGTGGAGGAGGTAAAACAAAAATCGCTGGAAGGCATAAAGAAAGAACATCCTGATAAGTGAATTTAAAAACTGTTTTGAACAATGGAACAGAAGAAATGTATCGTGGTCAATAGAGTACTTAGGGTGATTCAAATTTGGTGTAAAAATATCAAGAAATAAAGAAATTATGACTAATTTCCCGGGTTTTTTTTTGGTTTGTTTTTTGGTTCCTCCTCATAAAAGAAAGGTAAAGGAAATAAATTAACACATCAATAGTTAAAAGGGTTTTAATAAGTTGTTAACTAATACACACCAAAACAATAATATATAACAGAGCACTGCAACAATTAAAAATAAAAAAATAAGTGCATAGTGATTTACAGTATAATTAAAATTAATAAGTAACCTTAACATCAAAATATTTTTATCAACTAATTATTTCTTAGCACCCAAATATATTTATAAAGATATATACAGCAGTGAGTCAACGATAGGTAGTAATTTTAAGTTGGAAGTCTACTAACGAAATTAGGAATTGCGAAATTATCATCTATCTTACATAAGTAAGACTTCATAGGTTTTCGAATTCAGTATTAGAAGGCTGCCAACTCAAAATCAACTAGGGTGATACTACGGGGAAAAAATTCTGAGTTTTCTGGTTAGAAACAAAAAATCAACCTCATTTGGCTTTAAAAATGTAAAAATTAGCAACCCAAAGGCTAAGGGAGAGATACTGACTATTGTAAAAGATGGGTCCAAGTGTAAACTACACATGGAAGTCAAATGCCCTAGGCAGGGTGCAATAAAATATTGAATATATCTTTGAGCAGTAGCAGCACCCTTACTTGATGAGAAAATATCTTAAATAGTTCCTCCATCATACCTGATCAAAGAAAACAAATTGAAGTGGCTTTCTTTAAGGCTCATTTCAACAGCTACTTCTTGAAAACAGCAGCACTTCTAAGCTCTTCCTGTTCCAAGAGGAAGAACCAAAGGTTCAACATTGTCGAACCATCCCTGCCTGGATTTGAATAATACCAATTTTAAGAAGATTGGGACATTAGACATAGTTCTATTACCTAATTAGTTAACATGATATATATATAATATATATATATATATATATATATATATATATATATATATATATATATATATTATTTTTTTTACCATGTTAAAAAATTGCAAGGACCCCTCTTGTATGAAATCTAGAATTAAGAATTAACAAAGAAAATAACAAACGAAATGAGTTTATAATATTTAAAAAATCTACCAAATCTTCACAGAAGAAAATTAAATGTACAAATGCTTGTTGTTTTCGAATAATAGATCAACCACTAAGGATTCTGAATGCCATTAAATTTACTTTTTTTTTTTTCATTAAGGCTCAAGATGTACTATATTGAAATTTAAAACAGATTATTCTAAACAAAATTCCAGGACCAAAAAAATTGTAATTAATATTTTATACTTAATAAATTAAAACATTTAAAGGTACTGAACTATGTCTAATTATGAAAGAATTCCCTTAGCCTTAAACATATGCCTCATTAATGATTTGAGGTACTTTATCTCCCGTTGGACTTCCTCCACCTCAGCTTTCAATGACTCGTTTTTCTCTTGGAGCTCTCTTTCCTCTGAAAGAATAACCTCTATTTCTTGTTTCTTCTTCTGTCTATAACGAGTTGCTGCATTTTTGTTCTGTTCTTTTTTACGAGCCTTCCTTTCTTCAACAGAAGGATATGGGCGTGTCCTCGATTTAGTATTAATAGGAGCCCAATCTGGATCTTCATATCCTGAGTCTGAAGAAGACGTGCATTCATTATTACAAAAATTTTCAGCAACGATTTCATCTAAATCCCCAACTGTTTCATTACTGTTGACAGGCTGTAAATAAAAATTTCAAAATAATTAAATAGTCAAAATAAAAATTAAATTTTACTATGTTTTATCTCTTCTAAAAACCTGATAAGCATGATGGGATGGAGATGGCTGTGGTGAAGGTTGCTCTTGCAGAGGTGTGGGTTGGAGGTGAAGAATAGAGGATGGATAGTACACTGGAGGCTGATGAGGAGGTGATATCTGGGGGCTATCAGGTGGTGTCAATTGGCGACTCAAAACATCTTCAAACTCTTGAAGCAGCTGAGAGGTCTTGGCTTCCTCTATCCAGCCGCTAGTAGTAGATGTGCTGTAGTTGTCGAAGCCACCACTATTATTCTCTGGCCACCCATGAAACTGTGGTTCTAAAATTGAGATAATACATTTGAAAAATATGGCTTTATCTAGTAAAAAATTAATAAATTTTTAAATACTACATGTTATTTGACTTTCAATCTTGTCTAGATTCCCTATTATTTATCATATCAACTATAATTTTATTTAAGTTTCTGAACAGAGTTAGCATTAACAACACACCTTTTAAAGGTATACTGGTATTAAAAGGTGTAATTTTTAAAATGTAATAATATAATCATAGCAAAAACTGGGAATCCAGAAAACTAATCAAAAAGGGAAAACATGGCCAACCTTTTATTCTATTAGGACTATAAAAAAAATTACCGATTTCCATCCTTCAAAAATACAAAAACATTTTTAAAAACATAACATAAGTAGAAAGCAGAAAAAAAAACAAAAAACAGTATATTCTTTTAAACAACTAAACTTATGTATATTCCTTCAATCAGAAATAAGTATAGCAAGAAATTCAATAAAATAATTAAATTAAATTAATAATAATTCTCCGTTGATCTTACTTAAAATATTTTAATGTACAAATAAAAGCCAAGGATTTATTATAGATGGTTTTACTATGAAGTAATCTAGCAGTTATAAGTAACAAAAATTATTTTCCTCCTTCAGAGGAAACAAAGTATACTGCTAATGAATATAATTATTGAGTTAAGAGAAACAATTATTTCAGATTAAACTGCCTAGCATGGCAACCTTGAACCAAGTCAAATTATCTCAACTTCCTAAAATTTATAACAATGATGATGATAAGGTGAATACTTAGGACCCTCCTCCCTCCTCCTCCCTCCCCCCCAAAAAAATAACTTGTAAATGAATGATTAATGCTAGACTTTTTAGCCTGTTTGATTGTATATGATATGTAGTGTATATAAATTACCCTAATATACAACCTGTAAGAGAAATAAGAGGTGAACATACATTCACACATAAATGATTAAACACATCATATACAGACTTACAACACATATTTATAAATACTTCCTACAAGCAAAATAATATAAGCCAAACATACAGAACATTGCTAATTTGAACCAACAGAAAAATATGAACAAATAACAAATTTCAAAGAGATAACAATAAACATATTCATTCATATGATTATGATTTTATTTGTAACACAATTTGAACTCCAATTCAATTTAAACAACAGTGAATAGACCTTACTCATTAATATTACCAAGTGCCTTTAAAAATTATATTTGTTATAAAATTAAAAGAAAGTGTAGCAATATCAACTCTACTGTTATAAGTTAGTTAAGCTCAAATGAAATAAATAACAATAGCCTACAATATAAAAATAGTACATAATAAACTGAGTAGTTCATATTTAATAAGCTTAGTGGAGCAAAAATTGTAAGTTATTGTTTTCAACACTATCGCCAAAACCATCAAATAACATACAAAATAATAAATTTAAAGGCTTAAAAATAAGCCCATTAAAATAAACATGTCACATCTGCACAATAAACAAAAACTACCGTATACTTTTAATATCAGAAGCACATTGTTATGGGAAAAAATATAAACCAAAAATGAAAAACAATTGTTACCTTTAGTAATATCAGGTCTAAGACAAAAATACATAAAGTTACTATTAATTAACTTGCTTAACATTTATGCATAACAACAAAATATGAGACGATACAACCTAATCAAATTAAATACATACAATCTTAGACAAATATCATCTAACACTAATTCAGAAAATTAGTTCAAGTTACTATTGACTATACATCATGTTGCTATTCAATCAAATTAATAAAATATGGGGAATCTAAACAAGTTATAGTAAAAATTAAGAAGATGCTTAAAGGTCAAGAATTTATGTTTTAAGAAATATGCTTTAATTTGAAACTATGTCATAACAAAACTATGATTAACTATTTTTAGGAACAGGTATGAAAAACATTAAAGTCAAAAATTAGGTAATTCAAGATAGTACCTATAATTTACCATGTTTTTGAACCAGTTTAATATACAGAATTTATGCCTTTAGCTATAAAAAATAAATATTAAGTTAAAAATATTAGAACAAAATTTGAAGGATTAAGGATCTTAAAAGCAGTTTTTCACAAACATTAAAAATAAGTGTGTTAATAAGAAATCTTAGTATCAATGCAGTTTAAGATAAATAAAACTTTATAAAATAATTTTAAAAAAAAACGAAAATAACATAAATGAGAAGTATAAAATTTTATTACTAGTGAATATGAAGGATGGTTAGAAATGCTTTACAACAATGAAAGTAAAATTGCCAATTATTTATTTAAAGCCTATGTGAGGCTTTAAATAATTAGCAAATTTCTCTTCTTTGATTCCTTAAAGTAAATTTACACAGATGAATTTTAAAAAAAGTTAAAATTAATATTATCAGAATTAAATGTTGAATTTTAATGCAATAAACTCAGTAAATAGTTCAATTGATAATAAATAAATAAAACTGGGTACTATTTCTGAAAAAATAAATCTTCCCAGACAAGTTCACTAATATAATGACGATTAATACCAACTCCTAAATGTTATTATTTTAAGAAATTCAACTTTTACTGAATATAAACTTGGATGGTAACACAATCATAAAGACATCAAATGTCAAGAGTATTTAAACTAAAATTAAGGTATATAGTGGTCAATAATAAATCAAAAATAAATAATAACTCAATAGAGAAATATTGCATGACCACTTATCACATGAAAAATAAAAGATTATGCTCAAAAGGTTCGAACATATGGTGGGATAATATTCAAAGGATATGTATGATTTTTGACAATTAAAGACAGCAAAATGAAGTAAATCTAAATGTAATTTCGAGAGTCAACTAAATTATGAGCCAAAGGAAGTATATTGACACAAGTAATAAAATAATAAGAGATGTATTATTCATCTGAAAAAAATGTGACAACCATTAAATAAAAAATTTTAGTAAAATTATACATACGTTGATAATAAATCTGCTGAGGAGCATACGCAACTTGTAGTCCATACATTGTCATGTATTATCACAAAAAATATATATAAAAACTTTTAAAAAACAGCAAAATAAAAGTCGCAAACTTTTAACAGCGTTAATATAAAACAAAGCTTCCTACGGTGGGATCTTCCAATAAAAGTTCAATCACTTAGGGTTTGATCTCCCAAACTTTGAAGTTCACCTTCTCTTTACTAGTTTCTGTGAATTTACTATAATTTGTTGACTCCAGGTACACGTGTAACCGCTCTTCATGTCAACGCGTGCGTGCATTTGGAAGCATCTAGAGTAGGTGAATCTTGAAGTATTACAACAAAAAATTAATCGATAAATTTTAAATGATCTAAGTAATTAAACTTTAATGCACTAAACTGATCAGTGAAAGCGAAAAACAAAAAGACCACAATGGTAGGCTGAAGAAACAAGACTAAGATGCCAACTAGAACAGCAGGACTATATCCCCTCCACTGGGTCCCCCACTACTAAAGAGATTTGTCGTATCACAAGGTCTAATAATTAAAACTGGTCCCTCATCTAATAAAAAAAAAGGATCAATCCCACTGATAAGAATAAGACAAAATTCAACATTTTAAAACATAGATTATGTTTTTTCTGTACTTAACAGTAAGGTGTTCATGCTATGCAGGTGATATCAATATTACAGAAAACTGAACTTAGGTACCAATTTAACCATTGTACTTTATAAGTAATTAAAATTTAAGTGATAAACAAAATTAACCTAGAAGAACCATTACTTAGATTTTAATTAAATATATAACAAATTGAGAAAACATTTAAAAAAAAAAAAATGATTTTCCATCATAATTTGTATCCCATAAAAAATCTCCAAAATCAAGAATTTTCCAACTAGAGGCTTAAATTCCTTTAGAATGCCAATATCAGATACTTCAATACATTTAACAACCCTAAACTGTAGGTTTACTGACAAAGTCCTAAATCTAAAAGCATTTTTAGCTTTTATTTAAGGTTTTAAATAAGTTCTTACCGTAATTTATGCTTTTAGAGACAAAGCTTGTCATAATCACAAAGGATGACAAAAAAGAATACATTGATAGAGTATAAAATAATATTTTTTTTAGTAACAGACATCAATTGGCATTTTAATGGGACAATTTCTTTATAGTTTTGATTTGACCACATCACAATAACCTATGTTTTAGCAAAAAACACTGATAAAAACGCTGCAAATTATTACACAATGGTTTATTATTTCCAAATAACAATATCAGGGTATAACTGTTTATATAGCTATTGATAGGCAATTAAGTAATATGAAAAGCAATAATTCAAAGGATAATAACATAACACTACTGCTGATTTCAAAACGCTATATATCTCTGCTAGTTCTAAACCAATTTCAATGATTCTTTTTTTATTTTGTAGAACATTTAATTCTCTATCAAATGACATGAAAACCCCAAAAAAATTTGATATTTATTTATTTATTAGAACAAAATTTTGGTATTTATTTATTAGAACAAAATGTTGGTATTTATTCATTTATTAATTAGGACAATCAGATTTTTTTTTTTATATTTGCTATACGGACTCTACACATCTTAAAAAGTAATCCCTCTAATTTAGAGGAGGGATAATTTTTTTTTTGGTCAATTACAAAGGTTCATCATTAAAAATAATAAACCAAAACCATTTAATAAACTAGACTGCATTACTATTTCTTGTTCTTTACTTTCAATTATCATTCAAATAAAATTTCCTGGTTCCAGAACACCTTACATTTTAACTTCATCATTAATAATAACCGAGTTATCACATCTCTTATAAGTTTATGCTTGACCATATAGATGATTTTTTTTTTTTTTTAGCTCTTTGTTTATCGGGTTGTCTTGATTTTGAAGATCTTTTATATTTTTCTCTATCTTCAATAATAACTAATTTTTGGTGGAATAGCATCTATTATAATTTGTTACATGAATAAAAGATCTTTTTTTTTTTTTTATTTTACCGCGCTGCACTGATTTTAAAACTTTACATATTTTTCTCCATATTCAAAAATAACTGAGTTATAGGCGTATTTATATGTAAAATTTCTATTTTTTTCTTTTCTTTTTTATGATTATTCACGGTATTTTGATTAAAAACACTAATAACTTTTTTCTATATCTTCAAAAATAACTGAGTTATTGAATTTAATCGCTTTTAATTAGCCGCCATTTTAAAACTAACCAGCTGATATTAACGTGTAGATGTTAGGATTATCGTTGCATGGACTAGTATTCTTGAGGTGAACTTTAAAAAAATTGGTTCAGTAGTGTCGGAGTCAGTTATTCAGATTCTATGCACATTACAAAGGTATTTAATTTAACCATCCCCTTAAATTTAGAGAGGGAATAAATTTTTTTTTTTTTTTTTTTTGCCGATTACGAAGGTTCATTATTGAAAATAATGAACCAATAACAGAAATGCAACCAGTTATTTATATTATATAGATTCCCATTTACAATAGCAATGCTAATAGTGTATAACATGGTAAGACATCATGCATCATCAGGAAAAAAATACAATTATTGATTTAAAGGATTTATAGCACTAATATTGAAAGTTTTCATCTTAATACACTTATCTTCCTATTTTTAAAACGCCATGTAGAAAAATTAATGTTTTTAGAGAAGCTTTAAAAATAAAGAATTTTCAGGAAGTTAAATTCAATTTTACTATTACAGGTATCAATTTTATTAACTGTCTTCTTCCAGTTAAAAATATATAATTATAACTAATTAATAAATAAATTAATGGCATTATGTACTTCACCACTTTACTAAAAATTAAAAAAAAAAACACATAAGCAATATTCCATTCGAGAGCTTGGTTCCATAGAACAGAAAAAAAGATACCTCAATATGGGATATAGCCAAAACGTGGTGTTTTAATAAAGTGGTGGAAGAGTATATGATGGCTTAAATTTACAAATTAGATATTCCAATCTTCACTATAAAAAATATCACTCAATTATTCAAGGAAAAAATGGAATCAACTATACTTAGTTATTACTTCTAATCCAACTATGTTCCTTTGCCATATAATAACATCCTTTAATCCATGATGTTAATAATTAAAAGTGATATTTTAATCAATTAATTATTTGGACCAACGATTTATCAAAAAGGAAACAAATAACTAATTAAATATAACATCAAATAAATAAATAAGGAAATAATGACAAGATACTAAAACAAAAAGGAACTGAACATTTTTCAAAGGATGACAAAACATCAACAATATAAAGGATCTAACTGGCGTCCAAAACTGTTCTACACCAAATTTATTTCTAGCATCATTATTATTAAAGGCCACACTACACGGTGAGAAAACAGGTAGGTAAAATAATGTGAGGTTTGGTGAGAGTGAATTATAATAAATATTCAATGACTGAATATTCTAAAAAACTTAATCGTTAATCTTATCTATATATATATATATATATATATATATATATATATATATATATATATATATATATATATAAATGAATCACTTTTTCCCTTGGTCATCGCATCAAACGTGAACGGCTTGATTTGGTTATATTTATATGAATGAGGAGAAAGATCTTATGAAAGAAAAAAAGAGAACAGTCACTTTGGTATATAATTGTTTTTTTTAAATAATGAAAGTCAATAATAGTCAATCTAAATATATATATAATAGAACAGCTGTGTGAGTTGGTGCTTTTAAAGTTCTGAAAAAATTCTCTTTAATTTATTATGTCCATATACCTTACCATTGAGGCTCTTGAGGAGGAATAAGTGCATGTTTGTTTACAGTATTCAAGGTGATTGCCAGGAAGATTGTTAATTGACTCTTCTCAGGAAGCATTGAAGTCATTAAGGTTAGGTAGAGTTCTTTTGGACACTTGACTGCTGTCTCCACAAGAAACAGATATACTGATAAGTCTCCAACACTATGCCCAGTGAATTGCTAGATTTGAACTATGCCATCAACACTTTGAAAGATGTGTTGGACTACAGCCTCTTGCTGAAAGATCTGCGGCCAAAGGTTGGAAAAGCTATTGAGGTGTTGGAGAACTACGTAAGTGACACTGATAACAAAACTACTGCACTAGGGAGTCAATCAAATATTATCCCTATTAATATAATAACAAAACTACTGCACTAGGGAGTCAATCAAATATTATCCCTATTAATATAATAACAAAACTACTGCACTAGGGAGTCAATCAAATATTATCCCTATTAATATAATAACAAAACTACTGCACTAGGGAGTCAATCAAATATTATCCCTATTAATATAATAACAAAACTACTGCACTAGGGAGTCAATCAAATATTATCCCTATTAATATAATAACAAAACTACTGCACTAGGGAGTCAATCAAATATTATCCCTATTAATATAATAACAAAACTACTGCACTAGGGAGTCAATCAAATATTATCCCTATTAATATAATAACAAAACTACTGCACTAGGGAGTCAATCAAATATTATCCCTATTAATATAATAACAAAACTACTGCACTAGGAGTCAATCAATATTATGCCTATTAATATAATAACAAAACTACTGCACTAGGAGTCAATCAAATATTATGCCTATTAATATAATAACAAAACTACTGCACTAGGGAGTCAATCAAATATTATCCCTATTAATATAAAAAACAAAACTTACATACTCTACGGTAACGAAAAAAAACTGTTTTGAAAAACCAAAATCGACCGGCCCATCAAGCAATTATAACGCCTGCACAAGATTTGCCACCGGCTGAAATTAAATAGGAATTTAAATCATTGATAAATCCCAAAGATTTACGAATCCCGTTTCAGAAGGTGGTCAAAACCAAAAAAGGCTCACTAATAGTCCAAACAGACACAGAAGTAGATCTCAACAAAATTGAAGACAGCTTAAAACATTCCACTAAACTCCGCTACCGTAAATTAACAAAAAGAAAGCCTAGGGTTATAATTAAAAATATCGAGGAAGAGATAACCCTAAATAACATTTCTGAATACATAGTGGCACAAATTGAAGATCTGCACATACGGGAGGATAAAATAAGACTGGTAGTGATATTAACTATCAAGAAACACAATTTCAGGCATGCAGTGCTAGAAGTAGATGCAGCAACAAGAGAATTGCTGCTGTATAATCGGATTAGCCTGGGCCATCAAAAGGTTAATATTGAAGACTACTTTCGAGTCCGAAGATGCGCCAAGTGTCTGAAGTTCCATCACAACAGTAAGGAGTGCAGGGGGAGAGAAGCCTGTTCCAGATGTGGAGGAGAACATTCGGCCGATGACTGCACTTCTCAAGAAATCAAGTGTATAACCTACGCAAACTATAACAAATTTACGAGAAGTCAGAAGCGCTCAACAGACCACTCAGTATTTGACCGAAACTGTCCATCGTACTTGACAGAAATTAGAATCTAACACTGACTACGACATCCCTCTTCAATAAGTAATTAACAATTAAACAGAAACTCTTCACAATTCACTTAATATAATTATGGTACTTAGACAATTAAACATGTTACAACTAAACACACATCACTCCAAATACACCATCAACATACTTCAACATTACATAAACGTAAAAAATATAGACATTCTATTGATTCAAGAACCTTACACAAGATTAAATAAAATCATAGGTTATAACCAATCAAAGGTTTATCAGATAGATGATAACAATCCCAGTGCAGGTGTTATAGTAACCAACAAAAACATAGATGCCTGCATGATCTTGCAACATTCAGACTCCGATTGTGTATGCGTCGAAATATCATACGGTAAATCGAAAGTCATTGTTATCAGTGCTTATTTTGATATAACTAAAAATATTAATCTCGACTTGCAAAAAATAGAAATTATCTTAAAAAATTTTAGCTATGCTAATATCATAATCGGGATGGATTCTAATGCTAGATCTAAATATTGGTTCGACAAACAAACAAATGATAGAGGGAAACAGTTAGAATCTTTTATTGTTGAGAACGACTTACTTTTAATTGATACAAACTCGGAACTAACAACTTTTCAAAGTGCGAGAGGCAGTAGTAATATTGACCTGACTTTACTAAACTTAACTGCTACTAGACGTAAACTAGTGAGACATTGGACCATTTCTAGATAAACTAATTTTTCGGACCACAACATTCTAACCTACCAGTTACATTTACAAGGAAATGACAGAAAAACTGAACAAATAAATAGTTTTATATATTTGACAGAAAATGGTGATTGGGCTAAATTTTTTACTAACTTACGACATCAGTTGTTTAAACAATTTTCATCTCAAAACTTGGATAAAAGTAAGGAACTGACTGACGAAGTAATAGAAGACTTGATTCTTAAGGAAATTCCTAATATCACTACCGATACTATAGTTAGCCGACTGACAATTTCCATTTCAAAATCATATATATCGGATATATATATATAAATAATAGTCAATCTAAATATATATATATAAAAATGACTCGCTTTTTCCCTTGGTCATCGCATCACACGTGAATGGCTTGACTGATTTTCCTAATTCTTTTTTTGTTATGTTTATATGAGTCAGGAGAAGATCTTATAAAAGAAAAGTCAGTAAGTCAGGACGTCGTCTGTCAGGTCAGCTAGTTTTTGATAAATAATTTTTAATTTCTTAAAATGGCAATTTTTAAAATTTATATTAAAAAAAAAAAATTCATGATGTGTATATTACACTTGTTTGTTTTGTATATAACTTAATCATTTACTTCTTTTATCTTTTTCAAAAAGTAATATTTGATGTTATTATCCAAATTTATTAGAAAAAATTATGTCTTTCCCCTCTCCCAGTATTTTCATGAACTCTCACAAGAGCTCGCTCTCACAGTATTTTACTAATCTGTTTTCTAACTGTGTAGTGCGGCCTTAATGGACACCATGTCCTAATATCCTAATAGTTTGAGTCGACCTGCTCCGGCATAGTTCACCAAGTTTCTCTGACCTTTCCTTCAGCCCTCAGATTTCTCACACCAAGCAGTCTACCTGCATCTGCAGCAACAAAATCTTGCTAACATACTCGCCTGTTTCTGTACACCAGCTCATAGTTAACTTCTTGTGAAGGTACTATATTTTCCATGTCCTGCCCACTGATCTCTTGAGCCACAACTCACACAGATATATGTGAGTTCTGGTCTAATAATTATCTTATTTATGTATTCTTATTTTGGTTAGTCTCGACAACATGCCACATCAAAGTTGTTTTTGGACAGATCAATAGCACCAATCTGTCATAGCAACCTACCTGTCTACCTTGTAGTTGATGCTATTAAATGAACTTACCTACGACATAGATTCTTAACTTGAAAATACCTCTTTCACAGTTGTAAATACTTCTGCATATACCAGTTATTTTATTTCAATAAGTATGTTAAATTAATAATTTTTTAACTGAAACAAGGTTTTTCTAGAAAAACTGAAAATTTCAAATGTAACACTCATCAAATAGAACATTTATTTACTTTTTGATATACTTTAGTTATCAACTGAAATTTTAAATTTTTATCAATTTTGGTTTAATAAACTGAAAGTATCAGCACAACTGCTCCAGAAGTCCTGATAAATACCCAAAAAGTGGGTCAAAATGTTGGCAATACAATAAATAGTTTTCACTTTTTCTTTAATTCTTCATTGACAACAAATCCTCTCATACTTCATTACTCATTTTTATAGCAGAATTAAGGACAACACACACAAAAAAAAAAAAAAATATTTTTTAAACAATAAAAACTGGCCACAGAAGACAATATTTAAGAAAATCCTCATTTAATAATCATAATTTTTGTGAATTCAGAAATCACATAAGTAATCGCACTTGAGTTTGTTAGGGTAAACATGAGAGGGTAAGGATTAAACATCTTATCAGTCGTATGTATAGATGAGTTAATTAATAATGGAATTTTGGAGATTCACTACCCTTAGGTATTAGCATAAACAATTATGCTAATACTTCCACCCAAAACTATCAGTTAAGAATCAATTCATTTTTTTAATAAACTGTAAATTATTGCTACACATAATCTGCAAATCGAAACAATTTAAGTTATCATATTAGTGCATATTTGTAATGATGTGTTTATAATGAGCCTAAAAATTTCTAAAAGGATTTTACACTGAATCAAAACACAAACTGAGCCTCACAAATTTCAATTACTCAAGGTACAGTTATTATAATATAATGTAACAAAATAAGCTTATAGTTATCAAATAAAAATAAAATACCATCTTTTATAATTAAATCAATTTCTTCAAGGAGGGTAGTATCACCATAGTTGGCCCAATCATCTATCTCAAACCAATCTGGAGAGACTGGCTCCTGCTTCCATAATCCTATCTGTGTTGACATCTCCCACTTTCGTTGACTCACTACTACTTAATGCATAAAAAAACGCCATTTCGGCTCTGGAAAAAAATAAACATTCAAATTTTACCATACAAAACAATAAACTTAATCCCTAACAAGAAAAAATATAATAAACTTAATCCATAACCAGTTCAGTTATTTAAGCTTTTAAAGCTTATCTCTGAAATTTCAAAAAAATATTCTTTTAAATAGAATTAACTACAACTTATTGAATTGAAATTCGGACGTTTATCAGTTTTTAAATCAAATTTTTACATTAGTTCAAGTATAGAAACAAATAAAAATATGGATAAAAAGAGAACAATAAGTGTATTTTTTGTGAAAATGAAATAAATACACTGTAATGTAAGTGTTTAAAAATTATTATAGTTTAAGAAATAAACTCACAATAAAGTCATTTTTAATGGAAGTGTTTCATTAGATTAAAGTTAAGATTAAATTTAAAATTAATCAGTAAAATTCAGAATTCATAAACAAATAGTTATGACTACTACTTCATAGTTTTTTTGGACATCTAGACCATCTCCCATCAGAATTTCTAAACGGTCAAATATTATCATTAATTACAATACAAATAAACACTGTTTAGTTGTTTCCACTCCTCAAAATTATGAAATGATAAGTTCATAATAAACAAATCAAGATGCTAATAAGATTGGTCATTGTGTACAGTGACAGCAACAAATTCCATAAATTATGTATATATTTAATAATATAAATCTGTCAGAGCATTTAATAATAATAATTAAAATAAATAATAATAATCTTATAATCATTCATATTGTTTAATAATCTGCCTCCTTAAATAGAAACCACTTTTTCAGCATGATGTGAGGAGAAATTTGTCATCAAGATGCTGATTCGACGACTATTAAGACTGCTATCAGTAATATTATCAACAATATGAGATTCAGTTCTTGGAGTAGATAACTTAGTATAGAAATGGTCTTCAAATTCTTAGTAATAGAAAAAATATTGCTAGGTCAATTCAAGACCTGATCAATACAATTTTGTATTGATAAAGTCAATTACGCTTAAATAATAAGTAATGAAAGATCTAAATGTTAATCAAATGGACATTAATTTATATTATGGATTATTACTATAATTTATATTAGATTATTAATTAATAACAGGGTTTGTTTGGGAACATCAACAAAAAAGTTAATAAGAAAATAATATTGAATATAATATATTGAGACAGATATTTTCTCAAAAAATATTATAACATTATAAAAGCTTTATGAAATTTTATTTGTAATACCAATATCAATATATGATGTTTTTCAAAAAACAGATTCATCAAATTAAATGAAAGTCGCTGTTAATTTTGAAAGTGGCCTAGTTTAAATTATAACAAATCAGGTTGTTAATTTAGAAAGTGGCCTGATTCCATTCTTAGTAAGAAAACCCTTATGCACTGGATAATTGCCAGTATTTCAATGGGACTTAATAATCGATAATATTTCAATGGGAACTATAGATTCAACACCTTTAGATACACTTGAGCAGTATGACTCATTAGTATTATGTAGGTATATTTTTCATTGCATAAAAGGTGAACCCTTAGGGCCTGTTTATACTGCAGACGTTTAGGGCACTTTAAGTGGTGGTGAATCTCCGGAATGACTGTGAATGATAGGGATTCTAGGAACACGCTTAAACCGCCCAAAACAACTGCAGTAGAGACAGGCCCTTAAATATCTCAATTACTGAACTTACTCTTAAAACTTATGTTATTATCGTTATCTAATGTTAGAATTATTGTATTTATTCAGAATATAAGTAGGTTTTTGAGGTTCCTTATACCGCAATGCTTTCAACTAATTCTAGCAGGGTACAAGCTTCAAATTCCGCTTTGTGTAACCTTCCGATTTCCCCAGTATAACCTATTTCTTAATTATTTTTCTAAATAAAAGAAAGTTGTTCTGCGTTTCAGAGTTAACTGTTGGTCTTGCAATGTGCTGAACAATTTTTTTGTTCTAGAAAATGGTTAATAATTTCTATTCATGAAAATTCTGAATAAATAATGTTAAAATTAATACTTACAAATTATTAATTATCATGTTTGTTGGATAAGGAAGTTATTAGACATAAGAAAACCCGAGACCAGATTTACAACCCTAGAATTATCCCAGGACATTGTAAAGCATTTGTGCTTTATTGATAGATAACCTGAAGTTGTTGATATAACCACGGAAAACCGGAAATATGACAAATGGATTTAGAGCACTTTTAAAAAAATAGTATAAATAGTAAATGTATTGAACATTAGAATGTCAAGTATTTTAAAATATTGTCTTAAGGCGTAGTTACGGCGTAGTCAAGAATTTAAAGGCCCTAAAATTTAATCTGGAGCAGTGACATGGTTCACATGTGTCACTCATGTTTTTATTCAGACCACTTTTTAAGCGCTATCCTTATCTTTCTTTCTCATTAAGTTTCTTTTAAGGAGGAATTACAGTAAGAAACTATAAAAAAATTAAGTTGCACCATCTACTACAAAAAGTATTAACTAATATTTTTAGCAACCTTTGAAGGAACGGATAATATGCACTCACAATCATGAATTGAGTACCATTACCAGATTAGATATGAAATTAAAATTCCACTTTCAACTAATGTTGTTAATATATTTTTTAAATTATTTTAGATAACATGGAATTACTTTCTGATTCTTGTTACTTCAATTATAATTGTCTTGTAAGATACAAAGTAAACAATTGCTACCCTTACTCAATACATATGATATAAAAATATATATGTACATTCATAATACCATACAAAGGGCTAAGATTAGTTCCAGAAAAAATGTTAAGGCAGCATTTTTCAATCTAATAAAATGAAATAACTCAAGTTCTATTTTAGAATTTATATGTTAATGGCATCTCAAGCAGCTGCATTTAATGAGTGAATTAACAAATATGTACCACACATAACAAACTGGTGCTTTAGTGATATTACTTTAACAAAACCACACAAGAATATAAGTATCTTGCTACTCTCTTTTCAAAATAGTCAAGCAAATAAATATAATAAAAATAAATAATTAAAATGACACATAAAGAGTATTATTATTTATAAAAATCAATAAAGAAAACAATTGAAATAATTATGCTTCTAAAAATCCATACTTGACAAAATATCAACCCACAACCACTCAAAAAAGGGAAAAGCTGTTATCTACTATGACACAATATCTATCAAAAACAATCAAACAAAAATAATAATCAAAGATGAAGTATGTTAAGATTGCTCACATCAAAGATAATACTTAAAGATTATTATTCCTTATAGCAATACAAACATCAAAGCTACGTTTTTTGGGAGACAATTTGCCATTAAAGGTTTTATATAATATTACTAACATTTCAACTTCTTATAAAGTTAAAGCTAAAAATTAATGACAACAAATTAATAATATTTTACCCAATACTAAGGTACCAAATATACAAATAACTCTGAGAACATGGATTCATAATAAGCTCATATTAATACTAATAAGCTCACTTTAACTAAAATAACACACCACATAAGATATTTTTCCTTTCACAAATGACAGATGCTTGGCTGAAAGATCTAAGTATAGGCTATAATTAAAAGCAAGTTGTGAAATACAAAATATTATCTACCATAAATTGATAGAAAACAGATTGGAGTAAATTATTATACTAAATTAAAATTAAATAATTGTACAGTCTTATTAAAAATCCATAAAGCAATATCTTCTAAGACTCAACACATTTCAGTAATTGTTAATGATAATAAGGCTTTTTAATAATATTGTACATACCCCATTTTAATAACTTTTGTTTTGCACACAAGGTGCGCGGCGGCTGATGCCCTTTATTTCCCCATCTTCAACCAATATTAAACGGTAAATAATAATATGACCTGCTTCTTAGTGACATGAGGAAAGAATGCCTTAATTGATCGATTTCTCCATTTCCCCCACTTCTTAATTTGATGTCACCAGTATTCATCCGCTTCTAAAATCAAATGAAATTGAATTAAAAATTAAAAAAGAAACATTAATACAATATAACTAATTAACGAATTGTAAGACTGATAAATTCAGATATCTTATTTACATGGCCTAACCGAACATTTGAAATATTTGAGAACTACTTTCTTAAAACCACTATTACATCATTCCGCGCTATCCACATTCGCGCATGCCCACGGGAACAATCTTTGAATTATGAATATTACTTCATTTTTAATCATTAGATAGGTTAAATTTATATACCTGATCAATAGCAATAGTTCTAACTTGCGGTCTCTCCTGCCATAGTTAAACTTTGTTTATATATTTATAAATTCAATAAAGTTAATACATACGGCATAAATAATACACTAATGCTACTATCCTAAATTTCCCAAACTCATATATCTTCCCTAAACTGCTTACACTATAAAAATAAGTAAATTATCATCACATTTTTATGCGTATTTATATATAAGATTTAAATATATTCCAAATTTGTTGTAAATCCTTTATTCTCCAAGAGCTCTTATAGTCCGTGAGCCAGTCACGAAAAATGCATCTCATTTCACCAAAATTGTTAGTATGTTTTATTCAAAGCATCTACATATCATGGCATACCAAAATGATCTGGTGCGGGCAACACACGACTTTCACTTACCTCCGTTGCTAAAATCGATTAAAGAATTTTCAAATACAGTTAGGGATTAAAATGAGTGAAACTAATAAAGAATTAATTAAATTGAATTTCTATAGAAACGAGTGTTTTATTAAAAAATATATTTATTTATCATGTAAAACAATCAGTTTTATCGGATTTTCATCATCTCTGCTAACTTCTACAAGCTTGGGTACAAGATAATATTTTTTCTAAAATCTGTATCTTTCCAACGGTATATTATACGTTTAGTTGGTTCTCAATCCTTTAGTTGGTCATCAAATTCGTCCAACTTGTATATTTAGCCGTCCTTCATCAATGTCATTAAGACGATATGGTTAATCTTTTTGAACGTACAAAATTCAAGGTATATTAGATACAGAAACATTTCGGCATTTAATCCCTGTCAGACTATTTCAATCAGAATGAAACCTACATGATTTTAAAGCCCATCAAATTTTACATCGATTTAGTAAGTTTAGTTAAAATCGTTGGAGCCGTTTTTGAGAAAATCGTAAAAAGATGCAAAATGAATAGTATAAAGTAGATCTTCCTGTCTGCCGATTTCGAAGAAAAAGTTACTGTAACATCTTGGGCGTATAGTTGTCCTAAATATAAAATTTCAGTTCCACATACACACACATCTTTTTTCGAAACTTGGTTATTTGAACTCAGGGAACCCTAAAACGTGTATTTCCCCTGAAAACTGGAATTTGAAAATTTTCAAGATATTTCATATATAGGTAAGTGAAAGTAAAACAATCTGGTGCGGGCAACACACGCTTTCACTTGCCTCCGTTTTAAAAATCGATTAAAGAATTTTCAAATACAGTTAGAGATAAAAATGAGTGAAACTAATAAAGAAATAATTAAATTGAATTTCTATAGAAACATGTGTTTTATTAAAAAATCTATTTATTTATTATGTAAAACAATCAGTTTTATCGGTTTTTCATCACTATTTATTAACTTTTATAAGCTCGTGTCATAAGATAAAATTTGTATAAAAAAAATATTTTTTCAGTTTTCTCCTTTAGTTGCTTTTCAAATTTACTCAACTTGGATATTTAGCTGTTTTTCATCAGACGTAACAAGATAATATAGAATCAACTTTACTAGAATACTTTAGAATACTTTTATAGAATCAACAAAATCAAAGGTACTTTAGAGAAAGAAAATTTAAAATATCAGCATTTAAGCCCTGTCAGACTATTTTAATCAGAATGAAAACTGCATGATATTAAAGCCAATTACATTTTACATCGATATAGTGAGTTTAATCAAAATCGTCAGAACCGTTTTTGAAAAAAAGGTGCAAAATGCATGGTATAAAGTTGCTCTTCTGGTAAGCTCAGTTTGATGAAAAAAGGTTTTGTAACGTCTCGTGCCTTTATTAGTCTTAAATATGAACTACCACACACAGACACAGACCACACACACACACACACACACACACACACACACAGGGGCTATAAATTTTAGAAAAATTCGGTTTGTGCGGCAAAAAAGATGAAACTCTTCGCTCTGGGAAAATGCTAGCGTTATCTGAAAAAGCTGATTTGGAAATCCATGCGTTGATAAAATCCTCCTAAGAAGATTTATGGTTGAGGACGTGGTAGGTGCTTCTTTGATAGGTTCAACTTCCGCCCATTTTGACTTAGCATCTATGCAAACAATTAAAAAAACTTCCATTTTCAGTGACACTCTCTTCTTCATAGCGTCCAACCATTCGGCTACCGATCTCACATCCAACACGGGCGCTGAAGTCCCCCAGTAGTATGATTTTTTAGCGTGTTGCTAATAATTTAATAATGTACACAGTTTCTCACAAAAACTCTTTATTTTATATAAGTATAACCTCTTTATATCCTTCCTTCCAACCGCCAAACTCAACCATACGTTTTTATCAATTGATAACAATTATCAAAAAAACTATATCATTCTGAGGAAGGTAATAGTTGGTTTTCTAAAATAAATTTATAATTAGAACAATAATAGTAAGAAAAATAATGAATAATTAAACTGAAGACAATAATTGAAAATTTGGAGATATTAAATTTATATAAAAATCAATGCTGCATTACATTGGCAAACCAACTATACTTAACCGCTTCGGCGTCATGTGACACCGCTGCTACAATTTATTTGTCATCACTCACCTTCTCGAGAGCTATTCTTTGTTTCTCCTCAAAGGCGTCCTTCACATCCGGAGTCTCATTATTTCCGGTGCATATACACCGAATAAAACAATGTTTGAGGCGTAAAACTTCGAAGTCATCAACGCCTTCCTTAGAAGTGTTATACCCATCTTATCAACCTACTTGATGCCAAACCAAATTATTAACACTTGAACCAGTTGAGTCTCAACCACAATATTGTATCCTTCATTACGTATTATATAATGATATAATCTTTATAAGTTTCATCACTTTTTATTCGGTCCATTTAACGATGTCCCGCTTTTAGTACTGCTGTACTGGATAGCACTTCTTTGAAAAATTATATTTAAAAATGAATGACAATGCTTTCACGATCGTAATTTCTACAAGTAATGCAACAATACGAGTATACATGAAAAAAAATTAACCCAGGAATCCTTTCTAACCTCACTTGATATAGCCCGCTATAAGCTTCAGTTCATTTAAATTTTTGTGAATTTTTTTAAACCATTTTCTTGACTGCCTAGGTAATATGCCGTAAGGACCAAAATTGTATATAGTACTCTCATCAACACTCTAGTTTTTGTTTCGTTCTGAAATATGCAAAATTACAGGTAACTAATTTTTAAAGAAAACATTATTTTTACAGCGAAGAGAATTTTATAACTCCAGTGTGATGAAAATGAATGGTTATAATTTCACTTGTTTAATTTAACATATGTTTAGTTTGTTCTGAAAATGTTTTAAATGTTTACTACTGTTGTGGTTTATAGTCAATTAAAGCCTAATATCTGGGTTTATATGTATTTATTATTAGTATAAATACAACAATTTTATTGACTATAAACAATCAAATAACTATGGACAAGTTTCTCAAGCCGAGCCGCTTCGATGCATTCCGAGACGTTTCAAAACTTCGTCGATACTACAACGGAACATCTTAATGACCAAGATAAGCTTAAGGTAATCATTAATTTCCTATCCTATGATGTTTATGAATTTATCAGTGACTGTAATTCTTACGCTGAGGTTATAAATACTTTGAACTCAGTATTCGTAAAAAAGAAAAGCGAAATTTATGCTCGTCATATTTTGGCAGTTCGGAAACAACTATCTACTGAGTCAATAGGCCAATATATCCAAACCTTAAAAATCCTTAGTAAGGATTGCGACTTTAAGGCCGTAAATGCCGTGTATCACAAAAATCAATACATCCGTGACGCATTCATCAATGGCCTGCTGTCCACTCAGGTTCGTCAGCGTTTGTTAAAAAATGACACCTTAGGTCTAGATGAGGCTATCAACCAAGCTCTCGCATTGGAAGCAGCTCAAAAACAGGCTGAGGGTTACATTCAACCTTTGAGCAGTTATTCTAGCGCTAGCTGCACCCCTATTTCATCTCATGAGACTGCTTCTGCACAGGTAACAGACTCTACTCTATGTGCAATCTCCAAGTTCAGCAGATCGGTCTTGACAAACATCCCCGCCCTAAATGCCCTGCACCAAACGCTGAATGTCGGAAATGTGGCATCAAGGGGCATTATGCTAAAGTATGTAGAAAACGTTCTATCCCTAAAGTTTCCGCTTCCATCATTGCGACAGTCAACAAGGAACACTTGAATCTGCTGAATCGAGCTGTTATTTCAGTAGAAATAAATGACACCCATGCTCGTTGCTTGATTGACACTGGAAGCTCCTCTAGCTTTATAAACCACATCTTCACTCTCAAACACAAAATTCCTCTTTTTCCGGGAGAGGGGAGAGTCTCAATGGCCTCAACTTCTCTTTCCTCTGCAATCGAAGGTTATGTTCAGGTCGACCTCAAAATAAATGAGCATATGTACCCTTCATGCAAATTAACAGTCATGAAAGGCCTTTGTGCTGAAGTACTAATCGGACATGACATACTCGGGGAATACTCTGATGTCTCAATTTCTTTTGGTGGATTAAAGCCCCCACTCAATATATGTTCCGCTACTTGTGCCTCTGTAGAACCTCCACGCTTATTTGGTAACCTATCAACAGACTGCAAGCCTATTGCCACAAAGTCCAGGCGATACACCGAAGCTGACCTTACGTTCATACGGGATGAAACTTCTAAACTCTTATCTGAGGGATTGATTGAGGAAAGCAACTCTCCTTGGAGAGCTCAGGTACTAATTACTGAGAGTGACCACCACAAAAAACGCATGGTTATTGACTACTCGCAGACAATCAATAAATTCACATTTCTTGACGCATATCCGCTCCCAAACATCGATGATTTGGTCAGAAAAGTTGCTGCGTACAAAATATTCAGCACGATTGACCTTCAGTCGGCATATCACCAGGTACCTATTTTAGAAGAAGAAAAACCTTTTACGGCTTTCGAGGCTGCGGGAAAACTCTACCAATTCACCCGAATCCCTTTCGGTGTGACGAATGGTGTTGCCTGTTTCCAGCGTGTTATTGACAAGGTTATAACCCAAGAGAAACTAACTGGAGTGTTTTCATACTTGGATGACATTACTGTATGTGGGTACGATAAAAAGGACTATGATCTGAATCTCTCTCGACTCCTTACAGCCCTCGACAAATACAATCTCAAAATCAACCAAGGGAAAAGCAAATTCAATCTAACGTCCGTACATTTGCTTGGGCATTTGGTATCCCATAACGATATTCGACCGGATCCGGAGCGCCTCAAACCCCTTTTAGAAATGCCACCTCCTCATAACGCTGCATCACTGAAGCGTGCTCTAGGGCTCTTTGCTCACTATTCAAAATGGATTGCACATTACTCAGATAAAATCAGATCACTGACCGACTCTAAGGTCTTCCCTTTGGATCATCAAACTATTGAAGATTTTGAGAGCCTAAAACAAAGTATTGCTGATGCTACAGTTACCACAATAAATGATACTGAACAGATGGTGGTAGAGACAGATACTTCAGATGTCGCCTTGGCCGCAACTTTGAGTCAGGGTGGTCGCCCTGTGGCGTTCTTCTCACGGACACTCGCTAAGTCTGAACGTGCACACCCTGCGATTGAGAAAGAAGCCGCTTCAATTGTGGAATCTCTGGAAGAAAGAAATGGAGGTACTTTCTTTTAGGGAGACATTTTCAATTAACAGATCAACAAGCTCTCTCTTTCGTATTCAATCAAAAACACTCGAGCAAAATAAAAAATGATAAAATTCTACGTTGGCGTCTTGATTGGCTCCTTTCCAGTACGATATAACCTACCGCTCTGGAAGAGAAAACGTAAAGGCTGATGCCCTTTCTAGAGTTTGTAGCTCCATATCCAATGATCAAATGTTGGAATTGCATCAATCTCTCAACCATCCCGGTATTACCAGAATGGTTCACTGGCTGCGTTGCAGGAATCTCCCGTTTTCAATCGAAAATGTTAGAAGGGTCAACTCAGCTTGTTCGATTTGTGCCGAAGTTAAACCCCGTTTTCACAAATCTCGGGAAACTCTGATCAAGGCAACTACTCCTTTTGAGCGAATCAATGTAGATTTCAAGGGCCCGATCCCCTCAAAGACGAGGAATTACTTCATTCTGACCATCATAGATGAATACTCTAGATTCCCGTTCGCCTACGCTTGTAAAGACACAACCTCTGGTACTGTTATAAAATGCCTTACAGATCTTTTTATGCTCTTTGGGACTCCAGCTTATTTGCACTCTGACAGAGGGTCATCTTTTATTTCACGAGAATTAATATCATTCCTACATTCCAATGGAATAGCCACTAGCCACTCAACGCCCTATAATCCTCAAGGGAATGGGCAGGTGGAGCGTTTGAATGGTACTTTGTGGAAAACAATTAATTTAGCTCTCAAGACCAAAAATCTCCAGACTCGCGATTGGGAAGACGTTCTCCCGGAGGCTCTTCACTCTATTCGGTCTCTTTATGCACGGCTACTAATTGTACTCCTCATGAACGGTTCTTCAGTTTTCGGCGCCGAACCTCAAACGGAGAAGCTCTACCTACTTGGCTTACCACACCTGGGCCTGTACTCATCAAACGAAACGTACGGTCCAGCAAGTATGACGACTTGGTTGAAGAAGCTGAACTTCTAGAAGCAAACCCCCAATATGCATATATTCGGCGGAAAGATGGAAGTGAGTCAACTGTCTCGCTACGACAACTTGCCCCTAGAGGGAAAACGGATTTATTTCGAAGAGCTGAAGCCCCTCAACTCATAGAAGAACAAAGAGAAGTGTCTCAAATTCAACCAAACCCTGAGGCAGGTCAAGCTGAAGCAAGTCTACCGTCCACCGTTGAGCTAAACTACACCAGTCCTCGAAATATCGAACAGCCAGTTCAAAGCGACTCACCTGAAACTGAAACCTTAAGGCCTAGACGAACTATCAAGCCTCCTGCTTGAAGGACTATGTAACTAAGTTTTAGTTCAAATTATAGAGGGGGAGAATGTGATGAAAATGAATGGTTATAATTTCACTTGTTTAATTTAACATATGTTTAGTTTGTTCTGAAAATGTTTTAAATGTTTACTACTGTTGTGGTTTATAGTCAATAAAAGCCTAATATCTGGGTTTATAAGTATTTATTATTAGTATAAATACAACATCCAGAACCAGCTCAATCTCAGTCACCAAATTTATTTCACTTATAAACATTATATAATTTTTCATTCAGTCCGTTTTGAGATATTTTCATACAAAATTCGCGAAAAAGGAGTGTTTGCCATCTTTGAAAATTCATATACAAAAAAGGATCATTTTCTCAAGATCGATATTTTCACAGCAAGTAGGGCTGTGACTAAACTACGTATGAAAAAATAATCAAAGGTGAGTCTCATTTCCTTTATAGTCTTTTAACTCGCTAAAACTTTTTATTAATTCTCGAGAATTTTTTAAACCACATTCTTCACTTTTAAGGTAATAAGTTGTAAGGACAAAAGATATAAAGCATATGCTTTTCTAATTGTTAGTATTTCTTTTTACTCAATATCTAGTGGTCCCTTTTGAGACATTTCCGTATAAACTTTGCGCAAAACTAGTTTTTCCCTGTGGATCATCTACAACACTGTAGAACGGAGAACATCGTGGACAACTGCTAACGACTCCCTGAATGCTACCCAAAAGGTCGTTCTACGTCCGAAAAAGATTTTGCGCTCCATATGAGGAAATTATTGAGGAGTACAGTTTTACCAATTGCATCTATTAAAAAAACGATTGATTCGAAGATCTACTGCAATTAGCAAAACGGAATTGGACTAAGCATTGCGACAGAACCTCCCAAAACTAGTCAACAGCAATGTTGTGTATTCCACCGTGACAACGCCAGACCACACTCAGCAATAATCTCACTGTAAAAATTATTGCAAGTTAACGTGGGATATTTTACAACAACCACCACATTCTGCGGACCTTGTACTATTCGACTACCAAGTACTTCGGTCCCTCGAAACTTCCTCAGCCGGCAAAGGTTTGTTAAAGAGAGAGCTGTGAAAATGTATCTCAGTCATTTTTTCTCCTCGAACCCCTAGAAGTTTTACGAGAGTGGAATAATGAAACTGTTAAAAAGATAATACTATAGGCGTTTCCACGACAAACTACAAGGTCAACCTAACACACTAATCAATGACATAGCGATAACACTCATGCCAGGAAACGCCTATTGAAGGATTAAGAAGAGTTGGATGAGAGACCATCTCCTTTAGTAATTCATGATTATTTCCTGCCAGGAGTCAAAAGAAACATAATTAATTATTATTTACAATGGCGAAACAAGAAGATATATTATACAACAAAAACTTACAACAAATATAAAAAACTCTTATGAATACAATTTTGTTCAACAGAAAGCAAATGAGAAAGTTCAAGAAATTAATTGAAAACAAAAATTAAATTTGGGCAGTAAACAATCATCTCTCATTCATTGAATGTAAGATATCTAGAATTGAAATACCACCTTGCTGTTCGTTTATTTGGGATGACAGGAGGTATAGGAAAAGTTCGGATTTTAATGAAGATAAAGCAGCATGGTGGATGTGGGCTGGTCCAACGGACAACAAAGGAACGATAAAAAGTTTTAGTTCTGTGGTTAGGAATAGAAAGGTCAGAATGGACATCATCATCTTGTTTCAAGCTTGTGGATTTAGGATTTAAACTAAAGGAGACTGTGGATGTATGGAGGATTCTGAGAGTGAATGGTTTGATAAAGATATGTTCATAGGAAATATTTGTCTGTGAGCGGTGGGAAGGAGACACATAAACTCGCCGTATAAGAGGGTAACATGAGACCTCTTCGAAGTACCGAAGACAAATCTTAAAAAGATATTCATAATTCCTGTCCTCAAAGCGGAGAGGCAACCCTATATCACTCAGCAATAGTCAACGGGGATGAAATAAGTGAGGATACAAGGATTTTACGAGTGGGTAGTAAAGACGATGACGGGAGCAATGGGAAAATTTAAGGGTATTTATTTTTCTTCAAAATATGTTGGCAATATGGGGTTACCTAGGCTTTTGACTGAGGAACTAAAGGTGATTATTTAGGATTAGACTAGGAATGTTGCTATCAGATCTGTTGAGGGAAATGGAACCTATGATAATTGCTTGGGTTTTTACATTTAGCTCTACTTAATTCAGATTTCCTCCGCCACTGATTCTATCTAGGTCTTTCTGAATATTGGCAAATGTAAGTAATAACTAAGAAAGTGAGAAGGATGAGGAAACCATCAGCGTACAAGTGGTGGGAGCAGTGAAGGATAAAATTGGGAAGATCACTGATATAGAAATTAAAATGGAGAGGAGATATGTTTGAGCCTTGGGCCACACTTGCGGAATGGGCCATGAGCAAGCTTAGAAATGGTGACATCTTGAGTCCTATCAGAGACAAATTATTGTAACCAACGAATAGTGCAGTTGGAAAAGGATAGGGACTGGAGTTTGGAGAAAAACATACATAGAGTAGTCCATGGAGTCAAAATGTTTTTATTAGCGCAGAGGTATTAGTACAGTCAGTTTCTTTTCACTGGAGGTAGTATGTATGTCACGAGTAATTTATAGAAGAGCAGATTGTGTAGTAAAGCCGAGTTGGAAATCAAATTTAAGAGGATCAAGAAGTTTAAAATTTGCATGGAAATAAGATAGTATGGAAATTGGGCGTCTTGAGGGAATGGAAATTTCTCGATAGTCTTTAGGAGATGAAGGATTAGTGGTTTTATTGATAGGATGGACTATTGTTTGTTTTTTGTAGTAGAAATACGAAATTTTGGAGAAAATACTACATATTAATAAATTGAGCAGGCATAATTTAAACAATTTAACGAGTGTTCCATCAAATCTTATGGGTATTTCATTATTGAGGAGATAAGATCAGTTGGTGAAATATTAGAAAAACAAAAATTATTGAGGTTAAATGATGGAATTGAAGAAAAGTCGGAAGAAGGTGGCAAAGGACTATTGCAGAAGATAGTATAAGGATTTGCTAAGACAGTTCAAATCAGAAGCAGAGAGGATTTCTAAAAAAACAATAGTTTGATATTGCTTGTCTGATTGTTGCTGGAGACAGATTGGGGAGTACCCTTAATGCTTGACAGTTTTTTTAAAAATTGATAAAAAATTATGCTGGATAACTAGAGTGTATTGACAATTGAAGTCAATCACAAATCTTACCAATATGAACAAGCGAATAACTTATTTATTATCCTAAAAAAATAGATTAACATTTAACCTATTAAGTGTTTCCATCCAATTCTGATTTCTTTGGTCTCAATTCCTATAGTTATAGGTTTTTTGAAAATGATCTTTCAAAGGGTTTTAAAATATAACACTAGCTGTTATGTTGTTGAATATTAAAATTCAAAGGAAGAAACTTACATATCATTACATTGATTACAAAGTTGAAAGTCCATCAAGTTTTCCCACTCATTACAACTATTTTCTTTCCCTCTCCGATTCCAAATTTATATTGTTCAGAGGTGAGTTAAAATGATTTGTATATTGAACACTTCTTATAAATTATTTGAACAATTTTCATTGGGCTGATTCCATCCAGACTCACTATTAAATCAAGCCATAGAACTGAAATTTCTTGGAATCAATGAAACTTTTGGGAGTAAATTTTGAATGAATTTATGATTAGAAATTGTATTTAATGATCTATTTTTAAGGACATAAGTAATGCAATTATTTAATTTTTATAGAGAATGTTTAGTATTTTTGGATAGAATTTTCAGATTAAATCTAAAATTTGACTTTATGAGCATTCACAACTGATTAAATGTGACCAACCAGTCAAATATAACTTTAACTATACCATGCCATTAACATGTTCATGCCGGAGCGAATATCTACTTTTTCTGCACGGAGGGGGAGGGGGAAGGACTGTATTTGCTGCTTACATTTATGGGGCGGGGCGACATTGTAAGTTATAAAATATTTAATAAATAAACACTTATGGTTGTCGATTCCTACAACATATAATGTTGGGAAAATATAATATAAACTTATTTTCTAAAAATAAGTGACTCACCATGATTCACCTCGCCCCACAGTATAGTTAAGCACTACCCACCAGCATCACCCTGCCCCACAGAACAGACAAGTGTTACCCACCAGTGGGTCACCCCGGTGTGAACATGTTAATCTCGGTACTATTTACTGAAGAAAATTATAAATTTCTATTTTTGCTTCAAACGGGTATTCTCCATATCAAAATAGTTTAGAAGAGTGTATTATAATTATACATAAATTTTACGATTATTTATTGGAATTTTCGAGCTCACATATTTCTCAAAGTAAGCCAGCTAAAAAATTAACACTTCTTTCAGAAATCAAATATTCAATCAAGAATTGAGAATAACTTTGAATGTTTCAGTATCATTCTTGTCCACTAAAGAATGATATAATGCAATCATCAAAATTATTCTTTCCTTTCAATCAAGAGAGCACAGGTTTTTGTATGAACTGAGTAAAAACAAAACTACCATCATTTTATAATGACATAACAAAAATAGACCAATTATTAACATCATACATTGCAGTGAAACACATATTTGTTACAAATATCATATTTTAAAGAATGTACAATATAAATTATTTTTGAAAATATTGTCTTATACAAATATATCTATGTATATACACATCTCTGATAAACATTACTATTAGATATAACAAAGTCTAATTAAAAAAGACTAGATAGATTTCAATACCAAATTGTATGTTAAAAACATAATAATGAACACATATAATTTAATCAGGTAAATATTTTTATAAATATAATCTTACTTGGGTATGACTTAATTTTTTTTACTTAGACTCAGTAACGGATGAGCAAAATATCAAAAATAATAATACATAACAAAATAAGAAATATGGAAACATAGTAGGAATGGAGATTTATCTTTGTCTTAAGATCACATTAAACAGAACTATCTGTTATATTATGAATAAGATTAAAAATCTAACAAGAAATACTGAGCCTATTTATTTACATATCTTTTTATGTATGCATTAAATTTACAAATTACAGATGCCACTGTCTAGAACTGTACAATATTCATAAGAAACTCTATAAATTATTTACACATTGTAAAGTAAAAAAAATATTTTATCTTATTTACATACAATAATAATAATAATGTTGCCCACAAACAAATATCTATCACGTGGGCCTCCCATTATTTAAATATTATCTACAACTAAAACAATGTTGATTCTTTGATAACAGGAACAAGAATGTAAGATTTTAATCAAGAGCCAACTACTTGTTGTGATACAGGTTTCTTAAAATTTTTAGCACAGTTTATACATTCAAATGGAACAAAGAATAAAAAAATTACTATAAAAAAAAAGAAGACAGAAATAGCACTTTATATTATCAACATAGCATTTGTTTGGAAGTGTTATGATCAACTGATGTTTTTGGAAAGATAAGTCTGTTTCTGCCATTTTTTTTATACACATTTCTATATTGGTCAGCAGTTAAGATTTGGGGCTAAATTATTTTGCTACAAATTATTAAGTATTAATGTTTCTTTTAAATAGATATCTCTCAATACTACTTTAAATCAGAGCATTCACACCAAAAACCAAAACCAAATATATTTTAAAATGTGAAGATAAATGTAAATTATAATAAAATTATGTACTTCTAATTAAGAAATAATATATTTAATTTTATTAAAATAAATTTAATTTGGAAGGAAATGTATAGGAGGCAAAAAAAAAATTTTTAATCTAGAGGAAAAACCTATGAGGCTTAGTTAAAAAACTTTTTTAATGAACTAATATAAAAGTTTTCACTTTTAGAAAATCAATGTCAGATAATGACAAAGAAAATTAATGAAGTAATAATCGAAAAACAATTTAAAATTTCACTTAATTTTGAAGCTGCTCTTAAGGATTTAAGCAGTTTCAGGCAGGATATTGAAGAAAATCAAATACATGATACATTGAAACGATGATCCCATTTTAAAAAATATGATTAAAATAATAATCCATAAATAAGAAAATTATTCATAAGAGCAGAGAAATATTGGTCACAAGTTAAAGATATAATTAATACAGTTTCTATAGTTTAAATTACAATTCAAAAGATAAAATAAGGCAACTTGTGATATACTTCATTAAATGTAGATGGATGGAAATATGGAGTGACAAAATAAGTAGACTTTAAATCCTACATACAATTTGACCAACAATAGCTTCAAGTAATTGAAAAGCAGCAATGATAAACCTTAGCAGATTTAAAAATATATTCCTATTTACTATCAGGTTACCATCTACCAACTTTCCAACTTCATGCATGGTGTCATACAATTATCAGTCAACAAGATATTGAATGACCGTTTTTCAATGAACATTACAATAATAATCTAAATGTCCTTACCATTATTATCAAATCACTGACAGCTGTTATTTGAGTGACTTGATTAAAAAGTGGATTGTGAACATGCAATGTTAACATTAATAACTTCCTCTACTTTAAATAATTCTCTAACCTACATAACTTTCTTTATTTCTGATTTAATTTATTAATTCATCAATTTGTACTCATTTAAAAGGATTAATATAATAACTAAAAATAAAGGTTGTAAATTAATGATCTTAACCAGCTAAAGAAATTAGAATTAACAGTATTAAATTTATTATTTAACATTTAAAAACTCTAATAAATCAGCTATTGGTCAATGAATTAATAAAATACAAGATATGCACAGTAAATTTCTTGAAATATAGCAGTGGAGGAAACAGATATCACAGAGATAACAAAACATTTAGGCCCCAAACTACATTATGAAATGAAGATGTGGGCCGGCGAATCCAGTCCTCAGGTTGGTTGATACATATGAATTGGTTGCTGGTATTGAACAAGCATAATCTGTGGTTGGCTTTGGGTAGTTGGCAAAAGATCAGGTCCAGTAGGTGTTGCTTCTGTACCCGTAGCCTCTATTGACCCATTGGTCTCTTCAACTCCTACTGTACCATCATACTTACCTCTCTTGAACCTTCCATATAATGAAGAATAAGGTAGGTTAAAGTGAATTGCTGCCTGGTTTATACTCATTTGTCCAATTCTGAAAAAATCATAATAAATTTTTGCTAATCAAATATTTGACATCGAAACAATTTAATTAATAAACCTAAGGAAATTTGAAGGGGTCTATAATAATGAGATTTATTAGAATAGTAGCCAAGGCAAAAAAAAACATGTTGATATAAAAAAACTTTTGTTGTATCGGTAAAAAACTCAGTTTTTGTCACATTTAATACATCCTCAAATTTATTTCTTCTTATAATGTTTAATGAGTCACGGTCATGGCCGAATTGTTGTGGGGAACAGGTTTTCTCCAGCTAGGATTAAGCGCCCACCTGGAAGCTGAATTTGGAGCCTGCAGTCGTACCCTCTTCCCGTTCATCCAGCTGCTTACACAGACCTTCATTTAGGCCCTAGAGACTTAACACAGTCTATGCTGTACTACGGACTGATACAGGTCATCACCTGATATTCTAGAGGACAAGACAGAGCGAAGCACGGGGAGTGGCCGAAAACGTCTTAACAGATAAACGACCAAAATTTATAAGGCCTGGCCCTCTCTTTATGTCAATGTTCAATAATATAGATAAATTATAACAAAAACCAAATTTAAAACAAACTTCTTTATTTAATAACAATAAAGGCCTTCTGGCTATAAAGCACATTCCAGGCCCCCGATATTGTATAGTAATTTTGTAAAATATACGTACCTCTTATTTATATTACCTAAAATGTCAAATATTTTAATTTAATTTTTAACTCTTTAGCGTCCCTGGACTTCTATAGTAGTATGGTGAAAGGTGGGCCCCACGGACAATAGACTACTATAATAGTAGCTATGCTTCTCTATCATTTCAAATCCGTTAGCTACTTTAGTAGCTCTGTTTCTAGAGCCATCTAGTGGTCTGGTTGACAATATGATGTACATTTCCTTGACATCAGATGTTGTACAACATCCACTTTTGGCTGTATTATTGAGATTGAGGATATAAGACAGAGAAGATTTCTATGCGATTGCATATTTTGTTTAGAGCCTCTGAGCAGCCCGGAAATCATTTTCTATCCGAATCATCTATCTAGGATACTACTCGTTAAATTGCATATTGCATATTTGAAAATTTATGCATAATTAAGAATTTTAACAAACACGTATCGATATGTCACAATATGTCTGATTGTAACAATAAGTTTCAAGAGAAAGAATAAAATTAAAAAATGAAGAGCTAATTAAAATTAGAATAGCTGAGTCAAAAAGTAGTCGGTCAAGCGAGCACAGTTGCCTTCACTACCAGCTAAATGTCAATCATAAAAAAATACAATTTTTGCACTGATGCAAATGCAGTGCTCCAAAAACTGAACTAGTTCAATAACGGTTGGATTCAATTTTAAACAGCATAAAATTTGCTAACACTTCATAACACTGCCACCAAGCTACAGAACTTAAAAAATAGTAAATCCTTTAAAAATTTGGCATGTTTTTTGGTAAATATCTCTTTTCCATATTGATGTAATGGACTTTAACGGATGCTTTCATAAATTTAAAACCATGGTTCCTAATGCAATTAATGAGTGTGACTTCAATAGGTTATTATATAAATAATAATGTTTACTTTTTATGGAAATGTGCGTGTCATTAAAGAGGTTCTATTAGGTGATACGATAAATATCCTGAATATTACTGTGTTACGATACAAGAATCTTTTTTGATGAACTCAAAAACTGATTATTTACAAGAATCATCCAGATTATTAAACCGTGCACTTCTTAATACCACAACCTTCAGAAGTCCCACTGCACCCAGGATTTATCCAGAAATAAGAGAGCTGTTGCTGTCAGATGACATAGGCCTACATGAGCCTCCGATGATTACATCTCATTTTGGTCCTAAACAATTTCTTATCCCAAGCCCCAATTTCAAGACTAAATGGAAACTTCACAGAAATCTATCCATAGTAAACACCAACAACCTACAATAATCCTCTTTGCTTGTTTCCCATTCACTTCTAATAAAATAAATTTCCATTTTGCTGAGCCTCTCATCACATAAATCCTTTGATAATGATTTTTTTTTCTTCAAATATTTTAAGATGACTCAGAGAAATTATCTCAAAAAATGTTTTTTGAGATAATCTCTCAAATCTTAAGTCAAACCTGATGAAGGCCCACAATGTAGGCCGAAACTTCGGCACAAAACAAGATAAGTTTATCTTATTAGAGTGTTTTATTTGATGACTGCACCCCAACCAACTTCTCCATCAGTAATATTTATTTATTTTTTCCCTTATTCTAGGTTCTGCAACCTAGTCACATTTCGATATACTTAACATTTTTTATGACCAAATGTTTATACAAACTTAAAAAATAATGAAAATATGGAGGTGAAAATAAATATATGGCATCAAATTCAAATTTACCTAACAGCATCCAGTGCCTGGTTCATTGCAGCTTCTGACCAGGGAGTGGGGTTGCCCTTGATAGCTCAATGCCTTCTCTTTTGCACCTACCATACAAGGTACCAGATGGAATACCATACTCAGCAGCTGCTCTCTGCACTGTCGACTGTCCAGACCTGATTGACTCTAAAGCACGTTCAAGATCTTCAGGAGCCCATGATGTTGGGGCAGCATTAAAAGGGGCAGCTAAACGAATTCCTTCTCTACGAGCTATTTTATACAGAGTACTACTTGGGATTCCTGTAATAAATTATCATAAAATTAATAAAGTCACCCTTTTCTTCTTCTACAAAGATATTCATGAACATTATTATGGCACATTAAATCACCAATACAGCCACCTGCTCACAGGCTAACATCATTTGAATCATATTTTCACCTATTATATGTAGTTCAAAAGAAAAAAAATAATAGTCAAATGAGTCAGAATTTCGTCTTTTTGTCCTGTTTTTAATTGTCGCGGAATTTTAATTCCAATTACATCTATGAAATATATAATAAGGAAACTATTGATTCAAAGGCCTGAACTAATCGAACTGAATCACTAAAATTGACCAACAAGAAGAGTCCCTTTTACCACCAATTTTGCACCTTTCAACAATTTTCTCAATAACGGCTCTAATGATTTGATTGAAGACATACATAACGTAAAATAGCTGTTGCTAGCCGTCAAAACAGTGTGGTGCGCTGAAGAATCAACTTTAGTTACAACTTTGAAGATTTTATTATTTACTTATAATTAGAAGATTGTTTTATAATTTTTTTAAATCTTTTTATGTTTTTAACAAAATATATTTTACTTTTTTCTTTATTTATTTTCAATTGTATATATATTATTTTTTTTTTTTTAGCATGAGAGGGAGGGACCTTGTGATGTACTAGATAAACTGGGGAGGAGATATTGTTGAAATGAAATATTTATACGCAGAGCTACGCTAGTCAAAATTCCAAATCAATCCATCCGTCCCACTTAAATACTATCATTATGACTCAGGTCCATTCTATGTTTCATTGAGTCGGTTCTAGATGGTCATAATATTGGAAAGCTTCATCCAATAAGTTTTGGAGGCAAGCTTTTCAAAAATGTCCCTCAATATAAAATATCTATTACCAATATTAAAGACTAAAAGATGAGTAAAGCGCAAATTCATTAATTTCAGAAATGAACAATATTAAAACAGAAAATTTGAAAGCATATGCCCCTAGATTTATAGTAAAAAAAAAAAAAAAAAAAAAAGGTATTATGAGAGTCGTATCTAAGATTAATCAAATGAAGAAATTAAAATTAATATTGAACCAGTCGATTACGATAAAACATTTGTGTGGTCTCGGTACAAATACTAATGCGAAAAGTCGTAAAAGATGACAAAAGCGTTTCCCGAGTTCCTACAGAATCTATAGTGATAACGGTGAGAGGTTAAGAACTCCCAAAATTTCTATCTATTCATTAAGTAATTTGTAAAATTGATCCCTTTGTGCCAGGTACTATTCAATGTTATAATTGCCTTCGTTGGGGTCACGGGGGGAAAAATTGTAGAAATTCTTTGCGTTGTAGCCAATGTGGTGAAGGCCATAAAGTGGAGGTGAGTAAATCACCCACCTTTAGGTTATGAGCAAAATGTCCAAAATTTTTTTATAATATATTTATTTATTCAGATATATTAGTTTGTCGCAATGGACAATAATAATATTGCTACATGATAACATTCATTCAATATTTACAATATAAACAAAAGAAAAATCAAATTACATAAAATGAAACTAAAATTAATTAAGGTATATAATAACAAAATTAATCATTAATCATTATCTCATTTTATTTCATTTATTTATTTATTAGATCTCATTATGAATATAGCCAACTTACCAATATATATAGACCTACTAATGATTTTCATGAAGTCGGTATGAAAATCAATCATAAAGGTAAGGATTTATCTATAGTTTCCATGTATAAAAAAAAAAAAAAACCTGTGCCACTACAATCCATGAAGTCTTGGGCTCAGTACATATTGAGATTCACACTGTTTCACGACCAACGGCTATGCAATGAGGTGATTCGGCCAAGATCACGCTCAGCCGCCAGGTTTTTCTCCATTTTTGGGTACCCACTTTATAGAGGCTGGGTCTGCCCCAGCAGGGTCTCCATACCCCAGGATCGCCCCCTGGCTGAAATAACAGAATAAATAATATTCCGTCACAACCAGGATTCGAATTCAGGACCTGGAGCACAGTAGACTAGCGCTCTATCCACTAGACCACACCATCCATGTACAACCCGATTCCAAATAACATTTCTCTTGATGAATGGGAAAATTTTTTTAATAGTATCTCATGGCCATGTTTTATTGCCGGTGATGTTAACTGTTACCACTCACTCTGGGGCAGTACTAAATCTGATTATAGAGTTAATAAATTATATCAAGCAATTTCTAATGCAGGTTTGGTCTTGTTAAATGATGGGTCGTCCACTAGAGTTAAAAATATCTGTCAAATAAACGAAAGTGCAATAGATATTACTTTATCATCACCCGACCTCGCATTGTTATATGGTTGGTGGACTGAGGATCCTAAAGGTTCAGATCATCTCCCAATTCTTATATCTCCAGCTTACCATACAAATACATAATCAAAAGATCACCCTGCTGATAAATCTTCCCAGTGGAGATGGAATCTTAAATTTGCAACTGGGACAAATTTCGAGACTTAATGCAAAAATACTCAATCGAACAGATAAACTCGAATCAAAAATATGATTACCAAAAATTCATTTTAAATATAAACATAGCTGCTGAAAATACCATCCCCAAATCATTTCCAAGTTCTACAAATTTAATGAATAATTCATAATGGACCCCAGAATGTCAGTCCTACATTAACGGTAGAAAAAATGTTTATAATATTTATAAACAAACCACCAATTATGAGTCATATTTAAACTATAAAATTGCCACTGCAAGGATGAAAAGATTTATTAAACAATGTAAATCAAACTCATAGCGTGATTTTTGAAATTCGTTAAATAAAGATAACAACCCATCATCAGTCATTTTATCAAAAAATTTAGGTGGTTAACCAAACAACAGAGTGATGATGATGACATTAGAAAGAGAAATATATAAAATACTTGGCATCCCCACTTTTAAGTATGGAAGCCTTATGTGCTGGCCACAGAACAATAAAATAGGTAAAACCGTTGTAGATTCAGTATAATGATTAAATTAAATACTTTTTTTTTTTTTAATATGTGTAAATTATGATTTATAATGTAGAAAATGTAAGCCGACAACACTGCTGAGGAAGCAGTTGAAATATTTCATATGGAATGTCTATGCATGATAAGTAAGCCTTTTTTAAAAATGATAATTGATAGAGATAAATACCTCATAAAAGTAAGTGATAGTTGAATATAATAATTTCTACTGTTATATTGTTAAATCTAAAATAAATGTTTCCATCATAAAACATTTTTTTTTAACTTATATTTCTTAAAATTTTTAAAATTTATTTTAACTAGTAAAATAAGTGAAAGTTGTGCGTTATACACAACAGATTTTTTTTGCTATACTGTAGTGTATAAACTGCATAAAACATAATACATATTACGGTCAAATTGGTTGTATTTTTTGTTGCAGGTTCAGGAACTATTTATAGTCAGCATTCATGGAAGGTTCAGATTGTCATATTTCTGCAAATGAAACCCATACTTCCTGAAATTTATACTAATCTTCTAAATCTACATAGCATAAAGAAGACACCAATCCCAAAATAGTGAAAATTACTAAACAATATTTAAAACAAATGTTTATACAACTCCTAATAATTTTACATCAAGGTTTAATTTTTAAAGCCAGTATATATATAATATATTTACTTTAGTATAATAAAAAATAGTAATAACAAAGCTTACCATAAGCCTTACTAGCTTTGTTGGCAGATATTGAACCAGTTCTTAGAGCATCAAGGGCAACATTAAGGTTATCTTCCGTCCAAGTTTTCAAAGGTCCATCCTTTTTAGGAGTTTCAATGCCTTGTCTGCAAAATAGTGATTATGAAATTAAATTATAATCAAACAAAAGTAATGTATTCATACAAATTCAATAAACTCATTGAAAGAAGGAAGTAAAGGATTGATTAAAAACTATGTTTATTATAATACCTACCATAGCACATTTTTTTTCTAATTCAATAAATATCATAAGGAAACAATTATGAACCATTAAGTATTAATTAGTCAGAATTCCATATCTAATTGCTCCTCGATAGATTATAAAATATTATTTTTAAAAGAAAAGTCTGAAGTGATTTAGAAATCACTCGCTTGTCAAAGCTCGTCATCATCATCAAGCAACATGATATTATTTTCTTGAATCTGACCTCAGGTGCGTTGTCTTGTGTTACCAGTGATTCCAGATACTTGAACTTCACTACTTTTCAAAGTTAAACGAAACTAATTACATTTTTTGTTTAAATTAACTTTATACTTTTTTTTACTTGCATTTTTTTTAATAAATTGATTTTAAAGTTAAAGTAAGTGAAAGTTGTGTCATAATCTCACCAGAGTTTTGTGATACGAACAATTTATGAATTATTTGGAAACTGTTCATACAAAAATATTAAAATCACCATAAAAAAAGTGAGGATGAAAATTCAGAGTTATAGGTATGTTTTGATACAAAAAAAAAAAAAATAATAATAATAAAATTCTTGGCAGGAACACCTGCATTACGAAGCGGTATAAAATATACTTTAGGAGCTATTCTCATACCTACCAAATATGCATAAACGATTTCATAAAAATTGGTCAAGCAGTTAAGTAGGATTACGACAACAAACATGGTGACATAAGATTTTTATGTATTAGATATCGTCATCCCTTTAACATTTTTCCATAGTATTGACGTGCTCCAAGCATTAGTTACTCTGTAGTCGCACTTAAAGAAGTTTACTTTACATATATCTCTTGTTATAAGTATTACTGTGAACATCCCTTCAAAGGTTCATTTAATACTATTCAGACATCTGAAGCCTATATAAATGATAAAAACACTCACAAAGAGGCTCATTGAAAACAGTTGAGATTATTCAAAACATTCCCTTCACTATGAAGTTCTATAGAAGCGGTCAAGAATTTTTAAGTGATCATAGAGACAAAATGGGCAATAAAGAAGCTGAAAGTGTTTTACACTCAGAGAGAATAATTCAGTGGGAATGTTTTAAATATAGAGTTAACAGGAGCTACAATGGGTAGTATGAACATAAAATTCACTGGCAAAACTCACAGAAATGTTTTAATTTATTTTAAAACAAGGACATCCCAAAATTATCATCATGGTTTTCCCAATGTAAAGCAGTTAAATAAAAAGTATGAAGCAAAAAATACTAAAACACACATTTCGCTTCGGAAATGTAAAATATAAAAATCTCGAGTCACAGTGTTTGTGGTCGTACTCCTCTGAAACGGCTCGACCGTTTTTTTATTAAATTATCTAGGTACATTTGGTAGGTACGAGAAAAGATTATAAAGTATATTTCATACTGCTAGATTATTCAGGTTTCCCTTTACAGAAAATTTTTATTTGTTATTCCCGAATAAGTTTTTTTTTTTTTGGCATCAAAAAATACTTATGACCCCAAGTTTTCACCCATCTTCCCCCACCTTTGCATCTTTTAATCACGATCTTGTACTTTTGTATGCACAATATCCAAATAATTTAACTGTCGTTCATATTACAAAAATTTTGTGAAGGCAACACAAGACTCTCTTACATCAGCTGTTAAAATCAATTCAAGAACTATTACAAGTTTGATTATTGGTTTGCGCTACGACACAACCTCACCTCCTCTACCACAACCTCTAGAAGCTTATGTCTTGAGCTGCAGCCATCCAGTTGTGGACTCCTAAACTCCTCCCACACACAGTCCATCCCTCGAAGTTGGGGATGGCCAACTCTCCTTCCACCATGGACTCTCTGTCAACAATCTTTTAGGAGTCTCGTGTTCCTCCATCCTGGTAACATGTCCAACCCATCTTAGACAATGTTGCTTGATGACGTCAGGTCCTAAACCTCTTCATTCTTTCTCCTTCTCTACTCCTCACCAACACCGGTCCAAGAATTCTTCTGAGGATCCTTGGCTCAAAGGTGGCCAACTTTTGATACATCTCCCTGGCCATGGTCCATGTCTGGGGTGCTGTTCAGTGATCATATACTTGGTCTTATCATGGTTGACCACTAGACCAAATTTTCTTGCTGCTTCCACAAGAGAGAGTAATGCCTCTTAGACTGACTTCTTTGACTGTCCAATTATATCAATGTCGTCAGCATATGCTAGGAGCTGTACGGTTCTATTTATGACAGTTCCTATCGTCTGAATTCTGGAATCTCTTATTGCCTTCTCTAGAGCCAGGTTAAATAGTAAACATGCTAGCACATCACTTTTGATAAAATAATTTATATGGCAGAACAATGTTTGCTGGATCAGCAAGTAGCATAAAATAAACACAATTCATAATTTAAGACGGAACCTAGAAGAATTAAAAAAAAAAAAAAATAGTGAGGAAAATGAAAATTTTACCTGTGAGCCCTCTGCCATAAAGTAGTAGATGGAATATTATATACAGCAGAAGCCCTACTTAAGGACATAGACCCTGACCTAAGAGCTTCAAGAGCAGCTTCCATGTCTTCTTGCCTCCAAGATTTTCCTCCATTGCCTAATGCGTTGTTTGCACAGCCTTTAGAGATACTCCCAGCTTCACTACCTTCTATAATCAGACAAATTTGAAATTTTCACTCTTTAATTCAACTGTTCAACGACACTATAAAAATATTAAATACATAAATATTTATATCAATTAAATTATTATAAATAGAAGCATTTTTTTCTTTCTTTTTTTAAGGGGGGGGGGGAGAGAGAGGAAGAAGGTGAAGGGAGGAAATCTCCCATACAAAGGAGTTGGATTCAACTCAACATTTATTGTGTAGGTTTTTGTTTTCAGATTTTTCCTACAATTCTAAATGAAACATAGGCAACAATTACCATTAGCCCCTACAGTAAATATAACGTAAAAGTAACATGTGATTGGTGCAATTACCACAACATGTGTTGTAACAAGTTTTTAATTTTCCCGCTCGGGTTTCGTCCACCCGGTGTCTTAAACTTGGGCATATATATATATATGGAAACGTACAGTGTCGTCGCCTAGGATAAGTACCGTGGAGATACCGGAATTTCGCGATTTTAAGCCATTCCCGTTGAAAGTCTCGTACCGAATAGATGGATGGAAGTACCGAGTTAGCAGGGAAGCAACCAGGAGCAGTTTAAGGCTATTTCTATTTAATTTTTCGTCATATATATTTAATATACCCAGTGTTGATGTTAGGGTAGAATTTTTTTTTGCCATATGCTTGTATGCCGCTGACAAAGGAAATAAAGTATAACATCGAAAATAATTTTATTTTCTATGAAGAACCTGGACCTTAACCATTAACCTTGTCACAAATCTATGGCACCCGAGACCAGGACAAGGACATTTTTAAGTTAAGTGCTGACTTTAATGGTTATATTTTGTTAAAAGAAAATTAATAATGCATTGGAGGAATTAAGTGACACTATTTGCATTGCAGTAATTCGCAAGCATGGTATTCAGTATAGTCAATTGCATCAACAAAGTTAAGACTTTTATATAAATTATGATTATCGTATCGAAGGAAAACAAACATTTGATTTTTTTTTTTTATTTTAAAAATTGTAATATATTCCGTAAAACTTTATTGTATCGACAAAATATTTCTATATTGTTCTAATTAGGAAGAAAAACATTTAATTTTTTTTTTATTTTAAAAATGGTAATATATCTACCGTAAAAGTTTCTTGTGTTATTTAATACAAAATATTTCTATATTGATTAAAATTTTTTATTAAAAGTAACGTTTATTAAACTGTTTTTAGTAAATTTAGACTGTTTTATTTTAATTAAAATCTCAAATTAAAAGGTTTCAAATTAGGATTTTATTTACTTGTATTTAATTAAGATTTAATAATTATGAATTTTGTGGTTGATAAGAATTATTATTATAATAACAATATTTTATTTTTTTCTAAATAACTTTAGATAACAGAGAAAATAATTTTTTGTATAAAATAATTTTTTGTTTTTTAAATAAGGTATCTTATTAATCAAAATTTAGATTAATTAGAGTTTGAGAATAATTGTTATTTGTTTCATTAATTTATTTCTTAAACTTTTGTTTGATAGGTTCATATAAGTTTTAAGACTTAGTTTTCCTGTTATTCAACTTGTACCTTGAATTTGTAAAGGACGCTTACCGAGTTTAATTTAATTTAAATTATATTTTGTTTAATCTTTTTTTTTACAGATTTTTATTTTAATTGCCTAAAAGTAGGAATTTATTTTATTTTATCTTAAAGGAAAAATTTCTCCTGGTCCTATTATCGGTTTCCAGAGTGCTAGTTTATTTCTGTATTTAAAAAAAAATAAAATAAAAAAAAAATAAATAATTTTTACGTTTTGTTTACTTTGCCATAATGGGTAATCCCGACGTCTTGATATCAGAACGGGAGGATATATTTGCTGCACTTCAGAACATTTTTACTAAATCAAACTCCTTGAGTGTTGATACAGTAGTTGATTTTAAACCAGTTTATGATAGGCTGGTCAATTACGAGTCGCGTTTTGAAAAGATCCAGTCCAAAATCCGTGCATACAACTCAACCGTGACGGGTACTAAGGACAAGGTCGAAACCTCAGCTGTACAAAATTCATTTTTCGATTTAGTCGACACCACTAAAGCGAATTATTATAAATTAATTAAAACGTGTACTCCTACGGAAAAGAAACCTGATGTTTTTTCTACCCCTACTTACTCTGTTCCTCAGGAGCTACCAAGAATTGATTTACTGTCAATCTCGGGGAAATTGGAAGACTGGAATGAGTTCTATTCTCTTTTTGATTCTATGGTTCATAGAGAGAAATCTTTATCGACCATAAGAAAATTCCATTATCTAAGAAGTAGTTTACGCGGGGAAGCTTTGTCCCTTATCTCGGGGTTCGCATTAGAGGAAATTAATTATTCCCTAGCCTATGATGCGGTAGTTGCTCGGTATCAAAATAAAAGACGGCTAGCCCGATTTTACATTAAAAGAGTGATGGATTTTACCCCTCTAAACAATTCGTCCACAAATAATTTGCAAAGATTTTTATCCGAACATGAAAATAATTTTTCCGCCCTATCGGCTTTAGGCATTGAAGATATGGGGGACTTCATTAAACTTCATTTAGCCCTCACCAATTTAGACCCAGGGACCAGAAGATCGTTCGAAGAGCGGATAAAGTCGACTGAGATTCCCTCTTATAGGGACTTAATAAATTTTGTCACGGAACAATCTAGAATCTCCGAGATGATGGCTCAAGAAGGCCGAGCGGAAAAATCGAATGGAAAAGAGAAATCCCGATTTACGAATCCCATTACGAATAGACAGTATAAGAAAGAATCCTCGGGAATAGATAGTATTTTACCTTCGGGTTCCTCGGTGCCAACAGATACTAACGCTTCTGCCGACAAATCAAATTGTAATCCCGAATTTGAACGAATGAAACCGAGTCAGTTGGTTGTATGGAAAGGTTATCCCCATCGACCAAAGTACAATCCAGAAATAGTTCTAAATCAATCGTTGACAATAAAAACATCTCAAAAGACTTACAGCCAGCTCTAACAGCTAAGAAATTAAATTGCTGGAATTGTGGTGGACCACATGTATATTCCAGATGTTAGGTACCTCGTAAGTTGTTCTGCTATCGTTGTGGTAGCCCAGGAGTTTCCATTCATGCCTGCCCTAAATGTACTCCGGGAAATGGGCGAGGGAATCGGAAGTGAGGGTCATTCCTATTCCTACAGTTTTAGCTGACCCACTAAATACCGTTCCATATCGTATACCTTTTTGTACCGCTAAATCTGATCTCGTTTCCTCAAATGTCGCCTCGAATTCTTTAGGAAATTTTACCATACCTCTTTATTCCGTATCGTTCCCTAAACAGCTTTACATGGTTTTCCAAATAGGAAAACAGTGCCGAAGAGGGTTGAATTACTTGGCCCTATTTGACCCTGGTTCAACTACCTCATTCGTTGGACCAGAAGGGATTAAAATTCTCCTTCAACTGGGTTATGTCGTTGAGGAAATTCCCGAGTTTAATATTTGTGTCGCTAATGGAAGTACCAGTATTGTGGATAAAATATTCTCTATTCCAATTACTGTTGGAGGTAGGTCGTAAGACATAATACTGTATGCTTTAACATCACTTCCATTTATGTTTTTGTTTGGATTAGATTTTATAGTTAATTCTAATATGTGCATGAATTTTCGTGAAGCAACCTGGTGGTTTCAAGACGATCCTAGCCATAAGTTTTCGTTCCGTCAAGATGTTCCAATAGAGGAAAGGGAAACATCAATTTGTGGTATTAACTCACTTAGTTCCTCAGAAAAGTTAGATCTGGATAAGATAGTTAGTGAAGGCTAACTCTCCAAGATTCTCCGGGATTAACAACCCGTATAAGACATAAGATAGATGTTATGGGTGCTCAACCTATTAAGCAACGCTCCTACCACTACTTGCCTAAAGTTCTTGAGGCAATGTACCAGGAACTTGATCGGATGTTAGAAGAAGGCTTAGTTGAGCCTTGCCAATCTCCATGGTCATCTCCGGTAGTCATGGTTCACAAGGGATCGGGTTACCGTTTCTGTATCGATTTTCGCAAGGTAAACGAAGTTACTTGTAAAGATTCATATCCCATGTCAAATATGACTTCTCTTTTAGACGGACTTAGACAAGCAAGATATCTGTCCAAATTTGACCTAAAGCAGGCATTTCTGCAAGTATCACTAGCTGACGAATCTAGTAAAGAGATTACAACGTTTACAGTTCCGGGCAGAGGGTTATTTAGGTTTAAAATTATGCCTTTTGGGCTAACCAATTCATCTGCTACCTTTCAGAGGTTAGCCGATGCCATATTTGGACCCGAACTATACCCGTACGTTGTGGTTTTCCTAGATGATATTTTGGTTTGCACGCCATCTTTTAAATTGCATTTAGACATGCTTAAGGAAGTATTTCGTCGACTTAAAGCTTCAGGGTTGCGTATTAACCCCGATAAATGCAAATTTGGTTGTAAAGAAGTTAGATACTTAGGGTATTTAGTTAATAGCGAAGGCCTGAGCGTTGATCCAGACAAAGTAAGTTCCATTACTTCGATCCCTCCTCCCACCAATGTTGGGCAACTTAGAAGGTTACTTGGAATGGCAGGATGGTATCGCCGTTTTATAAAAGATTTTTCAACGGTTGTCTCTCCCCTTACATCCTTGCTCAAACGCAAAGCTAAATGGATATGGTCAGGAGAGCAGGAAGCCTCTTTCAATGCTCTCAAGTCAGCACTGACTGAAGCACCAATATTAGCAAGGCCCGATTTCGAGCAGCCTTTTCAACTACAGACCGCCAGTGATACAGGTCTTGGAGCTGTCTTAACACAGATACAAGATGGCGAAGAAAAGGTTATCGCTTTTTGCTCACGTACCCTCAGTCCAGCTGAAAGAAATTATACCGTCACCGAAAAGGAATGCCTGGCAGTCCTGTTTGGTATCGAAAAGAATCAGCATTACTTGGAGGGATATTCCTTTACCGTTATAACGGACCATGCCAGTCTTAAGTGGCTTCTAAATTTGAAGAACCCTTCGGGTCGTTTGGCTAGATGGGCTCTTCGGTTACAACCGTATAATTACAAAGTGGAATACCGTAAGGGCAAACTGAATACAGTGGCCGATGTCGCAATAACTGTTTTATCTACTGGTATCGATCGTGGCTCCTCTCCCAATGATATTTCGTCTTCGGGAACCCCTATATCGTCTGATGAATGGTACGATCAGAAATTTTACAGAGTCCAAAAGTCTCCAGAATTTCACCCTGGCTGGTTGATAAAGGACGGGCAGTTACTGTATCATCGGAAGAACTCTTTGAAAGGAGAGTTGGAGGACCCCAGTGAGGAGTGGAAAGTGGTTGTTCCTAGACACCTGCGGAGATCTATAATATATGATAATCATGATCTTCCTCAGTCTGGCCACTTAGAGATTGATAAGACGTTCGCGCGGGTTAGCAGACTATATTATTGGCCGGGTCTTTATTAGGATATAAGCCAATATGTGAGACAGTGTGAGTTGTGTCAAAAAGTAAAACCCAGAAATACACCACCTCGTGGATTGATGTACCCTCGCTATAACAAGCAGCCGTTTCTGTCGACATTATGGGTCCCTATCCTAGAAGCACTAAAGGCAACGTTTATCTCCTAGTTTTCGTCGATTTATTTAGCCGATGGGTGGAATTGTGTCCCATTAGGAATTGTCTCTTCGGTTATAGTGTCGAAATTAAAGTCGCGAATATTATATAGTTATGGTGCACCTAGGAAATTAATTTCCGACAATGCAAAGAACTTTGTGAGTAATCTTGTTGATGAAGTAGCTAAGGAGTTCGGAATCAAAAGGGAGACTACTCCTCTTTATCACTCACAGGCAAATCCCACAGAACGGTCTAACCATAATATAAAGCAACTTATCGTCACGTATCTTGGGAAAAAACACCAACGCTGGGACGAGAAGTTAAGAGAGATCCAATTTGCATTGAATTCCGCAGTTCAGGACTCAACCAAGTTCAGCCCTGCTTTCTTAAATTTTGGTAGAGAGCTAAGGCCTTTACACCAAGTTCTCGAGGGAGATATTCTAGCAGCTCGCGAAGAAGAACAGACTCGTTGGGCGGCAAAAGTGGCCAAATTGCCTGAAGTTCATCATGTCGCTGAGGAAAATTCTCTTAAAGCAAGCATAAATCAGTGTAGTCGTTATAATTTGAGACGCCGGAAAGATCGTTTCCATCCGGGAGATCAGGTTTTAAAAATGACTTTTCAGTTATCTTCAGCAGCAGATAAACTCGCAGCTAAACTTAACCCCAAGTATGAAGGCCCTTATACAGTTGTCTCAGTTACGGGTGGCCGATCGTGTAAGTTAAGGGATCAGAATGGAAAGTTCGTAGGTTTATGGCATCCATCGAAGCTTAAGTTATTCCAAACCACCTGACGGACTTACCCGCTGGAGGGGAGTGTGTAACAAGTTTTTAATTTTCCCGCTCGGGTTTCGTCCGCCCGGTGTCTTAAACTTGAGCATATATATATATGGAAACGTACAGTGTCGCCGCCTAGGATAAGTACCGTGGAGATACCGGGATTCCGCGATTTTAAGCCATTCCCGTAGAAAGTCTCGTACCGAATAGATGGATGGAAGTACCGAGTTAGCAGGGAAGCAGCCAGGAGCAGTTTAAGGCTATTTCTATTTAATTTTTCGTCATATATATTTAATATACCCAGCATTGGTGTTATGGTAGAATTTTTTTTTGCCGTATGCTTGCATGCCGCTGACAAAGGAAATAAAGTATAACATCGAAAATAATTTTATTTTCTATGAAGAACCTGGACCTTAACCATTAACCATGTCACAGTGTAAAGAATGAGGTATGTGGCCATTTGTAAAATATTGAAATATAAAAATCTTAATCTAAATCAACTAGACATTATCACATATAATTAATAAAAGAAAGAAAAAAAATTGTCTTCAACTTAATTAGAAGTGAACTTTATTTTTTGTCTGCTCAGTGGTGAAAAAAGTGACTTGGCCGGAAAATTTAAGCGTTTTTGTTAGATTTATCTTAATATAAAGAATTACTCAATTGTTCCATAATATTATATGTATTTTCAATGCGTTTATTTAATACTTTAATTTTTATGTCTAGTTTTGTTGAACACTAATGAAGGCCTAAACTTGAATAACATTAGAACTCATTAAAAATTAATTTATCTATACAGTGTCTTTTTTTTTTCTTGATTTCTTCAGCATGCCTCAAGCAATTCCTTTCTTGACCACATCTATGGTCAACATAATCTCCACCAAATTCCATATTTTTTAGTAATTAGTTCAATTTTGCAAAAAAAATTAAAGGTACAAAAGTGATGAATTTATTTAATTTAAATATTTATCAAAACTAAACAAATTTACAATGACTTGAATAAGTAAGTAATAATAAATTTTGTTTTTCAATATATTTGATTTAAAACAAAAAATGTATGATTGAAAATATAGAGGGTGAAAGGAATTTTCATTTTATAAAGGAAAATACTTGTACTAAAAATAATTAAAATAATATTCAAGCAATATTTCAATTTACCAGATTGTGAAGAAGGTATGAGGCCAAGCAATTCAGGTGTTATCATCATTGTATGCATTCCCTCATCTCCAACAGTTTGAACCCCCTGAAATATAAAATATAAATATATAATAACCCCCTGAAGTCAGTTAATACTTCATAACAATACATTATAATTAGGGTAATCCAATGATTATTTATTAATTGGCTTTTTTTTTTCTCAAAAGGAAAAATTGAAGTAAGATTCTTTTCTGATAATTTTTTTTTTTTTTTTCAAGACACCAGAAGAATACAGAGAGAAAGGAAGAGATGAAACTTTTTTTTTTTTTTTTTTAAAGTACATGTTCTTCTTCTTCATAGGCGCTTCAATCATCCTGAGTTTTGGCTTTAATTAGTCTTGCATTGGTTCTCTCTCTCTCTCTTGCAGCTGCTCTAGTTAGCTAGTCCAAGAAGAGCTCTGCCATCTGCTTCGACACCATCCATCACGTATTAGAATCTTTCAACTTCTCTTTTTCTTTCTCTGGATCATTAAGCATAATTTATCTGCTGGCTACTCTCTTCACTTAGTACATTAAACCTGCATTTTAATTCTGTCTCTGAGAACCAGACTACGGTCATCATTTATTTATGGCAACCATTTATGCTTACTCCTTCTCTAATGTTAGATGAGCATAACTGGCCCATAAATGCATAACATACTTTCAATTTCAAACACCAGTAACTTACTTTCATAGTTTGGAAAGTCCAAAGTTCTGCTCAAATTGAGAAGGATGAAATAGACATCTATACAAATCCTTTTTTTGTCAAAATTAAGCAATACTTATTGATGCAAGGTAACCTGAATTTCCTATACTACAGTATAGAGCAAGTTATTGGAGTCATACTGGCATTAACTTGGAATAACAATCGTTAATGTTTCAATCTTAGTAGTACTATCAAGATTGTGGATGTCGGATTTAGCACAACTATATTAGGTTTACCATTTTAGACAGTCATCTGCCACATCAGCATAGCCTCTATACACGCAAAGTGATTTTGATGATGAAATACTTGTGTATGCAGGAATTGTATGATTCTTGAGATAGTACCATCCAACTGTATCATGTCTCTGATATACTTTTCAAGTGTACATTAAACGAGGCAGGCCAATGAGTCTCTCTGCCTTACCCCTTTACATACTGGACAGTATTTGCAATATACCTAAAATAACTTTTTACAACCAAATCCATTTATTGAGCTATCTCCACCAGACAATTATTACAGCTTACATTATGTCAATAACATATTTCAAAAATTCTTCTTTAAATTATGTTTTAAAATACTGACAGGATGATTTATGTTATGTTAACTCATTCTAAAATTTAAAAAAGCTGTATTTCTAACATAATTTAGTTTACACAGAAAAAAACAGTCAAACTTCCCATGAAATTTAGTCCTCTTTTATTGTAAAACTGACCTTTAAATCAAACTTTTACAAATTAAAACTAAATACAAATATTTCAGGTGGAATCCAAAGATCTGCTGATTTTGAAATTTTGGGATTATTATTAGACATCAATACAACACACCAAAAATTACAACTAGCTCATTTGATGCAAGGTATTGCATCCAAGAGTATAGGCATAATACTTGCCATAACTACTGGAATAACTCTTAATATTTGACTTAGATAATTAATCAAGATTTTTATGGATTTAAAACTAATTAGGAAACTTTTAAGACTGACAATCAATAGCATACAAAACAAATAAACTGACAAGAAATAACTTACGCGATCAGGAATATGTTCCATATCCATATGTTCTGTCTGATCAATAGCTCTAAGTGTTTCAATTTAACTTTCACATTTTCATCCTCTTCAACTTCCACTCCAAGTGGATCACTAGCATCAACTGGGAAAAAAAAATTATTGATATTTATAAAATAATATAAATGATTCTTTCTCATTTACTATTAAAACATTCAAGTATATGCAACTAACTTTTTAAATGTGAGTTCAAGACAAGTGTAAAAGTAGTGAAGACCCATAGAAATCTAAAAATATAAATTGGAATTTGGACAAAGCTTGATAAATAATATGAACTCCTCGACAAAAGTATTGCAACACAGAAATATTTGAATTTTACAAAAACGTTTTTTTTTTATAATAAAGAAAGGTTCTGAAATCAATAAGAAACATTTTTAAACTAGAAATAAACAAGTTTTATTTAAAAAAATTACAATATTTCTTCCAATAAACAAAAACTTAGAACTTACTTTTTAAAACTTCCTCTTTTACAATTATAACTTTTAAATTACAATTTCAATTTCAATTTACATGTAATAAGACGTATTGTCTCCCCCCCCCACCTGGCTTTCCACCCACCTGTCTTTGCATACTTTTAAAAAGATTTTGAAGAAAATTGGATATATGTCCACTCCTCCAATACAGTGTTTTAGCATTTCAAGTATAGAGGTGAACTTGGACGAACTTTCTTTGAGATACAAACGTGTGATTTGGTTAGGTAGGATCCTGTGATACAGACTTGACAATCATTTCTACAATTCCGCATTAAAACCCTTGGTTGGCATGACTCGTGCACGCCTCAGATAAAATGGACTAAAGAATTGAAATGAATGAACAAAATTCCATCGTTGTGGGAACATGAATAAAATGATATGTCAATCCCTCTTAATATAATATCTCTCATTTAATAAATAATATTACAATAAATATAAACAAATTCTGGATTAAAGTCAAAACCAAGAAAATCTCGAGAATTATGGGTGTTGCAATACTTTTGACAGGGAGTGTAATAAGTCATTTCAATGAATATGAAGATATAGATAATAAAACTTAATTTTAAAAATAAAGTAATAAGAATGGTAATTTTATTTGAGCAAGGGTCATTTTTGACATAAATATACCATGTTGAGCCTCTAACCCCTTAAGGATGGTGGGATAAGAGGAATGAGCAGGCTCAAGTGGCAGGTTGGTTCCTGAAAAGAGATCCTTTTTGATTAACTATGGAAGAGAAGGTTAGTTCATGAGAGGGTCTTTATTTTTACAGGCAACCAATGGCCCTAAATCATTGAATTCCACATCAAAATTGTGAACTATTACAATATTTTCCTTACTTCCATTAATGAACATTAATTCTGAAAATTATGAGAATTAATAGAAGAAGAAAGAAAAAAAACTTTATCCTTGGACTAATTCTCCAAAGAATAACATCAGATTTGACATAACATAAGAGCTATATCTATTTGTTTAACATCACTTTATGCTACTATGGCTGATCGGACGATGCTACAGTAGGAGTCCTAAATTTTGCTTCACAGGTGTTATTAGGATAGGGATCTTTAACGAGTACCTGACGTCGCACAGGCTCGGGACCACCTTTTAACATCCCCTCCGAAGGATGGCATAACTAACTAATTTTTTTCTCCCATTAAAAAATCCTAGAACCACCTGCGGTTTCGAACCCATGACCTTTGGCATAGAAGGCTGTTATGCTAACCACCCAGCTATAAGTGATCCCGAGCAGATATAGCCAGAGCTATATCTGGCTAAGACTTAAAATTAATGGAAAATAAAACAACTTACCATCAATAAAAAATATATAAAGACCGTAATAAGAGATAAATTCTTCCAGTGACAATATAATCAAATAAAATTTACTGCTAAATATTAAACTAAAAGAGAATTCACAAAAAATAAAAGTTAAAATAGCTTATATAAATATGTGTGATTAACAAAAAATATTGATTGCAAACTTTAACAGTACAATTCTTAATGACAGATAACAATGCAAGAGATAGGGATGGAAAAAGGTATTGAATAATATATTCAAATGTGGAAAGAGAGGGAGCACGGCGGAAGGTTGAAGGGAGAGAATTCCAAAAGCTGGTAGAACAGGCTAAAATGGGGTGGGTGGCCGAGAAGGTTGACACACGGTTTTGTACTATGCGTTGCCCGGCAATCTGATTAACAAAAGTTTGAAGTAAACCAATGAGGAATTCGAGTCTTGGTTCTAGGGTGTTTTATTTAATCCCCGAAAAACAACTGGAATATTCAAAAAGGCAACATAAAGTCATTTTGTTTCATGATAATGTCCCCTCACACACAACAAAACGGGGCACAGATACAATCAAGGCATTCAATTGGGAAATACTAACGTATGCAGCTTATTCTCCGGACTTGGCTCTGTCTGATTACAACACTTTGATTCATAGGAAAATGGCTCACAACTGGTTCTCTTCAAAGGAAAAATTGTTTTTTTGGCATGGCATTCATAACCTGCCGAAGAGGTGGGGAAAATGTATAAATTCCAATGGAGAGTACTTTGAATAAAATATTTTTTAGAATTTTCAAATAACAGACGTGCAATGTTTACAAAACAATTCCGGTTTCATACTTCTACACCTGGTATATAGTTTTTCAGAAAATGTATCGTTCTTTAGTTATTTAATTAATTTTGTTTTACCTTTTAGAAAAATATTTTTTTCAACCACTTAGAGGACGAATTTTTCCAAACCCAGCCTTATTGCACATCTAGAAGATAAGAATAAGCTCATTCAGCTTCACTATCATCATCATTTTTGAGATACTGTGATGGTCAGTAAATCAAATGAAATATTACTTTCTTTTATAAATATAGATTAACTATCGGGACCAACTTTAAACGCCCCTCCAATGGACGGCATAACCAAGGATTTTTTACTCTCATTAAAAAATCTTAGGGCCACCTGCGGATATGAACCCGGGACCCTTTGGCATAGGAGGCTGTTATGCTAACCACCATCCCTAATATAATTCTTATTTATCTAATAACAATAATATTTTATCATAGAGGGTTGGGGTTGAAACTAAAACCAAAAAGTGTTGAAACTACTTAATTGTTTCATTTATTGACCGCCACCCGGACTAATTCCTTCTAATAATATTTTATATTCTTCATTTGAACCCCGCTAAAGGAAATAGTTATACTAGGGCCATTGCCAGTCCCAAGCCTGGATAAAGGAGGAGGGTTGGTTCATGGGCTGACTACCCATGAAATGTAAAAAAGTAAAATGTTATGAATACTCAACAAAGCCTCGGATGTAGGATTGATTCACGGAAACAACATGCACCTCGGAAACGGACATACAAAATTGGCACTTGGAATGTACGAACCCTATATCGAGCTGGAGCTTTTAAGGAACTTGCTGATGTGTCCCAAGAGTCGCTTAGACATTTTGGCTATTCAAGAGATCAGATGGACTGGAAAAAGAGATATAAAGAAAAAGAACTTTAGGATGCTATATAGTGGATCAGAAAACAGACATGAGTTTGGAGTAGCATTTATGGTCTCCAATAGATCAAAATCTGCAATTCTTGACTTCCAACCAATTAACGAAAGGCTTTGCAAACTACACATTAGAAGGCATTTCAGGAACATTAGTTTGATTTGTGTTCATGCACCCACAGAAGAGAAGGATGAGGAGGTGAAAGATATCTTCTATGAACAATTAGAAGCTGCTTATAATACCTGTCCCAATATGATATGAAAATCGTTCTAGGAGATTTTAATGCGCAAGTCGGGAAGGAGATAGAGCTGAGACTAACAACTGGAGCGCATAGCTTACATCAAGTGAGAATGACAATGGACTAATGGTAAGTTTTTCAACCGTAAAATCCATGGCAGTCATGACTACTATGTTCCTCCTTAAAAAAGTGCACAAAGAAACATGGCAGATCCCAGATGGTACCTCTGCAAGCCAAATTGATCACGTGATGGTTTCCACCAAATATTTCAATTGTGTAAATGATGTACGATCCTATAGAGGATATGATGTTAACTCCAATCACTACTTAGTAATCATAAAACTTCACCAAAAAATAAAATGCTCTGCAAATAAACCAATACCCCGAAGTGAGCAGTGGAACACAGAACGCCTTAGGACTGAAGAAGAGAGTGTTAGATTTACCGAGAAGTTCCACAAAACAGTTATGAGCATAGCAGTTGATGAACGTACGGAAACTATTGAAAGTAGGTGAAACCGCATCAAGATAGGTTTAACGCAGTCTGCAAAAGAAGTGTGTGGAGAAAAGAAAGAAGTCATCTTAACTATTGGTTTGATGAAGAATGTGAGCAGGCTGTCAAGATAAGGAATGAAAAAAGACTAATCTAGATTAGTCGAAATAGATGGCAGAGCTTCAAGCAGTACAATGATGCCAGCAAAAACGTGAAGAGGTTGGTTAGGAGAAAAAAGAGGGAAGCATTAATGAAACAAATCAAGGACATTGAAAACGCAAAACGAAGAAATTAATCGCGCAAATTCTACAGATCGGTGAATAATCACAAGCAAACCGACTAGGAAAGGAAACCTAATAAAAGGACGACCAAAATAAAATGCTAATGCTGGAAGAAGACGTACAGGAAAGGTGGCGACAGCATTTCAGGAACCTGCTGAACTCAAGAGATTCGGAGACCTGTCAGGAAGATCATGCCCAGTTACCATTGAGGACAAATGAGGATGACTTGGAAACCATTCCACCAGATGTAGAGGACATCGAAGACATTCTCAATAAACTCAAAAATAATAAAGCACCAGATAAAAATGGACTACCGGCAGAGTTGTTAAAAGCGGGACATAATGAAGTTGCCAAGGAACTGCAGGAACTGGTAGCTCAGATATAGGAAGAGGAATGTCTACCTGAAGAATGCAATAAGGCTCTTGTAGTGCCTGTTTACAAGAAGAAAGGAGAGCCAACAATATGCAGCAACTATCAGGGGATTAGTTTGCTTAGTGCGGCGTATAAAATTTTCTCCATATCCCTTTATAACAGGCTCCTCCCATATTCGGAACAGAAACTGAGTGACTATCAGGGTGGTTTTCGGCCCCATAGGTCCACTATTGATCAAATCTTCGCCCTGAAGGAAATATGTGAGAAGATGAAGGTTAGCCTATGATACCATGGTTAGAAGTAAGCTCGTAGTAGCCATGCATGAACTGGAACTACCATGCAAACTAATTCGTTTAGTAAAATGCACAATGACAAATACAATCTGCCAAGTGAAATGCTATGGACTATCGGAGCTGTTGAAGTTGGTCTGTTACAAGATCTAATAGGATATCAAATTCTCGCATATGCAGATGACGTCATTATTGGTCAGAGCATTCGAGCGGCCTTTGAAGCAATGGATGCTGAAGCAGGAAAGATTGGCCTATAAGTCAACAAGCTGAAGCCCAAGATAATGGTACTGGGCAAACGACTGGACCAGAGGCAGAATCATTATGAAATGGGGCCCTATAAGATAGAATTGGTAAGGAGTATTCAATATCTGGGCTCTATTATAAATGATGATCTGAAGGAAGAAGAAGAAGAGGTAAGAAAGCGTATAGTGGCTGGTAATAGAGCCTATTTTTCCATATCAAAGCTATTCAGGAGCAAGCTTGTGAGCCGTTCCACCGAGTTTATGCTATACAAGACTCTTGGTAAGACCAGTGGTTACGTACGGTGGAGAAATGTGGATCCTCAACAACAAATATGTGGACTTGCTAGATAGGTTTGAACGGGTAGTCCTACAGAGAATCCTGGGAGCCGTGTTTGAGGATGGTCAGTGGCAAAGGAAAAATAGGGAATTGTTTCAGTTCTACCAAGATATCAGTGTTAGGGCAAGCATGGTCGTCCTTTGAATCTTCTTTGCCATGTGCCTGGAAGATGAACTGTTTCACAGGACTTGCTCCTCCTCAGGATTACTTATTATAGATATAACCAGATGAAGGTTGTGGAACTGGTAATTTTTTTATTTAACAACCAAGAACAGAACAAGAATGTTTTATGTGATATAAGATATCTGGTAAGAACACACTGTTATACGGTTAGGTAACACACTCTCAAAATTTTCGTCCAATCTGTTCCAACAGTTATAAAAAACATAAGTTTTCCCCTTATTAACCTAATTAATGAATACTAAATAAATAAAAGTTTGTGAGGAATTTAGAATGAACATAAAAATAATAAAATGTTATAAGTGGCGTTAACAATCAGTATCTCCTCTCTCATTAAGATACAGAGGCTAAAATAGATTGATGAGGATGAACTGTGACAGGGTGACAAGTAGGGTGTTCAGGAATGTCCCGCACGGCCAGCGCCAGTGTGGAAGGCTGAAGGGTCGATGGAAAGATGGCATAGGGAGGGATCTTAGACAACTCGGGATCTCTCTGAGAGGAGCTGTAGATCGACAAGGATGGTTGGCAACTGTTGAGCAGACTAAGGGCAGCCTCATGCGCCTGTTGAGCCAGTAGAAGAAGTTCTTCATTTGAGATTTTTTGAGAAAAATATTAATTCCTTTCCCCTCTATCAGGGTATGAAGTATAAATAAATAATGAAATATATATCATTAAATTGTTTTACCTGCAATATCTCTATGAGTGGTTCCTTGAGGAATATCAACAGTAGACACAAGTGCAACAGCAGTTGATTCATTCGGCTCATTTTCATGTTCTGTTACCACCACCTAAACCAACATAATCAATAATGATTACATGTATAAAAAGGCTATGGTGTTTCAGAATTTATTGTAGAAACCTCATGAGAATCATAATCATTAGACAAATGTCAGTCAAGTAAATAATTTAAATTAATTTTTTTGATAATGTGAAAATAATAAACAAAAAAGCCAATACATAAAAATATAATTTAAGAAATATTTATATTGTATTTTATTGAAACATATAGGTATATAACTTTGAATTATAAACCTTTGTTATCAACTAAGACAAAAAAAAAAAAAATTTGGATTTTCTTCAAAACTAATGGACCGATCATTTTGGACCGAAATGATAACACCTCAACGTTGATATTAGCACGAGTTTATAAACACCAAATTTTCTTGTTATTTAATAACTTTAAAGTTAGTGCTAAATGATATTAAATCTCAAAGTTCCTACAAAAAAAACAAAGAATCATTTAAATCGGTAAAGAAAGTGCGAGCCATCAGTGGTAAGCGCCCCCATGAGACCGACTAGTGCGGGCAACTGGAGGCCTACACTGGTGTCAACATTTTAAGTTCTTTGATAATTCTATATCTAAACATGAAAGTTAATTTCCAGAATAGCTATTTAAATTTCTATACCTTACTGTAATTATTTTATTTACTTTACACTACGCATTTGGCACATTTTTATGATTTTCTCAAAAACGGCTCAAATAATTTTGATTAAATTTGCTATATTGATGTAAGATTTAATTTAAATTTAAAATTTGTTGGGTTTTAATATCATGTAGTTCACATTCTGTTTTAAATAGTCTGATAGGGCTTAAATGCCGATATTTTAAATTTTCTTCCTATGAAGTATCTTTATTACTGATAATTATACTATAATATTCTTATTTTTATAAAGTTATTCTTTTAAGAAAAAATCAATTAACACAAATATTTACTTCATTATTATTCAATTTACTCTCAGGGTATAGTATGGGTTCTTGACAATCAGGCACATTTTTATTATTTAACTTTTTAATTATAATAATAACTTGCAAAAATAACACAACAAACAATATGCAGGCAGGCTAACAATGATTCTTCATATCCCTACAGCAGTTCCTCCTCTTCATATTCAACTCCACACTCTCCAAGTCCCACTCAAAAAACTACTGACTCCTATCAGCTCATAACCCCAACTCTGACTGCCAGGTATAAAGATACCTACCCTTTTTTACCTATCTCTTACCTGGTAGGTACCTGCCAGCACCCTTTTTACTTAGCATCCAAAATGGATGCTATGTTTGTAAACATACAATCAATCAAATTGGAGCTGATATTTATTTTTAAATTTTACTTCTTATCTTATTGTTAGCCTGCCTAACACAATAATCAATAATAAATAATTTACTACAATAATTATAAAAAATGGGTATATTACAATACATAACAATTTAATATTGTCAAATTATTTAATCTTAATCATCTTAAATCTTATTTAAGCAGATAAACTTATAATTTATTTTCTGCTGAGGTAAGTGAAAGTCGTGTGTTACCTGTACCAGATTTTCTTCTATATTTTGCCAGATTTCAGCCGCTGAGTATCTCAAAAGCTGTTTCAATAATATTAATATGTTAAATATAGAACTTATAAGAAATTAAATGGCCTTTAAAATTGCTAAAGACAATGTTTTACATAGAATGCACTAAAGGTGGATTATTGAGGAAAAAAGTGTAAGTTTTTTTTTTCTGGAATTTTTAAGATATTGGAAACCACACAAGTTTTGCGACTGTATAAAATTAGGCTTTTAAAGAGGGGATCAGTATATCTAATCATACCTAACAATCAAAATAGCCCCAACTTTTTCAAGACAACCCCTTTTTTTTAGGTTAACACTTTGACGACCACGCGTGTTTGGAGCACCTTCTCTTGTGGACCATAGCGGGCGTATGAGTCCGCTGCAGCGGTTCCCATCTGGGACCGACCGAAACAGGCTATTTTGGCTCAATGGCCCAAAACATTATTATCATCTAATTGTACTTTATTTGACCCAAAAAACACATAGTATTACAAAAATTGTGACAAAAGTTAGTTTTAGTTAATATATTTAACTAATAAATGAAGCGGGCGAATACGCCCGCTGTGGTCCCACGAGGAAGTTACTAAATCGCGTATATGCCCTGTTTTGTATATGCCCTGCTTATATGAATTGTTTTGTTTAGAAAAATGATTTTTATTTCGAGAGTGGTGGATTTCTGAGAATTAAAGGGAACAATAGGGTGTCTGTTCACTAGAGGTGAGGGAAGTTACTCGCTCATATACCAACTTGTAGCCCATCCGTTCTTGCTTTTGTTTTTAGTATGTATCGGAAAGTGTCTTCGCGTGCGAATCTTCTTGTTCAATTGGCACTTGATAAACAAGTGTCTAGTGAGTCTAGTGATAGTGAGGACGTAAATAAGAAGTTATATTCTTCAGACAATCTATCTGACGATCCGAATTATATTGAAGATGAGGACAGTTCCTCGTCTGAATCGTCGCTCCCCGATCGTGATGCTGTCGTTTTACCCAGTCCTCACGAGGAGGAATTGGTTCCTGTGAGTGAAACGTCATCCTGGAGTACTCTTCTCGCCCGACAAAAGGTATTTGAGTTTGTTTCTTTGTCGGGGGTACCAGAGGATTTGAGAGACATTTATGTTGGAGGGTCTCCTTTCCAAATTTTTTCCCAATTGGTAGATGAAGAAATTATTAACATGATTGTTGAAGAGACCAATAGATATGCTGATCAAACACTAAATGATTCCTTTTCAAACAAAAAATTTAAATGGTACCCAACAAATCCCAGAGAAATAAAAAAATTCTTAGGAATTATTGGTTACATGGGACTTGTGAAGATGCCCACACTCAGATGTTATTGGGCTAAAAATGACATATATGAAAATAATATATGCCCCTCAACGATGTCTCGAAACCGTTTTGAGTTGCTCCTGAGACTGTGGCACTTCTCAGATAACAATACATGTGATCCTGGTGATAGATTACATAAAATTAATAATTTGACAAGAAAACTCATCTCGAATTTTCAAAAATCATTTATTCCCCCGGAAACTGTTTGTATTGATGAGTCCCTAGTTCCTTTCAGAGGACGACTAGCAATCAAACAGTATATACCCAATAAAACAGCTAAGTACGGCATTAAATTGTTTAAACTTTGCTCCGAACATGGTTATATTCATAATTTTAAAGTTTACTGTGGAAAAGAGCGGGAACCAGAAGGCGCGGTTCCTACCAATGTCGTGTTGTCTCTAGCAGAGATCTTGTTAGACATGGGAAGGACCATAGTGGTAGACAACTATTATACAAGTATTGATCTGGCCAAAAAATTACTAAGTAAAAAAACTCACTTAGTAGGGACATTAAGACGTAACAGAAGGGGCATTCCCAAGGAGGTTATCGATAAAAAACTTCGCAAAGGAGAATTTATCTCAAGAGAAAACAATGATGGAATAGTTATTCTAAAATGGAAGGATAAAAGAGACGTCCTCATGCTCTCAACAAAACACACAGATGAAATGACGGACGTTGTGACTCGAAGTGGGAGAACAATCACAAAACCGAGGATGATTGTCGATTATAACAGTGGAAAATCCTCAATCGATACATCTGACCAAATGTCATCCTATTCCACAAGTTTATGGCGAACACTTAAGTGGTATCATAAAATTGCCATTGATGTTATTTTTGGGACCTCTCTACTGAATGCCCAAATTATTTATAATAGCTTTAGAAGAAAAAAAATGTCCATTACAAATTTTAAAGAAGAAGTTGTTAGGGCACTTCTTGAAAATGATCCTCAGATTGACACCGCTCCTTCACCTTCAGTAAGTCGGCGATCTCTTCAATCGCACCGATACGATAAAAAACTAGGGCTTTTTAATAAAAGTAGGAAATACTGTAAGGGGTGCTACTTAAAATTTCAGGAAGGAAAAAGTTCAAAAAGCAAAGTGAAAAAAGTAGTAACATATTGTAAAGATTGTACTGATGAGCCCCATTATTGCCTCGAATGTTTTCACAATTATCACAAAAATAATTAATTCAAATATTTTTATAAATTATTTTGTTGATTTTTTGATAATTAGTTTATTTTATTTTTTAGGTTAATTTGTTTGTTTTTGTATTTTGTATATATATATTTTTCAAGTTATTTTGTCTAAGTAGATTAGAGAATTTCATAGAAAAAGTGTCAGATTACTGTTTTGTAAATTATTTAATATATATCTTTGTTATAATTAATTGTTTGAAAATATATTAATACATTTTTTTTTTGTTTTACATTGAGAATAGCCACTGGTATATATATTTACAATATCATAAAAAGCTGAGAGAAAAAGTTCAACCCAAGCTTTTTAAAATGTTTCTAGGGCCCAACGCTATCAGTTATCAAGAGAAAATCAATTATCTAGCGGGCGTCTAGTTCTCTAGCCAAGGTTTTGTGGATGAGGAAAACCGATTGTGTAGCGGGCGTATACGCCCGCTGGAGGCTGGTAGTGATAGCGAGGGAGCGGGCGTATACGCCCGCTGTGGTCCCTCTCGCCCTGCACCTGAACCAGGGAGCAGTTCTGGGGTAGACTAAGCCAGCGGGCGTATACGCCCGCTCTGGTCGTCAAAGTGTTAATTCCACTGGGCTAATAAGTCCACTGAGTACTCCAGGTCTATAAAGTGATTTATATATTCCAGGAGGCTAGTGCAACCACATAAACCTCGGACTACTTTTTGGACACCTGTCTCTCAGTTAACTGCAGATTAACTTTAGGAATTGATTGATTGCTAAACGAGGTAAGCAAAATATTTACCTATTTTTAAAATAAAAAAAAAAATTATAACTACCTAAGTACAAAATGAAAAATCTGGTGTGTGTAACACACGACTTTCACTTACCTCTATTGTTTAAATCAATCTAAGTACTTTTGCATAGAGAGGAAAAAAGGTTTAAGAATTCATTACATTGAGTTTTGATAGGAACATATGTTTTATTTAATGATCTATAATATTATTACGGACAATAATTATTTTATCTGCTTTTAAATCATTTTGTTTTATCTGCTTTTAATCACTCTACATTACTATTATAAAATTTGTGTATAAGATATTTTTTCTCAAATTTTCAGCTTTCTAATAGTATATTATACATCTAAATTACTGTTCTTATGTCCACAAAAACAATAAATACATTAAAAAAAATATTTTGCTCTTTTCTGCTTCAATTGGTTATCAAATTTGTTTAACTTATATATTTACCAATTTTTTATAAATGCTAACAAGGTGATACGATGAACGTTTTCGAATCTACAAAATTATAGATACTTGGAAGAAGAAAAATTAAAGTATCAGCATTTTAGCCCTGTCAGACTATTTCAATTAGAAAAAATCCTACATTATATTAAAACCCATCAAATTTTAAATTGATATCGAATTTAATCAAAAACGTTAGAGCCACTTTTGAGAAAATAGTAAAAAGGAGCAAGATGCATGGTATACGATGGCTCTCCTAGTTCGCCGATTTTGATGAAATAGATGCTGTAACATGTCAGATGTATACTTTTCTTAAATATGAAATTTCAGTTTTCATACAACTTTCTTGCTAGACTTACCACACACATGCTCATGGACACACAACTTTTCATGCGACTGGAACTGGGTTCAGGATTCAGGATTTATCAGGACTAAATCGCATGTTTCCATTGAAAACTGATATATGAGAATTTTCACGATCGAAATACTTTCCCTTAATGTATATGTAATAGATAGGTAAGACAAAGTAAAATTGAGTAGTAAGTTGCAAGATAAAAGGGCAGAGTACAAAGACTGCTTCAGCATAACTGCCAAATACATACTAATAGTAATATGGTATAATGGAGACTTTAATATAATATAGAAATTTAATGGAGAGAAAACTGGTACTATGGACTCAAGGGTACTAGGGGTGAGTCAAGTAAAAACATTTGAATGTTATTCATAATGAATTAAAACAAATATTTTATAACTTGAATAAAGACCTTCATGTTAATACCTGAGGAGTAACTTTCAGCTCAGGCAATGGTGGTGTCATAACTATATTTGTATCAATAACGTCTTTAGTTTCCTGGTCTTCAGTTGATGTACTGACATCACTATGAGTCCCACTTGGAGTTTGAGCAAGGTTAGCACCATATTGAATTTGGTTAACACTTAAATCTGTATCCTGGCAAAATATAAATAAATGAAATACTAAAAATGTATATATAATTGTTACATACATAAACATGTACAAAATAATATAACAATTATAAATATGTTATGTCAATATTTTTCAGTTAAAAGCCACAATAGCAACATATTGGCATTAATTAAAAAAATGGTATTAATCATTATTTTAATTTGCAACTGCTTTGCAACACATATAGTAAATTACTTTCTTTATGTTGTCGTCATGATCTTAATAATCATCCTGGAAATGAATTTAGAGGGGGATGAAAATTAATTTAGAAAATCCCTCAGCCAACATGGAGAAAGAGAACAAAGTATGTATGTTCTCAATAACCTCAATGTTTTATATCTATACATATTTGTGTCTAATCTAAATCCCTTTTAAAAAACGTTTTGACCACTAATTGAGATAATAATAATTACTCTGTCAGAATTATGAACTCAAATAGTCTTGATACACTTATGGAAATTCACTTAGTAATTTGAGCCAACCATAAAAATTTATTTAGCTATTTAATCAGATTTTTAAAAGACTGATTATTTATAACTAATACAATGTTCAAAGCTGAGCAAACAATTGTAAATAATTTATTTATTCATAACATACAATATAAATTAATTTTTTTTATTAATGTTTTTTCTTATTGAAGTTTAGCTGGTTATTCTTGTATTTTAAGAAGATAGTTATTTATTTCAATAAAGAATTTTTGGACTTATGTCTAAAAAAAAAAAAAAAAAAAAAAAAAAAAAAAAAAAACACGCCTCTTAAAGTCCGAAGTCTTACATTTCAAGATAAGTAGAACCGAAATAACAAAAAATCTGTGTCTGCTATCTCTTCTAAGCCGTCCACAGCTTTTCTTTTTTCAAAAATACCAGAGCACCGGAAGATAATCCTAAAACCTCAATATTGATATCAACTGCTTAGTTTTAAATTCGCAGCCAACCAAAACTGTTTAAATTCAATAACTCAGTTATTTTTGAAGATGGAGAAATATTTTTTATAGTTTTCCAATCAGGACACTACAATTAATTATAAAAAAATATTGAAAATTTACCCATATTTACACCTAGAACTTACGTTATTTTGGAAGATAAAGAAAAATATGTATCCTGTGAAGAAAAAAAATAAAAATCTTGCCTATACATACGCTCATATCTCAGTTATTTTAGGAAAATAGAGAAGAAATTTTATAAATTTTAGAATTAGAACACTAAGATTAACTATATAACAGAAAAATAATGAAATTTGCCCATAACTCAGTTATTTTAGAAGATAAAGAAAAATGTGTAGTTTTAGAATCAGTAAGAACAAATAAAAAAGAAAAGATCTTATATGGTCAAGCCACAATATATAAGAGATGCAATTCCTCCATAACTCTGTAGAGTATATGAATTATTTCCATAAAAGAAAAAAAGGAAATAGTAAAGAAGTCTAGTACAAATGCCTTTGAATCTATCATTTTCAATAGTGAATATTAAGTATGAAGTACTCAATCAAAAAACAAATTATTCTCCCTCAAAATTTGAGGTCTCACATTTCAAGATACGTAGAACACGAATAACAACAATAAACAGCTATATAAACTGTTATACCTAAATACAGTTATTTGGATAATAAGCCATAATATATACTAATGATAATAAACCATTGTGTAATAATTTACAGCGTTTTTTCTGTTTTGATCCATTTTGGAATCAATTTTATAAGTCGAAAACCACCTTCGTACTTACTTATAAACATTTAAGTCCTGTCCTCACAACATGACACCAGACCAAACACACCTGGCTAGCTGTTAAAACCCTATAATCCCTCCTCTCTTGTTTCCTTACCCAACCATTCCTTCATAAGTCACAAACGTATAAGCATAAGTCTAGGCATCAGTCTTTATGTTATTTTAAATTAATGTAATATAAATAAAACAATCATAGTAGCCTACAATCTCGCATCCCAGATGTCTCAAAAGTAGTTATTTGCTTCCATTCAAATCATCGGCTCCCATTACCTCTATTACACCTCTAATGTGCTATTTAAACACTTAATCCATTCCCAGGAAACAAGATTCCATCTATCTGATCTCTATAGACCTTCACATAGAGACAAAAATATAAGCTCTTCTTTTCAGCCTAGCCCACTGTATTTAGGAATATTCTCCCAACAAATATAAGCTATACTCCTTCTTTATCTCCATTCAAATCCCCCTCTTCTAAACATTAATTGCAGTAAAGTTAATTTATTTTACCTATAACATTATGTGTAGGTAAAGCTGAAATGTTATTACTTTTTTTAAATTTAAATTTATTAAAATTCTCAGTTTCATTAGTATTAGGTGTGCATAAACCTGTCATTTTTATTAACTCATTTTGATAATTAAAACATGATTGTATACATTTGTTATAATTATTAATTTTTTAACTTTGATTGTGTCCTTGGCCAGTTATAACAATTATTTTTGTTAAAATATGTTATTCTTAGAGGACCTTGTGCCAAAATAAAGTTTATTTTATGTTCTATTCTAATTGACAAATTTATTTAATGACTTGAAATGGCAAATGTGTTAAAGTACAAATAAAATTAGTGACAATTTTAGGGTGAAAATATCAAATATAATCCCTTAATATTAAAATAAAAAATTTAAAAAAAGTTTGATAAAAGAACAAAAGAGCAATACAAATCATGGTTTAAATAAAGGAATGATTTATTATGAAATGTTGGTTTTGCTCTACAATTAAGAATAAGTCATTTTAAACCATTACCTCAGAAGGCAATATGCTAGCCTTTTGACGTGCCAATCTCTGTCTATATTGAAGCCTTCTTCTAGCCAATCTTTTCTGTCTAATAGATAATGTCCGACGATGGGGTAGAGGTGTGACCTCCGCACCTTCTTTCCCTTCAGGAACTTCACACAAGCCTTTTATTTTCAGCTGATCAGCTGTTTTCAAAACAGACTACAACATAATTTAAATTAATAAGATTAAAAGGTTTCATTAAAAAAAAAGAAGAAAAAAAAGAGAGAGTAGCTGAAATATTTTAATATTTAAGGGATAAGTTATGATGGAAATCAGAACATCCACCTGTTGTTAAAATTATAGAATCAAGCACTTATAAGAAGAGTAATTGTTTTAAGTGTCTTGGGTAGGCAGAAAGGTGAAAGAACACTAAAAGTAGCCAGTTATCAAGAGTAGTAGGATCAACTGGTTCAAGAGTAAAAAATATTTTTTTTATTCTTATATAATATAAAAAGAATACATGCAGTCCCTGGTGTGTGACCCAGCAGTTATACACCATAAAAATCAAACAAACGAACAATGCATAAAGAATGAGACAGTTTGGGTAGCAATGATTTTAAAAAATAGTGTTAACTATTGATTGTGAAACCAATGTTTTAAACAACTTAAGTATAAACAGGTCTTCAAAAAATCTATTCAGGCATTAAAAATCTAATTACACAATTAAGTTATAAACAGAGAAATTTATGAGTAAATCGACCCTTCGATATGTTAAAGTATTTTCAAAACCTAGTATTTAGAACCTTTTTGCCGTGATAAAACCTGCAATATGAGTCAAAACATCAGTTTAACAATAAATAGCCCAGTACTTTAGAAAATCAAATATCGACCATCCAAACTATCTTACTATGCTGAGAATGTATGGTCGACTGTTGAAATCATCTAAGACAGAAATAACCAAGAGTCAGTTGTTTGAAAAATAATTTAATTTTGTGGACGTTTAATTGTCACCTATGCATTTAAAGAAAATAAGACATATATCATAAGAGAATATGATGAAAAACTGAAATCACTCCATTCTGACTATGCCACATACCTTCCAACTTAAAGGTGATCCTTCATTTTCTCTCACTACTAAATTCACAATTTAAAACAATTCCAGGAAACCAGACAAAACAATCTTCCTACATACAGAATACTCATCTTCTACAAGAATTTACACTTTACATAGCTCACTGATGCCCTTATGTTGGCTCACATACTTGAGCCGAAGCGTCAGCAAAATTAAAATATTTTTCGTACGACTGACTCCTGATTATTTAAACCAATGGAAAACTATCTCAAACGTCATAGAATATTCAATGATAATATTATGTCATAGTTAAACTTTTATTAGTTAATCATACATATTATTTCTGCTGAAAGGACTTCTTTTTTCACAAAAGGTACTAAAAAAATCAACAAGATGAAGGTACCGCTTAAAAGATATTTTTGTTCAGAGTTCGTTTTTTTAGTTGAAAATGTACAAAATAAAACCAAATATTAGTAAATAAAGAAAAAGTGTTCTGATTTTGAATATAAAAACTGCACCAGGTCCTGGAGGTATCAGTACTATTATATAAGGTATCAGTGTTACACTGACCAAGAATTGACTGTTGAAAATTAAAACAGTTTTTTTGAATTTGGCAAACTATAACTATGTTATTAACTACATGTAAACAATATTCCACCATAGAGACTGATAAATAAATAACTTTAAAGTTTATATTTTAGTAATTTTAAAATTTTTGTTACACAATTTTGATAGTTCAGGGACAGTTTTCTTTCTTACATTTAACATCAGGAAATGTTAATTTCCGGATTAACTTAACTATTTTCCTTACAAAATTCAATTATTCTATTAAAATATGAGATAAGGAATATTTTTAAACCAAATTTAAGTGGTTATAAGAAGACATACAATGAAAAAATTAATTGAATTGAAAACTTATAAGAACCAAAGCAATGCATTTAAGTTGTTTAAAACAACTTAAAATTTATTACAAGATAAAAACCATTGATTAAAACTTCAACCCATGCTAAATGAACCAATGGAAAGTCACAAAATGATTAAGACAATAAATTAATGGTATAATATTGTGAAAGCTAGGTTTTTTTGATGTATTTTAGGAAATATAATACATTTTGGAAAGAACTGAAAGGAAAGGTAATTTTTTTAGAAAGGACACATAATGTTTTAAAAGGAAATGTTTTTAGCACACTTTGGAATGAAATGAAATATATATTTAGTATCTTTTGTAAAGATAATTTTCAAACATGTTTTTGAAGGACTTGTGTGTTTTTTAGATGAAATTGGACGACAGATTTCGATAAAAATTACACCATAAGAATAAAAATATGTCAAAATATAGTTTTCGTAAAGAAAACATCCTTAAGTGCCTTTTGGAAATCAATCTCTTAATTGTTCTTTCAATGGGTTTAATAATAAAAAGGACTGACTATAACAGTACCAATCAATTCAATTAAATGCTTTATTTTTTTTCTTATTTTATGAACAATTTATATCAGTAAAAAAAAAAAAAAAAAAAAAAAAAATATATATATATATATATATATATATATATATATATATATATATATATTATTTTTTTTATTATTAATACATTTTTTTTCTCTTATATATTATTCTATGAATGATTCTATGTGTAATTTAAAAAAATCATGAAATAAGAAGCTACGATGACCTAAAGTCTGTAATCCTCTTAATGATCTAACAAGACTGCAAGGAAAAAGAAGTTTGTTTGATAATGATCAGGCATTAATGGTTTTATTTCTTTGCAAGACTTCTGCAAGAGCTTTAAAGATTTCAGGAAGAGATAATGAGCTTAAAAGCTTGATTATTTCAAAAGTCATTGACAAGTTGAAATTCATACCTGTAGTTGTGCTTGAGAAACATCTATTTCCCCCTTGTAGACAAACTCAATAATAAATTTAAGATCAGTAAAACAGACATCCTGAGGCTTTAATTATAGTCGGGTGTTTGCAAGGATTTTCCAATAAAAGCTTTTGAAAATATGAAGAACAAGCAGATAGTACAACCTGATAAAAAAAAAAAAAAAAAAAAGTGGAGTTAATTAAAGTTCTAAAGTATTTTATTGCAGTATTTATTAATTTAAAAATGGTTGAAACAAATAATCTCAACATATTTGTTTAACCTATTGTTGACCAACAATTTCACTTTGAATTTATCTCAATTGACCAAAAATTGCATTGTATGAGCACAACAGCAGTTCACTGCGAAAATAACCAGTCATGAGTTTCCTTATAGTCAGTCAGAAATGTTTGGCCATGAAAATACAAGTTAACTCATGACCAGTCAACAATGTTTTACATTCAGAAATTTTTTACATTCTCGTGAAATAGATGATTAAAAATATCATCTATTGGAATATAATAGAAGATTTTTTTCTTGGATAATTAATTTGAACAAATAATAATTAAACCTTAGGAACTTATTCACATGGTAGAAGTAAACTTATTCGCAAATATTACAAAGAGATTCAGCCATTCGCACTTCTAGTTCTATCTACTGTATCAAAATTACTTTAAGTCAGCTCATACATTAACAAGTATGTTATTCAACTGGGAAGAGAAGATTACTTAAGAAGGCCAAGTAATAAATCGATTAACATAAAAGGAAGATACTATCTGAAAAAAGGTGTTTATTTTAAATATGGTCTAAAGTCCATGTCATTTTCTTCCTTTCCAATAAAGTAATGACAATAATGAAAACTTCATAAATTAATGGGATTAAAAAGGTTTTTTTGACATGAATATGGAAAAAAGTTTCTGATGGAATGGTATCTATTTAATGTTTAGTGAACTGGTATAAAATATAGATAAATTTTGCTGGACAACGGTTTGACAAAACTGCTGTGAATATCCTTCATTAGATAGTACTCACACAGAAAGTCAACAGAACTCGGGCCTGGATTAGCCAGTAGATCTCCACTATAGTAAGTAATACTTTATAATTCTTACACATTTTGCCCTACAATATGTAATGATATGCTATGTAATTGTAAAATAGTTGGTCTTACTATACCATTGATTGAATTAACTTTTAAAAAATGATAACTTAGTGATTAAAATAAACTTAAAATAACAAAGTATTTTGTTTAAATAAAAACATTAATTTATAAAACATAAATTTTCTGTTGCTACAACAGTTTTTTGGATACAGTCAGTGACACTAGTTCTTTCAGCCTTCTACATCATGGGGTACTCATAAATGGTTTAATTATTAGCTTGATCAACATTATTTAGTGATATTAAGAACTTAAATAGTGCAAACAGTTCAATGCCTTTAATAATTTCGTTGTTATACTAACTACCCAGCTATGATAAAATTACGGTAATGGCTAAATCAAGCTAAATGCTGTATGGATATGGAATGAAAATGAACTAAATTGTGTATGACAGTGATCTAACAAAACTAACTTCAATCTATTTTGTGAGTCCAGCATCTTTGCAAAATAATGCACTTTTCTTTTTGAAAATGTACTTTTTCTAATAAATGGACACTAAGAGCACAATGATGTTCAATTTATAAGGATATCAGGTGGGAGATTCCCAATTGGGATCTGTTTTGTTGTTCATTTATAATTTTGTTTCCAATTATTTCGAAAACTTTTTAACACAATGTTTGACCTGAAGACCTTGATTAATTCAAATAATATTAGAACACTACTTTGTATGGTCGCAAAACATGAAAATCCAGCTAATACAGCTAGATTAAGAAACTATAAAAATAACACAAATTATTGTAAAAATATAAATTTCTGCTTAATCCCATAACCTTGAGAACTCATGCACCACTGGAAGATATGAATAGATAACATTTTTTTTTCCCCCTCTTCTTATCCACCTAATTTGCAAATATTCTATGGGGAAAACAAAAATTGGCCATTAATTATGATGATGTAATTGATTGGTAAAATATAATTAATGAATAGTTCATAAATCAATCCCCATGAATGGAGGGGGTGGGAGAAATATTGTTAGATTTAATATTTAGTAGATATGACAATTATTTTCTACCATTACTGGTTCATTTAAATCAAATGATCTGTGCTATTTGACTTGCTTTTGATCATTCAGCTGAATTTTGCACATGCAAATTACCTACTGACCCACTAGTATATATTATATTTTACAGAGTCCTTCTTCCTGTAAAGCACAGGACCAATAAACAAAGTGAAGGTAACATTTGAAAGATATTTTAATTTACAGTATGTCAATATATTATGAAATGTTGTTAGATTCAATTAGCATCATCAAATTCATAGAAAAAAAAATAATAATAGTCTTTTTAATAACCTAGGTCTCTTTTCAGAACTGTTTACCAGAGAAACAATGTGAGCATACAATCTATTTAAGATTTTAAATAAATATTTTAGTGTCATTACTAATAATAAAAATAAAGAAAAATAAAGCATTCAGGTCATATCAAAAAATAATAATGTTAAATTATTATTAAGTTTTCTTTTGGATTAACATTCTATGCGAGTAAGTCAACCTTAATTTGCTTTGTTATTTTATTGACAGCATTTAAATATTTTTCACAGAGGTATTAGGAACCATTATTGTTACTTACTTTTAGTATTTCTATACTTTTTGAAGCATACAATTTGAAGATATTTGAAACTTCTTTTAGCATAAATTGGTATATTTTTAAAATTTAGAATATACAATATTATATATCATTTCACACCTAAGACCCATCAAAACGATGTATTATTTAATTTTATTCGATGTTTAAACAGGCTGTTGTATACAAAAGTTTACTAAGATTACTTCAATACATTTGATCATTATGATTTTATAAGATACTTTACTTAATATACTTTTTTTTATTTATATTTCTTCTTAATCATAATTCATTAAGCAGACCCACCAGAACACTAATTTAATATTATTTCTCATAAAAATTTAATCTCTTGGTTCCTCAAAATCTCTTTATTATGAATGTTTAATTTTACATTATAAAATAGAGCAATAACTATGCTATGCTGAAGGTATACTACTAAATTCAACAAGAAAGTTTAAAACTGGTCTTCAAGTATAAAAAACACAAACAAAGATTATTTGTCATGAAAATATTAACATTTTGAGTAACCTCTTAAGGTCAGCCTGTCAGTAAAACATAACAGATTATTTCAATTCACAACTTGTTTTCTTTATTTTTTTTCATGTTCCGTGATGACAATGCGAATCTTTGAACACCTGAAATTCAGTTTAATACGACTGAAACCCTTTTCTCAACAAACCTATTACTAAAAATAATACAACAAATTCTTAATAAATAATTTAATTTTTCTATTATCAAAAAGCATAATTTTTTAAATGAACCATTGTGAAAAATAAATTACATGGTATGAATTCCATTTTAAAAAGCACAGTATGTTCTAAAATAAAGCTAGTATTGCCCTTAGAAAGATACAATTAAATTAATTTTGATTGTAATTCACATCCTAATATCTACAAAACTACATCTGGTTACTACTTCTTAATCTTATCTTAGTAAAAATTAATCTAATAGAAAACCATACCTTGTGAGCTTTGAGGGACTGGTCATTACAAGCAAGTGTGACATCAACAAAAGCCTGAGTCCTGAGAAGGTGATGAAACACAGATGTCATATTCGATTGATAGTTGTTCCAACGAAGGCAGTAATGTTGCCCTGCCATTTCTTCTTCCAGGCCACTATACATATTGAACCAAAACATTAGAAAACTCAATTAAACACCATGGTATGAAAAGAAGACCCAAGGATAGGTGAATGGGAAATCCCTCTGTCCTGCTTTCTCCAATCTTTCACTGCCTCTCCCTTCCTCTCTCTTACTTTGACCTCTTACTTTCTCAATTTCACTAATTCCCCTTCTCTTGTTCCCATTTTCAGAATAGTAAATACAAATAAATTGAAACAAACATTTATGCAGGTAAACTTGCCCCTAACATCACATGCTCAGTTAAATTATATAAGAACAATGCATGAAACAAAATTTAAGTTGAGGTCTCATTTTTTCAGAAATAAAAAAAATATTGTGTGAAAATAACATTAAAAAAAAAACCTTTAGGTTCAATATATTAAATATGAACCATAATGAAATAAACTGAAAACATTTACCTTGAATAAAAAACCATCTTCACCTTCATTAAAGCTGATATCAGAAATGAAAGATAAGATATAACAGTAAACTAAATAATAAACAAAAGATAAATAATGTGGTTCATAACACATATCATCAATCCAAAGTAACTGAATATTAAACAAAATTTATTAGCTGAATATTAATATTATTTATCTTCATGTCAGTCTATTGATAATAGAAGTTCTATAACTTACAGTTAGGAGTGTTATCACGAAAACCGCGAGAATCTACTTCATTTGATTAGGCTCCTAGTTCACATCAACACCGTAATTCCAGGAGTTCTTAGAACACATTAACTCTTACGAACACTTCCTTAAACCATCTTCGATCGCACTTGGCGTGATTTTCATCATGTTGAACTTTTTAATACAAAGGCTGTTTACGATAACTGATAAGTGATCTAGTAGAAAACACCGTAATCATTGGATTGATTGAAGGAAACATTTATTGGGCACATTTTAAGTCCACTATTAAAATGAATCAAACAAGAATAACACTATTACATAAAATCGTTTCTGTAAAAGATCAATATCTGCGCAATCAGAGTTATATTACGTGTGCGCACTACTATTAGATTATAACCTTCATAGCTGTTATACACGGTAACTTTAAAAAACAATAAATGATTAATTAAGATGGAACTATGAATAAGGCATTCAGTGCGACTTATTTTTTATAATAATAATATATAATCCAAAAATTAAAAAAAATGTACTTACCTTACCGTAAAACTACGTTTCTTCCTTTTCAAGGGCCAATGAACCTATTACTTCAACTTATTTCCTGAATTACATTTTTTATCAGTATATGTAAATTTCCTGGACTGGGTAACTTCCTGAAGTTTCTTTCTTTCTGTTGTTTGTTTTTGATTATGTGAAATTTGTGTGAGAGTGTATACATTTTTATTCATTTATTATTATTTTTTTTTTTTTGTTCAATTCAGGACCTTACAACTCTGGTTAATACGGGTTGTTTATGGGATGTTATTTTTGACATAATAGGTGTATGAAAGGAATTAAAAAAGAAAAAAAAAAGCTCATGGATACCTAACAAGAATCTTTTATTTGTCTTTATTACTAACAATAATATAGACATTGTGATTCTTGAAATAAACTGATTCACTGCCCATTGTAATCTGCAGATAATATCACAAGTAATTTAAAAAATAAATAAATTCTGTATGAGAACTGCAATTTCATTTTATTTTATTTTTTCCTGGCTTGAAAATTTAATTTTATGGAAAAATAAAAATTTTTTGAGCACCCTTTATGTATGTACCATAGCCTTGAAAAAGTAAGATTCAATACCTATCTAATCTGCAGATAATATCACAAGTAATTTTTTTTAAAATAAATTCTGTATGAGGACTACAAAGATTTCATTTTTTTTTTTTGTTTTTTTAATTCCTGCCTTCAAAATTTAATTTTATGGAAGAAAATTTTTGAGCACCCTTATAGTATGTACCTTGACTATGTACCATAGTCTTGAAAAAATTAAGATTCATAGCCCAATCTAATCTGCAGATCAAATCATAAGTAGTTTTAATAGTATTAAAACCTTCTAAATCATTATAATACAGGTGAGTTGATTAATAACTCACTTTGATTTAACCATTCAACTTTGATGTAGTCACTTAAATACACATACATATATATATATATTATATTTGATAATGATCAATTACAACATATTATATTAGAAAATACAAAGAAAACATGGCTTGATAAATTATAAATTTTATAAGTAAACCAATACAAACAAGGATAAGGTAAGATAGTACAAGTTAGAAAATCAAACAGGGAAATTAATGCATTCTTTAAGCAAGCAGCAAAGCAAAAAAACATGCAAAGGAGAAGGCTGGGTTGAAGCTGGAGAGCTTTTATCACCTTACCTATCTCCAAAACAAAAAAATTAAATAAGGTAATTAAAAATAACATTAAAAGTTCATTAACTATTTAATTCACTTACCAGGAGGAGGATTTCCCTTGACTGTTTATTTCTTGTTGTGCTGCTAAAAATACTTCATCACTAGTTATATCACCCTGACTTGCCAATTGTTAAAATCTGTTAAAAAGAACGTCATTAAGAAATCAGTTTTATCTTCTGGCAAATATGTGGATTTTAAAGATAAAACCACATAATATTGTAAAATTTTAACCGTAAATAAATGCGAAAAAAGTCACATAAAAGAAATACTTCAAAGAACAGATATGAACTATATTAAAATCCAACAGTTAAAAAAAAAAAAACATGTAAATTAAAAAGTTGATATATATATTTAAATATGCATAATTGTGGAATTAGTAATTTAATAGAGGCTTATGACTTAATTTCAATTGGACATAGTAAAGAAACTAGAAAATTAGTATTTACCTTGACTTGAAAAACTGCCTTGGGAAGTTCCTGGTCCAGGGGGTCCATATTCATCATCATCTTCTTCTATTGTAAGATCTTCAATTGGTTCTGAGTTAGCTTCATCAATAGGTTCCAGTTTTGGTTCAGGTTTCAGCGGTTCTTTGTCTTCACTCTGAGTAGATTCACTTGAAGTACGCCTCCGTCTTTTCTTTCCAGTTCTTTGTTCTTCTTTTTCATCATTCTTATGTCCCCCACCTTGATCAGTTAGTCCTTTAATTTTCAGGGATTCAGCAACTTTCAAAAAAGAATCTAATTGTTCTTGAGAAACATTAACTTCCCCTCTGTACATATACTCCAACATAGCTTTAAGTTCTTCAAAACGAATATTATTGAAGATAATAATTGGATGTCTGTCATCATGGTTCCTTATTAATTCCTGAAACAATATGATAAACTACCTAAGCTAGGTACTAACAATGGTAATAAATATAAAATTAAAAATAAATATCAAAATACCTCTAGATATGGGCTGCAAGCAGATAATACAACTTTATGGGCTTTTAGCTGTCTACCTTCTGCAGCAAGTGTACAATCCACCAATGATTCACATTCAAAAAGTTTGTCAAACACAGAAACTAAAGTTGTTTGATGGTTATTCCACTTTAAACAAAATGCATCCCCCATACCTAAAACAAATTGCCATATTATAATATCATCTTAATTAATAGTAATATTGATAAAAATAGATTGCCTGAAGTCTTTATGTTTTTTAAGCAAAAGAATGATTGTATTAATTAACTTTTAAAAAATATGACTAAATATAGGTAAGATATATTTCCACCTACCAATATCAATATTTTTTAAAATATCACAAAATTACTATCAAAATGTTGAAACTAATCCTATGGACGCTGTAATAACAAGGTTAGGAATGAATGTGAGCACTGATTTGAGAAATGAAATCAGTGATGTAAAAACGTTTCTTATTTTTAAGACACTTTACGATTTTGTAAATACTACGGTAAGTCTAAAAACACTTTTCGAATATTATATGTTGGGCAAAATTAACTAATATTATTGTCAAAGATGTATAAATATTATTAGTACAATATAAACATGAATGTGAGTCAAGAATTGAATCAACAAAGCTTGACATTTAAAAACTCGAATGTCTCTATTTCTTATTAATACTGACTGTATCAATCATATCTAAAGAAATAAAAATTAATTGAATAGTTAGAGAGAAGTGGGGAATGGCGTGGTCAAGTGGGCAGAGCGCTAGTCCACTGTACTCCGGGTCCTAGGTTCTAATCCCGGCTGTGGCGGAATGTTATTTACTCTGTTATTTCAGGCGGAAGACGACCCTGGGGTATGGAGACCCTCCTGGGGTACACCCAACCTCAATCAAGTGGGTACCCAAAAATGGGGAAAAAACCTGGCGGCTGGGCGTGATCTCGGCCGAATCACCTCAATGCACGGCCGTTGGCCTAGAAACAGTACGAATCTCTAAATGTACTGAGCCCAAAACTCTTCAGGGGTTGTAGTAGTACAGGTTTTTTTTTTTTAATAGTTAGAGAAAAGTGATAGCGGGCAGTCGAGCGATGTGGATGTTATAAAACGAAGAAATAAATGTAATGGAATTTATAACTACATACTTTGATTAACAAGATGCGAAGAAAAAAAGTAAAGTAGAAAATAATAGGCAATAAAATATTTCATTAAATTTGAAAATATTTCTTTGAAAACTAAATAAACGATGCCTATCCAGGTTAATTTAGGTTCAGATCTTTAATGGGTACCTGACATCGCACAGGCTCGGGACTACCTTTTTAGATCCCTTTACCTTTTAAAGCACGGCATAGCTAAGGATTTTTTACTCCCATTAAAAAATCCTACCAACGGGTTTGAACCCATGACCTTTGGCATAGAAGGCTGTTACGCTACAGGTATTGATGCCTTGCGTTTTTTGGTATTTCGAATGTGTTATTCATCACGAATTTATTCCTGATGGGTGTTCTATGAATTCCCATCTCTTCTGCAAATATCTGGAAAGGTCGTACGCGAACAGAAAAGTAGTTTTATTCCAATAAGATAATGCTAGTTCTTACATTTCTAGTCGAACCAAAGGAAAGTTCAAAGAACCCCATAGGTTCGAACTCGTGACCCATCCACCATATAGTCCAGACCTTTAACCATCAGATTACTCCTTGTTTCAATCAATGGCCCATTCCCTTCAAGAGAAAAAAAAATTTATTATTTTGCGGAAGTTGAAATTGCGGTCCAAGAGTTCTTAGACAGCCATACCAAAGAAGTGTATCATCGTGAGATCGAGCAAATGGCTAATGGCGGAAGATAACAGGGGATAGAGCAGTAGGGTCGTTAAGTCATTACATATTACTTACACACTGTGCATCTACATATCATGTATAATACCTACTATTATAAATATCTTCTATTGAATAAAAATCAACATTTTTTTTTTTACTTGGATAATAACAACTTAACACTACATTTATATAAAACGTACTACAAAGATTTATTTTATTTTTTCATATCATTAGGATAAAAGAGTAAAACTAGTTAAAACGTTAATCTAAAAAGCTATGATGTCAGACTTGCATAGAACATTAAAAATGATTTATTTATTAGATATCATCTATCTACACATCTCGAAGTTGCAGAAAATACTAGTATTTTTTTCAAAATATTTATGAAACTTTTTTACTCTTAACATACATTTTTTTTTGTTGTGAAAATCTGTTGAGCTGTTTAAGAGAAAAAAAATTGTTTGTTTTTCTTTTCCCCTCCTTAACTATTAAGGGACTATAAATTTGCAAAAGATAGTTTATCATAAATGTGAATCTATAGTATAAATTTGCTTATGATATGCTGGGGCACATTTCATATGCTTATTCTGATAGGCCCTTTGTACATGTTTTTTCCTTTAACAAGCAATGCCAAAGGCAACATCAACCGGCACCACGACCATTAGCTGCAACAATATTTAGTTTATGGGAAATATCTGTTTTCAATACTTTCTCATAAAGTTCAAAATCTTGAGAAGGGAGGAGTAATGGTCAATAAACTTAGTGACAGTAAATAGCTGAATCTCCCTCCCTAGCCTATTGTTCACTTGTTATCCTATCACAAGTCTTGTAAAGATTCTAGAATAACCTAGTTAGTCTAGTGAACAGTTATTGATTGTACTCTTTGCCAGATGAAGATAAAGATGTGCATTATTATCATTCAGACTCTAATAGCCTGTTGGTAGGTTATTTTAGCATCCTAGTTTTAGTAACATTTCCAACAAAAGGCCTGATAAGTGATTAATACATTTTTAATTTAGCGTGTTTTGACAGCAGAATCAACTTAATTAATTTCAGAAGGCCATATTAGCTCCTGGCTATTTAACTTTTCCTTTCTGAACATTCAATGAGTAACTAAATAGTCTATTAATTTTATCTATAACTACAAAATTTAATTAATACAAAATAAAAAGCTTACCGTCTACCTAACAAAGTGCCGCTACAACCCTTAGTGGCTCTTGGCCTCATTAATGATCCACCACCAATCAGCCCAATTTAGTGCTGTGGCTCTCTAGCTTCTGATATATAGCAGGCTCCATGCGTCCACAACCACATTATCAAACCATTGAAGCTTTGGCTGACCAGTTCGTCGAGTACTGTAAAGAGAGGGTTTCCAATAGTTTTCTGGTCAGTTCTTCTTCTTCTATCCTTGCGACATGGCCAGCCCAACTGTATCTTCCCATTTTCATAAACTTAACAACATCCATGTTTCCGTTAAGGCCATAAAGTTTCTTGTTCCTCCTAATCATCCATCCATCTCCATTTCTTACTGCGCCAATTATTCTTACTTTAAGATTTTTCTTTCATCCAGTGTTACCTCTCTGACAGATCCTTCAAAATAAATAACAATAGTTCCTATTCGTCCATTTTTACTCAGTCTGCTGGTGTTCCTCAAGGCAGTATCTTTGGACTAACTCCTTACACAGTTTGTACAGCTGATATTCCAACTTATCCTAATACCTTCCATTTTACCAATGCTGATGACACTTGTGTGTTATCAGTCAATAATGATCCAACTATTGCCTCTCAAACACTCAAATCCCACATCAGGGACCTTGAGGTATGGTGTCAGAATTGGCGAATAAAAATAAATTCTAACAAATCGCACCAAATAACCTTTACCCTTCGTCGTAAACCTATGACATCCTGCTCTACAGTATCCTTTAATAATATTCCACTTGTTCCAGTTGAACAGATCCGCTACCTAGGACTTCTACTTACAGACGTCTAACATGGAATCTGCACACCAGATTGAAACGACAAGAAACTGCTTGCCGCTTTCGGTTACTTCAACACTTACTAAACAGATGCTCTAACCTCTCACTAAACTACAAAAGACTCATCTACATGACCATCATAAGATTTATCTGGGCTTACTAGGGCTCCACTAAACCGTCAAATTCTGCCCGTCTTCAATCCTTACAATCCAAAACCCTTCGAAAAATCTTTAACACTCATTACTTTGTCACGAATAAGCTCATCCATAAAGACCTTAATATTCCTTATGTAGCTGATTTGGGCCGAACCAGGTATCAATCCTTTCATGACAAACTCCACTCCCACTCTAACCCACTAGTTTTAACCCTAGCTTCCTCTTACATTCCTGACAATCCTTCAAGGTGCCTGAAAAGATGATAGCCTTGAGACCTTATAGTTTAGATTACCTATTGGAATGCTGCCAATGGGCAGTATCTCTTCATGTGTTTTATCTAACAGCTAATTTACTAGATGTATAATACAGTTGTAAATATAAAAAATAATTAGAGTTGCTGCGGAGTAATCATAATAGAGGACAAAAAATTAATAAAGTAAATAATTTCATCAATAAATCAAAAATATTAACAGATGACAAACATATTAAAAAAGTAAAAACAGAAATATATGACATTTTAACAAAAAATTGGTAGCTTATTGGTACCTCGCCTTTGAAGGGTTTTTTTTCGGGCCAGAGGGTGAGGGCGGGGGATATATGCCGAGATAAAATTCCCCAGCACGAGAGTCGAACTCATAATTATTTGGTTTCACTTTTCGGTTATCTGTTGCTAGGCAACGCGTGCTCACAGCAACGTGCGCTAACACGCTCCGCCACCCTCCCCCAAAATCTAATCAGTTTAGTGCCCTAATAATAGATCTGTTCTGGAGAGTTTTCAGTATCGCGAAATACGCCTCTGTTCGCTGTCACTAGGCATCCATAAAAAATACCATACTTCATCAATACCAATAGTAACATAAAAATAAAAATAACATAAGATTTTGATTTTTAATAAAAATTACTTCTTTTTTTTAAATTTCACTAGCTGAGGATGAATAAAAATTAACTGAATGTTCATAAAAACTAAAAAGTCAAGTATTACATCAATTAGAGAGTAAATTTAAAGTTAGATTAGTTTAATGGAAAACAATTAATACTAGTTACTAAAAATGACAATGTTTTCTAAACATGACCACTCTTGATTGTGCGATTGAGTTTTAATTATGAATCTGTATGAGACCACTTTTATATGAATATCACAATTTATCTTTTGTTTGAACCTTCTGAAGCATATAGGACAGCTATAAGTAATAGGATTTTTAGAATGCTTATCGTTAATGTGCTTTTTTATATTAGCTTTCCATCTTGAGGAGTGGTTACAAAATATGCAGTGAAAAAAGCCATCATTGCCTTTAACTAGGTTATTCCTGTTTCCAAATCCTGAAAATATTAACATAATTAGCTCTTAAACTATGTAAGAAACAGTAATAGGTTAATAATCAATAATTATGATTGATAATAACATTGAGGTCATCATATGTTCACTTACCTGATTAAAAATAAATTTGGCACATCCAAAAAGTAACATTTTCTAGTTTCCAGTATGAATTAATAAACATAATAGCTTCTCCAACAAAATAAAATCAGAATTCAGTGCTATTTCTAAACTATAAATGAAACTGAAGAAGGGCAATATTAATAGTCAAAATGATGTCATGGAGATATGATACTTGATTTTAAAAAGATAGGATGGAGGATTTTTATTTATTATTATTTTTTTAAATAAAGTGATTATCACAGTCACAAAATTTTAAGTTGTAACTATAAAATCATATTATAATTTGTATGCTAGTGTAGTGCTTATATTTATAATACACAACAGATAACTAAAAGATCTTAGAAACAATGTTGAAGATGTAATATTATTATCTGACAAATTCAATATGGAGTATTAGGAACATAACAGTTTATTGAATTGTTAGTACACACAAATGTTAGTATGCAGTCTACCCCTCCCCCTCTTTCCTCTCTATAAGTATAAAAAATCCTTTGTTAATGAGAACTAGGTATAACTTAAAATAATGACCATAAATAATAACAAGAGAAAAAAGCAGAACACTTTGTATTACTAACATAGTTACAACAAAATTAAGCATACAAATAATTCTATACTGTTGAATATATTTGTTGATAAAATATATTCAAAAAATAAATACTTATCAAACCTAAATAAAAAATAACTTAATCATAAAAGATGAATTTATAAATAAATCAATAACAAAGGTTATAAATAATTTTGCAATACTATAGTTCAGTTATTGGCTTGTAGCGCACTCAATAAATTTTCTATAAACTAGTTACTCAAACAAAAATAAGTCTAATAAGCTTATATTTACCAAATAATATTAACAGAATTTATTTCTGTTTATCTTCTGCATAGTATATCATAAATATATAGATTTATAAAGCTGTTTAATTGACTACGGCCTCTAAGACTAATACTCATCGGACCATTATATGATTCAGAATATCTTTGTAATTATTTGTTATATGCTATAAAAATATTGTATTATAATACAAAGGCATTATTAACAAGTCAAAAATACAAATATTGACAGACACACCCCATCAATAAACGCTCACTGCTAATAATTCTTACATATGCTACTTATATCAATTTAGATAATTCTTATATGAATAGTTCTTGCCTATCAACAAAAGTTAATTATTAGAAATTAAAGTTTGATAACCATAAAAATATATTGTATTGTAATTATAAATTCAATTTTAGCCAGTTTCGAGATCATTTAACCATAATAATAATTAATTTTAAAACTCAAGTTTCACATTTTATTCATGATTTTAAATTATTACTATTTTATTTCAATTTATTACCTTTATCCTCATTAAGGAAATAAATATTATAAATAATAATTTTCACAACCAATTTTCAATACTATTCAAAAAGAAATTATATTTACATAAATAGGAAGATCAAAACTATGAAACTTGCCTAATAAAGTAAATGTTGATTGAAAAGGGACACTGTGAGATTTGAAATACATATTTAATAACTTTAAACAGTGGATATTTATTGAAGTGATTAATGGATGTTTCTTTAGTAAACTGAGGACGTTTTTTGAATATAATGAGCAAAACCGGTAAATTATCTCTCTTTAATTTAAACAGTTTTTGAACTGTTTTTCATAGGAATATTTCTTGATCAGTTACATTACATGTGGCTAAAGGAAAAAAAGTGTAATATTTTAAACATGAATATTTAACTAGTAAGTAGTTAAGTTACCTAGAATGATTATTTTCTTCCATACATCACATAAGAAATGTGATAAGGAAATAATTTTTGTCATTTACCATGATCATCATTGTTAGGACTCTTAGAAAAAAAAGTATGAAACTTAATTGACTAAAGCTGATAAGTGATTAAGGCCACACAACCCTTCCTTATAAGCCACTATACTATAACAACCTTTTTTTATTAATGGCATGTTTTTTTTGTGAATGTGTGTAAACACACGTTGCACATCCAAGTTTGACTCCTTTTTAATAAAACTTCATATATAGAGAGCGATTAATAAATATGTTTTGATGGTTCTTTAGGTATATTTCAAAAAGAGTAAATGAGTATTTCAAATTCACCAGATTACAGGTAAGCAGACTTAAAATAAATAATAAAAATCATTCAGTTTCCATCTTTTAACAAGAATACACCTTCAATCTACAACTGAAGGTAAACAGTGAGCAAACTAACCCATTTGATGAACTATTTCTACATGAAGGGACTAAGATTAGGCTGCAATCTTTTGGAGCTATATTAATAAAAAAGCATATAAACAAAGCATTAAGGCATAGTTCATTTTTAACTCCTAATAGGTAATTCAATGACAGGCCTCACTTACCGTTGTTTATTATTACAAATCTCGACTAAAATTAATGTTAAATAAACAGGTACAACAATACTTAACTAACTACATTCTTATATAAACTATCATACATCAACACAATAGAGATTACTTTTCATGATAATTAAGTATAATTTAATTATCTTACTCTTGACATTAATTTCACATGATTCATAATATAAAATTATTTCACTTATTGGGTAAGATACATCTTATCACAAAGTTCAGCAATTCTTATCATAGGTAGCGAATTGCATTAATAAATTTATTGCAGGAGTAAAGCTAGTCAAGCAAAGTTTAGAAATGTTTTATTGTACTTCAGGCTTCACAAAATATGCTTTGTAATAATTTGCACTAAATGATGGTGTTTCCATTAATCCTACTAATAAAATATGTACAAATCAAATAAATAATTACATCTTAAGATTAATATCTGTTTCAATAGATTATCAATGACCATACATGGAAATGTTACAAAATGCTCATGAACTCAATTTTGTACGTATTGAGGTATAAAATATAGTTTACTAATTTATACAAAAGCTTCCCTGAGCTAGTATAGCATAAACTTTACATATAAAAAAAGAATTAACAGATATATGATACTGAATAACTATCTGAAAGGATAAAATAGATTTTATTATATGCTATTATCATCATTAAAGGTAAATGTCAAATGTGGAAACATCATTGGGTAATTAAAAATACTAGTCACTAAAACTACAGTATTAATCATCTATTATTTTTGACTTGTTCTATCAACATATTTTAATATAATTTTTTTTAATGTATCAAAAATATACTCTTCCTGTTATGGAGGGAAGCATTTGTATGAACAAATGAAAATTTTATAGAACTTAAGAACAAAAATGTCAAAATTGCCTAGCCCTGGTGATGTTAAGAGGTAGGTGCAGACAAACTAGAATCTTTTAGTTTTGGTCCTGTTACGTATATGGATACAGGCTAGGCAATTTTGAGGATAAATAAAGAGTGACATATCAAGAATAAATGCACAGAGTGTATTAATTAAAGGCTAAATTATTTCCTTTGGCATACCTGAATTTTCGCAATCTCAAAAGCAATAGATCAGTGTTAAATATAAGCCAAATACAATTAAATACTATATCCTTGCTGCATTGAATGAAATTGATATATTTTCTAAAACCATTAGGAACCCTTAGTTTAAAATAATTAATAATACTTTACAATTTAGAATAAATTATTTAGCAAAACTTACCAATAATTTTATTTACTCTTCATGCTTCGAATTTATTTTTTTCTAAAGACCTTTTAATTTGCCCTCGGGCAAAAGAAGGAAATATTTACAAATGTTTTATGTATACATATATTATTTTGAATGTTTTTGTATTAAAAAATAATAAGTATAATCATAACTACATGGTTTTATAGATACTGTGTTAGTCCAATGATCCTTTTAAAGAAAAATTGTAATCAAAACCACCTTAACTGTTGGGTCAACCCAATTAAAATACTTTAAACTTCCAACATTTAAAATATTCTTAAAATGGGAAGTACTGAACAAAAAAATAATAAAATAACTCACTGGTCAAAATAGGAACTAAAAATATATCATAACAGCTTTTTTGTAATCAGCGAGATTATAATTTTACAAAAAGATAAAAATGGAATTTGATCACAAAAAAAATATACGCAGATTTAGCCTTAAGACCTGTTTAATGTATAGATGTAAACAGTGAACCGATAAATTCATGGGTAGTACAAATATTTAACCACAAAAAGAAGATTACCAAGATATTATATTACTTGTTTTAAATCATTATTCTCATGGCAGTGAAAATATTTGTAATTTTTATCAAGAAATAATAAACAATAAGAGTAAGAAAAGTATTATTTTCAATGCAATCTGTTATCCTTGAACTCCAATAAAAAACAAAATAGTATAAATTATCTAGTTAGAGCTGTCAATCAAACATTCACATAATATAAAGTGACCATTCATTGAACATTGTAAGAGTTAGCAAAAAGATGGAAGATGAGCCAAATCACAGAAGAAATCATAAAACATTAATGAAAAAAAGGAAAAACTCCTGAGCACCAGGTTGGTTTTTAAAGATGCATGGAGCCTTCGAAATATTTCAGCATGCTCACTGTGATTAAAATTAAATTATTAAGAACAGGTGGAAAGAGGCAAAGATTATTTAAAGTTTCTATCCATAAAAAAATAAGTTGATGGGTGCATATTAGAATGGTCTATCAAATTAAAAAATTAAAATGGAAATTCGGAGAACGATTGCTTGTAGATAGACCATAAATTATGATAAGCACTTAACTAAAAAGCTTAATAGAAGTAGTGGTTAAAAGAACAGAGCGTGTGGGGAACCAATTCATTAATATTGAATTAAACTCAGGTAAATTAAAACCCTCATTAAAATTTACAAACATAAAGGTGATAACAAAAGGAAGAAATCGAGAAGGCCTAAAGAAAGAAAAAAATTGATTATACATCTGCAAGAGAACTGGTACAAGAAAGGGATGATTGGATCAGGCTCTACATGTGAGTCCCTCACACTGCTGTGGTAGGAAGGCTGGATAAAGAAGATATTTTAACATTTCCAACACATGTTCAGGAAAAATTCCACTAACAAATATACTGTTATGCACTATTGGTATAATCATCATATAATATTCACTACGTTAAAATCTTTCCTAAAGATGGACTGAAGCGTTGGAAACTTGGAAAAACGTAATGTGGTAATAAATAAGAAATTAGAAGACTTTCTTTATTTAGTTCTACCATATATTAATTTATAACCTTTGAAAATAATAGTAATTATAGGTAAAGGGCAAAGACAAAAATAAATAATAATCAAGGAATAATAACCAGCCAAGTTTTATCTATCCAGTAAAACCATAAACATATTTTACTAATATTCAATCAGCACATTTAATTTTGCTTAATTTATTATTTACCTGTCCTTTCCACCAACCCTTACTAAAACAATTAATTAACAAAGTTGAATTGGATGGCAATATATATGCTGAAATGAAATGGGCAAATACTAAAACAAGAAAGTTGGTAATTTAGAACCTTAAAATAACTGATTATGAATAGAAATAAAAATATTATGTTCGAATTAAGACTAAAAACAACCAAGTTCACTGAACATCTAATAAAAAAAAAGGTTATTGACCATAAATACATACTCTACATTAGATTAGTAAACTATAATTACCATTAAAACAACTAATAACAAAACAAAACTATGGAAAATGGATCAAATATGTATAAAAAATAGAACTAAAAGACTTAGGATATTTTACTTGACTAAAAAGAGACATTACTGTAACTACAACAAAACCAACTTTTGGACATGAAATACTTATATTAACATTATATGCAATATGTGTTTAAATGATCTCTAATACAAGATACCTTTCCCAAATCAGAAAGCAGTCTTGAAGAAATATAATTAGCATTTGATGGGCATAACTTCAGATTAATTTAAAGAATGGAACTCAATCAGCCACACCTTGTGGTGGTATGAAATTATCTTGTTTTAATTTAAAAACTTCTAGAGAAACAAAACAACCTTATTTTAACAAAGATACTGAATAAAATTTATCTGATGTGCATTTATTTTCAATTTGTTTTTATAATGTTGCTTTTATAAAGATACTAACCTTTCTTCATTATTATTTTATGTAATAAACTGTTGAAGAATAAGTTTCAAATACACTTACTTTGTATAAATGTAATAGATTTTAAATTAACTTATCAAGTTCTATTAAACATTAGTTTGAAATAGATAAAAATATAATTTTATTCATATGGACAAATTACTAATAGTGAATATAAATTCAAATTTTATAGGGAAATTAAACCTTTTTTTTTAAAGAAATGAGGTTTAATCAAAACATAAAGTGTATATATTCTGTAGATAACAAATATTCAGTAATTTGTAACTAACTAAAATTGGCAAAACCCCAAATCATCTGAACTATTTAAAATAGAAAATTAATTAAAAATACTCATATTTTTCAATCATCCCTCGTATTTAAATAGAAAAAAAATTATATATTTTTTCAATTCTTAAAAATAATTAAAATATAAATCTGTTGATTTATTTGGTAGTAAATATTTATTATTTACTATAAACATAGGATTATGTGGGCTGCGAATGTCAATGGTTCTTTATTAGATGATCAATGATATGACCTCGCAAATGTTGGAAGGTATTATCAAGAACTTACCAACCTATTCTGGTAAAATTTTATAATGGTAATTATTTTAAAAGTAAAAGATTTTCTCTTTAGATAAAAAAAATAAATAAATAATAAAAAAAATATGACAGGTGAAAATAAGTGATCACACTTTCATTGAAAAAAAAAAGAAAAGTTGAATGAAATCTTACATATCATAGCAGTATGGCAGAAATCTTGTAATGAAATATCAAAATGAGACACAGAATTCATAATTATTTGAGAGGAATCCACATTGACTTTTCATATGTTTCTTTGGAATGTCTCAATTCTATACTATTATGTATGGTCACACAAATACCTAAAATCATACCAGAAATTCTGGAAGCATCATTGATGAATTAAAAATAGTCCACAATATTTCTCAAAAACAAAATAGAAAATAACATGAAAAATGCTAAGAACCAGTCACTACTAACATTCTAATGTTTTATATTGTTCAGCATAATAAGAAACTGAGCCTGGATTTTTAGTCAAATTTTTAACAATCACACAAAAACAAATTCCTAAAATATGAAACAACCATGATTTGTCTAAGATAAATTATAAATATTTAAAATTAATACAATACCCTGGTAATGCTTTATGAATGATGAGAACCAATGTATTTTATAAGATGTACATGATAGTTCTTTAAAAACAAGTAACACTATTAAGGATCTATTCCGAATATACATAAAGCTTAAGTTTATATAACTTTAGTTTCAATGTGCACCATGTAATCAATGTAAACCAACAAAATACCGAATCGAAAAATTTCAAAAATTTACTAGAGATTCACAGCTTTGTTTTAAACAGTAATCAATGCAGCAAAGGTTTTTTAGAAGCTATTTATAAAATTGGTTTAATGAATATAATATTAACATGATCTATTACCAGAGATATGTTAAATATTAAGAAAAGACAGAGGATAATATACTTGATTCACCTTTGTGCTAAATCTAGAGGAGCTTGCTCTTTTGTTGAAAGATTGACTATGGCATTTAAAAGGGACAAGTTTTGAGGGCTCACCATGGGTGTCATAGTACTTGCCATTGCTAGTCCTTGTCTCATTCTGTCCTTTTTCCATTTCATTCGTCTATTTTGAAACCAGATCTTTACTTGACGTTCTGTAAGTCGAAGAGCTTTAGCAATAGCAAGCCTTCTATTGCGTTCTGGATACTGATTCAGAACAAACTCCTTCTCCAGCTCTGTTGTTTGTTGTCGTTTGTATGGGACTCTATGACCCCTCCTTATGACACCTTGGCTCCATTCTCCAGCTGAACAAAAACAACTTGTTTAGTAGTACAAACAATATATTAAAGAATCTATTAAAGCATAAAAAGCACATGCGCCATGCACTGGAAAGGAAAGGGGAAAAAAGGTACTACAAATGCACCAATGTGTATTTACAAATTTAGATTATGATCATAAGTAACACTCTCGATGACTATGATGATGAATAGCATTACTTATTATTCATCCAGTACACCTACAAACAAAACATATAAATAAATACAAACAAATATTGATTAGTTGGAATAAATTTCAAATCCCTATAAATGAAAAAAAAAAAAAAAAAAAATATATATATATATATATATATATATATATATATATATATATATATATATATATATATATAATTTTAATAACTTGTGATATTAATGCACATATATGTTATAGGATCACTAAAAAACACAAGAGTAGCAATGTTTAGAAAGTAGTACATATTTTTGTAAAGTGAATCATATCACTATATATAAATATGTATCTCAAGTCCATGGAGATTCCAATGACAGTAACTATCCATGTTATTAACCATTTCAAATTTAAAATTATTTTTTTGAAAAGTAAGAATTTAAAAAAAATTCCATTTCATTGTCTTGTTCACAAGTGTTTTCATCTTCTCACTAAAAATATAACTTATAAGCTCATGATTAAAAATAATCGTTGAATTAGTTTAGAAGTGGTAAAAATGAGTTCATAAATAAGACAAAATTTATAACAAAATGTAGATTCCAAGAACAGAAAATACTCAGAAGAGGTATAAATAATAAACTGATGGTATACGGAAAATCCACAAAATTCTCTTTCGGTTTCAGAATAAAAACTATGTATCTACATTAACAGAACAATTTTTAAGGAATAAGCGGTACAAAGAAACAACTTTCTAAAAACCAAAATAGAAAACTTAGAACATTAAGAAGGTTTCAATTACTGTTAATGGAAATGCGTTATTAATTAAAATCTCGTTTCAAAGGAATTAGGATTTAAAACTAATAGTTAAAAAACTAGATTTAGACTTAATAAATTTTCGTATTTATTTTACCAACTGCAATTACTTTATCTAATCTAGTTACCCTACTTCATTCCTTTACCTAAGTATTCAGGTGGCCTCTTTTTAGTTAGTCGTGTACCCATGATTCCAAACAGTGTGGTGTTTTCTTGATTATTTATTCACTTCTTCTTTTAATTTTTTTTTTTGTTTTGGTTTATGCTATGGCGGGGAATCAACAGTTTTGTTTAAGATGGAATAATCATCAAAGTACACTTATATCTGTGTTCGATAATCTATTAGAAAGTGGCACATTGGTTGATTGTACATTGGCTGCGGAGGGCCAGTATTTAAAAGCACACAAAGTTGTATTATCGGCATGCAGCCCCTTTTTCGAGGTATTTTTCTCAGTCTTAATTACGTTTTGTTAATCTAATTAATGTGTGTGAAATTATGTTCGTGAAGAATTTGTTGGAAGTAATGTTTATATGTAATGCAATAAAAGAATGGAGCAGTTGGCTGCGTTAAAGGTCAATAGCCTCAAAGGACCAATGCCTTGGGGATGCAAAATATGTGTCACACTATCTTATAATGAAACCATGCATTCTATATAAAGTTCATTAGTTCACATACCCTAGTTTTGTTGTTAACATTATAATCTGTCAATTAAGTTTTATATTTCATTAGTATGATAAGGTTTTTTTAATGTCTTATCATTCCTGGGCATTAATTTATTCAATGTAACATTATTTGTTACAGCTTCAATAATGATAATGATTATTGTTTATTCTGACCAAATCTTCATTACCAACTGATAATTCAATTATTATAAATCAATGGGATCTAATTATTTTCTATTAAAAATAATAATTATGTGATTTCAATCCAATTTTGTTAGTTCTTATTTTGATCAATTTGGTATTTTTTAAAATTTATGTATATAATTTTTCAAATCATACATATGTAATTATACACGCACACACTTACAATTTAAGAAATCATAAGTCTTCAAGAATTTAAATCCATACAGGTTTTTTTTTTTTTTTTTAATTATAATTTATTATTATTACTTATATTTGTTTCAGGGTTATCTGTTCTTTAGTTATAATTGGTAATTTTAGTTTATAATTCTGTTTATGGTAGAGTTTTTTATTCTATAAATATTTTTGCCATTACTGAGTTCAAATATCTCTCTTTCTCCTCTCTCCATTTGAAGAAAATTTTAGTTCAGTCAAATGAAGTAATGTTTTCTGAAATTATTTAAATATTTATTTTAAAACCTTATGAGGAGGTGAAAAAAAAAACATAATATTTCAAAATAGGATTTGGATCGTCATACTGTTCTGAATGTTCTCCAATGAAACATATTTTGTGTGTATATGTGTATATATATTTATTTATTTATAAATATTAGTTGTTAGTGGCATGGTCCAGTGTATAGAGCATTAGACTACTGTTATCTTGGACCCGGGTACAAATCCTGGCTGTGACATAATATTATGTATGCTGTTATTTTAGACGTGGGATGACCCTGGGGCATACCCTTACTCTCCATAGAGACCCTCCTGGGGAACACCTAGCCTGTTTAAAGTGGGTACCCCAAATGGGGGGAAACCTGGTTGAGTGTGATGTTGGTAATGATGATGCTAATAACTCACTGCACAGCCATTTCCTAGAAATAGTTTAAATCTATTGAAGTACTGAGCCCAGTGGTGTAGGTTTTGTGTGTTTATATATATATATATAATGAAATATTGAATTTAATATTTGTTAAACTAAATATAATATTATATATTTATTATTAGTTGACTGTACATACTTTAACTGTTTTAGAGACTTATGGGATAGAGGTCAGACTATTATTGTTGGGTTATTACAAGTTTTTAAAACACCTGTCTATGTGATTAATTTTTCCATGCAAACTCTCTTACATTCATACATTTTAGTTATTTGAACTACTTTTGTCTTATTGCATTAATTATTTTATTGTATTATTTATTTGTATTCACCATTTAGTAGCCATAAAGAAGGCCTACCAAATGAACAGAAATATTATAGATAGTAAACAGTTCATTGTTGTTGTGTGTTTTTTGTAAAGACCTTCAATATTTTATAATTTATTTAATTTGAATATTTATTTTTCATTTTAGTAAGTTGTACATTACATTACTTTAGTTACCATTTATTATTCATGCCAGAAGTTTAGGAGTTAGTTACTGTCTAAGTAGCTCGTAACTATAGTCAAGAAAGAATGTTTATTTGGGTGTGTTAGGATATCAGCTGTATAGACTGCTTAAAGAATGGGTCTTAGGATACTGTCTTGAGAATACTATATGATATTAAAGTCTGTTAAATTTTACATTGATTTAGCAAGGTTAATCTAAATCATTGAAGCTGTTTTTTGAGAAAATCATGCAAAATGCATTGTATAAAAAGTGTCAAATGCTCAGCTGTTTTTGGTGAAAAAGTTGGTGTAACACCTCAGATGTCTTAGATCAGTCATTTTGACACCACTGTCTGTAGAAAAATACGAGTTGTTATTTATCAATCAGGGAACAAAATTTTACTTAACAAATAATCAAGTAAGCCTGTTCAAGAGATAATGTTACCCATAGTCCGATTGATGAAAATGCTTTAGTTAGGCTCTGAAAAATCTGTAATGCCTTAGCGTAATTATATAAACATATCTATATAAATATGATATAATTTAATATTTAAATATAAATATATTTTAAGTAAGCTTTAACACACAAAAGCAGTCCATTTTAAAATAATTTTTAAGAATTAGTAGCTTTTGCTATCTTAAGTGCCATATTTATCTGTAGTTCAATAATACATTTTACAGTAGTTTGATGATACATTAGTTGATCCATTGATATCTAGTTTATTGCCATGTTTAAACTAAACTCGTTTAAAATGTTTCATGATAACCTTTATGATAGGGCTTAGCAATCTGATCAAATTGACTATTGAGCCTGACTTGTTAACTGAGATCTCTCCAATATTATTTAAGAGTATCTCTCCAACTTCTTGCTATAAGATTTATTCGTTCAAGGAATAAAGATTATTTATTTATCAATTTACTCAATTTAATGAAGGAAAAACAATTTCCTATTTTTTTTAGATGCAATAGATTTATTTGCTAACATTTAAACACCTCATCAGAAATTTCATCCGGTTACTACATCTTTTTTACCTAGATTGTGAGGAAAGAAAAGATATTTAATTACCTTTAATTTAATCATAAGAACTTTAAATTACTTAATAAACAACTTAAGTATCAAAAGAAACAATGTACTATGAATATACAAAGTGATATAGAAATTAATATAATATCACCATGAATTAATATTAAGACTTTATTTTAATTACTTCTGATAAATTCAATTAAGTCATTTCAGGGTAGAGAATAAAAATTGGTAATGAATCAGTCAGCTATAGATCTTCCTATCATAGACATTGATCGTATGTCTAGACTTCTATTATTTCTTTCCTATTTTTTTACTTTTAGAAGTAGCCTTTGATAGGTGTTATTAGATAGGTCTGTTTGTGAAGCTCAGGATTATAACACATATTAGTTTAATTACTATTTTTATTGAGGGAAATTATGTTAGTATACAATCATCTTATCTGATTGCTATAAAGAACAAGAATAACTAAGCAACTTATTGCCTCCAGCTTTTAAAAGCTCTAAAGTTATATCAAAGTAAAATTTATTGGACTTTAATATGATCTAGGTTTCATTTTGATTGAAATAATCTGACATGGCTTAAATGCCGATATTTTAAATTATCTTCCTCTAAAGTACCTTTAATTTTTAAGATTTGAAAAAATTATAACTATTATCTTGTTAGAATCGATAAAAAACTGGTAAATATACAAGTTGAATAAATTTTAAAACTAACTAAAGGAGAAAAAAACAGAAATATATTTTTAAAATATAATATATTATAATTATAAATATATAATTATATTTTTTCAACATAAGAATAGTGTTATGGGCGTATAACATATCATTGGAAAGCTAAAGATTTTAGAAAAAATCTTATACATAACCAATTAAAGGAGAAAATAACATTTTTTTTTTTACATAAGAACAGTAATGTAGATGTATGTTTTTCCTCTGGAAAACTGATGATTTTGAAAAAATATTATCTAATACTCAAAGTTGTATAAGGTAATAGAGAGTTTTAAAAAGGGGATAAAACCAACCCATTGTTGATAATAGTATTATAGATTATTTAATGAAACATGTGCTTGAAACTAAATGTAATTCTTTCACCCTTTTTCTTCCCTAACTCTACAAAAAGTTCTAAATTAATTTTAACAACTGAGGTTACTCAAAGTTGTTTGTAGCTCACACCAGATTTTTTGGACATGCCAGATATGTGTTTATATTTATAATGCAGCAGAAGATAAAAGTAATCAATTCCTGTTATATAATAATTTAATGAAGTTTCAGTTTTTTAATTAATAATTAGAATGTATTCCTTTGTGTTTCGATACTAATTCAAGTTGATTGCATATTGATTGAGACAATTTTGAAGAAAACAGGAAAGATATTTTCTCCCATCTTCACTTCATGGTTTATAATCTTTAAGTGACCTTATATTTTGATTATTTGTCTTTAAATTAAATCACTTCAGCCATTAAATGTTTGATAGGGAATTAATTATCATGATGAAATAATTGTTGACAGTAGAATGATGAATTTTTGTAGAAGTAGGTTGGGGTCTGCTCATTGAATCATTCTAATTGGAAGACTATTTATTTTTAAACTTTCATAATCTATTATTCTAATAGTCTGTAACTGTATATAAATATATATTTATAAATGTATATATAACTTTCTTTTTTTTAATTTATATATATGTATATATATATTATTATTTTTTTAGGGTGTCTTTAGTCAACATTATGAGAAGCATCCAATTATTATCTTGAAAGATGTAACTTTCACTGAATTAAAAGCAATGCTGGATTATATGTACCGTGGGGAAGTTAACATCTCACAAGAACAACTTGGTACATTTCTTAAAGCAGCTGAATCATTGCAGATTAAAGGCTTGACTGATAGTGGGAATGGTGAAATAAAAAGGGAAAGGAAAATTCCTCCGCTTTTCCCTCAAGGTTTAATTGTTGAACAAAGGGCACCTAAAGTAAACAACAATGATTCCCCGCCACCACCCCTCTCACTTTCCCCAAAAAGAAGGAAGAGAAAAAGTAGTGAAGAGAAAGAAGAAATGATATTAGCCGAGCAATCATCTCCTGCACTTCCACCAGGCTCTGATGGGGTTGTGAAAACTGAAATGAAGGGTGGTTCTGAATCTGGTGGTGAACAATTTGAGTTTGAAGATGATGAAGAAATAGACCTCAGCAAGCCAGGCACCTCTGCCAACAGTCATCCCCCAGGTATATAACTGAGCTAACATTGATTTAAAGAATTATATAAAAAAATTCTATCCAAAATCAAAACATCTATGTCTATCTATGTTTCTTTTAGAGTTATTTTTTCCTAACAAAAATTTTTCCTGGTCACATAATTTATTTTGAGTTTCCCATCAAAGTTCGTTATACCTTAGTACTTTTCTTGTTTACTTTTTATAGTTATTTTCTGGAGGAAATAATTTTTTAAGAAATTTTATTTGCTGATTTGCATCATTTTCTTTTAAATTGATGTAAGTTTGTTTTATACTTTAAATATATGTTTAGAGATTCTTGTTGGGTAGTCATACATGAAGTGACCGTTCCCAGGACCAAGAAATTGAGCATTTAACATCTGAGAAGTTCAGTACATATGGGGATCCTATCCTAATTAAACCTGGATATTTAAAGTTTAGGAGGAAAACATTTTCACTAATTTTCGGGTTCCCACTAAAGAATGAGCTAGAGCTAGAGCTGTAATCCAGCGAGGTTCCGACCTGTAGAACATTGTACCAGTTGCCTTTTCAATGGACCACCCCAGTCCCTTAGCCCTTCTGTGTCGTCTTCAAACATTCTCAAAATCATTGCTACTATTTCCCACCTGTGGTTCTAGCCTTTAGTCTGAAAGTGGTTTACATTACGAGAGCATTCATCCTATAAATGTGAAAAAAATTATGGTTTTTAAATCATCTATAATGTATAATGGGTGTTATATCTATCCAATATGTAGCTATTTTGGTTGAAATATTCTCCACTCGCGGTCTAAGAGTATCGAGTACATAATCAAAGGATATCAAAGTTCATTTTAAACATCACTACTTTGATCTCTCCAGATGCGTTAGTAGAATTCACAGGACAGAAGGCTATTCGAACCAGAAATTCCTCTAATAATTATCACAGATTATATCAATAAAATAACATCTAATTCTAATTTTAAAATAGATAAATTTAATTTTTTTAAAGTTTCAGTAGGTACTGGAAATAAACAAATACTATTTAACCAATGGTACTCAAGGCATTGAGTTAAGTATATTTATTAATCATCAGGATATATTTCGCAATCCCAAGTTTTCTGCTTGACCCTTTTAAAACTAAGACCTCTACTGACTTTTACCCTAATAATAGGCCTACTTCCAACAAAGAATACTGATTGACTAGAATCCTGTTTAAGAATGCCGTGACCGATTATGACATCAGCACAATAGCCTCCCTTTAGGACCCTTTTATGGTAACGGTAACTTACTCTAAAATAAACATTGTTTAGCCCCTGATAGTCTATGAAACAGCAGAAATAGTTGGAAGGAGTTTGACTCAGTTCCTAGGTTCAAACCTGGCTGTGGCAGGATAATTATTTATTCTATTATTTCTGGGCCTCACCTAGCTTCTGAAAGTGGGAACCCAAAAATTAGGACAGAAAGCTGAAAAGGCGGCTGAGTGTTATTGTCCTTGCACAGCTGGATGGCCTATAATCAGTACAAATCCCTTTCTGTAATAAACACCCACAAGTCTCTTCTTGGTTTGTAGAGGGTTTGTAGTCCACCCTTCTCTCCCACCATTTGTATTTATCTTGGTATATTGTTGTGGTGGAAGAGTAAAAAAGTTAATTTAATAGCATGATAACCTTGTATGACCCTGGTCAGGTGGGATATTTTCCACAGTTAATAGAAACTCTCTTATTTTTTTGTTTTTTTATTTAACTCTTGGTTTCACTTTCCCTACCAGTTTTCAAATTTCTCTTTAAATAGAGAATTAAATTTATATTGTTAATTAACTGCCAACAAATATATTTTTATGTGATTATTATGTATTTCCAATCATTTAAAGCTTCAGATAAATTAGCAACTACCATAACTGCTTTAGCTTCTTTTAAAATTTCTTCAACATTCATTTTGATAACTTATTATTTGAAATACCATGTTTCTTTTTTTGGGATTTAAAATGCTATGGTTTTATTTTAGTATTTATTGGGAACAAAACTTAATAATCCAAACAATTTATCTCTTGCCCCAGTCTTTTATTCTCACCTGATTCACTTTATGAAATACCATAAACATGAACATTTTGTTATGTCGCTCCTGGAATCTCTAGATCCATCAAGTTATAAAATGAAAATTAAATTCACTTGATTTTTCTTGCAAAATCGGTTCACCTTCTAAGACTCTCCCTTACCTAATATAGATCATTTTAAATTAAGCTCTCACTATATCTGACCCAAGAGCACTATATCTAAAGAATAATTATTATGCTTCCTAAGAAGCATTCTCAGAAACGATCCTCATGAGTCTTGGTAAGAAGTTCTTATCCCTATTTTTTTTTAAGCTTCTTTATTTAAATCAAAATACAGACATTTTACAGTGCTAGTAGAAGTCACTATCCGACTAAGGCGAGTCCGTGTGTGGGAAAGGAGTTCACCTGCGACAATTCAATAAAAGTACAATAACAAACAGTAACAGTACACAGTATAATACAATACAATAATTAAATAATATAACAAATAATTATCTTTTTATTTTAAAATGACTGATGAATTATTCATTATTCATTAGCAAATTATTCATGTTGCTTTCTTGAAACCTTACCACTTTACATAGCCTAACAAAGTTTCTTATCAATCAATCAGGCTTCTTTCTCTCACAAAAACAGTCTATAGTGTAATAAACTATAATTCAATGATTTTTTTTTTTTTTTTTAGGTGGCTGGAATGCATCAACTGAATCACAGTCAGATGATGCTTTTACTCTACCTGGGGGATCACAAGAACAAGGTAAGGCAATTTCCTGACTAGTTTGCTTGAATCTTAGGATTGAGATTTCAATTTTACTACAATTTAAAGGTCTGAAAATAAGCGAATAAATATACATTAATTATTTATTTAAATAAAATTGAGATCTCAAATTATTGGTTTTATCAGTAAACATGTTACGTAAAATTCTTTCCACTCTCTTCCACAAGCTTTAGTTGTTATTTGTAAAGTAAATTTAAGAAACATTCAATATATATGTTTCTTTTTTTATTAAAAACAAAAATTAATCCTAGCTTTAATTATATATCTTATAAATACATCTTTATTAGTATTATCAAAATACTTTTAGTGCTTCTAACATGTTCACTGATGGGAATTTGATACATTATTTTATATAATTTAGTAGATAATTATATTTGTTTATTGTCATATTTTATTTGTTGGCAATGTGGGTGGGGCACTTTGCTTGAATAAAATTAACAATCATAGTAGTTGAAAAATTGAATGGGAGGAAGGGATTGGAAAGTCAAAAGTAATGTTTACTGAAAGAATATGGCATGTTTGTACATTAGAACAGTTGCGTCACTTACAACCTTAGATGGATAGATCATTAATTATTTTGTTTGGGAAGTTATCCCTTCACATTAAGAAATAACAGTTTGGTTTCAATTTATAGAAATTACTGAAATATTACTACTCCTTTGTTCTTTTTTAAACATTCACATATGTTGTATTATTTTCATGCAATGTAAGCCTTATAAGTTTTATTTTAGTATCATAACTTGACCATAATTGTTTGATTTATAAGTGCAATATTATAAAGGGCTCAAGGCATGTGTCAAAAGTTGGAAGTTTGATGTCTTTTGAATTTGATAAAGTATAATGTTTTTATCCAAAAATTAGCAAACTTGGGCATGAATAAGTCTTAATGGATTTATGGATGTATGTAGTACCGATTTCTTCATTTTAAACATCATTACTTGTTAACTTTTAATTCTCAACAATCATATTATGGGCTAAATTCCAATCTATCTAATGGATGTCTTGGGCTGACTAAAAAAAAAAATTATTACTCTATAATTTTTATACAATTGTTTATTATTTGAAAATAAATCAAAATTATTAGGTTTTGAAGTTTATACAGCATTTCTTATTACTTCGGACATTTTTATTTTGTTATACTTAGCTGTGTAATAATAGAAATAGAAAAACACAGAACACATGTACAAAGGTATAAACAAATCGGGTAAAAGATTTGAACTTCTATTGAATGGAGTTAAAGATGCAAATAACAATATAATTGCAGATCTGTCTGAGATATTAAATAATTTAAACAACTCTTTGACGGCATTCTAAATAAGGAAAATAATAATCAATCTCCTCACTTCGAATATGAGAGTGCTGAACCATGGATAGACACACCGAGGAAAAAAGGAAGTCGAAATAGCGATAAGAAAATTAAAACGTTACAAAGCTGCAGGAAATTATTATATCATGAGTGAATTAATCAAGACGTGTTGGGAAGCGGGCATTTCTAAAATACATGTTTTAGTTAAAAAGATCTGGGAAAATGCCCAAATAATAGAAAGAATCAATACTTATTCCGATTCATAAAAAGGATGGAGGACAGATTGTAACAACTATCGTGGGATCTCTCTTCTTCCAGTATGTTATAAAATATTCTCGTCATTTCTAACTAGCTGAATCATAGAATATACTGAGGAAATTATCAGAGGCTACCAATGTGGTTTAGGCAGAATTGCTCGACTACTGATCAAATATTTTCCTTACCTCAAATATTATTGAAAAAGTTGGAGTACATCGGTGTAGTCCATCAACTATATATCGATTTTAAAAAGGATTATGATTCTGGCTTATGTTTTATAGACCGTCAGAAGCTGTACAACATCATGATTGAACAGGAAATACCTAGAAAGTTATTAAACCTAGTTGAGTTGTGTTTGTTAGAAACATTACATAAGGTTAGAATCGGTCATAATTACTCCGAGAGATTTGATCAGGTTTGAAACAGGATGACTCCCTTTCTCCTGTTTTATTTAATATAGCATTAGAATATGACGTAGAAAAGGTTATGTGTACCGAGAAAGGTTTAAACCTGGGTGCTAAAATTCCAGTTCTGGGATACACCGATAATTTGATACTGCTGGGTAAACACACAAAAACTATACAACTAAATGCAAGTGCGTTAATGAAAACTGGTAAAGAAATAGGACTCAAAATAAATACTGATAGGATGAAATATATGATTAGTAGCAGCAATGGTGATGATCTTGGTGATATTGATATATCAGGACATACTTATGATGAACGCATTGAGAAATTTAAGTATTTAGGTTCAATGATAACAAGAAAAAATGAAATCTAGGAGAAAATAAAGACCCAGTTAAAGGCGGGAAATGCGTGTTATTCAGTTGCAAAATTAATTAGCTCATGGCTTCTGTTTAAAAACTTAAAGGCTAGAATTATTAAAACTATTATTCTTCCGACAGTCCTTTACGGACGTGAAACGTGGCTGCTTACTTTGAAGTATAAACAGTGTCTTGAGGTTTTCGAAAGGTATATATCGAATAAGGTACTGCGTTAAGTATTTGCTCCAAAGAGAGATGAGACCATTGGAGGGTTTAGTAGGTTGCACAATGTGGAATTGCGGAGCTTGTATCCTGTGAATATGATTGAGTTGATAGCATCGCGGAGATGGCGTGTAAAGTTGTTGTGCTCAGTGAGGAACGGATTCTGAGAAAGTTGGTATTCGCTGAACCGAAAGGTAGGCCGAGGCATAGGAGGATTATGTTAAGGCTGATCTCGGGGGCTTGGGCTTGAACAGTGATCATTGGACAAAGATGTGTAGGCAATATTATTTGGTGGTATCGGCGTTGAACCTTCGGGTCCGGTAAACCTATTATTATTATTATTGTACTTAGCTGTTTAGGCCATTAAATTATCTTTTGAATTAGGATCAGATATGTTTGTATATGAGTTTTTTTTTTTGTAGTTTTTATCAAATAACAAAAGAAATATGAAATATGTTTTATAATGTAAATGTGTAGTTATGAAGAATTTATTAATCAGGACTGTCAAGTTCAAACACCAGATGATTGGGTCCTTATTTATTTGCATGGCAGACAGACGGGTTTTTTAAATTTGATATTTAAATTGTACATATCTCTTAAAAAATGAAACCTCAAATTTTGATTTGAGTTAGTTGCTATTATTCCTCTTATTAGATGTAGGATCTTGACGAAGTGTCCACAATCTCTTTATGTGAGAAGATAATGGTCCATGTGTGATTATTCTCCTAGTCTGCCAGGTCAGAACTCTTCCACATCTTTAGCCTACCGACTTAATGCGTCATAGTTTGAGAGTAGAGTTAATTTATATATATATATATATATATATATATATATATATATATTTTTATTATTATAAATAAAAAAACAATTATCCATTTCATATAAAAGAAGAAAAAAAAGTTAAAATTGTAAATGCATCTTTTTATTTTTTAAATTTCATTTATTTTAAATCATACTACACGGAAGAATACTAATTCTAACAGTAAAATTAGCATGTTTGTTAATTCTTCTTGAATATTCATACATAATGGCCTGATACTAGTTGATAAGATATGGGATCTTTGAACTTTGAATAGTAGCTGATGTATTAGATAGCTGCTGCGTTAAATCAAATATCATGTCAGCTTAGTGGGCATTCTACAGTCATAAGCAAAAATTTCAATTTTTAACATTTGATGCATCAGATTGTCATGCTAACATAGTGCAAATGCAGACTACATAATAGAGCACCATGTCACAAAAACTTTGCTAATTTGCCTTTACAATTTAATGATATTAATATAGAATAATTTTTGAATAGCATTTGTTATAAAATTTATTGCATGGATTAGAGTTATCCAGTCCTTAAACATAGATAAATTAAAATAGAATGAGAAAAATTAAATATCTTTAAGGGAGTGTGTATTAGCTTCCTTCTTACATATAAAGTATAAAAATTAGCCTGAGAGTAGTGTAGGTATTGAGACAAAAAATATTAACACTAGAGAAAGTATCAATACTGTACTCATTCATACGACGAAGATATGAAAATGAGCATCGATACTTATGATTACACTTATGAAGTGAGAACTCACCTCATTTTGTCGATTATTTAAGAATTATTCATTTTTCAAAAAATTAAAGTAAAGAATTAATTGAAATTGGTTTCTGGTTCTCAGTAGACCCTAATGGAAAAAAAAAGAATAAAATGATTATCTGTCATATAATTACTCAATATTTTCCTGAAAGTACTGCAATAATTAAAGTACTAATTTTTAAGGAAAATTAATCTAACCAAGGATTTCATCCTTGTAATCCTTATGCAATTAGCACTGAAAACTGTCTTTTTTTTTTAATTGTTCATTGGATATATCATTAACAAATATTTTAGCCACAATTAAATTTATGTATCATTAGTCGGCCAGTGTGAATCCGAGCACTGAAAAGAAGTAAGAAAAACTAATCATTTTATTGAATAAAAATATACAGACTTCTACCAAAATATGTAGAAATGTAGAATATGCAAATAAATGTAGAAACAGGAAGAATTAGATATATATTGTGAGAAACAGTTCATAGAACATTTTTGAACTAGGATTTTAAGCTTTACTCCAGTTCTATTCTTTTAGTGGGTTTTTATAGAACAATTATCTTGATGCTAAGTATACTCTCGTAAGATAACTTTGACCAAAAGCTGCAAATATGTTCATGATTAATAGTAGATATTTTATAAAATGTATATTGTAGAAAAGTGAATGGAGTTAATTGTTATACACAGAAATACCTGACAGAACTAAGTTCAGAGGACAGGCGCAATACAAGTACTTGCAGGGTCTGCCAAGCTCTAGTGCCCACCAGTTTATAGGCATCTTCCTCGACCTCGTCAACCCATCTTAATCGCGGACACTCCCTTTGCCTCTTTTCATCTACCTACCCAAATAATAGTTTTTTTTATTTACGAGTCAACATCCATTCTCCCAATATGACCAGCCCACCGCAGTCTTATTGGGTAATGGATAGGATAACTCCTGGGGAGCTAACAGGACTATATACAGGAAACTGCAAGCTTAACAAGCACCTTCATAATATGGGGCAAGTAGTTTTACCAATCTACAGATTCTGTAAGAGGGAAAAATAGCCAATCAAATAAATAGCTAGGATACGGATGGATTTACTATTTTGGTAATAATAGAGTTTATTTTTGATCCTAACCTCTGCGAATAAACCCTTTGTCAGATTAGCAAAGATGATAGTACTTTACTATAATATATATATATATATATAGACTTTAACAGGATACTGGACGCTGCACAATAAGCCTTCATCATGCAGTAGTGCAGCATATGCCGAAAACAAACAGAATATTTTTTGTTTAAATATTGTCAGATCATTTATAGAATTACATTAATAAATTTACTTTGAAAACAGGGTATTATCAGAGCAATTTAAGACTGGATTACCGAATATATTAGTACAACTGTTGTAAAATTTTACGTGTAGAAATAGATAAAGTGGTTATTTATTCACTAAATAAATACAATGCATCTATTAATTTCACATACTTTTTTATTATTAAGTATTCAAGACTCAGAAATTCAGCACTTTGGTTTTATAGTACTGAAACTTAATCGTAAAAGGAATAAATGTGAGGGGAAAAATCTTGTTAATAGTTTAATCATTAACATTTTCATGAATATTGAAGGCATCCTATCCATCAATGCCAATACTTAAATGAATTGAATTTTTGTAGCCCTGATTCATACCATTGAACTTTGACAATCAAATACTGTCAAGTTAAAAACTAAAAATTATTCTGAAAACGTGAAAACTTTTGGCTGCCTTGGGAGTGAGCCCATTTGGGACCTTAAGATCTAGATTGATTTTAATTTAATGTCTTTTTTTTTTTTTTTTTTTTTTTTTTTTTTTTTTTTTTTTTTTTTTTTTTTTTCCCTCATCACTTTTCTGACATTAAGGGACAGGGACACCCTCAAGGTTGGGTTAACATATTTATGTTTGATATTGTGAATTTAAATTTTGCAGAAAACCTCAGAAGAAATATTTTGTAATCCCAGTTTCTTGGGACAGCTGTATAAAATTTTGATTGGTTAAGCTTTCTAATATTTATGTTGTTAACATAAGAAAATCATTTGATTCCTATGCCTGTTTTTATTTTTATTATAATCAAACATAAAGTGTTGAGTTATAACAGGTTTCATATAAGGTTGTATTGATGCCAACTGTTCAGTTCTGTTGCACTTATATTGGTAATGGGAAAGTCTTCTATTTATTTGCATGTTGCCTGGGGATATGGTGAACTCTTGTTATTTGTACACTATACACTTTTTGTCTTCTTGATCGAAAAGGCTTAGCTTATCGCATTTGTGAATAATTTTTTTCTTAAATGAATTATGTGAAGAAAATAATTCCACTGTCAAGAGATGAAAGGTAAGTAGGGTTTATGTTTGTTTTAAGTTTAGGGTTTAGAATATGTCCTATCTAGCATTATCTAATGTGATATACATTAATTTATGTGTGTGTCTATATGTGTGAGTGAGAGAGTTTGTATTAATCATTTTATAATATTGTTTAAAATGATAGCTATATAACAAATAATATGCAGTTAATCACAGGTTAGTTCAGTTTCGTATATCATTTATAGTCATTGGTAAGTAATTAAGTGAATTAATTGTTTTATGGGTAAGTTATTACTTATTTTACCTTTAATTTCATCAGACCTGGGCATATTAATAAAAATTTATTTAGTAAGAATAATATTTTATTTTTGTTGGAGGTAATAATAAAATGTTAAATATTTTCTTTTTTAATTATTTCTTATTCACTAAATGGCTACTTCAATTTTAATAAGTGGTTACTACACTGTTCATTGCACTGTACTTTTCAATAAATGATCATTGAAGATTGTAATTAAAAAATATATCCTGCCACTAGAAAGTTTTTAAATATTCAATTTATTATTATCCATTACAATATCTAGGTGGAATGCTAAATATTTTTTTTTTTTTTATATTGATTGGACAAGTAATTGGTCAATGCATGTTTTGATAACAAATGAATTATTATCTTAAGATGAAATCGGATATTCCCATAATCATTATTTTTAAATTACACAGATTTTAATTGCTGTTTTATTAAATTTTCAAATCAAGCCCTTGGATATACAATGTTTTTGGTGTCATATTATATACAAACAAATTCTTAAGATTTCCCAAATTCCCTTGGAGAAAAAAATATGAATAATCAATTAGCTTACTTGCTATTATTAACTGTAATATATTTATTATTATTGCAGAAACCAGTTTAACTGGATTTTATAAATATAATCCTCAAGGCCCATCTTAGTATGAGATAGCTCTCATCAAGATATATGCCATGCCTGGATCACCTGTACACTGATCTGCACATATTCATTTATTTATTATCCTTTAAAAAGGAGCGGGGAGGCAGAAACCATTTAAACAGTCATAGATAAATAAATATTTAAAAGGAATCCGAAACCTATTCTCCAAAGGAATATTGATATAGTAGTGAGAAATTAGCTCTAATCTTATTTGTTGGCCTTTCTATTCTTTGTTCATTAAAAGCAAAGATTAAGATGATAAATTATTTTAGGTCCTTAATGTACTACAGATAAAGCTTCTTTTTGTTAGGACATGTAATTTTTAAGGAGCAAGAAGCTATCATTACCTTGTTTTTGTGCATTATTGTAACGTTTCTGTCTCCAAATAATATTAAAGTTGGAACATTAAATAATTTTAGCTCTTTCATTACAATAATCTCATATTTCTTATATTGAAGTAACAGCTAAGGGTTAATTATATTTACACAGCTTTCCTCTCTCTTGCAAAAAAAAAATTTGAATTAAATCATTTTTTTTTTTTACTTTTTTTTTTGTGTAATTAATTATCAGTTTTCTTACTAATGATTGCTTGTTATCACAAGACTACTCCTGAGTTATGGGAGGGGTTCCTTGCCATAACTTCCCCATCCAGAATGGCTTCCTAAAGAACGCAACTCTATAGTGTGTACTGTATGTGACCTTGTGTTATTTTTTTATATAATCAAGCTTCATGGTACTATTCCTCCCACCTGAAAGGCTAGTCTATCTGTGGTAATATTGCCCCGAGCGATGGAGCTGTCGCCTACATACACCAACTTTTCTTTTTTTTTTTTTTTTTTTTTTTTTTGGAGGTAGTGTTTAGATTTTTCTTTATCATTCAAATGGAGGGCTAATGGTACTTTAAATGTACATCAATAATATAATGTTGATTAATTTTAAAAAAATTCTTTTAAACAAGGAAAACTATTCAGTAAAAAAAAAAATATGAGCTTTTGAGCTGGAGTTCATTACTTTTTGTATTGAAAACAGTTTGTAACATCATTTTTTATTTTATGATATAGAAACAGTATAGTATATTATGATATTTTAACATTTTATTGATGAAATGTTCCTTGCTATGGAAAAAAATATCTTAACAAAATCAACGAATAATTTAATCAATACTTATAAATACAATAAACAATAGTTGTTAAAATTAGCTTTGTAAAACATAAAAACAATAATCTTATCAGTTTTATATATTTAGCTTCCCTGAATGTAGATTGATGCACATCTGAAACCCTGATCTATTCTTGTGTTCACCAGATGGTTAACCATGAAATATTGTATATCCAAAAGCACTTCGACAAACTGAACTAAATTGCCAAGTTTCTTTCATGACTGTTTTACAAAATCTTACTAGTCGTACAATTGAATTATTATGTATTATGACTAAAACAAAATTTCATGGACATGAAATTAGAATAAAGAATAACTATTGGGTTGATGCAAAATTAATGCAGGTTTTTAGTAGGTATTGTAAATACGCCATATCTTTACTTTAACCATATATATTTAATCAAAATAATTTCCATCTGAATCAATGCACTTTTGCCAACGTTCAACAAGCTTTCTTATTCCACCAGAAAAAAAATCCGAATCCCTGGACTCAATGAAATCACGAAAAGAATTTTCAATGTCGTCCTGGTTTTGAAAATTTTTCTCCCTCAAAAAGTTGTCCAGATGCCTGAAAAAGTGGAAGTCTGTAGGAGAGAGGTCAGGTGAATAAGGCGGATGTTGGAGAACTTCGTAGCCCAACTCGTGCAGTCGTCGAAGCGTTTGTTGTGCAACGTGTGGTCTGGCGTTATCGTGGAGCAGGATCGGCCCCTTCCGATTCATCAATGCTGGGCAAAGACGTTGCAATTTTTGAGTTCCGAGTTCCGCCGCCATTTCTCGTGTGGTTTTGGTTGGGTCTTCTTCCACTTTTGACCTCAGCTGGTCGTTGTCCAGAGCAAGATGACGGCCCCGACCTTCCTTGTCTTCGAGGTCGAAATCTCCTCTGCGAAACTTCTGGAACCAACGCTGCACCGTGCACTCATTAATAGCCCCCTGACTCCACACTTCATTAATATTACGAGCCGTTTGCACAGCGCTGCGCCCTAATTTAAATTTGTAAAAATAAATTTGACGAAAATCGCACTTTGACATTTTCGATTCAAGACCTTTGAACACACTGAACAAAACGATTTTACTAAACAAATTCATGGTGAAAGAGAGGGTATTAGATAAGGTTTGTTTTGGTATAATAATGATCAATGTTAGGATTAGCTTTGTTTACACAATTGGAATTAAGATATTGCAATAGAGGAAACCTGCATTAATTTTGCATCAACCCAATAATTCATTGTGTCGGCAAAATAGTGGGGGGAAAAAGTAAATCAGAAAGTTTACATTTAGAGTTATATTAATTACAGTCAAATTCTATGTGCAACAATCAATTTTTAATCCTTCTTTCGCTGACATATCAATTAGTGAATCATATTGTTATAAGAACCATATCTCAATATCATTAATTATATATCATTATTAAATCTCAATTAAATAAAAATTTATTTTAAATGTTAAGTTGTCTATAAGAAGTAGGGATTAACCAATTCTGTGATTTCACTATTTTGCTGACAATTTATTATTTGTTATTCATGAATAACGAATCATAGTGATTTGATATGAACAAAATAGAATTTGCCTCGGTCTGATATTATATACATTTATATGTAAAATATTGGGGTAAATATATCCTGATATTTTATCATCTTAAGTAAACCATTTTTTTTTTGCATTAATTTATTTTCAGTGATATTTTTTCTTATAATGGTACACTTATATTTTTGTTAATTTTTTAACTTTTTTTTTTTTTAATTGGATCCATTAAAATTTAAATAAATTGTAATAACAGTACAGTAGACTCTTTCCTTATTCGGACTATCGGATAACCGGGAAACAATAAAAATTTACTTAAAACACTTTAATTGTAAAAAGTATCACAGCTAGTAAAACACTTTATTTATAAAGTATCGCACCTAGTGGGGGATAAATAAGAATAAGGGAAAATTTTTATTTTTTATTATGTGCTAAACAAGGTAATTTGATATTAATACATGTATAACTGGGAAAAGTAATTATTTATTAGGTAATGTAAATAAAATTATTCATAAGTAGAACTTTCAATCAAATAAAACAAAACCTATTTCACCTGCCTAAGGATTGAAAAACAGTGAAATCTATTACGAGATCATATTATAGTTTATCATACATAAATTATAATAATTTACCTTTAGCAAAGGTTGCTTAAGCAGTTAAATGATTCTATCGGCATTATTAATTCTTGCTTCTACTATATTAGGCTTATCCTGCCTCCTAAATGTTAAAACAAAAAGAATTTTCAAATCAATATTGTATATTAATTCAAAAATTAAAAATTGAAATAATATATTTTAGGATTAAAAAAATATGTACATTGATTTCTCTTATCTTTAAAAATTAAAATTGTATGTCTTGTTTCATTTATATTTATCCGAATATGAGAGATTTTACTGTACTATAATTTATATTTGTTTACAATATGTTAAAAACAGTATGCATGCGCATGATGAAGGGATCAGCAATGGTTGCTGACACAGCTTTTTTTATTTTTCCAACAAAAAAAAAAGAAAGAAAGAAAAAAAAGCCTTCACAAGCTTTGTTACACTTTGCCATGCAGGAGTGATGTTTTAGTATGAGTTCTGAAATGTACATCTTTGTAAATAATATTTTTATGATTTGTGAAAGTGTTGTCTGAACTGTACTAATAACGGACTTATTTGTCTCATTGTTTAATAAAGTAATGGTTTTACATGTCTGTATTATGTGAGGGTTTTTGTAGAACTTGGTAGTTCACTCAGATTTTCTTGTCAATATCATTAATTTACATTAATATTTCATTATATATGAGCCAGTTTATTATATTAACAAATACATTTTTTGTCTTGATTAATGAGTTTCTTTCTTTTTAATAATTATTACTTTCATCTTGATTTTTGTATTTTAGCCGATTATTGGATCAAGATACACATTGTGTTATGGATATCATTGATGATTTAATTTCATATTGTACTAAATATTTTTTTCCACGATTTTGATTAATGAGAAATATTTGACCGCATCATTATTGCACTGTTTTCAAAGATAGAGAGAAATGTAAAATATTTAGAATCATTTTACTGTTAAAAGTTCATTGAAATACAAAGAGATTTTGGAAAATAAAACAGGAAATAGTTAAGAGATATATCTATATAACTGATTTTGGTTTATTAATTTTAATAATCAACCTTTGTAATTGACTGGGAGAAAAAATCAACTCTCTCTCCACTAAATAATGCCTTGTTTGTCTATATCCAAATCGGTCATACAGAGCTTTTTTAAACATAAACTATGCGAAGCAGAGTCGGGTCTACTAGTTATTTATATAATCAAATTAGGATTCCTTTTGTCATTAAATGAACAAAAAATATATTTTAATTAATAAGTTCTCTTACTTGTTATTGCTAATCTTTTACCTTCTTAATTATAACAGAGGAGAGCTGAATCAAAGAGAACTGATTCAACAATTTCATTGATTAAATCAAATGAATGTTCATAATTTAAGATGAAGGTCGATAATTAGATTGTAAATTAGGGGCTATTCTTTGTCAGAATGAACAAAATTATAATATCTTTAATCAAACCATTCTAAATATCCTCTTAGAATATAAAAATTTCAAAAATACGTAATAAAATAAAAAAATTTCAATTATAATCAATTGATTTTATTAAAAAATAAATTGTTAATAATAAAACCTTATCTACCTCTTTCTCTCTCTCTCTCTCTCTCTCTCTCTATATATATATATATATATATATATATATATATATATATATATATATATATATAAAATGATACAACGATTCTTCGTTTCTGCAAACCTCTTCTAAACCACTGGACGGATTTTGATATTCATTTAGGGCACCATTTCCTGAAGGTTTAAAAGTAAAAGGCATTGAAATCTAGCTTTTCTTTAAACGAGAAAAATGAAATGTCTGTTACCAAATCATCAAAAAATTATTCCTGAAATATAAGTAGTAATATAGACATATAATATACCGTTGGAAAGCTTAAGATTTTAAAAAAAGTTAATATGCAATAAAATAAATCATACAAGCTAATATAAAGATTTTGTAAGCTCAAACTTATGAACCTATGTTATTAGTAAAGAGGGAGGTTATGATAGTTAAATATTGCCAACGTCCTACAGGATCGTGCAAGTTATATTCTTTTATTTAGTCACAAAATATTAGAAACAATATTAGGTACCAAAAGCTAAGTTGTTAACATAAATGGTAAGTTGTTATAAATCTATAAATTTAATACTGTTTCATGAAAACAGGTGTTTCACCGTAAACTAAATGGGATTCATATGGAAACTTAATTTAACTTTTAAAATGTTATTTGAATAGTTCATTTTTTTAATTTATATTTTATTGAATTTTACAACTGTATGTACAATAAATACAACCAGTAACAATGCTGAATTATAATAAAGGGTGTGAAAAGACTTAAGAAGAAACTACCCAGCGGTAGAGCTTCAGTTTTTATTTAAGTTAGTAGATCCTGAGGCATCTTCTTTTCAATCGCCTTGGAGGATTACAAGCAATATGTGAGGTTTATGGTTGTGGACAAGAGGATTTAAGTGGGTTTGGAGTTTAGAATTCAAAAGTGGTATATCTAGTACGAAATAGTCTGTAACAAATGGAATATTAAGATTGATATGGATGATTTTATTTGTGATGAAGTAAGGAGCATTTAGGATTTTGGATTGTAATAGTTAATTTCAAATATAAAATAGGAATCCTTCTTATTTTTATAGTTTTTAAATACGAAAATACATTTAAGTTTTCTTCATATAGGAAAATTAAATTTTCCGTTCTTCTATTCCTGCCAATGATTGAATATAAATATATGTACAACATATTGCAATTTTTACAATGAATTAAAACTCCCAAAGCTCTAAATAAACTCTAAATTGGTGAGACAGAGATTTTTTTAATATAAATGATAGCATAGTAGAATTCCACCTGTGTCAAGCAAGGGCGGCTCCAATAGTATTAAATAATCTATTATATTATTATCTACGACAATCAGTTAGTTTTGGATGTTTGTCAACACTCACCATTAAATTTTATGATTTTGTGTATAAGATAATATTTTTTCTAAAATCTCAGGCTTTTCAACGGTATATTATACATCTATATTACTCTTGTGTCCAAAAACACGAAAACTGCATGAAAAAATGTTTTTGCTCGTTTCTCTTATCTTTGTATATTGAATTTGATCAACTTATATATTTACCCAGTTTTTATCAATGCTTACATGATGATATGGTTAATTTATTAAAATCTACAAAATTAAAGGTACTTCAGATGAAGAAAATTTAAACTATCGGGATTTAAGCTCTGTCAGACTATTTCAATCAGAATGAAACCTGCATCATATTAAAACTCATTGAATTTTACATTGAAATAACGAGTTTAATCAAAATCGTTAGAGCTGTTTTCGAGAAAATCGTAGAAAGGTGCCAAATGATAGTATAAAGTGGATCTTGCTTGCTATAAAGTATTAAGTTGCTGCAACATGTCGGACGTATAGTTGTCTCGAATATAAAATTTCAGTTTTGTTGGACTTGTCGTTTTGGCGCTAGACTTACCACACAAAACACAACCAACTCAGATCTTTTTGTGGGACTTGGTTATTTGGACTCGGGGGACCCTAAAACGTATATTTTCGTTAAAACTGAAATTAAAAAATGTTCACGATCGAAATACTTTCCCTTACTATATATTTCTTTTATAGGTAAGTGAAAGTAAAAATATTAACTAATAATCAGTTAATTTCCAAAAATAAATAAGTATTAAAAAGATTATAGATTTATGAAGTGATAATGGTTGACTGTGTGTATATATGAGAGAAGTTGGTTGATCAATTTATCAATTAACACACAATTAAGCGTAAACTTAATTTATTGGTGCCGACGTTTCGGCCTAAATTATAGGCCTTCTTCAGGGTTATGAGAAAAACAAAAAACAAAGATAACAACCAGCAGTGGAGTACAATATATAAAGATAAGAAAAATCAAATTGTACTAAAGATTACAAACAAAGTGAAAAAGTAGTAATGACAATTGATAAATGTAATAATTCCTACAAACAAAAACAAAAGAGGGGAAGACATTTTAATAAAAGGTGTGTTATATTTTACAGTTTTAATTAATTACTTATTTAATTAATGTGAGACGTTATAAAGTTAAAAAATAAAGAAAGTGATGAAAGTCAAAAAATAGTGATGAAATAGTTATAATAGCGAGAAATTATAAAGTTAAATTTTTTTTTTTTTTTTAATTTACAAAATTTAAAAATACATTTAACGGTAAGAGAAAAAGAGTTATAAATCTATGACGTACAAAATGTCCATTCTTTCATAAAGTGTGAAAAAAAATGAAAATATAGTGAATACGTGTGTATACATATCTCTCTGTGGAATACATATTAGTAAAGGTTTAAAGAGAACTAAAAGTTGGAAAGGTTGAGAATTTTAAAAGTGGACTGGTAAAGAGGTGAGAGACATTAAAATCAGATATGTCTACTTACTGGTTGTGTGAGCTGAGAAGGCATCAGTCAACAACAATAGGATGATTAAGTAATTATGGTGCCCTGGGTGGGGAAAAGAGGAACTAGAATGGAAGGAAACAATGAAATCAAAGCAAACATTAAACAAATGAATATTTAAAATAATTTTTTTTTTATTTATTATTTAATATTTATCGAAATTTTTACATGTTAAAAAACTGGTTATAATGTAGGTAAGAAACATTTAAATCATATATGTGTATTTACTGATTCGGTGAGCTGAGGGAGCATCACAACAATAGGATAATTAAGTAATTATGTTGCCCATGGTGGAGAAATGAGGAACTAAAATAGGTGGTAAAAATGGAATCAAAGTAAACAAATGAGTATTTAAATTTTTTCTCTTAGTTTATTTACCAAATTTCCAGTGATTAGAAATACCGTACCGTGTCATCAGCATAGGCTATTAATGCTTCAAGTTACAGTAACAAATCATTATATACAGAATAAATAGTAGAGTCCTAATATGGATCCTTGGGTTAACACCAAGATTACTTTGCACAGTATCACTTTTGACTCCATTCACCTTCAAGTTTATGCTTAATTGTGTGTTAAATTGACTGCACCCTCAACCAACTTCTCTCACAGTATAGATTTATGTTCATCTCACTAACTGCTTGTCTAATTTTTTTCTTAAGAGTCTTATCACTGACAATAAGTTATTGTAACAATAATTATTTATTGTTTAATAATTAGCACTTCTTTGTCCAATAACAAGAAACTGTAAAGGTATTGAAATACTCTGGTATCTCATATTAAATGGCTTTATCAAAAATTCATTCTTGAACATATTATCAAGAGGTATTAAACAGTTCACAATAAAAATTTGCCTTCTACTCATAGGTTTGTTCGCTTCATTTGCCTTAATAATTCTCAGTATTGTTCGTTGAAATCTAGTGGATCTAATGCTGAATTATAGAGATGTAGCATTTGCTTTACAGGCATCATTTTTCTTTAAAAAGCTTATACTAGTTATCTGTTTTGTTTTTTACTACATTATTAAAGTGAACATCAAACTTCATATTGCAATCATATGTTATACCAAGGTGTTTATAGCTAGGAACTTTATTACCCCATCCTAATACTTAAATAGTTAGGAATGGAATCACTATAATTTCCAAAAGTAATTAACATTGATTTTTCCACATTTAATATTAAATTATTTACAAATAACCACGAATAAAAAAACTAGCCTAGTCATTGAAATAGCTACCTCATTCCATATATTGCCAGTGATTAGAAGTACCGTACCGTGTCATCAGCATAGGCTATTAATGCTTCAAGTTACAGTAACAAATCATTATATACAGAATAAATAGTAGAGGTCCTAATATGGATCCTTGGGGTACACCAAGATTACTTTGCACAGTATCACTTTTGACTCCATTCACCTTCACAACTTGATTCCTATCTTGCAAATAGCCTTCAAACCAAAATAAATAGACACCTCTTATTCCCATGTCATGTTATTTATTTAGCAAGTTACAATGATTGACTGTGTCTAAAGCTTTAGAGTATAAAGCAAAACATTTATTTGGGAAAAAAGTGTAAAATATTTTAAAGTAAGTAAGTTTATATCTTAGCATATAAACAGTTCCTTATTACTGTTCAGCTGTCAAATCCCTTAGCACATAGTTTCCTTGTGAAAACATACTTTAAATACTCTTTTTCTATAGTGAGTGTAAGGTAAAAGGAGAAGAATTTTTGTAATCACATACTTTGGTACATTCCAGATTTTTTTATTGTTGAACACGAATTTGAGATTTGATAAATATTTAGCTCGGAACATTTTTTCAAACATTAAAATTTTGGAAATAATTTTTGTTTTCCTCGCGTGTGTGTGTTTGTATTTATATATACGTATATATAATGATTCCATGGAAACAACTTGCTTTTTCAAAAAGGCTACTCTTAACTGTCGCTGTGTTTATGTTTATCTTTGAATTATTATCAATAGTTTTTTTTTTTGTTTATCTTGTGAGGTTCATTAATTCTGAAAATTATGAGAATTAATAAAAGAAGAAAGAAAAAAACTTTATCCTTGGATTAATTCTCCTAAGAATAACATCAGATTTGACATAATATAAGAGCTATATCTATTGTTTAACGTCACTTTATGCTACTGTGGCTAATCGGACGATGCTACAGTGGGAGTCCTAAATTTTGCGTATTCAGGTTTTATTAGGACAGCTATATTTAACATGTACCTGACATCGCACAGGCTCGGGACCACCTTTTAACGTCCCCTCCGAAGGATGACATAACTAAGGATTTTTTACTCCCTTTAAAAAATCATAGGACCACCTGCGGGTTTGAACCCGTGACCTTTGGCATAGGAGGCTGTTCTAGCCACCCAGCCACCCAGCTACAAGTGATCCCTATCTTGTGAGGTTATTGGTGTATTATATAGTGGAAAAACATCGAACATTATAAAAAACATAACTATTTTTATTGTTACTATAAAGAGTGATTTGATCGTATAGGTAAGTCATTTCATGTTTATTCTTTATTTCCAACAAAAATGAAATATCAATTTATTCATTAAATTGTTGGTCTTCGCGGACATGACCTGGATCTTGACGACGGTGTTGCTGAAAATTCAACGATACTGCTTTTATCTGAAACATGGTTGAAAAGCGAAGATAACATATTAACATTAAATTTCCATTGTTTAACTAAATTCAAGCAACCTCAGTGTCCAGCTGCAGGAGTAGCCAGATATAAAAGTAATAGAGACATGACAAACATCATAGCTTCACAGATGGGTGTAACATTTAGGAATTCTGAATCATATAGTTTTAATGAATCATCTATTGGAGAAATTTGTGTTGCAAAATGTGAAGCGGAAAATAGACTAATCATCATAATAGTTGCCATTTACATCTCAGCTAATCAAAGTGTAAAGAAAATAATTTAATTCATCCATGAAAATTTACTTATATGTACAACAGAAGGGTCTGCTTTGCTTGATCGGTAGTTGGATAAATTACCCATGATTTTAAGTGGAGATTTCAATATCGACTTTTCACAACAAACATTAAAGCCTTTAATTGATTTTTTAAAGACCACATTGAATTTAAATATGTCAAATAATAGAAATGAAAAAAAAAAAAAAAAAAAACCTGTACCACTACAACCCATGAAGGGTCTTGGCTCAGTACATATAGAGATTCGTACTGTTTCTAGGCCAACGGCAGTGCAATGAGGTGATTAGGCCTTAATCACGCTCAGCCGCCAGGTTTTTCCCCAATTAATTTGGGTACCCACTTTATAGAGGCTGGGTCTGCCCCAGGAGGGTCTCCATACCCTAGGGTCGCCCCCCGACTGAATTAACAGAATAAATAATATTTCTGCCACAGCCGGGATTCGAACCCAGGACCCGGAGCACAGCAGACTAGCGCTCTATCCACTAGACCACGCCGCTCCCTAAATAGAAATGAAAGTACAACAAAATACGAAACTACAATTTATGCCTTTTTTTTTTTTTTTTTTTTTTTTTTTTTTTTTAGATATATAAGTAAAATTCAATCAAAAGTATTTATTTTAGTTATCACAAACCCTTTTTATTCTTTGTAGATTAAGAAAACAAAAATATAATTAAAAACAAATTATAACTTTAATTTCTAATTTGTTTCTCATTTATCCTACTAATCTGATCCATAGTAATACTACATAATATTATTTATTTATTATTGGAAGGAATTAGTCCGGGTGGCGGTCATTAAATGAAACAACTAAATAGTTTCAACTATTTTATTGTTTGCCAACGTTTCGACCCCCTTTGTGGGTCATCATGCCAAGGGCATGGTGAGAGAATGGAAACTGAAACTAATTACATCCACTATTATTTATTATATATATAAATTACGATTCGTAATGAAGTTTACACTTCTGCCGTGCGGTATTAGTCTCACACATTTTTATATTCACAATTGACTTAAAATTTTCAACATAAATGCCACTTAATCAAAATTCTGCTTACCACACCCTTGTTCACAATTTAAATTTGAGTTACCATTTTGACTACTTTCAGAAGTAGGTTCACAAATCTCCTATTTTGATTTTTAAAATGGAGGGAAAAAGACTACTGCATATTTTGTATCCTCCCTACGACGACGTCTCTGTTCCATATCATTATACAATTAAAGTTTTTCTGGGATACAATTATATGTTACAAAATACAAAAAAAAATGTTAAAAAGGCATAAGAGTAATCCCGAAGTAGGGAAAATAGGTTCTACATAAATTGATTGATAGATAGAAAGAAATCTGAAAAACCATTTGCTAAATACTGCTCACAACATTGATAAAGTCATTTCTCCATCGAATTGGGACAGGTGATGAAAAGTGATTATACTTCAAGAATCCTTTGTTAAAAAGACTAAGTGAACTAATGGCTTTTCCAACAACCGATGGCCAGTCACTTTTAAGGAAGAAAGCTTAAAATTTTGTTATTCAACTGTGATTATTTGTTACTTTAGTTTTGTATGACTTTATTTCCGCTCTATAACACTCATTGCATTCATTCACTCATACACACGCTGACAATTTTGCTTTGACTTTCTGTTTAAAACGCTTCTATTCAATAAGCAGTTTGTCTTTTCTACAGTACAGTAAAGTACCGTCTTTGTGGTTGTCCATGCAGTATACAAACTCTTACCAAATCCGTTGTCTCTTGTTCAGAGTTTGTGGACACTGTCTCTTTATATTTTCTTCATCACTCACCTATGAAACTTCATTTTCAAGGCTAGACATTTTAGGTTATCCTTAAAAAAACATTTCAGATTATCCTAAAGAAAAAACTCATCAAATTTTTTTTTTTCAAAATGGAAAGTTAACAAGCAGAAAACTTAGGAAGTAATTTTCACAAAAAGAAGGTCATCTGTTACAAAATACATAGTTATTATGAAAGGAACCATAATCCTCTGGGCCCAGTCATTGAATTATTTAGGACTAGAAATGGACACATCCTTAAATTGTATGCATCTCATACATACAAGTACAATGGAGCCAAAAATTATATCAGCAAAATGATCCCATATTGAAATATACATTGACATAATATATACATATACATAATGAAAATAGGCATTAAAAACTATAACCAAGAAACAAATAGATTCTATTAAAAACTGTCATCCGTTCCATATTGCCGGATTATGCCCCAGTCTGGAGTTAAACATTTGATTCCAACTACTGGAAATGTTTTTCAAAACATGTATGAGGATCATAAATATTTATGCTCACTGCATGCAAATGTCAACTCCCATCGATCAAAAAATATACATGCCAGCTGGCACAAAAAAAACCAATCATTCAAAAAATAGGTGATTATGACAAGACTACTCTAAAACATCACACTCAAAAAACATGTTAAACATACTTTACTTCATTAATTGTGGAATGTAAAAATTAACTGGATATAATTAGTTGACTATTACTGGAAAGTAACGGTACAAATAGTTACAGGAAGAAATTAGTCTGGGTGGTGGTCTGTAAAAAGAAACAATTAAATAGTTTTAACTATTTATTGTTTTTCTTTACTAACCACCACCTGCAGTAATTTCTTCCTGAAAAATTGTATTAGTTCAGTATGTACGCATAAACCCAAAAGTTCTTATTACGTTAATTATCTGATTTAATGTTGGTGATTTGTTACTTTTTTTTTCTTTTCGTTCACTTACTTTTTCGTTTATTTGCTTTATATCAATTGGGTAGGGTGTTATTTTTTAACATATAGATTTTTCCTTCTGGTTTTAAAACTATTTTAGGCTATGATTACGATTAACCCCGCTTGTACCCACCACTTAAGTGTAATATGTACAATACTAAAACATATATAAAGTCTGAGGCTTGTGGCCACTTTTAAAATCATATTAAAATAATCATTATTTTAAGGCTAATAATAATAATACAGTGGCACTGCATTCCAATGTGAACCTTGGCCTCCTCAATGAACCCTTGCCAACTGGCTCGATCATGTGCTTTCTAATTCCGCATGCTCAGAAGGGTTCTCACATCCTTAGCGACAGCATCTTCTCAATGCAGTCTAGGCCTTCCTCTTTCTGTTGAGCGATCCAGTTGTCCATCTAACAGCTTCCTGGGATTTTCTCTCATCTATCCTCGCTAAGTGGCCTGCCCATCTCAATCAACCACACTTGAAGTAGCGTACAATGTTGGCTTCCCCAAAGAGTTTGTATACTTCCTGTTTGTAAAGCCTTCTCCATTGATCTCCTACTTTAATGGCTCCAAATATATGCCACAAAATTTTCCTTTCAAAGATCACACAGCGGAGTGGACCAGCTAAGAAAGGAAAAACGATTTTTCGAGGTGTCCTCACTCATTGGAGTAGACCAGCGAGAAAAGGAAATATTCTACCCCCACATATCTCTCTGGCAGCCAACCATCTCCAACTCAAGGAGGAAACTTTCAATGATTGTTGCATTGTTCATTGTGAATGACGAAATTCACCTTTATTTTGTTTTAATAAATTACTATGAGTAGCAGAAGTTCAGAAGATTTAGTAATGCTTTGTCTATTACCAGAAATGGAGAGAAAGAAGAATAAATGTTGGGTGCATTAAAAAAAATTGTAACAATGGAAAATGACAATTAATAGGGGCACAAACTGGGATGTTGGGGGTACCGATCACCGATAGCGCAAGAGTACGGCCAAAGTCTACAGAACACGATGGGAGTCGACATTACCCTCCGTTAGCCCTGGCAAAACTTAGCGGAGTGGACCCGGTGAGGTAAGATCATTCGTTTTTTGAATGTTCTCCCCTTCAATTGCCACCAGTCTTTCCTCGCCAGTCCACTCCGCTAAGTGTGGCCGGGCCTTTGGTGTAAATCTTCATATCTATAAAAACTTATTACCACTTACTTATTCGGTCTTACTCTTATGCCCAATTTAATCAGTTCAAAAGAGGAAATTAGGTTATAAAAGATAGTATAATTTTAATAACGCACTCTCAGATCTTGTGTGTGTCCCACCATCTTGAAAAAAAATGCTTTGCATTTTTTTCAGATTTTCCTCCTTAATTACAACAACAACAGTTAGCAATTTTAAAGACCATTACATTTTCGCCTTGTGCGATATTTAACATATTAAAGCTGGAAGGGATTAGTCCAGGTGGCGGTTATTAAATGAAACAGCTAAATAGTTTCAACTATTTACTGAAACTATTTAGCTGTTTCATTTAATGACCGCCACCCGGACTAATTTCTTCCAGCAATTCTCAACGGTCAACTAATTACATCCACAATTAACATATTAAAGTAATCAAAAGAGCTTCTGAGATATAGGGCCGTCAGAATGTCAAAAAACTGTAAACATTAAATGTTTTTCAACATCAACACACAGAATGCTCTGAAAGTGAGTTAATGAGGAAACATCGAAAAAAGTGCATGTTTTTGAGCAGCGTTTTCAAGATGACAGAACAGACAAAAGGTCTGTGAGTGTGAATACTTAAATTTTTAGAGAGCGGATCAACGCATTGAATCTAAGAACAAAACGCATTAAAAGTTACAAAATAGAGTGTTGAAAATAGTTGTTTTGTTTTTTTGTTGTTGTTTTTTTTAAATAGATTATTTAATGCAAGATATCGTAGATATGGTTTCAGGTTATCTTAATGCCCGAGCAGCGTTTCTCTGACTATGGTCATTTTCGACTGAATCAATGACACTGGCCACTTGTTCTGAGGTTATTACGGTTATTAGTGATTAAAGCAAGAGGAACCAATACCCGTTATTGAAAGCTGAATTCAAATGAGAAAAACACTGTTTTTTGTAATATAATTTTTCGTTGATTTTTCTCTTTTTTTCCAAATAAATCTTTATTTATTGTTTCTTAATCTTAATTTTACCTCTAAATCACCCCAAAAGAATACTATTTTATAAAAATGTTGATGTAATGCACATTAATTTCACAGGAAAAAAATAATAAAATGATTTCTCAAAATGCGCCACTTATTTTGGGGAGAGCAGTGTATTTATTGGGCTGTAAGGAGATGTATGATGGTCATGGTCTTGGTATAATTTTTTCAGAAAGTCAACTATTATTGGGCTCTAAGGAGATGTATGATGGTCTTGTCAATGTAAAACTGGCTTAGTACTTAAAAAAAAGTTTTAATCGACTCAGTTGTAGCTAATTTAACATTAAATTAGTTGGCCTTTTGTAGTTATGAACTATTTATTTTTAGTTTCCTACCTAATCTATTCTCTTCCCGAGAAGTGGTGTGTAATTATTGTTTATATTAGGCTAGTGACCCGCCCCTGCTTCACTCAAGTACCATTTAAATGTGTTGTCATTTATGTTTTAAAAAGCACTGTTTGGGTGATTATTTTTTATATAGATATAATTAGATATATAGATATGTTTTGTCGCTTTTCTATTGTTAGTCACAGAGAATATTATGTTTTTTCATTATTATGTTCAATAATCGGCATGAATGAGAAAAATTGGTTTAGGTGTATTGGGTGTTTTTTTCCAAAAATTTTGAATGAATAGATGAAAATTTTTCCTAGGCTTAAAGATTTAACAGCTTAAGGTAATTTTATAGGTCATTGACAAAGTTTGTCAATACTTCCAGTTATTATGGATACCTTTAATTTGCAATGTTTACAAATGAATTTTCATTACAAAATATAAACATTTTTTGTTTCAAAGCAATCCCCACAAGGACTATAGAAAGCTGTGAGAATGTATGCAGAATTTTCCTTAGGGGCACCAGATAAGTTGGAAATAGTTAGAAGTGGGGCGTATACAGTAAGTGTCGAAAGTATTTGGAATTCACTACCATTCCATAATTTACTTGTTTTTAACTTATTTTTCATGTTTTTAAGGAATTTGTAACCACTTTATAATGTTAGAAGAAAGGTATACAATAGCTTAAGCCAAAAATTATGACAAAAATTTTGTTTTAAACGTTCATTTACGAAAAAAATAAAATAGTGTATGTTAATGGTGTCAGAAGTATTCAGAATTACGTGGTTTCATAATTATATTGATGCAGTGATCATAGATCAACATCCAGTTAGTAAATCTTTTTGCATAATTATAATAGGAATTGGTCTAACTAAGTAATTAATTGTTTTTTTTGTAAAATATTGTCCTATCCAAGCACTTATTGTTCCTTACGGTCATTTTCATTTTGAATATAGTATTTTCCTTTGTAGTAGGACCCAAAAATAGTTGATTACATTTAGAAGAAATGATAGAAGAGAGATTTTGAAAAACTTTTAGAAAATTTTGCTGCAACCAAATTTGAATAAATAACGTATACATGTCCAGGGTCATGGTCGCTCAAATGTTTAAAATTTAATTTATTCGGCATTTTTCTTCTACTTCTGACTTTTCATACTTGAAAAATACACAAATCTATCTATAATTCTATCCATGAATCCAATGTTATTACTCTTTTTTAAAGAAAACCACATGGTTTTCTCCAAACCATAATTTTTTCATGAGAACCATATATTTTAGTTGGGAGTCATCTGTAAACATTTTATGAGAGAAGTTGGTTCAGGGTGCAGTCAGTAAAGTTTAACACACAATTAAGCGTAAACTTTATTTATGCAATGTAATTCTCTTATTGCTTTGCCTGCTGAAAGTTTTCCAGACTTCTTGTACCATGTTTTTCTTTTCTTCATATTTAATTAGAACCTGGCAAACATTTGAAACACTTATTGTGCTTCCAGAAGTTCTGAAAAATTCAGAAATAAGCTAAGGAAGATAGGGTTTGCTCATTTGAGAAATTGTTTTCTTATTTAATTTAAAATCAGTCTTTCATTTTTAACATCTAATATTTTTCTTACGCTAATTTTATTGCTTTTATAGTTTATTATTATATCCTTCAGACTATACTCAGCCGTCCACATATTCTCATTATTTTTATTTTCAACCATTTCTGTTTAAAAAAATATTCGAAGCCGCTGTTCGATCATTACATTTTTACGTAAACCCCTTATTTTATAAACATTTCTTTTCTAGGTTCGGTATTAGTTACATGAAGGATAAGAATTGTTTAGAACATTAAATTGTGTCGAAAATTGGTGAGGGCATGAATATTTGAAACCATTTAAACAGCAGGATATTACGATTTCCGAATACCTTTGACACTAAATGATCTTGTAATTTTACATTATTAATCGGATATTTTTAAAAGCAATATAATTTTCGCTTATCTGGTTAGTGATTTTGCTTTATTGACAGTCTTTTCTAAAGATTTATTAGTTCAGAAGAATTATATAAATTAATAGTTATGAAATGTACTTATTAAATGAAAAGAAATACAAATTCTGAATATTTTTGACACTCTTAAATTAAAAGAAATATGAATTCCGAACACTTTTGACTCTCACAGTAAGTTAAAAATCAATGCTGTTCCTATTTGGAAATTAATAAGGACTTGGAAGTAGTAAAAAAAAAAAAAACAGGTGATTAACTAATATAAAAAGCAATAAATTAATCAAAGGAAAATGGTTAATCACCACTGCTAATTTCAAAACGCTATATCTCTGCTATTTCTGAACCACTTTCAGTGATTCTTTTTTTGTTTTGTAGGAAATATAATTCTTGATCAAAATTTTTGGTATTTATTTATTTAATAATTCGGACATCGGGCAGTTTTTTGTATACTTCATTTGGGCTCAACATATCTTTTCAGACGCCTCGGAAGATTATTTGGAATATATGTCGATGAGAGGATGTGGACAAGCGGGTTTGTATGGGCAGGTAATTTGGAATGAATGGAGGTGTATCTTTTTTGAGCGATTTCTGTAACTAGTGGGATATTCAGGTCTCTATGGATGAGTTTGTTGGTAACAAAGTAAGGAGTATCTAGGATTTGACGAAGGATTTTGGATTGCAAGGATTGGATGCGGGAGGAATTCGATGGTTTAGTGGAGCCCTATAGCTTTATGCCATAAGTCCAGATAGGTCTAATAATGGTTGAGTAGATGAGTTTTTTGAAGTAAAGAGGGAGGGAATTTTGATCGTTTGGACAACTTGTAGAGGCAGACAAACTTTCAAAACCAGAATGAAATTGATAATTCTTTCCGTGAGTTCATTGCAGCCGAGTATCCAGATTTTTTTTTTTTTTTCTGCAGTGATAAGAAAGCTTTTTGAATGCTGTCAAAAATGCATTGATTGTGACAGAAATTTAATGTATTTATAGTGAAGATATGACATAATTTCGATAAATATTATAAACCTGCTTTAATTTCACATCAACCCAATATAAGAAGAAAATACTTTATTTAAATTTTTTAAAATATCTTATAGTGTTTTTAATTATATAGTTATTCCATGTTGAAAAAAAAAAAAATTTTTATTCATTTTCTTACTGAGTGTGTTTTTTGCTCGGTTTCTTTCAGGCTTAGAAAATAATAAAAAGTATTTGCGCTGTATCAGTAATATAGGAATAGTGAGTGTGATGAGTTGTGTATATGGAATGATGAACAGGTGGAGAGAGAAGAAGAGGTTATCGAGGTAGTGTCTATCGTTGGAGTCAGAAAGGAGGTTGGTGTTGAAATTATTACCGCATATTATGAGATTATTGTACAAGGGGATTTAGTTATAAAAGACAGATTTAAAGGATGCATCAAAAGGTACAAGAGGAGGATGATACACCACAGTATAAATGAGAGGGTATGCGTAGTAGGAAATTTCAATTAAAAGGAATTCAATATGAGGATATTCAGAAGGAGGTGACACTTCCAAGACATGAGATTTTGGGTTATTGTGGACTTAATAAATAAAAATAAATAAGAAAGTCCTACACCTCCACCAATCTGGTCATGAGGGAATAATCGGGAAGAGAAACAGAGTAAGAAAGGATGTAAGGTTTTAACCAGGTTTCGGATATTAAAATTGTATGTAATAATAATAAATTCTTTATTTATTCTGGGACAAGTCCCTTCAGAATAATATTACAAAATACATTAAAAGAACTTTAGTGTCTTAGAGTAAAAACAAAAAATAAATAAATAAAAAGCAACAGAAATAACAAAGAAAATGAATAATAGTTATAAAATCATAGGTAGCTTCTTATAATAATTTAGAAAAACAAAAGAACCAAATCAGAAAAGAATAAAAAAATTGAAATATGTTCATATATACAGTGAAAAATAAATTATGCTTATGAACATGCATAAAATAAAATTCATAAATATGTATCATCATAAGATCATTATAAGATGTGATAAATACTCGTTTCTCTCTGCCGATTTTTATTGAAATTTGCAAATCACTTGAGGTTATTTGGATAGACATGAGATGTTTGAACAAACGGAATTTGAAGGTCGGAAGAGTATTGGAATGACGGATATAAGAAGGAATATAATTCCATATGGACGAGGATCTGTCGAAAGCTGCGGTTCGATGAGGCGTCATATGCAGGTCTGAAGACCGTGAACGAGTGTTGCGAGAGTGTTGTGGATGGAGGATTTAAATGAAAATATATTAGAGATGTACGATGGTCGCTGAGATCGGAGAACTTGAAAGAGAAAGGATGCCAGGAAATACTAAAAATGGTAGGAAGGGTAAAGCCACTTTAACTTCTCGTAGAATCTGGTTACAGTGGTATACCTAGATATCCCAAAGATGAAACGTATCAGGCAGTTAATAATCGTTTTAGTTTAGTTTCAAGATCCTCAGAGACGCCCTCATGCACCGCGCAGCAGTAGTCATAGTGGGGGAATATTAGTGAACAAACCAAAAGCCTGCGGGTTTCTAATGGAAGAAAGTGACGATGGTAATTTAGGAGTTTTAAGATGGAAATTGTGTGTCGAGAAATTTCGGAAACGTGGTTTTTCCAGGAAAGAGATTGGTTGAGGGTCAATCCAAGATTTTTGATGGTTTGGTGGAATTTTATAGGTTTATTATTTAAAACAATGGGATTAAGGCAAGGGTTTTGAGGAATGGATTGGAACCTATTACAATCGCCTTAGTTTTTTCTGCATTTGACTTTAATATGTTGTCAGCTGCTCAGCAACTAATTCGGTTTAAATCATCCTGGAGATTTTCCGTTGCTAGTAATAGGTCTGACGAGGAAAGGAGAGGTAAATTTGGAGGTCATCCACATACATATGGTATTGGATGTGATGGATATAGAAGGGAAGGTCGTTTATGTAGATAGCAAAGAGGGTAGGAGATAGTGATCTCTGAGGAAGGAGGTTGGCCTGGGACTACCACATACTGAGAGCGATCGGAGAGGAAAGACTTGAACCAGTGCACAGCACTGTTGAATAAGGAAAGATTTTATAGTTTGGTGAAAAGAATTTATGGTCAACTGTATCAAACGCCTTATGGTCAACTGTATCAAATGCCTTGGAAAAATCTAGCAGGACAAGGATAGTAAGTTTTTGATGTTCAACAGCAAATTATAGGTCATGATTTATTTTTAGGAGAGCAGATTGTATTGAATAACCGGGTCGGAAGCCGGATTGAAGAGGTTTGATAAGAGAACGTTGTTCTAGGAAATTTGATAATTGATTTTGTACCAGACGTTGTAGTGGTTTGGAAAGATTAGAGAGAAGAGAAATAGATGGAAGTTAGACTGCTTTAGGAGTGAAGGATTTTATGGGTAGGTCGTATAATATAAAAATATAAACTGATTAATGAAAATAACATAATACAAACTACCTTTGCCGAGAAACAATTAAAAAAATATATATATCAAAGTAAACTTATAAAAAAAAAAAAAAAAAAAAAAAAATGAGATAAATAGTTCTGAAGAAGGTAAGTTGTTAAGATGGTTCACCGATCTTAGTTGGACTCCTGTGCAAACTAGATGATTTGTCTCTAACCTGACCGGTTTTTCTTCCATGGTCACATTTTTTACACATCCAGGTTATCTTTTGGGTTTTATTGCTTCTATTTCCTTATCATTCTGGTTGTAGCACTTTCCGTGATAAATTATGCGGCATTTGCTACAACCCAAATTGCTCCTATCGTCTCTTTTAATTACAATGTCGGTACACTGAACCATTTTGCTCTTGTGAGACAAAAAAACATATGTATATATAGATATAAATATATTGTTTACATTATACAATGCCTTCATTTTTGTCCTTGAACACATAATCTAAGTTGCATAGAAAATTGTTAAAATAATTCACAAACTTAATATCAACTGAAACTTTTAGTTCGTTATGAGAAGAAAGGTTAGAAAGGAGTAACAGGATTAATTTATTGTTGTAAGCATTAAATTTATTTCCTAGATCTACTGTTATATGCTGATGCTAATAAAAAAAACTATTAAATTAGGCTTTAATTCTAGAGGCTATAACATATACGAGACATAACTTTACAATAACATATATGACATTTGTTACTAATTTTATTCTCGACTTTTGATAAGAAACAAAAACTTGAAACAGAAAGAAAGCTAAAATAAAAAAAAAATGTAGCAATTATATTGTTATTATTCTATATGATATAATTATTCAGTGTGAAATTCACACATATAAAGTTCAGTCTAATAATGAAGAATACCTAAAATCTTGTACGGAATGGAAGTTTACAAAATCTTATACCAGTAAATATTGGCAAAAATACAACCATTTTAGATGCATTTGCAAACTCTTAATACAATTCTGTAATAAAAAATAAATATCTTCCTTTTGTTTATTGAATCAGTACTTGACATAAAAATAAATTATCCAGCAGAAGACATAAATTTGATGATGTTTGATATATTTACATTTGTGACACAAAAGTAATAACTTAAAGAGCGATCAGCTGTATTTATGTAAAATTCTTAATACAATACAATGGTAATCTGGTGATTGTTTCTGAGCCTCATAAACTTTTTTTAATTAGTACCAAACCAGTATTATAATTATTAATATATGGTAGAGTGATAGAAACAGGAAATTAAAAAACAAACAAAGGATTATAAAACTTCTTTATTTATATACAATAACACAACATACTTATATAATATTAGATCATGTAAAACAACACAGTATTAGTAATAGATCTCGAATTTCTGTTTTATTGAATCTATTAAATAAATGTAAGATTCATCATTAAGTGAATCACTATAAAAGATGAAATCAGTCCTTTGGAAATTCTGCTTAATTTTAATTTAAAATTTACTGCTAATTGTTTCTTATGGACAGTCAGAGTAATATATTTTCCAGTTTCTATTTTATAAATGCTTATATCAATACATAGATAGTATAAAATGAAGTAAATTCATAGTAATTTTATAATCATAAACAACATAAGCACTTTGATATAAAAAAAGGTGATGGATTTAGGCCAAATTGGTGAAATAAGTTATTAATGTAAATTTTGTTCGCCATTCAAAAAACAAACTATTCTTTCTCTGTCCCATTGAAATACTATTTCATCTTCATACTTCTGGTTTATCAATCTTTGAAACTTACACTATAGTTGATGTTCAATTCTTTGTTATTTTGTATCTTATATTTTGGCAAATGTTCATCTGCTCTTGTGCCCAGAATAGACAAAAGTGTATTTAATGGTATTTAATTTTATAACTTCATTTTTCTCTCCCTTTAGCAGAAATTAAAAAAAAAAAACAAAGCTTAGATAATCATTAATTATGTTTATCTCTGAAAGGCTAAGTATGAAAGAGTGGAGTATGGCAATTTTGACTATTGATAAGTTACTTTTTAAAATGAAAATTAACCCTAAAGTATTAATATAGATATATTCAGAAAATGGACAAAGTAAATATCCTGTCTATTGTTACTTGGATAGATGTGTTACTTGGGAGTCTTTTCTGTTGAAAAATCAATAAATAAATGAAAGCTAGTCACCTTAATTAGGAGAAACAAGAAAATTAACAGGAAAAAAAAAAAAAGGACTGGATTTATCAAAATGCATCATGTAAATAAGGACTGTTTATTTGGAATTTTAAAAAAATATATAATAAATGTTTTAGCCAAAAGCATAATGGCAATAATTAATGCAATTGACATTACTTATTCAATTCACATACACATTAATAATACATAGTTAATTGTTAATTATAATAGGGTGTTGTATAAGTCTCTTCCTTCTTTCTTTTTGCAAAATTAATGGGCAATATTTGTTGATTAGCTTTACTATAAATAAAGCCATCGGCTCAATAAACTTCTTATATCTATTAGGAAGCCTCATTATGCCCCCTTTCTCTTTGAGACTAACTTTCAAACTATTCTATGAGGAAAAACTTATGGGACACACTAATATTCAAACCTACTTTCAATAATGAAGAGTTAAATATAATAATAATTACTAGCTAATTTTACTTCTGATTTGGCCACAAGAACAAATAACTGTAAAATATCTCCAAATAAATTGCACTTCATTTCATAGTTAAAGTAATGATTATTGGAATATATTTTATGTTTACATTTAATAGGGCATGGTATACAAATTATGCTCTTATTTATGCCAACAATATAATCTAAAATATAAAAATAAAACAAAAAGTTAGAGGTGAGTGTGTACATCTTTGAAAGTCTTTAAATTAACCAAAAAATCCAATTTTAATTTTTCTTCTATACATTTTATAAATAATTCAAAAAGTGCATATTTTCTATTAATTATTATGCACAATCAGTTATAAACATTTACTATATTCCAACTATAACCTTACCTGTGAAATGTTTTACTAAATAATTTATCATCCATTTTACAAATCGCAACCGCACAAGATTTTTCAGACATATTTTTAGTTTAACACTGTTATAAAACACTATAAAACAATTAAATAACTCAGGAAACAAATCCTAAACACCTCAACAGCACACTGACCTACTACTCAGCCCTAGCGTAACCATAAACAATAAGTAAGAGCCAAGGACCAGTGAGGTGTTTCAGGATTCCCTGCCATTGCCCCATTAAGCTATAGCCCACCTTGAGGGTAGGTAGGTAGGTAGTTGAAGTAATCGACACACCAGCTACACTCACCACTGGAACCGTAAATTTCCTAGGTAGCGGAGTTTAAACTGCGGTAAAGAAATCATAATTTGATCGGGTACTGGTGCAACTGGCCCTTAGTAGACTATATGAGTGTTTCTCGTGCCAGAGGAAGAGGGCGGGGATTAAAGCTGAGTTAAAAGCCCCTCTCCTATCTTCCCTCCCTCAGGTTTTCTTTAAGATATTCTCTGTCCAATTCTTTCTGCTTATTCTCCAAAAGCTACAGATAGTTTGCTGCTATATGTTTAAAATATTAAAAAAATTAAAATGAAGTGAAATAAATATATAATATATTTTTTTATATATTTCCTGTTAATTAAAACTGTCTTTAAGACCTCTCTTCTCCCAAAAATTTATTTTTCTACTATGATGTGCTATCCTAATGATTTCTTCCTAGTTCTATCAAGTATTGCCGAAAAAAGGGTTATTTTATTTTATTTTTTCATGTTGTTAAGTATATGATAATTAAGGTAACATTTTGATTAACTTGTGCTTATATTACTATGAACTAAAAACATTACTAAGTTTTCAATTCTTTTGTTTTACACTAAGAATGTAATATTTTAAGCAATGTACATGAAAACTGGTTTTATTCAATTTTAGACGGTTTAATATTCTCTGACCATTTTGTATTATAATTTTTATTTTCAAAACCTGTGAGAAACTCAACTACAAATAGAGTTTCAAAATGGATAATTTTTTTATCGATAGAGAACACCCTTGTTTGAGCCCTTTAGTGATTGGGAAGTGGTTTGTTAGCCTATTTCTCATTTTTATTCTCACTCTAGCAACATTATACAACCTTTTGATGGCATTAATTAAATAATTTCTTATTCCTATGTTTTAAGGATTCCCATAGTCTGCACAATGGATCCATATCATAGGCTTTCTGCAAATCTATGAAAACCATGTGTAACTCTGTTACAAGCATTTTTCTTTCCAATTGTGTCAAATCAATTGTGTTAGCACAAATATGTGATCAATGCATGATCCATTCGCACGAAAGCCAGCTTGTTCTTTTTATTCTAAGCCTTTATTCTATTTTCTTTTATTTATTTACAATACTTACCTTTATGCTGAATATTTCAATGCAGTCGCAAGGCTAGCCTTAATACGTTTATAGATGATTTAGAGTCATTTATTGCCTCATATTGATCTTAAAAGGTCTAAACAGACATTTGAATTATTAAATTGTTATACTCACCATTAAATACTCACCAGGTTGGTTATATTGAACTTTTACATAACCTTTTGTCCTTGCTATGTTCAAATTAAATGTAAATAAAGCATTTTATAGTACTTAGGAGTATATAAACTTACAACATAAAAAAACTAATAAAACAAAATCTAGTGCGGGCAACGCTCAAATTTCACTTACCATGACTGTTAAAATGGGGAGCCGGTGGGTGAGTGGCTGGTGCGCTAGTCTCCCATGCCAGAAATGTCAGTTCAAGTCCCAGTCCTAGCGGGACTTTTATAAGAATATAATTAAATGGAGATTCACTCACAGCCTCTCCCTGGGTAGTGAGACTCGTCAGCCTACTGGTGGCAACTCTCAAAAATAGGCGTAAGGAGTGATGACCCCACCCTAAACATTTCATCGAGAAACGTGAGTATATTCTCCCAAGAGTCTATACCACGCGGCCAAGGGCCTTCAGAGTTTATCGCGAACAGACATTGTGACACGAGATTTTTATATATATAAATTAGAAAAATATTTTAACTTGATTTTAATAAAATGTGTATTCATTTTCATTGGAAACATATGATTAAGATTGAATCATATAACTATATTAAATGTTTAAACAGTAATAAGTTTATTCCCTATTCGTCACTTTATATTGCCTTTTAAAACTTATTGTTTCAGATAATATTTTTTCTAAAATCTTTCTCTTTCCAACGGTATATCATACGTCTATGTTACTGTTCTTATTATAAAAAATCAAAAATTACATTAAAAAATAATTTTGCTCTTTTATCTTTTCGTTGGTCATCAAATTCGTCCAACTTGTATATTTAGCTGTCCTTCATCAATGTCATAAAGATGATATGGCTAATCTTTTAGAATGTACAAAATTAAAGGTAGTTTAGAGGTAGAAAATTTAAAATATCGGCATTTAAGCCCTGTCAGACTATTTAAATCAGAATAAAACCTACATCATATTAAAGTCCATTAAATTTTACATCCATATAGCCAGTTAAATCAAAATCGTTAGAGCTGTTTTAGAGAAAATTGTAAAAAGGTGCAAAATGCATGGTATAAAGTGGCCCTTCTTGTTAGCTGATTTTGATGAAAAAGGCTCAGTAACATCTCGGGCTTATAGCTGTCTTAAATATGAAATTTCAGTTTCATAGGGCTTTTTGTTTTTGCGCAGGATTTACCACATACACACAGACCTTTTTGCGGGACTTAGTCATTTGGACTCATGGGACCCTAAAACATGTATTTCCGTTGAAAACTGTAATTTTAAAAATTTTCATGAACGCTATACTTTCCCTTACTATATTTTCATATACAAGTTAGAGAAAGTAATAAAATTTATGAAAAAATGTATCTACCTCAGTATGTCAATACTATGGTTGGTTTGACTTGAAACAAACAATTAATTTTATATTTAGTAATTTACTCAAATTATTAGATTACTGAAGTACTGAGACTTAACTGCCTGTAATCCACCTGGTGATTATTAAGTATGAAAAGTAAACAGTTTTCCTCCTGAGTACTTTCTATTTTCTCCATGTGCTTTGAGTATTTGAATATGTTATTTTATAAGGTACCATAGTAGAGTTCATTACCTACAAATATTGCCTATTTTTATCGATTGGATTTTGTCCATTCTGAGGTTCATTAATAATTTATTTAGGCCACACTTTTTTTATTATGGATTTTAAAATTATTAATTTTTTAAGTCCTTACATTTATTAATAATTTATTTAACTGTTGATGTTTGAGCCCATCTTTTAAAATCTTTAGTATTATGTCATCCTTTGGCTTAAAAAATGGCCTCAACATCAAATAAATCTGAAGAGTTTAAATAGATAATCACTAATAAGGTTAAAAAAATTTGGTCTTAATTAATGCACCTCAAAATAGACAAAATCCTAAATATGTGATATTTGCAAGTAATGAATGAACTCTAATCTGGTAGCCTAATGAAGTAAACTCCTTAAATACTCTAAAATTAAATAAGTCTGAGTACAGTGGAAAAGTAGAAAGTACTCAGGAGAAAAACTGTGTACTTACTATATTCACCAGCTGTATTACAGGTTTTAATATCGTTGAACTTCAGCGTTCGATGATTTGAGAAAATGCTTCATACTGAGTATTTTCTTACTTTATTTTGAGAAATATGGAATGGACTAAAAAAGTGTTTGTTTATAATAATTATTTAATCTAAATAATCACCTCGTGATTTTACTTGTATAACTTTGTTAATTAAATTAACATATAGTCATTAAAATATAGTTATCTGGCTCATCCATTTTATTCTGAGGCTACTAAGTTAGATGTGTGTTGTATCTTTTCATAAATCTGTTAAAGATTATTTGTTTAGTTGGGGGTGGATTGTGCTTTCATTTATGCAAAATAGTTGTGTTTGTATATATGAGGGTGTATGTGTGTTTTTTTATATATATATTATATATAATATATATATAAAACACACATACACTCTCACTTACTTACATTCAAGTACATATTTTAAATTACCGTTATAAGTGTGCTTCAGACTCACAAATTTATTGTAATTATATATTAAAATAAAAATTGAGGGGAAATAATAGTGTGGGGTAACACACCTGGTGTTGTGTCCACAGAGAGGTGGGTGGTGTCTCGGCCGCTGGTGCAGAGCCTCAAGTCAGGGAGCGGGCGAGGGTCAGTCTCTAGGAACATAGCATGCCCTACTTGCCATAAGACATACTCCTCACAGCACACCCTAAGGCGCCACATGAGGCTCGAATGCGGCAAGGAGCCGCAATTCCACTGCCCTTACTGCCCACGTAAGACAAAGCAGCGTTACAATCTCATGCTTCACATTGCCAGAGCCCATAAGCCTGAGCATCACCTGCAGTCACCTTGGACCTAGTGAATCTTATAATCTATAACAAACACTGCTCTTCACCTTCAAAAAACTAAACCTATCAACCAAAGAAAGAGAATATTTTTGACCAAATTAAAATCTTTATCATATTAAACTATAATGTGGCATTTTTCTCTTATAAGCTATTCTTATTTAGCTATTCATCGAAAAAAGAAGAATTGGGTCATATATGAATTTCATTGTTTTGTATTTATTAACTTACTATTACTCTCGGTTAAAGTTCTTGGAAGCCACTTCTATTCGATAAATGTTTTTACTTTTATGGTAATTAACTCTTGTTCTTTTATTTTTTGACCTGTACTTTATTGAGTTTTGATTATTTGTTGTATGGATTAAATTGTTCTTGATATTTTAAAGTAATGATCTAACCAATTGTATTCTTCAGCTCATTTTTCCAATTGAAAAAGTATTTCAGTTCATTTATCTCCATGTTTGCATAAAGGCTTAGTTTTTCATGTCTTAATTTTTATTCTTATTATTTGTTATTTAGTTTTGCTTATCATTTCTTTTTAATATGCATTCCATTCTATTACTTTTCTATTAAAATTGCTTGGAATAGTCAATTTTGGTCCATTTTATGTATGAAAATATCTGTATCATTTTATCTCAATTCCTCTGGATTACTATGTTTTGATTCAGATAGGCTTTTGATTTAATCATTGATATCTTAAGTCCTTAGTTACATATTTTTGTAGCTTCAATAAATGAGTTGTCAATTCAAAATACCAATAGCTGTTTCTAAGTTTTATTACATTTAAAAATCAACTGTTTTGATTTTGACTTTAATTTCTTGTTGTAATCTTCCTCACCTTTTTGTTTTTGATCTCTATGTAATAGGTATCTTTTATTAACTAGAGGTTGGCTTATTTTTGTTATGAGATTACAATTTCCTTGAAAATGCCAAAAAAAATTCAAGTAATTTTTTATTTAGTCCCTTCATGTCCTACGAATTATTATTACTCTGTTTAGAGTAATAGCTTTTTATTATAGTAATCTATATGAATTTTTTTATTATAAAAATGTATAATTTTTTACTTAGTACCCAATTTGAACATTATTTCAAGTTTTTGCCATATATTTTAAAAAGGAACATGATTGTATTTATCTTTTTCTATCATATAATCATTTTTTTAATACAATATATACTTTTGTCTTCCATTATGTATATTTCATATGAACTATTTTTCTATGTAGATATAATATTTTATCAAATCAAAACTTCACTAGCATAACATAAATTATATTTTGAAAAAGACTGCCAGTATTAACCATATCAGATCAAAATAACATTTCAGATGGTGGGGTTCCTTTCTAACAGTTATTTAAATTGTAATATATTTTTTGTTTATACAAAAGAACATCTACATATGTATTTTAATAACACTATAATTTCTTTACACACATACACTCATACATATTTAAATAATGGAATAATTCAAAAATATTTGTGGTATTAATATATAAATACCTACATTGAAATTGTTGTTTATTTAAATTCTTGTGTTTTTAAGTTGTCCTATTTTTGAGCTCTAAGGAAGACTTTCTAGGAAACAAATTCTCAGTTATAAAATGAGGAAGGTCCCCCCTTAAGCAATACTGTTATTATATGCAACCAAGGTTTTCTAAATAACATATTATAATTGAAAACAGAACATGGGGTGGTTTTAAGATGGATTTTAAAATAGCAGTTAAAGATCAAGCCCATTCATAATTTTATTTTATATATTATATATTTTTGTAGTGATTTTGAATAAAGATTTTAAATAAGACTTTAAATTTGCATCTCCAATACGAAAAAGGTTTATTGTTGGTTTAGAGCAGTGTTCAAATCATGGATTTTTCACAATATGATTTTTTTTTTTTTTTTCATATTATGTTATTTGGTAGTTTTTCAGGTTGTTTTTTATTTATTATTAATGTTTATTTTCATAAATATGAATATGTTTTTTGTTTTATTGCAAAGATTTCAAAATTATATCTCTATTTCATTTTGGTGTTAGTATTTTTTGAATATACTATAAATTTTTAAAAATTTTCAGATTCTAAAATTCATTAATTTTTATCAACATAAAAATTGTTTGAACCGTCCTGAAGTGCCTTTTTTCTACTTTTGAAATACTGCCTATTGAATTTCAAAATATCCTTGTTACCTCTAAGGTTGATCAGGTTCATTATTACTATTAATTTTATCTGATTATTTTTACTGTTTAAATGGTAATTATAGTGTGAGTTGTTCACATTTTAGAAAATTTATTATGTATCATAGACATCAGTACTTTGTTTTAAGTTATTTTGTTGATAGTCACAGTGCCACACAACTGCTTTAACATTTAATTGTTAATAATAAATTCTTAAAAAGTTCCTAAAAATACAGTCATCATATTAACAGATTTTTTTACCAAGATAATTGTATACGCAATAAACTGATTTATTGTTTTATAGTATAAGATATCAATTTAATTGCTCAATTATACAAAGCAAAGTTAGAGTTGTAAATATTTAATGCTATTTAAAATGTTTAATCTCAATGTAGGTTATTCATGTATGAATTAGATAATGAAATTATGTTTTATGAACAACTTTGAACAACGACTGGATTTATTTAGCATTATATTAAGCATTTTGAAATTAAATGACATTGAAAAGGGTTTTGACCTGATGTCATAATTCTTGCCGTTGTTATAAGTTATGAATGTAGCTGTACTGTTAGTTGTTAGTTTTATTTGATGTTTGACTTCTATAAATTTCATAGTTATAAATATATACAATGAATGTTACATTCTGTTGAAAATCATCAAGGCACTTCAATTTTAAATACCTTTTTTGGAAAGGTTGTGTCTGTATGCTAATTTGTTATCACTATTTTTTTTTTATTTAATGAATTTTTCATAAAGAAATTAGATCTTAGTTACCTATGTTCAAGTTACAATTTTTTGGTTGAGGGGATCCTGATATCAAGAAATATTTAACCTTCTTTTTAAATAAATGTTTACTGGCACAAGGTTTTAAATATTGGATCTGGCTAGTTTTACTCTCTACTAGGGCTGGTTTGCATACTTGTTTTGAGACTTTGTGTATGTTTGAATTGTAGATAGATTTTATTAACAGATATTTATAGTGGTGTGTTATGAGGATAGTTTATCAAGAATTTTCATACTTTTATAATTGATTGTGGATCTGCTGATAGCAGATATGATGACTTCCTTTAGTAACCATATCAAAGATTATAATTTGTGACCATATTGTAAAGAAGACTACCTCATTGTTATGTCATACCATTTATATATATATTATTTTTTTTATTTTATTTTTTTTCAGCAGTCAGTAGCTTATTCTATTTCTCTTGGAACAAATTTCTTATATTATAATTTTAGCTAGAGGCATAGTTGGCTCGATAATTTATTAAGATATACATTAAAAAAATTACATGTGAAGTTTTTTCACTGATTAATTTCTATTTGGTTTATTTTATTTTTGAAAAAAAAAAAAAAAACAACAAAAAAACTTAGTTTTAATAATACTTTTGTCCTTTGTTACATTATTTCATTTATATTTGTCATGGCCTAGAAATTTTTAATATTTGTTTTATTTATCTTATATAACGCTATGTATATTTATATATTTTGAAAGAAATTAGTTAAGTTCATGTTATTCCATTTAAATTTTTTAAAAATCTGAATGTATACGTTTTCTTGTTGGGTTGTCATTGGGATAGAATAGAATTTAATTTTGTTAGTCTTAGCTGTTTTTTGTTCCTTGAGGAAGCTTTAGAACCGAAGGTTACTTACTGCCAATACTCTGAATAGAATTAATGCTTATTTCAAAATGAAATAAAAAATATAACCCTCAAGTACAAATATTGCCAAATCTATGTACACATTATTTCTAATATTTATATTACAAAATATTTTATATAGTGTTATTTATATGAAATATTGTTAGCCTTTATATATATATTATTATAATTTTTTTTAGTATATACATAGGTCTAGTTTGTTATAATAGGGTTATTTCTATCAACTATGGTTTTTATTTTAAAAATTTATATTTATATATTTTTTTTTTCTTCTTTTTTTTACCAAAATGGGTTTTAGTACCTTGTTGTTTTACGTGAATACAAATTAAAACAGATGTATTTTTAGTGGTGTTTTAAATGATAAATTATTTTGTAAGAAATTTTATATGCATATATATTTATTACATTTATAAGAATATACCCTACCAGTTCAATCATGATAAATGTATGCTACAAGCCTGTCCTGAGTTGAACTGCGAGTGCAATTAATATTGTTTTTAATTATCTTCACACATTTATGTTTTGTTTTTTTAAAATTTCTTTATCATTTTTGTTCCATTGAATCTATGAATATAAATACAGATTAATGTATCCAAATAGATATAATTGACAAATATTTATAAATTGAAGATAAAATTATTTTTTCTACCTTGTAGGTGGTTGTAAATTATACCCCATAACTTATGTTGAGTAGTATGTTATACCTGAGCAGGACCCTATGTCAAGTATGTTAAATGTGCTATTTGTCTTTCTGCATTAACTGATAATTTGTTGTATGCACAAGTTAACCACATAACTCACTAGTCTTTTATTAATAGTAACTTAAAATATATAAATAAACAGCTCAGCTCATGGCTTAAGAAATAGAAAGAGTAAAAGATTACATTAGTGTGGGATATTTAAGTCATAATGAGGTCTGACTAATTAAAATTGATCATTTTGGCATGGGAGAGAGTTCATTGTGTAATATCTGTTAAAGACTAACAACTATTAAGCTTTCACAGTCTGAGAGGTTATCAGGGACCAAATTTTAGATGCCATATATGTATTTTTTTTTTTTTTCAGTTGCATATCTTTTGTTTAAGATGCAAAGATTACATTTTATCTCATTGTTCTAATATTTATTTATTTATTTTTTAAACTCTCCCATTGATGCCTTTTGTATTTGTATAGTTAATGTTTTAAGTCTTCTAATTAATGAACCAAATATCAGGGATAAAGGTGCCTTCATCCTTTATTATAGACTATTAGAAGGCCTATTTTTATATTAAAATGGAATATTAAATTAATAAATAGCACAAACTCACCAAAGCCTGTGTTAAGTTCCTAAGTACACAGAAACGTAATTACTTTTGTTTTATTTTATTTTTTTCTTGTTTGTAATATTTTAAGTACATTTCTCAACAATTAATACTCCAATGCTCAGTCCATAATTCATTAATGGCCTTTATGTTATGTTTGTTAATTGACAAACTTGCATGTGTGTTATGTATATACCATATATAATTATACATATACACACATACATATTAGTTATGTATACTTATATAATACACATTATATATAAAAATATGTTAGAAATATATTGTTGGTAATAATCTTTTTGATTTATTGATAAACCTCTCACTTATCCATTTTGATTCCCTTGCTTAATTTATTTTCTTTTTTTAATTAAACACAATTTTCAATCATTAAAAAATATGTTAATAAAGAATTAATTGTTCCAAATTGAGTTTTTAAATGTTCTTTCAAACCAGAACCATTAACAAAATATTGACTCAATTCATTAAAAAAAAAAACAAAAAAAAAAACATCATTCATGCATATTTATAGCATTTTAGAAATTAATTTTATTAGTTGGGGAAAATAATCATCTGTCAATTATATATTTTGAGAGAAAATTACTGTATTAAATAAATTTAGGTCAGTAAAAGTAAGTTGACTGAATGTAATCAAGAATATAGTTCGTGTTAGTGGCCAAGAAAAAAAAAACATACAGTAAGTGTAATATTTTTTCTATTTTTTAAATTAAAATAAATACTTCTAGAAGTTCTACAAAATATATAATTGGTTATTTGATAAAAATTGATGTATCAGAAAAATATACCACAAATGTTGGTCTAACAGATGGTTTTATCTCATAGGTAGAAAACTATAATATTCTAATTCATATTTTACTTTTTTTAAATAATAAATAAAGTTTTTGATAAAAACTAAAGTTTTTACCAGCTTTGATTTTAATTTCCTCATACTTATTTCAGACAAAAAATCAGCTCTTTCAAAGAATAGGTTTGATTAATTTTTTTTAGAATTTCCTGTGTAGTTAGATTGTAGAACTTTGTTTATTTATGTTAAATTTATATAAATGTACATTGATCAAAGCTTCTTCAATTAAATGTTGACCCAGCTAGTTCTAAGTGTATGATATTTAAATTGATTGATGTAATATATTATATTTTAATTTTAATCAACTGATCCTCCATATCCTTTATAAATATAACTGTATAATATCTTATATACATTAGTAACATAAAAGTATTTTCTATGGAAATACTTTTTCTTTTTTTTCAAATACATAGAAGCCTTTCTCATCTGCATTTTGACTTAAAATTTTATTATAATATTTAATCATGTGTTAAATTTTTCCCATGCAATCATGAGCTGTTGAAAGCCAAAGTGATTTATAATAGTTTTAGCAATTTTGATTTGGGCCTAATCTATAAGGATAAAACTTCTGAAAGAATAAGTGGAGACCTCAATAGATAATCTTTTTTTTTTTCTTTTTTTTTTGGAAATTTCCTAACTTTTAATTTAACTTGAAAATTGATGGTGGGGGCAAATCATTTTAAAATGTTAAAATCAAGCAATGATATGCTGTAAACAATGTTTCTTCACAGTTACCTTATATCAATATTTATTTGGTTCCCCACTCAATGTTAGGACCTAAGAATTCCAGACAAGTTCTGTTAAGACCATATGTTTCTGATAATGAATGGACTTTGCCACTTTTACTCTCAATGGCTCATATATGTTCTTATTTATTGATTCAAAAGTGAAATCCATCTTTTATTGTGAAGGATATTTCTTGAATGGTTTTTGTTTTTAAGTGTGGTGGATTACAAATGTTATGAATTCCATTTTAATTTTTTTTTTTTTTTTTTCCTCTAAACGCTTTGACAGGGATACACAAATGCTCTGAATGCTGGAGGAAATTCTCTAGGGTTGACAATCTGAAACGTCATCAAAAAATGAATTGTGGAAAGGAACCCTTACTTCAGTGTCCCTACTGTGGACATCGTTCACGGCGCACAGACAACATGAGATGTCATGTACTCAGAAAGCATGAAGCAAATGCAGAAAATCTAAAATTTGAAAAACACTCTTAATCAAGTGTCCTCTCTTAAATCCTTAGTAAATTTTAGTGCCTTTTTAAAACAGAAGACTGATCTATTGCCTGAAAGTATGAAATGTTAAGTTGTTGATGGCTTGATTGATAAATTCTAAAGATATAATAAATGTTACTGTGGATTTGTAAGTTTCTTCAATTAATGATTAGCTTGTTGTGGAGAACACTGACGAGGCAAACAACTTCTCTTTCTTTTTTTTCCTACCTGGAGTGCCTACTAATTATCTTAAGCATCAACTATAATTCGCATACTAGCTTACACAAATTTTTATAATAGTTTTATTGAGTTGGCAAGCGAAGGAATGATATTTATTGTTGATCCTATAGAGTATTATATTTTCCTAAGAAAGAAAAATCACTAACTTAAAAATATATATATTTTCATCATTATATTGTTTGTCATGTGTGCTTTAGATAATTTATTTTATACTTAATGGATTTTTTTTTATCAAAACCAAAAAAAAAAAGTTTTATTCTAAAATTTAAGCAATAATCTTTCCGCTTAAATATTATTAATAAAAATGAATTAACTTGCTATTGTTTTTCGAATTGCTAACTTATTTATTGTTTTTCGGTGTTCATGGTCAACCTGAAAATTTCTTCCATATTCTTTATTTGCATAGGTTACCCAGGAATTCTAATTGTTTTCATGAGGAAGATGGTTGGGGGTGCGGTCATAAATTAGAAACACACATTTAAAATAAGTGCTATTTTAATTATGTGCCGACGTTTCGGCCTACAATGTGGGCCTTTATCAGGGCCAAAAGAAACAAGGTAACAACCAATGTAATTATAGACTTAATAATGCGTTAGGTATATAATAATAATATGACAGTAATAAAATATGGGAACATAAATAAAATTAAATGTAAAATGATAATAAGATGACAGTTATAAGTATGGAGATAAGGTGACAGTTATAAAGTATGGAAATAAACAAAATTAAGATGATAGTTATAAAGTATGGAAGTAAACATAATTGAGATGATAATATTGTAATGAGAATATATAAAGAGAGACTAAGCAAATGAAAAAATGACAAAGGAAAAATATGCGAACAATTAAAATTTTAAATTTTAACGGTTATATATTAAAAACATAGTTAAGAGTATAGGTAATGTATAAAAAGAACATAGTCATTAAAAAAGAGAAACAGTATGAATAAAAAATAATTTTAAATTTTAAAATAATGTAATATTAAACTAAGAATTATATGTCAGGATATGTAACGGAGAAAGATATGAGTATGGGAAGAGGGAGAAAGAAATGGGCGATGAAAAAAGATCCTAATCAATAAGAAAAAAGATACATACTTGACTCTGAGACGCTGTCTAAAGGAGTGATGTTTTTCAGTTTAAATAACACTCATTGCGTGGAACGGAAAATATGAGAACTAGAATGTCCGTTAGAGCTTTTAGCCCTGATGAAGGCCCACATTGTTGGCCGAAACGTCGGCACATAATTGAAATAGCACTTATTTTAAATGTGTGTTTCTAATTTATGACCGCACCCCCAACCATCTTCCTCATCTAATTTCTCAACGGTCAACAAAACTCCATCATTATAATTGTTTTCATAGTTTTATTTACTTTTAAAATATCGAATATTGAAATATAAGTAAATATTCATTTTCGCATGATAGATAATCATGTTTTTTTCTTTTTCTCTAATGTGAAGAGAATTTGATTGAATATTTTAATTTTTTTGCTTCTTCGTACACACACTATGTTTAAAACTTAATAATAAATTAGTAATTGAAAAATGATTATGTAATAGAATAAGTTGAGAATTTTGTCTTTTCCAACTAAGTAGAAATATTATATTGATTTCATAGCCATAGTCCTTCCTCCTTTGTTTTTACCCTTATTAATTCATAATATTGATTTGAACATCTAACACTCTATGCCAACTATTAGTTTATAAGAAGTGATAAAATATACAGAAATAATTGGAATTAGTTGTATCTTTCATTTTAATTAGATATTTTTTTCAGTGATTGATTGTTACAAATAAAAAAAAGAAAGTTATTTGTCTTATTGATGTAGTGGAGAGGATGTTTGAATAAAGCATGAATTTAACAACTTCTAAAGATATTATGTATCATTCATTAAAACTTTTCACCCATCATTGTAAGTCCATAGTTCCTAATCAAGTCATGTTCGTCAATGTCTGTCTTTTTATAGTTTTACTACTTATGTTATAGTTTTTTATATTAGGAAGAACTATAAACCTAGGTCATCTCATTATTTTTTTATTATTCAGATGTAGATCATTTTTACTAGAAAATATAGAGTAATTGGCAAGGTAAATTCAGTGTTAGAATAGCAAAGATTGTCTCAAAAGTTTTGGTATCTACTTATCATATTCTACTTGAACATATAAAATGCTTTTCAATTCTCAAAAAACGAAAATGATTAATAATGAATGAAGAAAATATAGTTGAAATATACTTCAGAAAATCTCTATTCTGAACTCTAGATTCATTAAAAGTAATATTTATGTATATTCTATAGTTATTAAGGTTTATCGTTTTCAACTTAAATGAGGTTTATTTAAGAAATTATTCCTTCCTTAATTTATCTGTTTTGTAATATAATAGATTTTAAGATTAGTTTTTAATGTTTTATTTTGTTTTTTAAAGTTTCTTATTTTTACTAATATTACAACTAAAACTTGTGAGGATAGATAAATTGTGATATTCTGTTTTATCCTTAATGATAAAACTTTTTTTTTTTTTTTTTTTTTTTTTTTTTTTTTTTTTTTTTTTTTTTTTTGTAGCAAATGAATTTTTTTTAATTTTGCGAATATATATTACAGTCTTCATACTATTTTTGTATTACTTATAACTACACAAATAACGGTGCATTCTGATTTATATCATAACTATATTACGTTGAATGCTAATATTAAAAATAAATTTTTTAATAAAAAATAAAATGTTTAGTTTGAATCAATTTATTTTTTGATAAATAAGATATTATTTTAAATAATATCTAATAAGATTATTATCTATAACTTTATGTTCTAATAATTAGCACTTTGCAGATTCTAAAGTTTGTGGTCTGGAGACACTTCACTACTGTCGTTGTGGCCGAGGTTATCGCTATTCTCACAATTTGGAGAGGCATAAACGCCATGAATGTGGAAAGGAAGCAGAGCACGTGTGTGTACATTGTCCTTATCGCTCTAAACATAAACACAACTTGCAACGCCACATAATACTTCGTCATCCAGCGATAGTAGATCTACCAGGCATATCATTCTTTTAGACCTGCAACATCTTGATATAAAATGATGTCTTGTATTTTTATTCAATTTTTCTATTACTAGTGCTTAATTGTATATATAAATAAGATTTTTTTTTTTTTTTTTTAAATAAAATTGATTTGGTTTAATCGGTGATGTGGTTTATTATTACATATTTATATATATATATATATATTTTTTTTTTTTTGTTAAAATAAAAATACTTTAATATTTATGAGTTTTTATTTTTATATTCCCGTGGTGCAAGGGTGCATGGCATGGCTTGGGTGACGGTCATGCAACTATGTGTAGTTAACTTATGAATGAGTGTTTTCCAGGGGAGGAGAAGAGGCGGTACCGACGAAGCTATGGTGTCTTTCCTTGTCCCAACTGTGGTAGGACATACCTTCGCAAGGACTCGCTTCAACGACATACCCTTTGGGAATGTGGCAAGGATCCACAGTTCCAGTGTCCTTTCTGCCCACAGAAATGCAAACGCAAGTCCCACCATATTAGGCATATGCAGCGTCAGCATAAAGACATGCTTGACCTTATGAATAACTATGTAAAGAAAGAGGTGACTGCTGAATAACATTCCATGTTACCTTAAAACAGTTATATAACTTAACTATATGTGATATATCAATTGCTTGAAAACCATGTATTGCTCATCGTGGAAATCAGTGCCTTCCATAAATTTAATCAAATGTACTTTAACCTCTAGTTATATTTAATCATTCATTGTTATTTCTTGTTTTATTTTAACATCACAAGAAGTATATTATTACTTTATTTGTTATGATAAAGTTTATTAATTTTTATTAAATGTGGTAACATAAATTATTAATTTATATTTGTTAATATAACAGTGAAATTATCTAATTCTGATTTATTATAATGTTTTGTTTTTTTGTATCAGAATTATTAATTGCATTGGCAAGTTGGTGATTAGTTTTGTAAAATAATTGTATATTTCTTCTTACCTTTTTTTTAACTCACTCCCACATTGCCATTTTTGTGTGTACTTAATTGTTAAGTTAATACTTCCATAATTTATGGAATTATGAAATTACTATATTGTTTGTTATAGAGCCAATTCTAGGGTTACCTGTGATTAAAAATGATTAGTTTTGACTGCTAATGTATTAATAAGTAATTAGTACTTTTTAATGCCCAAATCAAATTAATACATATATGTTTTTAACGGATAGATAGTAACATAGTTTTTTTATTAGTAATAAAAGTTACAAATATAATGAGGATTTTCTATATGTTTTTATTTAATAGTAGCATACTTTTCTTGTTATTTAAAAAAAATTATGTGGTCCTCAGTAAATTTTATTAAATAATTTGTGAAAATCATGAGCTGAGAATGAGAGTATCAATTTTATAATAATAATTTTTTTATCAGTTTTATTATTTTGCTTAAGGGTATTACAATTGTTAATTATGCAGAGAGTTTTATTTTGTTATCCACGCTAGCTAGCTGTCTGCATATTTTACAATGTGCATTCATTTAATATCTTCCAAATTGATTTTCATTTTATTAACTTTAGTTTTTTTCCCTTAATTTTCTTATTTGTTGATTTCAAATTATCTGTTTATATTTTACTTGTTTTGTGACATGTTTATTACTTATTTTTTAGTTTAGATATTACCTTATTTATACATTTAAATAAATTGTTTATTCATATGATGTGTTTTAATACCATCCCTATGTAGTGAGATTTTTTTATAACTTCTCTTCGGGTTAATCTACGCATAATGATTGATTCTTTATTGTATGATTCATGCAAGTAATTTTAATTGTTTTTCTATTGGACTTTTATATAAGAATGAATGTTCTATGACCATTTCTTCACAACATGCGTTATTTTAGCATTCATAATTCATAGAAAATGAAATTCTGATTATAATGATGAAATAAATCAGCTGGTATATGTATTCAAGCCCAGTTTTACCTTCTGAACTCTTATAAAATACTTAAAATTAAGTTTGAAAACTCTATAAAAATTATTAAAACTTTATCATTTGAATTGAAAGAACATGGAACTGTAATCATAAAAAATGTATTATTACTGTTGCTTTGCCATTCTAATACTCCATGTTATAGTTTATTATCAACTATTGATATATATATATTTCTATTTTTATTTTATTTTATTTTTTTTATTATTTGAATGAGATTGTTTTCTTGAAAATTTATATTTGATCAAAAATTAGTTATTGAATATTGTTCATTTAATTTATGTCATATCCTTTCATTGTAATTATGATAAGGAGGAAGTCTGTCACCTTGTGTATACATCTCTTGGCTCTGGTAATTACATCTATCTTTACTTTCGCATGTCATAACATTTTATTACTTTATATTTCTATATACTTTAAGCATGGATTGAGTATTTTTAGTATTTTATTTTTTACTCTTACTTTTCTTTCTCTGCATCTTTCTCTTTTTCTTTTATTCTCTTTCTAAGTAGTGTTGAAGTAAAGCTAGAAGAGGCATGTGTGGTTTACATCGATCGCAGGAGATAGGTGACTTAGTCTGGTTCTGGTTCCAGGTACTACCACAAAGTATGGAACACCTATGTCCCTCGTCACTTGGGACCTTTGGGCATCCATGCAACCTTCACTTCTGAAAGGATCGCTTAATGCTACAGGTAATTTAAACCTGGTTAAATATTATGTCATAATGTCATCTAATTTTGAATCAATAGAAAAAATATTTTTATTTATTATAATTAAAAGGTACAAATATATATCAAACTAAAATAATTAATGAATAAAAATTACAAACTTTATATTATGATAGATGACAATACTTTAGTTTTTCAGCCTGTTCTTAATGTATATGCCACCATTTGGATCCAAGACAACATATTTAATCTTGAAAATTTCTATTGGAATTCTAGGAATGTAATTAATTGAACCAATTTCTTTCATGTTACCAGCAAGACTATTACTAGATCTGGTCTTTATTTATAAATAGTATTGCAATTGTTTATAAACATTAAATTTATTTTTATTTTGTTACCACTCATTATTTAAATGTAATTTTTAGTTATTATTCATTTTATATAATGCAAATTTAAATTAGATGCACGAAATCGACTGATAATCCTTAAAAACTAGGAAATTATAGAGTTAAAAATAAATTTTTACAATTGGGTTGGAACATGTGAAATATAAGTCATGGTACATTGAATGTATAAATTCACTTTTTAAAGAAAACTTATTTTAGCTTCTCTACATTTCTACAAACACCTACAAGGATTTTTTATTTTATTATTTTTTTTTTTTACACCTTATGTAAGGGAAACATTTGGGCTTCAAATAAATCAAAAGATGAAAATTTTACTGAATTTTCTATTGGAGTAATTTGGTTTTTAAAATTGTGCCAATCATTCTTAAAAAATGGTTTATGAGAGAAAAATTGAGTGAATATGGTTGAACTGAATGTTTAGACCATTCAATTGTTTTAAAGTTTGCTGACAAGCATGTTAAATTAAGGGATTTTAAAATAAAAGTTTTACCTCATCCGTCATACAAACCTGACCTCTCCCCAACTGACTGCCCCGTCAGATGGAAAGAAAAAATAGAGATTAAATTGTTTTGTACTAACCATCTCTTCCTTCTTTAGATTCAATTTTTTCTTCTCAAGTTAATTTGGTTTATTCCTTTAACTTAACTTTTATGCTACTATGGCTAATCTGATGATGCTACACTGGTAGTCCTGAATTTTCTCTATCCAGGATTAATTAGGTTAGGGATTTTAGTTAAATACCTGATCGCACACGGTCGGGACCACCATTTGAGGTCATAACCAAGGTCTTTTTACTCCCTTTAATAAAATCCTAGGACCATCTAGTTAATTTTGTTCATATCTATATAGTTCAAGAAATAAACTAATAATAAAACAATGCTAAACAACTTTCTATTATATTATGTCCATTGTACATTTGAATTTTTATACAGTAATCGTTACCGATCTCCTGATTTATCTCAATTTTTTTTTTTTTTTTTATTTATTTTTTTTTTTTTTAATAAGCAAGTAATGCATTTAATAAATAAAAGAAAAACCTTTACTGTTTTAGGCCCAATTAATGTAATAGATAGTTATTCTTCCACAGCTGGGACTCACTCCAGGACCTGGAAAACAGTTGTATAATGCTCTATTCTAATTACCTCATAATTTAATTGATACATAACTAAATATCAAAGTGTTCAATGAAAAATCGTCAAAACTTCCATTAATTCTATACAATTTATACAATGATAAATCCCTAAAATATTTCTTGTAATGGTCAATATTGAATAATAGAAGTTTTCCTATTTTTTTATTTTTAAGTAGGATCCATTAGTAACATTATTCGTTGGGGAATCATTATTTTAAAACCTTCTAATTAAATATAAACTCCCATAATTGTACAATAAAGGACTGTTCATAATCATAAAAAGTTAACCAAGAAGTGCAAATTAAATGTTGAACATTTAACTCTTGTTCTTTTCTTCAATTTGTTATAATGTAATTATTCAATAAAAAAAATCTGTACCATTTCAACTCATGAAGGGTTTTTGGCCCAGTATATATAGAGATTCATCCTGTTTCTAGGCCAACGGCTGTGCAATGGTTAATTCATTCTCAGCTGCCAGGTTTTCTTCATTTTTGGGTACCCACTTTATAGAAGCTGGGTATGCCACAGGAGGGTCTCCTTGACCCACGGCTGAAATAACAGAATAAATAATATATTGCTACAACTGAGATTGAGACCTGAAGAACAGTAACTAGTTCTTTATACAATTGAACACACTGCTCCCCTGTAAATTATTCAATACATTACTTAAATATGTTCATGAACAGCAAATTAAAAAATATTAACTAACTATACTGTATAAAGGGTGTCTCATAAATGTCAAGTCGTATTGTGGAACAAATAATTTCAAATTAACCCGTAGTCCATTCTCAATGATCAGGGAAGAAAATCAAATTTTGAGTTTTTTGCTATTATCCATGGTTTATATATTTACTTGAGAACTTTTTTTTTTTTTTTTTTTTTTATTTCTTTTTTATTTTTTTTTTTTTTTTTTTTTTTTTGATTAACATGAACAACAGCAATAAACCAGTTGATTTTTCTATCTAACTGTGGCAGGGTCATATAACTGAGTCTGGTACTATTCCTCAATTTATATATGATTGACCATGTATACTTATACTGTATAAGAATATATCAGGTCTTGTTTGTAGTAGATTGATAGTTATTAGGAGATTGTTGAGAGTGAATTATCATACACCCTCACATACTTTCAACATATTATAATAAATATTCAATTACTGTATTTTTATAAAACTTCATCATTTATTTTTTTTAACTTTTATTATAAATAATGTTTAATTTCTTTGATATAACTTTATCATTTATTTTTTGTTTCTTTTTTTTAAAATAACATTTAATGATATAGGATTTTTTAAAAAGTAATATTTTTTGTTATCCGAACTTAAAAAAAAATTATGGCTTCCTCCTCTCCCACTACTTTCGTGAACTCTCTCAATACCTCGCTCTCAATATATTTTACCTACCTGTTTTCTCACCGTGTAGTGGGGCCTGAAGAGAAAGTTGTGAAAGGTGCGCCTCATCGGAGTTTTTGATTAGTTTGTTTATGATTTTTAAAAAATAATAATAAAATTGAAAATTGTTATTACAAAGTCAAATATTGTCTTTCGTTAATTGGTTCAATATTTTATATAAAAGTTTTATAAAAGTTATAAAAGTTTCTCCTTCTTAAATATATTATTATAATTAATCAGCTTAAAGTTTGATTGTGTTAGTTATTGCATTTGTCTTAATAGCTGTAAACTGGAAACCTAACATATTTTATAAAAAATGTTTAATTTCTTTTTTTTCTCTTTATTAATTGTCTTTGGTTTCTAGTTAATAAATTCATCAAATTGATAAAAAAAAAAAAAAATTGTTTGAAAAGGTGGCCAGTGTTGTTAATGCCTAGAATATGACTTGACGACTAAATTATTGACTGTGTACAATAAATTAACTAGGATTATAGTTGGGCTGTCATGTTCATTTGAGAATTTTTTTTTTTTTTAATTTGTCAACATTGAGTGGTAGTGAGGGCTCACATGAACTCAGCGAACACAGTTGGCCTACATCATCACCAAAACTCATAGTTTCCAGTTCTGTGAAATATGAAAATGAATAAACCCTGATATATATTTCTTGTTGTCGTTAGATTTCTTCTTGTGTAAAGAAAAATGTTAAAATAACTACTTGTTCAAATCTAGGCTTATGATAATGGTTTTATGATAAGTCATTTTTATTTTTTTTTGTCAGTATTAAAAAAAATTACATTTTAGTTTTATTTTTCAAATTTAAATTTTCTTATGTTAATTTTTTTCATTAATTGATTTGTTGATGTTCATTATTAATATCAATTTATTTTTAGGGATCAAACTAATCTAATATATAAAAATCTCGTGTTATAATTATAATTTCATACCACTAGGTGATTCAGGTGTCCCTATATCAACTTTTTTTTTTCACGGAAATGGTTTTTTGTATTTTGTTTTTTAAAATACCCATAACCCTAAATTTTTACACCCTCCCCCCTTCCTCCCACCCTCCTCACATTTTTTAATCACAATTTTAGAATTTTTGTATAAACAATATCCAAAAAATTTAAATTTTGTTTGTATTACAATAATTTGTTGCTCGCACCACATAGCCAAAACAATGATTGGTCAGGTAATAAGCAATAATAATAGAGGAAAATTAATTTTAGCATTACTCCAAAACTGTGTCTACTTTGTCTAGTATGCATTATTTTTAAATGACTTATACATTCATTATTTATCTTCATTAGTTTCATTTATGTAAAGTGTTCTTATTTTTTTAACAGGTAAACTGGATACAAAAAGGCCAGATGTCTTGACTTGGTGTGATAAAGGAGGTGGGGTAGATCTTAATCAATCTAATGTATCAACTATTGGTGGGTATATTTATACTTTATGCCTTGTTTTATAAGTTATATTTTCCTCTTGTAGTAATTATGATTTGACATATAACTTAATATTTTGCTATTTATACTATCTAATCTCATAATTTGTTGATATATTTATTATTATTTTTTAAACAGGTTATTATGGAAATGATGGTGTTGAGTGTACAAAATGTGGACGTCACTACAAACTTAAATCATCTCTGAGAAATCATCAAAAATGGGAATGTGGAAAAGAACCGCAGTTCAAATGCCCTTATTGTAACTATCGAGCTAAACAAAAAATGCATGTTGCAAGGCATATTGAGCGGATGCATAGAGAAAAGTTGGATATGCTTGAATTACATGAGCAGGCATTAAAAAAAGCTAGTGAAATTCTTCCTTAGCTTTTTATTTTATTTATTTATATTAACAACACAAACATAGCAATGAACATTCTTTTATATGGAGTTATTTTATATTGTTTATAATATGAGTATTTATTTTCGTGTACACACACACACACATATATACATACATATATATATATATATATATATATATATATATATATATATATATATATATTTTTTTTTTTTTTTTTTTTTTTTTTTTTTGTATGTTTATTTATTTTTTGATAAATTTAATATCAAAAGTTCACATGCTAGTCTAAATATAATTTGATCACAAATTCTTTTAATTTATGTTTATGAGGATCTACATTAATTATTGAAAAATAACATTTAGTATTCTTAAAATTGCTCATTACGGGATATATATTTTGTTAATAGTTTCAATTTATCTTTTGTTGAAATATTTCTTTTTTTAAATAAGCTTCTTATTTATTCATTTCTATTCTTATTCTTCAGAAAAATAAAAGTTAATAAATTTATTGAACATTAGCAAATCAAACTTATCAAATATTTACATTGAAATTATTGTTTGAAAAAATTACTGTGAATTAGGCTTAGGTTATAATGTTTTGGTGCCATATGATATTTGTATTATTGCTAGAATTTATGTAAATCTCCATATATATGGCTGTTTATTGTCTCAACTTAAATGTGTTGTTAATTAATAACTGTAAAACCTTGAATGATAAGTAAAATGATTGTACTAATTTTCATTACTTTTCTGGATAAGTATTTTAAAGAATATTAATTGAAGAAATACTCATTTCATACATGCTCATTTTTGGGTCCAAAGTAATATTAAGTAATATTTTTAATATGGCCTTAGACGTTATATGTAATGTTAGCTATCTATAAGGTTATCTGAATATATTTTTATTTTATAAGTCATTTTTTGTTGAGTTTTAGTGACGTATTTTGAATCGTGAAGTACAAAAATAATCAAACAATGCTATCAAAAAAGACAATCATAAGTTTTTGTGCCTATTGGTAATTTTGTGCCTTATTTAATTTATAAAACTATATATATTTTTTAATAAATTCAAAATAAGTAAATTATGTCTAGTACCTTTATGCCATACGTAGGATAGTTTTATTTATGGACATTTTATGAATCTAATATTAGTAAAGTAATTATTGACCAAGGTTTAGTATTTATACTCATGTGCCACTTTATAAATCAAAATGAATACGTATTTTCAAGTTACACTTTTATGAATTAATGAAATGTATTATTAAAGCTATTTATTTATATAGTCATTACCTAAAACATCTATTTGTGGATCATATATGTTTCATCACATCATTTTTGTAAATAATCATTAATATTTGTACCTATAATATATAATGTTTAAAATGTAAATTACTTTTTAAGTCAGGGAATTAGATTGTAGTGAAAGGTGCCATAATAGCACTAAATACTCTTATTTATAATTTGTATATATAATCCAATATTTATTATTCTGTAGGTTAATTGTTTATAATATTGATAAATGATTATTTATATAAATTATATACTTTCTATGTTTTTTCACATAAGCACAAGAAATGCTTCTGCTTTAATTTTTATACTTAAAATTTTTAATTGGACAATTGTTTTTAAGGAAGTTCACCTTACAGAAGATTATTTAAATTACATACAACAGTACAAAATTAGGATAGTTATGAATTTCAATCTAGTGTTGCTATTTTTGATTCTTTAAATGTATCATTTATAACTGTGATAATTATTCAATACTCTGTTAAATGCTCAATTAGTGCCTGAAATGTTTAATATTTAAAATAAAATTAATTTTTAAAATATTTGAAACAAAAATCCAAAGCTTTAACGGTCATTCGTTAAACTTTTTTTTTTTTTTTTTTTAGATAAATTTTAAATATTTTTGTGGGATTGTGGATATAATTAGTTGACCGTTGAGAATTACTGAAGGAATTAGTCCGGGTGGCGGTCATTAAATGAAACAACTGAATAGTTTCAACTATTTTATTGTTTGCCAACGTTTCGACCCCCATTGTGGGTCATCATCAGGGCGTCTGGTAGGTGAGTGGAAACTACCTACAGTTTCCACTCACCTACCAGACGCCCTGATGATGACCCACAATGGGGGTCGAAACGTTGGCAAACAATAAAATAGTTGAAACTATTCAGTTGTTTCATTTAATGACCGCCACCCGGACTAATTCCTTCAGTATTTTTGTGGGATGTTTTGAACTAACTACTTGCTTTGTGAAAGAGGTGTATTACTTTCCTATTGGTATTTATTTAAAAACTAAATATATAGCAAGTAATATTTTTGTAATAGATCTTATTTTGAATGTTGAGAAAAGAAAAAGTATATTAATAGCTCTGAGTAAATAATATCATTTTTTTTTTTTCATACATATACTTCATCCATGATTATTATCTATTTTCTTACAGATTTTATTTCTTATAAGATAACTCTACTATTTATTTTATGAATATTTTAATAACTTTTATAGTCATTAGAAAAAATATATAGTAATTGGTTCAAGTTATGATTATATTTTTTTGGTTATAAGTATGAAAACAAAACCAATATTCAAAATGGTTACCACATAAAATTGAAGCAACAACAACTAAAAAATTATGATTAATTAGGTCATCTTTTTTTCTATGAATCTTCCCTTCAGCTTTGATTATTATTCTAATTTAACGATGGGCAATAGTATATAGTTGACCACTATCAATGAAAACTATTAATAGTTTAGTTCATCTGAATTATTTAGTTACTTCAATTATACTTTTTATATTTCACTTCAGTAATTATCATCTTTTAGATAAATAATAATGTTTAATACATTAGGGATAAATAAAAAATGATTAGCAAATCTTCATCAACAAGAAAAAATGCTATTATTCACGGTACTTACATAATATTATTTACCATCAGCAAATATAATTATGATGAAAATTAATTTCATGTAAATCAGTAAAATAATTGTGCAAGCTATAACAAAAATAGATGTGATCAATTTGACTTGGTTCTATCTTTTAAGCAGGTATTTCCTGGTCAAGAAACATCTCCGCTTTCTGATTAGTAAATTGGCCAACTGCAGTTGTAAAAATATTTCCAATAAATTGATTTGAGTTTAACTTTTCTCTGGGATGGATATGTAGTTTTGATGTTCAATGAATTTTTTAATCAAGTCTAAAAATTTAAGATCAATATTTATGAAATAAAAAAAAATAAAATAAAAGTAACTGATATATTTTGCATGCATAACCTTGAAAATGAATCACTGATGATTACTTGTTATTAAAAAAAATCAACTGATGGCGTTGTAGGAATAAAGATTAGTACCCTACTGATGATTACACAACTCCATTTTTTACTGATAATCATTTAAAAATGTATTGAAATGGCTATACATAGTAACTTAACAATACCAAATACATAAAATAATTTTAAATATTTCATTTCACTTCTTGACAACCGCCCAGAATATCTTCTTACTGAATTAAAATATGGTCAACTGTTGATATTTGTCATTGAATATTTTAATTTGAACTTCTTTCCTATGGACCTAAGGAATTCTAAGTGTTCAATATACTGTACAGGATTTCACCACTCGTATCTTCATCAAACCATACCTATCTATCTATCCTCATCTTAGAGAAGTTGGAATATAGTAATTATCAGTATACCTCTTTACAGGAGTTTTCATTTCTTCTCCATCTTTATTAACGTTTCAATCCTCTGGTAGATACATGGGATCCTTTTAAAAATAACAATTATTGAGCACCTGCTCACCAACCAGGCTAACTACAGGACTCTCATATATGTATACATAATAATTTTATCCAAAAATTGTTTTCTAAAACATTTAATTTATAGGATATTCCTCTAATTCGTGTTGAAATGTTGTTTCTTATTCACATTCTGCCAGGAATTTAAAATTAACAATTTATGAGGCTAAATTCTAGTTTTCTTTAAAGATATGAAATGTGGCTTCTTTCTAAAAGTTATAGCAATCTCTGCATCTTGCAACGATAGTTGATATTTTAGCATCATGTTGATTTAAATCTGGTGCAACTTACTCTAACCTCCCTTCTTGAAATCATATTTTGAATACAGATGGAGTTAACAAATTTGTTTTTCTGGCGTTAACTGGAATTCAAAAATTATCTTGATTGCAATACTTTCTCTTACTTTGTATTTCATATATATGTAAGTGAAAGTATAAAAGAATTATTTAGTTTTGATGGAAGTCTTTATTTTAGAGTAATTAATATAACAAACTTTGTATGTTAGACAATATTTTTACTAAAATCTTAAGCTTTCCAATGATATACTACACATTTATACTACCATTCTTTTTGGTGGAAAAATAATTAAACATGGAAAAAATTTTTACTGTTTTTTCTTTCAGTTGTTTATCAAATTTCTCCATTCTTCATGTTCATCTTTGTTTTTCTTTTTTTCAATGCTTATAAGTAAGTAGAAATGAATAATTATTTTGAATCAACAAAATTAAAGGTACTTTTGATGAATAAATCTTGAAAATTGGGTATTTATCAACCCTGTCATACTATTCTAATCAGAATAAAACCTACCTTATGTTAAAGCCCACTGTATTTTACACCAATAAAGTGAGTTTAATGAAAATAGTTATGCCCTTTTTGAGAAAATCGTAAAAAGGTGTTAAATGCATTGCATAAAGAGGCTCTTCTGGTTAGTTGATTTTACTGCTTGCTGTAGCATTCCAGGTATATATTTGTCTTAAATATGGAATTTCAGTATCCTATCACTTTGCGGCGTGGTCTAGTGGATAGAGCACTAGTCTGCTGTGCTCTGGGTCCTGGGTTCGAATCCCGCCTGTGGCAGAATATTTATTCTGTTAATTCAGTCGAGGGGCGACCCTAGGGAATGGAGACCCTCCTGGGGCAGACCCAGCCTCTATAAAGTGGGTACCCAAATTAATTGGGGAAAAACCTGGCAGCTGAGCGTGATTAAGGCCTAATAACCTCATTGCACTGCCGTTGACCTAGAAACAGTACGAATCTCTATATGTACTGAGCCCAAGACCCTTCATGGGTTGTAGTGGTACAGGTAGGTTTTATCACTTTTCATTTTGAGCTGGACTTACCACACGCAGACCCTTTTGGGGGACATATATTTTCCCTTACTATTTATTACATTTATAGTTAAGCAAAAGTAAAATTGGCTTGTACAGTTATTGGGAGTAAATTTTCTATGTTATTGGGTTTGATTTTGAAAAAAATCCTAGAAAGGTTATGCTTTATTTATGGACTGAAGTATGGAGTGTAATGTAAATTTGGTGGGGCTAACTGAAAAAAAGTATATTGGAATATTCTGGTTTATGGGTACATCAAACCTCGGGATATAAACTTTCTTGTTTTGTTTATTTATATAATACTGCTGCAGATCATTGCAAGTTAATTGAAAATATCTTTATTAATTTATTATCTTAGACTGAAACTGATGTTTAATTATAAAGCAGTCTTTTTTTTAATTAAAAAATAAATAGCATCTTATTTATTTATAGTCTTGAATATATATATATATATATATATATATATATATATATATATATATATATATAATATTTACAATTATTTTATTTTCTATCATTGGAAACACAATTATTTTATTTTCAATCATTGTAAACAACTTTATGTATTGTTTTGTTTAAATTTTCTTGTTTTATATTTATTGTATTTTTTAATAAATATTTATTACTGATATATTCATCTTTTGAAAAAGTTTATATGTCAAATCAGTTATTGTTATTTATCATTCCACACAATCTATTAATCATTACCTTTTTTAGAATTATTTTATATAATTGACAAAGAAATATAATGATTTCTAATGTCTTATTTATATTATTTTCATAATGTCTTCTCTCTATGTTATTAGTTTGTAATTGTTAGAAAAACCAGTGATATAAAGTTAGCATAAACATTACCACTACCTCAAATTGTATTGCTGGCTAGTTTTAAGTTATTATGTAAATTGGATTTCAAAACTGATCAGGGAAATTCACTGCCTATGTGACATGACATGTTATTTTGAAGTTACACTTCTATACTTTAGAATTTTCAAATGTAAATATAAAAATATTTTATTCAGTATGTCTAATTTCTGAGAATATTTATTACTTACTTTTAATTTACATAATTGTAATATAAAAAACATTGAGTATTTTTGTGTTATATTATTTAATTGATAATACATGTTTTATTGTTGCATAAATGTATTTATTTATAAAAGTACATAGTATTTATATCTTTTTTTTTTTTTGCTTTATTGTTCTTAGCCTGGTGAAGTATTAAAGTTTTATTATGCAACTTGTTTATTGTTTTCCCTATTTTACTTATCTACATTAAAATATATATTATATTGCCAAGCAATATTTTTCCATAAGAGTTGTAGTAGTCATCAATTAGTTGGTTTGTCAAATAAATAAGGTGAACAATAAAATGATAAAATCGCTGAATTCTCATAACAAAACATGAAATAAGAACTATCTTAAAACAAAGATACAATGTAAAGCTATAATTATTGATAGTAGATGGTTGAATATAGTGTTTATGATAACCTTGATTCAATCAATACTAATTTTTCCTCAACTTTGATGAGTTACTGTTAATTACATATGTACAGAAGATTAGTCATTGAGATGTAGGAGTAAATGGTGTTTGAAAAAGGTAAGGAAGGAAGCTTGGTGAATAGAAGTTGGAAAGGAGTTCCAATGCTAACTAGCATGGATTATAGAGGATTTTATAATGAAAGCAATTTTGTAAGAGAAAATATGTAAATCATTAGATTAAGATCTTGTGTTTAAGGTATGAATGAGGTAAGGAGATCAAGAAAATATTAAAGTAAGCGATGAAAGTAAAACAAATGTGGCTATAGTATCGGTAGTATATGGGAAAAACAATAGACCATGGATCATCCTGTCCTATCTATAATCTGCTTTTCCTAGTCAGGGAAAAGGACAGTTTGAGAAGAATGGAGTAGGTCACCTGTGGTGTAGTGGTTAGTATAAAAAATCATTCGGCTATCCGCCGAGTTTGAACCCAGACGTAGGTAGTGTGTCCTGAGTTCAAACTCGGCGGATGGCCCAATGATTTTTTGATGAAAGTAAATAGTTGGCAAAATTTAGGACTCAGACCGTAGCATCTTCTGATTAGCCACAGTAGCATAAAAGTGATGTTAAAGGAATAAAGAAGCAAACTTAAAAAGTAAAGAAATAATCAACTATCAAAATTTATTGTCATCATCTATTTGCATTTAATCATTGGTAATGTTTTTCATTCAAACCTTAGCCTAGTATGCCTTGGCGTGAAACGTTAAGTAACAAAAAAATCTGGTGTGGGCAATACACGACTTTCACTTACCTCCTTAGTTAAAATCAATTAAAAAAAAACAAAAAAAAAGTGTACCTCTACAACCCATGAAGGGTCTTGGGCTCAGTACGTACAGAGGATTCTTACTGTTTCTAGGCCAACAGCCGTGCAAGTACATGATTAGGCCTTGATCACGCTCAGCCGCCAGATTTTTTCCCCCATTTTGGGTACCCACATTAAGAGACTGGGTCTGCCCCAGGAGGGTCGCCCCGAGGCTAATTTAACAGAATAAATAATATTCTGCCGAATTCGAACGCAAGACCCGGAGAATAGTAGACTATCGCTCTACCCACTAGACCACACCGCTCCATTAAAATCAATTTAAGAACTATAAATAATATGATTATATCAATTGGAACATTCTTTTCTAATTATGTTTATTTATCAAAACATATATAAACATAATTTGAAGAGAATGTTCCAATTGATATAATCATATCCTAAATTACTCTTCTATAATAGTAATTGATATAATATAAATAATATATAAATAAACTTGTATGAAGTTCATTTAAAAATATGAAATTTTACGTTATAATCTTAATATATAAGATAATATTTTTTCTAAAATCTTTAGCTTTCCAACGGTATATTATACAAGTATATTACTGTTGACTTCTGAGGTTACTACCCTCAATTCCATAGCCTAGTGGACTGCTGCGTTTCAAACCTCTGTGCCACCGTCTTCCTATTTTTCACACTCCTCAGCCATTTCCCTGAGATAAAACAGGTCATGAGTGCGCGTTATATTTTTTTTCTTACCAACAGGTCCCAATCAGGTCGAAAGAAGCTTACTTGCATGTCCTGCCTTAATCTCTCTCCCCCTCCCCCTTCCGCTCAAAAAGATAGCTGAGTTATTTGAGGACACACCTTTAATGAATTTTGATATTATAATTTTTTTTTCATTTGTTGTTGCAGTCTTTTTAACGAATTGCACTTAAAATGTGTTCTGCTTTGAAATAGTTTTCGGAAAACTCACTAATAATAATTGAAAGGTTAATTTCCAAAAGGTACTAAAGTTCATTTTTTTCGAAATTGATATTTAGACTTATTTGTATTCAAATGGTTTAGTTTAATCTAAATCCGTCATCAGATTTCATCTAAAAACATGAAAATCCTTTAAAAACTTATTTGAAAATTTCTCTTCATTCCAAAAGGTACTAAATCACATTTCATTTAATTAAAAGGGGTACATTTCCTCTGTAAACAGGAACATAGGGGCTAAAGATCGACCCTACTGACCTGGACCTGGTAGAGAGAAAGAGGCCGCGAGAGGACGCCAGCCCACCGTCACCACGGTGTTCACCCGCCAGGCGTTCCGGGACGAGGTCTTGCAGCTAAGAAAAGTAAAAAGAGACTTCAAAACCAGGCACCTAGGCAAGGGGACCGATGAGCGGATATACATTGGGTAGGAGATGACCAACCGCCATGTTTACTGGCTCGCGAGGCAGACAAGTGCCGCGGCCAAGGCGAAGAATAATGGTATTTGATTCTGAAAATGGTTAGAATTAGCATTTCCTGACCTTGCTAAATATGAGAAGAAAAATAATGATTAATTAAACTGACAATACTAATTGGTATAATTGGGAAATTAGGAGTTGGTCACGGCCATGATAGCGTGCACATCCCTCTTAAGTTTATCTATTGTTACAGTGATAAAAATTGCTCAAATCTACTCAATTTTTGTTTTAAGTGTGTGTTTAGTGTACAGTGTTATAATATTGACAAAAAAAAAAAGAATCCCAAGCTGTTACTGGCCTAAATTTTGATCCATTAAAACAGCTAAAAGGATATAGACGGTGAGCCAATTATATTTCTAATAAGGTCTACTTCAATCATTATCATCAATTTTTTTAAATCTATAAAAGCTATAAAAACCAATTTACAAAATGTCTTTTGAATCAGAATCTGATAAACTCCAAATTATTTTAATGGAAATACGAAATAATAATAACGAAGCCAAAAAAATCAAAGAATCAGTTGAAAAAATGTCCTCGCTGTTTGAAAATCTTACAACAGAATTTAAATACTTAAAAAACAAGACGGAAGAATTTGAAAAACATAACCTTCAATTAAAAGAGCGAATAAAAATTCTTGAATGGAAAGACAGGAAAAACAATATATTAAATTTAATATTCCAGAAAAAGAAGACCCCATTTCAGAAAATGTATTTGATGTTATGCAAACATTATTTTCAAATATGGCAATTGATCTGACAGAAATCGCGATAAATAATTGTTATCGGCTCGGTAAAAAAATAAACAGTAAAGTAAGACCCATCCTAATAACGTTAAATAGTTATTTATTAAAACACAAGATAATGGAAAAGAAGGGCATATTAAGGGAAAACAAAATTTGGATAAAGCACGATAAAACGCCTGAAGAAAGAGAAGAAGGGAAACAGATATATTTCTACCTAAATAAATTGCGCAGCTACGATAATACTGTTACATATAAAAATAAGTTCTTCGAAATAAATAAAAAGAAATACCATATATCGGAGATGGTGAGGGTCGAGTATCGCCTTTATGCCCTGCTCAAGCAAACAAGCGGAAAAAATTTTGTGAAAAGTTGGATCAGTTTCGATTTCGCGACAGATCACCTTCAAGACATGAATAGCATTTCCATAAACGAACAATTAGACCAAATGATAAAGGAAACAGATTTTGATCGGCTATCTACATAAGAAACATATACTTACGTAAAAATAATATGAATAAAGCAACAATTGGCCTTAAACCTCACGTAATAAATGAAATACAACGAGAGGATAATTGTATTCCCAATGTCATTGTGTATAAACATGTGAGATCTTGGAGTGAAGATACGAGGACCTTACCCCCACCACCTTATCTGTATCAACAACAGCAATCGCAAGGATTAGGATCTCCACTCGCTACTTCTGTTTGTCAACATCATTCCTTAAATATACTGTATTGGAATATAGAAGAATATAAAAACTTTTATAATTTAAGTAATGAAAATACCTCTTTATTATTGAATTATCAAATAATATGTCTCCAAGAAACCTTTATAATTAATGATAATATTGTTCTTCCTACACACTTTAGCGATTATTTGATATTTAATACGAGGGCAATTAATCTTGAATCAAAAGGAAGAGGCAGTGGCGGTTTATTAACTTTAATTTTTAAAAAACCCTAAAATGAAGGTCAATGTCATTGATAATTGTAATTTATGGCTTTTTGTAGAAATAGAAATGAATGACACAAAAATAATCATCAAACAACTACTAATCATTCAACAAAAATAAATCTAAATCGGAATATTACAGATCTATTACTGACCAAATTTCGGAAAAAAAAATAACAAAGTATTTTGGCAAACAATAAAACGATTCAAAAAATGTGAAAAACTAGAACTGAAAATATCACTGGAAATATTCGAAAACTTTTACAAACAGTTTTATCCTCCCTCCCAAAATCCAACAATAGGCACCGAATTAAATGTAATTAATCCATTCCTCGATGGTGATATAACATTGCAAGAATTACAAATGGCTGTCCATCATATGAAAAGAAATAAATCTCCGGGCAAAGACGGAATTCCTTATGAATATTATAAGTTATTAACGCACGAGTCGGAACACTATCTCCTAAATCTCCTGAATGAAGTTTACCAAAAAGAAGATATTCCTAGAAGCTGGTCAACTGTTTTAATAAAACCGATTTTTAAAAAGGGAAATAAAAATGACCCAAACAATTACAGAAATATAGCTCTGTTAGACACAATAACTAAAATATTTACATACATTCTGAACAACCGCCTTTTAGAATGGTGTGAAATCAATCGCATACTTCCTGAAGAACAAAATGGCTTTCGTAAAAACAGAGGATGTAGAGATAGCATTTTTGTTTTGAGCTCTACTATAAATATTAATCTGAGGCATAAAGGTTGCTATGTCTATGGGATATTTATCGACTTTCAAAAAGCCTTTGACACCTTGAACCACAGAAAACTTTGGCACAAACTAAACGGACTTGCAGTGAGTGCTAAAATAATTAAAATACTACAAAAACTATATGAAAATATGGAAGCAGAGATTGAGATAAATGGGGTAAGGTCAAAACCAATAAAAATAACAAAAGGAGTGCTCCAAGGAGATTCAGCCAGCCCATTACTCTTTGCACTGTACATGTCTGATATTGTGAAGTATTTTCAAGACCACCATGCAAGAGGTTTAGCTATAAATGGCTCTAAAGAACTATTGATGCTATTGTTTGCCGACGATATAGTGATATTTGCAGAATCCTGGGTAGACTGCCAAAAGAAACTGAATATACTACAGAATTATTGCAAAGAAAATTTACTAGTTGTCAATACAGAAAAACCAAAATAGTACGTTCCATAGAGGTGGTGGAATATTAAAACTCTGAAATCATTATACTTTAAAGAAAGCCGTATTCAAATAGTAAATAGTTACTCTTATCTAGGCATACAGTTCAGTTCTTCAGGAAAATTTTTTCAAGCCACAAACGCCGCCATAAAGAAAACTAAACTCGCAATAGGAACAGCTCTGGCCATATTACAAGAAGATAAATCAGAAAACTGGGACTCAAAACATATGCTTTATAACTCTATCATCCGTTCTACCTTATTATACTGTGCAGAAATATGGGCTCCACAATACTGTCCCAATTTGGAAATAATAACGATGAAGTACGTTAAACAAATATAACAATGGTCCAAATATACTCCTAAATCTATATTATCTTTTGATAGAATGCCCAATGAATAAAGACCTTAGGAAGCACTATAAACATAAATATATTAATGAGAACAATAATTTAATTTTAGGAAATCTACTAATAATTGATAATGTGCAGAAACTAAATGACATAGTAGTTTAAAAATTAGATCATTTATAATAAATGAATAAAGTTCATGATGTAGATTTTCCGGTTAATGCCCCATTAAATATTTATTAAAATGTGAAGTGAAATTACTGTGTTTATTTGTTTTTTCTTTTACTTGTAATATTTACTAGCATTGTTTAGAATAATTTACACAATATTATAAATTTGAAACATTTATATTTTCACTAAGGATAACTTTAAATTCCTCAATCGTTCTTTTTTTTGTTTTGTATGTGTTTTTTTTTTTTTTTCATTTTACTTTCACTTACTATATATAGTAAGGGGAAGTATTGCGATCGTGAAAATTTTCGAATTCCAGTTTTCAACGGAAATACACGTTTTAGGGTCCCCTGAGTCCAAATAATCAAGTCCCGCAAAAAGGTCTGTGGCGTGCGTGTGTGTGTGTGTGTGGTGTGGTAACTCCCGGGCGGAAACGGTAAGTCCTATGAAACTGAAATTTCATATTTAAGACAACTATACGCCCGAGACGTGACAAAACTTTTTTCATCAAAATGAGCCTACCAGAAGAGGCACTTTATACCATGCATTTTGCACCTTTTTTCGATTTTCTCAAAAACGGTTCGACGATTTTGATTAAACTCGCTATATCGATGTAAAATTTAATGGGCTTTAATGTCATGTAGGTTCCATTTAGATAAAAATGGTCTGACAGGGCTTAAATGCCGATATATTAAATTTTCTTCCCCTAAAGTACCTTTAATTTTGTAGATTCAATAATAATAACTAGATTATCTTGTTAACGCTGATGAAAAACTGGTAAATATATAAATTGAATAAATTCGATACCAACTAAAGGAGGAAACAGAAAAAATATTTTTTTAATGCAATTTTTCGTTTTTGAACATAAGAGCAGTAAAATACATGTATGATATACCGTTGGAAAGCTAAAGATTTTAGAAAAATTATCATCTCATACACAAGCTTTTAAAAGTTAATAGAGAGTGATGAAATGAACATAAAACTAACTGATTATTTAAGATAATAATATAATTGATTTTTGATACAAACACATGTTTCTATAGAAATTTAATTTAATTAATTCCTTAATAATTTCACGTATTTTTATCTCTGACTGTATTTGAAAATTCTTTCATTGATTTTAAAAATGGAGGTAAGTGAAAGTCGTGTGTTGCCCGCACCAGATTTTTTTTATTTGATTTAAAAAAATACGCTTTATTTGTTTATTTTATATTCACAATGCCTGTAAATAATCTCCAGTTGTTTTTATTTTTGTATTTATAACATATATTCTGTACTGACCAACTCCTTTTGTATGGGGATTACCCCGAAAACAAATAAATATTATTATTATTATTATATAATGGGGAAATAAAATGCGATAAAAATCAATGTTACATAAAATTGGCAAACCAACTTTACTAAAATTGGCGTCATGAAACACTACTCACACAAGATGTTTACATATTTAGGTTTTGGAAATCAACGTTTCAATTAGCATAACAGCCTCCTGTACCTAAGGTCACGGGTAAAAACCCGCAATGGCCTAGGATTTTTTAATAAGAGTAAAAAATCCTTAGTTATGCCGTCCTTCGGAGGGGACGTTAAAAGGTGGTCCCAAGCCTGTGCGATGTCAGGTACTCGTTAAAGATACTTATCCTAATTAAACCTGGATAGGCAAAATTTAAGACTTCCACTGTAGTATCGTCCGATTAGTCATAGTAGCATAAAGTGGCGTTAAATAAATAAACAAACAACTTATTATTTCTGTGAATTTAACAAATGTATTTATATTGTTAACTACGAGTAAACAATGTTTAACTACAGAGACTGCTAAATAACTAACTTTTTTTCGTCGGTCTTTTACTTTTTTCAAAAAAAAAAAAAAAAAAATTCTGTTAGGTTAAATCAGGCACGTTTATTCTTCTCATATTTAGCGAGGGCAAGGAGATCTAATTCCAACCATTTTCTGGATAAAATACCATTATTCTAATTAAAGGTGAGTTTTTAAAGATTTTTATATCAATTTATGTGGCTGGAAGAAGAAATATTATGATAAAACTTAATTTAATTGGGAACCTACGAGAACTGAAGCTTGGCAATTAAGGTGTTAAAAACTAATTATTAGGTTAAAACTATTGATCAAAATAATAGCTGCGATAAAATGCACACATTTAAGAAAACAATAGATTACTTGAGATTTATTACGGGGTTAGGTGCTTCTGCTGTATAGTAGGAAATGTAGTACCTTTGGGAAGGAAATGAAAGGAAAGGTTATATCTGTTTACGGAGGATATAGTACGTTTTGGAAGGAAATGTTTTTAGTACCTTTTGGAATAAATGAAATATGGATTTAGTTTCTATTAGGATGAAATGCAATTTTCAAATACGTTTTTAAAGAATTTCTACGTTTTTTAGATAAAATCTGATGATGGATTTAGATAAAACTAAACCATTATTACACAAATATGTCAAAATATCAATTTATAAAAAAATGTCTTTTAGTACCTTTTGGAAATCAACGTCTCAATTATTTACTAATTTTTGTTTGTTTGGTGACAACATAATGGATATTTTGATATTACCGACAACTAAACATCGATATTTTGATGAAATCGATATTCCGTCACGAGTTTGATCAGTAGATGTTCATTCAATGTATGAGAAGGTTATGTTATGAATGTTTAAATACTTACGAAATATCTTATTAAATGATAAAATAGCCGCATTACTATTGTTTTAATATTTTTACTATGCTTGAAGAAACCAGCTACGAGCATTTAGCAGAATTTTATTTATCTTTAAGTGATAGCACTGACAGTGAACATGTTTATTGTTTGTGTAGCAGAGTTATAATTGGGTAATGAATCTTTTATTTGATCCGGATAAGTTCATTCTTCCATTCTGACTATAAAAAAATGCTTTTTATTTATTAGAGGAGATGAAGCATTGAATCAGGAATTCTTCGAAACTAGGACTTTGGAAGAAGAGCACAGTGTTAAATTTTTTAATTCATCAACAGAATCTCATCCACCTTCTAGACCAACTCAGAATAATAAGAAACGGGATCAGGTATTCTATGAGTTTTTAATTAGTAAATAAGTGAAAAGTTTGTTTCTTTGATGGTTAACTTTATTATTTGTTAAGATTCATTATGAAGACCCTTAATAAATCAATAGTTTCAAATCTCATATTGTATTCAGTTTTAGTCATAACTGAACTTCATGTAACGATTCACATAATTATTGATGTCTTTATTCTAAAATATTGAACTATTATATATTGCAAGTGTTACGAAATAGATGTATAAGAATCAGTGATAATTATTCACCATACACAAAAATATCTACTTTGCACAAAGAACTCGATATTCCAACAAATCAATAATTTATTCACCAACAAATACTATCATTTTTCTCAAAATGCCGACTAACTGATGATAGACTCATAATACAAATAGGTAATTATACTAAGTTATCCACTTCTAAATATAGACATAAGACAACTAAACATATATATTATAAAAACTCTATATTACTAAGTCTTACCTGATGATTGTAATGTCTTATGTGTTATTTTTTTATTTTTTTTTCTTAGTTGGTTTATTAAAATTGTCATCAACAATAAAAACTATAGATTTGCAAAATATAGGGACGGAACCAATTACTTTCATTTATGGGCAAAGTGTGCTAAACAACTAACTCGCCCCCCTTCAAGTTGTAAGATATGCTCTAGGTAGGTTCTTCTAGGCCTGCCTTGTGGTCTCCTATCTCTTGGCCGTGCTTCCATACACTTCTTTGGTACTCTGTCTTCCCCTATTCTGCAGATGTGTCCATAACATCGAAGTTGTAAGCATTCTATGTTTGATTTTAGTGAGAGTACTAGGAGTTCTTTTACACAGCCATAATCTTGTTTAAATGCTAATTCTGCCATATTACAATGTTGGGAGATACATTGCTTTGTAGTTTGGGATTCTTGATAGTGTTTCAAATCTGGTAATATATATTCTTCACTTTTTTAATTCTGTTGGATACTGCTTTGTTTATTTTCCCTGATATGTTAAACCTTTGTTTTCAATATCCTTTTTTTATGTTTTCCTACCTATAATTTTAATATTTTATCTTTTTTTTCAGGATGATGGTGTAAGCTGTTATTGTTCAGCCTCACATTGCTCAACTGATGACTCAACTAGAGAGGCGCTTCATTCAGATAGTGGAGCAGATTTGTCAGAAACATCACCACAAGATCCAGATTGGGAAGCATATTGGATAAAACATGGTGAACGGCTGATTTGGGAATCTTGGATTCAGAGATATGGGGATTATATAGATCCAAATTATTTAAAGCAGGATTCCAATAATTTAACATTAGGTAAGTTTTTTAGCCAAATCATTGTAATTTTTTTATTTTTTTATTTCCTACAATTTTGTTCAATCCTAGGTTTATGGAACCATCAGTTTTATTAATTCTTAATGATGGGTCTTGATTCTGTTTTCACATTTTGATATAACTTCCCTTTCCCTCCACCATTAACGTTCTTACCTAATCTAACCAGTGTGGTATGATTGAGGTTAATTACATGAAACCATAACAAATTTAATATCAACCCATCTAGCCTGGATTTGAATCAGTGCTGTATGACTTTAAGATCACCAATACAATCTCCTAACTCTCGTGGCCTCTATTCGGATGTAAACATTCCAGGCTTAATGAGACAACACATTGGTCCACTTTTGGGCCCTGTGATCTCGTTATATTCTTACTCTCTTTAAGGACATTAACTGATAATGGGAGAACCCCCTGACCCTCCTGATCTCTCTAGCCCTAGGAATAAAATAGAAAAACAGGCTCTGGGCCGAACCAAATTTCTCCCTGATAAAATTATTTCTTAAAGGGCTGAAAGTATTGTCCCAACTTTTTAATAGTAAAAAGAACTGACCAATATAATTTTTAAAAAACCTCTCCTTTTTCATCTAAAAGATAATTACAAATTTTTGTGGGGAATGTTAAAAATATAAAACAAAATTAAAAGACGATTCTTTACTTCTCTTTTTTTTTTTTTTTTTTACCCCTATCTCATTTTAGTTGGTTATACGAAGGTTATTCGAGCCAGGGAATTAATGTCTAGTTAAAATCCCCCTGGCACTGAGACGGGAACTCGTATTATTTTTCTTCTAGGATTCTGGTCATCTGGTTTCCCCGGCAACATGATCTAACCCACTTGGGTGGTTCCTTTAATCCAAGCACTGAATGGCAAACAATCCTATTAACTATTGTCATATAAAAACTTTGGGGATCAATTTCCCGTTCAGGTAATACCCCATAAGACACTTAATTATAGCAAAGGTGTAATTTGAAGTTACGACGTTCAATATTTTGAAATAGAATACATGAAAAACAAACTAAAACCAATAATTAAATAAATAATTAGAACATAGAAACACAATATTACATACTATAATTCAGAAAACACTAAACAAACAGATAATAGTAAACCCAGCCCAGTTTCAGTAATATCCAATAAACAAATTTAAGGTTAGTCGTGGCCAGAACACACTGACATAGTCCACAACCAACACTCCACCATCACCCACAACGGAGACCAGCCTAAGGGCTCGCTCGATCTCTTCCCTCTCCCTCTCTTCTCTTACCTCTCCTGCTTCTCATCCTCCTCCTACCTCTGCTCTTGCCCTTCCTCTCCCCACTCCTTTCTCTTCTCTTCCCTTTCCCATCCTACTTCTATATGGTTATCCGAAAAGTTCGTAGAGATTTTAAAAATAAAATTTAACTTTTATTTTTTTCACTAAAAATTAATCACAAAGCTAATTTTTATTTATATGCCTTTAAGCCACATGGAATTAACTATGTTTACACACTGAATTCGTCTTTATTAAGGCTCAGTAGTGTAGTTTATTTCAAACCAATTCGAGTGTCGATTTAGTTCATTTTAGGCATAATATGCTATTATATAAAAGAAAAAAATAAAAAAAGGGAAAAATGCAGCCCGAATCGCTAGAAAGATTTGTGCCGTGTATGGCAGTGATTCAAGTCCTGATAGCACGGTTTAGAAGTGGTTTAGATTAGGAGATTTCAATACGGAAGACCGACCCCGGGCTGGCCGGAGTTCAACTCTTGATATCGAGGATATTATGATGGTCATCGCAAACAATCCATGAATTACTGTCCATGTGATAGCTGCAGAGTTGAGAGCCTGCAAATCGACTGTTTTTGATCATCTTAAGAAGACCGGGTACGTCTGTAATTACGACGTTGCGTTCCCCATGAACTCAGTAAAAGGAACCTTAATGAAAGGATTTCATGTTGTGATTTGCTGCTGAATACAAAATGTGAAGGATCCATTTCTGAAACGAGTTGTTACTGGTGACGAAAAATGGATTCTCTACATCAACTCCAGCCGAAAAAAATCTTCGGAGATACCGGAGTGCCACCAGTAATAGCTAATGATGGTAACTATTTTGTAGATTAAATAAATAAATTTTAAGCTGTTCATAAATTTTAATTTTTGTCCAAATTTTTCTATGAACTTTCCGGACAACCCAATAATTACCCTTCCCACTGCCCAACACTGAATGTTTAAAACTAAAATGGGTATTAAATAGATCTAATTGGACCCTTTTTACGGGCTTCGGCTTCACCACCTCAACTTTCTTCCTCAGATTTTAGTATTGACAAAGGCTGTAAAATTATTACAAATACGATATTAGAAGCAGGTCATCATTATCATCACAGGCTCTTCAACCTGGTTCAGGTCTTCGCCGCATCAAGTCGTCGCCTCCATTCTTCTCTATCCTGGGCCAGGGTCCGCCAAGCTTTAGTGCCCACCAGTTTAAAGGCGTCTTCCTCGACCTCATCCACCCATCTTAGTTGTGGATGCCCCCTTTTCCTCCTTCCATCAACGTACCCAAATAATAATCTTTTTATTTGCGAGTCATATTAGAAGCAGTAGCGTATCAATTTAACATTGGAGGTTGAAGCTCAATACCTTTGTCTTCGCTCGATATATGATAGCAGTATTTTTCGATATGAAGAGGGCCTTCGACAGTATAAACCATCCATTAATTCTAAAAAATTATCATCTGTCAGTATTTGAGGTCAAATGTTCCATTATATCAAACAATTTCTCACAAATCAACAATTCACAGTTATAATATGCAATAATTTCCTGAAGAACATGGAGGAGTCAGTGGGGTTCCACAGGGATGTGTTCTCAGTCTAACTCTCATTCTGTCTAGCAGTATTGAGTTGGGACTCAACTTACCAAGAGGTGTAAAACCACTATTGTTCAGGAATGATTTAGCTATTATCTGTCAGTCTGATAACATTGCCATCATAAAACTTAAATTCAAGAAGCCATTAATAGAATCTGCAATAGGTCTCGTTTCACTGGTCTCGAATTCTCCCCAGAAAAATCAAAATGTCTCCATTTCAGCACAAAGAGAAATACATCTCATTTTCCCATGCTCTATTTAGACAATTCCTTGATCAATATACCATGACAAGCTTGGGAACCTCACATTTCTAAATTAAAACAAAATGCTAAAAAAACAAACAAAAAAAGAAATATTCCATGTTTAATGAGCGGAACTTCCTGGGACTCTGATAGGCTCACTTTACTAAAACTCAGTCAGTGTACTCAAAACTGGAATACAGGTGTTTAGCTAATTGTTCTGCTCATGACTGTATCCTTAACAAGCTAGACACAGTCCACTATTCTCAGATTCCTAAAGTAATGGGGTGATTTAGAACTAGTTCTACTCTAAGTCCAACCGTAGAGAGAAAATCATTATAGCTAGGCTTAGATAGAATAGGACAAGCCAATCTAATCCATTCCTACCTCATCATTTTTAATTTTCTTTTTTCATTTTTTAAATTTATTTCTCTATTTTTCTTTTTCTTTTTGTTTCTATCTTATATTTTATTTTTTTATCTTAATATAATCAATTTTTTAGGAGTATATTTATGATGAATTGTTTAAAGTTTTATTTCTTTTTTAGTTAGATTATGGTATATAAATTTTTTTTTGTTTTGTTTTTTGTTTCATTATATAAATTAAGCTGGTATGTAGTACATTACTAATTACTTTGAATTTCAATTATTATTATTATTTTAATTATTGTAGTGTAATGTATTTTTTTTTTTTTTTTGTATGATTTACCACCTGTGATTGGGCCTGGGCCTAGGCCTGTTGGTGGATGATGTAAAATAAAATAAGCAAACATGTATGTAATTGTCAACACTACAATAATATTCTCCCAGTCAGATACATTTTCCAAAAATGCCCCTTCTAGATTTTGATTCTGACTACATAGGGACTTACTCTATAAATTTCAATTAGTCCAGGTGAAGATGTAACCAAAATATCAAAAAGTATTAAATTTTTAAATATAAATAAAACTTCTAAGAAAATTTAGTACTTATCCTAATTAATATTACATATCAGTAGTAATTATTTTTGCTATTATTCTGTTTTTATATTTTCATCTCATCAATTAATCTTTATAAATTTGTATAGGAAGGAATTAGTCCGGGTGATGGTCAGTAAAAGAAACAAGTAAATAGTTTATACTATTTATTTGTTTTAAATATTTATAGTTAAAACTATTTCATTCTTTCTTTTACTGACCACCACCTGGACTAATTCCTTCCTGTTATTCTCAACGGTCAACTAATTATATCCATTAATAAATATTTATGTATTTTCCTTTGATTCATGAATTTTATTTAATTTCATTTATTTTTATTTTTTTCTCAATATTTTCTTCTGTTTTATAATATCACCCTAGAGATTGATGATTAGAGGGCGTTGATAACCTTGAGGTTTTATGCCTCAAAGCCCAAACAAACAAAATGAATGAATAATCTCAAGTCAGGTTTCAGTCAAAAAGTTTTATTAAATTTTTGCCAACGTTTCAATCCAATCTTGTGAACCATAGAACTTAAAACTAAACAGACCCAATCTCTTTCGTATGTCTGTTTAATTTTTAGCTCTGGTGATGGCTCCTTACAAACTTGGGCCTCAATATTGGCAAAAATGAAATTTTGGTCTGTTATCTGAATTATGATCTAGTTTATACTAGTAGTATCTTCTTTTTTAAACCCTAATGATATAAATAAAAATAATAAATCTAATAATAATCAACAATCTAATAATATGTATAAGTTCAAAAGGATGTAGAGTTTTTTTTTTGGTTAACTTCTTCATAGTAGCCAAATTGTCTTAAATGACTTCCAAAAAGGCTATGATTCAATCCCTCATGATTGGTTAGTAAAAGGTCTTAACTCTAAAATTGATACAACTATTGCAAGATATAATTTACTTACCACTGTCTGTGAAGCTAGTGCACTTATCTACTAAGCTGAAGGTTGTTAATTTGAATCTCAATCCTGCCCAGTCTTTTTGAAATATATAATTAAAAGTTTACTCACTCACAGCATCCTCCTAGATATGTGAGCCAACAGCCAACATTTTCACAGCCTATTGTGCCATTGTAAAAAAAAAAAAAAAAATCACTTGCACTCCAAATGGAAAAGAATCATTCAGATACTAATAACATTTCTGTAAAGAGAGGAATGTTTTAGTTTACCAACACCCCATACCCTATATTACAGATATCTATAATACAGTTTACCTCCTGTATTACCTTCTCACTCATTTTATATGGATGTTTTGAAGCCAGGAATTAGGGACATGAGAAATCCACTTGAATTATTAAATTATTTTGTCATGGATTTTTAAATGAAATTAGGAATGGAAATATGTACCACTGTCAATATTTAAAGAGGAAAGTACAAAAATTCAATATGACTTTATGGAGTTTTCAAAAACGCTACTTAAATATATTCCTTTAATTGATGTTGCTGACTGTTTCATCTTATGAAAGTCATATCTACTCAATTAAATTAAAATTTAGCAAAAAAAGTGTTAAAGAAATGTGTTAATAGAATTTCAAAGATTTATTTTATTTCTTTGAATTAAAAAATACAGATATGTATGTTTTCGCTAAACCACAATACAATTCTGAATAACATTCTATAAATGTAAAACTTAAATACAAAAACATAAACATAAAGTAAAACTAGTGATACTATTATGAAGTATTGTTTCAGGTCACTCAGATATCTTAGGAGAGACTTTTCAGGAGAATGAGAGTAGTGATTTGACTCGACTTAGTTATAGTTCTGAAGTTAGTGACTCCCTAACAAATGTGACTCCTCTTACATTGTCTGAATTATCTACTGAGGATTCGTCTCTCTTATCATCATCTGACTCAGCTGGTTCTGCTTCAGCCGATTCAGCTCAGTGGCAAGCACTGTGGATTGACCATTTTAATACACAATACAACATTGCTTACCAGGGTTATTTGGCTGGTCTCTCATCTTACCCTTCTAATAAATGGATTCCTTTGGATCAGCTTAACCAGCCTCATGAGTTAATAAAAAGGAAAAAGACCAAAAATAATAGTAATTGGTATGTTTTGAACATAAATTATATACCTACAATTTTTAGAAATATTCTTGAAAATACTCAAATTATTACACAATGGTTTATTATTTCCCAATATTTATATTATAGCGAAAATAAATAAAGGTGAGTTTGGAGAGTTACATTGTAAATCAGGAGGAATGATAATTTATGAATCATGACTACTTATTTAAAAACGCCATATATGTGCTACTATTTATCGGTTTTCAATGATTTTTTTTTTCTTGTTTTATTTATGTATTTTGAATTGTTTCTGTGTGAGCCAGTGGACTGTATCTTAATATTTTTTTGATACGAGCAAAAATTAAAAATTTTATTAGCGTGTTCGCTAAACGAAAAAACTCACCTCTCGTCCCTCCTTTCTGTTTTCGCTCCCTGCAATTACAAGTACAAAATCTACTTAGTAATAAGTACTGATTCTGAGTACTTTCTATTTTCTCCTCTACTCTAAATTTTTGTACTTCAAGTTGTGGAGTACTTTTTTATATGAAATTACCAGAGTAGAGTATATTACCTATATATATTAAGTAAGGTTTCATCCTTACGAAATATTATGATTATGTAGCAGAAACGGTGGCGATCTTGGTGATATTGATATATCAGGGCATACTTTTGAACACGTAGAGAAATTCAAGTATTTAGGTTCAATGATAACAAGAAAAAATGAAATCCAGGAAGAAATAAAGTCCGGTTAAAGGTGGGAAATTCCTGTTATTATTCAGATGCTAAGTTACTTAGCTCGCCGCTTCTATCTAAACACTTGAAGGTTTGAATTTATAAAACTATTATTCTTCCGACGGTTCTTTATGGGTGTGAAATTGGGCCGCTTACTTTGAAGGATGAACAACGGCTTAAGGTTTTCGAAAATTAAGTTACTGCGTAAAATATTTGGTCCGAAGAGAGATGAGGCTACTGGGGAGTTTAGAAGGTTGCACAACGCTGAATTGCAGAACTTGTAGCCTGTGAATATAATTGAGTTGATAGCATCGCAGAGACTCAAATGGGCGAGTAAAGTAGTTGTGTTCGGTGAGGAACGGATTCCGAGAAAGTTGGAATTTGCTGATACGACTGGTAGGAGTCCGAAAGGTAGGCTGAGGCGTCGATGGGAGGATTGCGTTAAGGCTGATCTCGGGGGCTTGGGCTTGAACGTTGAACATTAGACAAGTCTGTGTAGGCGGAATTTGTTGGTATCGGCATCGAACTTTCGTATTCGGTAAGCCTATTAATATTATTATTATAAGGTTTCATCCATTCTGAGGTTTGTTTATAGTTTTTTGAGGTCACCTTTTCTTTAATATTATCAATTTTAAAATAGATTATTTTAACCTTTTTCAGATAAAATCGATATAGGGGTCGATTAATATGTTTTTTTACTCTTGGAATCACATGGTACTATCCTATCTATTTTAAAACCTTGCCCTCGTGTATCGATTATTTTAAAATTTTCAGATATAATCGATATAGGGCTCTATTATTATGTTTTTTTACTCTTAGAATCACATACTACTATCATTTTTAAGACCAAGTGCTCATGTATCAATTATTTTTTACTTATAATAACTTATATAATATAAAATTATAATAATTTATTATAAACTTCATATAAAAAAAGTGCTCCACTACTTAAAGCACTTCAAGTACTCGAAGTACAAAAATGCTGAGCACAGGGGAAAATAGATGGTACTCAGGAGGAAAGCGGTAAAGATTTTGTACTTTGCAGCGAGCATTATTTGAGTATAGTACTCTGTACTTTTTTTTTTTTGTTAAGTATCAACTATCTAATTTTGCTACTGAAAAATTATCTTAACATTTCAAGATACATAGAAACAATTGCTGGGGTTTGAAACTGGTCTCTAACTTTTAAGGAAGAACACTACTTTAAGAATCTCAAGAATCGTGTTCTAAATTAAATGTTTGGTTCAAACAGAGATAAAACCTCAGGGAAGTTTAGAAGGTGATACAATGTATAATTGTAAGAGGGTTAAAGTAGGTACTATTGATGTTGTTAGTGAAACGTTTTATGAATAAATTGCAGAGCTTGTATACTATTTGTTTAATTTAGGTGCATTTTGGAGGCTTAAGCGGGTGTGTAAAGCAATTGAGCACAGAGATGAACGAAGTCCTAAAAATTTAATAATAAGTGCTGAACATACTGGTTGGCATTCTAGAGGTAGACCACCTCTGTATTAACAGCCCATAGATGGGAGGATTTTTTTTAGTCTGATCTTGGTTGGGATTAAAAGATTGATGGTATCAGCTTAGAATCTTCAGGTTCACTAAGCTTATTATTCTTATATTTTATGCAATTTTACTTGTGAATATTTAAAAAGGTTGTAGACCTAGATAATTTTCAGATTTTAATGAATTTGAACATTGTTAAATTTACAATATGCATAACTAGACTCACAAATCCACTAATAAATTGGCTATTTCTTTGTAATAGCCCACCTGAAAGATTCCCATGAAGTAAAGTAGTATGGTATGCTGAGTAAGGTGCTTTTCAACTTTATACATATTTGTCATTTGAATGATATCTTTTGGCTGCATTGGACTTTTTGTTTCTTCTATCACTTTTAATTTGTACTTTGTGTCAAAAAGTTTAGAATCGGGTTTTAGACTTTCACTCATTTTGGGAAAAATAAAATAAAAAAAATTTCAGAGTATGTATGAATTCATAATCCAAAACAAAAATAAAGATTGAATCAACTCATAGCACAACTTATTTGACATAAATGTTTTATTTCATTCATATTTCAGTTAAAATAGTAATCAGAGGTAAGTCAAGTTTAGCAGAAGCAAATGAAATGGAAATGTTGGTTGAACTACCATTATGTGTAATCAGAACAAAGAAACCAACCTGAACAAATTAATCTTTATTTTTCTTCTGACAAATTATTTTAATAAAAATTTATTCAGCTGCTTATCAGCAATTTTTATTTTAGTTTTTTTGCCATTTTTTAACTGTTATTTATGCCTACTGTCTAAATGTTTTACTTTTCCAGGAAACACCACCTAGTTAGCAATCTATTAGAAGACTTAAAATCGATCAATATGGAAAATGATATGAGAGATGATGTTAATAGTCATAATTCTGATGATGATGTCGATGAAGAACCACTTGAAATCAGTTCAAAATCAGTCAACTGTGCCAATATTGATTCATTGAATACCAACTCTTCAGAACATTCCACAGTGACTAATTTAAACTCTTTGGATGATTCATTTGCTGGATTATCTGCACAAGCTGCCAATATCGAAATATTAAGAAGTAAAGAAAGGTAAAACTATTTCATGTAAAAGAGTTTAATTTTTATTAATTATATCTGGCTGAAGGGTCTCACATACCCAGGGCAGGTTGTGAGTGAATCCCTATTTAATTATGTGCTCGAACAAATCCTCCCATGACTGGAATTCAAAACGCAACCATTGGCCTGGTAGACCCCCGCCAGCCACACAGCCACGGGCTCCCAAAGATGTATTCCATGGTAAATAATAAACAAAAACAGTATTGTGTCAGCTCTCCCACCATTGATATAAAAAAAGGGAAAAAAAATTAAATTAAAAAAAAATCTTAGTAGTTATGTTTCATATAGCATATAGTTTTATGTTGTTATCCAAGTAAAAAAAATATATATTATCCAATTGTATATATATATATAATAATAATAATACATTGTCAATAGGTACATAGTGTGAAAGTAATATCTAATGACTTTACATTTCTTCTGCTCTATCCTAACTCTTCAAACATGACTAGTGGCCACTCACAGCATGGCTGGTGAGAGAGGTAACAAAAGGCGGTTTTTTTTTTTCATTGAGTATTTGTGATGAAATTGAAAAAAAAAAAAAGTAGCAAAAAATTGTAAGTGTCCCTATCCAACATTATTCAAACAAAATTTTGGAAAAATTCCCCCCAAAAAATTGACTCACTTTATCTTAAAAAAAAAAAAAATGTTTTTTAAATATATTTCAAAACTCTTAAAAACCATTATATATATATATATATATATATATATATATATTATATATATTATATTTTTTTTTTTTTTTTTTTCTTTTCTTTTTTTTTTTTTTCCGTGATTATTGGTAAAACCTTTCAGGAGAAAACATTGTTTTTAACATTGTTTTTCATTTTTTCTATCCCTCCCCATAGCTCCTGTCTCATAGTGTTTAAGGGATTAATACGAGCTAAAAAGATTAATTTTGCAAAAAATTGTGTTCAGCAGTTTTTCCGGCGCAGGTAAGGAAGTAAAATGATAATTTCTTGTCGAGTAGAATTATTATATTTAAAAAATTCAGCACATTGAATTTTTTGATGAACATATTTCCGATTGATGTAGAAAGAAAAATTTACTGCTGAAATTATATTGGTAAAACAAGCTAATAATGATGCTGATGTAATGATAATTGAAACAGCAATAGAGCAATTCAATTTGACAAATACAACTATTGTTGTTAGTGAAGATGTAGACTTACTCATATTACTCACTGCTCGAACTCCAACTGAAAAAACTATTTTCTTCTTAAAACCAAGAAAAGCACAACATCAACATAATTTGACCGGACTAAAATAGTTTATAAAAACATAATAATCTGGTCTCTTCTCATGACAACCAATCCTCTTCTCAATGGCTGATCATAAGAAACTAAAACTGCCTAAATCCCTTTCTTTATATTCATTGTTTATAATAAGTCCATTAAAACATATTTTGTATAACATTGAACTATAATATAATTATTACTTCTTATTAATATTGTCTATTAAATTAATACTATATCAAAACATTTTCATTTATTTATTATTTCATTTTTTATAACCTTGAACCTACTAATGTTCCAATTCTTTAGAAATGAAAGAGAAGACAATAGAGTAAAAAGTGCATTTGACCTCATTGGAGTACCATATTGTGGCGAAGAAGTTAAAAGTGGATCTGTGATATTTAGAAAGAGAAATATCAGATGGCAGAATAGAGCCCTAAACTTCAGGAATAGGTTTGACTGTTTTAAGAAAACAGCTTTTGAAAATATGGTATGTTTTTGTTTTTTGAATAATTGACTGTATTTATATAAAAGGATGAGATGGTTTAGGTGGTGGTCAAAGCTCGTTGACTTGATTTTTTTACTTCATTGATTGCCACATAACCCTCTCATTCTTCATTTAATCCTTAGGATTAGGGTGTCATTTTATGGAAAAATGCTTTTGAAGAGGGCAGTTTAGTTTTCCAATATTATTTTCGATAATATTAAGAGTAAATTCATTGAAAATTATATAAATTGAAATGCCTCAAAAATAATAATACCAACAATTAAAATTTGTGCTACTCTTCTATGAAAATAATCATAAATAATTATTATTTTTCCTCAACCTTCAGTTTTTTGTAATTTATTTAGTAGTGTAGTTCATTCTTTCTATTATTATTTTGTTATCTCTACTTCATTGTTCATGGGCAATATTAAGACTTTATTAAACTATTTAATGAAAAGTCAATGATTTTAAAATGGATATTATACCATGGATCAGTAAACCGTGATTTAAAAAAAAAAAAAAAAAAAAAAATAATATACATATATATATATATATATATATATGTGTGTTAAGTATCTATGCCAACATGATATAATGTTAAATCTAGTTAATTGTAATCGATTTAATTGATTCATTCATGTACATGATAAAATAAAGTTAGTATAAACAGTGCAGCTGGAGTGATAACATATAACCTAAATTTAATTTAATTCTTTTAATTATAATTTACATTATAACTTGACTGGTGCCGAAACCCGTAGTACTGTAGTATATCGTCAGCATTTTCGTAGTGAGTTACTATTCTACATTTAAGTAAGCTGAAAAGTGAAATGCCTACGAACCAAGATCAAGCTGTAGAGGTTCAAGGTAAACCAATGGACGAAAATAACGACCTAAACTCAAATTTGGAGCTAGTGCAACTAGAATGGGTAAGGGTTAGAACTGCGACGACTACGTACCTAAAAAATTCCATCGCTGAACTGAAGAGATTCGGTAGTGAGTTAGGACACCTTAATCATTTTCTAAAAAGAGGAAACCAGATTCACGAACTGATTGAAGTGAGAATTTCAGCAGGATTGGAAGATCCGTTGGATGCTACTGAACTTAGAGCATCATTAATTGGTAGGGTTAGAAGAAACGTTCTAAACCACATTCATTTAGACGAAATGACCTCGTGGGATGAAGTTACCAAACGACTGAAAAAGGCTTATGGAGGAGGACGCTGGACACCAGAGGAAGACGTATACAGACTCTTCACTGAAGTTAGGAAATTTGGCCAAACAGACTATGATTTTGCAGAGAAAATGCTTACGCAATACACAACCATATCTGAGAAGTTAGTTGAGACGGTAGAACAGATAGAGGCTGCCTATCAGCTGGAAATATTTGAAAAGGTGCTAAAGGTACAATTAGAAAAAAATTTATCTTTAAAAGAGAAGCTACCTACAAATAAGTCATTTGTAGAGTGCGTCAGGGACGTAATGGATAGAGGTGCTAGAGAAGAGGAAGAAAATGATTTTCAGCCATGGAGGAAGGTACCTTATAGAAATAAGGAAAACTTTAAATATAGGTCGGAGGCACCAAGATTCTCTAAATTTGAACCTAAAAAAAATCTTCGGGACGTCAAGGAAACCCCCAAGCACCCTCGGGGACTTAAAAGAGAAGAGTCCCGTAGATGTTATGAATGTAACCGTTCAGGGCACATAGCCGCTAACTGTCCTTCGTTTAAGTGCTTTGAATGCGGAGAAAAAGGCCACATTGCCAGGGCCTGCCACTGGATTTACAGACGTAATCCAGCCCCAAAACCAATGAAGGTGAACACACAACGAACGATACGTTCGAGAGTCGTTTCGAGTTCAAGTTCAGATGAATATTCTGACAGGAGTTCAACCGAAGAAGACAAGAAGTCCTGTTGGAACAACGTGGGGCCAGAAGATCAAGCGAACACATGAACAGGAAAAACAAGCCAAATGAAACCAATACGGGAGTGAATCTACCATCTGAAGAGGCGAGGGCAACCCGCAAGAGTTAGTAAACAATGTATGCAGAGTGTGGGAGAGGTTGCTCATAGTGGAGGGGCGTGGTGATGGTTTGAGGGCGTTCATTGATACAGGGGGTACCAGTACCTTGGTAAGTAGAGGGGTGTTGAAGACATTGGATAAGGAGTATGAGCTCAAGGTATGTAAGTGTTCTGTTATCACTTTAAGTGGTCCGTGTAATGTATTGGGGGAATATGTATGGGATCTAGAGAATTTTACAGGCAAAAAGGTTAGCGCATTAGTTCACGTGTTGGAAGGACTTACCGATCAATATGATATTTTAATCGGGTGTGATGTACTAGATAAGGTGGGTTTTCGTATGCATGGTAGGAGCGGGAGTTGGAAAATTACCATGGGAACGAAATCGTATCTCGGAAAATTAAAAACCAAAGAGGGCGATCATCGAGTAGAGGTAGTGCGTACGGAAGTATCTGGGGTAGAATTGCTCTTGTCTGAGTTCACCGATATTTTTTACAAGGAGGGTTGTGCATTGCCCACGACTGGGAAGACAACACACAAAATAATATTAAAGGAGAACAAAGTCTCCTATACGAAAGGTCGGAGATATCCGCAAGCAATGGTGAAGGTTATAAACGAACAAATCCGAGATCTGCTATCTCAAGGGATTATTCGGCACAGTTCGTCACCGTTTAGTAGTCCATTATGGGTCGTAGAAAAGAAGAAGCAGGACAACCAAGTGGATCCATCGTTTCGACTTGTAATAGACTACCGGAAGCTAAATGATAACAAGGTAGAAGAACGTTATCCTCTTCCTAGACTCGAGGATATGTTGGATCGCTTAGCGGGTGCCCGAGTGCCAAGAAATTTTTTTTACAATTCAATTTTTGCAATGAGCACTAAGGTTTATTGTTGCCATTTTATATTTAGGAAAATAGTTCTAACCTAGACCATTACTCTTAATTTTTTTATCTCATTATTCATTTATTTATTTTTTCATCAGAAGAAGGAAGGCCAACCACAAGATTCTGAAGTCTGGCATTTAGCAGGTTCAGGAGATATTAAATCAGATTTTTCTGAAAAAGATGACAGCTCTAACAGTGAATTTTTCTCTGCTTCTGAAGAAGGCGAAATAAGTAAAAAGGAAAAGAGGAAAAGAAAAAAGAAACGAAAAGGCTTGCCTAAAGAGGTGTTAGAAAATGAGAAGCTATTAAAATACTGGTATAAAAGATATCGTCTCTTTAGTAGGTTTGATGAAGGAATCAAACTTGATGAAGGTTTGTTCAATTGATACTTCAAAGCTAATATGTTTCTTTAAAAATTTACTTTTATATTTAGGTCTTATAAAGTGTATTTATTATTTGGGTATATTACTAATCTAGAGAGCTGGTACTCAGTCACTCCAGAGAAAGTGTCCAGTCATACAGCTGAGAGGTGTCGTTGTGATGTTATGATTGATGCTTGCTGTGGTGCTGGAGGGAACACCATTCAATTTGCTTTTACCTGTGAACGAGGTAATTTATTTTCTGAAATAATCTGTTTGGTATTGTATTCAAAAGATATATTGCATAAATAGAAAGGTTAAATTATCAATTATAATAAGCATCTTTAAGACATACAGCCCAGGACAATAAAAATTACCTTGTGCCATATGAAATCAGAGACAAGCTGAATTTTTTTCAGTTGTTAAACCTCATTCTCTCTCACTTGCACTAACTTCCACATCTTCATTTTAACGAATTCCAAGCAGGGTGGTCTTTGGTTAATTAATAAATAACTAGTTTCAGTTTTATGAACAATATAGGAATTAATTAGTGTATTTTACTGTTTTAGTAATTGCTATTGACATTGATCCTCAAAAGATACAACTTGCTAGGCATAATGCTAAAGTTTATGGGGTAGAAGATCGAATAGAATTTATTGTTGGAGACTTTTTAAAACTTGCACCTACTTTACAAGCTGATGTTGTGTTTTTGTCGCCACCTTGGGGTGGTCCTGACTATGCTTCTCAGCCCACCTTCACTCTTGACAGGATTATGGCTCCCATAGGTGGAGAAGCTCTTTATTCTTCTGCAGCTAGCATCACACCTAATGTTGCTATGTATCTCCCAAGAAATGTCAGTGCAGATGAGGTGAGTGTTAGTTAATTAAAAAAAAAAAAAAAAAAAATTGAAAATATTAAAATATTTTACATAAAACATGTTTTTATTTTATTCTTTCTTGATTCTAGTTATTGAAGTTAGCTGGCCATGGCTCAAATATAGAATTAGAACAAAACTTTCTTGGAAAAAAGCTTATAGCAGTTACTGTGTACTTCGGAGAGCTGATTGGATCTTATCAAATGGATGTTGAATGATGGATCGTAGGACAAAATTGTTAAGGGAATGGAGGGGAAACAAACCAAAAAAAGACTGGCTTTGTTTTTCAAGTGTTATAACCTTTTTCTACAATGGAAAAGTGTATAATTTTTGTACTTTAAAATTTTAGAAATTCTTATGCTTGAATTGTAAAAATTGTGCTTATATTGTTTTTATAGAAGTTAGGTATAATTTTCTAGAGTATTGATATAATCAATGTTTCCTAAATATTGTATTAAAAAATAAAATTTATTGTTTTTATTTATAGTACATTTGTTTTATAATCTCTCAGAATTTAATTAATCAATCTAGTTCAAAGAAACTTCTAATTGTAATGAAGATAGATCTTTTATCCTGCAATTGTTGAACATTTTAGTAACTGTGACGAGAAGACATTTCCTCATAGGAAAACAGTCCTGCTGGTGTCATTAAAAAATCTTTAAATGTATTATTTATTGTTAATATAAATATCTAATAAATATGCTTGGTTTTTATTTAATTAATAAATCAAAATAATTGAATCATTCCATCATTACATTAACAATTAAAATCTGAAAATTATAATTATAATGGAGTTTACTTTCAGTTATTAAGTGGACCTTACTTCTTACTGTCCTTAAGATCAATTTGTAAATTCTTTTTCAGTTTTCTTTACTTATTCTGTTTTAAAATGATAAGATTTTTCAAGGTATGGTATAACAACTTATCTTAGTATTTCTCATGAAATAAGTACCTTTTTTCTAATCTTGAGTTCTTTGAAATAAATTCAAATTTTTGTTTAGGTTGTATTTATTTATATCCTGTTTGTTTCGATGTTCTATCTTAATATGTCCAGTAATACATTATAGACCTAATGATGAATGTAAATATCACTTGTGTGCATCATTGATGGTCGCAAGTCGACCAAAAGAAAGAATATCTGACTGTGACACCCGTACAGCATTCATAAGGGCTACTATCTATTAAGAAGGACATATTTAAAAAGAAAGACCAAGATATAAACATAATTGATTCAACTTTTTTTTTTTTAATTGAAAAAAGTAAGGGATCATTGTTTATTCCTGTTTTAATTTATATGAGATCAGTTGCATTTTTTAATTTCAGGCTTTACATTGCTTCTAGCTAAGAAAACTATTATTGGGATTCCATAAAAAAGAATATTCAACAAATCTTTGTATTTTAGAAACCCTAATATAACACTTTTTTGGCTTTTTGCTGTTTGTACGCGCCTATGATTAACCGTCGAACAGATGATTATATGGTTAGTTAAGCAAAATTTAAGACCCCCACTGTAAAATTGTCTGATAAACCACAGTTGCATTAAGTTATATTAATTAAATAAAGAACCAAAAATCAGTAATTTTTAAATTTGGTAAACAAGGATTAAAATAGATCAATCTGTGGTAAAAATTTAAAAAGAATGGATAAAGATAGTGAGGGTGAGGTCAATCAGAAGTTGAACAATTGGAATTTAAGCATCTAGTTATTCCATTCTATCTAAAGAAATTAATGTCTTGAAGGAATGGATTAACTTTTTTTTATTGTAAGGTTTCGACCATGTTGACAAAACAATTTTTACTGACTGTGGTGTCCAGAGAGCTTAACACTTTTGGATGAAACTCTAGGCCCTTGAATATACAATATATCATATATCACATAAAATGTTGACAATAATTTACATTGCTCAAAAATATAACAATAGAAAGTTACATAACCACTTGAAAGGTTGTTAAAAAATAATGGTCTAAATTGAAACAGTATATAGCATATTGTTCTTATGTTATTTTTTTTTTTTTCTAACACTAAAATATTTTGGTACAGCATTCTTAGTTAAACTTTGATTCTTAGTTTTCGACATAAATAAACATCAAAAACCAGAGCCCATTCAACTATTTCATGATGGTGTTATAGTTATTATACTATTATTCTGGTGTTATAGTTATATACTTACTTATAGTTTGCTCCAAAATGAAAATTGGTAAGAAGCTAAAATTACTTATTTAAGGTAAGGTAATATAAGTCTTGGATGTATCTTTATTCATTTAATGTTTCTGTTACACTGTGGCTAATCCAAGGTGTAATATCGGGAGTCCTACAGTTTACCTATCCAGGTTTTAATTAGGAAAAGGATATTAAAACTGTACCTGAAATCGCAGACTAGGGACTACCATTTTAGGTCTCTTCAAAGGACGGCATGAATTGTTTTTCCATTAGAAATCCTAGAGCCCAGCAGCCGGGTCTGAACTCGCTAACTCGTGCAAAGAACGCTGTTATTTTTCGGTTGGCGCGACAGGCCATGGAGGCCCTTGGCCGCGCGGTATGGTTTATATTCCACACCGTGATACTCCATGACATTTTATAGGGTATGATCTTCACTCCCTACGCCTATTTTTGTGGGTGGCTATCAATTAGCTGAAGCGTCCCACGTACCCGGGGGAGATTGTGAGTGAATCCCCATTTATTTGTTTGCTTTAAAAAAGTCCTTCTGGGACTGGGATTCGAATTCACAACTTCGGCGTGGCAGGCTAGCGCGCTAATTACTCAGCCACGGGCTCCCCCCTAACGAACACTGTTATGCTGACAAAACTTTAAATATTTAGAAGAAACTAAGCAATTGCTGGGCATTATGCAGTATACCGCTCCACTCACTGAATCAACAGAGACAATGATTGCATACTTATTCTGTCGGGTTTTTCAGTAGATCGCTAAATCGATGTAAAATTATAAAATAGTGTTAACAGGGCTTAGATGCTGAGTTTTTTTATATTCTTCTTCTAAAGTACCTTTAATTTTGGGGTTTCGAAAGAAATAATCATATCATCTTATTAGCATTGATAAAAAAGAGAAAATATTGCTATGTTATAAAGTCCAGTTTATGCTTGGACATGGCTCAGTAATGCCCTGATGGCTCACAAGCTTGAGCCGAAACGTCGGCAAAATTAAAAATATTTAGAAAAAGACTGACTCCTGATTATAATAGTTTATACAGTCGACTATACATTCTCAACAAAAAAAACTTTGTCTGCCTAATCTAGGTGGTGGGGTTCACCTGACAGACATGATTCAAAAAGCACGCTCTAAGACATAAAATTGTGTATTACTTGAAGAAGTTTCTTTTTTCTTATATCAAACTAATTCTATACCTGATACAAAAAAAAAACAAAAAACTTGGCATATCATAGGAGGTCGGATTCATCTAGCAGGCATGATCCAAACAAACAATAAGCATTGAAACTTTTATGATGGTTATTTTATCAGAAAAGGGTTTTGATATTGGCATAGATAAAGTTGAAACTTTGTGATTTTTAGTAACCAAAATGTGTTTATAGTTACAAGTGGCGGATACAAAGGGAAAAGGTCCAAACTGATCTACTTTTGTTTTTGGAATAGGTGGGGAGAAGCCATAACGTAATGTATTTATGGACTGAGATATACCTATAAAACCTATAGACATCTATCAGTTCTCGAATTGAAACACGTTTAATATCATTTAATGTATATCATAATGAGTATTTTTGTAAAATAAGTGGTTTCTGTGATATTAACCTTCATAACGTTAATATTTGGTTAATTCTCGTATTTAGGACACAATGTATGGTATGGACAAATAGTCCGGCCAATAGAGGAAGTTCAACCCACAAAAGGTGCGTCATTTTATTTTATTTTTTGATATTGTTAAAAACCATTAGGCAGTGTTGGGCAAAATTTATTTCAAATAACGAATGATTAAGCTTTTTATTCGAATAACGAATAAATTGATTTATCTATTATTTAAATAACGAATAAATTGATTTATCTATTATTTAAATAACGAATAAATTGATTCATCTATTATTTAAATAACGAATAAATTGATTAATCTATTATTTAAATAACGAATAAATTGAAATTATCATTATCTTTTCATTCGTTATTCGAATACAATAATTTATATGGCAACCTAAGTTTTTCCGTATATTTAGGGGTAGAAATATTAGAAAACATTTATGAATTTCCCACTATTTAAGCGAGGTCAAATACAAAAAAATAAATTTTCCATTCGCTTTTCCGGGGGTATCTCGTGAACGGATCAATGGATTTTCGAAAATTTTCCGACGATTTGGGAGCAGCTTCACAAGAAAATTAGCATACAATTTTCTCCCGAATTTCCATTCGCTTTTCCGGGCGTATCTCTTTAACAAATCAATCGATTTCCACCATTTCGATAGTATTCCGACTATTTTGAGGTAGGTAGACTTTCTGTCCACCTATCTGTCTACCTAATTTTTCTAATTAGAATACGATTTTACAATGACGAAAACTTGGGTTAAACACTAACTAATGGCAGAGTTGGACATTATTCGAATAATTTTTATCTGAATAACGAATAAAAATGTATTTGTTATTTATCATCTGTTGGTCACTTTCGAATGATTAATTCGTTATTCGGATATTCATGGTTTATTCGTTATTTATTATTCATTATCTACTATCAAAATAAATGTTTATTGCATTAGAAAAATCTTATAATAGCTGTAAATGGGTTTCTTTAAGGTAAACACTTTAACTTATAAAAAAACAATCTTATTTTTCCGCTGAATTTCCATTCGCTTTTACGGACATAGCTAGCGATCAGATCAATGGATTTCCACTATTTTGACAGTTTCGCGACGATTTTGGGGCAGGTACACATAGAATTAGGAAACGATTTTTCTTCGAACATCCGGACCTATCTCGTGAACAGATCAATCGATTTCCACAATTACCGACTATTCTGGACCAGCTACACACAAAAATAAGAATACAATTTTTTCCCAAATTTCCATTCGCTTTTCCGGGCGTATCTCGTGAACAGATCAATCGATTTCCACCATTTCGACAGTTTTTCCAACTATTTTGCGGCAGATATACATGAAAATTAGGAAACGAATTTTTCTTAAATTTTCATTCGCTTTTCCGGGCGTATCTCGAAAACAGATCAATCTATTTCCACCATTTCGATAGTTTTCCGACTATTTTGAGGCAGTTACACACAAAAATAAGCATGCAATTTTTTTCCCGAATTTCCATTTCCTTTTTCGGGCGTATCTCTTTAACAGATTAATGGATTTTCTCCATTCCGACTAATTTGTTGTAGTCTCGTAAGGAAATGATCAAGAAATGATCCAGTTGAATCTTTTCAATTAATTAATGAATTTTCACGATTTCGACAATTTGCCGAGCTTTTTTGTGTGTACTAATAAGAACATAAAAAATAAAGCGAATGTAAAATTCGTGGAAAATTTATTTTCTCATTAGTCTGCCCCATAATATTTGGAAAACATTTGCAATGGTGAAAATCCATTGATCTGCATTCAAAATACGCCCAGAAAAGCGATTGAAAATTCAGGAGAAAACTACTAGGAGCTTTTAGTATTAATATAACTCAAAGTAGTCGGAAAATTGTCAAAATGGTGGTTATCCATTGATTTGTTCACGAGATACGCTCGGAAAAGCCAATGGAAATTCAAGGACAAATCGTATACTAATTTTCATGTGTACTTGCCCCAAAATAGTCGGAAAATTGTTCAAGTGGTGGAAATCTATTTATCTGTTAAAAAGATACGCCGGAAAAGCGAATGGAAATTTGGGAAATCGATTGATCTGTTCACGAGATAGGTCGGATATTCGAAGAAAAATCGTTTCCTAATTTTTATGTGTAGCTGCCCCAAAATCGTCGCGAAACTGTCAAAATAGTGGAAATCCATTGATCTGATCGCTAGCTATGTCCGTAAAAGCGAATGGAAATTCAGCGGAAAAATGCGATTGTTTTTTTATAAGTTAAAGTGTTTACCTTAAAGAAACCCATTTACAGCTATTATAAGATTTTTCCAATACAATAAAAATTTATTTTGATAGTAGATAATGAATAATAAATAACGAATAAACCATGAATATCCGAATAACGAATTAATCATTCGAAAGTGACCAACAGATGATAAATAACAAATACATTTTTATTCGTTATTCAAATAAAAATTTATTCGAATAATGTCCAACACTGCCATAGTTAGTGCTTAACCCTAGTTTTCGTCATCACCACCTTTTTGCTTCGTCCGCCATCTTGAAAAAACTCAAAAATTAGGACTTTTTCAGTTTTTGTCTTCTAGCTCCTTCTCAGTGCATTTTTCGACTTATAAGTTTATTTATAAAAATGTAAACAACAAAATTTTCAACAAATTAGGTACAGTAAACCAGGTCTATTTGAGCTACCAGTGGGCGAAAATGGAGGGAAATTTGCGACTTTGCAAAAAGTTGTACAGAGTTTAAATACCTTGTCTTTAAAACCTTTTTACTTTCACTTACTATATATAGTAAGGGGAAGTATTGCGATCGTGAAAATTTACGAATTCCAGTTTTCAACGGAAATACACGTTTTAGGGTCCCCTGAGTCCAAATAACCAAGTCCCGAAAAAAGGTCTGTGTGTGTGTGTTGTGTGTTGTGTGTGTGTGTGTGTGTGGTGTAACTCCCGGGCGGAAACGGTAAGTCCTATGAAACTGAAATTTCATATTTAAGACATCTATACGCCCGAGACGTGACAAAACTTTTTTCATCAAAATGAGCCTACCAGAAGGCACTTTATACCATGCATTTTGCACCTTTTTTCGATTTTCTCAAAAACGGTTCCGACGATTTTGATTAAACTCGCTATATCGATGTAAAATTTAATGGGCTTTAATAACATGTAGGTTTTATTTAGATAAAAATGGTCTGACAGGGCTTAAATGCCGATATTTTAAATTTTCTTCCCCTAAAGTACCTTTAATTTTGTAGATTCAATAATAATAACTAGATTATCTTGTTAACACTGATGAAAAGCTGGTAAATATATAAATTGAATAAATTCGATACCCAACTAAAGGAGAAAACAGAAAAAATATTTTTTTAATGCAATTTTTCGTTTTTGAACATAAGAGCAGTAATATACATGTATGATATACCGTTGGAAAGCTAAAGATTTTAGAAATATTATCATCTCATACACAAGCTTTTAAAAGTTAATAGAGAGTGATGAAATGAACATAACACTAACTGATTATTTTAGATAATAATATAATAGATTTTTGAATCAAACACATGTTTCTATAGAAATTTAATTTAATTAATTCCTTAATAATTTCACGTATTTTTATCTCTAACTGTATATGAAAATTCTTTCATTGATTTTAAAAATGGAGGTAAGTGAAAGTCGTGTGTTGCCCGCACCAGATTTTTTTACTTGCAATGGTAGGATTGGGAATACATTTAAGAAAACCATGAAAAATGCGTATTTTGTGATTCTAGTTTGGTGAAAGTTTTTCGTTTTTTAATGATATTCCAAGTATTTTTTTAATAAAAAAAAATGCATGTAAATCATATATGAATCAGTTGCATAGATAAGGGAGAGAAAAAATTCGTTACACATTTAGTGATAAAAAAGATTGATTGTATTTTAAAAATGTTGAATATAAAACAATGCATTACAATGATAAACAATTCACATTCAAATTAAAACTTCAAAAAGGAAGGGGGAGGGGACTATTTCAAATATTGGAAAAGCTTCGCGGGTAGTTTCGGGAAGTCTGAACCTTCGGCACGGTCGTAGTTTCCGAATTGTATCGACTGGTCGCAGACGTTCTCCTCTTCCTCATCGGCGACAATCAACAGAATTTTGTCGTAGGACTGTCCACGGCAAAACTTGCTAAGTATAGAATCCTGCAGACCCGATTTCCTTCATCTATATATCTCCGCTGCAGCCTGCATGTAATTGTCTTCAGTAGGGTCTGAGTAGAGCATCTCTTGTTGTGATGAGTATAGGCTTCTTGATGGTCATCAACGCCATCACTGGTTGGTATGCCCTCAAAAAAGCTGCGTTATACTTAAATAATGAGGTGGAGTACATGAGGTCAGGTGAATTACCTCTTCCTAGTTTTTAATACATATGTTTTTCATCGTATTTTTAGTCCCAATGAGAATAACTAAAAAATAGATGTCTTCCTCCAGATCATCACAGTGTCGTGCAAAGAAGCCATCGATCGATATTGCAGTAGTTACAATTTAAACGTCAGCATCCTCTTCAACTTGCTGGTTCAGTTTGTTAGATGCATCAAATTTTGATCTAAAGAGTGCAAAAAATAGGTTTTTATTGTGCTCATTGGACAGAACTTTGTCTTGGGGAGTTAATTCAATATATCTTCATCAAATATGACATCTGCTGAGACGTTTCTCTTGCGCCATCTTTCTCTTTCTCCATGCTCGGCACTCATAAGATTTTCTGGATACCTATCAAATATGACCACCATCACCACTGTATAATGTTGGTGGATTTACTTGATGTAATCTACACTAAGTTGCCCGAAATTCGATTCCAAACAACTTTGTGGAGCAGAAGAGATCTCTGGTTGTGAGATTATATAAAGGGAGCTCGAAATCAATGGACAGGGGTCTGAATGTTTTATGTTATAAAAAACTTTGTGCCCTTCCGCATCCCAACGTTGTTTAACAAGGACATTAGGAACGCTGCAAGCTTATAAGAGAGGTATTCCTTAAGGTCCTACTGGGTTGACTTTGCATATCCTGCTAAACCACGTGGAGGATGGCGGCCCACACGTTAAGATAGCCCGTGTGTGATTATTTCAGTGCAAATTGTAAAATAAGATTCAATTGAGTTAATAATGAAGATATTATGCAATGTAATTGTGAGATTATACGATTTTGTTAATTTATATAAGTTTTTTACATTCACTTACTATATATAGTAAGGAAAGTATTGCGATCGTGAAAATTTTCGAATTCCAGTTTTCAACGGAAATACACGTTTTAGGGTCCCCTGAGTCCAAATAACCAAGTCCCGCAAAAAGGTCTGTGTGTGGTAACTCCCGGGCGGAAACGGTAAGTCCTATGAAACTGAAATTTCATATTTAAGACAACTATACGCCCGAGACGTGACAAAACTTTTTTCATCAAAATGAGCTTACCAGAAGAAGCACTTTATACCATGCATTTTGCACCTTTTTTCGATTTTCTCAAAAATGGTTCCGACGATTTTGATTAAACTCGCTATATCGATGTAAAATTTAATGGGCTTTAATATCATGTAGGTTTTATTTGGATAAAAATGGTCTGACAGGGCTTAAATGTCGATATTTTAAATTTTCTTCCCCTAAAGTACCTTTAATTTTTTAGATTCAATAATAATAATTAGATTATTTTGTTAACGCTGATGAAATACAGGTAAATATATAAATTGAATAAATTCGATACCCAACTAAAGGAGAAAACAGAAAAAATATTTTTTTAATGCAATTTTTCGTTTTTGAACATAAGAGCAGTAATATACATGTATGATATACCGTTGGAAAGCTAAAGATTTTAGAAATATTATCATCTCATACACAAGCTTTTAGAAGTTAATAGAGAGTGATGAGAAGAAGATAAAACTAACTGATTATTTTAGATAATAATAAATAGATTTTTTAATAAAACACATGTTTCTATATAAATTCAATTTGATTAATTCCTTAATAGTTTCACGTATTTTTATCTCTAACTGTATTTGAAAATTCTTTCATTGATTTTAAAAATGGAGGTAAGTGAAAGTAGTGTGTTGCCCCCACCAGATTTTTTATTTTGTTTTTAATGTAAACTATCTAGGATTTTGTTATTTCTTCTGCTACGAATAAAAGAGTGTATAAAATTTCAATATGAAAATATTTAAGGGAATTATAAAAGATTAATTTTTCAGAATAAAACCATACAAAAAAAAAAAAATAATAATAATGTGATCAAAACAGTATGATAAGAATGATTGAGGACTCTAAATTCTTGAAATTGAGAAAATTACAAAATTTTACTGTTTTTAAGTTTCACTTTTTAAAATAAAATAAATTTAATATATGTCTGTATCATGCATTTATTAGCTCGTTAGAAAAAATAAATAAAACTTTTTGTGATTCTAGCATTGGTAGTAGAAAATTGAAGGTATTGATTTTTCATCAATCTATGACTATATGTCAAATAAATTCGATATGTCAGTCACATGACCACAGAATTTCGAGCTAAAAATGTATAACATAATTAATACCTACACAGATATACTTTGTACCAAAGTTTTAGAATTAATACTCATGATAAGTAGAATTAGCAATACAGGATCCTTAGTTACTATGTCAAACTGTGCAAATCACATGCAGTATGGGAGACCTATATGCACAATATTTGGAGGTAAAACGTAAATGATGGAAAAGTTGGTTGAGGGTGCAGTCACCAAGAAAACAAAACTTATTTTATTTGTGTGCTGACGTTTCAGCCTACATTGAAGGTCTCTTAAAGCTACTATATATTTTTTTATCTTGTTTTGTGCTAAATATTTCCTTTGTTCAGTGATAAAGCTCAAAAATAGTTAGATTAAATTTTAAGCGACTTAATATTAGTTAACAGTTTAAACGAAAGTATTGAAATCAAGAAAATTTTCAAACATGAATTTCAAGAGAAAATACCTTTAAAACTGAGTCCATAAAACAATTCTTGTAAAATATACTAAGTGTGAGTGGTAAGTCTATGGTAATGGTAAGAAGTGGCTCCTTCCTTCTATCCGAAGACAATATTTCCTAGGATCATATTCTTTACCAAATAATCAACTCCCAGCTACCTCCATATATCTACAGACTTCTGCAATCTAAATCTTCAGTCCACTCCCTCCAAACAAGATCGCGCCATTCCGACCTTTATATTCCTACCCATCGAACAACAACTTTTGATCATTCCTTTATTGTCCGCTCCACTACTCTCTGGAATTCCTTACCTACTCATATCTGCCATGCTTCTTCCCTAACATCATTCAAGTCCCAGCTATTCCAGTACCTACTGTCATCCCAAACAGACAGAGCTCAATAAGATATTTCAAATAAAAAAGAAAATCTGTTATTTATTGTTTATATTTTTATAAGGATCAATAATGAATCAAGTTCAATGTTTAGTTTTGTTTAATGCACCAGAAGTTATTATTTATTTATTTTACTCTTTTGTTTTATTATATCCTTTCTTTTCTTTATGTATCATAGCGAATAAGAAATTATTATATCCCTTTGGTCTTGTAGCCAGACACATTATATATATCTTAATTGTACATATGAATTGTTCTTAAGGGACTTTGTCCCAGAATAAATATCTTTTTCTATTCTATTCTATTCTAATCATGCCAGAGGCTGTAAAGGAAATATTAATACAAATTATGAAAAACTGAAGTAAACATTGACCTTTTTTTAATTGCTTCTAATTTTTTTTTCTCCCTCTTTTGGCTAAATTTGTCTTTAATGGAGGCTCTTCAAGTAACATTAACAAATTAGAATAGAGCTGACCAGCTTTCTCTAAGTAGCTGAATTGGGGTTTGGACAAAATCAATTGCTTCCTAAACTTGGCATAACTCATAAATTTTACAAATGCCTTCTTTAATGTTATGTATTCCAAAATACACACCAATGGAAGACCAAGGGAAGGGATCTTGCATATTAAAATTCCCCTAAGCTAGAGAACATAATAAAATTTAAATGTTAATTGTGTTTCTTTCTGAGGACTAAGGAGTTAAGTATAACATTTCTGTAATTTAACATATAACCTGTAATAAATATATGTCTCAAAGGCGCCAAAAGTGCATTTGTGTTCTATTAGAAACCCTTACTAATGACTGCCAGAAGACCAAACATAAAATATCTAGGGTATTTCTTTTTTTCTTCTAGTAAAATTTAAATGATATATAAAAATATCTGAGGCTATAATGAAAGATTTCATTGTAAAAAGAAATCCATACAAAATAAATTTTTTGTGAAGTGAGAATGGTTGACTGTGTAAGTGGGAGTAGTTCAGGGTGCAGTCAAAATAACACTCAATTAAGACATAAACTGGTGCCGACGCTTCGGCCTAAATTTAATCAATAAAGTTTTTGATGTTAAAAAGTGTTTGATAAGGATAATTGAGGACCCCAATGTCTAAAATATGTCAAAATCTTAATATAAGTACAAGTTTTAATTTATAAAATTGATTATATGCCTATTAAAAGAATTAATAGGTAGTTAGAAAAACAAAAACTTTCGAACATTGGTAATAAAAAAGTTTACATCAATCTGTTACTGATATTTTTTTGTTTTTTATAACATATATTGTAAATAAAAATCCTGTTTTTTATCGTATTTGTTCCCTAAAAATAATATAAATGTTGGCACTGTATTTTATATATGAATATATCTGATGTTTCAAAAATTTGTTTATGAATGTTACTCTTAAATTTATTTTCTGTTAACAGATAATTTACGTTTAATTTTAGGTCTTCTTTAATGTTTAAAAACAAATTAAAACTGATGCACACATTTTACAATAAACATTTCAAAAACTAAAAAAAAAAATTATCTTGATATATTTTTCAGATTTTTAGTTTTCAGGAACCAAGATTACTCTTAACCTTCAGTGTTTAAACTCAGCTATGTTTTTTTGTACCAAGATGACACCAGAAAAAAAAATTTTAATGAAGAGGCAACAACATTTTATTTATTAAAAAAATTTAGTTTCTGTAACAGATAATCTTGCGAAAGGTCATTAATTACTGGTCAAAACCGTGGGCTTACTTTTTATGAATTTTAGTTTTTACATTTATTATAAATAGTTTTCATTAGGTATAACTTGTTTTTTATAAAGCACCTAAAATTAAACACAGCTAGTCTCTTAACAGGAAATAAGATTAAGAGTAAAATTCATATAACTAATAGTTAAAACATCAGACATATTCATAAATAAAATACTCAACATTAATATCATCAAAAACTTTCTTTTGAATAGATTGCTTTTGACTATAAAATCTTTTATTATTGCCCCAAATATCATCAAATTGATAATTCATACATCCTTTTAAATATAAATAAATAAAAAAAATATATCCTTTTACTTACACCAGAAGATAAAAATCAATGACCTAGATATTTTACAATTAAAAAAAAAAAAAAAAAAAAATTAATAACCGACATGAAGTAACAAAACCAAATAATCTCACTATTATACGACACATATATTCAAGTCATGGGTTATTCATAAATATGTCCATGTCTTTAGTGCATGAAAACAATCAGTATTTCAATATGAGAATAACTTATTGGTGCCTGTACACACCAAAGATAATACAATGAATTAACACAAAGAATATAATATTTATTGAATTTACATTCCAAATGTAAGAAGACCAGTAAAAAATTAGTATTTGTTAACCTATATAAATTATATTAAAGTCATTTTTCAATGAAAAATACAAATCAAATGTTATAATTGATGTAGAGATCAAAAATGATGATAGAAAAATAAAACTTGGTTTTCAATCAAGCCTAGTCTTTCATTTCTCCTTCTTCATCTTCTTCTTCTACTCCTCTTATATACAATACATTGTTACATCTGACAAGAACTTCTCCTAAGTTACCAGTACAGGAACCATCAATGTGCTCTTCAGCATTAGCCAATTGTAAATTCATATAGCCATCGACAGATACTAAATATCCTTTATATTCATGTCCCCACTTTAATTTCACCATTACTGGCTTACCAGTTAAACTGTTAAGGAATGGTTTGGGGTTAATGGGCATAGTAGCAGCCATTTTTATTTCTTTTAATTGATGGCTACAAGAAAGAAAATAAGTATTAATAATTAAACTGTCAAATTAATTAAATACAGGTTTGAAATAAATAGTTTTTAACTTACCAAAACAAATCAACGAAAGTGCCGGGATAGTTTGTAACCTCAAGTTATGTTACCTTGTTGGTACATTGATATTGGCTTATTTAATAAAATTGATAATTCGTAAAATAAAACTTTATGTAAAAGGCAATTAAATTAAATTTACAGAAATATAAAAGGTTCTCTTTTTTTCAAATAAAAATTTCTTATTGTTATTCTTTAAGTATAGAAGAGTTTTTAGAACAATCGGCTCACCTCTATTCCAGGTTTCAAAACAGCTGATTGCAGTCTTCAGTTTTCTGCAATATTTTGTCTTTGGAGGGTTACGTTGGTTAAATAACATATATTGTTAGTAAAATGAATTTGTTACCAAACTTTCGACGGTTTGCACAAAATTTGGTATCGGATAATAAATTAATCCAATTATTATAAATTATTTTTTTTCATCTCTGACTAATAACTTATCCCTAACTTGTGATTTTTTCAGATTCCTAAGAGAACCTTAAAGACATCTTGCATATCTTTATCTGAAAACTTATTTGTGGTGTGTATTTGGAATACTGATTTGTTTAAAATTAGTTAAATTCCCAGTGTTGATTTTAAGATTGTATTAATCACTTTTCTTTATGTGTAGCATAGAGACTCTGCTGAGGATAACCCTGATATCAAATTTGAATTCACAGAAGAAAATCAAAAGGTTTGCTATGACTAGAACTTTATTTTGGTCGAATATTTCTTATATTGTTGTTTTTATTTTGTAATATATTACCCAATTCTAAAATTATTTTAGTATAACGGTCATTGCCATTTTTTGATTTTTGATGATGTATAGTAGTAGAAACTATCAGAGGTAGAAATAATCGGTTGTAAGTATTTTTAATATTTTTATTTTGCTAATGTTCTCTTTGTTCTGATGTTTGCAGCCCAGATGATGGCTCACAAGTTTGAGCGGAAACGTTGGCAAAATTAAAATATTAAATAAAAGACTGACCCCCGATTATTTCTACCTCTAAACTTATTTTTGTTTTTGAAGTAGGCAATTATGAAGCAGTTTGTTGAATTGCTTGACTTGAGGTTGTCAATTACATACTTTGACTCTGAATCAGAAGAATCGAGTAATATTTATTGGGCTGGTACCTTTTTGCTTTGTTTTATTGCTTAGTCTTATTATTCATGTTTAAGTTATAAAGAATACTTCAGAATTATAAAATGATTCACTGGTAGCTACTTAAAATGTAAGTCGGAACGTTGGAGTTGTAAAAATAGTTGAAGAGTGTTTCATTGTTTTCTATGTTTAACCACCACATAGATTGTGTTTATCCTAAATCTCTCAATGGTCAACTATTCCAATCTTGTTATTATGTATATAAATTAATTGCATTCACTTTTTTTAAAAAATAGCGTAGTATTTTAATCATATATTGTTAGTTTCTAAAAATTAGGTCATTTAACAATTATCAGTATTTTAAAAGTATTTGTGCCTTTATTTTATAAAATTTAATATATATGTTATTACTATAGATAATAGGCAGTGTTATTTGTGGTTTATCATTCTCACTAGGAAGATAAATAACATTATTTCAAATCTAAAATATTGGAGGAGGAGGAGGAAAGGCAAAAACATTAATAATTAATTAAAATAATTTAACTAAAAGATGACAAGTTGTAGCTTAATAATGAAAACATGGAATGGCTTCCGGGATACTCAGGTATCTGGGTAACAAACAAGCCAACACACTGGCCAGTAGAGGATCTGAAAACATTCCTATTACACCAGGACCGTTTTGTGGTATAAAACTGATGCAAGATTGCTTTGACCTGTAAGGAAAAAGTCTAGGAACATTGGCAGAACAAAAGGCTGCTACAATCTAAAATTTTCCCTAGTGGTCATGGTACCATCAGAAATAAACGCTTATTAGAAAAGAGTAGGAATACATTAGAAACATTACAGGGGTCTATAGAGGTCACTGTAGTATCAATTGGTCCATGTATGAAGTGAAACTAGCAAGATCACCCCTTTGTGTAAACTGAAATATGGAGGATGAATCGGCCTGCTTATTAGATAGGTTTTCAAATCTCAGGTACACCATGATTGGACCATAAAATGGACCTCAAGTAGCAGGTACTTGCCAATTCTACTAATATTCTAAGATTTTTGGAATCTACAAAATACTCATTACTACAGAAATAGTGTGTACACTATGACAGTAGTTATGTCTGTGCTGTAGGCTTCTCTGCCCACCCAAAAAAAAAAATCAGAAAAAAACAGTTATATAAATTTCATTGCACTGCAAAATATTAAATTTGTTCACCATGATTACTTTTATTCATTAATTATCTTCAATAATGTTTAGTCTGCATTGTCAATACTTAATTATTAAAAGGTCCAAATTCTTAAATCCTTGTGCTATTCTATTTCTTCCTTTACAGAATTTTTTAGAAATTCAAAATGTATGTTTACTTCATTTTGTTAATAATAGTACATGTGATAAATATAGAGTTAGGTAATTGTGGTCTAGGAATTATCGTATATATTTGTTTTGCATCTTTAGCACTTGCCTTAATTAGCTTTTAGTTCATATTGGGTGTGGCATGGTCTGATTAATAAAGCACTATACTATTGTCTCCTGGGTCTCGGTTTTGTATGCCGGTTGTGGCAGAATAATTATCTATTCTGTCATTTCGGTCGTGGTAAGACCCTCTTGGGACACTCCCGGCTACTATAAAGTGGTGGCCCAAAAATTGGAACTGAGAATGATCTCGGCATAATCATCCATTTGTTCAGCTGTTTGTCTAGAAATAGTACAGACCTTTTACATACTGAACCCAAGAGGTACAATTTTTATTTTTTTAAATATTGTTTAAGAATATTTTAAATTTAATTTATTTTTTGTTTAGAGAGCAGATGCCATTCTTTCTATTTACCCAGAAGGACACAAAAGAGCAGCCATGATTCCTCTTCTTGATCTAGCTCAAAGACAACATGGTTGGCTTCCTATATCAGCTATGCATAAAGTAGCTGAAATTCTTGACCTTCCCAAAATGAGGGTTTATGAAGTTGCTACTTTTTATACAATGTTCATGAGGTTTGTTTTTTTCATTACAAATTTAAATTAAATGTATGCATTAGAGATGAACTATTTGCTCATTAATTGATTCAAAGAGTATTCTCTTATAAGGAATTGTAATGTAAGAATTTCAAATATGGATTATGGAGGATGAAATGGTTTAAGTGATGGTCATAATTACCAGAATAGCCACTTTATACTATGCAAATTTCTCCTCTTATGATTTTCTCTAAAACAGCTCTTAACAATTTTGATGGAACTCACAAAATCAATGTAAAATTAAATGGGCTTTAATATCATGTAGGTTTCATTCTGATTTAAATAGTCTAACAGAGCTTAAATGCCAATATTTTACATTTGCTTTCTCTAAGTTCCTTTAATTTCGTAGATTCCAAAAAATTATCATCTTATTAGCTTCTTCTTCTTTCCCAAGCTCCTTAGTGCCTTTCAGCGTGGAGCACCAGCCTCAGTCCATCGCTTCCACTCATCCCTTTGAATGGCCATATTTTTCATTTGGGTAACTGATTTGCCTCTCTTTCTTCCGAGTCCCTCCAGGTACTGCATATACGTAGTTCTGGGTCTGCCAACCATTCTCTTTCCTATTGGTTTGGCTTCCATGAACCATTTCACTCTTCTGTCTTCTGGGAGTCTGCACACGTGCCCGAACCAGCGTAATTGGCGTTCTTCTATTGTCTCCTTCAGTGCCACCACTTTCAATTCTTCCCTGATGACTTCGTTTCTAACGCAGTCCCTTCTTGTTTTTCCAACTATCCTTCGCAGGAATCTCATTTCTGAGGCCGTCATTCTATTTATGACTTCCTTTGGGCCTGTCCAGTGCTCTGCTCCATACAGCAGGATAGGAAGGAAAATTGTTTTATAAAGGACTAATTTGGTGGCATTAGTTATTTCTTTTGTTCCTATAATGTGGCTGATTTGGTAGTATGCGAGGTTGGCCTTTCTAATCCGGCTATTTACTTCATGTTCTATTCTTCCATCATTGCTTACGGTTGTGCCTAAATACTCGTATGTGTTTACAGTTTCGAGCAATTCACCATTGCAGGTCACATTCACGTTTGTTTCGTCTCGCCCTACTTTCATGATTTTGCTTTTCTGAGCATTTATAGCCATACCCTTTCTATATAGTTCTTCTCTCCACTCATTAACTGCTTGTTGTAGGTTCTCCTGTGAATTTGCTACTAGAACTATATCATCAGCGAAAATCATGGCTTGGGCTGATACAGGCATCAAGTTTCTATACCCAATCAGGGTTCGTGTAGTCCTTCTCTTACACATTTTTAATATTTCGTCCATGAAGGTTATAAATAGCAAAGGACTAAGGCTGTCCCCCTGTTTGACCCCAACATGAAAATAGAAAGGCTGGGATTCTTTTCCATTTAGGCGTATTACTCCTTTTGGACTCTGATAAATGGACTGCATAGCTGCAATAAGGTTTGAGGGGACATTTTTATACTGCAAAGCTGCCCATACTTCATCCCTTGGGACTGAATCGAATGCAGCTTTGAGGTCTATAAAGGCCAAATAAATATCCTTCCCTACTTCCCATGTCTTTTCCATTATCATTTTGAGGGAGAATATATGGTCTTGTGTTTGTCTACCGGGTCTGAACGCTGCCTGTTCCTCTTCCAGATCTTCCTCTATGAGTTTCCTCAACCTTTGTTCTAAAATTCTGGTATATATTTTATACACAACCGGTGAGAGACATATAGGCCGATAGTTTTCACATTGGGTTTGAGATCCTTTTTTATGGATAGGTACAATAATATTGTACTCCCAATCCCGAGGTATCTTCTTCTCATCCCATATCTTTTGAAACAGCACTTGGAGTGTTTTTGTTATTTCTTCGCCTCCATACTTTATAAATTCAGGCACTATGTTGTCTCTTCCTGAGGCTTTACCCAGTTTTAGTCTCTGTATTGCCAGTTCCACCTCCTCTTCACTGATACAGTCATCCATATCCTCCACATCTCTTTGTCTTACCCTTCCTTGGTCACCATTAGGAGCAGATCTTTCAGCAAATTTTTCCTGATAGTGTTTTCTCCATTCCTCCAGTATCTCCTCGTCTCTAGTTACTATCAATCCATTCTTATTTTTAATGCTTCTGACTGGCTTTCCCTTTCTACCCCTCAGCGCTTTAACAGTGTTCCAGAACTTTCTGGTATTGTCCTTGTAGTTGTTTTGCACAGACCTTCCGAACTCTTCCCACGCCTTCTTTTTTGCTTGTTTGATCACCAATTTCACACGGTTTCTTTTTTCAACATATAAATGCCATGCTTGTGGATCTTTTGAGCGCAAGTAGTTTCTCCAGGCTTCTTTCTTCTGTGCTACAATCTGTTTGACCTCCTCACTCCACCAATTTGTTCTCTTAGTTTGTGGTCCTATTTTACTAACTCCACAAACTTCTGTTGCTGAGGTAATAATGGTCGATTTAATCATCTCCCACATCTCATCTAGGCTTTTATCTGCATTTACTTCGCTAAGTGTCCTGCTGAGAGCTTCCTCATATTGCATTCTTTTTCTTTCATCTCGCAAAGTTCCAACATTAATTCTTTCGTACTTTTTAGCCTGAGAGTTCCTACCTTTATTTAGAGACATTTTTGTATCCATGACCAGTAGCCTATGATGTGTGTTCAGCTCTGCTCCTCTTATCACCTTGACATCAGTTACATACCTCCTTAACTCTTCATCATATATAAAATAATCAATGATACTAGTAACATTTCGTCCTTCACCCACAAATGTAATTTTATGGATATGTTTGTGGTTAAACCAGGAGTTGCCCAGAAGTAAATTATTATCTGTGCACAAGTTCAATATTCTCTGCCCATTGTCATTCCTTGTATTTTCTCCTCCATAAGGGCCCATGACTCCGAGGTTCTTGTTATTCATTCCTCCTACTCTTCCATTCATGTCTCCACATATAATTATTTTATAGTTCTTACACCTGGATTCATCTATTTCCCTTTGAAGGTCGCTATAGAATTGTTCCTTGTCAGATACTGATGCATTTTCAGTTGGAGCATATACTTGGATAATGGTGACTTTTCCTATTTTAAGCTGCAGATCAACAGTGATAATTCTTGAATTTACTGCTTTCCACTGTTCAAGTTTTTTAAATATTTGGTCGCTCAATACAATTCCGACTCCCTCATTTGCTCTTCTATCCATACTTACCCCTGAGTATATCAGTTTGTATTGTTTGTTCAGGTCTTTCAAACCACTTCCCTTCTTCTTTACTTCACTTATTCCTAGGAGATCTATATTGTATTTTTCCATCTCCTCAATCAATTCCACTTCTTTCCCTCTCAGTGTCCCAATATTCCATGTGGCCAGTCGTATATCCTTATTCATGCCAGGTCTATTCCGTGAAATCCATCCATTTCCGAGGCTTGGTGTTTTACTTTGAATCGTTGGTACTCCAGACGAGTGATTAGCCCAGTACTGGAGGCCCCGTTACCTCGGGACAATTGGAGTCATTTTATACTCAATGACTATTGAGTCTTCCCAGGGAAGGTAGCCCTGGGGTATGTACTGTTAGTGGCCTAATGTTAGTATATGTGTGTAGAGTACTGTTGTGGTGAGGTTGTGTGTTAAGTACTGAACTCGGGACCCGGGGGGTTGTTAATCCCCTCCAGACTAACACACAAGTCTAGACCCTGCGGGATGCATCTTATTAGCATTGATAAAAAATGGCTAAATATACAAGTTGAATGAATTTGATAATCAACTAAAAAGTACTGGGGCCAGAGGCTGTTATTAGATTCATCGAACATACACACAATTTTAAATAGTAGTAGTTATTTATTGTCTAAACATAGAACTGCGCGTCTTGCTGTTGTAAAGTGCAGGGAAATTCGCACCAGACATGCCGCAAGAGCTCTCCGACGTCTCCATGAATTACCCATTGAATATACACCTGGAACTGGTTTCATTTTCTTATATGGCTCCTAGACTAAACATAAAAAGAAACAAAAATATTTTTTTTTCTGAAAATCAGAATAGTAATATAGATGTTTATTATTATGTTATTTAATCATCGGCAGAAATGAACAACATGAATTGGTCAATAAATCAAAATTGGTTCAGTTTATTTGGTTGCTATTTTAAAGTAAAGGATAGATTACAGACAATTTAATGTTTGCATCTAAAGAAAACTTGATTGCAATGTATGTTTTCAAAAATGATAGAAATAACACAGATTCCTATTCCATCAGTTTATTACTATTTTATATTTCAAATGAACTATTTTAAACACATTTGAAAGGTTTGATTTAACTTCCATGGGAATCACATTTATTTTACTGTGAAAAATATGTTTTCATGAAATAATTAATAACAATGTTAGTTTATGGATTTATCACAACTTTCTTACATGCTATTTAGTTTGTAATATTTTACTTTCACTTACCAATGTATGAAATATTTAGTAAGGGAGAAAAGTATTGTGATCGTGAAATTTTTTTAATTCTAGTTTTCAACGGAAACGCATGTTTTAGGCTCCCCTGAGTCTAAATAACCAAGTTGTGAAAAAAGTTGTGTTTGTGTGTCCATGTGTTTGTGGTAAGTCCAGCACGAAAAGGAAAAGGTGTACGAAAATGAAATTTCATATTTGAGACAACTAAAGACCTGATATGTTACAGCAACTTTTTCATAAAAATCAGCTAACCAGAAGGGCCACTTTATACCAGAGTTATTCGAATAAATTTTTATCTGTGGACAAATCATCCGTTATTCGAAACTTTCAAATAACAAATAAATCATCTACAATTTATTCGAAACTTTCGAAGAACAAATAAATCATCTGTTATTCGAAACTTTCGAATAACGGATAATTTTATCTGTCGTTCGCAAATAACGAATAAATTGAATTTATCTGTCATATTTTAACTTAGTTATTTGAATAAAAAAATTATTTAACAAATAAAAATTGTACGAAAATGTAATAATTCAGCAAATATTATTATTTACTAAATCTTGTATTTAAAAATTATTAAATTTCTAAAAAAAGTAATTGGTGTTTCAAATAAATACATTTTTGTATCTATGTTATTAATAAATTTATGATGAGTTATTAGGTTTAGTATTTTATTAATAGTGGTATCTTTTATTAGGTTTTCAAGGATGCTACTTTCAAATATGCCATCAGATTTTTAATTGCGCATGCGCGTTTCATTTTTCTATACTTTTATAGTTTTTATATGAGGTATCTTATATAAGTTTTCAAGGATGCTACTTTCAACTATGCTATCAGATTTCTGATTGGGCATGCGCATTTCATTTTCTATTACTTTATAGTTTTATTAATGGAGGTATCTTATATTAAGTTTTCAAGGATGCTACTTTCAAATATGCTATCAGATTTCTGATTGCGCATGCGCATTTCGTTTTTCTATTACTTGTATAGTTTTTATTAATGGAGGTATCTTATATAAGGTTTTCAAGGATGCTACTTTCGATTATGCAATCAAATTTTCGATTGCGCATGCGCCTTTCGTATTCCATTTCTTTGATAGTTTTATTAGTTTTACTAACTAATTAATTAATAAGTAACAAGATACTAATTAAGTAATTGCTAAAGAATAGATTGCTTTATTGCTAATTAATCACTAATTAATTAGTTACTTAATAATTATTAGTTGATTAATTAGTTAATTATTAAGTACTATGAAGTTAATTAGTTACTTGTTAATTAATTAGTTACTTGTTAATTAATTAGTTACTTATTAATTATTAGTGAATTACTTAATCACTAATCCTAATTTATATTCATATCGCCTTCTAAATTTTAATATTTTTAAATAATCAAAACACCTAGTTAAGTGTAAGGTGTATAAAAAAGATAAAACGAGTCAATACAATTCAGTCAAACATTAAAATTAAAATTTTATAAATATATAACTTTTGAAAGCCCAACAGCAATTAATTAATTAATTTTTATTTTTTTATACTTTTAGTTCTTATTCTGATATTCTGAAATAGCATCCTTGAAAACCCGATAACATCTATAAATGTAATCGAAACATGCAAGCATCGAATGCGCATGCGCGATCGAAAATCTGATAACATATTCGGAAATAGCAGTCTCGAAAACCTAATAATAGCTACATCCATCAATAATAACTACTAAAGTAATCGAAACACGCATGCGCGATTGGGAATCTGATTGTATTTTCGAAAATAACATTCTTGAAAGATACAAACATTTATACTTTTTTTTGAGAAATTTAATATTATTTATTGGTATATATTTAGTAATTAATATTTATAATGTTCATATTTAATTAAATTTTTATCTGCAGAATATATTTTTATTTAAATAATCATCTATGATGACAAATAAATTCAATTTATTCGTCATCTGTGAACGAAAGATAAAATTATTCGTTAATCGAAAGCTTCGAATAAATTATAGATGATTTATTCGTTATTCGAAAGTTTTGAATAAATTTTACATGATTTATTCGTTATTCAAAGGTTCAAATAACAGATAATTTATTCGTTATTCGAAGGTTTCGAATAAATAGTAGATGATTTATTTGTTATTCAAAAGTTTCAAATAAATAATAGATAATTTATTCATTATTCGAAAGTTTCGAATAACAGGTGATTTATTCGTTATTCGAAAGTTTCGAATAACAGATAATTTATTCGTTATTTGTTATCTATTATCTATAGATAAATTTTGCCCAACTCTGCTTTATACCATGCATTTTGTACCTTTTTACGATTTTCTCAAAAACAGTTTTAACAATTTTGATTAAACTCGCTATGTGGATGTAAAATTTAATGGGCTGTAATATGATGTAGGTTTCTTTCTGATGACAGGACTTAAATGCCGATATTTTAAATTTTCTTCCTCCAAACAACCTTTAATTTTGTACATTCCAAAAGATTAACCATATAATCTTAATGACATTGATGAAGGATGACTAAATATAGAAGTTGGACAAATGTGATGACCAACAAAAGGATATAAGAGCAAAACTAATTTTTATGCAAATTTTGATAATAAGAACATATAATATAAATAATATATGGGTGTAATATACCCATTTTTTATAATTATGGTATTTATTTATTTATTATTTGATTATTAAGTTAGGCAGGCTAACTATAGGAAAAAAGTAAAATTTAAATTTAAAAAACAGCTCCTATTTGGGTTGTTTGTTTACAAACATAGCATCCATTTTGGTAAAATAAAAAAGGTCCCTGACAGGTAGGATAGGGTAAAAAAGGTACCTACCAGGTAAAGGTCAGTTTTGAGTGGGGACCTGGGGAGGTAGGAGTTGCAGTCTGAACATATTATATATTATACTATAGAATAATTATAGTTAGCCTGCATATTGTTTGTATCATGTTTGTAAGTTATTATTGTAATTAAAAAGTTGTATAAACATTTGTGCCTGATTGTCAAGAACCCTACCATACCCTGAGAGTAAAATGAATAATAATGAAGTAAATAAGTGTTAATTAATTTTTTCTTACAAGAATATTTTTTAAAAATAAGCATATTAAATAGACGTATAATATACCGTTGGAAAGAGAAAGATTTTAGAAAAAATATTATCTGATATAAAAAGTTGTTAAAGGTAACATAAAGCGAGGAATAGGGAATAAACTTATTACTGATTAACAATTTAATATAGTTTTATTACTTAATCTAAATCATACGTTTCCAACGAAAATGAAATCACGTTTTATTAAAATTGACTTAAAATATTTTTTAAATTGAAGTAAAGTTAACAGTTTTTAAATTAATTTTAACAGTCATGTAAGTGAAAGTTATGTGTTGCCAGTACCAGATTTTTTACTTTCACTTACCTATATATGAAATATATAGTAAGGGAAAGTATTGCGATCGTGAAAATTTTCGAAATCCAGTTTTCAATGGAAATACACGTTTTAGGGTCCCCTCAGTCCAAATAACCAAGTCCCGCAAAAAGGTCTGTGTGTCCCTGTGTTTGTGGTAAGTCCAGCACGAAAACGAAAAGGTATACGAAACTGAAATTTCATATTTAAGACAATTAAATGCCTGATATGTTACATCAGCTTTCACTAAAATTAGCGGACCGGAAGTAGTACTTTATACCATAAAATATGCATCTTTTTGCTCTTTACTCAAAAACGGCTCTTACGATTTTGATTAAACTCTCTATATCAATGTAAAATTTAATGGCCTTTAATATCATGTAGGTTTTATTCGAATTGAAATAGTCTGACAGGGCATATATGGCGATATTTCAAAATTTCTTCCCCTATAGTACCTTTAATTTTGTACTACCTAAAAATTTAACCATATCATCTAATCAGCATTGACAAATAACGGTTCAATATTCAAGTTGGACGAATTTGATGACCAAAGAACTTCAAATTATTTTTCAAATTGAAGTATAGTTAATAGTTTTTAAATTAATTTTAACAGTTATGGTAACTGAAAGTCGTGCGTTGCTCGCACCAGATTTTTTCCTATAATCTTGAGTAGTATACAAGAATATAACCTGTATGGTTGCAACATTGAGTTCCCATAACCTCCCTCATCACATTCCAATTAACATAAGTTCATAAGTATATGTGCTTATCACAACTTTCTGTTAGCTTGTAGGACGTCTTTTATTGCAAATTATCTTTTCTAAAATTGTGCGATAACTTTCCCCGGTATGTTATACTACTGTATTACTCCTAATATTTTTTTCATAACTTGATTACAGATAAAATTTTAAAATATTGGCATTTAAATTCTGTCAGACTATTTCAATTATAAAGAAACCTACATGGTATTAAAACCTATTAAATTTTACATATATTGTATAAAGTAGCATTATAATGAAAAAGTTGCTGTAACATTTCGGACATATGATTGTCTCAAATATGAAATTTCAGTTTTATACGACTTTTTGTTTTTGTGCAAAACTTACAACAGCCACAGACACGCAGAACTTTTTTCACAACTTTGTTATTTAGACTCAGGGGAGCCTAAAACATGCTTTTCCGTTGAAAACTAGAATTAAAAAAATTTCACGATCGAAATACTTTCCCTTTCTATACATTCCATTTATAGGTAAGTGAAAGTAAAAAAAGAGACCTTACCTTAAGAGAGACCTGGAAGTATATCAGGAGTAACCCAAAAAAATTAATCATTGGCCTATACTAACTCTTGGGCAGCATATAGATGAAATTTTGAGAATACGGCCATTTTTGATTTGTATTTAATCTCCTTTACTGCCCTTGTCATGGCAAATAGGATAGATTATTCCAAAGGTTACAAAAGTATTCTTACTAGAGTGGAAAGGTTTAGATTCATTCCGTGGGTGGGACCACTATGGAATCAATTTATTTTTAAAAATAGTTTAAAAACTACAAAATTAAATCCTAAAGCTTTATGACCCAACATTTTCCCCTTTGCTCTGGTGTTTCATTAGCATTTTCTCGATCATATTTTGACCTCACAACCAGAATCCATGAACTGATTTTTTTATTTAACTGCCTTAAAATAGTTAAGGTCCAAGCTGGAAAAGTAGACTAACAGGATAAGAAAAAAAATACTTAGTCTACTAAGTGACCTTTAATACTATAATTGGAAAGTATATAGCAAAAAAGTCAAGTTCTACATCTTCAAGTCAATATTTCTATTTATATGGTGCTGAAAGTTGTGGATATTAATGGGCATGCTGGATAGTTGAGTTCCTGCTTTTGTAATATAATTTTTGTGAGGTATTGTTGAAAAATTAAGATATCATATCTGCAATAACTCAATGATAGGTGTAATAATATGTTTAATTATTTTATCAATCCTTCAATGTGATGACCTCTCATGAGTGCAGATATATAAAATACAATAGTGTCAACTGTGAGTCACTGTAATTTTTCTTGGTACAATATTCTTAAAATTGGAATGTTTCTCTCATTTATTTAATAAGATATTTATGAATACAATGAATTCCCAGCTTAAGTATCTCTTATTCAAAACATATTTTGTCTCGTTAAAAGTTATTATTATGAACTTTCAGCTGTCCAAAATGGAATCTTTTATTCCTGATTGACTAAAGAATAAATTTAATTAATTAGGAATTTTTCTCTTTGTGAGTGAAACAAAAATTTGAATCCTCACTAACACATTGAAATTGTATAACAGTTACTCCAATAATCTCCCTTTATTTGAAAATGTTTTATATATTAATTTATTTTTCTCCAAAACATTTTTTCTTTAAACTGACATGAGCTCTTTTCTTTTGAATCGATGGTATCTTCTAATGCTATTAAATATATTTTTAATTTTAAGTATGAAAGATAATACTGTTTATTTGACTGTGTTGTATCTGTAAATAACATATTAATACTATATATTTACTAGTTAATAAAAAATTATAAAATTGTTTTGAATTATGTTTATAGGAAGCCTACTGGAAAATACCATGTACAAGTTTGTACAACTACTCCATGTTGGTTACGTGGGTCTGACGAAGTCTTGTCATGCTGTAAATCTGAATTGGGAATTAATGTAGGAGAAACATCTAAGGATGGAATGTTTACATTGTCAGAGGTTGAATGTCTTGGTGCATGTGTAAATGCCCCCATGATTCAAGTTAATGATGATTACTATGTAGGTACCTTTAAAATATTCTTTGATGTTTGTACTTATTAGTAGAGAAAAATATACAATATATAATTTTAATATTGAGATTTTAAAACTGATCATCAGACTTCAAGCAAAATAAGAATAAATATTAGAAGTTTTTTTATGGTATACTTTGGATCCTCTCTATAAGACCTCAATTTTATAACCAATTATTCTAATAATCCTCCTCATTTATTCTCTCTCTCTTTCTATGTATATGTATGGAATTGGGAATATTCTAACCCTATTTTTGAAATAAAATTATCAGATGACACTAATCTTATAGCTTACGCAAATGACGTACTAATGTTGGTCAAACGACAAAACATTGAAGAGATGGAAGTAGTCATAAATCTGGTTCTATCATTGCTAACAAGATGGGCGAACCTTTACAAACTCTCCTTTAATCCTCAAAAAATCGAATTCATCATTCACTATTACTATTAAAATTATTCAAGAATTGTCACATTTAATTTTTTAATTTTTTTTCCAGGAAGATCTTACTGCTGAAACAACTCTTAAAATATTGAAGGAACTGAAAGCTTGCAAAAAGCCTCCTCCAGGACCACAGTTAGTATTTTATTGCCCGATTTTCATGTTATAATTTCTTCATGCATTTGTGAAAACTTCTCACTTTAACCCTTCAATGACCAGTGAAAACACTTCTCCAATCCATCTCATTTATTTGGTCTATCTGTTGTATTTATTCCTTCATTCTCTGTACATAGTATCTCTTTATAATATCAGTATTAGATTTGTTAAGTTACACGATATTGTTTATGTTATTAGACATTTCTGTTCCTTGTGAGTTAGTTTTTAGTTGCTAGTGATTTTCCAAAACATCTTAACCCTGCGTGGAAGCAAAATAGTTCTTTAAAGTGGCTCTTCCATCTTTCTAGGATTCCATTAGTCTCCGAGAGTATCTACCCGTTTTTGTCTTTTATATTTCTAATAGGTTTTTATGTTTACCTTTTAGGAACTTAATTGTTCTCCAGAACCTATTAATGTTGTCTCGATGGTTTTCATCCAGAATTTTACCAAGTTTTTCCTGAGTCCTCTTTTTGGCTGCTTGAACTGCTATCTTGCATTGATTTCTTACCCTCTGATACTTGATAAGATTTTCCCAGGATTTATCTTGGAGATATTATTTCCAGGCACGCTTCGTCTTGCGACCATTTCCTTTATGTTCTCATCCCACTATTTGGTACATTTAAGTTTTCCTGTCACTCTGCGCATACCACAGACCACTGGTTTCGGCATCATTATTTAGGTTCAAATCAGTGATGATTCTTTTCTCCAGTTTCGCCTCGTACCCATTTTTTTCACAGGGTCATTCAGCTTACGAATCTTGATATTTTCATATTTTTTTGGTTGAGGGCATTGCCCATTTAAAATTCTGGTGTCAGCCACTAGAAACAGATGGTCAGAACCTATCTCTGCACCTCAGATAATTTTCACATCTGTGAAGTATCTTCTGATAGAACGATTAGATTATATAATCTATTATGCTATTTCAGTCTTTGCTAGGAGAATGTAATCTTATGTACCTTCTTGTGTGGGTAGAATGAGTTGCTGATAATAAGGTTATTATCGATTCAAAAGTCGATCAGACGCTGGCCATTCTCATTTATGATGCTCTCTCCACCATATTGCCCCATAGATCCATGTCCTGTTCTATAGTTCCATCCATTCCGACCATTGAGATCTCCGCACAGGTTTGTAGACCTTTGCTTGGCCCTGCACCTGTCTACAGATTCTTTGTAGTTCTGACTAGAATAATTCTTTGTCCAAGAATGAATAATTCTCTGGTGGTGCATAAACTTGGATGAGTGCTACTTTCCCAATACTTAGGTTTAGGTTGGCCACCATTATTCTAGAGGATACTGGTTCCTAGTCTTCTAGCTTACAAAATGCGGCAGGAGACAACGATTCCAATGCCCTCTTTAGCGAATTCTCCCTTAGGACCTCCTTGAGTACGGATGCATGTAATCATTCTCAAGCCTCGTTTCTCTGTTTCCTTTTTTCTTAACCTCAGCTATCCCTAGTTTGTCCAGTCTAAACATTTCCAACACTACTTCAGCTTCTTTCTCCGTCAATGTCCCGATATTCCATGTTGCATTTTTGATTCCTTTATTATAATATTACAATTTTGAAGTCCTTTTCCCTTCCAGGTCATTTCTGTTGTGACAGTCCATATCCGAGGCCATTTTTGTTTCCTTGAATCAGTTTTACTCTCTCGTGGGTGATTGGTCTGTTGAGAGAGACCCCGTAACCTCGGGACAACTGGCTTAGTTGCCTTTTACAACAGGCGGAGTTTCCATGGGTAAATTCTATCCCCTATCCATAACATAAGAACATAAATTAGATGTATAATAGACCGTTAGAAAGCTAAAGATTTTAGAAAAAATATTTTTTATGGACAAAATCGTAAAAGTAAATGGAGAGTGATGAAAAGCCGATAAAGCTAACTGATTGTTGCAGATAATAATGGAATAGATTATTTAATACAACACATGTTTATATCAGAAATCAATTTAATTAAATGTTGTTCTTTTTTCATCTTGAAAAAATTCATTCCTATTTTCATTTAAAAGTTCTCTAATTGATTTTAACAACCAGAGCATGTGACAGTCGTGTGTTGTGTGCACCAGATTTTTATTCTTGTGGGGAATATGAATTTTTATTGTCTTTCCTATGTGGAAGTCGTTGGTCATTTGGCCATCTGTCATCTTTGTTGCCCGGTATAATATGAATTTTTAATAACAGTTAATTTTTTTTTTATTTACCTTACAACTTTTTTCAGCTATGAAAATGGTAGATGATTCAATTATTGGCTAATAATTCATTTATTTATTAATTAAGTAAAACACCTAACATATTTAGTTCAATTAGAGCTCTTGTAAGTATGATTATTTAGTTTCTAGTGGTTACTGTTATTACGAAAAATCGTAAAATCCGATAATTTTCCTGACCACTTAATTAAAACTTCTAATCCTCACTCCACCCCTGCATATTCTCCATAACCGCAGTTCCCCAGTGGATCGATTCTATAGAATCTATCTCTATCACAAAAAATCTTTATTTTCAAGCTTCCCCCATCCCTTATCTAAATAAAATATTTGGCTTTCCAGCACCATATCATACATCTATGTTACTGTTATTAGGTTCAATAACTAAAAATTGCATAAAAAATATTTGCTTGCTCTTTTCTTCTTTAGTTGGATAACCAATTCTTTCAACTTACTTATTTACCCATTTTTTATCAATACTAACAAGATGATGTTTATGGTTAATTTTTTGGAGCCTATAAAATTAAAAGTACTTTAGAGGAAGACAATTTAAGATATCGGCATTTAACCCCCTGTCAAACTATTAAACCTGTCAAACAGTCAATCAGAATGAAACCCACATGATATTAAAGCCCATTAAATTTTACATTTATATAATAGCGAGTTTAATCAAATTCATTAGAGCTGTTTTTGAGAAAATCATAAAAATGTGCTGAATGCATTGTGTAAAGTGACTCTTCTGGTTAGCCGATTTTGATGAAAATGTTTCTGTAACATCTCGGAGAATCACCTGTAGCAGGGTTCTATGCCAAAGGTCACGGGTTCAAACCCACAGGTGGTCCTAGGATTTTTAATGGGAGTAAAGTTGGAAAGTCTAACATAGACCAAATATTCTCCATCAGAAACATTCTAGAGAGATGCAGAGAGTACAATATCCACACGTATCACCTCTTCATTGACTTTCGAATGGCCTATGACAGTATAAAGAGAAACGACCTGTATCAGGATCTTCTAGAAATGGGAATACCAGTGAAGCTGATACGTCTAATAAGAGCTACAATGCACAGTACGTATCCAAGGTGATCTGACTGATAGCTTTCAGACCCACAAAGGTTTGAGACAGGGTGATTGCCTCGCTTGCCTTCTCTTCAATTTTGCCCTCAAAAGAGCGGTACGGAAATCGGGAATACAAGTTGGGGGTACTATATTTAATAGATCTTCAATGATTTTGGCTTTTGCTGATGACATAGATATAGTTGGAAGAACCCCATCAGATTTAGAAAGCGCTTTTAACAATCTCTGGATAGCAGCAGCTAGAGTGGGCTTAGAAGTTAACGAGTCGAAAACCAAATACATGCATGCAGGCCCACAGCTGGATGTGCACGAACCATCGCATTTCATATCTCGAGGCTATTCATTTGAAAGGGTGAAAGAGTTTGTGTATCTCGGCTCACAAGTCAACGCCGATAATGATATTAAAGCTGAAATTCATCGCAGAATTATGTCTGCAAATAAGTGTTATTTTGGACTAATAAAGCATTTTAAGAGCAGGACCATTTCTCAAAAGACTAAGGTGCAACTCTACAAGACGTTCGTAAGACCTGTTCTCACCTATGCCTCCGAATCCTGGACATTGCCGAAATCGCAGGAAGCCCTGCTCGATGGAGTCTGGAGGATAAGGACAAATACTGAATTAACAAGGCTATACAAGAATTCAGACGTTGTAAGAATCATCAAATTAGGCCGGTTCTTCTAGTTTCCGGCATAGAAATCCGGATTTCTAAACCTCCTGGGGACCCTGTAGATTTTAAGAGTACCAATCTGAAGATTCTTGAAATTAGATGAACGATAAAATTACAAAAAACTTCGGGGACTTGAATCTTCCATTAGTTATTAAGTCTTTTTTGTTTAAGTAGTTTTATTTTCTTTCAAATCAAGTTTTATAAACAACAGCATTTTCTTATTATGTTAAAGTTTTATAAACAACAGCATTTTTCTTATTATATTAAAAAGAGTCACTACCTTATCAAAATTCAGTAATCATTTTATTTTCATATTTATTTGTTTAGTTTGTTTTTCCCATTGATCTTTTAATTTCTTATTTTAATGTCATGTTTTAGAAACGGGAGATTTGCTGCTGAACCGAAGGGTGATTTGACTTCTCTAAAATCTGAACCTCCAGGTCCTGGTTTTAAAATGCAAGATCTATGAATATGATAAAAGTCATGTGAAAATATGTCTAATATATAACTTATCACCTTGTATTTATTAGTGTAAATAAAACAAATTGTTTTTAAACAAATTTAATTTAAATTCACACAAAAATACACTATACTATTTGTCGAAGTTTCAAATAAACAGTATTAGTTCACGTTTCTCCAAATCTTGATTTAATAGACAAATAGAAAAAATGTTGCAAATTATTACACAATGGTTTATTATTTCTAAATATTTATGAGTCATAAATATCTAGCGTATCCAATCAAAGACTTCCCTGACTTCTTATAAAGAAGAACAATATAAAATTTATTTGCAATTTGAAGTTTTGCTTCTACTTTCCTGAATCTTTTTCCTTTTTTTTTTTTTTTTTTTTTTTTTTTTTATCTTTTTATGAAAATCTGGAATTTCGTGAGAGGTGTATAGGTTTGAGTTATCAAAAAATTGAAAAAATGTGTTTTTCATTGGATCACATGCAGAATATTTAATAAATATAATAATAGGCTTACTGAACCAGAAGGTTCAATGCCAATACCACCAAACTTCGCCTGCACAGACTCCTCCAATGTTCACCGGTCAAGCCCAAGCCCCCAAGATCACCTTAATGCAATCCTCCCATCGACGCTTCCGCCTACCTTTCAGACGCCTAACAGTCGGTTCAGCGAATACCAACCTTCTCGGAATCCGTTCCTCACGGAGCCCAACAATTTTACGCAGTACCTTATTTTCGAAGCCGATGTTCATCCTTCAAAGTAAGCGGCCACGTTTCACATGTAAAGAACCGTCGGAAGAATAATAGTTTTTAAATTCTAACCTCTAAGTTTTTAGACAGCAGTCGCGAGCTAAGTAATTTAGCAAATGAATAATAACACGCATTTCCCACCTTTAACCGGGACTTTATTTCTTTCTGGATTTAATTTTTTCTTGTTATCATTGAACCTAAATACTTGAATTTCTCTACGTGTTCAAAAGTATGTCCTGATATATTGTATCATCAAGATCGCCACCATTTCTGCTACTAATCATATATTTCGTCTTATCGGCACTCGTATTTAGTTTTATGGCTTCCGTGTCTTCACCTAGCAGTACCAAAACATCGGCATACCCCAAAACCGGAATCGTGTCACCCATATTTAAGCCTTTCTCAGTACACATCACCTTTTCTATGACATATTCTAAAGCTATATTAAACAAAACAGGTAAAAGGGAGTCACCCTGTTTCAAACCGGATCGCACCTCAAATCTCTCGGAGTAATTATGACCGATTCTAACTTTATGCAATGTTTCCAACAAACACATTTCTACTAGGTTTACTAACTTTCCAGGTATTCCCTGTTCAATCATGATGTTATATAGCTTCTGACGGTCTATGGAATCATAAGCCTTTTTTAAATCGATATAGAGTTGATGGACTACACCGTTGTATTCCAGCTTCTTCTCTAATATTTGACTTAAGGAAAATATTTGATCAATAGTCGAGCGATTCCGCCTAAAACCACATTGGTAGTCTTCGATAATTTCCTCAGCGTATTTCGTGATTCGGCTAGTTAGTATTGACGAGAATATTTTATAGAATACTTGGAGAAGAGAGATCCCACGGTAGTTATTACAATCCGTCCTCGGTCCTTTTTTTGTGAATCGGAATAAGTATTGATTCTTTGCATTCTTCGGGCATTTTTTCATTTTCCAGAGGGGTCACCCATAGCGAAGTTGCTAGGATAACAGCTTTCTATGCCAAAGGTCGCGGGTTCAAACCTGCGGGTGGCCCTAGGATTTTTTAATGGGAGTAAAAAATCCTTAGTTATGCCGTCCTTCGGAGGGGACGTTAAAAGGTGGTCCCGAGCCTGTGCGATGTCAGGTACTCGTTAAAGATCCCTATCCTAATAAAACCTGGATAGGCAAAATTTAGGTCTCCCACCGTAGCATCGTCCGACTAGCCATAGTAGCATAAAGTGACGTTAAACGAATAAAGAACAACATTTTCCCAGATCTTTTAAACTAAAACATGTAATTTGGAAACGCCCGCTTCTCCACACGCCTTGATTAATTCACTCGTGATATTATCATTTCCTGCAGCTTGATAACGTTTTAATTTTCCTATCGCCATTTTGACTTCCTCTTTACTCGGTGCGTCTATCCATGGTTCAGCGCTCTGGTATTCAGAGGGAGGAGATTGATTATTATTTTCCGTATTTAGAATGCCGTCAAAGTGTTTTAATTTATTTTTTACTATTAAATTCATTTAATATCTCAGTCGGATCTGCAATTATATTGTTATTCGCATCTTTAACCCCATTCAATAGATGTTCAAATCTTTTACGCGATTTGTTTATACCTTTGTACACCTCTCTTACGTTATTTTCGCTTCTGTGTTTTTCTATTTCTATTATTTTGCCTTTAAGATACTCCTTATTTTTTAAGAATTTTGAAGTTTCATTCTTTACTAACCGAAAATAAGCCACATTATTATCGCTTGGATTATTTAAGGAATTCAGTTTAGCGGTTTTTCTTTTTTCGCACATATTTTGACAATCCCTGTCGAACCAAGGTTTGTTCTTTTTATTTTCGATTTTCGCAAGATATAAATTACCGACCTCTTTAATATTACCTGATCCCTTACCATAATTTGTTTACATCTTCGTGTTCCTCGTCTGAAGGTTCTAAAGCTTCGAACCTATTTTTTACTTCTATCGCGACTTGTTTTCTAATTTCGGGGTTGTTCAGTTTAACTACATCAAAATTCTCGGGATGAATATAGTTCGGTGTTCTCTTTTTTGTATTAGTTTTTGTCGAAGTTTCGCGATTACTAATTCATGATCAGAACCGCAATCTGCACCACGATACGATCTCACGTTAATTATGCTACTTTGCCATCTGTTTTTTACTAAAACATGATCTATTTGATTCCGCGTGTGTCCATCCGGACGATGTTTACGTATACTTATGAATATCCTTATGTTTAAACGTAGGTTTATTGATTATTAGGTTTTTCGAAATGGCAAAGTTTATTAGTCGGGTCCCATTACCATTACTATATTCGTGCAAACTTTCTTTACCGATTTTAGGAGGATATACTTCTTCCCTTCCAACCTTTGCGTTCGTGTCGCCTAGTATTATTTTAATGTAATTTTGCGGTAACTTATCGTAAACCGACTCTAGTTTATCATAAAATTCGCATTTTACTTCATCATTACTGTCTTCGGTAGGAGAATGAATGTTTATAAACGCAATTTTAGACCAAGGACCATGAAATATAGCAACCGATATTCTTTCACTAAAGAACTGTACGTCCCGTAATGCGGAAAGTAATCTATTCCTAATCAGAAACCCGGTACCTAAACAATAATTAACGTTCTCCCCGTACCAAATAGTATACTTTCCTTCTGTTAACGAACCCTCCCCTGGCCAGCGAACCTCTTGTAATGCAACGATATCTAAATGGTACCCCTTAACTTCATTCGCGACCAACTTTAACCCACCTGCCGTATTTAAACTTCTAACGTTCCACGTCCCTATTGTTAGATCTCTAATTTTCATCTTGCGCCTAGATACCTCTGAAGCAGTCCCCACCCGAAGACCCGAACGGAGTACTAGTTTACTTCCGGACAATGGGCGTTTTACATCAGAGGAATCCATGACTGTTTGTGGTATTTTGTGAACTAAAATATGTGAGTAGGACGTTCGAACCTACGCCACACCCTCCAGCAAGCCTGGAGGGACGCTCCCCATACGCGGTAATGAGATCCGCGCGAGGGCAGAATATTTAAAACATAAAAAAAAAAGTACAAAGTTCCTTATGCTATATCATTGATATTAATGATTAATTTTTAGCTTTGTCAACAATTAAATTATCTTCCAAATAGGTGAACCATTATCAACATTTAAATTTGATTAGTGAAAAAATAATAGTAGGGTGCCTCATATTCATATCACAAAACATTTTGCTACACCTCTTCTTTACATAATAGCAGTAAGTCACAGCAGAGACAGCTTTTGATCTTAGCCGCACTACATTTGAGAAAATAAATAGTTTCAGCTTTAGGAGCTGAATCAAGATTAATCCTATAAAAATTTATTGCAGCCAATTCAGCATTTCCTTCAGTCGATTAAGTTTTCTTGAAGTGGATCTGTACTGTTTTGAGCAAATGTTATTTCTCCTGGAACATGCCTTATAATCATAGATTTGAAATTAATATAAATTATTGATAAGGAAGGTTTATCAACAGTTCAAATCTCTCAATGCTTTAATGTTGGAGGAAGTCACATTGTAAGATGGTGGAATAAGTTTTTGATTTATGGTACAATTGAAGAGGAACCTCATATTGGTATGACAAAATGAGGACCGTTTTATCATAATTGCAAAATCTGTTCATAATCAACTTCATGACGCTTAGGTCTAGAAGTCTCCAAAGCTACCTTTGCTTCAAGAGAGCTTAAAGGCAACAGCATATTTAAAAATTCTCAGTTGTCAAGAGACCATCGAAATCAGTTATTATCTGAGTGGAGAAATTGTTTATCTTGGATGACCACCAACTAAAACTGAACTCATTCCCAGATACACCTATTAGAAAGGATTATAGACAACTTTATCCTAATTGATGATAATGCTTGCCCACACTTGGCATGGTTCCTCCAAGAGTACTTCGATAGGGTTAAGGCCCCCATACAGCTACAACTTCTTGTGCAACTTGGTTGTGTTGGTGAGGATGTTAGACCATTAGTGGATAGGATGACCAACCAGATCTAAATTTTACAACCAGGTTGGGCAAAATGAAACCTTGATATTAAGGGGCGCGGTCTAATGTTGTGCCAACAGGTTGGAGCATGGATGGATGTGTAGTACAATGGGCACAAAAACATCAGTCTCTTGCGCCTAATTTAGATTAAGGACACTTGCTCCTCCTTAGCGTCTGCAACGTCTCGGAAATTGCTGAGCACGTCATCATGGACTGCACCGCCTTCAATTCATTAAGGGCTAAATTATCGAGAGATACAGGTCTCTACGTCCTCACAGAAAACGATTTTCCTCGGCTGGTCAATAGGCATAACTACTAAAATTTTGTGTACGGGTGGAAAACCGCTATTGGGCCAGCCCACTTCAATATTTGCCGAAGACCTGCCCTACGAGGACCTCTGGACAGGCGAGGAAGAGGAGGCGGAGCTGCTGCCCACATGGACCGGAGGAGGAGAGAGGAAGGCCCAGTTCCTAACAGGCCGCCGGACGGAGGAGGAGCGGAGCAGGACGGTGGCCGATCTGAGGACTGATACGACCTGTGAGCACAAGATAATGTTGTTACCGCTTTAATAGCAGCAGTGGGTTGTTTTGCGGTCACGCTTACCATCCCATTGTTGCAATACCAGCCTAACAGGCAGGGCAGGGAGTTAAATAAAATAAGCTCCTCCTTAGCGTTGGTAACTTTTGTTTCTGAAGAAAAATTATTGGACGCGGTTTTTCCAGCATGAAGAGTGCCTTTATGAACCCCCAAAGAACAGCTGCTGAACGTGGACTGTTGGTGAATGAGAAGAAAATAAAATAAATCCTGCAATCCGAACACATGAAGACTCCAAAACCACAAACGCTCATTGATCAAATCAATTAACGCACGCACGCTTCCTGGCTAACTGTTACCCACTCCTGTCCCTGATCAAATCGAACAGCACTAGCTACCCCAGCTTCCGTCGGTCTCTTTTCGTGAAATTAATGCCACAAATTGCAGGTAAGCGAGAGAAAAAATGTTATACATAAAGAAAAATCAATTTTCTTCCACGAAAAAAAGTACTATGCAAATATGACGGTCTAACGAATTTGATTTGGGTTGATATGTTGGTCATTCAAATTTAGCGTGATTTTAACATGAATGGCTTTATATAAAAAATGCATAGCCAGAATATAAAAAAATATTAATAGTAACAAAATTTAATTTGTTGGGGAGAGGTGTAGCGCGCTAGTCTCTCATGCTAAAGGTTGTCAGTTCGAATCCCAGTCTCGGACTTTTATAAGGATGTAATTAAATCGGGATTCATTCAGGCCTCTCCCCGGGTATGTGAGACCACCAGGAGATTACACCGCGAGGATCAGACCCTACACAGCCTGTCGCGCCACTGGAAAAAGAAGAAGAACAATAAAATTTAATTTGGTTAGACACTAAAAAAATGTTTTTAAAGTTAAAATTAGAAGAGATATTGTAATTGTATGGCCAGCTATTTGAAATTGTTTTAACATAAAATGTGTAGATGACGTATTCTTAAATAAACAGTCATTTTGAATGATGACTTACAAAATTTCAGTCAGTATTAATAATAAAGAATTTGAGGATTTGAAGGATGTGAGCTCTTTCAGTCTTATTATGTATGTGGATTTCTATCTACGCATATTCCTCGGTAGTTCCGGCACACTTTCCTGTAACCCCTTTTATGTATTGATGAGATGTAGCCAGTCTTCAGGTCATCCAGGATATCATCTCCATAAGAATTGTTTCGTACTTCCCGGTTTCAGGAACTGAATAGCCATTTCGCCTGGTTCCGGAGATATACCAGCCTTCGCCTTTGGTAGGGCCCGTCGAACATACGCCTTTTCCACCTCGACCGCTGTGTCAACTGTTTCAGACCCGGTTTCATTTTCAAACTGCTGCCTATATTCAGTCAGAAGGGTTTGGTAGAGGTTTTCTTACTCCTTTTCCTTAATAGGTGATAGTATGTTTCCTTTCCTTAATGCCCGCAACTTTTTCAGCACTCCCTAATTCAATTAAACCCTAACGTACTGTTAATTCGTAGGCAACACCTTTCCCATGAAGTGTTCTGGGCTTTTGTTACCTGTTTTTTACCTTCCGGTCTGTATGCCATCCAGTCATCTCTCATCTTCTTTTCTCTTACCAGCTGGGCTACTTCCTGTGACCACCAATCTGGAAGACGTCGCTCATCCTCCTTCCCAAGCGCCTCTCCCGCTGCCGAATAAACACATTCCTTCAAATTCCCACACTTCTCTTTCGCTGTTCGCCCATAAGATACTTTTATCTTTTCATCCAATCTCAATTTGTATAGAGTCCTAATACTTGCGTCACCCAGAAGCTGTAAGTTGTTCTTTGGAGTATCCAAAACACATACTCGTATAAAATTTCTCCAGTTTATTTTTAGACATTCTCTAGAGAGAGTGTAAGAGAATCTTTACTCTAAGCATATGGTGGTCACTTCCACATTCCCATTCTCTGAAAACTCTCGCGTCTTCCATTTTGAATGAACATCTTTGCCATGTGATGTAATAATCCAACATCGAGAGATGGAAACCCGGCTTGCTCCACGTGTTTAGATCGATCTACTTATGTCAAAAGAATGTGTTCTGAATTTTTAGATCGAATGACTCACAGATATCTATGAGCCTCCGACCTTTGTCCGTCAACATACTTTTACCAAAACGTCCAACCACCCGGCTGCAGATCACCTGTCCTACCCTCGCATTGAAACCTTCAGCAAGAATGATACCTGCATTAGGCCGCACTTTTTCCAAATATTTTCTTAGGCTCTCCTCAAAAGAATCTTTTATCACCTATGGTTCGTGGTTTTATGGTGCATACACACCTATAATCACTACACTCCTACCCTAGAGGTTGAGATCCATTCTCATCAGCCTCTCGAAAAATTCCTCGCAATGTGTAATTCTATTTAATAGGCAAAGCACCAAGGAAGAGTTTGAATGTTTGAAATATTTTGGACAAGAACTCCTTAAGACCCTTCAAAAGCTCTTTCAGGAAGTGTACAATAAGAAGAGAATTACAAAAGAATGGGAATATCGCATAACTCTCCCAATTTAAAAGAAAGGAAATCTGGACTGCATTAACTGCCAAGGGTGTGTCTTGAGATTTGAGCCATTGGAGTGGTAAGAATAAATGGGGCGGAATCAGAACCTTTCTCAATCATAAAAGGAAATAGAAAGGAGATAGTTTAAGTCCTATCATATTTATAAACTTCATTTCGATCCTTCTATATGTAAATGAAATTATCCTCATACCTAATTCAAAGAGGAAATTGCAGTCATAACAAGTATAATGGAAAGAGGAGCTGCTGAAGAAAGAAATTCCTCCAAGAGTAATGTGGTGGTAATGGCGAGAGAGGAAGAGGAAGTAATCCAATTAGTCTGCAACGGGGAAGTTTTTTTTGAAGTGGTGAAGGAATACATCTGTCTACTTAGGGGCGGTAATTAGTGTCTCTGGTAAGATAGACGCTCAAATTTCTAACAGACTATCAAAGTGAAACCAAGTATATTACCAGATCACTAACAGTATCCTCGGGCATCATAAGTGGATAATAAAACCAAAATGCATGCATACCAATGTGTATACCTGCCTTTCTCAGCTACAGTGGAGAGAGCTGGACTGTGCTTGACATAAATTATAGTCCAATAACAGCAGCGAAGATGAGGTTCTTACAAGTGGATTATATCAGTGGGAAAAACCAGCAGTATTAGCATGGTAGCATAAGACAGCAGCTGGAAGTACCAGAACTCAAAACCACTTTGGAGACTTTGCAGCTCAAGTGGTTTGTGTTACAACTTAATTATATTTTGTTATATCTTTAATTTATTGATGACAACATATGATCAATTGAAACACTTATAAACATTATATTATCGAAATTTATAAAACACACACACACATAATATTATATTATATATATATATATATATATATATATATATATATATATATATACATATATATATTTGTTTATATTTATTAAAAACGAACTGCTTAATCAACATTCTCATTGTTTGTACAGTTTGGACATGTCTGCCGCATGAACGATGACATGGATCCTATTAAAATCAGAGACTCGACCTACGGGGAGAAGACCACGAGTGCGTCCTTGAGTTTCGTATCAAACATATATGCAGAGGATTGGAAGTAGAAGAGGAAAATCCCTGAGTCTTCGGTAAATATGGAAGTGAGCTGGCCCAATAGCGGTTTTCCACCCGTACACAAAATTTTAATAGAACGGTTAGTTATGCCTATTGACCAGCCGAGGAAAATCGTTTTCTGTGAGGGCGTAGAGACCTGTATCCCTCGGTAATTTAGCCCTTAATGGATCAAAGGCGGTGCAGTCCATGATGACGTGCTCAGCACTTTCCGGGAGGTTGCAGCTAGGGCATGGAGGGTCAATATCTATTCCATGGTGATTAAGCTTTGCGCGGAACTCCCCAAGCCCTGAGAGGAATTACGAGTGCCAGTAGTCCGGGAGGACCCACTTTGTTTCTAGTCGTGACCGGACAGTGGGGAAGTATTTCCTTAGAGTTAACCTTTCGGACTGGTCACCTACCTCCGGTTCCACTCTTCTATTGTATCCTCCCGGATGATTGCTTTCCATTTGGATTGGTTTCCGCTAATCCTCAGCTGACCTGCTGAGCCCTCCCTTTTAAATTTATATTTCATCATGTCTTCACGCAGGAGAAGGTCGAGAGGTACCCCACCCGCTAAGACTTGCACTGCCTCATGGGATACACTTCGATACGCCCGGGTGACTCGCAATAAAGCCGTTCTCTAGATTGTTGCCATTCTGCTTTTCTGTCTGTTCGAGAGGTTCTGATTCCATGCAGGAGACGCATACCTTAGGATACCCACCACTACACCTCGGTATATAGTCATGGTAGCTGGGTACCTAAGGCCTCAGAAAGCGCCTCCTACACGACTAAGGCCGTTCAAGACTAGGGCCACTCTATTCCTTAAATACTCAAGGTGAGGGGTGACGTTAAAACCTCTTCCAAACCTTACGCCAAGGTATGTGACCTCTTCACATGGTCGTATTCTTGAGTCCTGTATAACTAGATTAATAGGGTGGGCCCTATCCGTTGTACCTTTCAAGAGAACGGCCTGGGTCTTTGAAGAAGCCATCTTTAACTTTTTCCTCTCGCACCATTCCTCTACCAGATTGTCGCACCGTTCTGCTTGTTGTTTCAAGCCGGCTCTGCTGTTAGATTTGACCACAACAGCCAAGTCATCTACGTAACCAGAGGCAGGGAACCGCTCTTCCTCCAGCACCTCGTCGAATATCAGCTTCCATAGAGATGGACCAAGTACTGATCCTTGACGGCATACTCTCTCTATAGAAGCTTCCACTTCATAGAAACTCCCTCGTATCCTAACACGCCTCTCATCTAGGTAGCTTCTTGCGAGAGCGTATAAGTTGCTGGGGGGCTCATACAAAGTTCCATAAACTTATCTCTTTGGAATTAGAAAGACAGTGAACCTGTTGATAACCACCGATGATAATATTTTGAAGTCAAATGCCGTCCAGCCTGCTCCTTCTTGCCAGCTATGACAGTAGTTCTGATGAAGAAAAGGATAAAGATGACAATGAGGTCAATCACAGGAGGTAAAGACATTAGTCTAATTACCAAACACTAAATGTTTTCCTACTTTGTCTATATATTGTTAGTTCTCCACTGTTGATAATGTTAAGTTTTTTAGGGATCTCCAGGTTCAGTCAATAAACAAATGATTGTGTGTAGGTTACATTTCAAGTATTTGTTGTCATATTCATGCGTATTTGAAACAATATAGTGTTTACCTAGAACTGTGTGGTTATTACTATTGTATATTACAATACAGTGTTCTTTTAAAGGTTTTTGTGTCCACACATTTCTATGTAAGACCCTGTACTGTTTCAAATTTGCATGAATACAAGAACTAAACATTTTTGACATGTACCCCAAACAAAATAGTTCATTTATTGACTAACCACGAGAACTGTAGAAAATGTAAGCAGCAATGAAGGCATATTTACTTGGCCAATAATGCTTACATATTCTATAAAAGGATTATTTAAGGTGCTTTTATGCATCAGTTTCGACTGAGATTCCTTATCTTCAAGTGGTATTTTGCTTACTCAAAATGGAGGAGAAAAAATTAATTTTTGCCATTAATGATTTTTATTTCAGAAAAGGAAAATCCACTGCACAGATGATTAACAAACATTTGTTGTGTGTATAGGGACGATGCCTTAGGAGAAAGCATCGTCCACAAGTGGTTTGCACAGTTTAGAACCGTAGATTTTGACTTAAAAGATGCAAAGTATTTGGTTCATCCTTCAAATATTGATGACAAATTTTATGCATTGATCACAGAACACCCTCACTACTACACGAACCTCACAACATGGGATATCACTGAAACACATATCTCATATTAAAAATATTAACAAGAATCTGAAGTGTTTATTGAAACCACCAGTATAAAATGCTTGGAACTTATTTTATTACCCAATAGTATCTTATTGTAATAATAGTAATGATACTTAATTCTAGAAAGATGTAACATAAACCCATACATTTTTTTTAGATTGCCACTGCCTGCTCCCTTGAGAAGTGTTGAAACACAAGAGGTCGAAGATGATCCCTCTTTGCATGATGGAAGGTGTCGATCATTTCCTCACAAGAGAGGAAATTGGACTTCTTTAATTTACATACCTTGTATGTTTATAAAAGTTTTATTTATTGCTTTAAATATTTATGTTAAATTAGAATATTTCAATTATAGGATAAGTTGTCATTGAAACACTCCAAATAAACATACTTATTTATCATCCCAGTAATTATTTATTTGGCACAATGAATAGGTCTGCTTATTTGGAGTGTTTCCACATTGACCACACTCTCTCTGCAAGCCATGACTGATGCCTTTCTGGCTCTGATAGAGACTTGGACAGAATGTTAATGAGTCCAAAACAAAATATATGGTAGCAGAAGAAATTCCCATACAAGGCAAGACAGTCACTATCGGGTTTCATAAGTTTGAGAAGGACTCAGAGTTTACATATCTGGAATCAGTGTTCACCTTAGATAATAACCCTGATATTGAGATGAGAAGACGAATAATAGCAGCTAACAAATGCTACTTTGGGTTAAGCAAACAGCTAAGCAGGCGGATACTCTCCAGACAGACCGAGTTCCATCTCTATAAGTCATTTGTTCGTCCCATACTGCTCTATAGATTGGAGTGTTGTGTGACTTCAAAGGCGACAGAAAAGGAACTCCTTATTTTTTAAAGAAAAGTTCTCCGCCGTATTTTTGGAGGAGTGAAAATTGGAGATGAGCATAAGCGGCGCACAAATCAGGACCTCTACAATGCTTTTGGAGAAGCTGACGTGGTCCAGGCAATGAAGTTAAGGCACTTGAGATACCCAGAGCATATTGCCAGGATGGCAGATGGAGAAATGCCCAAAATATTGCACACTCAGATGATCCATGGGATAAGAAGAAGAGGAAAACTAAGGTTGAGATGTTCAGATGGTGTGGCAGCAGGGCCCACTTTAATGGGAGTAAAAAATCCTTAGTTATGCCGTCCTTCGGAGGGGACGTAAAAAGGTTCCTATCCTAATAAAACCTGGATAGGCAAAATTTAGGACTCCCACTGTAGCAACCTCCGATTAGCTATAGTAGTATAAAGGGACATTAAATGAATAAACAAACAAACAAAACTTTCACTTACCCATATATAAAATATATAGTAAGGGAAATTATTGCAGTTGTGAAAATTTTCAAATTAGAGTTTTCACTGAAAATACAAGTTTTAGGGTCTCCTAAGTCCAAATAACCAAGTCTCGCAAAAAGATCTGTGTGCCTGTGGTGTGTGTGTGTGTGTGGTAAGTTTAACACGAATACAAAAAGACGTATGGAACTGAATTTTCATATTTGAGACAACTATACGTCTATTGTATTACAGTAACTTTTTCATCAAAATCAGCTAACCAGAAGAACCACTTTATACTATTCAAACTTGCTATATCAATGTGAAATTGGATGGACTTTAATATCATGTAGGTTTCATTCTGATTGAAATAGTCTGACTGGGCTTAAATGCTGATATTTTAAAATTTCTTCCTTTAAACTAATGGGTTGTGTCACATGAAATGTCCGTTTTCAAGGTAAAGGATTTTTATTAAAAATACGAGATAATTTTATTCGAAGTATTTACCTTCTTTTTCTACACATTTTCCCAACGTGACACTAACTTTTTTATCTCTGAACTGAAAAACTCTGAGCTTTTTAAGTGAAACAAAATCAAAACGCACTTTTTACTTGATCATCATTTTCAAAAAGTTTTCCTTTGACGAAGTTGTCTAAATTCCTGAATCTGTTGGAGAAAAGTCAGGAGAATATGGTGGGTGTGGAAGAACTTCGTAGCCCAGTTCTTTCAATTTGTGCACTATATGTTTTGAAACATGCCGCTCAGTGGGATCATGAGGTACCCATCTATCGAGCTTTTTTACTTTCCCAATACACTTTAAATTTCTGGAAACGGTAGATGCACTTGCATTTAGTTGTGCTGAGAGTCCTTTAACTGTTTGGTAGGGGTTTCTTTCTACTGTATGTTTGAGGACATCGTTGTCTATTATGGACGGAGGTCTTCCTCGGGCAAGTTTTCCAAGTCGTATCCCCAGCTGAAAACTTAGCAAACCAACGGCGAATGGTCCGTTCATTAACACTCCCTTCACCCAACGCCTTGCAAATATTTCTAGCGGCCTCAGCTGCTGAATGGCCGAGTTTAAACTCGTACAAAAACATTACTCGAAAATCGCGTGTTTTTATGTTCATATTTGGAGGTATACTAAAAAGTGGGTAATTGATTGGGAAGCTAATGTTTATAATACAAAGGTAGAGGATTAGTAACTGTTTACTTTAAATATGTAAACATTCGGAAGAAAACAACAGAGACCTGCAAAATCCTTTATGTATTTCAAAAACTATAAAAACGGACATTTCATGTGAAACAACCCAATACCTTTAATTGTTTGGGCTCCATAAAATTAACCTTATCATCTGATTAGCATTGCTAAAAAACAGCTATATATACAAGTTGAACGACTTTGATAGTCAACTGAAGGAGAAAAGAGAATATTTGTTTATGCAATTGTGTTTTTGAACATGAAAAAAAGTAATATAGATGTATAATATATTGTTGGAAACCTAAAGATTTTAGAAAAAACATTATCTTGTAGACAATATTGTAAAAGTTAACAGAGATTGATAAAACAAACTGATTGTCATAGATAATAATATTATAAATTACTAGCTGACCCTGCAAACGTTGTTTTGCCATATAAATTATTTCTAGTGTAGAAAAAAAATAACTAACTTATTTTAAGTGTGTGAGGATGTGCTATATGAGTGAAAGAGCCATAGAGTGCTGAAACGATGAGGGAATATAAAAATAACAAAACACCCAACATTATTTTTTTAAATTTATTATAATTTATTCTTTGAAATTTATCAGTAATTAATTACAACAGAAATACTAACGAAAAATATCAATCTCTTAATCCTATAGTGTGAACAATTTTTTTTGTTAGCCCATCTTTAGCTAACACTAACAAACTGGATGGTTTACACCCTTGAGAGCATGCCACGTATAATTGTCCGTATGCAAAACATGAGTTACACTGAGATAGTAAAATGATAATAGGTTACAATAATAACCATAATAAAGCATAAACAATAATATTTATTGAAGGAATTAGTCCGGGTGGCGGTCATTAAATGAAACAACTGAATAGTTTCAACTATTTTATTGTTTGCCAACGTTTCGACCCCCATTGTGGGTCATCATCAGGGCGTCTGGTAGGTGAGTGGAAACGTTGGCAAACAATAAAATAGTTGAAACTATTCAGTTGTTTCATTTAATGACCGCCACCCGGACTAATTCCTTCAATAATTCTCAACGGTCAACTAATTATATCCACAATGATAAACAATAATAATAAAACTTTGGAAGGGAGTGAGAGAAGGCTTATTGTGTAAGAGAAACAGGAGACCGGCTTCGGTCTCATCCCTACTCCATGTTGTTTACTGGCAGAGATGTGAAACTGGTAGACCTCTAGGGGGAATAACTTACCAACTAATAATTGATCAGTTATCGAGCGTGATGAAAAATTATAAAATTACTAAAATGACTATAAAAAAAATAGGGTTTAGTGATAAAAATCTGAAAATTTAGGATTTTATGTATTTTTAATACAACATTATATAAAAAAAAAAATTAAAAAAATATTTCTAGAATAAAATAGACTAGAAATTTTATTTGTCGTTGGGGCTTCCCCATACAAATAGAGCCTAGCTTGGCTATGAATTACAATATTATGGTTTTAGAACTTTATATACATATCATTTAAAAATAAATAAAATAATAGTGAAATATATTGAGGATGTATAGTCGACTGTAGAAACTATTATAGGTGGAATAGTCTGGAATCAGTCATTTTTTGAAAAGTTTTTAATTTTGCCAACGTTTCGGCCCAAGCTTGTGAGCCATCATCAGGGCATTACTGAGCCATGTCCAAGCATAAACTGTGAAAAGTTTTTAATTTTGCCAAAGTTTCGGCCCAAGCTTGTGAGCCATCATCAGGGCATTACTGAGCCATGTCCAAGCATAAACTATGGTTTATTATTAAACTAATTGTTAAACTATGGTTTATGCTTGGACATGGCTCAGTAATGCCCTGATGATGGCTCACAAGCTTGGGCCGAAACGTTGGCAAAATTAAAAACTTTTCAAAAAATGACTGATTCCTGACTATTCCACCTATAATAATAGTGAAAATTTACTAAAACAATTTGACTTTCAATAATAAATTACAGATTAAAGAATAAACAGTTACTGGTGCTATAATAGAAACAACAAATAAGCAAAATATCACTTTGAAGATGAAATAAAAATAAACACTGAATAGAAAATGTTCTAGGATAAAGAATTGAGCACTTTTTGAACTCCCATCATGTAATAGTACACTTTATGTAACTTATCTACACTATCGATATTCAGTATAGCATGGATACTTTGGTTGTCAGAAGATTCTAAGATGAAGTTTTGAAGAAATTGTCGTCAATTTTCATTGTGTGCCGGGCAGTGAAGGAGAATGTGGTGTAGACTGTTGTAGATAAATCGACTGCATAATATACAGCTTTCTTATGACTTGAACAAAAAATCTGAGTTTTTTCAATAGATTCTAATATGTTCTGGATTTGCAACTCTTAATTGGCTGACACATCTCAATTTCTTTATATGTACTTTGAATGTGAGGTACGTTTCAGGGTCAGGAGCATTGTAATTGCATAGTATTCTATATAAAGGATAGTTAGTCGAATTTAGGGTCCTTTGTATGTTGGCTGAGAGATAATGGTTATGTGCTTTTTCCAGTATGTCGTCTTTGAATCGAAGAAGTCCGTTTGTATGGTGAACAGAAAGCTCTTCTGCAAAGGCATTTAGCTTGGCTATTGCTCTAAATTGGGACACCCAATTGAAGTTTATGTCAGGATTATCCTTGTCTAATGATTTCCGTCTGTTAAAACAAAGTTTTGGAAGTCGTTCTTCTGGCATGAACTCGAGCTTGGTCCATAGATTTGTCATCTTTTTTATCACCTTCATGGCTAATGGTTCTCTTCCTGTTTCAAGACGGACTATACAATTTGGGGTATTTCTAGGCCATCCAAATAAGTGTTTTAAAAATTTAAGTTGGACCTTTTCGATTGCCTCAAGATAATTGGGACTCCATACTTCAGAAGCATAAAGCAAAGTTGATGAGACCATTGAGTTAAATAAAGTTCTTTTTGTTTCCCAAGAGTCACTTTTCCCTTTTTTTAGTATGTCTATGACTCTTGCAGATGCCATTGATGACTTCTGAGTAAAGTGTCCACATGCTTGTTTAAATTTTCCCGATGATGTGAAGGGAACTCCCAAATAAGTATACCTTTTTGTATACTCCAATTTTAATAATATTTCTTAATATTAATAATATTTCTATTTCTATTTCTAAAAAAATTTGTGTCCAAAAATTGAAAAATAATATTTGGGTGGACAGCCCTTATCACTTAGGGGTATGAAAATAGATAGTAGCTGATTCTCAGACCTATTGAATATGCATATAAAATTTTATAAAAATCGGTCAAGCCGTTTCGGAGGAGTATGGTAACTAACATTATGACACAAGAATTTTATATATTAGATTTTATTAAACACATGTTTCTATTAAAACTCAATGTAAATATTTTTTTTAACAATTTGTTGAAATACAAGAAAAGTTATAAAGGAGTCTCACACATAATTTTTTTATTATTTTTTTTTTTTTATTCTTATTATTGCACTACTTGCAGAAATTTCGATTGTGCAAAAATAATTTTGCAAGAATAGTTATTTCCAAGTTGCAAAAAGTTTCAGTTAAAGTAAATTTTTTTAACCATTTTCGTGGCTACTTAAGTGAAGTGTTGTAAGGACCAAAATTGTATAAAGTACTCTCATCATCATTCTAGATTTTACTTTCTTCAGAAATATGCAAAATTATCAGAGTTAATAATTTATAATGAAAACGTTATTTTGATAGTGAAGAGAACTTTATATATCTGGAACCAGCTTAGTCTCAAAAACAAAATTTATATCACTTATATCCATCAAATAGATGTGTAATCTGTATCATAATTTTTCACCTAGTCCCTTTTGAGAGATATTTCTGTTTAAACATTGTGAAAATTCATTTACAATAAAGGACTTATGGTAAGATTGAAATGTTTACATAAGTAGGAAGCTATATTTGAAAAAATAATCAAAGGTGAATGAATCCCTTTTATCTCGCTAAAAGTCTCGGTTTTTATTCATTTTCGAGAATTTTTTAAGCCAGTTTCTTCACTATTTAGGTAATGAGTTGAGGGGACAAAAAATATAAAGCATATCCATTAAAGGAATTAAAAAGATGTTTTTTAGACATTGTTTGTTTTTTACACATGTTTTTAGCCGCTAAGGTGACTTAAAACAGTTGCAACACTAAAAGTATTAGCCAGAAAACCATTTTATCAAAGGTTTTATATTCCGGAAAGGATAGAGATAAAAAAAAAAAAAAAAGGATAAAAAAATCTTGAAAATCAAAGTTGTTGAGCAAAAAAATGAATGAAAATTGGATGATTTCAAATTGATTTGGCTCAAATTTTAAGGCAAATTAAATATTACAAGGAAATGTAAAAATTATCTTACAATAGATACCTTAAAATTAGGTAGATACCATGGATATGATATAATTATACATTTAGGTATGTTTGACAACAAATTGAATTTGGCAAGTATAAAAATAATTTTTTTTTAAATAAGTAAAAATATATTATTAGGTTATTATATTATACATAATATAAATATTTTGGCTGTTATGATTATATGGATTATTATATTTATAATATATAAAAATCTCGTGTCACAATGTTTGTTCGCGATAAACTCTGAAATTACTGAACCGACTTTGATCAAACTTCGTAAGTATCTGTTATTTGGTCCAACTTAAATGATAGGATAGTTTTTATTACTATTCTAAATGGTTGAAAAATATATATTTTTCTAAAACATAATTTGTTTAACTGTGGCAACACTGGTTCCCTCCCAGTCCTCTTCCCATATCTTCACATATGTGGTTATTAATTCAAATTATAAAAATAAAGTTAATGTGTGTTGATTGTTTCTATGCATTATTATTTATAAAATATACATTCATTCCATAGTTTTCAGTTATAATAAAATACATATTACTATACGTTTCCAGATTATAAGTACTCATTTGAATGACTTGCAATGAGTTATGAGTTGCAAAGGAGTTATGATGATATAAAACAGTTATGTTTAAAAAATAAAACGATGTTATTGAATAATTTGGATGTGGCTACTTGGTACTGGTATGTAATTGTAACATTGAGTAAATAAAATTGATATCTGACATGAAATAATAATAATCTTTTATTTATCATAAACAGAGTAGTCCATTGCTATTCTCCTGTATTTATTTTAAATAACCTCATTCAACATAGTCAAAAATGGATCCAGTAGAAGTAGGCATATTCAAAATTACTCAATATATTTTAGCTGTAATGTAATCGTGGTATATAGTCACGTTTGCAACATAAATGTGATTGATATACATTGATCCAATGAATGGGAATATTCTCAATTGAAAACAACTTTGATAAATGTAATTGTTAAAAATATAATATTTACATTTCTCGAAAATTTATACGTCTTATAATATTTGAGTAGTTGTTGACCGTTTTGACTATATGGTAAAGAAGTTGGTTGAGGGTGAAGCCACAAAGAAAACACACCATTTAGAAAATAATAAAATAAGTTTGTTTTATTGGTAGTTCTTTTTTACCACATCCCCAAACAACTGCTCCATCATATGCGTTCTATAGTTACCACTCATAAACGCATTTATGCAAATTTAAATAAAGACAAAATGAAATATTTTGGGTTATAGCTAGTTTATAATATAATACATCTAATACTGTATGTACAATGACAGCTTAAAGGAAAAATCTAACAATATTAAGTGATAAGAAAATGGTCTTAACTTATGGATTTCATAGGTATAAAGTTTTGTTGTATAACTTAAGCGTGTACGTATAACACTTATACAAGACATAGACGCTTAAGCGTCTACATTTTGTGAAAGAGATTAAAGAAAATCTTTTTAGAGTTCATAACTTTAGTTTTGTTTAGTATAAGGATTTATAAATTTCTTGGTAATATTTTTCAGAATGAAATTTTATATTACAACTAACCATTTTTTTGTTACAGACAAGGAGACAGTATCTTTTGATCACTTATTTGATCAAGTATTTGATATTTGTTTACCTGATATCAAACTAATCAAAGTAAGAGATCCTCATATAAGCTTAACCAAAACCTTTGTGCTATTATACCACTGGATTAAAGAATTTTATCTATCAATTAAAGAAAAAGTCAAATTACTCCATAGGTTTGTATTTTTCTACATTATATATTGCTAAAAACTATAAAAGTGGTATTATTCACCACTTCCAGTATCATTAGTATATAAATGATCTATCAATATATATTTCTTTCCTTCTAAAATACTCTAGCTATTTAAACTCCAAGATGATATTGATAGTATTTCACCACTGGACTTCGATCAATTAGTTGAGCCTGAATCCAACAAAAACCAAGGCAATTCTGATTGGTTCAAACCCCCCATCCATAATATTTTCTATTACCCATTAATATGATACAAACAACCTCTGGGGCTGGATCCTGATCTATCTAATCTCCTTAATGGTCAATCTATCTCATATATAACCTGTGCAAATTGAGAAAATATTAAAAGCATTTATCTGTACTCATTCAATTTTCATATATTTTTATAATTAATTATTTTTCTTATCAAGCAACCATTTAGTTAAATGAAGCTAGACAATTACTAATTATATTTTATGTTGATTGTTATTGTTAGGGGATTGTGTATTTTATTTAACAATTATTTTTTATTCCTTCATTCAAAAATACTAAGAGCTTAGTGAACCTGAGTTGGATACTTATACCATCTACTATGTCTTGGTTTAAATGTTAGTACTCTTTCTATACAGTTTAAAATTTTGATATTATCCTTATCAATTACTGCAATTTATAAATAGTTATTATTGGGATGTCCGGAAAGTTCATAGAGAAATTCGGACAAAGATTAAAATTGATGAATAGCTTAAAATGTATTTATTTAATCTACAAAATATTTACCACCATTAGCAATTATCCTTTTCCAAAGGCTTGGAAGGTCCATTATCCCATTTTTCTAAAAATCACTCTCATTACTCCTGAAGAACAATAAAAGGTCCATTTTGACATCATCTTCTGAAGAGTAGGATTTTCCTTGTAGAAATTTTGGAGGGAACGGAAAAGATCGAAAGCTGAAAGTGCAATGTCTCACTGTTGCTATCAATCTTCACCTTTCTTAGATTATTCATATTCATTATTTTTTATTTTAGGTCATAATTCACTGCCTTTCTTATGTTTAAATTTAAATATAATGTATTTCTTAACAATTTTAAGTTTTATGACAACTATTTTGAAATATGTTTATCTAGTTTTGAACTTAGTTTTGATGGGATTGAAGTATATTGTAATGAAGACCACTCCCGAACATTTGTTGGACTTACAGTTGGTGCAGGAAAAAATGAGATTGCTGCAAGTGTTGAGATTTTTGATAGATGTTTAAAGGAATATCGCTTGGAACCATTTTACGAGGTAAGTTTTATTGCTTATGAGTAGATGAAGTTAATGGGAAAGGGTATAGCCTAGTGAGAATGGGAAATCTGTACCCTCATAATTTTTTATTCATACTTGGCTGGTCATGAATAAGTTAATTGTGGTTTAATACATACAATGCTATAAAGGTTACTTTATTGTTGTTTGCTTACTGGAAGAAGCGAAACCTTAAAAGAAATGATTAATAGTTACTAAATAAACAGTGTTGTATCGCGCTAACCTGGCATGTGTTTTGAAAAACATAGTCTTAAAGTAATCATATTTTGTATTAAAATGATTGAAAATGTTTTATAAGTAATGCATTCTGAATGTTTGGTAAAAAATAATTTTTTACACATTTTCATAATCAGAAATGTATAAGTTTGTTCAAATGAAACAAAGTTCCTTTTCAGAAAAAAAGGAGTTATTAATTGTTTGTATAATGTTCCATCACTTCAACAAATTTCTGAGTATAGAAAATTTTAAAATAAATTTTCTGACGAAATTCGGTGATTGACTGACACCTTTCAAGAAGGTTTTAATATATTTTAAAGTTTTATTTCTCCCTCTAAAAATCAGCTTTTTGTTGAAGAATAATGATTACATCACTATTCCATGTCTTTAACTATTAAGAACCAGGAAAAAAATCACAATTAATTAATTTTACTTTCACTTACTTATATATGAAATATATAGTAAGGGAAAGTATTGAGATCGTAAACATTTTCGAATTCTAGTTTAAAATGGAAATACATATTACCCTCAGTCCAAATAACCAAGTCCTGCAAAAAAAGTCTGTTTGTGTATGTCGTGTCTAGCACAAATTAAGGTGTACCTTTAAGGTGTATGAAACTGAAATTTCATATTTGAGACAACTTCATGGCCAAGTTTACACTTCGCATTACAGCAACTTTTGACCAAAATCGGCTGACCTGAAGTGGTACTTTATACCACGCATTTTACACCTTTTTACGATTTACTCAAAAACGGCTCCAACAATTTTGATTAAACTCTCTTATATCAATGTAAGTTTCATTCTGATTGAAATAGTCTGACTGGGCTTAAATGGCATATTTTTGTATTTTCTTCTTCTAAAGTACTTTTAATTGTGCACATTCCAATAGATTAACATATTATCTTATTTCCATTGACAAATAATGGCTTAATGTGCAAGTTGAATGAATTTGATGACCAATTAAAGGAGAAAAAAGCAAAAATATATTTTGTGCGTAATTTTTGTTTTTTGATATTAAGAACCCTAATATAGATGTCTTATAATGCTGTTAAATGTAGTGTAATAATGTTAAATGTAACTCCCATAGGAGTTAAGGGTCAAAAATAGCGTGGGGAAAAATTAGGAACCAAAAAGAATAACGTCAGAATAAGTTGTCTGGTGTATGCTGATGATGTGGCCCTCCTGGTGAAATCTGCGTATGAAGCAATTGAGCAGCTAAACATCTTAAAAGAAATTGCTTTTAAAGATCCTTTTTAGAGACCAATTTTTCTGCCACCTGAGCTTAATTCTTCTTTCTATTTCCTTATTCATATTTTCCCTAAACGTTGTTGTCTGTCCTAAGTAAATGTACTCCTCTACATATTCTATCTCACTATTGTTTGCGTAAATTGGTATTTCCATTGAGTTTGTCATGATTTTTGTTTTCGATGGGTCACATGTAGCTTCAGGTATTTAGAGGATATTATTTGTAGTAATTGGTCCGAGAGAAAAAAAATGGTATGGAGGAGAGCTGGTCAAGATTCAACTTTGCCACCAGTAGCCTATACTGTAAAAAGGGTCCTTCAATAAGAGTGAAAATAAGACACTATAACACGGTTGCCAAACCAGTTATTCTGTATGGATTGAGACTGCTTCTCTTCCTAGCTTAAGGACACTTTTGGGAGTAGAGAAGAAGATCTTGAGTGGTATTTACGGGCCAGTAAAGTTACAGGAGGGATATAGGCTGAGGCCTACCAAAAAATTATATAAAGAAATGGATGACCTGGAAACGGACATTAGGTTAAGGAGGTTGCATTTCTACAGGCATATGGTAAGGATGAATTATAAAGTGGGAAAAATTATATTTGTATGGTCTATAAAGCCGTTTCGCATAAAAATAATAATAAATAAAAAACGTTTTTTCCATACTGAAACTATGTAAGTCTCACTAGTAGCTAGCTAAAGGTTGGTATGTTTAACATATTTATTAAAACTTTTGATCCTAATCTGTCTTACAATTTCAGCTAAAAAACCTTTCCTTTAAAAACAAATTTTAAAATTGCAGTTATTTCCAAAGAGTACTAAATACTTATTTAATTTCATTCCAAAGCATACTAAAGCCATTTTTCCCCATAACACAGTGTCCTCGTGAAAAGATAATGTTTTGTTGATGATATAGAAGTTGGTTGGGGGTGCGGTCACCAAGAAAACAAACCTGACATTGTGAGAGTTTCTCAATAAGTTGAGTGTTTCTTTTAGTTTCTTACAAAAGTTATATCTCTTATACTATAACTTTTGATACCTCATAATATACCAATTGATTTTTAAATGTATTTAATTCTTAATTGCAGTTTTTAATTATCTTTTCCTGTCTAATTTTTTGTTTAAAAAAAATGTGGTGCGCACAACACACAACTTTCACTTACATCTATTGTCAAAATTAATTTAAGAACTTATAAATAAAGATACAGTTAAAGAATTACATTGAGTTTGGATGGAAACATTTATTTACAGAAGCAACAATTATTTTGTTTTATCTGCTTTTCATCACTATCCGGGCCTATAAAACATGTATTTTTGGTGAAAAATTGAATTCAAAAATGTTAAGATTGCAATATTTGTCTTACTATATGTTTCATACCTAGGTAAGTGAAAGTAATGTATATTTTTATTTCTCAAAAACATAATTAAACGGCAGCATTTTATTTTTTATAGCAATATCTTTTTATCTTATTTTTTTCCCAAATAGGAAGTTAAGTAGTAGTGAAGGTGTCATTGGCAGGTTTAGGTTTTCCATTCTGCTAGAAATAATAGTGAACTTTCCTCTAACTATATTATGATTGTTCAAAAGGTTAGACAATACTTTACAATTGAGACGTTGATTTCCAAAAGGTACTAAAGGACATTTTTTATGAAATTGATATTTTTACATATTTATATTCTCCTCATTTAGTTTTATCTAAATCTTAAATTTGATTGTATTTAATGAACACTCATGTCCTTTAATAATGTGATTTAGAAACGCTATTAATTTCTTAAGATACTTATTACACATTTAGTTTCATTCCAAATCATAACAGAACATTTCATTTCATAACTTTAATATGGTTTTATTAATATAGTAAAGAAATAATTCTAGATTTTAATGCGAAAAGAATCAAATTAAATGGTTTAATAATATAGTAATGAGAGATTTTCGAGCTTCCTGTAAAATTCCCCAGAATCGATATAGTACCTTACCAGAATACCATTTTTTATGTACTCTCTGTCTGGTATCTGGAGCTTTCAAAATTGTCATGTAATAGTTAGCACAATAGTTGGGTGGTTTGAGTGCATCTAATTAATGTTAATTCTTATATTAAGATGCAGTTCTGTTGGTGAATTTCAACTAGCCCGAGGTATTACAGTAGAATCTCTTGAACTGTACATCGACAAGAAACAATAAAGTCGGATTTTAAAATACTTTCTCTTTATGTATTAGTCATATATATGTAAGTGAAAGTTAAATTAAAATTAATAATTGGTTTGTTATCTTAAGCAATGTTGAACATTTTTGGACAATTGCCAATTTTATTGTTACTTTCTTCAACAAACTGTACTTTTTATTCTTATATATTAGTGATGTAATATTATATTAATCCTGTACATATTTCATAATTGTTATGTAAACCTTAACTATGAAACTTTATGTATTTCAGGAAGGATCATTTCATTTGAGCATTGCATGGTGCCATGGAGATAAGAAAAAAGAAATTAAAGAAAAAATTTTAGCTAAGAACAGTTTACTCGAAATTTTATCTAATAGCTCAGAATTTTCCATATCTGTGAATGCTTATGTTTTCAAAACAGGCTTTAAAGAATTTATTTTGAATCTTCAATGATATAGCATTGTACTTTTGTAAATAAATATTTTTTTAATAATCTATTAATCAAATCATCAAACTGTTCATATTAGTTTTTATAGTGTTATTTTTAAACCTTACAGCAAATGTGATAATAAATTATTTGATACTGTGATTAATTAAGGTTTGATTTTAGTTTTTCATTTACTCCCATTGTAAAGATGTGAATTTCACCGTTTATTTTACATTGAAATAGCATTCGTCTTTATATTCCATAACTATTTGTGTTGTTAATGGGCGTTATATTGTACAATACATAGCTTCTAAACAATGGTCCTAAAATAAGGGTTTTCTAAACATTAGAGGTAGATATTAGGTCTGATATATTTCTTCAAAATTCTTAATTTTTTTATTCTTTCATTCATCATATCAACGTTTCAGTATCTCATTCCCATCATCAGGACTCTAATAAAAAATTAAAAACAAACCAATAAAAAGTTAGCAACTGAAAAATCATATCCCCTGTTCAGATATTGTCATCAGAATAAGTGAAACAATCACTTATTTCTTAGGGTTATTATTCACTGGTTGAAGGCGAGACACCTTAAAAGAGTGAGAACTAAGCAGGAAGATACTCGATTACAGGATCATTCGAGCACAGCCAGATTGCACCTACGTGTCAGTCACCAACTTGATGTAACTTACACTAATCATATAGATGTGTAATCTGTGTCACTTTCACACAGTCCCTTTTGAGATATTTCTGTGGAAACATCGCAAAAAATTAATTTTTGAAAATTCGTTAACTAAAACCGACCATGAAATTTTTACAAGTAGAACTATGACTAAGCTATATAACAACAAATAATCAAAAATGAGTCTCTTTTCTCTTATAAACATTTTACTCGTTACAATCCTCATTTTTTTTTTTTGTTTGTTAATTTTCGAGAATTTTTTAAACCATTTTCTTCACTATTTAGGTAATGAATTGTAGGGACAAAAAATATAATCCTATAATATTGTTAGTATTTTTATATTATTTGATATCTACAAAATTACCAGAATTAGAGAGATTTTCCCGACACGTTTTCAGCCGCGAAGCTGACTTAAAACGGCTGCAACACTAAAAGTACCTATTAGCCAGAAAAATATTTTTTACACTATTATATTTCTATTCAGATAAATATATAGAATAACTGGTAGAAAAAATCATAAAAATATTAAATGTTTGAGCAGCAATACCTGGACGATTTCAAATGGATTGATCCTTATAAATTTTGGAAACAGGTGTGAAATGAAATGCTGGTCTTCCAACTGTTTTTAATGAACAAATTTTGTGGTGTTAATTTAAATGACTAAAAGTTCGAATGAACATTCATTCTAGTAGCCATAATCAATTATCCCTAAAATGACCCGATACACGTCATTCAAAATTTCAAACCATTGAACCATCACTAAACAAGTAGAAATATGTTTAATAACTGTATACTTAAAACGGTGGAACTTGTTTTAATGGCAGCTCATTAAATGGATTCTAATGTGATCGAGCCTAGCTCAGGTCATAATCCAGTAAAGATCCATAAATGACAAATTTACAGATCTTCATGATACTAGTCCAAAACGCAGGTATCAAATCAAGCAGATAAGAAAATAAATAAAAATGTCTCCACTACATTAAGTTGAATGTAGCTCATTTGTGTAACATACAATGCACTTCTAACTCAAGCAAATAAATAAATTAAGTAATTGGGGTTCTCTTTTTTTTTTTTTAATATTTTAATTAAAAGGGATCATTTTCATTTAAACACACTACTCAAAAAATTTGTTTAGGATATTAATTTCCGTACGTAACATCCTCTTTACTGGAGCATCTTAATAAGTACTATTCATTAGTTTACACTCTCAAATTAATTATAACTTGTTCTTGTATAATTTAGTGCCTCTAATCCTTTTACTCTGACTTGATTCCATCATATTTTTCGCTGCATTCAGTAACCGAGATTCTCATTATTATTAATGAAACTGATTCTGGAAACATGCTGATAATAGGAGACACCTATTGATAATTATTTTATTGAATGTTCTATTAATTAATGTATGGAGGAAAAATGAAAAACTATGAATTATTCCTTTGTTTTCTCTATATTATATTAAATAGCCCATTCTTACTTTCATCAAGCTTTAAAGCTACATAAATATCCTTGAACAACCAAATTATTATCTTTAATTTAACAGCTATTAACAATAGAAAAAAATAATGTTAAACAATTTAATATTTCATGTAATGATAAATAGAAGAACAGATAGTTATTTTGGGTTAATATTTTTTTTTTTTTTTCTTCTCCAAAAATAATAAAATTTATACAAGCTGCTGTAACTATAAAAATGATGTTTACATATGAAACCTTATGAGAAATTTAACAGAATATTTAACTCATAGAAGGTTCCTAATTTATCCCTTAAAATAAGAAATGGAAATTTAGCGATAAGTTATACACTTCCATGACAAACCACACAATACCTGCCCTTAGAAAATTTTGTAAAAATATCATTTATATTATGAAATACACTTGATTCCTATTATAATCCCCCATTTTGATCTCAACAATTTTTCTTTAATCATGTTCATGAGTTTTTCTCCAGTCTTGCTAAAGTGAAGCTAACTAAAGAAGCTAATTATCATTTATGTTATGCTTATATAAAGCATAATGAAAGTTATAGGCTATTGCACATTTGATTCCAAAACTGCCTGAGATAATGGTGTATGTTGAGATACAATATGTTTTATAAGGCTTGACTTATAAATAGTTCTATGAGGGCAATGGGGACACTGGAGCTGGGCTTCTCTTCCACACTCAAACTTCTCATGCCTCCTAAGAGAGGAAGAGTAGAGGTATGTCTTATTGCATGTAGCACACATGTAGACCTTCTTTTCAAGGCGAGCATGTGCTGCTGGAAAGAGAAAGAAAGCATTAGCTGAAAGATGAGTGATGAAAGCATCTTGAGAGCCATGCAAAGCACCGCTACCAAGGCAAGGAGCAACTTACCTTCAATTGAATTAAAATTTACACCACTTCCTTAAGATTAGGTACAAATCATTTTTCAATCAATTTAAGAAAATTAAAAAAGTAAGTCTTTTCTTATACTTCATTCATCAAATTCCTAGGTCATGAAATTAATTCTTTCTTTTTATATAAAATAATTTAACAATAATGAATGTTAAAACCATATTATATCTGTATAATATATAATAAGCTATTTAGGAAAAAATAATGGCAAAAATTAATAAAACTCCGGATATAGACATCATTATAACAGACATAATGTTAGTAACAAAAAATGCTTAAAATGAAAAATTCAAAACAAAGTTCATTAATTTTCTATCTTTAACAAACATACAACAGGGTTCAATAATACATTGAAAAGTAGTTTCACAATTTTACATGTATAAGGGAAAACAAATTTCTTGGCGAATATAAAGGAAACCATAGAATAATATTTATTATGGATAATAAATGACATATATTCATAATAAAAATATAATAGTTCTCAATATGAGAAGAAAAGTATGTCACAAGGCTTTATTGATTGTTTTCCAAATAAATATTATATCTAAATGGTGATTATAATACTGATCAACATGAAAACAATTAAACTGTTGACTAACTAGCTTCCTTTTAGCTTAAAAAAAAGTATAAATATATCACTTTTACTAGTACAAAATAAATATATTAAAAACATTATACCTGTAAAACCATCTTAGTCAATGAAGATGTATTTATGTACATATTTTAATACACAATGAAATAGGAGACAGATTATAAAAATGTACAATCAAAAAATATATACAAGATATTTTAAGGAAAAGGCTTTATAAGTCCTATTCTTTAAATTATGAGCTATCAGACACGGAGTTCAGCTATATGATTCTCAGCCATATGGACAACAAGAGATCTTTTACTACGGCTTCTATACTTGCAATAAGGACAGAGCTGGTTGCGGAGAATAGGAGCAGCAAGACACTCGTAGATGAGGTGCCTGTAGAGGATGATGCCCTTTTCATAGGAGCGGTCGCAGTAACTACACTCATAGCGGCCTGAGTCTTCATCGTAGTGATGTAACATCAGCTTGCGAATCCTGTCCCGCACGTAGACAGGCTTCTTCTGTTTCACAACTGCACACACACAATGTGGATGGAATAAAATTACTCTATCAGAACATACTCTGATATTTCAGGTTAAGGTTTTACAAACAAATAAAACATAATAGAAGGTGTTTAACTTGATATATTTTTCTTTCTTTTGAATATTGATATATTACATAACATTAAAAATATACATTAAAGTAACAGCAATAAACATGTTAAAGATATTTTATATTAATTCTCAACATCCACTTTATTAATTCTAATATGCTCTACCTTATTCGGCATTCACAAAAGAGAAAAAACAATTTAATACGCAAAATAAAATTTACTAAATTCAAATTAACATTCAATTATATGAGTCACGTGTACATATTTAGGAGAATATAATAATTCGGAAACTCATGAATTTTTTACAGATTTTGGTTTTACATAGTATTTATGATGAAAGGCACACTAATACGATATTTTATTGCTTCACTAATACCCTAGAAATAAATGATAATGTTTTGATCAAATCAATTATTAGACAAACGAGGTTAAGAACAAAAAAACTACTAAAAATCAAATTTGATAAAATAAGTACAACAATTTATAATAAATTATAGAGAAATGTTACTTCTATCAATTTAATTATACCCAATAAACATTGGAAAAGATACTAAGAGGTGATATATAGATAGCCTATAATACTACACGTAACAGCAAAAAAAGTAGACCTCCATACATTTTTTTACAAAATTCTGAAACAACGGATATAATATCTACCCTGGCACCATTGTTGTGGTTCAAAAAAGTGAATCATGATATGTTAAGTATTTAGGGATAATTATCTCTGAAGGATTAGCGATTTAGCCCCTGGGCTACGCTAAAGTATAAATCAGTATCTCCATTGTCTTTGCTAGGTCAGTTATACTACCTATACATCACTCACTTCAACTTTGTTTTAAATTTTTTTTTCCAGACTTCTCAAAAGTGATTTTAAGAAAAAAATATAGTCGTAGATCCATGTACAGCTGCTCAAATCACCGCAGTAGCAGAAGATGGAAGAAGCCAGCAAAACATCCCAAGATCCCTAGGCGTTCCCAAAGCATGTCTTAAGAACTATCCAATATTATGAAGAGACTGGCAAATACACGAGGAGACCTGGGTCAGAGCAGCCAAGGGTGATAGGAAGACAGATTTATTGTTATGCAGACACTAAGAAATTGCAACCAGGCAGCTTTGAGGCTATGCTCTGCACAGAATGTGACGGTAAGTGTGAATACAATGTGTAGAAGGTTGTATGAAGTGAGCCTGCATTCCAGGGTGGGTTGCAGCCACCAAGCCTCTTGTGACTGCACACCAAGGTGCTTGTCTAAAATATACTTTGAATTATCGGATTATCGACACTGAAGGGATGAATAATGGAGCCATGTACTCTTCACAGATGAGTTCAGATTTTCCCTTTAAACTCCAGATGGACAAGTAGGAGTGTGGAGGAGGTGTGACAAACGGTTTTCTCAGTGCATGTTAATAAGGCAGGAACAGTAAGTTCGGCGGAAGCTCTGTATTGGTGTGGTGTGGCACTTGTTTCGGTGCTCACATGGGCTTGGTGGCGTCAATAAATGCTCAAATTTATATAACCGATATTTTACAAGATATTGTGGTCCCTTTTATTCGTGAAAATTTCTTATTAATGCATTGCAAGCGATTATATGGATGAAGTTGGAATCTGGACCCTCAAATGGCACAGACCTGAACCCAAATGAACACACCTCCAAGTGCTAAGAACAGCCATTGAGGGACAGTGGGGAGGAATTCCGCAATATCGCACCAATGGCCTGATCCAAAGTATGCCGAGAAGGTTGGAAGCTATAATTCTAATTAAGCTATTATAATATTGGCAAGATGAGGTAACAGGCGGTACTAAACTATCACGTCAACTGAAGGATAAGAGGATGTGTTTATGTAATCATTCATTCATTCAAAAGACTGTTTTTATTAAATTGAGAATATTGTTATTTTTTCATTAAATTTTTTAATCAGATCAATATCTCATTTTCCCCTAAAAATTTAAAATTGTCTATTGACCATATACTTCACCTTTAAAGAAAAAAAAAACACTAGCTTACATGATGTAATATGTAGTTGGTTGTTTCGGTATTTTTGAAAAAATTTATGGTGATCTATTTTTTTTTGCTGTCAAGTGTATTATGTCGTGGAATTGTTTTATGCATTGAAAATTAAACTGTGTATAAGAAGCATTATTTTTATTGACATTAAAGATATTAAGCCTGAAGTAATCCCGGAACTGCTACTCTTGTTATAATACTGTAATTATAAGCAATTAAATTGATCAAATCTAACTAGCATTGAAATGTGGTTTAAAAATGAAATATGAATGGCCGTTACTGTAAAACCCTAATGGTAAACTAAGCACACCTAAGAATTGGAATGATGTAATTTAGTTGATTTAGCCCAAGTTATTGTACCATTGAACTTTCACAAGAAACATGCCTGGTGGAACGAGAATTGTGAGAATGCGATTAGGGAAAGGCTTTTAGCATGGAAAAGATGGAATGAAAATAAAACTCCAATGAAAATCTTGAGAGAGTAAAAGAATTGAGAAAAATAGCCCACCAAACACTAAGAATAACTAGGAGAAATTACCTGAAGGAGAAAATAACAGAAGTGGAAGGAAATTTCAAGGAAAATGATACTAGACAGTTTTACAGGACATTTAGGAACAGAGTTAATGGCTAATTTAATGTTCAAAGAGAAAATGGCCCACTGGCACTGAACAACAAAGAAAATTGTGATAGGTGAAAGAAAGACTGAACTTCAATTTTACTGCACTGAATGTTGATTCAAACCCACAAGAAAAGGAAGAAATAAAAAGTATCACCAAGTCACTAAAAAATAACAAGGCATCAAGGGAAAACGGTGTGATAGCAGAGTTATGGAGGCTGGCGGGTGAGGATTTCATAACTGCAACGACCTAACTCTTCCAGAAAATTTGGGCAGAAGAAAGAATTCCGGATGATTGGCGTGTTACGTTGAATCAACCATTACATAAAAAAGGTTCTAATTCTCCAAGTTGCATATTAAGAGACTTGAGCCGCAAAGCTTGGTAAATATCATGGGGGATTTAGAAGAAATAGATCTTGTGTAGAAAAAATCATAAGTTTAAAAATTACTTTAAAAAGGCTTTTATCCTACTATAATCGAAGAAATGTTTTTACTTTATTTAACACGTTCGGGGCGGCGCAGACCTATTTTTTGGTATGCATTCAATTGTGTGTTATAATACGCTGAAAATCAAAAGAATGAAAAATTAACGTTTTTTATTATAAACACTTTTTTCATAACAATTATAACCCAAAAGATGAAACGCTGCTTCATAGCGAAGAACATGAAAAGTGGTGCCAACATGAACATGTTAAAGTATTGGGTATGAACCATACTATACCTCGACTCATTTCCTTCAATTAGAAACTAAAATAGATCCATTATTATTTATTTTCACAATTAAACTTTATAATTAAGAAAAAAAATTGTATGATTTGGGGACATTCTCAATTTGATAGAATCACATGGATTAAATTTCAATTTAAATCGATCTAACTGTGATTATATTAAACCACTGAGAACTAATTTATCTTTAATAAGGGTTCATATTCAGAAAGATATTTATAGTCAATATACTATTAATGTTAGGAATTCTAAAACTTCCCCCTTTTATCCTCATTCAACTGCAGTAAATTACATAACTGACAAATATTCACTGGAGGAGGTGATTAGATGAAAGATTAAAATCAGGGATGATGTTTTAAACTGGAGTTATAAGCACTTCAAAGAAACAAATAAGATTTGTAGTTTGTGTAACCGAACTAACTAATCGAGTAGAAGATCTCTGTCACTTTCTAGCTGCCTATCACTATCAGAATTTAGATAAAAATATTTGAAATATAAATAATTATCTAAGCTTAAAATAACGGAGTTGATAAATAAAAAAAATTGTCGGCATTGGTTAATTATTCCAGATCTGCTTTCATATCTATCAAAGCAGATACCTATAGAATAGTGCTCACAAGAGAATTTAACAATTAATAAATTTGTGAATGTAATTTAAATATACAAATAACTTTCTCAATGAAAATGAATAGGTTCTTATTATATTATTCATTGATTATATAAATAGATTAAAGAACAATTTGGTCATTAAACACAGGCTCCACAGATGGTCAATAGACCATGTAGTGATTCTGATTTTGGTTTACAATCCAAAAATCTTGTTTTATTTTTATTTTTATCTACCTATTTATCGGCCTACTAAGATTGATTCGAGTGATATCAAGGCTCTAATGGTAGCTACAGGTACATGAAATTGAGGTGACAATGAAAACAGGTTTTAGAACAACAGTTTTTAAAGGCATTCAAAATAGCTTCTGCTACTTGTCTTGCCTCAATGATAAGGTGCAAACGACCAACAGAATATCAATCTGTAACTTTTTTCTGAATCAGCATGAAAGAGATTTATTTCTACTATTACTATTTCTAAAACAAATAATGATGGGTCATGAAAAATGGATCATCTATGAAAATGTTGGCTGGTAAGCTGCTGTCATTCAAAAAAAAGTTTGCTTTCCATATAGTAGAATTATTGTGGCGTCCTTTTTTACGAGTTGCTTCCACAAGGAAAAACAATTGATTTAAAGATCAACTGCATGCAGCTAACAGAATTAAGCCAAGCATTGCGACAAGAATGCCCAGAATGAGCCAACCACAAAGTTATTGTTACTTGGTTGGGATGTTATAATAAACCCCCTATTATTTACTGGGTCAGTGATTCGTTAAGTGGAGGACAGCGCCCTCTGGAGGGTGCTGCAGAAACCCACAGGTGCATTTGGGGGAGAGGGGAGGGGAGGGCAATGAATAAGTATAAAGAAGAAAGAAGAAAAGATTAAGAAAAATTGATTCATGTATTCCACTCCTAACACTTAATTTTATATAAATACGCTTAATTAATTAGATTCTAAAAAAAGGCAGAAACATTAATATATATATTTCTTATAAAAATTTATTTTCAAGGGGCGTTAAGTAATACTTTTTCAGGAAAGAAGGTAGTAGGACAAAAAAGTTTGTGAACCACTGCTCTGGACATTGGACATCATCCGACTGACATTTCTTCTGGTCCCTCCAAAACTCTCTCAATTGGCATAGTTCGCTGAACAGAGAGATGGGAAAACGTATCTCGATCAGTTTTTTGTTTTTAGGCCCCCGATGTTTAACAAAATCAGAAACAATATTTTTTTTTTTAAATATTCCCTTCAAAAACCCGAATGAATTTATTCATCCACCCAACAGATTAATGTAGCAAACGAATACCATGATCACAATGATTTAAAACAAGCTGAAGGTTCAAAAATATATTCTACTTAGTGCTTTTAAATAGATTAAGAAAATAGCAGAATTAATCCATATTTCTTGAAGCAGTCAGCATTTTTTAACATTGCCTGATTTTTCAAAATGTACTATAGGGGTACTCACTAATAGTATAAATAGCTATTCTTGAATTGTTTATATTATAAATAGCTATTGTTGAACTGTTTATATTAGGGGTACTCATTATGTTTGCTATAGCATGCTATTTGTGCTATTGTGCTAAACCCATCAATTTTATACAGGAAATAACTGTAGAAACTCGAAGGGTTTAGCACAATAGCATGCTTTAGCAAATATAATGAGTACCCTTAATATAAACAATTCAAGAATAGCTATTTATAATATTAACAATTCAAGAATAGCTATTTATAATATAAACAATTCAAGAATAGCTATTTATACTATTAGATGTTGGTAGCGAATGTGGCTAAAAAAATCACACTCGAATAAGGCAACTTATTTTATTTTTCAGATTTTTCAAGATTAAGTTTTAGGCTACCACAAACAATGTTGAGCGAATGCAACAACAATCATGCCTGATGATAGATAGCCTAAAACAGACCAAAACATTAGCACACAATAAAACAAATATCCTTATTTGAGCGTCATCTCTTCCATGGGTACACAACCCTAAACAACTTCTCTTATTATTCATTCTAAAGTCAACTTTCATAGGAAATTAATTTATAATTTTAATAGGAAGAAATTATCATGAATCAGTCTTAGATTTTTCAAATATTGCCAATATTTCAGCTCAAACATGTGAGCCATCAATCAACAAGGCAAGAAAGAGATCACATGGCATGTTTATTGTCTTTATTACTTTTTTAATTTTATTATTATAGTTTTTATTTAATTGCTCTCTAAATATGTATACTCAAGCATACCTTCTTGATTTTAATGATATTAATTTTAAACTTAGGGCATTTATATATACAATAGATCAATTTTAACTCCATAGTTAGTTTTATTGTCATATTGAATTAATATTTTTTTCTTCAATTTTTACTATCTTTTTTACTACTTATTATTATTATGTCATTCACTCTAATATGTTTGTGAAGACAAAATTTTTGTTTCTCTTAAGTAATCCTGTGAGTTTCTGGTTGCATTCCTCATGACAGCTAATTCACTTGTTTCGGGCGAAACCCAGCAAATTTTAAAAAATCTAAGATTGACTCCTGACTATTTTTACTTTCACTTACCTATAGTAAGAAAAAGTATTGCGATCGTGAAAATTTCCAAATTCCAGTTTTCAACGGAAATACACGTTTTAGGATCCTCTTAATCCAGTTAACGAAGTTGCGCAAAAAGGTTATGTGTGTGTGGTAAATCTAGCACGAAAACAAAACGTCACACAAAACTGAAATTTCCTATTTCAGACAATTATACACCCCAGATGTTCCAGCAACTTTTTCATCAAAATTGGCTGAATATACTTGTTCTTTTACCATGCATTTACACCTTTCCACTCGATTTTGACTAAACTCACTAAATCAATGTAAAATTTAATGGGTTTTGAAATGATATATGTAAGTATCATTCTGATTGAAATAATCTGACAGGGCGTATGTTTGTATTTTCTTCCTTTAAAGTACTTTCAATCTTATCAGCATTGACCAATAACGACTACATACCAGCCAATAACCAACTTAAGGATAAAAGAGCAAAAATATTTGTTAAATGTAATTTTTGTTTTTTATATAGTAAGAACAGTAATACTGACGTATTATATACCGTTGGAAAGAGGACGATTTTAGAAAAAAACACTATCTTATACACAAAATTGTAAAAGGTAATGTTAAGTGATGAACAGAGCATAAACTTATTACTGATTATTATACATTACAATTTAATATAGTTATATTATTTAATCTAAATCATATGTTTCTAATAAAACTGAATACAATTTTTAGTTAAATTAACTTAACACTGCTTTCATAAACTTTAAATGTATGCAATAATTCTTAAATGGATTGTAAACAATCAAGGTAAGTGAAAGTCATGTGTTGCCCACACTAGATTTTTTTTTAATAAATATATATCAGCAGTCGACCATACACCCTCAGTAAAAGTTTTTTTTTTAGTTTTTTTATTTAATGATAATTACTTTAAGAATTTCTTTTGCTTTATTGATTTATTATGTCATCATTGACCTCTATTTGTTATGTGTGAATAAATTATTTAAGGTTTACAAGTCGAGTGCGTAACTTGCTTTTCTCAATTCTTGGCTATAGCTGAAGTTTTCTTAAGCATCAACAAATTTTAACTTTCATTATTGAAAAAAATCGGCCATTCTAAAATAAATGAAGATCAAACTTAAATCTGTAAAGAAAACAAAAATTAAATTTTGAATAAACATGACAAAAATGTAAGAATTAACAGACAAAGTAAATGCTTACCAAAACCTTCAGATTTTTTTTATTATTATTATTTTTTTAAAACTCCTTCACTTCCTGAATTCTAAAAGAAATAACACTTACAAAGATAAAAAACAACCTTTAAATCTTAAATACACATGATAAAAATTTGTATAAATAAACTTAATTTTGCTGTCTTAACTATTAACTATAATTTATGTTGTCTTACCAAATAACTATAATCTATTGAAACTTTAAATGATAACAATAATTTAGTTACAACACATTAAACATACTGTTTATTATAGACAGCACAATGAAGTAATTATAAATTAATGCCATTAATAGCCCAACTAGTAATATAGATTGAAATAGTATAATTCGATCGATATAAGCTACTTAATTAAAATATTTTTAAGTAAAATATTCTGTTTGAGCGATTTTATCTTTTATAAACTACATAAATATATATTATGATCCATTTTCTCTCAACTTTTGTTTAATTTATTTCAACATTTTGGCCATTAGACCATTATCAAGGACATCCTATTAAACAATTAAATAAAAATGTATGAAATCTTATTTCACAATCTGTAATCACTTATTAAATATACCTAAATTTGTACTCTCATCAATTTAATGAATAATAAATGCAGAGATGAATAAAAAGTAGTTTGGATTCCAGACCAATCCCAATTTTTCAAGCAAATATTTAAAATACATTTCACTCAGAGCCTATCCTTCCACAGGGTAGGTGAGGTCCATCAGCCAATTGTGCTAACTCACAAAACGAGGGGCAAGGAGAGATGATCCATCCTATATTTTATAACTAATATCGTAATCGCAGAGTGGACTCAGAAGAAATATTACGCATGGCCAAGGATCTACATGGTCTGTTCAACCAATACCGACAAATTTTTATAGTGAAAAGAAGTGTGCACTTGCAACATTCAACCACTGACATAATTAACTACTACTACAGTTCCTGTTTCTTTCAATTTTTATTGATCTCCTTTAATTTAAAAAATATACATGGATCTTTATTCCCACCATACTTCCATTTTAATTTGATTTAACTTGATAGTATATCAATATATGATTATTTTAAAAAACCTCAATATCATAAAATTTGTATATACATATGTAGATGGTGAAGTGGGACAACGGATTTCTGAAACATCCAAAAAGAAAATAATGGATAGTGAGAAGGGATTTTTTTATTTGGTTATTATTTAGTATAGGTACACTAAGGATAAATGTCACTTTATGCTACTATGACTAATCAGATGATACAACAGAGATAGTCCTAAATTATGCCTACACAGGTTTAATTACGATAGAGATCTTTAAGGATAACCTGACATCGCAAAGGTTCGGGACCACCACTTTACATCCCCTCCGAAAAATGGCATAACCAAGGATTTTTTACTTCCTTTACTAAAATTCTAAGGCCATTTGCAAGGCATGAATTTCTTAGTTTTGTGTATAAAGTTGTTTAAATATACCTGTACCAAGTCCAATTACACAATTTCAAAAAATTGTACAGATCAAATGAAAAATGGTTCTAGCTTTTCCTGATAGAACTCAGAATGTTTGTTTATGTAGAAAAAATCAATATAAAAATAGTGATAAGATTCAAGTTGGAATGAATATCACTGGGACGAGAATATATCTATAGAATATCTAATTTCATCATGAATACAAATATATTTTTAATAATATAGTTGAAATCATAATCCTGAAATTTGTGTTTAAACCTCTAACTATTCTACATGTATCAGAAGAAAGTAAATCTATATAACAGACCTAATTAAATCAAAGAGTTTAATCAAATCATAATAAATTTTTAATCATCCGGCAGGTAAAAAAAGGATTCAAATAAAACTATATTTATTAATTAACGAATAATTTTACAGATATTTCAAATAGCATTTAAAAATTAAAATATATATTTTTTTAAAAATATCTAGCCAAGGCAGCTAACAACTTCATTAAAAATTAAGTTATATTTATTTTGCACAAAAATAACTTTAAATCCAGGAAAAAAAAGAACAATTTAATTGACAAATTTCAAATAAAAATAAATTTGAATGTTAATACAGAACAAATTTATATCTCCTACTCTATATAGCAACAGTATCAACCACTCTTGAATAAGGAAAGTTAGTTAAGAAAGCTGCTTAGTCCTACACTCTAAGCAGCTCGTTTTATCAAACTTCACCTCACCAACAGTGGTTCATAAGTTGTTGATACTTGATCAACACTTACCAAATATACAAAAAATATTTAAGATATTTATTAAAGAAATAGCATAGACACATAATTGTTGCATGATAATACTTATCAGAACGATAATTTTGTAGGGCTAATTTAATTCTAAAGCCATCTTTACTCCATGTTTGACAGTCTAAGAATATTCTGGGTTTCAAAACACATTGAACCTGAAAAATAATGGAGAATCACGATAAATTAGATTAAAATTTTCTTTCAAAAATTAAATAAAATGTAATATACTTCGAAATAATTATTTTTTCAAAATATCAAATGTAGATAATATGACATAACTTGGAAGGGCCTAATGAAATCAGTTTTTAAAAAAAGCAGTGCTGAGCATAAATAATCAAAAATCTAGAAACCATTTTAAAAGTTTAATTATGTATTTAAATTCAGTCTTGCTAGATGGAACAAAAAAATGCTGCAAATAATTACACAATGGGTTATTTCCAAAAACTATACTAGGGTATAACTGTTATATTAAAGGAAATTAACTAATATTAAAAGCAATAAATAATTCAAAGGAAAATGGCATATCACCACTGCTTATTCGAAAACACAATATTTCAGCTAGTTCTGAACCAATTTCAATGATTCTTTTTTCATTGAAATTGGAGAATTAAATTTCAAATTTCTTTTTGAAATTTAATTCTCACAAAAAATGTTTGGTATATATTTATTTATCAATTAGGAAAAATGGATTTTTTAAAATTTGATATTCAGGTTCTACGAATCTTGAAAAGTAAATCTGCATATTTTGTGGAGTAATTTTTTATTTTTTTTTGGTCGTTTACAAAGGTTTATGGATAAAATTTCCATTTTTTCTCCTTTCTATGATTCACAGTTTTTTTTTAAATTAAAAAACACTCATAATTTTTATCTATGTTCAAAAATAACTGAGTTATTGAATTAAATCACGTTTAATCAGCCACTATTTTGAAAATTACCAGTTGATATCAATGTCTGGGTGTTAGGATCATGGTTGAATACCTCATTGTTTTTGTCGCGAATTTCAAAAAAAGTGGTCCAGTAGTTCCGGAGAAATGCCGCAGACGGCATAGGGGGCACAAACTTTTTTTATTCGTTATTCAGGTTCTATCTATCTTGAAACGTAAGCCCTCAAATTTTGAGATGGGGTAATTTTTTTTATTTTTTTTTGGTTGATTACAAAGGTTCATGATTGAAATAATAAACCAAAAACACAATTATAGCAACTATTATAATAACTTGCTGTGGTTAAAAAAATATGAAAACATTTCTCTTAACCCACAACTGCTATGTATAACAGAAAAATAGGTATCATGGAGTGATTAACATTTTTGTAAAGTTTGCAAGGACGGCTTTCCAATTTTCCTCATCAAAAGATTATATAATAAAGATGTCAGGTACTTCTTTATACTTTGATGTGGGTTATATCCATTTACATCCATACATATTCTACTCGGCATACTGTTCATTGATCAGTAGCTCTTCATACACTATCCTAAATACACTTTAATATTACTAATACCAATTCTTAATAAAAAGGAGCAAAGGTACCGTTAGCACATGACATTAGAGATTCCATAAGAAACTGAAACGTTGAATTGATCTGTTATCATATATTTGCTAATTATACAGAATATCTAAAGATAGGTAGCAAAAACACCAAACTACCATATTTACTCTTGGTACAAAGGCAAGGTACAATGATGAATACTCAGCAAAACCGCTAAACAAACTGATAAATGGTATAGAGAGTATGCAGGACTAATTCCAAACAGTTTTAATCCTTACAATGTCAATATTTAAGTACAATTAGAGAAACAAGGTCATATTAATATTCTATCTTATCTATATATGGTAAACCCTCTTTTTAACGAACACGGTTATAAGAAACACCCGTTTATAACGAACTATCATTGCGGTCCCTTAAATAATAAAGAGAAAACTATGCTTTCTCCTCGTTTATAATGAAATATTCTCTTATAACAAAAAAAAAAAAAAATGATACATCTGAATTCCCAGTAAAGAGTGGCGCCTTTCTGTCCAAATCCTTCTTACCTCTATTCATCTGAATTTTGTGATTCACAGTATGTGACAACTTCAAGCTTCTAGAGTTTCAGCTTGTTATTCTGTTGTTATTGTTTTTATTCGAGGTCAAGTCTGTCTCACTTTTCGCTATAAGTGTGCTTCCGCTCCGTACAGTGTGTCAAAGAGAAAATCCATTGATTTAAACATAGCTGACAATTCTCCAAGAAGTGAATACAAAAACTGAGTCAAAATCGAAAATTGCAGAAAAATACGGGATATCAGAATCTACTCTATCAACGATTATCGCTAATAAAGGTAAAATCGATGCCTCCATTGCATCTTCATCGGGATGTACAAAAAAAATTAGAGGAGCAAAACATGAAATTCTTTATCGACATATTCTCCAGTGGTTCCGAGAAATAAGGAATAAGCCTCAGGAATACCCATTTAAGGACCTATCGTCCAGGAGAAATCATGTCAAATAGCTAATGAATTGGGCATCCCATACTTTCAGTGCTCACCCGGCAGGGTTTGGTGGGTTCAGAAACGTCATAGGATCACATAACTGGTAGTAAGGGGCGAAGAAAATAAAGTGAACCAAAGCGACGTCGATGGTTGGCTGGAAAGGTTTTTGCCAGAGTACGCAAAATATGATGCAAGAAATGTTTTTAATATGGACGAAATAAATGAATCCTAGATGTTTTAAAAACATCAACACCTTGCTACTGCCGTGCAACTACTCCAACAGCACTGCTACTTCAATTGATGCTCAAGCTTTTTGTGAGTGGATATTGAATCACCACATGGCTTCAGAAGACAGGCACATCATTTTAACATTGGACAACTGTCACGCCCATAATACAGAAGGCTTAGATTTGTCCAACGTTAAAGTGTGTCTTTTCCCTCTGAACTCGACCAGTCGAATACAGCCACTTGGACCAAGGAATAATAACAAATTTTAAAAGTTTTTACAGAGGAATTCTAGTTCGTGATATTTTATATAATGAAAATAATTTCCCCTGAAACAATCAAAAACTTTTTTAGAAAGGCTTGGACACCACTACTTTCGGACAGTACATTGACACAAGAAGATGAATTAGTGGAGGACCCATCTGAATGGAATGAAGCCTGTTCCATGGTGAAGCAAACATCAGGCAGCTTTCGTGAGTACGTCAGTATTAATTACAATCTTGCAACTTGGAAGTCACAGAGGTATCAGAAGGACCAAGCTCTGTAGACATCCAGTGTCATCTATTGACCCAGATGATTCCGACGAAGAGCCAGTAATCCGACCGACTAAGGAAGAGGTGACAAGCGTTCTTCATGTCCTGCAATGGTCGCCAATACCGCTTCCGTTCCAGAGAGATTCGTCGAAGCTCTGGACATCATTGGCACAGATCTAATAACCTTAGTCAAACCAAAACTTTAGCAAACATAAATTGTTTTTCAAGCGTCAGTAAGATAATTTTTCATTCATATTTTTTTAACTTTGTATGAATTGCTGTGATTCTCACATTGTAAGTTCCTTTTTAAATTTAGTATTTTGACTTATGGTTTATGTTAATCTTAAAGTATTATGTAAAATGTGAAACATGATAGATATATGTACATGGTGCATAGTTTAAACTGCTTTTGTAGTTTCTAAATAAACATGTAACAAGCCTGAAAGGGAATGCTGTATTGAAAATACCTCTTTTAATCACATGAATTTATACCAAGACACATATAAACATACAATATATTTTTCAGATATAACAAATTCTTTTATAATGAACAGAGAATTTTTTAGTCCCTTGGAGTTCGTTATAACGAGTGTTTACTGTATTTGGTTAATGGACATAACCTTCATAGAAAATATTTAATTTTCTTACCATCCTTGATTTGTATTTTCGGTTAGGACACTTAATCCTGAAAAGGAATGAATTGTGAATGGAAAGGAGTGTCAATAGATTTTAAATTGGTAGCAATTAACTTGGAAAGAATTCTATTTGATGAAATAGGCAAGATAGAATTGATTAGATATTGGCAGTAAATATGCCCATCCTTAAAGATATCTATAAACTAAATTACACCTACCACATGATTGGGCGAAACAGTGTATTCAACCAAGTATTCAGCAAATATGATCAGTATCATATCACAGTCAGTTAGTATTGGGCTGTCCGGAAAGATCGTAGAGAAATTTGAACAAAAATTAAAATTTATGAACAGCTAAAAATTTATTTATTTAATCTAAAAAATAGTTACCACCGTTAGGCATTACCCTTTCCCAACGGCTTGGAAGGCCTATTATCCCTTTTTTCCAAAAATCACTGTTCTTACTCCTGAAGAACAATAAAAGGTGCATTTTGACGTCATCTTCTGAATAGTAGGATTTCACTTGTAGAAAATTTTCGAGAGAACGGAAAAGATGGAAATCTGAAGGAGCAATGTCAGTGAGGTAAAACCTCTCATCTGAAGCTTAATAACTTTTCCTGAGTCCTTAAAGAAACATGGGGTCCAGCATTGTCTTGGTGGAATAGCACTCCTTTCTGATTTACCAACTCTGGCCGTTTCTCTTCAATTGCTGACTTCAATCGATTTAAAGATCGATTATAGTTTAGTTTTGTGAAAGGAGCTTAAAATGTAGAGGTCCCTTCCAATCCCACCAAATACTGAGCATCACCTTAAAGACACATGGGGACTAGCATTGTCTTGGTGAAATAGCTCTCCTTTCCGATTTGCCAATTCTGACCGTTTCTCTTCAATTTTGCTGCCTTCAATTGATCTAACTGGGCGCAGTAAAAGTCCGTATTTATAGTTTGGTTTTGTGAAAGGAGCTAAAAATGTATGGGTCCCTTCCAATCCCACCAAATACTGAGCATCACCTTTCTTAGATGCAAGCCGGCCTTTGGTGTTGCGAAATGCGTTGTTCGAGGCGACCTCCAAGATTTTTTTTGGGTGATGTTGATTTAGAGAATCCATTTTTTGTCACCTGTAACAACTAGTTTCAAAAATGGATCATCCACAATTTTTTTCAGCAGCTAATCTCAACATGAAATCCTTTCAATAAGGTTCCTTTCACTAAGCTCATGGGAAACCCAAATGTCATAACGACAGACGTACACCTCGTTAGGTGATCAAAAACTGTCGATTTGCAGGCTCTTAATTCCGCAGCTATCTCACGGACAGTAATTTGTCGATTGTCGATGACCCTCATAACATCCTCGATGTCAAGAGTTAAACTCCGGCCAGCCCAGGGTTGGTCTTCCAAATTGAAATCTCCTAATCTAAACCGCGAAAACCACTTCTGAACCGTGCTATCAGTAATTGAATCGCTGCCACACACAGCATAAATCTTTTTTGCAGTTTGGGCTGCGGTTTTCTTTTCTTTTTTTTTTTTAATCTGGTGCGTGCAACACACAACTTACACTTATGTTGCTAAAATCAATTTAAGAATTTTTAAATACATGTAGAGAAAAAGTTAAATTGTTAAACAATTAATTAAATTGAATTTCAATAGAAACATGTGTTTTATTAAATAATCTATTATATTTTTATCTACAAAAATCAGAAAGTGTTTGGAGTAATCACCTCCAACTCAATGTCAAGATGTAGGGGCCCTCTGCTTCTTAGACAGGCCGCCAGGTGGCACCACATTCAACATGAATTTCCCTTTTCAGGAACCAGAAACAGTTAGTTTTATCGGCTTTTCACCACTCTCCATATATTTTTTCTAAAATCTTTAGCTATCCAACTTAGCTATTCAAAAACACAAAAATTGCATAAAAAAATGTTTGCACTTTTATCCTTTAGTTGTTTATCGAATTCGCTCAACTTAGATATTTTGCCGTTATTTATCTATGCTAATAAGATAATTGCCTAATTTTTTGAAATATAAAAAATTAAATGTACTTGGAGGAAGAAAATTTAAAATATCGGCATTTAAGCCCTGTCAAGCTATTTCAATCAGAATGAAACCTACATGATATTAAAGCCCATTAAATTTTACATCACTACAGTGAGTTTAATCAAAATTGTTGGAGTCGTTTTTGAGAAAATCATAAAAAGGTACACAATGCATGGTATAAAGTGGCTCTTATGGTTAGCCGATTTTGATGGAAAAGTTGCTGTAACACCAAGGGCATATATGAAATTTCAGTTTCATAGGACTTTTCGTTTTCGCGCTGGACTTACCACACACAGACCTTTTAGCGGGACTTGGTCATTTGAACTCAGGAGACCCTGAAACAAGTATTTCCGTTGAAAACTGGAATTCGAAAATGATCACGATCGCACTACTTTCCCTTACTATATATTCCATGAAGTGAAACTAAAAAAAGAATAGCATAATATGCCGAAAATGAACTGAATCTTCACTCATGTTGGTTTGCAATAAACTACACTACTGAGACTTAATAAAGACAAATTTAGTGGGTAAACATAGTTAATTCCATGAGGATTGAAGGCATATAAATAAACATCAGCTTTGTGATTCATTTTTAGTAGAAAAAATAAAAGGAAATTTTTATTTTAAAAATCTCTAAAAACTTTTCGGACAACTCAATACTTTGAAAATAGGCTATTCCTAACACAACATTATGGACACAGACTGTATTTCTGAATAAATTTTGGATTTCATTTCAGATCGTTTAAAAAATTAAAGAAAGAATATTGAGTGATAATACAAGCCTTTTAGAAATGAATGGAATAAATAGAGATAGATACATCATGATCAACACACTCATAGATTGCTAAATAAATACAGTGCACTTTTTTCTAAGAATTAAATATTTTTAAAACTTACTGATCATTGTGCTGTTCGTCAAATGATCCAAGCCCACAAGCAGTTTTATTTCCATTCCTTGACAAATGTCTTTTGAGATGTCTGCGCTGTTTGAAAGCCTTGCCACATTTGTTGCAACGAACTGCTGCTTCTTGTACATAGTTGTGATCCCTTTTGAAAGATTCTGGTTCAACTACAAACACAGAAAAATAATTGGTAAGCGATTAAGTTATTTAGTTCAAATTTATATTCTTTATAATTATGGATGCATTAAGGTCTAGAAATAACATCTTTCTTTCCATTTAAAAAAATATGTATATTTAATAAGTAAAAATTTATAGACAATTATGGACAGTAATAAAAATTAACATCAATGAAAAATGTTACCTCCAGTTAAAAAGGTATATACATGTACACGAATAAGGACAAATTTACAATATATACATAAAATACACTGTTTTAATAACAAAAATATTTCTAAAATAAATTTTATACAAAGATTCCAGTCGCATAAACAACTTTGTAATATTAATGTAAAAAAAATGTATATAAATGAATAATCACTGATCCTTTACATCCTAGAAGAAGAAAAAATATATTAACATTAAAAAAAAAAATCTATTTATCACCTATATAAAAGAGTCATATTACCTCACATCTTAAGTTCTTTATTTACATTACAGCAGAAACAATATATATCAAATTTTAAACATTAAGATGCCGCAGATGATTGGGAAAACATACTTGGGCAACTAAGTTGATTCCTTTTCACAACTGAATTCTAAAACATACTAATGTAAAAATTATGTTAACATGTGCTGTCAGTCAATTGAGTATCAAAAAGACAGTAGAGATTCTTCAGGTGTAAAAGAAAAACTGTTGATAAGTCAACATATGTAGTTATTGAACTTAAAACTATTTTAGGTTTCTTGTCATAAAGAAACAATGGTGAGATTATTTAGTTCAGCAATTTTAAACTTTTCATGAAGTTATAATCCTCATAACTCCAGTTAGCTACACAACTAACTAGTTGACAGTAATTGAACCCTAGCTTCATACTATTATCAACTATGAGATAGTCAAGATTATTCAACTCATCACCACCCCATAAATAAGTTATTTTGAGCCGTTTTTTGCAATATAGTTATTGATGGAAATGGTAGTGAAAAATAACTGCGTTTATTAAATCATTGATATTAATTTAATGGTAAAGTAGGGCTTACTTAAAGTATGTATGGTAGACACAACTAGATGAGGGATACAAAGGATACCCTTAACTAGGGAAAGTAAAAATCTACGACAAGTAAAACCAACATTTGATACATACAATGTGTCCTATATATAAATTTCTTATTGGAATTTTAACAAAAGTTTACTCAAAGGGTCTCATGAACATCGTTAATCGTACTCGAAACGAAACAAACATCCGGAAAGGTTATAACCAAGGAGTTAGGTGGTTTATGTTAACAGCCCGGCGACTATTATCAGTAATTTGAAGTAGTGAAATAGTAACATAGTTGATCAAGCGGGTATTGCATACATCTTCATTCTGTATTCCGAAACAAACAAAAAATTCATTATTCAATATATCTAAAGGAAAACACTATATTCAAGTACAAAATTTGGTAAAAGCTTATGCTATCATTCATTACCTTCTTACAAATAACAGCTTATGCATAATTATAGCAATGCATATTTAATATTTTACAATTTTTACAAAAATGTAGTAAAATGAAAACAAATTTATTTTAAATTAATGAGAACTAGAACTGCCGTATTTTTATTTAAGTAACTTTTTCGAGACTCATCTGAGAGAAAATAAATAATTAGGATAAGGGGAAAAGCATAGCATTTCTTGGTGTATTAGAAAAAAAAAATGTATGGTTTATATATGTTTAAAAACCCATTTATACATAGGTAACTTCTTTAATTTAAACAAATATAGCTCCTAAACGGTAGGTCCTAGCAACAAATTTTACAAAAGGAAATAACTTCAAATTTTCAACGCCAACACAGCTTTTATGAAACAGAGCGAGTAAATAAAACTTTATCAAGTAAAGCTTTATAAAGTTATAAATATATATATAAAATATTTTTCATTGAATTTATGACTAGGAAACAGTCGTCAAATGTAGGATCCAAGCAACAGTGTTGCAAGAGGTTTTGCATTTTTGAGGGTGATATAAATGTTACATTGTAATAAAGTTCATTTTTTCCAATGAAACCAATATGTCTCTTTAAGAGTACGTTCTAGGGACAAATGTTATATAGCAAGTAGTATTTTACACTAAATTTCAGACCTGCAAACTGTCGTAAAAATGTCCATTAACACCAACAGAGATAGAGCCGTAATAAAAGTGAATAAATAAAGTTAGTTAATAATGTACCAAAACGTAACTTTTTCGTTGGAACCAATGTATGAGGGATCACTTGTAGCTGGGTGGCTAGCATAACAGCCTCCTATGCCAAAGGTCACGAGTTCAAACCCACAGGTGGTCCTAGTATCAATAGCTGATTAATAATCACCTAAATAAGTTATATATAAACAATTAAATAAATTAATTAAATTTGACAATTAACTCACCACATTTTCTATATTTACCTGATCTTTCAATTGTCTTCAGAGCATTGACAACTTTATGGAAGGAAAATAGTCCAAAATGGTTCAGGCATGAAAAAAGGGTTTTATGACTATGTTTCAACTCATGATCCAAACTTTTTCTAATCTAGGTTGGAAAAATTGGATGGTCATAGGCGAAAATTTATTTAAAAATATTTTGAATAAAATATATTTTTTTAAAGTAAATTTTTTACTTATTTCCTATTGCTAAAAATGGTCATTTCTGGCATGATGATCCATCATTTTATTAAAAAAACCATTGAATGAAATTCAAAGAATGATAACAAAATCTTTTCAACCATTAATAAAATGAACCCAAAAATAATCAAGAGCATTAAAAAGGAATTATTTTAATTTGCCCTGCTTAATTATCAACTCAACTCAAATTATTTTAAAAATAATGAGATGTAAAATTGGGATAAAGCCTGCAAAAATGTAATAGAAGCAATAGGTTTGGTCATGAGAAAAGAATGCAGGATGAGAGTGGAAGGAAAAAGAGCTAGAAGCAGACCGAAAAACACATAGGAAGGTGGGTTTCAAGGGAGAGGACTGGAGCAGGTGCAGTCTGCTGGTCCAAGACCCATGTGCTTGGATCAGGCTCTATAAACAGGATCATCTACACCGACTACAGAAGGGAAAGATGTGATTAAGAAGAAGTTATTTCTCAGGTTTATTATTTTCCTTTTTTGGCATCACATGGCGCAAAAAAAGAGGCCCCTTCTCTTTGACCAAAGATGGCTTCATTATTCTCAATTTCTGATGCATTTCATTAATTTAGTTACTATATGATTTGGCATTGATGGTTTCTTCAGAGTTTAAGAAGCTGAAATGAATAAAACCACCAAACAGTAACCAACATCTTTTTTCTTTTTTTTTTTGATGAGTTGGGGGCTTAGGAAAATGTGCTGCTTCTTCTTTGTTGAGACACAACATCTAAACACTGTCCATAACATCTAATGTTATCGTAAAGTGTCAAAAGTAATATTTCTAGACAGAAAGGGTCAGTTTTGTTTTAGCAAAAAAGTGTATCACAAACTTCATAAAGCTTTGTTTATTTGGTGATAATTTTATGTATGTGGAGCCCAACTTTTAAGTTTTTTTATCCTTCCAATTGTCTGAGGTGGCCATAAATAGTTGATTTACTAAGGTTAAGTTTCTCTACATGTTCTCCAACAGGCGCTCTAGGGTCTTAATCCCAAAATTTTTTGAACCACTGTAGAACATTCCAATTCTTTATTGCTGCCCTCGCCTTAGACTCGATTGATGTGAACTTATTCAGAGCCCAGTTCCAGCTATGTTTAAACTCAAAAAAAAAAAAAAAAAAATTATATGAATATCTGGTTTGACATCTTAGTAAAGACAGAATTCAAACATTATCATGGAAGATGATTAATAAGTGTTGACATCCATACAAAAGAATAATCAAGTAAACACTGACAGTTAATTATAAAGAGGGGTATTTTAAAGAAAACTCAAAATCCAGTATTATTTTCAGGGCAACTCAATACAACTGATAGTTCATTTCATTATAAGTATTTCAATAGATCTTGATTTTTAATGATCAGCAAAAGAGTAGATGTTTACTAGAATCTTGTATTTCAAATATTTTAAGTAATTTACTGTGTACAACAATTTGTAGATTGCAGTAGTTTCTTAGAGTCTAGTTCATTTGTATTCTTGGCATACATGAATGCAATGCATATAAGAAAGTATGTAATACACTATTTTATACACATATGTAGGGGTCTGCAAACAATTGTAGGTAACCACTGACATATATCATGCCAACTAATATGTTTTAATATGATTGTTTTATCTGACTCAGATATATCAGTTCAAAATTCTGATGAAATTTGATATTGACTGAAGAAGATGGTTTTTAAATCACCTATTTAAAAATTAAAGGTAAGGTTAACATAAGTTGGAATAGGGGATTCTGTACTTTAAAATAAATAAATTCAATTTTATATAATTTATTTATATATGTGTATGTGTGTATATGTATACACACACACATACAGGCAGTCATAAATTAAAAAATAAATGTGAAAAATACAACTACTTATATTAATAGTTTGACAAATATTTTTCATATGTAAATAATATATTATTCCTAAACTAAAAATACACGATACAAGGAATAATTTATACAATATATTAAAATAATTTCAAGCACATTTCTTTGAAATGAAGTTATAATTAAAGGCTTATAAAAAATACCTAATATTTTAAAATATTTATTTACACAAATAGGAAACATGTTGCCTATAAACATACAGAGATTAATGAAACTTCTGTAGAAGTTCCAGAAATATTTTACAAGACCTACTCCTTCTTTTAAAAAATTGTACTTTTTAAAAAACCTGTACATGAAAAAATAAAACTATGATTTTATATATATATATATATATATATATATATATATATATATATATATATATATATATATATATATATATATATATGTATGTATGTATGTATATATACACATACAGATTATATAGTAATACTTAAGTGTTACATTTAATTTTTACTTTCACTAACCTATTTATGAAATATATAGTAAAGGAAAGTATTGCAATCGTGTAATTTTTCAAATTTGGGTTTTTAACAGAAATACAAGTTTTGCGGCTACTTACTCAAGTTACTTGAGAGTGAGAGAAGACCGATAGACTAAAGATGTAATAATGTTTGCTTTCAACTAATTTCAAGATTTTTCAATGGGAATTAGGTTCTTTGACAACTTTTATTATTGCTTTTGCTAACAAATTTAAATGTGCAAAATTTATTTTAAGCAAAGAAGTAAGTGAAAGTTGTGTGATGCTTGCATCAGATTTTTCAATTATAAAATAGATGAATTATGTTTTCAATTAAACGCAAACAAATTAGTGGCAGTTTCCAAGACTATGTGATAAATGATCTTTTGATTTAATTCAGCTACGAGTGTATGAGCTTTAACAAATAGCATAATTAATCAAAGGTGATTCCATTTAAGAAACAAATAGTTCTCTGTCTAGTTCCATTAGCTAATACCCAAAGTTAAGGAACCCTCCCTTAGGAACACCAAATGTAGGACAGTGTTCTATCAATTTTGTCACAAGAGATTTAATTCAAACAAAAAAACCTTGATTACTAGTAGAATTATAATAAATAAAAGTGAACAGGAAATGTTTAAAATCAAGTTATGCATACTTTTGTTTATAGGCAACATATGAAAATTCCATAAAATGTTTTGTTGAATACATATGTTAGTTTATACATCATATCCACTAAGATCTTAAGAATTATGCTTAATTTAATCTATTATATATATATATATATATATATATATATATATATATATATATATATATATATAGATAGATATATATTTTCACATTATTTTATAATAACTTTGGAAATAATACCATAAGACATTACCCGTAGACAATTTACATGATAATAGATTACAAGAATAAAGAAATAGAAACGAAACAGTCTCAAATAAAGTAGAGAGAAGGAACATTGATTAAATTAGTAACATAGTAAGTTATCAATGACATATATCTTATCTAAATAAAAAAACAATTTTTTTTTTTGTAATAATATCCATATTTATGATAACAACCAGTCAATATGGTTTAATAATGAATAGTTTCAAAGCAACTATTTTTATTCAGAATTTTTGTCTAACCAATGATGTAGAAAATAGTTTTAAAGACTAGATAGAAAATAGACTAAAAAACAAAACAAAATTCCAGTCAAAAATAATACTGAAAAAACAAAGTCTTTAAAATTTAGAATAAATGGACAGAACAATATAGTTATAAATAGAGAGCATTCATATAGAAAGCTATAAAATATCTCATTCTAAAATATCATTTGACTTGATTATTACTCTAAAGTTTCAAAATATGTATTCTCAAATATATTTATAATACAAAAATATTTTCCTGTTCAACATTGAAATACTAACTAAACTAATATAGTATACATGAATATTAAACTAATTTGAAGGTCATGGAATATACTTAAAATTAAATTACTGTAGAAATTTAACCATAAATAATCGTATACAAAACATAACAAATACAAATAAAATTGTTTTTTTGTTTTTTTTTTATAAAAAAAAAATAAAAAGAATATGCAGTATAGTGTAGTAAACACATAGATTGTTCATCTTTGAGTTACAAAACTAGATTAATAATCGTATACAAAATATGAGAAATAAAATTGTTTAGAAATCTGTTAAGATAGAGTAAGCAGTTAAGTGTAGTTCACCAAAAGAAAAAATAAATTCAGCACTATGCTGCAATATTCCCACTTATAGTATTGCTAAAATAGTCTTGACAGTTCATAAGATAAAAATAATAAGATGGATAGAAAAATTTGACAATTCACCAAAACCAAATTTAATTTGAGAAAAAAAATAATGCTTATGACTGTGATGCTAAGACTGCATCATAAAATAGAAAAATACAGGATAAGGATAGTTCAAATATTATTTAAGTTACAGACGATTCGATATTTAAATTGTTATTTCTTTAATTTACTTTTTATTTTTTTTTTGAAAAATGGAATCACAGCCAAGCTAAATCTACTTAAGTAATTAAGTAAATTAAAATAACATAGCATAAAATATGATAAATGAAGGGATGTACAGAAAAATGGATTATAAACATATTCTAATTAAAAATTGTTTTTTCTCAATCACAAACCTTTAATGAAATAATTTTTTTGGTAAAGTCAATTAATTGTTTAACGCTAATGTATTAAAAACAAATATAAATTAAAAAATCTGGTATATAAATAGGAACCCTCATTTTCTATATTATTAGCAAAGTTGTTTAAAAATCATATTTCATAGTATCGTATTTTTGAATAAAGAATAGAAGAAATTTTGGACAATTTTTTATGACGAAAGGGTGTACTGGGATAAAAAAAAAACTTGTCACAAAATGAATAATCACAAAATCAGAGAGTTAATCAATATCCAATCGAAATAAATATAGAAGTTCTCATGTTCAGAAATGTATTAGTCATATATATATATATTAGAGTTTAATATTTTAATAAATTATCTCAACTCAACACATTTGATAATCATATTCATTATGAAATACTTAAATGGAATAAGTAATTTGAATATATATTAGTCTAATAAATAAAGATTTTCAATTATACAATATTTAATAGAGAAAATAATTACTGCCTACATAATTATAAATGAAAAAGGCATTTTATATCTGTTTTGGATACTAAATTTCAAAATTTTGTAAGGCAGTATTAATCACACTAATCAGATTGACTTTGATTTGCCACGAAATATATCAAAACATATAACACTAGAATTGATGAGTGCATTACAACTCAAAAGCTAGAGATAAGAGGAAGACACCTGGCTCTAAGAGAAGTGGGAGATGGTGCATTGTTTGGGCCAATGAGTCAGGCTGAGCCAACTTGGCTATCTTTTAAGTTCAGGATCAGCAGAAAATCAGTATTCTATCATCTCACAATTCTATATTTAATATTTAGGAGTACTATTATAACAGTTAGAACAATAGTAGTTATTTTAATTTTGTTTAACAGTTTTTGAAAATTATTATTTTCACTTACTTATACCTATACTAATATTATAAAGCTGAAGAGTTTGTTTGAACCCGCTAATCTCAGAAACTAATGGTTCGAATTGAAAAATTCTTTTTGCGTTGGATAGTCCATTTATCGAGGAAGGTTATAGGCTATATAACATCACGCTGCGACCGATACGACCTCAGAATCAGTGGTAAATGTGGAAAAAAACGGATGAAATTAACCTTGCATCCCAATAATTCCAAATGATTTACATTTTAATTTTAAAATAATTCAATTTCCCGTTAAGTTATCTTTTGCCTTAACAATTTATAAATCACAAGGGCAAACATTTAAACACATAGGAATCGATTTGCGTCAATACTGCTTTTTACATGGCTGACTACATGTATGTCGCATTGTCAAGGTTGGGTTGCGGAGAAAATCAGTATGTTCTGCCTCAAGAAAATAAAACTAAAAATATCATTTACGCATAAGTACTTCAAAATATTGGTTGTGCGAAAAATTCGTAGAGATTTTAAAAATAAAATATTTCTACTAAAATGGATCACGAAGCTAATGTTTATTTATATGCACTTAATCCTCAAGAAATTGAGGTTCACACATTGAATTCGTCTTTATTAAGGCTTAGTAGTGCAGTTTGTTGCAAACAAGTGACGATTCAGTTCATTTTCGACATACTATGCTGTTATTTTTCAAAAAAGGGAAAAAACGCTGCCCAAATTGCAAGAAAGATTTGTGCCGTGTATTGGCAGCTATTCAATTGCTGATAGCACGGTTCAGAAATGGATTTTTTGCCGTTTATATCAGGAGATTTCAATTTGGAATACCAGCCCGGGCTTGCCGGAGTTCAACTCTTGACATCGAGGATATTATGACGGTCATCGCAAACAATCTTCAAATTACTGTTCCTGAGATAACTGCGGAGTGAAGGGCCTGCAAATCGACCATTTTGATCATCTAAAGAAGGCCAGGTACGTCTGTCTAATGACGTTTGGATGTCCATGGATTTGCTGCTGAAAAAAATACGTGGAGGATTCATTTTTGATACGAGTTACAACTGGTGATAAAAAATAAATTCTCTAAATCAACACCAGCCGAAAAAAATCTTGGGGGTTGAATGCAACGACGCCGCTCGCAACACCAAAGGCCGGCTTGCTTCCAAGAAAGGTGATGCTCAGTATTGGTTAGGATTGGAAGGGACCCATACATTTTGAGCTCCTTCCACAAAACCAAACTATTAAAAGGACTTTTACTGATCCCAGTTAGATCGATTAAAGGCAGCAATTGAAGAGAAACGGCCAGAGTTAGCAAAACGAAAAGGAGTGCTATTCCACCAAGACAATGCTAGGCCGCATGTGTTTTTAAGGACTCGGCAAAAGTTATTAAACTTCAGAAGTGAGGTTTTACCTCGCCCTCTGTACTTTCCTGACATTGCTCCTATGGATTTCCTTCTTTTCCGTTTCCTCGAAATTTTTCTACAAGGGGAATCCTACTCTTTAGAAGATGACGTCAAAACGGACCTTTTATTGTTCCTCAGGAGTAAGGACAGTGATTTTTAGAAAAATGGATAATGAACCTTTAAGCCGGAGGTAACTATTTTGTAGATTAAATAAATAAATTTTAAGCTGTTCATAAATTTTAATTTTTGTTCAAATTTCTCTACGAACTTTCTGGACAGCCCAGTATATTCTTTTATTATTTTCTTAATCGCGATCATAATAACAGAAATTGACGCAGACGAAGTCGCGAGAAACAGCTAGTATGAAATATATGGTAAGGAATTTTCAATAGAAGTATATGTTTTAGAGTAACCTAAATCCAAACAGAATGCCATATATCATAAAATGGTGTGTATATATCTGTATGTACATTTATATAATAAATCTGGGGCAAAAATGAAAAAATGTTAAAAACTGAGATTCCATATTTAACATAGGAATGTGCCATAAATATAACAACTTCTAAATCGACTAATCTGGAACTGCTACTAATCATCATTTCACACGAAAATTGTTTGAACAATTTTGATTTTTACTTGTTATATCAATTTACTATTATATAGTCTTTAATATCCTTATAAATATAGCCTGACAGACATAAACTTAAATGTCGACTTTACGAAAAGTCTTCCTCAAAATCGTCTCCTTAATAGTATGCAAATATGAAAGAATTTGTTAAATATGAAAAAATTTGATAAAAAAATATAAAAAAAAAAAAATATTATTTTAATGCATTAAAATATTTTTGAAGATAAGGATAGCAGCATTACACTATTGAAAAGCTTCAGATTTTCAAAAGAATGTTATAAAACAAATTCAATCGTAAAAGTAAATGAAAAGTTAGAAAACTCATACACTAGTACAAATTGTTGTAATTAATAATTTCTGATTTTAGATTCTGTTAAGATAACAAAAGTTTTCATGGAAGTAATCTTTGTAGTTTTCTGGGTTGTGAGCTTGCTGCCCAGAGGTTCAGTGCTTGGACAGTCCATTATGGGTAAATAAAAACAAATTCCTTTGTGTCTGCAGCCAGAACAGACTTAATCCTTAAATCTAGATGTAAGTTCCTATAATTTATTTTTATTGATCGCACCCTCAATTAAGTCGTTGGGTTATAACTTCTTAATGATTCGTAATGTATCAGAAGAATATTCTGGTGAAAAAAAAAAATGTTTTAAGGATTTGAGTTGGTACAAGAATATATCACAAAATTAAGGCAATTAAGTACTTATCAATAAAAAAAAAATAATACTAATAATATAAAATCAATTTAGGGTTCTCAAGGAATATCTTCAGCTTCCAAAATTCCCATGCTTTGAGATGAAGCAACTGGTTCACAAGCCCACTAGTATAAATAATGAGACAAGAGTTATTTAAAATTTATAAAAGGCTTTTATGGAATTAAACATGTATTGAGCTTTACAATACATCAGAATTGTTTAAAATAAGCTAATGCAGTTAAATGCAAAAACGAGTTAGATATTGTTAAAAGAGATGAATCTATTAAATTAGTTTAATAACCAGAGGAGCAATAGCAAAGTGTTGGATAGGGCAAGTGTGGAGAAGTAGTTAGATAATAGATTTGGCAAGGTGAGCCTCCCACCCATCATGACCGAGGTGTCTTCTCTGATTTTAGAACTATCATATATGACACATAAGTGTTAAGCCTAACTGCCATATCCGGTAAAACTCACTGCAAGAAGTTCCTCGAGTAAGACAGCAGTTATAGGAAATCTATGGAATATATCATGTAGTATGAAAAGCAGATTTTCCAAAGAGAAATAAGAGAAGGTGGCAGTTGAACAATTGAGTTAGTCAGAAATATGTTTTCAACCATCATAGTCTAAACTCATTTCTTACTGCAAGCCTAGAAAAATTAGTAGGGAAAATTAAGAAGAGAGCTACTTAATTAAGGAACTTTGTAGTGCTTTACCTCAATTAAAAGGTACTTTTGCCACTCTGAAAAATATAATAGTCTCTTATTTATTTTATTTTATTCAGTATGTACTATTAAAACCCTAATTCTTAAACAATAATAATACCAATGAAAGGAACCATCTAACAAATTATTGGATGAAAAAATAACCTTCAATTGAAGATTTATTAAATGCGATCCAGCAAGATATAAATAAATACTATAAACAACAAGTTTTGTTTGATAAAAAAATAAATATAATGCAGATGTAATGCTTCTTTATGATAAGTATATCATTAATAAATTATATTTTGTATCTATGCTTAAAATAAAAGATCCCTCATCACTGTTTCCTGAATGAAGTTAATAGACTGGTTACAGAACAGATAATAATTGTTAGCTCTGTTTAGATGAAAAGCATCTTTCTTGAGTAGAGTAGCTTAACAAATTCAAAAACCACAAATTATTTCAAGAAAAGAATGTTCAGGAAAGTCTAAAACTTGGAGTCAAATGTTCCGAATGAAACCATTCCTCTTAATTGATTCATAATGTAATTAATGATTTGAAGGGAGCTCCCAATAATGACTACGATGATATATACACAAGAACGAAACATAAATAATTCTAAATGGGTGAAAAACCGAACTAAGACACATTCATAACTATAACAAAAATTGCATTTTATTTCCATACTCCCATACCCAATATATCCTGATTCAACAAATTCGGTTTCAGATTAAAAATAAATAAAATAGAAACGTTTTGCAAATTTTAAGATTAACAGATGTAGTTTGCTAAATTCATATAATTGTTAGAAACAAAGCAATAATCATAAATATTCAAAATACTGTTGTTTCAAAAACAGGCTTCGTACCTGTATTCAGTTTTAAGTAATCTAACATTTAAAATACTTAATACTGGATATTGTTCTTAATATTTTTTTAAATAGAAAAAACTAACATACATAGACCCTACTACCCTTAATAAAAAATAAATAAGACAGTTGAATTAAGATCCAGTATAAGCAGAACTGCAAAATTTTTATATATATATATATATATATATATTTCAGAGTAACCATTAATCTTAAGTAATGTAAAATAACAAAGATAACCTCAATGCCCAAAAACTACAAATCACAATATTTCCTATATACATATTGCTACTGAATGCAATGATATTTCAAATTTCCATAAGGGAAAATGATCAATTAAAATGAAGATGAAATGTAAGTGTAATGAAGAAATCATTACATGATCAATGAATCAATGAACTTCTTTTATTAATAAATAAAACAAATCCATTAGAAGGCTATCAATTTTAAAATTATTAGGCCTGTTTCCTCTAACCTTTTGATAATAAAATAACTAAATCCCCCAAAATAAATAGAAGAAACAAACTCTTTATGATTTAGTGTTATTCCTTTACAAACTCAATGGTGAAATAATATAATAGATTGCTCAAACAGGAAAATCAGATAATATTTATAATCAGAAAGCTTTACAAGCACTGATTATAAATAAACATTAAAATTAAGAAGTTAAACATTTTAAGGTAAAAAAGAATTTAAAAATTTATAGCCATTTTACTGAAACAAATTATGTTTGTTTGTTCTTTCATAGAGTTAGCCACCATTAAGGCAGTCTAGGTACCGATGTATGATATTGATAAAAGGTAGGTAAATGTTGTTAGACAATGGAATCACAGCTGGCAGTTTTTAGGTAACTATGACTAAAAATATGCTGTTAAATGATTTTTCACCCAGTTCTCAAAAATTCTATAACATTGTTTTACATGTTGCAAGAACATAAATGTTTAAAGTATGATGAAATTATTTATGTTTAAGGTTGTGTAAGATTATGAATTGTAATTGTTTAGTTCTATAATAACAAAATGTTTCATACTTTCGTTTGGTTTAGGGCCATACGTTAGGTCTGTTTTTCAGTTTGCAGCCTATCTCTATGTCGTGAAATAATATGAACTTTCAGGTTTCCTTTTTGATGTGTCTTCTTGTCACAATATGGGCATGCAAACTTTGGTTCTTTACCACACTCCCATCTCTTGTGGAGATTCAAAGAAGTCTTAGAACGATAGAACTTATTACATTCTTCACACTTGAAAGAGGCATCTTTTTCAGTAGCATTAGGTCTCCTTAACTGCACCAACTTGTTCAATGGACTCATACCTAGGACAGTTAGAATAAAGAAAATTAAAATTATCTAAAGTTTAAATGATACAAAAAAAAAAATCATACAAAAAATTAAAAACACATTTAACACTTCCATCAAAATTAATATTGAATATCTTCTTGAATTCATTTTTAGGCAGGAAAATAATGACTATTTGAGAATGATGGAGAGAAAGTTGGAGGGAAGGAGAGTAAATTTTGATTAATTGTTAAATTAATTTTAAAAATATGAATCTATAATATGCTATGAGCTAGTTGAACCATACAAATACTTTATTAATTGGTCAGTAATTATTATAAACTATAATTCATAGTGGCAAGAAACATTGATTTAGTTTGGTGGATTACTGTTAGAGGCAATGAATGCTTTACCTTTTTGATTGGAATGTACTTGAGGTTAAAACAGAAATGAGGGGAACAAAAACAGCCATAAATTATCTAATGAAACTATCCTTTCTAAGTTTTAATTTTTACACTATCCAGAAACATATAAATGAATTTCAGCTAAATACACAATTTTATGTAGTTTAAAAACAAAACATGCAATTTCATACAAAACTAAAATTTACAAGAAGTAATCGGTATATTGAAAAATGTGTCAATAACTTGGTCCTGAAGAATCAAAGCCAGCAGAAAAAAAAAAAAAAAAATTCAATTTCATAATAATCAGGGCTCTAGAGAGAAAACACTTAATTTATTAAGTAGTGCTGCCCAACTATATTGGGTTGCTCACAACACAGCATGCTACAATTAACTCTTGAATATATACCACTAGTACAGATGTAATGTTTTTAGAATATAGGAACAGATCTTTTGATTACCTACTAACAATAAGTTGTATAAACTTAGCAATTCCACATGATTAGTAGCCACAGATAACTTTATCAGAAATTTATAATAGGTCAACACTAACATTAATATCATTTTACAGACATTAAGGCTGATATGTATAATTTTTTTTTGTACCTGGAGTTTTGTGAGTTTAAAATAATGTGACAATACGTGAAAGCATAAAAAAAAAAAAAAAAAAAAAAAAAAAACATCTTTCTTACCTTGTCCTGGGATCAGACACATTGATTCTTCATACCTTTGAGGTAATAAACCTAAATATACAAATTTATTATTTAAAGAATAGATAATTTACTTAAATAATATACATTCTCCAATAGGTTTGAAGTTCTTCTTACCTAAGAAACTGGAACCTTGATATTCATTACTATCATGGATATTTGGATTCTGTTCTGCTGTCATAAATCCTGTAAAAGTAAAGTCAACTATAAAATTATATTTAGTCAATAATTAAATCTAGGGAAAACTGCTTTAGTATTTGGGATGAACTTAAGTAGAACTAAATTTAATATAGATGATAGTTTATTTAATAAGTGATTTACAGTAGATGAGAGCCAAGACCAATATATATTTTACAATAACGGCTCACAAGCGCTGAGGCTAAGTACCAGAGGTATTAGAAGCAGTAGATGGGCCAGGTAAAGATAGAGAATCTTCATCCTTTTCTGCTTTCACTTGGGGTTCATCCCCTGAGCTTATGTATCCACTATAATCACTTTGAGATTCTTTAACGACTTCTTCTAGTCTTTCAGTTTCATTTGTCAGCCCTTTGACCTTCAAAAAATAATATCACATAAATAAAAAAAAAATTTGTTATATAAAAAATCGCTAATGCTATCTTATGTTTTAATTTTAAAATACTGCCACTAGCTTAATAAAAAGATGTGTCATACTCAATATATTTTGTTGCAAGATATAATATCAAGGAAAATTTTACCTAAATTTGATTTTTAAAGCTCGAGACTTAAGATTTTTTTAATGATTTCTCAATAAATGTACTCAAAATCTTATTTCATGTGCGATTTAACGATTCTTAAGATTTAAGAAAAAATTATATCTTATATACAAAGCTGAAAAACGTAATGAGGAAAGGCGAAGAGGGCATAAACTTATTTGATTATTGTAGCTAGTATTTTCTAGTGTAAGATTATTTAATCAGAAACACATGTCTCCATCAAAATTTAATTTAATTCTTTAATGTTATTTCAAGTATAACTTAATTTTAAAAAAGAATTTTAACAACGGAGATGATGAGAGTCATGTGTTGTGTGCACCAGTTTTTTAATAATAATGTTAATTTAAAAACCATTTGACAATATTTATATTATTGCATATGTGATCAAAGTAGCCATGATATATTCTCCATTCATTATGGCTTTATTTTATTTAATTTGTGTCTTGAAAGTGCTGAAAGTAATTAAATTTTTACAAGAAAATTAAATGAACAAATATTTTACTATGTTTCAAAGTTCTGTAAGAACAATCACAAAGGCCATACATTTTGTTTAATCAGTATTGAAAATTATGCAAGTTACTGGAGTGCTTCGGAAATCCAAAAATGAATCTTACTAAACAATTTTAAGTTCTTTTGGTCTTATCTTGAGCCACCAGAACATTTTCAGATGTATGTTTGATAAGTTGTTAACCACGTTTTAGGCTCCTGTACTAGGAGAGGATACTAGAAGCTTACAGTACTTGGAGGAGTGGAATTAAAGAATCTAAGAAATTACAGTATAGGTGGGAGTGATCTGGTTATTCCAGAAAAAATGTGGGACAAAAGTGACTAAAATTTTTCAAATTAAAGTGAAAACAGATGAGTCAATTATTGAAGTATAGGAAAGGATATTAAGGAAGGAAATCAAGAAGATGCTTGGGACCGATCCCCTTGTTTGTTTTTTTTAATGTTGGTCTCAACTCATTTTTAAATGACCCTAGGTGGATAATGTCGATATCTTTTTTAATATTTTGGGTTGCTTCTAGCATCTCTAATGAAAAAGAACTAATTTATCAAGAAGGAAGGGCATGGTCCCAAAAAAAAGTCTGTTCAATGTAGCTGCCATAAATAAAAAAAGAACTAAGTCCAACACAAAAGGTCAAAAGAAAACCAAATTTAAAGATCTAATTAAATAATTATAGTTTAAAAGCAAACCTTTTTCAATACTTATATGGAACAGACATAGTAATTCTTAAATATATGTAAAAATAAACAAAAGAAAGGATCGTCATATGGTTAAAGATTTACTTGAAGTGCTTTTGCTGCTCTGAGGAAGACTGAAAGTTGATCCTGAGATACATTGACTTCACCTCTGTACATAAACTCCACAATAGCTACAAGTTCAGGAAACTGAATGTTGTTTAAAATAATAATAGGGTGAACATTGCTGTGTTCAAGCAAAATTTCCTGCAAGAAAACATGCATATATAGAAAATATAATTATAAAAAACTGAGTCCTAATAAAAACATATTGCTGACTAACTTAATTTATTTCAATAGTCAAAATGTTTGTAAATATTTAGTTAAAAAGTACTTAATATTAGTTATTAAACTAAAACATCGATAATTCCTCAGAGTGTAATCTGTAATTAAACCTCAGTATTCAACTTGGGTATAATGCTTATAATGATAATAAGGCTAGAACCATAAATTGAAACTAGACAAGTTGAACAGGAGGTATTTATGGTTTAATAGTGATTCATAATACAACAAATATGATCGAATTTCTCTGTGTCATAGGAGGCTTGTTTCATCCTGATGGATTTGTTAATAATGAATTCCGTTAAACAATTTTATTCCTACCTTAAAATAAGGACTACAGGCTGACAGTATCATTTTATGCACTTTCAACTGCTTTCCACCAGCAGCAAGTGTGCAATCAACAAAGGTATTAGAATCTAATAGTGAAGAAAATAATGAAATGAGAGTGTCTTGATGATTGTTCCACTTTAAACAAAAGTGCTGATTTGCCGACATGACAGAATAAACTTCCTCTGTGGTTAATATAAATAACTCTTTGTTTTTTGGACCCCAAGGCAGACTTTTACAGAAGACGTTTATCCCAAATATGTCAAAAAACAATAACACGTAAGAAGGGAAACCTCTCCCCCACCGTGTCCCCGTCAAGTCTTTTCAAAAAGCATTACCAAGATTCAGATGACCTATGTCTTACAAGTTTGTTAAAATTTTAATGTTAAAATCTGTTTATTTTTAAATTTAAGTAAGTAATTTTTATTTTTAATGGAGTAAGAACTCTATTCAATTTAATATTTTAGTATTACAGAGGATACTGATTTTGAAATAAGAAAAAATATTCTTGTTTAATACATTTGAATTATTTAACCATGACAGTTCAGTTTAATATTAGATTTTGCTATCAATCTTGAAGCAAAGAAAAATGCAACCAATGTTAACCAAAAAATAAAATAAAATAATATATATATATATTATATATCTTTAGTTACTTATGAAAACATATTTAATAAAAAAATATAAAATTTTCTGAATCTTATTAAATAAAGTATAAATGTGCTACGTCAAACAGCTGATAAAATTCAGTCAATGTTTTTTTTTTTATGATAAAGCACCGACTTGAGACATTTTTATAGATTTTCAACTGTTTTGACCATCTTACTTCAGTCGCCATTTTACAAGCGTCAGTCGTTCTTAGAAGTAGCTGGGTGTTGGTGCGTAATATTAGAGGTGAAGTTCACTACTATATTGCTTTAAAGGTTTTAATTAAAAAAATAGTAGTCATTGCTGAATTGTTATAGGATGTGTTTTACTACGAAAAAGTTTATTTGGTTAATGTTAGACGGTATATTAGTTAATCATCGTCTTTTTTTAGAATAATTAGTTATCTTTTCTTTTCATTATTTTAATTTATAGTGAGTGTTACTGCATATAACTATTTATTATTGTAATTTTTTGCTATTTATTTTTGTGCACTAACGCATTTATACATGAAAATGATATTTACGTTTATCAAATTTATTATATTTACTTAATGTAACTATTGATTAGTGGATTTTGAGGGAATTAGGTGTTAGTTAAAAAGCATATCCCAAGTTCTGTGTTTTCTTGTAATCTTAATTTACTCAGTACCTGCTGAAACCATAGGTTTTTTTTTTTTTTTTTTTTTTTTTTTTTTTTTTTTTTTTTTTTTTTACTGATATGTCTAGTAATTATTTATAAAAAGCAATTCCTTTCTTTTGAAACCTTCTCCCCTCCTAAAATCAATTTCTATCTTAATGTATATGATGGTAGAATAAGTTACTGCCTTCTATATTTGTAGTTGGGTGGGGCTACTGGCCAAAATACTTGATTAAAAATTAGTAGGTTTTTTAATTTTGTACATGTTAGTTCAGTAAAGTAACCTAAGTATTTCTAGCTACATTTTTGGGTGCTATCAGGTGATTAATAACTTATGGTTTTATGTATTGTGTTAGTTGATTTTCTGTACATTGGAACTTGAAGGAACTTTTTATTGTTTGGCTGTTATATTATTCTTTATGGTAAAATGAATGAAATCAGTCTCTATCCAGGGTTTATCAAGCTCGTAATTGCCCTAGAACAGATATAGTAAAACATGACAAGTTTGGATTTGTGGATATTCAACATGACATAAAATTGTCCAATTCAATGTTTATTGTAATATTCTCTTGAAGATTAATCTAAGAGTACAGATTAATCTTATATTATTTATTCAATAGTATATAGATTAAATGTTATATGGTTTACATCCTGTATTAACAACAGACATTAGGCTATAAGTCACATTCAACCACTTGCTGCATTAAGCTGAGAATTGTTTATGTTGTTGAAATTGTGGATCATTTCAGTGCTAAAATACATTAACACAGTTGCTCTACTGCTATAACTGTCATTATTTTTCATACCATCTAGGGAAGTTTCCATAGTAAAGTTATAGTACTTAAGACTTATTAATTTATTCTTCGACTCTTTTTATTTTGCTTCTTTTACCTTTTAGTGTTCTGCATGAGCCTCAGCCTCCTTTTTTGTCCATTCCTATCATTGAGCATTTAGCACTCCTGGGACCGCGTTTCCACAAATTATGTCCATTTTTGAAATTGGTTTTGTTATGATTTATTTGTACAGTGCAGAAATAACTGGCAGAGTGTTGGCAGCTGTAAAAGGTTTGCGACAAATGGTCCCTCTTGAAGCTGGGTTAGGCGTTTTAATATGGTGAGGATAGGTATTGGATTGATTAGATTTTTAGGTCATGACTACTCAGTTCAGGAATCAGTGAAAATCAAAATGTGCATGCCCAGGATAGGTCCTTGAAGTAGGGTTGTCTTCACTGAGATTGTGAAGAGTACTTCCCACTACTGCAGAATAACAATTTGTTTATAAAAAGTTAATAATTTTTTTTAATCATTACTAAATTGTTCAGTCTTATATTAGAAATTATATTAAATGATGTTTCTAAATTTATTGAACATTTTTAAGATTATTAAATTAAATAGTAGTTATCTCATTGGTTTTGGTGTTATTAATCTTTGATAGGTTACCATTGGTCTTTGTGATATGTTTTAATTGATCTTAGGTGTTCTTTGAAAGGATAAATTTTATTGGTTCATAACTTCGTTATTTTAGCTGATAAAGTATTTCAAAACTATCCACAACCATTATGAATTAAGACATTTAAGAAACTTGAACACAGCTACATGACCAGCCCACCAGTCTTTATGCTCATCTACTGCTTATATTTCCCCTTAATCTCTCCATTCTGATTCTCCAGATGCCTTACATAAACCATATTGAACGATACACATTCCTTTAAACCTTTCAATTTTTTGATGTTGACTATTTAATTAATGTTAGTTTTAAATAATTTCAGATTAGATTAATCTTGCATATAAATTTAGTAAAATCAATACTTATTGTTGGATTATAATTGGTTTCAAATTATTGTAATTTGTGACTATAGCACAAGGTTTTCATGTATGTATATTTTTTTTATTTATAATTTTATACAGTTCTCAAGTTAATAGACTACATGTTAGTTATCATATGTAACCATCATAACAGTAAGAAAGTTAACATATAAATATTTAGATAATTTTTAACCAGTATTAATTACTGTCAAGCTATTAAATAAAATTTTATTTTTCATCATTATTTTCTATATCTTTTTTTTTTTTCTTTTTTTTTTTAATCTACTGCTTATTAAATTTTGACTTCAATATTTTTTGTTACAGATTATTATTATGGCTGTGTCGGACCAATTCTGTTTGAGGTGGAATGACCATCAAAATACATTAATGACTACATTTGATACTTTATTAGACTCACAAAAGTTAACAGATGTTACTCTGTTTGCTGGAGGGAAAAGTTTAAAGGCCCATAAAGTAGTTCTTTCAGCTTGCAGTCCTTATTTTGATGTAAGTATTTTTAATTTTTATCATGCTTGAAATGCTGAGTATTTTGAACAACTGTTAAAGTGCTATTACTAAATGGAAGGAAGAAATGTTGTCAAGTTCATGAATATCAGGTTGTTCAGAAAATAATGCTGGTTGTTGAATTTTTATTAAAATCCCCTTCTTTATATTAAACTGTTTACATTTACTTGATTATTCATTTTTATGACTGTCGACCCTCTTATTAATCCTCTTCCAAACAAAAATGTTTGTTTGCCTCTGTAGCATTTTATTGCTTAGAAATAATTCAGTCTTTACTAAGATGACTACGCATGATATTCATATAATTTTGTTTTACGAGTTTAAACTTGGTTGGAATGGGTCCTAGGCAGCCTGAAACATTAATCAAGTTGCGGGAGCAACATTATTGAATGAGCTGTTTAACAGTAGTTCAAAAAAATTCCTGTTGGGAGACTCCTGAAAAACTGTTGGAGAACATGTAGAGGAACTTGAACTTTACAAATTGACTGCCGATGACCACCTCTAGGCAAATTAAAAAGATAGAAAAGCTTGAAAGTTGGGTTCCACACTCATTAAACGACTGCCAATAAAGTTAACATTATGCACTAACTTCATTCTTTACTTCTTCGCAACACAAAATCGACCCTTTTCTGTCCTGAATCATTACTTGTGATAACAGGAGTGAATACTTCAAACATTTTCTAAAGACACCCAACTCGTAAAAAAAAAAAAAAAAGTTATAGTTGCTGTTTGGTGGGGCTCATTTGGTTTGATGCACTACAGCTTATTAAATCCTGGTGAAACCATCAATGCCTTATTGTGTTGTAACCGAATTAATGCAATGCATCAGAAATCGGCAATCATAAAGCCGCCGTCTTTAGCCTATTGGAAGGGGTCCATTATTTGCATAACAAGTGTCTCACATCATATGACGTCACAAAAACTTAGAGCTTGGATGTGAAACGCCATACTGTCCAGATTCCTAGTCTTCGAATTGTCATTTACTCTTAGATACCTGGGCCACTTCGTAAGTCAAAAAAATTTAATAATGGACAAAGGAAATTTCATTTTGAGTTCATGAATTCTAAAATAAAAAAATCCGCAACGAGTGAATGGAAAAGCCAATGTGTTAGCAGAAATCTATTAATAGTAGTGGGAACCATTTTGATTAAATGACAGTTGTTAACCCTTCTTTTTAAACCAAAATCCTGCATCATTTTCTGGACATACTAACTCACTTAATTCAAGATTCTTTCAATTACACGTGTTTGGACATTATCTTAAAAAATATATTTAGTGATCTAACAGTAACTGGCAATAATCGCCATGAGAAAAAATTGTTAGTCCACTGCTTTTATTTCATCAACTGCTATGACTTTTCAAATAACACCTATTTTTAATATCTCTCATTCATGGTCCCTAAACATTAACGACTCCACAAGACTTTTTAGTATCTTGAAATATAAACAATTTTTGTCTCTTTTGTCAATTTTTATCCTCAATATGATTTATACTTCTTTTTTTTTTTTAATCATAATCTATTAAGAATATTGCTAAAGGTATAGTATTTTTTTTTATATGGTGTAGTATTTTTTAATGAAAAAATCCTCCAAAAGTGGTCTAAATTAGCCACAATAGCATAAAGTGATGTTAAATGAATAAACTAGTTTAATTTTAGGACATTATTCTTTTTCTCATACATATCTATGTATCAATATTTTTATTATTATTTGATATTTTGAATCTGTTTTAAGACATTAGCTAATTTTTTTATGGTACATTTTAAGTGATTAAACAGTCAGGTTTTATAAAGCATTTATCATATAATTTTACCTTTTAAACATATTTATTACTGCTGTACTCTGGTTGAAATATCAATCACTTACTTTCTTTATTTAAGTAAATTATATAATGATTGATAATAGAAGTTACAAAAAAACTAGTATTTTCATGGGATCCTATTTTGTAGTTCTATAGTATTTTCAAGGGATCATATTTTGCAGTTCTACTATTATACAAAATTATTTATTTTCTTAAAACTTTACTTAATTTTTCATTTTTTGTAAATATCCTAAATTACTAATAATATTATGTATTTAAATTGATCAATGAGAGTACGTAGCAAAAAGTTTGTAAATTGTTATTTGTAAGTTAGCAATTGGAATTCACTTATTTTTTTAAAAATTGGTTTAATTCTTAAAATGAAACTTAAGTTTTGAAATAATCTTAAGTGAAAAATAAAACGTAGTGAGAAGAAGTGTATAGCAGTTCCAAATAAATTATTTTGTCACAGACTAAATGTTGTTTCCATTTTTATAAAATGTCTTTTATTTGCCACTTTAGTAATTTTTTTTTTTTTTTTTTTTCAGAAAATGTTAGAAGTTCATGACGAAAAGAATCCAATTATAGTTTTTAATGATTTATCATACGAGCAACTTAGGGCAATGTTAGAATATATGTATAGAGGAGAAGTAAATGTATCACAAGAACAGTTAGACTCATTTTTAAAAGTCGCTGAATCGTTAAAGATCAAAGGTTTAACAGATCAGGGAGGTGGGGGTGATATAAAAGGAGGAGGTACAAAAAAAAAAACATTATCTACCCCATTAGCCAAAGATAGAAGTCCTGCTGGTAAAAGGAGAAGACCAAATAGACGTGGGTCTGAAAGTGGCACTGAATCAATTGAAGAGGAGATTAAATCAGAACCTGGGGGTCTGTTACAGCCGAAAATAGAGCTGACTGAAGATAATGGGGGAGGTGGTGTCGAAGATCTTACAATGGAAGAAGAGGAAGATGATGATGGCTATTATCACCATCAGGCTGCTGGCTCCTCTAGGCTTAGTGATGGATCTGTTCAACCCCCCCATCCTCCACCAGATATTAAAGGTAATATGTTTTTTTTTAATTCATAGTGTACTATAGTCAATTAGATGGGTTGTGTAAGACACAATGTTTGTGGTGTATGGAAGAACTATATCAAATCTAATAGTAATCTTGTTTGCACCCAACTTTCAGTATAGTGCATTATAGCTGTCTGCTGGTAGTATCTACAACAATCATACGTATATGCAACTCTGTCTCACCCTTAAACAAAATATCTTCCAAATGGTATCTTTTTATTGTTAATTTTTAAAAAAATAAAATAAAATCTTTATTTAAATCTAGTTATCTAAATTTGAACAGTGGTAGTATGACTTCCAGTCACTTCTACTTCCATTCCACTGAGGCATTGTTTCTGTACTTGGCCTGAAAAAGTCAATTTTCTGTCCAAAATAGTATATTATAGATGGACCCATGAAATATTTTGCACAAACCAAACATCAAGATATCAATAATTGTCTTGATAATTTTTTCCGCATCTTCAATTTTAGTTAAATTATCATGAATTAATTTAAATTTGGTGACTTATACCATTTCAACACAACTAAGTGGTGAAGTCTTATTACTGCCTCCAATTTTACATTAAATCATCAACCTTCACCTTAAATTATCAACACTTAATTGTCATGAATTAATTTGTAATCTATATTACTGATCATTCCGATAAAGCTATCTGAGGATCTCATGTATACACATGAATAACATATTAGGCAACTACCTTTTCTCTTTCTGTATTTGGTCATTAACATAAAACTGCTGTAAATATACTCAATAGATTAATATACACTATTGTAAATATTTATTATTGAACAGATAAGAGCAAAAGGAAAAAATAATACAATGGAGGATCTGATTGTTTGCATATTAAAACTGAAAAATTGTTCCAAACAATAGTCTATTTCTAATTTCTACTTTCATTTACCCTATATATGAAATATATAGTAAGGGAAAATATTGCGATAGTGAAATTTCAGAATTGAAGTTTTTTTCATAAATTCGTGCTTTAGGGTTTCCTGTGTCCAAATGAACAAGTCCCACAAAAGTCATAAAGAACTGAAATTTCATATTTAAGACCACTTATGGCCAAGATGTTACACCAACTTTTTCATCAAGATCGGCTGATCGGAAGTGCTAGTTCATACCTTGCAGTTCCCAATTTTTTTAGATTTTCTCCAAAATGGCTCTTAACGATTTTGATTTAAACTAGCTATATAGATTTAAAATTTAATGGGCTGTAATATCTTGTAGGATTATGGGAGTGAGGTGGTCTAGTGGATAGAGCACTGGTCTACTGTTGTCTGGGCTCTAGGTTTGAACCCATGCAAGGCAGAATCATTTCGTTTTTGTTTCTGCTGTGGAGGGACCCTGGGGTATTGAGAAGCTTCTGCCAGGTATGCCACCCAGCCTATATATATATAAAGTGGGTACCCAAAATTGGGGAAAACTTGACGGCTGAGCGTGATCAATGTCTAATCAACTCCTTACACGGGCGTTGGCCCTGAAACAGTGAGTCTATATGTACTGAACCTAATAGCCTTCATGGGCTGTAGAGGTTTAGATTAGGTTAGGTAATATAATGTAGGTTTCATTTTGATTGAGATATGCTGACAGCTTAAATACCAAAATTTAGAATTTTCTTCTCAAGTTCCCTTAATTTTGCAGATTCCAAAAATTTAACCATATCATCTTATTAGCACTGATAAAAAATGGTAAATATTACAGTTTTGTGGATTTGATGCCAAAGTAAAGGAGAAAAGCTAAAATATTTTTGTAGGTAAATATATATATATAATATATATATATATATATATATATATATATATATATATATATATTTTTTTTTTTTTTTTTTTTTTTTTTTTTTCAAACATCATATAGAGCTAACTATTCGAAAGCTAAAGATTTAATCAATAATGTTATCTTATGAAAGCTAATGTAAAGTAACGAATAGGTCATAAACTTAAGGGATTGTTGTAAATAACAATTTTAAATTGTTATATTATTTAATCTGAAACATATGCTTCTACCGAAACTTGGCATAATTCTTTAAACTTTTTTCAACTCTAACTTAATTTAATAGCTCTTAAATTGATTTTAATAATCGAGGTAAGTAAAAGTCATTTGTTGCCATGTCATGTCCAGCTTTTTTTAATTTCATATTTTGATTCTAACTTTCATTAAATGTAGAACCTCCCCCAATTACGAAAGGGTTATAAAGCAATTTCAAAAACCCATATAAGATTTTATTTATTTATTTTATTCTTGATTTGGATATAATATAATGTCCATGGTCCTTACAACACAATCTGTATTAATGAAGGATGAGAGGGTTCTGGTGGTGGTCAATAAATTATTACAAAATTAATGAAAATTTTTTTTAATAGATCTGCCAACGTTTTGACCCCATTGTCGATCTTCACCTGAGTTAAAATATCACAGGGTACAATTTCAGGGTTCTGTATTAAAAAAATAAGTGAATAAATATTTCCATGTAAAATCATAAAACAATACTAATACTTGCCAATATTTATTCACTTATTTATACAAACCCCTCGCATAATATCTTGTTACATTTTAGCCCTGTCTGTCAAAATGTTGGTTGCACTATAAAGAGTTATTCACCATTTTTAAAATTATTATTGTCTGCCACCCGTCATATCCTTTTTTATTTCAATCACACGGTCAACTATGTAATATACTGTATTTTTCTTTAATGTTGCAGACTTTGCTAGTTGGGAGATGACAAATGACAGTTTCATGGGTGCACAAGAAATGTCTGGAAACAATACCCTCAACTCGTCTCAAGGTAAGGCTTAAGCATAAGCATGCTAAAGCCATAGATTGGGGGGGTGGACCCTCCTTATTGCCGAATACTATAGCAGGTTCCACCCCCGACCCTTTACCCACAGTTACCAAGATAGGTAAGGCATCTGAGCCCAGCCTTCTTGGTGCAATAGCTAACCTCAACCTTCATACCTCTTAAGCTGTTTGCATGGCTCATTTACCACCTTTCTCTTCAATCTTGATGTATTATTTCTGTACTGTCTTCTGTATTTTATCCTGCTTGCAGCATCCTTGTCCTGCTTTTTTTATTTATTTATTTTATTAGATTTATGTCCCTGAAGTGAAGTGACTTCAATGCAAATAGTGATAAATTTGGGCGTCACAGGCGGTTACGAACTCAGTTACGTGGAATACATTATATCTTGGGATTTCAATTAAATATTTATTATATAAAATCTTTTATAACTATGTAAATTAATTAAAATTATTGTAACAAGATCTGTTATCATATATTTAAATGGATGAATTCAACTATAATTCCCAAGATATATAGTTGTATATTCTAGATATATTAGTTATATATACTATATATTAATGTATATAGTGTATATTCTAATATCGGACATTCACACTTCCTATCACATAACAACAGAACAACATTCGAAAACAAACGTGTATCATGTAGAAAATAAAATAGCGAATGATCGGTTCTGTAAGAGAAGATGCAACTTGTGTTTTTTGGTGTCTGAAGGAATTTCCTTACAAGTGTTCTTTGATCAGGAATAACAGGTATGTATAAAAACAGGTAAATAATCATACCATATTTTTTATTGGAATATTATATTTTATTTTATTCAGAAATAATAAAAAAACAAAAAAAAATCTAGATTTTTTTCAGTATCAATTACAGCCATCACCTTGAATTGAATCTACTCCATGCATCATTCATAAAATTTTGTAAGTAGTAATTATTACTTAATAAGTAACATAGCTTTTTATTTTGCTTAAAAGTCTATTTAAGCTTTGTTTTATTTTAATTCTTATATCAAATATTTCTATTTTTATTTTAATTCTCACACCAATTATTACTAAATTCTTATATTAAATATTAGTCTAACTCCTTTCTTTTTTTTTTTTTTTTTTTTTTTTTATTGATTTTTAAGGAATTTTCTTTTCTCAATTAAATATATATATATATATATATATATATATATATATAAAATTTCTTAATATTATTGAACAAAGTCATAATTAGCAATTGAAAATCACACTGCCAAATTTAGAATATGTCTGATTTGTTTAAATATAATATTTATAATTTTAATGACAGCTAATTAACCCCGTAAAAGGTATTATTCTCACTGCAAATTTTGATCATCTTTAGTTCAATTATTGTAGTGCACATCTAAAGCTTATTAATAAAAGTTGTTTTTAAAGAGCCTTATTAGGTCTCCAATGGGGATTTAAAAATATTATTTAAAAAATATCTAATGATTTCAAAATATTTCAGGTTAAATTAGTCTTAAAAATAGCTGAATAATAAATTTGATCATTTCATTGTTATAAATTATAAAGTTTATGTGAGATACCTAGCGCTATTGATAGACATGAATCATTAAAAATAAAAAAAAATAACGAACTGTTAAAGAATAGCTTATTATCTTAACCAGACTTAAATGTTCTCTATTATTTTAATTTTTGGAATTTACTTTGCTGTAAATGAATGATCTAATCCCCAAATTATTCCAATGTTACTAATGTGGTCAGCTTTGAGCATCCCTTACAGTAGTGATCCTACCCTCTTCTCTAAGGGATTCCATGGCTGTTCTGATGTATTATTGGAAATTATTTGTGGATTTTTCACTTATTTATTTGAGTATTTCATTTTATTTTTTTTTCTATGTAATAAATACATTTTAATTAAAATTTTGATTATTTGTTAATAGATATTAATAAATAAAGCAATTTTTATCTGCTGATGCGCTGTCTATTCAATAAAGAATATAAGATATTAATTTACTTTAGTAAGTTAAGCTTAAATCTCCATTATGTTTTGAAAGATGTATCTTTTTCGTTTAGAAAAAATAAAAATTTTCTATACTTTCCAGAGTTAAAATTGTCGTACTGTTATTTTTAGTAACTATATGTTTCTTATTAGGATCCTACATCCGTTGCTCTTAATTGCTGAGTTTAGCTTCACAAAACATAAAATTTGTTGATGATTAAACAAATAAAATTAAATAGCATAACATGAGAAAGAGGTCATTGATTGATAGTTAACATTTCAAAAATAATATAAAAAATAGTTCTTCATTCACTCTGCTCATGAATTTTTATGGTTTTTGTTGATATCTAATTTCATTATATCTTATCTATTAATTTTAAAATAAGTTCTATTCTAAAGTTAATATAGGTCTATTGCATACCATTTTATTTGAGTAAACAAAGCAAATTAATTAATTCAACTCAAATGAGTACTTAATTTGGCAGTGTGTGTTGCTTAAATTGAAATTAATGATTTTTTGATGCTAATTATAATGCAATAATTTCTTTTTAATTTGTATGTCATTTCTTATTTTATTTAAGGAAAACAGGATAGGTTATTCCAAAGGGTACTCTACTGTTATGACCGCAGTGGCAAATTTTAGATTCATCCTATATAACTTACATAGAATAAGTTATTACCCACCCAGACTGAGTTCTTTATGTCGCTGAGGTGACAATTCCTTAAATCTCTTAGCCACCTCAGCCTTGTTTACTTAATCTTCTCTGAAAGGAGGAAAAACATAGTTATTATTCCAAATGAATTATTGAAATAGTCTATTTAATTAATTTATTTTTTCCTTGGGCATAAGTAGTAAAAGAGAGTCATTAGATTGAACTGTGTGGGAAAAGATTAGTGGTATTGCCATCAAATATTTTTTAGGTTCACGAGGACTCTAATTATTATTTATATTGTGCATAGATAATTTTATCTTTGTTTAATTATTAATTTATCCCTGACATATGATTTTGTGATCTTTATAATTAAGTCATGCACTATATTATTTCCATATATCGGATTTCTTTTATTTTGAAATTTTAGGTGAAGGCTGAATCAAAAATGATTCAGTATCAATAATTATTAATAATTAAAGTATGATCAATAGTGATTAATTAAATATTTTAAAAGTTTTATGAAGTTAGTTCTATTATAGTTTTATGTGTATACATTCATATATAAAACAATAAAATTCATCGAACTTTTTTATATTAAAATTATTTTACTAAAAATTGATCGGATGTTAGTTCTTCATGACAGAAATTACTCCTTCTGATTAATCTTTATTTTGACCTATTGATCAATTCATTACAGCTTACATTCAAGGAATCCTTTTCAAAACTGAAAATAGCTGTATATATTTTTATATTAGTCTTTATCCATTACTTAACTAAGACACAACAAACATATCTCACCAATACTTATTGAGCACTGGCTCACCAATCAGGATAAAACAATGTGCTGAAAAATTTCTAAGCCTTCCCCTCTCAAAGCACTCTGGTGGCCGTAGCCCAACTTACCAAACATCTGTGTGAAACAAATCACTTAACAATAAATAAATTAACAAAACTAAGCAATATTTATAATCAGGATTTAATAATTAAAGATATCAATGATGTTTTTAGCTTATAAGGAAGAAATTGTTTAGGTTATTTTATTGTTAATTTTTTGTAATAAAGGGTTGTTTTTATATATTTTCTATAATTGAGTGATTTTTTTATTGTGTTGGTTCAAATTTTAATTATATGACTCTTTTGTATGTGGTATTCATGGTTAGAATTAAGTTTTATTTTGTAATTGTATTTATTTTGAGCATTTGTTAGTTTTGGTAAGTTGGGCTTTGGTATTCAGGGATTGTCATGGGAGGACTTGAAAGTTCTTAGTGCCCTGTGTTAGTCTGATTGTTAAGCAGTTACTTCAATAACTAAAAGTAAGGTATGTTTCTTGTATCAAAGTTAAGTAATGGATCAAGAGTTGGATAATAATGTCACCAATATGTATGGCTATTTTCAGTGTTAAAAAGGATCCCATGAGTCTATGTGTATAGAAATGTCAAAATTACGTTTAATAAGAAGAAGGAGAACATTGTTTGGGAAATAAAAAAAAATTGATTTATAAAAAATATGTGTATATATAGTTATTCGAATGTAAATACATCCTATAGCAGGGGGTTATCTAATTCCTACAGGGAGAGGGGGGGGGGGATACATACATCCTATATGGGGTTACCTCTAGCAGGGTGGTTAGCATAACAGCCTCCTATGCCCAAGGTTCCGGGTTCAAACCACAGGTAGCTTTTTTTTTAATTGGAGTAAAAAATCCTTAGTTATGCTGTCCTTCGGAGGGGACGTTAAAAGGTGGTCCCGAGCCTGTGCGATGTCAGGTACTCACTAAAGATCCCTATCCTAATTAAACCTGGATAGGCAAATTTTAGGACTCCCCTCAGTGGCATTGTCTGATTAGCCACAGCAGCATAAAGGGTGTTAAATAAATAAACAAACAATGAATACATCCTATTATAGCTATTGTTATGTAAAATATTTACCTATCTATCTGAAGTTGGTTTATTTTAATGCCCAAGAATATAACAAATGCAATAGCTCCGTTGTAGCAAATAAAAAGTGAAGCAGTTATGTTTCAAATAACTTGAATGAATCATTCATAGTATTATTAGTGTATACGCACAAGCTTTGCATAGTAGACATTTTTAATTGGTGTCATTTTTTTGTTTAAATTGCTGTTCCTTTTGGTTATCACTATGGTATTGATAGTTTATTTTAATGAAAAGTGTCCTCAACACACAAATTATTATGTTTATTTTAAGTAGTTTGCTCTAACCACACCTTTTTTCCTTACAGTCCAATAGTAGAATAAGGCTAAATTTCAAAATTTGTGGTAATCAATTCGGACGAAGCTGGGAATCGTTTTAATTATTTTTAATGATCCTTAATAAAAGTAAGCTGAGTTGGCACAATCACAAGTGCAACTTTTTGGAACCGAAAAACCTTGAATTTTTCAGTTTTTCACCTATGACTCCTCCAGGGAAATATCTTGCTTTTTAAAATTAAAGAGTGTTCAATTTACTTCCTTTAAGTAACCTTAGTCATTGAATTTATTATAGCGGTTTTTCCGCAATTGTTAATCATAAATAGGCCAATTTTTCCATCTTTGTTCAAAAACCCAATTTGGTCAATAAGAGAGAGCTGTAACTTTAAAACAACTATCAAAATCGAAAAAAAGTCTTTGAATGAAAGTTTAATAGAGCATCAAATTTCAAGTCTTATATAGTCACTAAATTGTAAATTAGGTTGGTACGATTTTTCATAAAATATTTTATCGATTTTCCTCTACACACGTTGTAGTGTTGGTTAGAAATATTTGCTTGATACATCTGATTTACAACAATCTGCGACGCAGTGACTGATGCCGTAGCTTTACTGGGAATAACTATATTCCCAACATAAACCGTATCATGGCTATCCAAATTAAAGCTGGCTCCATATGGGTTAGTTATTCTACTTCTAATAGCACGTCTAAGAATGTAATTGACTACGAAGTTTAATTGCAGGCACCTACTAAACATGAATATAATATGGTGCCAACAATTATTTATACAACCTGCACTTTCTTCTAATTTTTAAAGGTATATCATGTGTACTAAAAGAAATATTATATATCAAAATAAAGAATGTTAGATATGTTAATAGAAACGTATCAAAGAAGTACTTTCAGGTCTAACTTAAATATTCAGTCAATTCCCACAAATTTCCTTATTTACTGGGTTAATATACTTAAATTTATTATTTTTCTTTCTGTAATTTTATTATTTCTATACATTTAAATTATTTTTATTGAGGAGCCAATCTCTCCTCTCCCTTGATCCTCCTGCATAGGCCCATTTGTCAATAAGAAAATTAAAGGCATTAAGGTAAGAAAGATTAATTCATCAATATTTATGGACTTTGGGAGAAAAAAAAATTGTATTACTTTAGTTAATAATATTTTAATCACAACTATGTATAATTTATTTTAGTTTTCATTGAAATCTTATTATTGTACTTATTGACATTCTGATCAAAAATTCTCTAAATGACATTGAGAACCATCTATTGCTTAGTTTTGAAGAAATGGAGAGAAAGAAATGACATAAAACAGTTATATTCAATAATTTTCAATATGTATGTACGTTAACTATTAATTCCAATATAAAATTCAATTAAAGGTATCAAGCCAAGAAGAGATTATGGTATTAGGGGTAATTCCATGTCATTTTTTAGGTTAAAAGAAGCTTTACTTTTACTTGCCTGTATATGACATAAATAATAAGGGATAGTATTGCGATAGAGAAAATGTTAAAATTAAGAGTTTTCACAAGAATACACATTTTAGAACCCCCTGTGTCCAAATGACCAAGTACTGCCATGAGGTCGGTATGTGTGTGAAGTAAGTATTGCTCCAAAACAATAAGTCTACAGAACTGAATTTCGATATTAGGGAATGTCCGCTTTATACCATGAATTTTGCACCTTTTTTTTTTTCTCCTTTTCTTTTCTATTTTCTCATAAACAGCTCTTACAATCATACATTCATATAACGAGTTTTATCAACATGGTTAAATTGTTAAGAAAGGTGTCACCCACCAAATTTTTTCAGAAAATGTCTTATTTTATCTCCACTGTACTGAAGATTTTTTTTCGTAATGGTGGAACACTGATTTTTCCCTTAAATCTTGCATTTTAAGAAACTTATAGTTTTTAGATTATGAACAAAAAATTTTTACCGAAAATACATCCTAGGGAAAGAAATAGAGAATGCTGGAACAAGTGAGACCTTAGAAGAAATGATTGAAAGTGACTAAATAGACGGTGTTATAGAGCGCTAGCCTGGTGAGTGTTTCAAAAACATAGCTTTTATCCAATCGTTTTGTAGTAAAATGATTTAAAATGTTTTTTAAGAAAATGTAATTCTGAATTTTTGGTAAGAAATAATTACACATTTTTCAAATATAACAAAAAATATGAGTTAAATGGAAGATGTTAAAAAAAAAAAAAAAAGTTTTTATTTTATTTTTTTCATATTGTTACACCACTTCAAAAAATTCCTGTGTATAGAGGAGTATAAAAGACATTTCCTTAAAAAAATCAGTGATTAGCATTTTCAAAAAGGTTAATAAAAATTATGTTTTGGTTTTCTTTCTTCCACTAAAAATTGGCTTTTTGCTTAAGAATCATAATCATCTCATTTTTTCATGCCTTTGACTCTTAAGAATCTGAGAAAAAAACCATCATTAATTAATTTCAAATTTTACTATTAACAAAAAAATAAGATCGAAAAAAGAGGTTTTAAAAAAATCCTCGAAAACCGTTTGAATTTAAAAGCTAAACATTTAGGTGAATTATTTTTATTTGACACCAAATTGATTCCCCAAGTTTGAGTCAAAAAAGCCACAGAGGTAGATTTACCATCATATCCCGGCTGTACCCTTTTCACAATTGCAATACTTTCCATTACTATATATTTCATATATTAGTAAATGAAAGTAAAAAAATATATGATACAACGAAACCAACAAATACAAACTGACCTAATTTATTCTGAACATAAATATGAACTTAAATTTCCTGAAAATTAAAAATTGAACAAGCATTAAAAAGTTAATGTGGTAAATTTTTTAAAAAATGTATGCTACTGCTTTATCCTTTTGAATTTTTAAAATGTATGTTGTTGCTTTTATTCTTTTGCTTAAATTAATAAAATAAAAATTGATTGCTTATGTAAAATTATTTGTTTAATTCTGTATTTTTCTGACTGGAAACAAAGTGAATTCCATAAATTTCATTCTATAAGTCATGTCCAGATAAACATATTTCTTTATCACCCTTTTTGTAAATCGGTAGCCTCAAAATAAATCTTTGCTTTGTTTGACTAACATAAATCTTGATGACAGTAGATGTTTTCCTAAAATTAAGATTGTTTTCCTTGATCCAATGAAGATATGAGTAAAATGTTCATTTGTAATGTTGTTTGAAAGTATGTATCTACTAACTCAATATTTTTCGGTACCTTATATTATCTCTTGGCACTTGTTTTCTGAATTTAGAAAGAAACAAACCTTTAAATAAATGTTTCCTTATGAATTAAATGTTACCAGATAAAAATTGTTAACAATATACATATACTATACTTAGTAAGTCACTCACAAACGTAAATTTGTTTAGTCCAGTCATAAAGGATCAACAGCTAAAAAAAAATAAAAGTACAAAAAAATTGGTTTATCTTGGTTCTTCAACTTCTTAAATTAATTTTTAAATTACAAAATTAAAGTTTTATTGTTATTATTTTCTTTTTTTTTATACAAATAAGATTTCAGCCTAGCATTATTTTTTAATAGTTAAATTTTTATGTATCTGATTAATTTTTCTCACCTCTAATTGATAACTGTTATAAATTTGATTAGAAGATTCAATGGCCTAATTATATTTATAAAATGCTAATTGAACCTGAAAATTAAAGTTTGATAAACAAAGAAAATTTATACTGCAAGTGGAGAAGGAAACTGATTCTGTTAAAATTGATTTAAAGTCATTATCCATACATCTAAAAATTTATTATATTTTATTCTCTAGATTAATTTAAATTGTGATCATTCTTTTGTAGATATCTCTTACTTTAATGTTTAGTGATTAAGTTTTTACTTTTCGCTGTGTATTTTTTGTTGACCTTATAGTAGTTTTTATATTTATTTGATGGATCCATAAGTTCATTTTTTTTTTAATACAAACAATAATTTTATTAATTAACGTTTGAGCCGTTTTTATTAATTATCTTTTCCATCCTTCTACTAATTTCATTATTATGCTCTCGTATCTTGAACTTAAAAGCTGATCGAGATGTGTTTTTACATTTCTCACATCAGCAAAATGATTTCCCGTTGAGGGAGTTTTGGATTAACCAGATGGTGTGCAAGATGATGAAAGGTTCAGAGAATAATTATTGTGGAGGGTGGTCGGGCCTTATGCTGGTTTCTTTTTCGTTAGCTGCGTGCAGTAGATCTTTGAATCAATGGTTTTGTTGAGGAAGCAACTCGTAAAACAGTATACGGTGATAAACCCACCATATTGAGAGCAAAACATTTTCTGATTTAGGCCAGCCTTTGGCATTGCATTAGGCGAGACACATAGCCAAGTTGTTTTAAATGCCTTAAAATGGTTCCAAAACCTAGTTTTAGTGTCTCCACAATTTCTCTAAACTGTAGGTACTGGTTTTTGGGTTGCATCTTGACGCTCGTACCCATTTTTGAGGAGAATCTTCTATCATGATATCATCTCTGTATATGTGACATATCATTCGGTGGGCCTCAGAAGCTCGCTTGCATTTTTTAAATATAAAACTAAGATATCTCAAAAACAATGCCAATGAAACCAAACACCTGAGTGTCAAATTGCAGGCTGATACCTTTCCAATAACCATCATTATTGTCAGATAAGGCAAAGTGAACTACAGGTATTTGAAAACAATTAGAGCTTTTAATAAAAACTCGTATGAACTTATGGATCCACCCAATAATTTATATGTCTGACTCATGATTAACATTAATCAGCTCTTTTTAAAAAGTTGACTGTAGCTTTAAAATTGCGTCTAAGACTAATAAGCACAAAGTTCAGATATACTATTCAGATTGGTTTGTGCATGTTTGTGTTTGATCTGGTCCAAAATTGGTTTCAGAGCACAGTTCAAAGGAAGCTTGCCAAAAGCTCGCTCTGCTAACAGAATAAATAGCCTTGTGGCTGGTACTTATGCCTACAGTTCATTTTGAGACAAGGGAAAGTAGTGGAGCATCGTAAGAGCTAAAAATGTAAAAAGCTCAGAACTTGGTTCCAATGAATTAACTTTCTTGAAACCTTTCCGATTGTTTTCCTATGAGCATCAATAATTAGGTTTACTTATCGAAATTTTCCAATCTAAATTGCACCATTGTTTATAACAATTAACTTGAAAATTATAATAGTATGACTGAAAACCAATTTTTGAGTAATGATTCTCATTTAATACGGAATATATAATATTTGTATATTGAATTTTATATTTATCAAGCTGAAAATAAGTTAAAAACAAATATTTCATGAAAAAGGGAGTTGCTAACAATTGGGAGTTAAAAAGGTTTCTTCTTTACTAATAAATAAAATATGTGATTTTTTATTTAAAATAAAAATATGTTTCATAGAATTTACAAAATTTACATTGCCTCAAATATATTGTTTTTGTCACCATAAATTTCATTTTTTTTAATTAGTAAACATTTTATATTGAACATTGACTGAACATTTTAGTGCTTGGTGTTGGAAATGCATTCCTTAGTTTCACAAAAATCCATTCATTGGAACTGGGTTCTAAGGCATTAACCTTATGGCACTCCACTGAAGGCTTTTTGTGCTAAATTATGGCTTATGGCTACTTGTTTACTTCAACTTGATTTGTTTAGCATTCTTTCTGACTCTTACAACTTCACTTCTATTACTAATTTGTAAGTTATTTGTTATTTCAATGACAAAAGATTATAGTTATAGGTATGCCAACAAGGTTCTTACTTTAATTGTTAAATATAAAAGTAAAAAAAAAAAGTGTTTATTTTTAAAATGAAAATATTATTAATTTAAAGTAAAAACTGACTGATGTTGGACATTTAGTTGTTTCGGCTGTTAAACAAGTATTGACTTTATTGATTGTAGAAGAGGATAAACACTCCTTTTGAAAAGAAAAATATTTTAATTGTTATTGTTAATCCAACTCTTATTTATTTTTACATAATAATGTTACATATTGATTCTTAAGTTCTTTAAAATATGTTGATTAGACATTTAACTCTTGACAGATTTTCATTGTATTTTTTCTATTTTTATAATTGTAGCTAAATGTTTAAAACTAGGTAAAAAAAGTTATTTTCTTATTTATGAGTTTAAAAATGGGAGAGTCTTGTTATATTTTTAACATTTTTAGTAATTTAAAATTATATTTTAAATCATCTGAGTCTTTTAGTTTTACTGAACTTACTTTTGATGAAATAAAAGTAAAACATAGATTTAGTCAAATGAGCTTTATTACGTTTTAAATATTTGATATTAAATAGTTCTCTATAATTATAATGAAGTATGTGATTGTTTCGGATGGCAGTCAATAAATGATATAAAAAATTAGTACAATTTATCTGTACAAAATACAGAAATGTGGGTAGTTTAGAAACAGTTCATGCCATCATAGTATTATCAAACCTGTTGTGAAAATTGGTTAAATGATAAATTAATTCATTGTGAAAAAAAGGAATTTAAAATATTTCCTGTGATAACACTTTAAAGTACTTTAATAGACTTTTTTAATTTTTTTTTTTTTATATGATTATAGAAGTGTAATAAGAGGTAAAACATTAATGGTTTTTATCTAACTTATTAATGTTATGGATTGAATGTGCGCACACTGTGATGTTCACCCAAAAGTTAAAAGAGCTCTGTCTTAAATTACAGTTTAGTGTGTTGGTTTTAAAAATATTTAGAACTTTTTTTTTTTTTTTCTTTCAAATTTTAGCTGCTTTCTGATATTGAATACTTAAGCAGTATTCTGATTTAGATTAAGAGAATATTCTCTCAAATATTTATTGGTTTATAAAACAGTTGAAATAGTACATGAGAATCATGAAAAAATCCTAAATAATTTAGAATTGTAATAAGTGTGTAAGTCAGTTAAAATGATTTTTTTTAGGAGAGCTATTTCAAAGTTTTAACTGCTGGACAATGAATGTATTTTTGAAATGAACTTTCAGTTAACTTGTTTTATTTTTTTTAATGAGCATATTAAAATTGTGAAAAAACACACTTAAATGCCATACCTTCCTATCGATCCTATGTATATGGCATTTATAGCACCAAGGGCTATAAAAGGCACTTATAGCAAAGTTATCAAACTTATCCAAAATTTTGACTTACACACTTATTCTTATGCACAGATTATATTATGTTTTTGTACAATGTAACAAATGTATTGTTCATAGTAGCCAAGTCACAAATCTCAGGTAAATTTTTCATCATCCTGGAATTCGCATTATAGTTGTGATATTATTGAATGTAAAATAATTCATTCATGATTAATTTTTTTGTTCCAGAAGGTTCCTTAAGGAACTTTTTTTTTCATACAAATAAACTAATGCTGATTTGTGTTTTCCTTATTCTCTGAAGTCTGCATTACCAGGCTTCAGAGGAATGTGTTTATCCTAGTATGGTTGCCACCATTGTTTATGTAGCCCTAAGTTGTGATTTTGAAGACTTGATGACAATTTAACTCTATATAAATGTATATATTTTTTTTTATGTGACTAGTTTAAATCATATGTCATTTGCTTAATTGACTGTTAAGCAATTATGTAGCAAAGTTACATGTTTCATTAGATGCATGAATATACCTCTATTAATTTTATGTTTCAAGTTGGTGGCAATCCTTTCCTTTTTTAATAGTTCATGTTATAAAGAAGTAGAAAGAGAGATGGTAAGTTGCACCTCTTATCAGCGATGGTGCTTAGTTTCTTAGACAAAAATTGAGACCATGATTTCTGAAAAGTACATTCATTTCAGAAAATTTTACAGAAAGCTCTAAAATCTCAATGATTTTCTATTGAATTATATTTTATTGTATTAAATACAATAAAATGTCATCCATTAGGAAATTACATATTTTTAAGTGTATATATATATATATATTATTATTATTATTTATTTTTTTTTTTTTAAGTTGTATATAAATAGCCTCTGGCGCCATACTATAAAAAAAAGTAGAATACAAATGTTACAATATCAATCTTGTAAGAAATGGACAGTGCAGTACTTCTTAGAAATCGGCATCTCAATTGAAAAGAAAGTCAACAAAAAAGTTTTTTTTTTTTGTTGTCTTTCTTGCTTCTGCATAGATTTTATTCTAATTATGCTATGATCTAAGTAATATTTCTATCATTAATTCCATACTAATTGTTCATGGCTGGTTACAATGGCTTTGTTAAACTACATTATAGGGGTCACCTGTGGTGTATTTGCTAGCGTAACAGCCTTCTATTCCCATGGTCGCGAGTTCAAATCTGGCTGAGAGCGCTAGTTATAAATTTCAAGTTATGCCGCCCTTCTGGACGTCAGGTACCCATTAAAAATCCCTATTCTAATTAATCTGGACTGACTAAATTTAAGACTCCCAATGTAGCATCGTCTGATCAGCCACAGTAGCATAATGAGACGTTAAATGAAGAGACTAACAAACTCATGACTGTGTAGATCGGAACCAGGTTATGGAATGAGTTTAATTTACTAAATACGTTACCTGTCCCATATATAAAAAAAAAGTGCTAACCCAGATAATTCCCAATTACTTTTTTTTTCCCTACTAAGAACCATTGTGATTGACCAAGAAAAAGAAAGTTCTCTAAACAGACAGCATTTTGAACTTATCAGTAGTTATCCGTCATTTGATATGAATATAAGTGGACTTAAGTGCGTGTTAATTGCCTAAACACCAATGTCTCAATCTCAGTGGTATTTTAATTGTTAACCGTAATATAATTATGTGGAAATAATTAGTCATTGCTCACTAAGTTAAAGCGGTTTTTTTTAAATAAGTTTTCCATGGTGCCAGATAAACCCTCTTAAAAAATTTATAAATCGGCAATCATAATTTCCTTGAGCACATATGGCACTCAGGCGTCGTTAGAGCACGCTTACACACCATATGTGTTTCCATTTTATATGTTTTTTGCCCTTTTATTTTTTTTTTTACCGTTATTTGTGTCAGTTCTCCAAGATCCTCTAATTTGCTTACAGCCCAGCATTTTCTAACGAAAATTGTGCGGAAAGAAGATCGTAAAATAGTAAGAAAACGTTGCTTCGGATGCTACAGAAACCTACGAAAACATGGCGAGAGTAGGGAAAGTGTCTCTAATAAGACCAAAAAAGTTGATACTGAGTGCTTAATGTGCAAAAAAACCTATTGTTTGTCTTGTTTCAAACCTATCACAGGCGAAGCACTAAAGATTAATTGCGTTATTGTCTTACATTTTGTTTGTAATTTTCTCGAGAAATAAAAATATTATTCCGTAGTCTTGCTTTTTTCCTAAACTTTAAAACCTAACACTATCAGCGTTTATTTCTGTAGACCTATATTTCACTGTGCTCCATGCTAAGCTCAGTGAGACATGGCAATATCATGTCTTGTGCTTCACGGGGCAGGGAACGTTGCAATTAAAACATCTGGTGAGCGTTTCACTTACCTCCGTTTATATAAATTTGATAATTACAGTTATATATGATCAAATCTGGTGCCCGCGACACCACTTTCACCTACCTTCGTTGAAATACATTCGAGACGTAATATATAGAAAGTGAAATTAAAAAGGTTAAAGAATTTTAAGATAAGAAACTTGTATTTTAAGTAATATATTATGGTATTACCTACAACAACCAATCAGTTTATTAGGCTTTTCGTCTTTCCCATTAAATATAATTTTATTTTCACCATATTATTTTTCTTAAATCTGCCAACAGTTATTATACATCAATGTTGATGTTCTTATGCTCAAAATCAAAATTTTCATACAAAATATATTTGCCCTTCTCTCCTTTGTTGGTTATAAAATTATTTTATCTTATATAATGAGCCCTGTTTTGTTTCCTAATCCACATACATAATTAAAGGTACTTCAGGGGAAGAAAGTTCAAAATTTCGGGCGTTTAAACCTTATCAGACTATTTCAATCAGAATGAAACCCACCTGAAATAAGACCAAGGTGTTTCACAGGTGAACTCATTTGGTCAAGCCCGCACTGCATATTTTGCCGACATCATTAGTCCACGTTATATTTGCTTAGAAATGTTATTTAGGGCTTTTGTGATGGAAAAAAAAATAAATGCTACCTTCTTTGGAACGAACAAGGAAATCAATTGAAAAGAAATGACTAGGTTTATCAAAATAATTAATTAAAATTGAAACTGTTTATTTGTAACTGAAAACATTAATATATAAATACATTACTAATTTAATGGGGAGCGGCGTGGGCTAGTGGGTAGGGCGCTAGTCTGGGCGATCTTGGGGTATGTAGACCATCCTGGGGCACACCCTGGCATTAAAGTGGGTACTAAAAAAAAAAAAAAAAAAAATGGGAAAAACCTGTCGGCTGAGCTTAATCTCGGCCGAATCACTTCGCTGCACGGCCGTTGGCCTAGAAAAAGTACGAATCTCTACATGTACTGAGCCAAAACTCTTCATGGGTTGGAGTCTGGTGCTGTTTCATATAAAGACATCTTAGAAGCAAAAATACCTCCACTAGCTTCCTTAAAAAAAAAGAAATGGCATATCTATATTATAAAGTCTATTTATATAAATAAATGTGAGGACTTGATGGCTAGAGTTTCTTGGTAATTTTTTCTATTACATACTAACAAAATATTTTTCTTAAGCAAGGAAGTTAGGAAAACCTACTTTTTCTAAGCTTTTTTTCACAAGATAGCAGACAATACACAAGAGGCAGGAAGTCAAAAACTAATTACAAATATAAGATAGCACGATTAAAAAATTACTTTAAACATTTTTCAAAATGCTGGAAGGAATTAGTCCGGATGGCGGTCATTAAATGAAACAACTAAATAGTTTCAACTATTTTATTGTTTGCCAACGTTTCGACCCCCTTTGTGGGTCATCATCAGGGCGCATGGTGGGAGAATGGAAACTAGGTCAAGACCGCCATCCGGACTAATTCCTTCCAGTAATTCTCAACGGTCAACTAATTACATCCACAATTTTTCAAAATGGTTCTTGAAATTTTTAGTGATGGAGTTTTTGTTGATCGTTGAGAAATTAGATAAGAAAGGTGGTTAGGGGTGGGGTCATTAAATAGAAACACACATTAAAACAAGTACTATTTTAATTATGTGCCAACGTTTCGGCCTACATTGTGTACCTTCATCAGGATTGACTCTGAGACGGTGTCTAAAGAAGTGCTTGATGATAAGACTTCTTTAGACACCGTCTCAGAGTCAACCCTGATGAAGGCCGAAATGTCGGCACATAATTAAAATAGCACTTTTTTTTAATGTGTGTTTCTATTTAATGACCGCACCCCCAACCATCTTCCTCATCTTGGAAATTTTAAGTTTCTATCTTTATTAAAATAACTTGTTTTATGAAACATAATTTTGTCTTTAGTGCTGACAGAATCTTCTAAAGAAGAACTATTAAACAATGGTGGTTTTCAGCACTGCCCCTCAACAAATATTTTACCAACACACTTTTGCAGTAGTAATCCTTGCATTGGGCACTCCTGACCACTACCGCCATGATATTTATACATACTAAACAAGCTAAGGACCATACATAAATAATATATGTTAACAAATATTATTAATTAATTGAAAGATTAGTTATTATTAACCAATTTTCATATACAGTAAAAAAAAAATTCCAAACCATTATCAATGGTTTCCATCTTCTTTGTTGGAATAATCTTTCTCTAATCCATGGACTAAATTTACATCATACTCTTTATCCTCATCTTCATCTTTTATTTCTTGCTTCAGGGTTTTAGTGTCAGATGGTGGAGGATTTAATAATTCTAATTTTTTCTATTAAACAATATAGAAGTTTTATCAAACATATAAAACAATAAATATTTTGTTTAAAGAATTATAATAAATATATTTTATATTCAAAAATATACAATTTTTTTAGTTTTATTTATTATAGAGATATTTACAACTGTATTAACAAAAAAAAAATACGTCGGTAAATGTGAACATTGAGATATGGGCATGATAGGCGTGAGATGAACTCTTGTGAAGAAGCTAACCAGCAGTAGCACTTCAAAGATTATTCAGATAAGTAGGTCTCGAGGCCATCGTCTTTTCAGCTGCCTCGGAGGATGATCAGACATAGAAGGAAATGAGAGATTGCGGACAAGTGGGTTTGGGTGGAGTGGTAATTAGAAGTATATCTAATTCGGGCGAAGTCTGCTACTAATGGGATATTCAGGTCTTTATGGATTATTTTATTGGTGACAAAGTAAGGTGCATTTAGGATCTTTCGGAGGATTTTGGATTGCAAGTGGATGCGAGAGGAATTTGATGCCTTGGTGGATCCCCATAGTTCAATTCCATATGTCCTAATAGGCCTAAGTATGGTAATATAAATTAGTGTTTTGTAGTAGGTGGGAAGTTTTGAACGTTTGTCAAGTAAATTTTGTGATCTACGATATCTGCGAGCTGTTCCTTGTCGTTTCAGTCTGGTGTGAGGATTCCAAGTAAGTCGTCTGTCTAGAGGCAGTCCAAGGTATCGATCTGTTCAACTGAGGTGAGTGGAATATTGCCAAAGGATATATAGGATTTATTTTGATCCTCCAGTTTTGAAACCATTCTTCAATGGAAGCAATGTGAGAGAGATATTTTTTTGTTCACTTATTCAAACCAAACACGTAGTAGATGAATTTCTGTTTTATGCTATTTCAACAGACAGTGTTCATTGTTTGACCTTAATTTACAGTGCTATTTTTAACATAATTGCTCAGTTTCTATCTTCTCTCAGAAAACTCTCTTCATACACCTTCTAAAACTTATGGGACACACTAATATTTAAACCTAGTTTCGATAGTTAAAAATAATAATTACTACATAATACATCATTTTACTTTTCGTTAAACCACCTTTCTAACGTAAAAACCGGTGTGTGAGTTTGACAACACCCTGTCCACACCTTGACGTGACAACTTGAGCTACTACTTAATACTTAACGCAACTATCAAATTTTCTGTACTTGTATCAAATAATAAACCAATTCACACATTTAATACAGACATTTATTTTTGCTTCATTATACATATTACTTATACACGTATACTTAATGCTAAGACTTTATTTCTAATATTCTATTCATAATCGGACGATAATACGATGATGTACAGTTAGAGATAAAAATGAGTGAAACTAATAAAGAATTAATTAAATTAAGTTTCTATAGAAACGTGTGTTTTATTACAAATTGACGAAAACCTAAGACACCCTTCCCCCACCACTACCATCTTCGTAACGCTACACTTTTGCCTACATGACTCCTGACTCTCATGATGTCATTCCCCCACTACTACAATACTACTTACCCCCACCAACTACCCACTTCCGTAACGCTACATTTTTCCTAACATGCCACCCAGCAAAATGAATTATAAGACGTCACGTCAAAATAATGTCAATATGGTAAAAAATCAATTATAATATTTATTTCGGAAAGAATGAACGTTCGCTGACGACGTTAGGTTTATAGCTAACAATAGGTCGACTCTGAAATACATGAGAAGCAGATGTGTGATATTTTCAAATTACGGCTCATCATCGGAGAGACGTGTTATAGTATTTCGTAAAAGCTAACTTTGAGAAAAGATAGTAGATGTACGTTTGGAAAGCGGGAATAAGAATTATAAAAATGTTCAAATATCTATGGGTCACTTTAAATCTACAATTATCTTTTTAACAGCATTTTGCAGAGAAACCAACAGCAGGAAAATTCGCGTTGTTTCAAACTGAAATGTGAACAAGGATGTCATTTTCAGAATTGAATATAAATGTTATAACTTATTGATGTCAAACATTGGGCTATAATTCATATAGCAACGTTGAAAAACTACAAAAATTGTTTTTGAAAAAGATCTTCAATTTTCCAAAAAAACTTCCTGGATTATATTATGTACTTAAAATCTTATAAACAACCTCTTTTTAATTACACGTTGGAATTGCACCGACAATATACTAACAAAATAGCACTGGATATTAGACATTCCAAAATTTTAGCTCAGTTTGTAATATTGAAAAATATATGTTAGTTAAAAAAATAAAATAAATTTCGAACATTATGCAATATTACAAATAATTCAAAGCTTAGCAACATTATAAAGCCACTATATAAATCGATATAAGAGTAAAGCTTTTAATACGAAATTTTTCTTCGTATATGGAATCTTAAACGGAACCGCTGCCAAGCATTACTTCGTGGGGGCCGAAGGGCTATATGCCAACTTCTTTTCTGGACATATCATTTAAGCTTACAATAAGGAAAGAGGTACGACCTCTGGGTATTCCAGCAACTGATGAAGACAATGGACTGATGAACCCTACAACTTCCAGCATCACTCGGAAATATCAACCAAGACAACAGGTGCCTCTGCCTTCCTTATCTCAGCCTCGTGCCTCCCACCCTGACTCTCAGACCTCTCATTCTAATCCTAAAACCTCCGCGCCAGATCTCCAACTCCCAGCCTAGAATCCCCGTAAATAATATGAACTCCAAAGACGTATTAAGGGTTAAGCTACCATTAGAAACCTATTCCAAACATCCTGTACCTTCTCCATCTCTCTCACACAATAACCCTCGCCATAGCCAAGCAAATGTTTTACTTTCATAGCGATTAAGGAATCAACCCCAGCCTAATCTAAGGACTCCTACGTTCCCTACCCTATCCGATTTAATTGCAATCCTTACACCTTTCATTCGTGATATTCAAGAAACGATCAGACCCCTAATCACACTCCTAACAGCAATCCCGTTTAATACCCCCACGATGAGCAAAAACTCTCTAGCCATACCATTATGGAATGCAAATGGTCTACAAAACCACAAAGACGAATTGGACATATTCCTACACGACAATTTCATCGACATAGTGACTGAGACCCATTTCACTGTACATACTCACTTTTGCATACGTGACTTCATCACATATAGAACAGATCACTGAGATAACGCATCTCACGCTGGTTCATGTATCCTCATTCACAATTCCTTATCCCACTCTCAAATTCCTTCTATTCCTACTGACACCATTCATTTAACCTCCATGACCTTATCCTCTCCCGCCCTTATAATCTAACATTTTCAGCTGTATATTGCCCTCCTGGTAATACCCTTTCCTTCAGTCACCTCGATTCTTTATTACGATTGGTCTGTGCTTCATTGCCGGGGGAGATTACAACGCCATAAACCAACGGTGGGGATGCCGAACGTACAATACTCGTGGTAGGATCCTTTCCAGAGTCACAAGCTCCAATAGTTATTCCATTTTGTCACCCAGAACCCAACGTACTGGCCTACATCCCATAAAAAACGTCCTGAAATCCTTGATATTTTCATTACTTCCCAAATCTCCTCCACCCAGTCTACAATCAGATCCTTAGATGACCTCTCCACGGATCATAGCCTGGTTCTGCTTCTAATGCATTCCAATCCGATTCATAAACCCTCTATTCGTTCCCTGATTAAATGACATGTCGACTGTGAAAATTTTCGATATGCCTTAGAGAACAATCTCGACTTGAAAATTTCGTTAAAAACTAAACAAGACATAGACTCTGCCATTGACAAACTTACCCAATCAATAGAAAATGCCATAGATACAAACATATCACACTATACAAATAGGAAGGCCCATGAAACCAACTTGCCACATTACATTCGGCTCTTACTAACCGAAAAACGCCAAGCAAGAGCTTAGTGGCATAGAACAAGATACCCTTCGGATAAAACCGTTTACAATAAACTGACTAACAAACTCAAGACAGAAATAAGAAAATTCAGAACTTCACAGAAAACTTAACCACGTCAGACAAATTATTTTAGATAACAACTGCAAAACTACTGAAATACGAAACCTTTAATCATCCACTCCTTACCGAATCAAAGTCTAGGGCAAGATCCGATGAAGAAAAACCACAGCTATTCGGAGAACACCTTCCAAAACATTTAACCCACACCCTGACATCCTTAGCCCAAACCACATCGACAGTGTTGAAGCAGAACTCGCTGTTCCTCTCCAAATGTCCCTTCCTCCTAAGACCTTTCATTTACTCAAAAGCACCTGGCCATGATCTCATTACATCCCACATCCTATAACAACTCTCCAGAAAAGCCATATTCTTCCTTACATATTTAACATAATTAAAACAAGATAATTTTATTCGAAGTATTTACCTTCTTTTTCTACACATTTCACTCCCTTCCCCAAACGCTTTGCAAATATTTCTAGCGGCCTCAGCTGCTGAATGGCCGATTTTAAACCCGTACAAAAATATTACTCGAAAATCACTTGTTTCCACGTTCATATTTGGAGGTATAAAAAGTGGGTAATTGATTGGGAAGCTAATGTTTATAATACAAAGGTAAAGGATTAGTAACTGTTTACTTTAAATATGTAAACATTCGGAAGAAAACAACAGAGTAACTCGCGTTCTACCTATTTTCCAGACTTGGAAATTGTCTATTATCAAAATGATGCCTAAACTCAAAAAGTGAAATCCATCCACTTACCGTCCTACCTCCCTTTTGCCCATACTGGGCAAAAATTCTCGAAAAACTTCTAGAACGTTTATCCGAAATCCTCGAATCCAACCACGTGATTCCTGACCACCAGATACGATTTCGGACATCCCATGCTATTAGGTTGTTTCACATGAAATGTCCGTTTTTATAGTTTCTGAAATACATAAAGGATTTTGCAGGTCTCTGTTGTTTTCTTCCGAATGTTTACATATTTAAAGTAAATACTTCGAATAAAATTATCTTGTTTTAATATCGTATTTTTAATAAAAATCCTTTACCTTGAAAACGGACATTTCATGTGACAAAACCCAATAGTATACAGCAGTGTCACCGTGTGGTTGATGTTATATCATCCACATCGGAGCGCGGAATGTATTGCACTGGAGTCTTTCTCGACGTGGAACAGGCTTTTGATCGAGTTTGGCATCCAGGTCTGCTATACAAACTCCGCCAATTCCTCTCTCCAGCGTACTTCCTTTTTATTCGTTCCTACCTCACTGATAGAGCCTTTAAAGTTAACCACAACTTTTCTTACTCATCCTTATTTACTCAGTCCGCTGGTGTACCTCAAGGTAGTATCCTGGGTCCTATTTTTTATACGATATGTACCGCTGATATCCCCATCCATCCTAGCACTGTTGTCACTTAGTATGCTGATCACACATGTATGTTATCAGTTAACAATGACCGAACTGTCGCATCACAAAACCTTCAGTCGCACATCGACTCCATTTATGAAGTGTGTTGTCAGAAATGGAAAATTAAAATCAATCCTAACAAATCACGTTTGCCCTTCGTCGCAAACCTATGACCTGTCCCACTGTATTCTTTAGTAACATCCCACTAATTCCTGTTGAACAGTTCTGCTACCTAGGTCTCCATCTTGACAAACGTCTAACTTGGAATCCTCACACTAGGCTGAAAAGAAACTGCTCGCAGATATCGATTGTTACAACACTTACTTGACAAACATTTAAAACTTCTCGTTCACTACAAAAAACTAATTTATACAGCCATTTTAGACCTATTTGGACATATGGGGTATTGACCTATGTGGATCCACCAAGCCATCAAATTTCTCTCGCATCCAATCCTTGCAATCCAAAATCCTCCGAAGGATCCTAAATGCTCCTTATTTTGTCACTAATAAAACTATCCATAAAGACCTGAACATCCCGTTAGTTGCAGACTTAGCCAGAACTAGATATACCTCTTTAATTACAAACTACCAGCCCGCTCAAACCCGCTTGTCCGTATCCTCTCACCTCCATCTATTCCTGACAATCCTCGGAGGCGCATGAAAAGACGGTGGCCTCGAGACCTGCTAATGACATAAACTTTGAAGTGCTACCGCTGGTTAGCTTCTTCACTAGAGTTTATCAAGCCAATTGTTACTTTTTTCACATTTACTCGTATTTTTACTTTCACTTACTATAGATAGTAAGGGAAAGTATTGCGATCGTGAAAATTTTCGAATTCCAGTTTTCAACGGAAATACACGTTATAGGGTCCCCTGAGTCCAAATAACCAAGTAACGCAAAAAGGACTGTGTGTGTGTGTCCGAGTGTGGTAACTCCCGGGCGGAAACGGTAAGTCGTATGAAACTGAAATTTCATATTTCAGACAAATATACGCCCGAGACGTTACAATACCTTTTTCATCAAAGTGAGCTTACCAAAAGAGCCACTTCATACCATGCATTTTGCACCTTTTTTCGATTTTCTCGAAAACGGTTCCGACGATTTTGATTAAACTCGCTATATCGATGTAAAATTTAATAGGCTTATATATCATGTAGGTTTTATTCTGATAAAAATTGTCTGAGAGGGCTTAAATGCCGATATTTTAAATTTTCTTTCTCTAAAGTACCTTTAATTTTTTTCAATCTATAAAAATAACTATATTATCTTGTTACAACTGATGAGAAACAGGTCAATATATAAATTGAATGAATTCGATACCCAACTAAAGGAGAACAAAAAATATTTTTTTAATGCAAGTTTTTGTTTTTGAACATGAAAGCAGTAATATACATGTATGATATACTGTTGGAAAGCTAAAGCTTTTAGAATAAATATTATCTCATAGACAAGCTTTTAAAAGTTAATAAAGAGTGGTGAAATGAAGATAAAACTAACTGGTTATTTTAGATAATAATGTAATGGATTTTTTAATAAAACACATGTTTCTATATAAATTCAATTGAATTAATTCTTTAATAGTTTCACGTATTTTTATCTCTAACTGTATTTGAAAATTCTTTCATTGATTTAAGATGGAAGTAAGTGAAAGTCGTGTGTTGCCCGCACCAGATTTTTTTCCCATACAGTTGTAAATATCAATAAATGAAATAAAATAAATAAAGCTTACAATATCTCACCTCTCCTTTCTTGCTTCTGTGCCTTCTGCCGATTTGTCCTGCATTGCTGGAACCATCCTGACAAGTCACAATCGTAGCGTGACTAAGTTTTCTGGAGATAAATTCGTTCCTAACTTAGTTGCTCTAACTTTTATTTAACAAATTCTGAACCAGTGAGCATCTTTCTCGTATCGTTTTCTTATGTGTGTATATAAAACCATTACTTCATATACACACTCATGTATATATATATATATATATATATATATATATATATATATATATACTAGCTGTAACCCGCGGCTTTGCTAGCGAATATTTTATTTTGTCTTTATTTAAATTTGCATACATTTCTATATGAATAGTGACTATAAAACGAATATGATGAAGCAATTGTTTGGGGATGTGGTAACAAAGAAACTACCAATAAAAAACACTTCCTTTATTTTTTTCTTATTAGTGTGTTTTCTTGGTGGCTGCACCCTCAACCATCTTTACCATATAGCCAAAACGGTCAACAACCACTTCGTTATTATAAGACGTATCAATTTTCAAGAAATATAAATATTATTTATTTAAAAATTACATTTATCACAGTTTTTTTCAAGTTAAAATATTCCTATTCATTAGATCAATGTATATTATTGTAACTATTGTTAAAATCGATTATCGATTGTATCTTAAACCTCTTTGCAATAACCTATTAATCTTGTTATAACTTTTAAATATATCAATAAAGAAGTGTTTTTGTTTCAAGTATATTACGAATTATTACCATTAGTCACAACAAATTTGGCGACGAGGTGAAACATTTCTACTCATCAAGATAAATTACCTATTAGCCAGAAGGTGAGATTTATTAATACATCTCTTTATTAATTGAACTTTCAATTCAAGTTAAAAGTATCATTCGAGCCTAAATTTTTGTTTAGTTATTTCCTTTAATCAATAGACATTTCGGCATAATGGATCCCGCTCAATTTAAAATATTTATGGAGCAACAAAATTCTTTAATTACCCAACTTATCAACACGGTGAAATTAACGCAGCAATCGTCTCAACTCTCATCAAAAGCTGGTAACCTCAGTGGAGATAGCGCAGCAACGGGGTTGAATTCAGTTCTAGTTCCTAATTTCGAGGCTTTCGACCCTAACAGGGAATCCTTTAAAACATATCTACAACGGTTCGAAAATTACCTTACCATGAAGGGGGTTATAACTGATAAACCTTACTGTGCTAGGCTGCTTTTGAACTCCATTGGTTCAAAATATTTTGAAATGATTAGAGCTCTAGGTGCTCCTAAACAGCCTACTGATCATACTTTTGAAGAATTAACCCAATTGCTTCAGGACCATCTTTCCCCTCCTCAAAACGAGCTTGTTGCTCAACATAAATTTTTATCAATGTACCAGCCGGAAAATCAAACAATTGCAGAATTTGTTACATCACTCAGGTCAGAAATAAGTGACTGTAACTTTATTTCACCATGTGACTGCAAAGTATCAATTGCAGACATATTCTTGCGTGCTCAATTTGTAAGGGGTCTCAAAGATGATTACATTCGCGAGAATGTCTTGCGATCAACAAAAACTGCCTTCAAAGATATTGTTACTGAGGCCATCGCACTTGAAGCTTCCAAAATCAACTCCAGAACTATCGCTCCAAAACAATCTGTGGATATCAATAAGATCACTCACGAAAAGAAGCTTTCTGGTTTTGAGTCAAACCCACAGCGTTCACGTGCTAAGGGTAGGTCTCAATCAAACTCTCGTTCATCTAAAATTGATTTTGCTTCTCTCGGCATTGATGGCTGCTGTTTGCGTTGCGGCAAAGATAACCACCTATCAAATGACTGTCGCACCGAAAAATCAAAACTAAGATGCCAGACATGCAAGAAATCCGGGCACGTCGCAAAGGTATGCATTCGATCGCTTCTCAATAAAAAAGATAAATCAGAGACAGCCAATCAAATCTTAACATTTTCAACACCATCGTCCTCAAATCAAACCTCCAAATCTGAATCATTTCACTGCTATGGTGTTAGTCATATATTAGACATCTATCAAAACGTAGACCATTCTCAAAACATTACTCGCTATTATGCAACTGTAGATGTCAATGACAAAATCGTTAAGTTTGAAGTTGACACGGGTTCAGCATACACATTTTTACCTCGAAACATGGTCAATGAGCTAAATCTCCAACTTCCATTGCAACCTGCTACTATTGGATTTAGGTCATACACTCAAACTGTTTTCGTTCCAGACGGAAAAATCAAGGTCACAGCAAAATACAATGGTCATCAAATCGAAGACGAAATCTACGTAGTTCCGAACGAATATGCTGCGATCCTTGGCCGTGCATGGATCAGAAAACTCAACATCGACCTGCAGTCAATTGATGACCTCTCCTGCTCCCAATCATCAACCATTAGCTACGTCTACAATATTGATGAAATTAGCGCCCGATACCCACAGGTTTTCGACGAGAAAATAGGCTGCGTTCCAGGATTCGAAGTGTCTCTCAAGCTTCGTGAAAACGCAAAACCAGTTTACCATAGAGAACGTGAAGTGCCCTACGCCCTTAGAGATCGCGTAGAAAAGGAACTTCAATCCTTGGAAGAGACTGGAATCATAACGAAAGTTGCTACTAGCGACTGGGGATCACCCTTGGTTATTATTCCGAAGATCGATGGAGGAGTGCGCTTATGCGTTGATTACAAAATTGGTGAAAACGAAAGGCTTGTTAACGCACATTATCCTGTTAAGAAAATCAACCATATATTGGACAACCTTCGCAATTCAAAATACTTTTGCCGTTTAGATCTGTACAAGGCGTACCTACACATCAAATGTGACCCGGCATCAGCTGAAATTCAGACTATAACAACACATAAAGGTTCATACCGCATGAACCGTCTGTCTTTCGGAATCAAAACAGCGCCTGCAGAATTCAACCGTATAATCGATCAAATACTTCATGACGTTCCAAAATGCGAGTACTACTTCGATGATATAGTTGTCCATGGAGAATCAAAAGATGAATGTGCAGCCAACTTGGACACCTGTCTTAAACAACTTCAAAAATTCAATCTACGCCTAAACCAGCGAAAGTGTGTCCTGTTTCAGGAAGAAATTGACTTCCTAGGCCATGTTGTCAAGCACAACACGATATCAAAAGCACCATCGAAAATTGCTGCGATCGTAAACATGCCTAGACCAACAAATGTTGAAGCTCTTCGACGATTTCTTGGTATGGTCACATATTATTCTCGCTTTATCCAAAACGCTTCAACTCTCACAGCGCCGCTACGTGACCTCTTAAAAACCAACAATAGTTTTAAATGGCTAGCAAAACATGAAGCTGCTTTTCTTCGTTTGAAGCAAGAAATTTCGAGCGATACGGTATTAACTCCGTTTGATCCACAACTGCCAGTTCAATTAGCATGTGATGCAAGTCCACATGGAGTGGCGGGTATCCTTTCTCACATTGTGGGAGGAGTAGAACATCCCATTGCATTTGCCTCAAGATCCTTAACTCCAGCCGAACAAGGATATTCACAACTCGACCGTGAGGCACTAGCTATAATTTTTTCAGTGGATCACTTCTATCAGTATCTATTTTCACGACCTTTTACACTGGTAACCGACAACCAGCCTCTCGTGCGAATTTTTCACCAGAACTCAAAAATACCAAAGATGACTTCCGCTAGATTGCAACGATATGCTGCTTTTCTTTCTGGATTCAACTATTCTCTGAAATTCAAGAAAGGCGAACAAAACTCAAACGTCGACTGTCTATCTAGAGCCCCAATCAATCCATTACATGATCGTACGGACATAGCTATTAATAATGAAGTGAAGCAAATTTGTGAAGCATCAATCCAACACATTGGAACATCGACCCTGACACATCAAGCTCTAAAACAAGCGTATCAAGCCGATGAAGAGTTATCCAATTTGATTGAAAAACTTCGCAGAAACCGAGTCGAAAACACCGAATTCACAGTTGAAGGAGATGTGCTTTTCAGAGGACCTAGAGTTGTGATACCAACTGCATTGCAACCAGCCGTTCTTCATGAGCTTCATCGAACCCATATCGGGACAACAAAAATGAAGCAGTTGGCACGACGCTATGTCTACTGGAAATCAATCGACAAGGACATAGAGCGAGCAGTTAGGGAATGTCCTGACTGCGCGAAGGTCCAAAACAGCCCACCTAAAGCTCCTCTTCACCCATGGATGGAGCCAGAAGAAAATTGGCAGCGCATACACATTGACTATGCTGGACCATATCAAAATCACCACTTCCTTATAATGGTGGATGCAAAATCAAGATGGGCGGAAATCTGTCCGAGCAACACTGCTCCAACATCATCATCGACCATCGATCTAATGCAAGAGGTTTTTGCACGAAATGGGTTCCCAGACGTCATGGTGAGTGACAACGCCACAATTTTCACAAGTGAGGAATTCAAGAACTTCTGTGCAGCTGCTGGAATCACTCAAAGGTTCATCGCACCGGGTCATCCAGCAACTAACGGACTCGCTGAGAGGAATGTTCAGACATTAAAACACAGGTTAGCTGCTATGGAAAACGAACATCTCCCTATGAAAAAGAAAATTCTAGAGATTCTTTTTAGGTACAGGGCGACACCTCTCATTAACGGAAAAACGCCTAGTGAGCTTTTCCTTAATCGTCAGATTAGAATCCAACTGGACGCTCTTAAGCCTGCAACCATTGAACAGCATTCACAACCAAAGGAGCTAGCGAGACAACTTAAGGTGGGGGACCGAGTACAAGCTCGATATTATACAAACAACAAGCAACAGTGGCGACCTGGTGTTATTGGCAAAAAGCTTGGTCGTCTACACTATATTGTCACATTAGACAACGGCTACTCTTTCAAAAGGCACATAAACCAGCTCCGAAGAACAGGAGTAGAAAAGAAATGTGTCACATTTGCCCACGAGGAAATCACCAATCCAAAAGAAGATGCCTGCCAAAACAATCAATATCCAGAGGTACTGTATCCTCCTCTGCCTGCTCCAGCCCATCCGCAAGAAGACACGGCAGACCCTACTGTTGCGGACGAAATTGAAGCTCCAAATCTCGAAGGATTAAGACAAGATCAAGCTCCTGAACTTCGAAGATCAAGCCGCCAAACTCGCCCACCAAAGTATCTGAACGACTACGTGGTTGGCCGAATTAGCGTGGGAGGACTATTGTAACTATTGTTAAAATCGATTATCGATTGTATCTTAAACCTCTTTGCAATAACCTATTAATCTTGTTATAACTTTTAAATATATCAATAAAGAAGTGTTTTTGTTTCAAGTATATTACGAATTATTACCATTAGTCACAACATATATCAATCACATTTATGTTGTAAACGTGACTATATACCACGATTACGTTTCAGCTAAAATATTTTGAGTAATTTTGGGTATGCCTACTTCTACTGGATCGCTATTGTATAATTAACATAATTAAATAGCAACTTATTAGACTAAAGTTAGAATTATGGTTGATGAGGAAAGTGATTTAAAAACAACTTAACCTATAACTATAATTAATCTAATACAACTATAATATCCTGTTTCTAATATCGAGACACATAGAAAAAATAGAACAAAAACTGCACTTCTTTATCTCTGTTTGCGGTTTGGAGAATTCAATTTGATAAATAATATAATTTAAATTAAAATTGCTACAAATTACGAAAGATGTTGATAGTGACTATGTTGAATGAGGTTATATAAAAGAAATACAGGTGAATAGCAATGAACTACTCTGTTTATGATAAATAAAATATTATTATTTCATGTCAGATATCAATTTTATTTACTCATTGTTACAATTACATACCAGTACAAAGTAGCCACATCCAAATTATTCAAACATCATTTTATCTTTTAAACATAACCGTTGTTATCACCAAAACTCTTAACTCATTGCAAGTCATTCAAATGAGTACTTATAATTTTTCTGGAATCGTATAGTAACATGTATTTTATTACAAATGGAATCTATAATGTGATTGTATATTTTATAAATAAGAACGCAGAGAAACAATCAACACACACTTATATTTGAATTAATGATCACATATGTGAAGATATGGGAAGGTAACCAGTGTTGCCACAGTTAAACAAATTTTGTTTCACGTTTTAGAAAAATATATTTTTCAACCATTTAGAATAGTAATAAAAACCATCCTATCATTTAAGTTAGACCAAATAACAGATACTTACGAAGTTTGATCAATGTCGGTTCAGTAATTTCAGAGTTTACCCCGAACAAACATTGTGACACGAGAATTTATATTATATATATATATATATATATATATATATATATATATGCAGTAATGACTATGGACATACATATGTTTGTGGGGTTTCTGTATCGAATAACATTAAATATTAGTATTTTTTATGTTATATTGTGATTTCTCATTTTATGCTGTGACGGATGCTACACACGCTCGCTCACAGATAGCGCTAGCGGCGTCCATATGACTTACGGGCAAATATAAGAAGACGCTATATCCTATAAAATTGTATATTGTTACTAATTAGTGTCATTGTAAATATTTATACCTATATAACTGTTTTATGAGGTTAAATAAAGCAATCAGGTAATTTGACCTAGGGTCAAGACCCTAGTCTGCTAGCAAAGCTCTCACTGTCAATTATCGACATGGATGACTAACACACTCATGGATGACTGGCACAACTCTTCAGAGCACTGACTCCAACAGGACGGCCACAGCGCTGGCAGGACTACGTACAAACTCTCAGACTAGACTGAGGAAACATATCTTACTTTCACTGACTCAAAAAGACTAGTGAGCCCCATCACTAGAACTGACTTAAAACTGCTTCCCGACTCCGAAAACCTTCCTATCGTCAGACCCCTCTTAGAATGCATCTGATGCAGTACAAGAGATCCTTGATTCCTTCCTCTATCCTTCCTTGATTTCAACCCCAAATCCCATGGGGCTTAAAAAAAAAAAAAAAAAAAAAAAAACTCTTCAGATCACCCCAGCTCTTCGACATGGCTGACTGGCACAGCTCTTCAGATCACCCAAATGGTATCTCCCTAGGTCAGATTAACTCTGCCTTTGTATCATACTGTGGTCTATCTTTATTTCAATTCCTTCTTGAACCTTCTCTCCTTCTAACCTTCGCTACTTTCGTGCTACTACCACGCAGGGCGAATTTCCTCCTAATGCTCGCTACTGCCGTGCTACACCACGCAAGGCGAATTCTCTCCTTATCCACGCTACTGTCGTGCTACTACCACGCAGGGTGAATCTTCTCCTAACCCACACTACTGGCGTGCTACGACCACACAGAGTGTAACCCATCCTAACCAGTCCTCTCTGCAAATTCATTAAATGTCATCTCCATTAAACTCTCTTTCTTGCATGAATACGCAATTGATGAGGCCTTCTGATACTCCTTTTTGTCTATTATAACAACCACACCTCGACAATGCTATACTGTATAAAATGTCTACACTTCTTAACATCAATGGAGGTAAAGTCGATTTTCATTCTTATTTTTATTTAATCTATTGTTTTTTCTTTTGTTAATTTTATATTATATTAAGATATTTTTGTACTTTCCCCTATCTTTTAATCTTTTGAATACTATTGTATATATTTATTTAATCATTAATGCTGTTAGTTTTTTTTGTGTGTGTTCTTTGGCCAGTGATAATTCTTATTTTTCTTGTCCATTTATGTTATTCTTATAGGAACCTTGCCCAAGAATAAGATTATTTCTTTTTTTTTTTTTTTCATTCATTAATATATAAAGCTATCCTCAAGAGTACACATTTTCTTGACCCCTGGAAATCGTCTATGATTCAAAAAAGCCTCTCTTAACACCCATCATCTTACTGTCCTATACCTCTTATCTTACCCTTTCTTAGTTTTAAACCTATGACTTCCTGCCCTATTAATATTTTTTCCGGTGTGCGCGACAGGCCTTGGAGGCCCTTGGCCGCGCGGTATGGTTTATATTCCACACCGCGGCGATACTCGATGACATTTTATAGGTTAGGGTCATCACTCCCTACGCCTATTTTTGTGGGTGACTATCAATTAGCAGACGGGTCCCACATACCCGGGGGAGATCATGAGTGAATCCACATTTATTTGTATGCTTGAAAAAAGTCCTCCTGGGACTGGGATTCGAACTCACAACTCCAGCGTGGCAGGCTAGCGCGCTAACCACTCAGCCACGGGCTCCCCTATTAATATTACTGTTGAAAAAAATCAAACAAAAAACAGGGGTCACCTAAAGCGTAGTGGTGAGCATAACAGCGTTTGATACTCAATGTCGCGGGCTCAAATCCTAGTATAAATATTACTTTGAAACATGATCATTATCAAGACAAAATTATTTACAAGAAATCTGAACTTATATAGGGTTATCCGGAAAATAATGCAGATTTTGGTTTAGAGATTTACAACTATTTTAATGTTTAATAGAGAAAAAAATAGTATTAACTACTATCAATACACTTCTGTCAACTTTGCCATTCCCTCGGAATAGAATTTCCTTTTTTAGAATTGATTACCTCCGAAAACAAGCATTTTCTAATTCCCTTGGTCAATTTTTATTAAGAAGCTGTGGGGTATCAAACCAAATGAAGTCCAACAAACAGCAGCCATAAACTTTTTTTTGTTGATTTTGGGGTTAAGAAAAATGTTGTGCTACTTCTCCTTTTTCGAGCAACTGCCCAGAACGCCTATTGTTATCGTAATGAATCCAATTTTCATCGCAAGTTAAATTCTAGACAGAAATGGGTCGTTTTTCATTTGCAAAGAAATGTAGCAAAAACTTCATAATTCTGTTGTTTTTCTTTTTGGAGGTCGTTCAAGATGCATGAAACCCAACGTTCAAGGTTTTTTATCTTTCCAATCGCCTTGATGTGGTCATCGTCGGTCGATTAGCTGAGGTTACGTTTCAGTGAAAGTTCAGGAACAGTTATTCTGGCGTTTCTTTCCACCAAAGCCACAGAACATCGTCATCAAGGAAGAAAGCGAAATGCTATAGAGATAAACAAATATTGTAATTTAGAGGAGAATTAATGAGAGGTGTGACATTCATGCAAATGAATAATCCAGTAAACGTGAAAATGTTGTTATATAGAGGGGTATCTTAAAGAAAACTCATAATCATACATTATTTTCCGGACAATCTAATAGTTTCTTTAATAGAAATAGGATATTCTTATAAAGTATTTGAAAGTAAAGCAAATAAAAGAATAATGACCAAAATACATAAATTACTTTATTAACATTGTATATACACACACATATATATCTATATATATATATATTATATTACAAATATATTTCACTGTACAGTTGCTTATAAAAAGTTAAATGTAACATGCTTGGCAGAAATGTGGGCTAGTAACTGGTCTTTTCTCGAAGCTTTATAAGAGCACTGTGGGCATTGAAACTGGGGTTCCTTTCCACAGTTAAACCTTTGATGCCTTTTTAAACTCCCCAAAACTCTGTATGTGTTGCCACATTCTTTGCAAGTAAAACCTAAAAATGTTTATGAATTAGAAAATATAATTTTAAAATGTATTCTTTGTATGGATTTCTTGGATTTAATTGCTAAAATAATATGAACTATGAATTAAATGAATAATATTAAGTACAGAAGAGTGATTATATATCTTTTATCGATTCTCATCTAACATTTTTATTACTAAATACTAACTAAGCCTTCCTTGGAAATATCATTGTTATCCTTTAAGTAGTTTTCTGGTAGTTCGCCTGGATTCTTCAGGGTTCAAAGTAAGAAACTCTGACTTAGAAATTAATTGTTTTAATTATTATAGAAGAAATTCTTACATAGAACCCTGAAGAAGCAGGCAGCATGTCTCCTGAAATGTAGATAAAAAAATTGAAAACATGGTCGAAACCAGAGAACGACTTTTAAAATAACAATGATATTGTCTGTGGTATGCTTAAGATGTAATTAATAATTAACATGTTTGATGGCAATCGATAGATGCTAATTAATCACATTTTAACTATTTATCTAACGATTCTTTTATCCTTGAAACTATGGTGAAAAAATTGAAAACAGGCAAAACGATAAAAAGGACTATGAACAGAACAATTTTTATTATTGTTTCTTCAAGAAGTCTTGAAATTATTTCGTAAAAGGCATTTTGGAGAGTATTGTTAAAAGCACAAATCTGAAAAAAGCAAAAAAAAATTGTTTATTGTATTTAGTTAAGAAATAGAAAACAAAGGTGCATTAAGAGCCTTAGCACAAGTAACTAGCTGCCGGGTATCTTGCGAATGGTAAACCGCCCCTTGTAAATTTCTTCTCTCCACTTCAGATTCGCTCTTGTTCGATAGATCGAATGCAATGCGTAGTTCTGTTGATGATGAAGAACTGTTAGTGGTTCATGAGGTCGGGTTGCGGAAGAGAAGCAACAAACTGGAACAGGAACTAGTGATTTCCCCTACTAGTGGTGAATTGGTACTTTAGAGAATCTGCAGTCGGAAATTTATAGTTGAATATTTTAGCGCAACATGGGTTGAAAAAAAAGCTCCCCATCCGCAAAAAAAGCTGAAACCTGTAAGAAATTTTTCAGTTTCCTTCCCTTATTATCTAAAAGTCCCATTGTTTTCTGCGTCGGGGTTTATAGGGGAAAGGGAGAGAATCTTAGAAATATATTGATAAATATTGATTCTTTTCAGGTTTTTATTAACATTTCAAAAAGTATGGTGTTTACCGCAAATATTGTTATTTTTGAAATTAAAGAAATTGAAAATATTTTTTTAAATGGTTCCATACATTTCATTGCTAAAATGAATGGTTGCGAATATATTAAAGGGTTATTTTAGTTTCCCACATATGGGGAATTTAGTTTTCTTAAAACGTGGGTTATATTGAGAAGTATGATTTTTTTTTTTTTTTTTCGTATGTAAGGGTTAAAACCTAATTTAAGTGTGCTACATCAGTATCTACTACTTGATAGATTCCTAAAAAGATCTTACTTCTGGAGATTCCTTAGCCAGCTTCTTTTTAGTCTTATTTTAATATCTGAATATAAAAAGGTTTTATAAAGAAAACATTTTTATATTAAAATCGCTGAATAAGTTGCATTTTAATGATTCACAAACATAGGGATAAGAAGTGATGACGTCAACTCTGTGAGTAATTATTGTGAATACCACGTCCAAAGAAATATACTGTCTGTCGAGGGAGAAGAAAAATGTATGTATAATCAGGTCATTAGTTTTGTTGAGAAATACATCTGTTTAGGAAAATCCATCGCAGGTAAGAAAGAAGAGATAGATATAAGAATAAAAATAGGATGAAAAAAGTAAAGGGGCATGAAAAACAATTTTTAAAAGTCAACTATCTTCAGGATTGAAGTCAAGAAGTACTGGAAATATGTTTACATCCAGTAATTTTATATGGTTCTTATCAGACATGGTCTACTATTAGCAAAAGCTATCAAGAACACAACTCCGATTCTCTAGAAAAATATTAAGTATTAGAAGAAAGGCAGAAAAGTATAAAATCAAGTTGTAGACAAAACTTTACTTAAAGAAGCAAATCTATTGGAATGGAGGTCATATGGCAAGGCTGGGCTTGGCAACAGAATGTATGCAAGGAAACATAAGAGATACTGAGGAAGACCATTGATGAGGTGGAAGAGTAAAATAGTGCATGCACTGGAGAAATGTTTAGTTACTTCTTCTTCCTCTAACTCCTGTGTGCCGTTGAGTGTGAAGTTGCAGTCTCTGTCCATTGAGCCCACTAGTTTCTGTCCCTGACAAGTCTTCTCGTCTCCGGGATCCTTGCTGCTCCAAGTTTTCTAATGTAGTCAGTATACATACATCTGGGTCTGCCACAAGGGAGTCTTCTTTCCGGTCTGGCTTTCAAGTACCATCTGGCCTTTCGGGTGTCGTCCATTCGACAGACATGCCCATACCATTTAAGTTTCCTTTCTTCCAGGATGTCACAGACTGATCTGACACCCAACAAACCTTCACGTACTCTTTCATTCTTAATGTAATCCCTCATTGTCTTTCAGACTATTCTTCTGAGGAATCTCATTTCAGCCGATGAGATCTTCCTCAAATGCTTGCTGAGTGTTGTCCAGCTTCCTGCTCCGTACAGAAGCACCGGGAGAAACACATATTTAAATAGCCTAATTTTGGCCTCCCTACTGACATTCAGCTAGCCTATGATTGTTTTTGAGATTTGGTAGTATAGTCCATTGGCCTTCGTCATTCGATTCAGGGCCTCCTGGGAGTCAACTATGAGGTCTATATCATTGGCATAGATCATGACTTGTGCTAGCACTGGTATTAGGTTCCAATATCCCACCCCTACTCTTGGGGTCCTTCTTTTGCACACCTTCCATATCCCGTCCATAAGAAGGATAAATACCAGAGGACTTAGACTATCTCCTTGCTTTACTCCTTTATTAAAGTGAAAAGGATGAGACATTTGGCCATTAAGTCTCACAATACCCTTTGGATTTTGGTACACTAATTTGATAGCACTCACCAGGTTTGCCAATACTCTTGTTAACAGTGTGTCCCATATCTCTTGTCTTAGTACTGAGTCGAAAGCTGCCTTCAAGTCAATAAATGCTAGGTAGACTGCCTTGCCCCGGTCCCATGCTTTTTCTATAATCATCCTCAGGGAGAAAATGTGGTCCTGTGTCTGTTGTCCCTGTCTAAATGCTGCCTGCTCCTCTTCCATTTCCTACTCCACTACACGCCACAGTCGCTGCTCTAGAACCCTTTTGTATGAGAGGCATATTGGCCTATAGTTCACAAACACTTTGGTTGCCTTTCTTGTGGATGGGGATTATGATATTGCTTTCTCATTTGGAAAAGTATTTAGTCATTCCATTACCCCATAGTTGATAAATTCTGGAGCTGTTATCTGGCCCTGAAGCTTTTCCTAGCTGGATTTTTTCTATTGCTAGCTCCACCTCATCTTCTCCAATTGCATCATCCATATCTTCAGGGTATCCTACATCCTCTCTCCCTCTCCTGCAGTCTCTGTGGTTACACCGACGTTCTTCCATACTAAATATTTCCTGGTAGAACTGCCTCCAAACCTCCAGGACTTCATTTTCCTCAGTCACCAACTGCACCACTGCACGTCACCATGTGCATCCTTGATGTTCCTCACGGGCTTAGTCCTTTTACCCTTCAAGGCTTTAGCAATATGCCAAAACTTCTTGATGTTTCTGACCAAATTCCTTCCAAGCCCTCTTCTTCGCCAATCTGACTATTCTTTTCACCTCATTTCTATTTCTGACATACTGTCCCAGTAAATAGGAAGTTTAGTTTTGTTATGTTTCTAAGAATCCTTCTTGAGCTTAACAGCTCTTTAGACCTTATCATTCCACCATTTTGTCTTCTTGGTAGAGACTGACAATTCTATGTCTATTGTGATGATCCTTTGTGAAATTGGTTCCCAAGATTCCACTCTCTTATACATTAAGTCACACATCACAAAAGTGACTCCCTCCTTTGCTCATTCTTTCACGCCAACCCAAGAGTGCAGTAGATTATACCCGGTTATGTTTAGTTACTGTGGCCAGAAATAGAGATCTATGGAACAAACCAACAAAAAACATTTCAGTAAATGCATTAATTTATCTTAATTAAAACCATATAAAATGTTTCATTTTTATTTTTTAAGCAGTTGTTAGTAATGATTAATTGTATTTTGTATTTGTCTGCTATTATTATAATATATATTTATAAAATTATGTAGAAGTTTAACTTAGATGTCATTTATAGTTCAATAGAATGTGTAAAGAAGGAAGAGTTTCTACTTCTCTAGCTGTTTGTTTCCTAACTGTTTTTACTAGCCTTATTCTCGGAGTAGGTAAATCCATTTCAAGATGGGTTTAGTAGGATTACGTTTAGAACTGACACTTGGCCCGTCAATCCCGCACTGGCCTGAACTGTTAAGGACCTACATAGGTGCCCTAATTAAGTTCACTTATTGTCCACCCTTTTAAATAAGAAACAGGGTAGCTTACATCATTATTATTAAATTATATTAGATGTTATTAAATTATACCATGTCTATGAGGAAGTATAGAGCATTTTGGTCCTAAGGACTAGAACTATGACTGTTAAATAAAACATTTTTTTCATATGAGTTCTATATTTGGTACAAATGCTTATAAGCTATATGTTTTAATAAGTTTTCTCTTAGTTTGGTTCTGTGGTTGCACTGCGGACAATGAAATTGAGGCTCCTTTCCACATTCAAACTTCCTGTGCCTATCCAAGCTTCTTTTATATTTGTACAATTTTCCACAGTCACAAAAGTATTCTGACAAATGAAAACAAAAAATATTATAATATTAGTTAAATAAAACCATTTACCTGAAAAATTGCATTTATTTAATTAACCAAATCCATGAAAATCATAACAGGTAAAAGGAATTAACTGTTAATTTGAACTAAAATGTATAAAATCCGTAATGATTTTTATAAACAAGAAATGTACTTCTATATATTCAGAGGAAAATTTTGTTTAAAATTCATGAACATTTGTAATTTATCAATTCATTAATTTATAAATTCATATTTATATATAATTTTATAACTTAAAAAATCTAATATACAGTTATTGATGTATTGATAAATATAAATTCATATTTCATGTACTTTACTTTATAATTCAACATTATATTTTATAATTTAACAAATCTGTTGTATGGATATCATTATATTAATATATAAATTAGATGAATAATATGGTGACTTCGAAGTCATGTATTAATTAAAATGTAAGAAAATAACCTAAAGGAGTTAAATTTTACAAAGCAATAGAATCAGCAGAGTGTTCATCAATTTATATTTAAAAAAAATATTTTAATTTGGTATAAGTTAATAAACTCTGTAACAAAAGAATGAAAATAATTCAAAGTGTTAATAAATAGGAGATGAATTAGCAGCTTAGGTTTCACAAATAAAATAACTGAATGAGGACAGTCCATATGTAATTGTTAAGCAGCTAATTTTTATTAACTAAATTCCATATCATGATGTTAATATTCAGTAAATAATTAATTCTTCTCTTGATTCATTATTATTAGTCAGCCAATAGAGTAACTGTAATTCAAAATAAAGTCAGGTTAAAGTTTTTTTTTTGTGAAACCATAAGGTATTTTTAGGCCAAAAGACAATTGATTTTATTTATAATATGAGCTTTATTGATCGTTACAAAATACAATGCTTTCAAGATTTTAACACTATTGTATCTCAGTTTAAAATAAGGTAGATTTGGTTTTATATTCACCTTAAATCCTCCATCCTAAAAAAAAAAAACTAAAAGTAAATCTATTTAATATCTAGTTTTCATATGCACAATGACCATATGCTTTTTCAAATTTCCTTTAAGTTTAGTCCGATGAGGACAATATGGGCACCTAAACTGAGGATCTTTTCCACATTCAAACTTCTGGTGTTGGTAAAGATTAGATTTATTCCTGTAGCACCTTCCACATCTGTTACATATCAGCTTAACTCCTAAATAAGCAAATAAAAATTAAGAACTTACTGAAAGATTGTAAAATTAAATGCATGACTTCAGATATTCTTTACATAATATATTTGTCGCTAATAAGGAAGTCAGAAAATGTATTCATGCAAGAAATGAAAATTATTTAAGTCTTCAGAATCGAAAATTTCCACTTGAGGTATGAAGGAACAGGAAAATTTCCAAATGAAGGAACAAGTCAGTGTTATATAATTTATTTTACAAGCACAATACTCGATTATAATGAAATTGTTGGGATCAAAATTCATAAGGTCTATGGCTCAGAAGACCACATATTAATTTAGTAACATTCTATCCAAGAATTAACTGACAATTATTACTAATAACAGATTAAAACAAAAAAAAAATTGTAATTCTGTATCTCCTAATCTTTTGCTACATTAAAACTTTTGATTTGTTTCACGAGTTTTTATGTCTTTTCCTATCCAGATATGGCTTATAAAACGGGGTATCCAACAGTCAACTAAACAATTCTAAGAGTGTCAGTCGAAATTTGTTCTGTGGGACCGCCACGAAATATACACTCACTCAAAAAAGTTTCCATACAGCATGCTTTTATTTTGCATAGCTATTTATTTTCAACTTAACAATTTCCTAATACATAAATTAATAATAATATAATATTAGATAAAAAAATAGAAACATTTATTTTCATTTCATCATTAATATAAAAGAGGCAGAATGTCATTTGTTAATGATAGGTCAAAAACGTTTCCATACAATTTCAATATTAGTCCTTTTTGTTGTACTATGACTGTCTTTCCAGAGTTACATGTATAAATCTTATCTCTATAATAAAATCTTAGTTCAGTATTAACGTTACTAGGGCCTGGGAAACTGATTTCTTTTCAATATGCGCATTTCTCGTGCTTTGAGAGAGCTTATGGTTCGCAGGACTTATCTTTAAGAAAAATTGCATATGTCTTGAATAAGTCGCATGCTATTGTACAGTATGTACTGAAAATGCATGGAGAGTTAAAATCTTTGGAAGATAGACCACATGCTGGAAGACAGGAGACTGGAGAATCGCCAGGGGCGAGCCATCCTCCCTCACGTATATGCAAATCCTCACACTACTGACACCTCAGGAGCCAACAGAATAAATAGATACTATGGGATTCAAGCCAACCTAGAAACAGTCAAAAATATTTTAAGAGAGGAAGGATACAGTGTTGGATTCGCAAGAAGAAAGCCCTTCTTCAGTAAGTTAACTAGAAGAAGTGTTTGTAATTTGCTATTTAAAAATTTCTGAAAAGGGTCATATTTTATTAGGAATCCAAATTTAATATTTTTGGATCAGATAAATGGTCAAAAGTGTTGAGGAAATCAACCTCAGCTTTCAAAACTAAGAATTTATTAATGGGTGTATGAAACTTTTTTGAGCAAGTCTTAGTCAACCAGCCTAGGCAGGATTCGGGACAACACAGTGTCTTACAATTAGTGGTAGCTTTATTGTTTGTTTATTTATTTAACATCACTTTATGCTACTATGGCTAATCGGATGGTGCTACAGTGGGAGTCCTAAATTTTGTCTATCCAGGTTTTATTAGGATAGGGATCTTTAACGAGTGCCTGACATCGCCCAGGCTCAGGACCACCTTTTAATGTCCCCTCCGAGGACCACCTGCGGATTTCAACCCGTGACCTTTGGCATAAGAGGCTGTTATGCTAACCACCCAGCTACAAGTGATCCCATTAGTGGTAGCAAAGGTTATAAGGTCATCACAGTCCCAGCTATATTGTTGTTATCAATGGTTTTCATTGAACAGCACAAATCATAAAATTTGATTTTGTTCCTCAACCGTTGAAAATCAGACTATGGGTCATATAAACTGTTTTGTTTCTCTTGAGGTCTAGTTCTCTTTGCTCCCACTGAATGACTAGACAGTTGATTCCCAACAAATTCTTTTCAAGGACCCCTTCATCCAATCAGTACAAAGACCGTTTTTCTAAGAAATATTAAGTCTGTGAGATGTCAGGTACTCCTTAAAGATTAACTAAATAAACTTGGATAGGCAAAATTTAGGACTCCAACTGTCGCGTCGTTCGATTAACCACAGTAGCGTTAAGTGACGTTATATGAATAAAGAAACAAATAATCTTTCGCAGCTAGCAGTGATACAAAATCAATTCATATTAAATGATTTGATAATCAAGAAAAGGAAAAGAAATAAGAATATTTTATTTTTACGCATAATTTTTTTTTTTAAATTGGAATAGCAAATTTATATATTAATAACCCAAGTCTCAAAAACGGATTAGGTACCGATTATAAGGCTCTACGGGGCTGAAATAAAATAAACGATATATCATTGAATTCAGAATTTCATGTAGATACAGCCAATTGCACTTTTAAGTTCTTAGTTCTGTATCAAAAATAAAAAAAAATGTACTTAATATAATAAATATATGTTGCCTACTGAAAAGATTCCTTTTTCAGGCTACGTTCTGAATCAAGTGATCAAAGGAAGATAACGATTAAAAGAGGATTTTGTTTAGTTTTAATAAACCTTCCGAACCTAAAATAGTTTGAGATATTATTATTTTTAAATTAATTAACGTATTTTTTTTTGTACAACATTTTTCGATTTGTATATTGGTTACCAAGATGATAAGAATGTTAGCATATGATCTACATATAATATTAACCTTTTTGGTTGGTAAAAAATCCAGATTGAAGTTAAATACATCAAATTGTATTTATTGTGACTTTTCTTATTTCTTTGCATTTTGTGTGATATTGCCGATATAAAGTATAATTCGTGCTTCGCCAATTTCTTCAATTATTAAAGGGCGATCTTCACATAGGCCAACTATTATAGATTTATACAGATTGATTGATTGGTGTGATTTATAGGCGTTCAACTACGGGTGGTCATCAACGCCTTTAAGGTTGTTAGAAATTAATGTATTCCTATAATTTTATAGTTTTGATAGAAGATTCAACTCTTTTAGGCCTTTCAACAGACCGCCGATAATCCTCTCTTCGTCTCCTAGCGCCTTAGTCACATCTGGGGGTACCCCATGCTGAGAGAGTATTCTTCTGATAACAGGGCATGCTTCGATCAAGTGCTGTACACTGAGCGGTGCGTCGCATTTTGGACATCTTGGTGGCTGCTCCCTTTGGAAAAGATACTCATGGGTGAGTCTTGTATGTCCAATCCGCAGGCGCGCTAATGCCACCTCCTCACGGCGGCTTCTGCGGCAAGAGCTATTCCATCGTTTAACCAGACTTTTTATTAGTCGCAATTTGCCTGAACTATCTTCCCACATCTTCTGCCAGTTTTTATTTATCTTTTCTTTTATTGCGCGAGCTAAATCGGAGGAAGATAATAGGTTACTTCCGCGGCCGGGCAGATTTCTTGCTTTCTTAGCTGCTTGGTCTGCAAGTTCGTTTCCAACTATGCCCTTATGTCCGGGGACCCATGTAAGGTAAACATTTTTACCTTTGTCCTTGAGCATCGACACATATTCCTGAATTCTTGCTATAATGGGATTTTCAGAATATAACTGGTCGACACCAGCCAGCGCACTCATAGAATCTGTACAGATTATGACATTATCTTTGGCAGAGGTCATCGAGTAGTAGAGAGCCTGAGCGATTGCATTAAGTTCTGCGGTATATATATTGCATTGTTGGTGAAGTTTGAATGTGTAGGTTGAGTCTGGAGTTACGAAGGCTGATGTTGTGGTTGTTTCGGTCTTAGAACCATCGGTAAAAATAGTAAGATTGTTGGGTATGGTGTCAATGAATTGTTGGAGTTTTTTTTGGTATTGAGATGGCTGAGAGTTATCTTCTTTTAACTTTATTAACTGTAAATGTACGGTGGGTCTTCGGAAGGTCCAAGGAGGGATATGTTGTTCAATTGTAGTGATCTGGGTTTGCTTAATCTCTGCGATAGCTGTTTGCATTCTTTCGGCAAGTGGAGATGTGGCATTTGGTCGGCGAAGAAATTCTTGAGAGAAGCAAGGGCGAAATATATATCTGTACGAAGGGTGTGTAGGCTGCAAATATAATTTTGAAATATAATTTATTGCCAGTTTTTGCCGGCGAAAATGTAGTGGAGGGATTCCAGATTCGGCACAAAGACTTAAAGTGGGACTTGCTCGGAAAGCACCAGTAGCGATGCGGATTCCCGTATGATGAACAACATCCAATTTCGATAATATGCTTTGGCGAGCCGAGCCGTACACAAAGCAGCCATGTTCTAGCCTAGAGCTCACCATCGCGTGGTAGATTTGGAGCAAGGTCGTCCTGTCAGCTCCCCATGATGTTCCACTTAGTATCCTTAAGATATTCATTTTTACAAGACATCTTTCTTTCAGCTCATTAATGTGGCGCTCCCACGATAGTCTTCGGTCAAAGATTAATCCTAAAAACTTACTGTCAACGTAGGGTAGCACAACATCATCCAATGACAGCTCTGGAGATGGGGATACATTTCTTTTCCTACTGAAGTGTAGGCATCTGGTCTTCTCAGCGGAAAACTTAAGCCCCGAAGCTTGTGCCCAATAGCTGATACGATTGATGCTGTGCTGAAGCTTAGTTTTGACAGTGTCAATGTCACTCGATCTGCATAAGATGGCCAAATCATCGGCGAACAGCATAGGTCGGACTCCTCTTGGTAGGCCGCGACCCAACCTATTGATTGCGAGCATGAAAAGTGTCGGGCTTAAGACACATCCTTGTGGCATTCCAGTAACTTGGTCGCATATCCTAGACAAAACATTTCCTATGCGGATCTTGAAGGTACGTTTGGTCAAGAATTGTTCGATGAAGTGGATAAGCCTGCCAGTAAACCCGAGTTCTATAAGGATTTTTAAGACATTGATTTTATTAATGGTGTCGAATGCCTTAAACATATCAAAAAATACAGCTATAACTTGTTGCCGCTGAATAAAAGCGTATTGGAGTTCCGCTTCGATCTGTACGAGATGGTCGACTGTACTTCTCCCCTTTCTGAATCCACACTGGAAGTTCTGTACCATGTTGTTAGATTCAATGACCCATTTCAGTCGTTTATTGACCATGCGCTCCATCACCTTTCCGACACAGCTGGTGAGGAAAATAGGACGGTAATTAGTAGCATGGCGTTTGTCCTTGTTAGCTTTGGGGATCGGAATGATTTCTGAGTGGCGCCAAAGTTGCGGAAATTCCCCTTTGTGCCAAATGTGATTGTAAAATCCCAAGAGCCATTCCAAAGTATCCTTCGGCAAATTTTGAATCATAACATAGTGGATTCCATCCGGTCCTGGAGAAGTCCCCTTTAGATTCTTCAATATTGATTCCAGCTCCCACATTGAAAAAGAGCGATTGTAATCCTCAGTATGGTTTTGAGTGAATAGGGGATAATTGATTATTTCTTCGTCAGATGCTTCGGGTGTCAAGGTGGAATTGAATAATTCACAGTAAAAGTCCGCAAAATGGGCAGTAACCGACTCAGGCTGGTCGTTTAAAGCACCGTTGAGTAGGAGTGTATAGCGACTGGAAAGGTTATTGTTGCTTAGTCTCTTAATTCTTTTCCAAATGATAGTTGACGGGGTTGAGGAGTTAATGGATTCGACAAACTGTTTCCACGATATGGTTTTACTTTGATTTAAAATCCGTCGACATATAGCTCTCTGTCGTTTGTATTCTATGAGGTTTGTTTCGTTCATATTTTTTTGAAACCTTCTGAGGGCTTTTCTGCGGTTTCTGATGGCTGTTTTGCATTCTTCAGTAAACCAGGGAACAGGCATTCTTTTGGGAGTCCCTTTACTTCTCGGGATGGCGGCCGTTGCTGCATTTATTAAGACGTTCGTTATAGCTCGACATCCATCCTCAATGCTGAGCTCAGGTGGTGAGGCCAAAGGGGGAATAGACAGCGCAGAGAAAAGTGGCCAGTCAGCTCTTTCCAGTATCCACCTTGGTTTCAGCTCATATCCCCATGCTACCATGTTCCCAAATAAGAGACGTACTGGGAAGTGGTCGCTTCCATATAGGTCGGGTAAGACTGTCCAATCTATTTTACTGTACAGAGAAGGGCTGCAAAGAGATAGGTCTAAAGCCGAATAGGAGGCGTATGCCGAACTGAGGTAGGTTGGTTCACCTGTGTTAAGCAGCAGAAGTTCAGATACATCGAGAAAGTCTTCAATGATTCTACCTCGAGTATTAATATTTTGAGAACCCCAGAGCGTATGGCGTCCGTTGAAGTCTCCTACCATCACAATGGGTTGAGGAAGTTGTTTATATAGGTGTACGAGATGTGCGGGTTGAATAGAACTATCTGGGGGAAGGTAAATATTACAGACTGTAAACGTTGTTCCCAGGTGAATCGAAACAGCAACTGCTTGAATCTCTGTGTCAATGTCTATTTCTTCCGAGTAGACAGACTTATCGACGGCTATAAGGACCCCTCCAGATCCATGTTCAGTATTCGGTCCGTCTCTCCGGTATATTTCAAAATTTTTTTGCGAAATATTCTGTTTAATTTTTAGATGCGTTTCTTGCAGGCACAAACAGACTGGATGGTGGTCTTCAATCAATGTCTTCAAGTCGGCAAAATGTGTTTTTAATCCATTGCAATTCCAATGTAATAATGCCATAGTATATTTTTAAAGAAAATGATACAATAAAAAATGACGAAATGAGTCGATGATGGATAGCCCTCTTGAAGACCGCCGAACACAAGAATAGAGGACGGAAATATAAAGTATAAAGGCCACTGGATCGATTAAGATAACATAAGATAAAACTACTAATGAATCAGCGAAGCAATAGAAAATAGAGAGGAAAATAGAAAAGGATATATAGTTATAATTTAAAATGTAGGTGCATATGTAGTAATAAGGAGAGGCAGACCTAAAAATTAATTTTTGGAAATATCTCTTAGGCTGGCGAAAATCGGAGGATCTCTGATCGAGACCATTTGTAAAGATAAAATATGTTTTTAATTTATTGTATTTCCATTGCAATAAGGCTATAGTAAATTTGGATGAAAACATAAAATAAATAGCGACAGAAAAAACAGGAATAAAATGATGAAATCGACACCAGATGGTTCTATTGACTAAATAAACTAATATGATCATATAAGTGTTGAGGTGAAAGATCATAAACTTGGTTAATGAAAAATATTGAATTAAAATTTATAGTTAATTTGAATTAAAATTAATTTTCAATAATCGAATTAGTATCAATAACTGGCTAATCAGTTTGTAATCTATCTCTGCTTCGCGTTTTGCTTCGAGATCGTCTATCTTTTACTAATGTCCACTCGCCCTGACGATCAAAATCATCTGGGCATTCGGTAGAGGGGGTGGCATCGGTAGATGCCAGCTGTCCCGAAAACATAGTCTTCGGTTTTATGGGTGTGTCACGAGTTTTAGGTATGGCCCCCGTGACGTTGGTCAGGTCCCGGTCTCGAGACCGTGAAGTCCGATTAGGGACTGGATTAAGTAAGGAAGAGGACGGTAGAGAAGGAGAGAGGGTAGGGATGGTGGTGGGAGTGGTGGAGGGGGGGAGCGAGGTGGGGGAACTGATAACGCCACTCTGAGTCCCACAGCTCCTCAGTACAGGTCTAGCTAAAGGCCTCTTAAAGATAAGAGAACTGTCCTGTAGTTCTTCAGTTTGTACACTGACACTTACGGTTATTTTATTTCTTACTACATTAGAAAAAGAAGTGTGTGGTTGAAGAGGGTGTAATAGTTCATATTTCTTTTTAGCAGCAATATAAGTTATTTTTTCGGATTCCTTTATTTTCCTAATTCCTTTTTCTTTAATAAAAATAGGGCAACTTTTTGAAAATGAGTCATGTTGACCAGAACAATTTACACATTTTAAGCAACTATCACATTCTGTACCTTCATGCTTTATTTTTCCACAATATTTACATAGTGGCTCACTGGTACATACTGTTTTGGTATGGCCAAATTTGAGACAGTTATAACAACGTATGGGGTTCGATATATAGTTTTTAACAATGACATTATAAAAACCGATTTTTATTTCATGAGGAACAGTTGGGCTATTGAAAGTTAATAGGTAATTGTGGCTGTCATGTTTTACATTATTTTTAAAGTAGGTCATTCGTGTTACGTCCTCGATTTTTTGTGATTTTAGTTCTTCTTTTATTTCTTCAATTGTACAATGAACCAGGTCTGGGCACCATATAATGCCTTTACTCAAATTTAACTTGCCATGCGGTTCTACTTTTACTGGAAAATTGTTAAAAAAGTTATTACATTTCAACAGTTTTTCTGATTGGGCATCCGAAAAAACTTCTATCAAAAGAGTGCCATCCCTGAGTTTTTTAACTAGTTTTACATCACCGATTAAGTGTTTTAAACTTTTATGGATAAAAAACGGTGATACGTTCTTAAAATCTAAGGTATTACCGTCCTCATCCTTTTCAATTCTCTTTACAATTAAAAACCTTATGGAGTTATTAAATGTATGTTCAGGATTTCCTATATTTGGACCTTTAAATCTACTTTTTTTACGTTTTACAGGGGGAGATTCACCCATGGTGTAGGCTGAATCTTATTTGGAAAAAAGTTTTTACAAAATAGAAAAATAAAAAATATACCAAAAGAAAAGATGAAACAAAACTAAATAAATATCTTCTAATGAAATTATATGGAAAAATATATTAAAGTTATAGAGAACATGCAACTTATCAGATGTTGAGCGTTTAATCCTCTGGAGCCTCGTAGACGCATCCACACTGTACCGAACGTAAACACCAACTGAGATTTATACAGAAATATGATATATCGTAGGAAAGCTTAGAGAAATATAATATAATGTACAAACAAAGCTGTAGAAAGAAATAGACGATAACAAAGCGTATAAAAGTTTGCAAAATTATTGTAGATTATAACTATAGTTATCTACTATCTAAAATATATGAATAGCCCAAGTCACAAAAAGGGATTGGTACCGATTAGAAGGTTCTAAGACGTTCAAATAAAATAAAAAGAGTATCATTGGATTCTGAATTTCACGGAGATACAGCAGATCCCATTTTAAGTTCTTACTTTTGATTCACAAATAAATTAAGCCAAATTAAAATTCCTCAAATATATGTTTTCTGTTGGAAATAATCCTTTTTTTGAGACCAAGTAATGAACCAATTAACAAACGGTAGGTATCGTTTGGAAGATATTTATTTAATATGGTCGTAGATATTACCAGTATTTTAAAATTAATTAAAAAATAAATTTTTTATTGAGGTTAGTCGGTCTGCACAATGGTTACCAATGTGACAAGAATGCCAGCATATAAGCATATGTTTTATATTAGAAGTTTAGATTAGTAATGGAGTACGTTGAAGCGAAACAACAATATTGGATTCCATGTCATGCCTTTTTAAAGCATTTTGTATAAGATTGCCGATTATATAGTAATGTATGATTTGATTATATTTATGGAAGTAAAATGTTATAGGAAGAAGTAGACAAAGTGCTATTATGTTATTTATTTATTACTGCACAAGTTTGATTTGATTTTCTATGACCAGTAACGGCTTGAAAAATTACACAATAATTTATTATACTCTACATTGAAAGTGCAACAGACTCATCAGAAGTAATCACCATTTACCAAGTGAGTATTAACCTTATATGTTATGGTAACTTCTGAAATGTTTTTTATTTAATGACCTATATCATCATTTCCATTAATATGCATATATCCATTATATTGCATGTATGACATATAGTTTGTATTGCTCCCAAAATGTACTTAAATAATTTAATTGCTTTGCGCATACAATTAAAGAACATTTTAAAAACCAATTGCTACCGTTCGATTAGGAATTTCACGCGGGGTTGACTCTCAGATCACACTTTTGTATAAGAAATAAATTAAATTAACTTAAAAATCATGAAATATATGTTTGATGCAGAGCTTTTTTTTTATGTGAAATAATGGCTCAAGCAACAAAAGTGGTACTGTTTGGAATTAATGTTATTTTAAAGATTATAGATGTCCCCCAACAAAAGTTTTTTTTTTTTTTTTTTTACATAATCAGTATATTTAAATTAATTAAACTTAGGAATTCTATAAACCTTTAATCTATTTGCACAAATGATAACCATAGTAATTAGAATGTAATCATATGGTCTAAAATTTCATATCAATCTTTCAGGGTACTTTTTATTTTAACAGGTCTTCAAGAACCACTCTCTTTTTATTCCTTTTCTTTTCTTCATCTTCTCCTTCCTGGACTGCTTGATGGTCAGAGCTACCAGGCATTGGAAAAGCGGATCAGTACATATTGATGGCAGTTGGTTTTGAGCCACTCACATAATTTATTCGTCTCTCTCTTCCTGAAAGCGAAATCAGCCAGTCAGTGAGCCAGTGAGGGCGTTCTCTCGCATTTTGCAGCTTGACCTGTATTGAACGACGGTCTTATGCAGCTGAGTGTGTTCAAAGCATCTTCTTATATCGCAGCTGCATAAAGCAGAATGGTTTTAACAACGCTTGCGAAGTATCTTGGATACTAACAGTCTGCGATAGTGCTTCGCTCAATAACGTTAGGTGCCCGCATAGTGGAGCAGCGAGGCAAACAGCAAGCGGCGAGCAATGAGTTCAGAAAGTTTGATTTTGTCGCGCTTCATGATGCCAGTTGGGGATTTACCGCACTAAGATGTCCACGCCTTGCAATTTGTTTTTCCTGAGAACTGAGGGCTGCTTCTTGCTCGCTGGTATCTGCTTCTCGCTCTGTGGTGCTTTGAACAACATTTACCGATAATGTTTAACCAGTGCATCTGGTGTCGACTAATACTTTGGCTATATACTCATCAAACAACATCATAACGTGTGCTTATCAGATCCATTACCTAGCGGCATTGTTTTCCTCCAACGCCATTTTCTGCTTCACCAGTGCATGGTTAGCAAAAAGAATTCCTTGTGCAGTAAAAGGCTGAATTTGCTACAACAGACAGAACGAGTTCAAGTTCCTTCCATTATCTGGTCATTTGCTCAATGTCTCAAAATCGAAAGTTGTGCTGTAATTTTTTCCCGATGGGATTGTTATAATACTAATCCTACCCATATTGTTCCTATAGAGTTGACTTCCGCGCTAGAGGCACCTGGCTAACCGATAACTGATGTATTTGATCCATCATATGATTCACCGCTGAGGTTTGTATGAGCTCTCCATCCCGAGTAAGTGAGGTTAAGCACTTTCTTCTTTTGTTGACAGGGCATCCTAGTTCCTGATTTCATCAGCGATTCTTGGGTTCTCGCTCGTAGGGAATCTGATTTCAGTGCTACTTCTAGAGAGCTCTCATGTTCTCCAAGGCCAGCGTCGAATTATAACTATGTATCATCAGTCATAGTTAACAGTCTGATGCCGAAATCGGGTCTCCACTTTATGTGAGTGCGTGTTGTACGAAAATAAAAATTTTATATTGAAGACATGTATATGCTTGGGGTGTTACAGAAACTTTTTCGGGAATCATACATATCGTACAGTCAAAATCGAGGAACCATAGAATAGAAAAAACTTTTATTCTGGACTTAGTCCCTTAAGAATAACATAAATGTTACAAACAAAGATAGCACATCTGGCCCAGAATACATTAGATAGATTAAATTATTTACAAACTTAACTATTTACATAGGTAAAAGAGGTAGAGAAAGAAATTATATATATATATATATATATATATATATATATATATATATATATATACACACATTTATGTTCAAAAGATAAGAAAAAACCTAAAGTAAAGTAAAAATAAATAAATAATAAGTAAAAAATCTGGTGCGCGCAACACACGACTGTCACTTATCTCCGTAATTAAAATCAATTTTAAAAACATTTTGAGATTAAAATAAATTGTTAAGGAAATTATTAAATTTAGTTTCAATAAAAACATGTGTTTTATTAAATAATCAATTAATTATTATCTACGACAATCAGATTGTTTTGTCGGCTTTTGATTACTCTCCGTTAACTTTTAAAATTGTCTGTATAATATAATATTTTTTCTAAAATCTTTAGCTTTCCAACGGTATATTGGTATATTATACATCCATTATACTGTTTTTATGTTAAAAAAAATCTGTTGCGGGCACCACACGACTTTCACTTACCTCCGTTTTTAAAATCGATCAAAGAATTTTCAAATACAGTTAGAGATAAAAAAAATTAGTGAAACTGATAAATAATTAATTAAATTGAATTTCTATAGAAACAGGTGTTTTATTAAAAAAATCTATCATATTATTATCTAAAATAATCAGTTAGTTTTATCGGGTTTTCATCACTCTTTATTAACTTTTACTAGCTTGTGTATTAGATAATATTTTTTCTAAAATCTTTAGCTTTCCAACGGTTTATTATACATGTATATTACTGTTCTTATGTTCGAAAACAAAAAAAAAAAATATTTTTTCAGTTTTCTCCTTTATTTGTATATAGAATTCGTTCGACTTATATATTTACCTGTTTTTTTTTTAGCAATGGTAACAAGATGATGTGGTTATTTTAATAGAATCTACAAAATTTAAAGTACTTTAGAGACAATAGTTGGAACGCTATTGACTGATTAAACACAAGTTTCATAAGTGAACGGAAAGTGGTAGGTAGGTAGGGGTATCAGCTTTATAGACTGTATAATGAATGAGACCAAGAATACTGCCTTGATGAACACCATAAGACTGATTAAAAAGGTAAGAATAGGAATTCTTGTCATTTACTTTGAAGGATCTGTCAGTGAGGTAAGACTGATTGATGAAGGAGTATGTTGGGGGAGAATTTGGGGGAGTTTGTAAAGTAATTCCGGGAGGAAGACTCGGCCAAAGGCCTGTTCTACATCGAGGAAGGCTCTCGTGCAGTACAATCTGAGCTTTAATGCAAATGCGACAACGCCCACCACATAGGATTGTGGAGAGGGATTTTCGAAATCTAATAGACTGATGATCTGGGATAACATGATTAATCATCGAACATATACCTGAATTTATATTATTTCGTTTTTTGTGCAGGGCTGAAACCAAATATGGATGTTAGGCTGTTCTAAATGTAGCAGAATGTGTACCAGAGGCGCCCAAAGTGTGCTCTGATGCTACCATAAATCATCCATCCGTTTTTCCGAACGTCTATGTCTTATTTTGTTCAAAATGTTTTCATAGTTTTGAAACTGCACATCTTGCTGCTTAGGAGTGTAGCGAAATCATTCCTAGGCGCCACAAAGGAAACAAACTTAATTGTTTCGCTCAATCTTGAGGCACCTGTTTCAAAAAATATTTAAAGAAGGAAATGATTTCAATTCATCATTATAACTTTTAATAAATTTGTCAGTAATGTTGACAAATGAGAGCTCTACATTCATTCCAAATATATTGTTGATTTTAGTGAAGCCAATTATTATTTATTCGATAAAATACAATGTATAAAAAAAAAAGTTCTCTCAGTGGTAATCAAATTCATTTATATTTCGTATAACCCATTTTTTTACCAATTCTAATATGAAGAAATGAATAATTACTTCTAACCAAAAAAAGCAAATGCAATTCAGAGGAAGAAAAAAAATAAATTGGTAGTTTAAGCTCGGTCAAACTAATTCAAAGATAAAACCTTCATAAATTTAAAACTCATTTAATTATAAATCTATATAGAGAGTTTAATAAAAACCATTAGGATCGAGTGGCATATATGAAATTGTATTATATGATATTACAGAACGAAACGCCTTTTTAGATCCGAGATTGACTCACCACTTACATTTTTGCGGGATTGGTTATTAAGGCTAACGGGATACTAAAACACGTATTTCCGTTAAAAACTCGAATTATCATGCCGAAGTGTAACCGAATTAAAAAATCTAACCCATCTAAGACATCTGTTTAACAATTCTAGTGAATTAAGTTATTTAAATATTGGAAAGTAAGTTCTAGCAAAACCACAATTACAGTTAAAATTTCATTTATAGTTAAATTAATTATATAAGAGACAAACAGATTGTAAAATTTATGGTGGCATTACTCCCCTTAATTGTACGTACAAGGTCCTGTCTAACATCATCTACCTGAGGCTTCTTCCGCACGCAGAAAGAGAGATTGAAGAATACCGGGGCGGTTTATGAGAGAAAGATTAACTACTGATCAGATCTTCGCTTTGAGAACCCTGCTTGAAAGAACGCGGGAATACAATATCATCACACACCCCTTTTTCATAGAATTTAGCAGTGCTTATGACAGTGTCATCACAGGGAGATTTTACTAAGCATTGGAAGAAATAAACATTCCACTTGAATTGATCCATCTTACAGTTACTGGTCATAGAATCAAGGTGTCAAGTTAGAATACAGGGTGACCTCTCGGAAGCATTCACGACGAGAAGGTGTAGAGAGAAATACCACTATTCTAAATAAATCTACGCAAATTCTAGACTATGCAGATGATAGGATATTATTGCCCGATCACAGAAGGAATTATAGACGCTGCAGGGCAGAATATGGGTCTGAAAATCAACCAAGCAAAGATATTTGGATATATGGGTGCCAATACATACATCATAGTAACGAGACTGACGTTCACAGCTCAGGATTTGAATGAGAATTATCAGTGTTTTATCCTTCAGAGCAACTGAAAGTATTTCCTGAAGCAGGAAGGGCATGTTTCTGCTGGTACTCAGCCCACTTCACAGTGTTAAAAGCAAATAATTGGCGAGTGTGGAAAAATGGGTTCATGAGTAGATTTTGCTTTATTTACAGTTAACATTTTTTTAATGATCACTCTACAGTAATACATTCAATGTTAAACCCACTGATGTCCATTCACTAAACTATTCAATACTGTTGAAACATGAGGGATTTATTCGAAATAGCTTCTGGGCAGTAATTTTCGATCATTCACGTAAACTGGGGCAATCTGCAACTAGCGTAAACTGGGCATACAAAAATATAGCTGAAGCAAAGTCAAACAGCCTGATTAGAGAAGAACAAATTTTAACCTAGTTTGTAATCATAAGAGGTACAGTTATTCTTCGTTCCAATTATAACCATTCCCTTTCTTTAAAAAAAAGTATATTTTGGAATAAAACAGCAATAAGAGGGGAGTATTAACAGTGAATAATGAAATGATAAGTATAACAAATCAATGAAAAACTGAACATCACATCATCTCAAAGTAGTACTGAATCGAAACAATATTTGTGCGGGTGTCACTTGTAGCCGTGTGGCTATCATAACAGCCTCCTATGCCAAAAGTTACGGATTCCAACTCGCAGGTGGTCCTAGGATTTTCTTATGGGAGTAAAAAATCCTTAGTTATACCGTCCTTCGAAGGGGACATAAAAAGGTGGTCCCGAGCCTGTGCGATGTTAGGCACTCGTTAAAGATCCCTATCCTAATAAAACCTGGATAGGTAAAATTTAGGACTCTCAGCATCGTCCGATTAGCCATAGTAGCATAAAGTGACGTTAAATAAATAAACAAACAAACAATATTTGTAACGAAAAACTAGGTGTTTTTAGAAAAATATAACTAATTATCATTCCAACTAATCATAATCCCAATTAAATCGTAATATTAGTAACGCTAGATATACTAAAATAACAGCAGCTAATATAAATCAAGTAGCTCCTAAAAATCAAATATAAAAGAATATGAAATATATATAGAAATATCAACTTTAACGGTAAAGACGCAATTGATTTTCATTTTGCTTTCCTTCGTTTGAATATGTAATTTAAAAAATGCATTGAGAAAAATAAATTGAGATTTGGATCTTTATGCATTTGAACTGAATTTTTCTCTATATGTGTAATTTAAATATTGACCTTCGTCACAAGGGCATTGGAACAACAATTTTTGAAAAAAATACGATAGAGGGGCATAAATATAACATATTTCTATACTTCTGATTGGATTAATAATTGTCTTTTAAATTAAAAAACATTATATGGATACAATCCTAATTTATTACCATAAGAGGTATTATTTTTTAATACATGGAAAATTCTAGTAAAACCGCCGTAAAAAAATAAATAAAGGTTTTGTTATGATTCAAACAAATTTTCGAGAAGGCATAGAGATCCAGATACAAAATACGGAAGGTTAATAAAAAAATACTGAAAAAACGAAACGAATTCAGTGAGTATGCTGAAGAAAATTAAAATGTGGAACAAGAAATGCCTGTATGTTACAAACACAGAAATTAGAATACACCTAGGTTCTGTAGTTACAACTCGAAATGTAATTTTTAAATTTATTTAATGCAATATTTACTTAATTATTTAAATGTGTGAAGCAGTGATAGGCAATAAACACAAAGAATGGAAGTAAATATTACAAAACGTATTGAGCAAGCATAAAAAATTTAATATAATGAATCATGGAAAAACTTAAGTTACTTCTTCATTTAAATGTTTTAGAATGAAAAGTTGATTATTTCAGGGCGTTTGAAAGAAAAATAATGGATTTTATAAATAAATAACAAAGTGGATAGTTAGCTTTTTATGCTGATCAATTATTAAAAAAAAAGTTTTTAACCCTACTGTTCATATGAGAAAATACTGAGTCGGTTATTTCAATTTATTCCTAATTAGCTATATTGCATCTTCTGAATGGAGAGAACAATGAAACCTACATTTATTGATACATATTTTAAACATCTTAATTCATGGATATATACATGCGTATATAGGTATGGATTAATGATATGTGTGTATATATATATACCGAAAGATGCAGTAAGGGATAAGGAAATCAATAACAAAACGAACTGTTGAGTAAGACACAATTAGTGAATCATAGTCAAAGTCTAATATTTAAAAAAATAGTAAATTATTTATTTCTCACTATACAAATAATGTCAAAATATAAATACAAAACTCCTACTTAATGAGGGTTTACTCTATATCAAAACTCGCTTGTTCGGGGAGGATGTTTGGTGGCTTCATGAGCCCTGAGATGTACCTTCTGCTTGGCCTTGTAGGGGCATGAGTGACACGTGAACCTCCGTTCAACACCACATTCGTATCTCTGATGTTTCATTAAGTTACCCTTACTTGAGTAATTTCTACAGCAACGGGGGCAGTAGAACCTGGAGCCTGTAAACAAGAGGAAAATTAGGAAAAAATAACACAGAGTATTTAATTAAAGATCAAATTAAATATTTTTAAATAATTAAGACAAAGTTAATAATAAAAAAGTTTTATTTCATATAATGGAATTAATGACAGTTATAGTGTTTGCAAAATTATAAAAAAAAATTAAAAAAACAACAAGAAATTTCAATTTCTCATACGAAAAAAGAAATCATGTGATTTTTCAATAAAAGAATGAAAATATACATTTTTTAAATAAAAAAAAATTCTAACCTACATCTTAACCATCTCGATTGCCTTTAAACTTATTCATGGATGTATATAAAGTTATATAAAAATAGGATTTTAAAGGTAACAGGCTTAATATATGTGCATTTACTTTATTGTAACCAGAACCAGACTTTTCTTTAAAATTAATTTTTTTCTCTATAACCTTCAATTAATATTTCTGACACCAGTTGCCTTCAATTTATGACAGATTGGGGATATCAGCAGGTACAACGGTGATACTACCTGTTCTAGACTTCTATATCCTTGAAAAATACCTTTTTATTACATACCTCAGTAGCTAAAGGAACCAAATCCAGCTTTTTACAGCAAAACATACCTCTTTATCTTCAACAGAAGTCAATGGTTACATGAAATGGGCATATAAAATGTTTAAACATGCTGCAGATGGAAACAACCGATTTTTTATAGAATAGTCTGAAAGAAAAAAGACATGTCAATACATTTTACTAAAAAAAAAAAAAATAAATAATAAAAAAATATATTTAGGGGTGAAAAACCGGCACCAACGGTTTTTTATCCAGCGAACACATGTTAAAATATATGCACCATAATAATATAAAAATAAACTACTTAAAAAAAAACACTGAACTATGACAAAGATAGTGACGTTGTTTGGTAACAAAGTCAATATTAAAAATCATTTTAACCGAAGTAATAATTTAAGAATATACTTCTTAGCAATTTGGAAAATCATTATTGTCTTCGATACTCTTCTTGGGAACAAGCAACATAACTTATGTCGTCTCAAGGCTTTTTTCGGCATACATATCAACTGTTCAAAACTAAACCTTTATTACTGTCTGTCATATTTGTGTGATGATGTGACACATATTTGAGTGAGTCAGCCTTGTCAATAAAAACTAGTCTACGTAAAAAAAAAAAAAACAACACCTTGTGGCTTCATTTATATTATTCTAAAATAAAGTACTAAAAGTAAATTATTGTACAAAGACATTTAAGATATAAATGGAAACATTGAGAAATTGAGCTTTGACCATTAACGGTTATGTACAAAATAAATTTTATTTTTATAGATAACATTGTTTAATATTTACAAACAAATGAGTTTTATATATTCAAGAATGCCTGTGAAACAAATGCCTCTTCAAGTTGCACTTTCTCTTGCTAACATAACGCAATGTGGACATGTGAACTGTGGTCTTACCGCATTCATATTTCTGTGCTGTCCCACACTGCATAATAGAATAGCGCCGACCACAATCCGGGCACGGAACTTTTTCGTTACACAGCTGCAAATATAAATTGAAAGATCTATTCATTACATAAAGTTCTTCAATTGTTGATTTTTCAAATTGAATTTTAAACGAAATAATGTTATACGTATTACCTCAATTATATTAAACAAATTTTAAAAAATAACTTATACTAACATAAATTTTACAAATCAGGAAGATTATATTTTGAACATATTTATTGAAAAACACTTTTTGACAATCACCACCAAGGTTCTAAGTTTTTCGTTTTAAGATACTTTTCCTTCAATACTAATCATATGTTCCATTTCTATCGCTCGCTATTCTCATGTTTAAAAATCAGTTATAATTTAATTCGATTATTCAAAAAAAATTCTTATATTGGGGATGCAACTGTTTCCTATATTATTATGAATTTTGATCGTAGCAGGACGATATTAAAATGGCTGGGAATTATATTTTGTAAATCAAATTTAGAATAATATATTGTAGCATAAAGAAGCAAGATGGAAGAAAAAAGTATCCTGAAAGCAATGAGGTACTTCAAAACGTCGGCGATCGCTGTTTAGCTTTTTATAATGTAAACCAGCAGTCCTTAAAACCAAGTAGCTATCATAAAAGTAAATTGTATATTCTAATAAATTATGAATATATATATATATAACGTAATTGATTATCTACATTTGTGCAAGAGGCCCCGTTTTCACTGAAACGCTTGCTGTTTACTTTAGTACCTGTTTTTTTTATTTGATACTTAATTAAGGTTTTATTCATAACTGTATAACAAGAGCACAGAATTGTTGGAATTATAAAAATAAAAGTTAAAAAAATAAAATACGGTATAAGATAGGAAGGAGTGGTTAGAAACTGTTTTCATTTCCAAGAACTTAATTTTCAAATTTGTATGCATTGACAGTGCTTGGAAAAATTAACTTATATTTTCAACCCATTTTTCTTCTCCCACAAGAAAGAATATACGTATTACCTCAATTATATAATACAAATTTAAAAAATAACTTATACTACATAAATTTTACAAATCAGGAAGATTATATTTTGAACATATTTATTGAAAAACAGTTTTTGACAAATCACCACCAAGGTTCTAAGTTTTTCGTTTTTAAGATACTTTTCCCTTCAATACTAATCATATGTTCCATTTCCTATCGCTCGCTATTCATCATGTTAAAAAATCAGTATAATTTAATTCGATTATTCAGAAAATATAATTCTTATATTGTGGGATGCAACTGTTATCCTATATTATTATGAATTTTGTATTCGTAGCAGGACGATATTAAAATGGCTGGGGAATTATATTTTGTAAATCAAAAAGTTAGAATAATATTGAGAGCATGAAAGAAGCAAGATGGAAGAAAAAGATCTGAAAGCAATGAGGTACTTCAAAACGTCGGCGATCGCTGTTTAGCTTTTTATAATGTAAACCAGCAGTCCTTAAAACCAAGTAGCTATCATAAAAGTAAATTGTATATTCTAATAAATTATGAATATATATATATATATACGTAATTGATTATCTACATTTGTGCAAGAGGCCCCGTTTTCACTGAAACGCTTGCTGTTTACTTTAGTACCTGTTTTTTTTATTTGATACTTAATTAAGGTTTTATTCATAACTGTATAACAAGAGCACAGAATTGTTGGAATTATAAAAATAAAAGTTAAAAAAATAAAATACGGTATAAGATAGGAAGGAGTGGTTAGAAACTGTTTTCATTTCCAAGAACTTAATTTTCAAATTTGTATGCATTGACAGTGCTTGGAAAAATTAACTTATATTTTCAACCCATTTTTCTTCTCCCACAAGAAAAAATCCTCCCCTTGCTCTTAGTATTTTCGATACTTTGCCTCCCCTTGCTCTTAGTATTTTCGATACTATGCCTCCCCTTGCTCTTAGTATTTTCGATACTATGCCTCCCCTTGCTCTTAGTATTTTCGATACTATGCCTCCCCTTGCTCTTAGTATTTTCGATACTATGCCTCCCCTTGCTCTTAGTATTTTCGATACTATGCCTCCCCTTGCTCTTAGTATTTTCGATACTATGCCTCCCCTTGCTCTTAGTATTTTCGATACTATGCCTCCCCTTGCTCTTAGTATTTTCGATACTATGCCTCCCCTTGCTCTTAGTATTTTCGATACTATGCCTCCCCTTGCTCTTAGTATTTTCGATACTATGCCTCCCCTTGCTCTTAGTATTTTCGATACTATGCCTCCCCTTGCTCTTAGTATTTTCGATACTATGCCTCCCCTTGCTCTTAGTATTTTCGATACTATGCTCCCCTTGCTCTTAGTATTTTCGATACTATGCCTCCCCTTGCTCTTAGTATTTTCGATACTATGCCTCCCCTTGCTCTTAGTATTTTCGATACTATGCCTCCCCTTGCTCTTAGTATTTTCGATACTATGCCTCCCCTTGCTCTTAGTATTTTCGATACTATGCCTCCCCTTGCTCTTAGTATTTTCGATACTATGCCTCCCCTTGCTCTTAGTATTTTCGATACTATGCCTCCCCTTGCTCTTAGTATTTTCGATACTATGCCTCCCCTTGCTCTTAGTATTTTCGATACTATGCCTCCCCTTGCTCTTAGTATTTTCGATACTATGCCTCCCCTTGCTCTTAGTATTTTCGATACTATGCCTCCCCTTGCTCTTAGTATTTTCGATACTATGCCTCCCCTTGCTCTTAGTATTTTCGATACTATGCCTCCCCTTGCTCTTAGTATTTTCGATACTATGCCTCCCCTTGCTCTTAGTATTTTCGATACTATGCCTCCCCTTGCTCTTAGTATTTTCGATACTATGCCTCCCCTTGCTCTTAGTATTTTCGATACTATGCCTCCCCTTGCTCTTAGTATTTTCGATACTATGCCTCCCCTTGCTCTTAGTATTTTCGATACTATGCCTCCCCTTGCTCTTAGTATTTTCGATACTATGCCTCCCCTCTCCATTCGATTGTAGATGTAGGGATATACTTTTATAAAGATTCACTGATCCTAAGTCAATATAAAACAATTCTGATCAGGTAATGTTGTACCATATTTAATGCATATTAAAAAATTTAGTCTATTCATTGATAGTCAAAGAAGATTATTCATCATACAGGCGGTGATCATTTGAGAAAAGATTAATTCTGTAGCGTTTCTAGGAAGATCATATCAAATATTAGTTTTTAAAGAGTCCTTTTCATTCTGAATTCGGGTAGTAGAGGTGTTGATTGTGCAATGGCACTATAGTATTAATTAAATAAAGATTAAATTACCGATATTTTTGGATTGAACAGCTGAAATATCTAAAAGCCAAGCCCATAGCGATAAGAGGATTAATAAGTGAAACTACTAGATACCTTATGACATGCACTAGTGTTAAATGTTGTAGATTAAAAAAAAAAAAAGTTCGTCAATAACTTAAATCAAAATTTATAAGACATAAAATATAGCGACTATTAAGACAATGTAAGTTTATATCACATAAAAATTTAAAATGAAATAAATCAGATACTACTTATGAAACATTTAATAAAACACATAAAAATTACAATTTAAGATCAATTATATCATTTTTCATAGTGTCTGTTAATTATGTGTGTTTTGAGATGATATTTTCTTTTTCCAACGTAGCTACACATTGGACATTTAAATTGTGGTTCTTTGCCACACTCATACTTCCTATGCTGACCAACACTACCCAAGTGGGAATATCGCCTTCCACAGTCAGGACATACGTATTTCTTCATTTCCGCTGCTGAAAAAAAGAAAGGACAATTTAGAAAATCTTGAATAGTCATTCTTTTGCATATTCTTAAAATGAACTTCATACTGAAGTACATTAAACTAAGTGAAATTTTAAGATTATGACAACTCAACCGCATTTTAATAAAAAAATTAATGATATATCTGACCCCATTATTATTATCGATTACAATAAGATATTAAATATTAATAAAAATGTTAAGAAAGTTTTGTTTAGTAAAATACGAAAAAATATTTATATCATGTACATGCTATGTACCATATTTTTTTACTGGCATGAAGCATGATATTCTTGGAAAACTTGAAAAGTAATAAAACATGTGGAAATTCGTATATATATTATATGTTACTAGCTGACCCGAAAGACGATGGTCATGTCTTCACTATGAATATCACAATCCAGCGTTGGCAATAAGGAACCTACTAGATAAGGTAAAGAAATAATAAATAGATTTAATAAAGGATATTGTACTGAAAATTATTTGTACCACGACATAAATCTCAAAATACATTGTCAGCACTGCCATTCACTCTTGAATTTTTTTAATACACTCACTTCTGTCTACTTTTAGTAACTAACCAAACTAAAAAGCTAACTTAATCCATTTAAATTTTGATCTTAATTTCTTCTTTAATTACATCCTTCTCCTGACTGTTATAAACACAACAAAAAAAGAAGAAGCGAAATCGTTTACGCGTGATGCGATCATCAAGAGAAAAGGGGATTCATTTTTATAAAGAGATTTCTTTGTTTGTTTATTCATTTAAGGTCACTTTCATTTAACGGCTAATCGGACGATGCTACATGTAACAGTGGAAGTCCTTAATTTTGACTATTTAGGTATTAATTAATAGCCCCCAGGAACCAGATGCATGGTTGGCTATCTCTTGAAACCACGAGGAGACTGGCGGCCCACACGTTAAAACGGCTCTTGGTGTCACTATTTCAGTGCAGATTGACTTAAAATAAGACTAGATTGAGTTAATAATAATTATATTATGCAAAGTGATTGTAAGATTATACGATTTTGTTAATGTTAATTAAAATCTGATATAATTTAACAAAATCGTATAATCTCACAATTACATTGCATAATATAATTAGTATTAACTCAATCTGGTCTCATTAAGTCAATTTGCAATGAAATAGTTACACCAAGGGCAGTTTTAACGTGTGGGCCGCCAGCATCCACGTGGTTTCGCTGGACGTTTGCTCTTCTGGCGGTCATTAGTAAGAACTCAAACTAAAATATACTTTCGTCATTTTTGAGACAAAACAGACTAGTTAAAACAAAAACTAATCGTATGTTCGATTAGCTAGGAAATCGGATGTGATTTATCACTTCATCAAATTAATTAGCTGCTTAGTAAGAGTTTTAGGGTTGCAAGAAATGCTTTTTTGTAATAATAATGGTAGAGAGAAATTTTTAATAATATTTCTAGATGTATGTTGGATGAGGTAGTCAACCATGCATTTGGCTCCTGGACTATAGGGATAGGGATCTTTAGATAAAGATATGATGGAAGAAAATTATGCTTGAAATACTATGTTAACATTTGGTATTAAGCTCGTCACAGTATTTCAATCCAAATAAATCCTAAATACAATTAAAGCCAATTTAATAGTACATCAATATAGTGAGTTTAATGAAAATTAGAGCTTATTTCGAGAAAGTCGTAAATAGGTGCAAAATCCATGATCTAAAGTGGCACTTTTGGTTCGTAGATTTTGGTGAAAAAGTTGATTAAACATTCTAGGCATATAGTTGAAAAATTAAATTCCATAATTTAAACAATCACAATAATTTCCCTGATTAAATATTTTATATACAGGTGGATGAAAGTAAAAAAAAAAAGAAAATCTGGTGCAGCCATCACTTTCATTAACTTCTTTGTTTGAATGAACATGAAGTGACAATGGTTGACTGTGTGTACATATGAGAGGATTTGGTTCAGGGAGCAGTTAATATAACACAATTAAGTATAAATCACCTTATAAATTAAGTTTATACTTAATTGTGTGTTATATTAACTGCACCCCTGAACCAACTTCATTGTTTGAAGTAAATTTCATGCATAAAATTTGTTAATAAAAGCAGTCCAATCCAGTTCCTATGAAAACATGTGAAAATAATTAAAAAGCTAAAATTAACAAATTCGGCTTTCTTTTTTTTTATTCCCTAATAACTTATAAAATGGCACTTTTGATCAGCCAATATTTGGTTTAAAAAAAAAGTTGCTGTTACATCCAGGAGTATACCTATCTTAAATACGCAATTTCAGTTTCACACTACTTTGTGTCTTTGAGCTAGACACCACATCCACACACGTTATTTATTTATATATTTCATGTTTAGATAAGTGGAAGTAAAAAGTAAACAATAAATATCAAAATACATAAAATTTATCATCATTTTTGTAAGAAATAAATTATTTTGGAGTTTCAGAAATGATTCTAGTGTATCTTCAGTAATTTTGATGGAGTGATAAATAATGAATTATAGCTTTATTTAGGCCAATGTCACAGAAACTATTCATCTTACAAAAATTAATGTAACAATTTTATAAACTACCTTATAATGCATTAAACTAGCTTTGATTTGAGTGGTAATAGATATCTATAGGTTAAATAGAGTACCAATACTGAAAAACACATTTTGTTTCGAATCAACGAGTAATCAAAACAATTTTCTTAGTAACTTTTAGCTTATAATCATTACCTTGCAAAAACTAGTTTAATCCACGATTACATGACTTTTATTCCCAAAACCTTACAATATATCTTTGCCTTGAAATATGGCATTAAATTTGTTTTTAGACACAGGCTTGAAACTATTCTCCATTTACTCAAAACCAGCAAGTACCACCAATTTATACCTTTTATGTAGAATTAAATGAGAAATATTCTTGTTCCCATTCATAATTTTTGTCTGATCCATGGATTCTGAGTTAAACGAGAAAAACTAGCATACAGGTTGTGTACAACTTTGAGGCCAAATTTAACCGGAAATGCACCTGGTTTGGACAGCAAGACTCGTGGTTCCTTGCTATACTTGAGAATGATATCAATAAATCATATTTGTAGCTATACCTTTGTCCGTTGAATAAAAAAGACCCTTTTCTCCTTGACAATGTGAAAACGGCTTGAGTTTCAGTCTTGATGGCTCACATGTCCAAAATGTTGGCTTTTAAAGTTATACAAAAAAAGTAACTCCTTGAGTCCCGACCATCCCTCTCAAACATAACATAAAATATTAAATCATAAGTCATTTACATTTTTCTGAAATGCAGACTAATATTTCTAAAGTAATTTAAAAATGAATAAAAACATCAATTAACATCGATCTTCTTCACATTAAACAATTATATAATTAGTTCATTTGGAAATACAAGGTGATTCACCATTGCTTAAAAATTTTATACATAAATTTATTTATTTAATTTTTTTAAAACACTTTATTTTAAATAAATCATAATGACTTATGTAGACTGCTATTCTGAAAAATAAATTTTAAACACTGGGTTCACATTTTTTGATTATAGATTACGGTGTTTTAGAATCATATGTGTTTTGAGATTGCCACGCAGTTTGGATTTATGTGGGCAATGAGGGCATTGGAATTGTGGTTCCTTTCCACATTCATACTTCTTATGCTTGTATAAACTTGTTTTGTGTTGGTAGCGAAGCCCGCATTCACAGTGAAATGAACCTGTTACAAATAATAAATAATTAATGATAACAATAAATTTCAACAAATTTAAAATTGATAAAACAAAATTACACAAACTCATGTACTAATTTGTATAGATACCTTATACTATAGCGCAAAATAGAGCTATCATGTCAAAGTGCATTTATAGAGTAAAAAAAAAATAAGGGTTGTTGGCGAGTAGGACTCTTAAACCCTATCACCTAGGCCGTTGTTTAAACTTGGAGCTCAGAACATTTCTGAAGTATACTCTTTTTCTATAAAAAAAGTTGAGAAAGGGTTGGTTGAACATAACTTCATTCACGCCAATCTTCCATGACTGTTGACTCAGAAAAATTATTTTGCTATACATAATCCTAATTCTTTATTGTTTTGGTTAAACAGATGTATATAGTCAATTAAAATCAACTTCTTGGTTCACACCATTTGTAAAAAAATATTTATAAATGAAAAATATTAATATGATCAATCAAGAGTGTGTTTAGGAATAATGTGAAACAATGCCATTTATACCTACTTAAATTTAAGATGAGAGTATAGGCATAAAAAAGCAAACGGTTTTTATGTAAATAAAAATCCCATTGGATTATAAATTAGAGATTAATTACATCACCAAAGTAATTTAGTATATATATAATTATAATCTATTAAATTAATAGTAAGACGCAATATATTTTCTTTTTCTGATGAGTGTTACTGTTAATGAAATCTTTGATTTTTTATATAAAGTAAAATAATAATCCAAAACAAAATATATTAGTCTTATTAAACAAATATTTTAAATATTACAGCTTTCATGTTTTTTTGACATTTCTTAATATGACATTGATGTCTCTTCTAATATTTTTGTTTGTGAGACTCAGAATTTATGAGAATCTGAACCCATTAAGAAGTGGGAGATCTGTAAATTCTAAAGGGTTATTTGATGGGATTTATTGGAGTTTATTTTGATTCTCCAATTTTGACATTGTTGCTCAAAGTCTCTGATGTGAGATTGAAGAGTTTGGGAAGCAGAATTAGGATCATTATTTACTGATAACACACAAGTGTCATCAGCATAGTTAGAAAGGAAGGAGTGAATATGGCTTGGAATATCAGCTGTATGAACTGTGTAAAGAATGGGGCCTAGGATGAGGAACACCAGTCTGTGATAAAGGAGACAAATTGGAATTATTCTGATTTATTTTGAAGGATCTTTCACTGAGATAGGACTAGATAATGAGGAAGTATGTAGAAGGAGGGAATTTACGGAGTTTGTAAAGCAATCCTGGGTGCCAGACTCGGTCAAAGGATTTTAGGAACTGAATTAGAAAAAATAAACATTAATACAATCTTATATTTAGGGTGAAATTTATATTATCATTATTAATACTTCAACTTTTCACATAGTACTTACTGAATAGTAATAAATATTTAATCAAAATATATTGTTCAAAATAAAAACTGATTTAAATTGACAACTAGAAACAATAAAACTTGAATGAACTTCATTCTGAGCCAATTTTTGTCCATAGAATAAAGTTTTTATTTTGGGTTTTCAATACTTTATATCATCTCTTGAAATATGCCTAGAGAAGAAATGTGATTTGAGGTGTATTTTTTGCTTTCCTCTGTATGGACACTGGGGGCATTGGAACTGAGGTTCCTTTCCACATTCATACCTCTGATGTTTAATTAAGCTTCTTTTATGCTTGTAATGAAGACCACAACCACTACAATCAAATCCTGTGCAAAAAAACAAACAAACAAAAAATTATATAATAAATTGAAGTAATGTAAAAAAAATATTTAATTTGCTTGAAGTCAATTACAGCATTAGAAACAAAACTAGAAAATTCTACGCTGTTATCATATGTAAAATTTTAAGGAAAATTAGAAAAATAAATATATATAAAACATTCTTGTATAATTATATTAAATTTATCTTACTTGTATTGTTTTTTATCAATAAATTTAACATGAACTGAACAAGGCAGTACATATCCACCCATTTTATCACCAACTTTGTATTAAAACTCACTTGTATTAAATCTAAAGAATAAGAAACCTATCGAGATTGCCCCAATAAAAGTAGGATTTCCTAAGTGGTAAATAAATAAAATAAACATTAATGGTTAGACTCGAAGTTGGTCCATGGAACATAAACAATAATTACATCATCTGTGTATTCAAATTAATTATTAGAAAATAAATTATAAGGAAAACAATGTACAAACATACTTCGGACATAAACTAATTATAGTTGTGATAAAAATAAAGTATAAAAAAAAAACTAATTAATTAATTAAGGCTGACTTTATTTTAAAACCATATTGGATATGAAACATGATAATAATTACATCTTACTAGATCTTCATTCCTAAATGCTTTGTGAAAAAATGTGATTTAAGGTGAACCTTCTGTTTTGCACGGTAGGGACATTGAGGACACTGAAATTGAGGTTCTTTGCCACACTCGTAGTTCTTATGCTTTATCAAATTCCTCTTATGCTTGTAGCGAAGGCCACATTCACATTCATAAATACCTAATCAACAAGTTTAAAAATTATTAATCAGACAACACAACATAAAATGTTAGGTAGTTTTTATTTTTTTAATATATATTATCATATACTATTATAGATTGTTTCCAAATAAACTAGTAAATATTTAAGACTTACTTTGAATAACATCACAAATATTTATAGTTATGTTAGATTATAATGAATTAATTTCTAACTGAAGAGTTACCAAAGTTTCTTTAGTAGAACTTGAATCAGAACTATCTTAGTAAAAGTAAGAGAGTACAGCATTGCCTCATTGAACATAGGTCTTATAATTTATTAATTTATATCTCATTAATTATCAAAAATAATAGAATATATGAGGAGTTGACTAGTAATAACAAGAACTCAATAATTTTAACTTTTGTTTTTGAGTTTAGATAATGAAAAGAAAAGCATAGGATTAATCTTAGGAATTAGTCAATCTCATCACAATAATCAGTCTATTCAAAGTACGATTTTTTTTTTTTTTAAACCTTCACTAATAGTAACAGAATAATATTTGCTAATAGATAGATTGTTGAGAGTTAAAGGAAGAAATTAGTCGGGACGGCAGTCAGTAAAAGAAACAATTAAATAGTTTTAACTATTTATTGTCTGCCAATGTTTCAATCCCCTAGTGGGTCATCATCATGGTGAATTGAAGGCGGGAGCTAACAACAATGACAAGGACAGTTCATTGTTGTGAGTTTACGCCTACAATTCTCCCTGATGATGACCCACAATGGGGGTCGAAAAGTTGGCAGACATTAAATAGTTAACAACTATTTAATAGTTTCTTTTTACTGACCACCACCTGGACTAATTTCTTCCTGTGAGTAACAGAATAGAAAACATATAGTAGTAATCATAAATTTTATATAAAATATAGTCTTAGATGTTAAAAGGTCACTGCAAATTAATATAAGAAAGACTACATTATGTTAATCCATACAGGTAGGCTCCATTTATTTAGATATGACATAATGATACTTTAGAACTGTTCCGAGCAGTCGACTTGTTGACTTGAGGTTTGTTGTATAGTCTTCTTAATGCTCAGTATTTGTGGCTGAAAAACAAGAAATAGTTTCCCCCGTCCATATTTTGTGGCAAATGATCCAAAGTTGGTACTTTTATATGCACTCTTACATGTTTTTGTATGTCTCCATGAATAGCTTCATCATGCCATTTTGCCTTCCACTGTTTCTTGATGTGGATGGGTGATAACTTTGAACTTAGTGTTTATACAACAACTCTTTGTTTTAGTAATTTATTAAAAACCATTTAGTGTTTTAAGTTTTTATTTAAAATAATCATTAATGATATAACCAGATTTTTTTAAAAAGTAATATACAAAGTTATTTAAAAAACACCTTTATTTTCAACTTCTCTTCTCTCCCTCTACTATCATAAGAATAGTATCACAACTGAAATGATCATCGTGTAGCATGTACTTAAAGGCTGAACCAGTTCTCTTTTCGAAGATAAAAAATTGGACTTTAGCCACTGTAGCTTGCTATTTAAAAAACTTGTTGCTGAAATTTAAAAATAGTCTAGTATTGCTGTAGATGTGAATGGCACCAATAAGAGAATCCAACAGATGAGTACAAATATACATTAGAAAACATGTTTTGAGTATTTGATGTAGATCAATTTTACATTAAAATTTTCCATTAAACAAACTTTTGAATGTATGCTATTTAATTGATATCACCTTTAGCAATACTTTTGAAGTACCTTTTATACTAATTCGGATGCTGAAAAGGTTTTGTTGCTAAAACAAAAATAAATATTTATTGTAGGTGAAAGTGGAGAACTTTAGGAATCAATAAAAATAGAATACTTATTTTCAAAAATCTTTTGTAAAACCTAAAAAAAGCATCAAGGTGAAATTTAGCTTAATCAAGGAGAAGAAAAAACTAAATAATATAAAACTTATTTTATTTTATTAAAAAATCATGTTATTGTCATGAAAACGATTCTGAGATTCTTATCTCAAAATTTATACATTATTTTGTTGAAATTTCTATATTTGAACCATCAATTTACTGTTAATTAATATATACAAATACCATAAAAATTTGTAATAACCACATAATATTTTTTCTTTAAAACTGAAATTATGAGTTACTAACAATTTATGATCAATGTACATATGCTCAATATAGATATTGGAACAAAACAACTATTTTACATTTATTTACATTATCAAACCCTTTCAGCCATCCAGTAGCATGTGGTTGTTCATTATTTGATATCATACAAAAGTGTAATAAGAAAATAAATACTTCAGAATTTTCATTTCAAATGTTTGATGATAATATGTTGTTTTAAATTCTCTTTCCTTTTAGATTTGAATAAGCAGTGAGGACAAGTAAACGTTGGTTCTTTCCCACATTCATACTTTTTATGCCTCCAAAGGCTTTCCCTGTTCTTGTATTTTCTTGGACAAGTATCACAAAACCAGTCTTCTCTTATAACACCTGCAACATACAAGATCTTAAATGAAAGAAGTTTAAATATCAAACTCAATACAAAATGTTTCCATAGACACTCATTGAAAAAAAATTTTAACTTCACAATTTATTTCAAGTGCAATTTTTATGTGCACACATTTTTTATTTGTAGCTATAAATATTAAATATTTTTTATGAGAGGAAGAATGTTGATATCGTGGAATGTTCGTGACCAGGGAGGAGGTTTCTTAACGGATGAGAAGTACATCAGTGAGTCGTTGAATATTTTTATTCACTGCAAATGAACAACAAGAGTTAATTTAATTTCCGCCTTGAAGTATTTTTCTTTCCTTTAGTCTTGAATTCCCTATGTTGGAAATAAAATCTAAAACATAAAGAAGTACTCTGAAACATAGGTGTTAAATAATATAATAAATTTTTAAGAACTTTTAAATTCATAACTAAGTTTAAGAACTTAAATTCATAATTAAGTTAATAGAATGCTGTAAATTATTTAAAAATTGTTCATTGGTATCGTAGTACCCTAGACAAATAGAAATCGTTTATCAGTAACTAATGAAAATTTTAATACATCAGAAGTACTAACATTACTATCTACTACTGGAAGGAAAAATTAGCTGCTGTCCATAGATAAGTAGAGAATGTGGTTGATAAAGTTATAGCTAGTTATGCCATATTTTTCACTAAGGAAAAAAATGTTAACAGTATCGATGGCAAAGTACCAGACAGTTTTATTTCCTGGAAACAGTAATTCCTTGGGTAGGAAGACCCTCCAGGGGCTCACAACAAGAGCACTTGAAATGATGTTCTTTCCCACATTCCTATCTGAGATGTTGAAGGACACTTTTTCTATGGGAATACCAACTATTACAGTTCAAACACACAAAACTTCTTGTTTCAGCATCATATCAAAAGCCTATGCATTAAAAAGCAATTTTATTAATTTTATAACAAACATATATAGAGTTTACACATATTTATTTATTAAATATAAACATGCTTTTTAAAGAAATATCATAATTTTATTTTTTTATTCAATTCTTATGACCCAATATTTTCTAAACAATTTAGTGGCTGGAGAACAAATTAACTCTTCTTTAAAATGGTATTAAAATAATCGAGAAACATGAAGAAAAATATGAATTAACATGGTTTTGAAATATTTTGATGTAACTGTTAATGATATCAGAGCCTAATGATAAGCTGTAGTGTCCCTACATGTGAATCATGACTTAGTTTAAAATTGTATCACATTTACAAGATGTATTTTATAATACAGTTGTAAATATCAATAAATATTATTCACCCGTACTCAAATTAAAAATAACATCTTTTCTACATTTATTTAAATTAAAATTTAATTAAGGTGAGCAGTATGCAGCACCCCTGTTACTAGACTGTCTTTTGTTTTCTCAAGGGTCAGTGTGAGTTAAGATTTAGTTCCGGTCGTAATTGTGTAATCCGTGACGATATATGGTTACATACGGTAACCCTTCATGATAGATGTACTCCAATTTAAAAATTTAGAATCTCCTAGGTTTGTAAGAGAAAATCTAGGAGCACCTGGAGGAGACTGCTGAGCCGGAGCAGGCCCGTTCAAGAAGTCAGGAAACAGGCAACTCTTAGGTAAGCAATCTATCTTAAAATTGCTTTTAAACAACTTTGGAGATCCCTTATTCTGGGCAAATTCTTAATTTAAGATTTTTTATGATTATTTTTTTGTTATACACTATCTATATTTTTTGTTATAGATTATTTTGTATCCTGTTTGTCCACAACAGGAGGTTTTTAATTGGTACAATTAATACCAAGTTTATATTTTTTTTAAATATTATGAAAAATTCATTAAACAGCTATTAAATACATTTGGATAACAAGAGACAACACTTTGAATTAAATGAATAAAGATAAATCGAGGTTTTCCCTCCATTCAACATCTAATTAAATAGAGCTGAAAATATTAATTAAATATATATATATATATATATTTAATTAAAAATATTTAGAATTTAATAGAAGATTAGAGTTTAATTTGGTGCGATCATGACAAACAGGACACTTGAATATGGGTTCTTTTCCACATTCATACTTTTGGTGCTGTTGAACACCTTTTAGGTCAGAGTAACTTCTTCCACAAGATTGGCATCTATTAATTGTTCCTAAAATTAAAATTATACTATTAGCCACATATAAGAATTAAGATTTAAAAACACACCAATTTGAATAATTACAGTGTAAGATTAATTCATAGTAATATATTTTCAATAGTTTTTATTAACTCATTATTGCCATGCGAGTTCAACATTTTGGAATAAAATAATTAAGATTTAATTTAGTATATACCAGTTTGAATACTAACTGTGTAAAATTAATTTTTCAGTATTTTTTATTTTCATTATTTGCTATGTAAGTTTAACATTTTGATAACTTAAAAACATAAATTTCCATACTTTATAACTGTCACCTTATTTCCATACTTTATAATTGTCATCTTATTATCATTTTACATTTAATATTATTTATGTTCCCATAATTTATTACTGTCATATTATTATTATATACCTAACGCATTATTAAGTCTAATTACATTGGTTGTTATCTTGTTTCTTTTAGCCCTGATGAAGGCCCACATTGTAGGCCGAAACGTCGGCACATAATAAAAATAACTCTTATTTTTAATTGTGTGGTTTTAATTTATGACCGCACCCCCAACCATCTTCCTCATCTAAAAACATAAATGGTTTTTCCTTCAGCATGAATACACCAATCACGAACTAACTAACCCACTCCAAAATTAGAAAACAACCCAACATTTTATAGGAAAAATGATTTATTCACATACTTTTAATGGAAAGAAACCTTTAAGAGATAAACTAACCATCTTATTTATTTACAATGATTAAAAATAATTTAATCAATACAGTCTTAAACATTTGAGAACTTATCCTATAATCCAACATAGCTTAAGATCACATATTCCTATAACTACAAGATTATAAACACAATAGTGTCTCCAGCTAAAAGATGTCTTGACAAAGTTTAATTATATTATAATACAGTATAATGTTTAGCTTCATTATCAGAATTAGCAATGTCACAGTTAACATGTTTGAGAGCGATGTGTGCATTGAGGTTGTTTTTTCTCTTAGTTTTGTGAGGACAAATAGGACACTGAAACTGTTTTTCTTTGCCACATTCAAATTTAAGATGAATATTCAGAGTAGATTTGTGGGAATAACTTCGTCCACATGATGGACATCTGAATGGTTTTCCGGCATCTAAAAAATATGAAATAATCAGTAATAATTTTAAAACATAAATTTTTACAAAAGCTATTTTTCACACTTTAATTAAAAAAAAATATATATATATATATATATATATATATAAAGAAAAAAAAAAAATTATAGTCAAATAGTTTAACCCAGAAATAAGTTCCTTTTATTTTCAACATACATTCACAAGTCCCTGTATTTACATCAGTATCTACTTAAATCTTACATTCTTTACTTCACTTTTTATCTTCTTTTTTTATTTTGTTATGCTTTAAATTAATTAATGTGGCCATGAATTCATTACCACAATTATTTTAAGATTAACTTATTGATAAATTCAAAAGAATTTCTATTATCAACACTATAATGTTTAGTAATAGATGATGATATAATAAAGATTGAAAAGTTGTTTTATAATTCCAATATCTAATGTTATTGCCAAACTTTTAAGGCTGTCTTCAATGCCACAACATAAATGTAAAGCTAAAATAAAATAAGAGATAATTACAATTGTTTTAAAGGATAATAGTTCTTTATAACTTCAAATCATGTTTTGCCTTGTTAGAAACACATTTCTTTTTTATGAGAGAAATGATTACAGCAGAATATAGAGATAGGATAGTTTCTTTAAAGAGACTAGTAATATATATTACATTTATAACAAAGAGACGAGAAATATTTACACCACTGTTAAGTTTCAATTTCTTCTTTTCAATCCATACTTTTTTTTAGCATATAAATAAGAGGAAATTCATACATTTTTTCCAGCGAACAGGTTCAGGTTCATTGAATGTTATACATATATCAAACTTACATTACTCAGGTAAAAATAATATTTTTGTTCACAATAACTTTAATATCAAAATATTTTTGAATGTGTAATTAAAATAATCAAAAACAAAAGTTTTATTTTTTAAATTGATTTAACTGAAATCAGATCTTTTCACTGCTTATTTTTCATACATTTAAGAAAACAGAAAAATTTTAAATTTATTTGACTATGTACACTTTGAAACTCAGAAACATAAATAAAGAGTAAATGGCTATGATTAACTAAAAAGAGAAAAGAAAAATAATTTAATTATTATAAACTTGTTTTCATATATTCCAAATTGGATGATTTCCAATGTAATAGTTTAAAAAAAATAAAATAAGTAAATAAAAAAATATATAATAAACTGATTTCAATCTGAAACTTTTTAATGTTCAGAACAAAATAAAAGAAGTCTGTTACTGAAGTTCATTCATTTAAATTATATGTATACCTATATGTTCATATATACATTGATAAATATATATTGATTTTACTATTTTATTATTATTTTTATCTCCTCCCCTAACTTCCTCTTCCATCATCTTCTGCATCCATTTAAAAGAATTATATTTGCACGCCTGAAGGATACAATCAAGTTCTTTCAAACATTTTGGAATTACCCATACAAATTAAACAATTAATTGTACCAGTTGCACACACATAGCTCATGAAATAAATTGAATTATACTAGAACTATAATGTTTCATGGCCAAATGTGCATTCAGATGGCCTTTCCTACGTGCACGGTAAGAACAATATTGACATTTAAATTGAGGCAATTTTCCACACTCATATTTCTGGTGTTGATAAAGTCCTGCAGCATATGAATATTGTCGAAAACATTTTGTACACTTAAACTTCTTTGAAGATCCTGAGAAAGAAAAAACAAAACAAATATTAAATTGTGAAGCTGTTGTTCAAAATTAATTAATTACTTTTGTAATTATGAAATTAATTTGTAATGATGAAGTAATGGTTGACTGTAGAAAATATATGATGGAGAAGTTGGTAGGGGTGTCAGTCTTGTTTCCAAAATGGACAGAGTTTTCCACAACACAAACCTCTGGGCACTAACAATAATTTTGTTTGGTTCAGCTCAGTTGTACAAGGCTAGTGAGGTGATAATAAAAATAAAATATTCCTTTTTAATATTCTATATTATTAATCCAAAAATGATTCATCTCATTTGTAAAATAATTTTGACCAGGCTGACTTGGCCTAGGTAACAGGCTGAACTTTAACTAAATAAGGTCTTTTGACAGATTAAAATGTATTTAGATGAGCTTCCTTTTATCAAAATTATAAATTAATTAAATAATCGTTAAAAAAAAAAAAAACTTTTTTAATGAAGGAATTAGTCCGGGTGGCGGTCATTAAATGAAACAACTGAATAGTTTTAACTATTTTATTGTTTGCCAACGTTTCGACCCCCATTGTGGGTCATCATCAGGGCGTCTGGTAGGTGAGTGGAAACTGATCAGTTTCCACTCACCTACCAGACGCCCTGATGATGACCCACAATGGGGGTCGAAACGTTGGCAAACAATAAAATAGTTAAAACTATTCAGTTGTTTCATTTAATGACTGCCACCCGGACTAATTCCTTCAGTAATTCTCAACGGTCAACTAATTATATCCACAAAACTTTTTTAAAGTAACTTATTTTGGAAAATAAACAAAACCTATAAAATTTAAGTAAAATGATCAATTATTTTAAAATAATTTATTTAGGTCACTCGATTTATTTTAGCCCAGAATGCTTATAAATATGGTAATCAAGATCAATAGCTATAATAAAGTTAACATTTACAATAGAAAATAATCTAATACACACATTGTGTAACTTTCACTTTCACAATAAATTTAGAAGTTTACATAGCAATTTATATTGATTATTTCAACCGAATCAAAAATACCAATAATTAACATATTTATTGAGAGTTTTACAAAAATAAACTTAAATTATTAACTAAGTATAATTTTGCTTCTATAGCTATTTATGATTTATAATAATATAAAACAAAAGTAAATTAAGTTGATTAATATTTTTAGCAATTATCAAAGTATAATAACAGGGTTTAGCTATGATAATTGACATTAAAAAAGAAATACACTTTTTTTTTTTAAACAAACATGATATCTTAACCAAGATATTTAAAAAAAAAGTCCTATCTTAAAACTTAGGCAAAAATAATACAATAGTTATTGTTAAAAAATAATGTTTGACGGAACAATTTTATCATTAGTGATCATATAACTTTTATTTATAATGTTTATTGATGATATGACACTTAAGAGAGGTTTTTCGTTTAGCTTTATAATCACAATTGGGGCAAGGAAACTGTGGTTCCTTACCACATTCATACTTCTGGTGTTGTAAAACACTTTGGTGATGAGAGTATCGCCTACCACAGTCTGGACAAGCAAATTTTTTAAGATAGGGAGCTGTAAAATTTACAAATACCTATTAGTAACAATACGTTGGTATTAATAATAGTTTTATACAATTCCCTTGAAATATATATTTTATTATAATTAATTATACAGGAAAGAAACAGTTATAATAGAGGTGAACTACCAAGACCGCTTTGTTTGCCACATTTTATATTTTTTAAATGATATAATGTATGAGTAGACATTTGATAATCACCATGATGATTGCTGACTACTACAGCCTGCAACGGAGCTTAGGCCTCCACAAACAGCCTTTGCCAGTCGGTACTATCAGCTACCGTGGCTTTCCAATTACATCCATTAGGACATTCAACAACCTTACATTCAGCCTTCCCACTCTTTCCTTACCTTATAGCTCCCTTTGTTATTACTTCTTGGGGAGTCTCGCAATTGCTTATCCTCTCGACAGACTCAGCCTATTTCCTCAGACATTGATGAGAATTTTCATTCTTTAAAAAATGTGAAATTTATAGAGTAGAGAGGTGAGTTTCATAAGTTTACAGGTGGGTGATGAAAGGAACAAAATAATATGGTAAATCAGATTATAACTAATGTCTGTCATTTAACCTAATCATTACATTCTCCATCATATGATATATTCAACTAATGATTAATTAATAATGAAAACAATAAAAATCATCTAACATATAGAAGAATAAGAAATTTCATGACAGTAAATTCAATTCACACTGCTTTTAGAATAATATTTTAAAACGAAAAAAAAAAAAGTTACAAATTAAATACTACATATAATAAAGTTGCTGCATGATTTTAAGTCAATTCACTAGGAAACAAAATAAAATGAAATAAGACTTAAACATGATAAGCATTCAAGAAAAATAGTAAATTAGGAAGTATTTATTAAGTAGTATATTTTAAAAACGGAGAAGGTTTACCGTACACTCATACATACTTTATTAATCATTTCAATCATAATAAATAATAATCTGGCAATGAGCACAGAATAATCAGAGCTGTTGAGAGTTAATGAAGTAGATTTGGTATTAATACAAGTAAACAAAACAAAGTTTCTTAACTACTGTTTTCTACCCAATCTACTTACTTTCACCAACCAATAATACATACTTATAACAACTAATCTACTTAATTTTAATATAATTAATATATTTACTTTTCATCAAAATCCAAAAACATGATTAAAATTATAATTATTCCCTAAACAACATTTTGTGATATACTATCAGTTGGAGGTGTTTAGAATTTTCGAATTTCACAATTTTTTTGGCACATGTAACATATTTAATGATATAGGATAAATAATTAAAGTCTACTCTGATTTCCAAAACCATATGAAACTGGATTGAACAGGTACAGTTAGTTACATTGATTTCATATTGAGTATTTGTTTTCATTTTCCACTTCCCCAACTTTTATCAAGCAGATATATTTATTTAAACCAATTTTTTTTTGTTTAAAGCATCCAGATATTATTCTCTAATTAGTACAAGAAGCCAAGTTCCATATCAATCAAGAACAGCAGGGAGTGTCATCATTGTAATAAAAAACGCCATAAGGTTGTAAATGATTGTGTTTATAAAATAAATAATATTATCATATAATAGGACAGAATACTCATAAAAATATATAATTAATAATAATTCAAATTTTAACTATCATATTAATTATGAAACAATGTATTAAAATAATTGATTCTTTAGCACTACACTAACACATCATAAAACTCATTTTTTTATAAAACACTTAAAATACTTCACTTGTGGAAGTGAAAAAAAAAAAAAAAAAAAAAAAAAAAAAAAATATATATATATATATATATATATATATAATAAAAGCTAGATAATCATAAAAAATATTAATTACAAATATTTATACAAATTCAGGATGGAATTTTAAAATGCTTACGAGCTAAATGTGCTTTCAAATTACATTTTTGCTTGGCTTTGTAGTCACAATGGGGACAGAGAAACTGTGGATCTTTCCCACATTCATATCTAAGGTGTTGGTTGACACTTTGCAGATGAGTATATTTTCGACCACATGCTGGACAAGGATACTTTTTGGTCAAGAGAACTGAAAAGGAGATTGACATGGTAGTATTTTAGGTTAGGTCTAATATTTAAATAAAAATTAGAGGTAAATATTTGAATAGCTTACAATATATTATAATGTACTTACTTACAGATTACATCCACAGTTACAGATGCTAGCATTGAACAATGATAAGATGTATTGAATATAATGGCTTTAGAAATAAGGATTAGTAATATTGAAATAAACATTTGAGTTGATCAGAAATATGTATATCAATATAATTTTTATTTGATTTCCAGTACAAATTTCAAGCAATAAAAATGAACATTCTATTAATCACTGGCAACTTTAATCACATACACAAACATCCTAAACTTCACCTTTTACCTCATATTTTAATTGAAGACAGAAATTGAAATAAAGGCACAGTAAACTGTATTTTAATATAGGACAGTCCCAAGAAACATTAATCAAATATAGAAAAGTTTAAGCATCATTGTATATATTCAATATCTTAATTAATGGCAATGATTAATTTTTCTAGCAGTTAAAGCAGCCTCCATATCTTGGAATGTGGTCAGAACCTTGCCCTTGGGTGATGTCTGGAACTTTTACTCCATGAAATAAATTTTTTTGGTGATATTTTATTAGTTGATCCAAATAATTTATGAGATCGTAAACAGACCACAATGTTTATGAGCAATGTGCTTGCTCAAGTTTTGTTTTAATTTAGCCATATGATCACAGTAAGGACACTTGAACTGAGGAGATTTGCCACAAACATACTTCTGATGTTCCCTCAGCCCTGCTAAATAGGAGTACTTTCGGCCACATTCTTGACAACAATACCTTTTCTTCTTAGCAACTGCAAAATAATTTACATGAAATATTTAAAGACAATGTACACAAAAACACATACTCAAATGTATATAGAGATAAAATAAAATAATAAGGGATGATATGAAACACAATAAGAATAATTTTCTGAAGCCCAAATTTTAATTTACCTATTTTTTTGAAGATAATAATGACAAATCTCTAGATGTTGGATTGGTGTTGTAATGATAATTAATTAATGCAAGAAGATGCGATTTGAGGTTTTCTAGTTTACTTTAGTCCGATGTATGTTCGAAAACTAAGACCTGGAACCAAGGAAACTGCTAACTCCAAACAGCAGATCCTAAATTATAGTGCAGTAATGAGGGTCATAATCATAGTCCACAAGAGTACCCTTCCACTTTAAAGATAGTTAGATATCCATCAATTGGATAGATTGGTCAAAATAAATTTATTACTCAGGTTGAAATGAAACTGAACCCCATAGAGGTTCAAAAGAAGGAAATATCAATCGGTGCTTGGAAATGAAAACTTAAAAAAAAAAAAAATATTGATATAATAACACGTATATTAGAATGATTGAGAATTTACGAAGAGAGGGTATCAAGAGTTTAATTCCTATACTGATTTCTCATCAAAATACTAGCACAATGTATAAATTCACATTAGATATTGGAACAAATAATGGTGATGATAATTGAAAACTTTAAGACAACAAACAATAAAACTTTAAATTTTTAAATTATGTCATAAATAGAGGTAAAAGGGAAATAATAATAAAAAATAAAAGTATACATCCATGCTCTCTGAAGAAATACTTTAATAAATAATCCACAATAGAATGTAAAGGTTTGTTTACTTCGACCTATTTTGCTTCCTACAAAATTGTGGTTGAAACATTTTTTATTCTTGTATTATCTTTGAAAAGAGACCTTAGAAATAGAGGAGCCTATTTCAAATTGATCAATAAAAAATAGAAGGTAGGAACAAGATGAACATTTTAACATTACAATTTATAACAATGTTCAATAAATATGAATAATAATTTAAATTAGTTTTCACATCTTTAATTAATTTGACAAACTAAAGATATTTTAAGGGTAATTTAGCTAAGTACCAAGATTTACACCTATGTTATGTCCAGTGTAGTTAGCTACCAATAAACTCTTAAAACTAAGGTACGAAGTACTGGAATAATAACCTAATAATGAATGGTAATGCAAGGACAGAAGTTTGATGCATATACGAATGCATTTGGTTTTAACCAGAGTCTAGCCCATAGAAGTGTAGGTATGAGTTATTTTAAAATTCATTAGACAAGGTTTCTTGAATAAAATAAACTAAGTACTGTGAATTAATGATTTATTTTATTAAATTAACTTACACTCTTGGTCCCCTCAATATAAACATTGAATTTTTAGCAGTTAATTGCAACACTTGCGTAGTCTGTGAAGAATTTCTAAAAACAGCTAGCAGTCCATATTTAATTGTCCTTTTTTTGTGATCAAGCACATTATGTTGAAAAGATTTAAGTGTTTTTCATAAATCAATCCTAAAGGGATGATGTAGTTCATAGAGTAGTTTGGCTTCTGAATGTTATTGGGGAACATCACTATGGTATAATATAGCTAATTTCAGATGTTTTTTAAATTTATGCTTTCAAACACACATATAAAAAAAAAAAAAAAAAAAAGACAAGGGATTAAAGCAATATCTTTTGAAATTAAGATCTATCAATTGTTCATTTTTGAATAAGTATCAAAATGTCTGTTAATGAGATGAGACTTAAGGTTGTGTTTCAGCTTAGCTTTGTAGTTACAATGAGGACAACAAAACTGCGGTGACTTGCCACACTCATATTTTCTGTGTTGTCTGATTCCAGCTAAGTGAGAATATCTGCGACCACAATCCGCACATTGAAATCTTTTGATTTCATCATCTGAAAACAGTTATACCATTAGTAAGAAAATAAAACTCAGTTTCTCATAACTAAGATAAAATTTGAAAATCACCAATGAATACAAATTAATTAGTTTAAGTTAGCTGCATTTAAATGCTTCTACTGTGTTTTGTAAGTTAACATTTTCAAACTAAATGAATGAATCAACTAAAAATTGATTAGTGCAGATGCCTGAATGAAGACAGTGATGTGGCTTATAGGTGAACAATACCAACAGTATGAGGATTGAAAAAGAAAGATTTGTCCAATGAGATGGAATATAAATTGATTGTGTTTGGGTGTTCAGTGAGTGGATGTTGAAAGGGAGTGCTAGGATAAGAAAAATCATAAAAAGTTTTAATTTAACTTTAGTTTCCATTAGTTGGGAAGTCCCCCCATATGCCTAGTCAAAGTGTAGGATATAAAAGAAGAAACAAGCAACTGATAGGTTTTAAAAGGTAGAATTCCCGGAATCTGTAAAACTGTTTAAGAAATAAAATGGACTTTGAGTTATTTCAGATACACGGAAATTTCAGGGATGATTTTGGTTAAAGATGACTCTAAGATTTGAACAGAGTTTTGGAGTGGGAGAGCAACTTTATTGAAACTACAAAGAGAAGTAAGGCAGGGAATACAAGAGTGGTTAAGAGCCAATAAGAATATCTTTAGTGTTTCCTGCATTCAGGTGTAACTTGTTCTTTTTTAATCCATTGTCAAATTCTATTGATATCATTCTGAACACTGTGGGATGCCTCAATGAGATCAGTAGGATGGAAGGAGAGGTAAATGGATGATCATGAGCATATAGAAAAGATGGTTTTGAGGATGGACAGAATCCGGTAAATCAATAATCTAAATCGAAAAAAAAAAAAAAAGTGGTGAAAAGGAGGAACACCATTGCCTGTGAACAAGGGGATAAGAAGAGATATATAACTACTAAATAGTACTATGGGATATGGACAAGTTATGAAGTTGTGATAGGAGAATCCAATTACCAATGCATTCAAAATCTTTAGAAAAATCGGGATTAAGGATTAAGATGTTAATTTTCAGTTGATCAATGGAAGATTATATGCCAGTAATAATTCTTAGTAAGATGAGATACTTCTCGGCCTGCGCTCATCACTCCGTGATGACAATGCTACTAGTGCAGCCGAGATGACATACGGCCAACCACTCCGGCTACCAGGCGAACTCATAGTACAGTCCAGGCAAGCTCCGAGCACCGAGAGTTTTGTACTAAACCTTAGAAACCATATGGCACAGTTAAGGCCAGCGATACACAGGTCTTCGACAGCCAAGACATTTGTGCATCGAGACCTTCAAACCTGCACTCACGTTTTTATGAGGGATGACAAAGTAAATAAACCGTTGACACCCCCTTACACCGGTCCACACCAAGTTCTCAGCAGAAGTGAGAAGACCTTTTCCGTTCAGCTGCCTTCAGGACCACGAACAGTCACTATTGACAGGCTTAAACCAGCGTATCTGTTGCAGGACGATGAAGACTCTGGTTGTAGCAACTCACAACCACAAGCAACAACTGCTACCTCGGATGCACCAGCGACGTTAAATGACTCCGACTCAGAAGAACAGGAAGACCAAGCCCCTACGGAGCGACGGACCCGTCGTGGACGTATCCTGAGGCTTCCTCTGCGCTTCTGCGACGAAGTCATTGGAGGGAGATGATGTAGCAGCGGTGTCACATGACGCCGAAGAGGTTAAGTAAAGTAATGAAAATGAAATAATGAGGATGAAATACCATATATGACAAAAATTAAATATCTCGGCGTGATTTAGATCGCTCTCTTACTTAGACTCCTCATATTAAACGTTAGGTCTAAATGTATGCAAGCCCCAAATGTTTTAAAAAATGTGAGCAATTATAACTGGGAAGCATATAATCCCGTTATATATGACTTATAAATCCCAAAATTGATTATGGTAGAACAGCTTACGGTTTCGCGAGCAAAAGAAGGCTAGAGGTGCTTGCGCTGGGTTCAAAAGACAGCTCTTCGTATAGCGACGGGTGCTTTCCACTCAAGTCCCAACGTGAGCCTTCAAGTTGAAGCTGGAGTAATGATTCTGAGTATACGGAGACGAATTTTAGATTTAACATATTACGTTAATATTATTGCTCGACCAAATCATCCCTTAAAAATTTAGTCAATCAGAGAAATAACCAAACCAAGCTTTCATTACCCGAAAGGTGCTCAGTACATATATCAAAACTCGATCTTCATCCCTTACCGACGTCTCTGGTTTTTCTACTACTGCAATTAGAACCATGACTACAAAATACCAACGAACTTATAGTAAGTAAAACGCAGCTTGTAGAGAGGTATGTATGATAAGGAGTATGAACTTTACCTTTATTTCTTTACTTTCATCTTACCTTCGTTCAAATGCTTATTAATCACATGAGCCTTAAGATTATGTTTTAGTTTTGCCCTATAACTGCAATGTGGACATTGAAACTGAGGTAATTTTCCACATTCATACTTTTTATGTCTCATTAATTTCCAATAGACGTGTACTTTCTCAAACAAGTCACACAAGTAAACTTTCCCTCTCCATCCACTGTAATCACAGATAGACAAAATTGTATTATATCATATCAATAAAATATCAGAATATTTTATGTTAATTCTTTATACAGGAGAAGTTGTTTAGAGGTTGCTATAAAAAAAGGAAAATTACCTAGGAAATTAATTCCATAAAATCTGTATGTTTTCATTACCTCATCACACCACTAAATCAACTTCTCCTTGAGTAGGGACTATAAATTTATTAAGAAATAACACTTTTAAAGACATTTGAGGCTTTGAACATGTCATCCAAATGAAGACCGAAATGTCAATACCTAATAAATTAAGTTTATACTTACATATTTCCATGTTTTTCTTTCTGACAGCCCCCTAAACGAAATCTTCTTAAAAAAGTTCTAGTCAACAATTCCTCCACCAATTCGTTATAAATGTTTTAAGATATATTTTAGGAACTTAGGTAAAGAAAATAGAAGATTAAAAAAAAGCAATTTCTAATTATTCTTAGAGAATTTGCCCCTTAATTATTTGTATAGTATTACTTTAAAAAACATGGTGCTTGAGAGTTTGAAGTAAGAAAAAACAAATAGAAATTTCCGCAAAATTAAAAGAATAACTGGGATAGAAAACAATTCTGAATATTTACAACTTTAGAAATAAGAATGAGTTAAAAAATCATTTTACACACATAAGTCTCAAGGACTGAATAGGAGGACATAGTTGAAGTATGGAAATTTTATAAATAGATGGTGGGAAAGAATGGTATTTCGAGGGGACGAAAGTTGTATAAGGAATGAACTATAAAGAAAAAGTGAATCAAAGCACATAAATCTGGGGAGAAAGACTTATATAGTGAGTTCCTGAATCCGCAGACATCAAAAATTAATAAAAGCGGGTTTAGGACATACCGATAATATAAAATAGGTTTTCTGGTTGATACAAAATACAGATTGCTGCATTGGAAACTTTTTAAAACCTATTTTATACATAAGAAAAATCATTCATGTTAATTTCGTATAACTATATCATAATGAACTTATCTTCTATTAAAACAATTTATATATAATCTCTAAATATATAAAATGATAACACGATTTTTGTTTCAGCGAACTTCGTCTAAACCACAAGACGGATTTTGATAAGGTTTCCACCATCATTGAGAACATTTTTGCCTGAACGTTTATAAGTAAAATACATCCCTATTGAGCTTTTCTTTAAACGAAAAAATAAATTTTCTGTAATCAAGACATCAACAAATTATTCTAAAATAGAAGTTGTAATATCGTTGACTACGCTAGTTTTAAGTGCGGCGTGCGATATCCCTCTTCATCCACAGTCCCTTGTCCAGTGCTTCAGATTCTAAATCCGAGTGGGAAATCCTTAAAAATTATCTCTATTCTATGCTATTCTATTCCCGTCCCGGCAGATGATCTCAACAAGCATTTCGTATCCTTATCTCCTTACTCATCTTCCATTACCTATATAAAACATCACAGTTTTAATCCTGAAAGTTTTTTCTTTCTAGCCCAGTAAAATAAGGAAATTTGAGGGAATTAATTCGGACAAAGCTGAAAATCTTTTTAGTGGTCCTAAATACAAGTGATCTGAGTTTGCAACATTGCAGCTGGTGAGCTTAACTTTTGGCAGCCAAAAAACCTCGAATTTTTTTCAGTTTTTCACCTCTTACTCGAAAACGGCCTCTCTTACAGAAAATATCTTTCTTTCCAAAATGAAAGAACGTTAAATTTCCTATTAATAATTACCCTTAGTTATTGAATTTGGTTTAATGGTATGGCAACAATCCTTCGTTGAAAATAGGAACATTTTACCAACTTTCTTGAAAAACCCGATTCAGTCATTTTGAGACCTCTGTAACTTCTAAACCGCTATCTAAATCGTAAAATGTTATAGAATAAAAGTCGTAGAGCATCTAATTTCAATTGGAAAAGGCTCTTTTAAAATCTAAATTAGATTGATACGATCATTCACAAAATAGGTTTTTCGATTTTTCTCTACACGTGTCGTAGCGTTTGCCGAAGTAATTCATTATCATGTTTCATTGAACACATTCTGCAGTACTTGTTGCCGTTTTTTTACTGAAAATAATGGTATTTGCATCTTATATCATATAACTTGCCAACATGTCCCTCCTCCCCTTCCCCCTTTACCCAAAAGTTTTGTTTGGTTCGATCTTGCATAAACGTTTTTTTTTATTTTTACTAGTGCGTTCATAGAAGGTAATCCGCAATTTCTTACTAAATTCCTTAAACACATTCTGCAGTGCTTGATGCCTTACTTTTACTGATAGAAGGAATAACAGTATTTGTATCTAAAATCAGATAACTAGTCAAGTGGAAACTACAATTGAATATTTAAATGAGGCACGAAAGTAGTGCTTAGGTATATCGCATTCAACATATTATCGAATATTATTTCTTTTTATCTATAATATTCCTTATATGACGCACGGTATATTTTAAATTAAAAGGAGAAAGTATAGGTTGTAATTATAAAATATATTTTTACATTGTATTATATTTGTTAGTTACCTACAATTAAATTCAGTGAAAGGTTAAATGTAAAATATTTTCTTTAGGTTCAATTTCAACACTTTTCTTAGTTACGAACTGATCATAAAACACTGATTTGCGAGATTTCCCCCAGATCCAGCACTGATATGGTATAGACAAACCACCTACCTCATGGGGCTGGAATATTAGCGCACAATGCCTGATCCCTACAACTACTACCAAAAATGCAGCCCCATCTGAAGTACTGAAAAAAAATGTCAGTCAAGAGTTGCATGGGTAGATGCAGTTGTCGTAAGCATGGACTTAAATATTCAACGATATGCTACAGGTGCAAGGGTCAATCATGTACGAACGCCACCTTCGCGACAGAAATAATAGGGGTACTCACTACGTTTGCTATAGCATGCTATTTGTGTTATTTTGCTAAACCCGTCGAGTTTTTACAGTTACTTCCTGTATAAAATTGATGGGTTTAGCACAATAGCACAAATAGCATGCTATAGCAAACGTAATGAATACCCCTATTATCTCAGATCCAAGGATGTTAACATGATGAGAAAAAAAAGTTTTATTCTCCAAAGCAGTTCAAGTATAGTGATACTATAAAGCATCATCATTCAGTGGTTTTTATACCACATCTTCATTTTACAGGCAAGGGAAACTGAAGTTCATGCAATGCAGAAGAATATCCATTTAGAATCTTATGCTTCGGTATTCTCTGATGGGCATGCTTCTACAGAGGATGATATCGCTGCAAGTAAAAAGTTTTTGTGATGGCAGTCTATTCTTCAAAGGCTGCAAAAACACTGAACGACCTCCGCTTCCAAATATTCTATAGCAACCTCTCCAAACCAAATCAGATCTGGCATCATTGCCTCCGACCGATGCTGCGCTTGAGCATCATTCTCTTAGGACTTTCCACCAGATCCAGCACTGGTATAGTATAGACAAACCACCTACCTCATGGGGCTGGAATCTTAACCCACAAGGCCTGATCCCTACAACTACCACAAAAATGCAGCCCAACCTGAAGTACTGAAAAAAAATTTCATGTAAGTGTATCAAGGGCTGCATGGGTAGATGCAGTTGTCGTAAACAGGGCGGGAAAATGGACGAGATGCCACCGCTTGTCGCTTTAGTGGAAAACTCATCCCAGGAAATTTACCATTCAACAAACCCCCCAAAGAAGAAAAAGCGTTTAACCTAAAGAAAATATTTTACATTTAACCTTTCACTGAATTTAATTGTAGGTGACTACCAAATATAATACAGTGCAAAAATAGATTTTATAATTACAACCTATGCTTTCTCCCTTTAATTTAAACTATACCGTGCGTTATATAAAGAATATTATAGATAAAAATAAATAATATTCGATAATATGTTGAATGCGATGTACCTAAGCACTACTTCCGTGCCTCAATTAAATATTCAATTGTAGTTTCCACTTGACTAGTTATCTGATTTTAGATACAAATACTGTTATTCCTTCTATTAGTAAAAGTAAGGCATCAAGCACTGCAGAATGTGTTTAAGGAATTTAGTAAGAAATTGCGGATTACCTTCTATGAAAGAGAGGCCGTTTTCGAGTAAGAGGTGAAAAACTGAAAAAATTCGAGGTTTTTTGGCTGCCAAAAGTTAAGCTCACCAGCTGCAATGGTGCAAACTCAGATTACTTGTATTTAGGACCATTAAAAGGTATTAAACAGATTTCCAGCTTTGTCCGAATTAATTCCCACAAATCGTCAAATTTGGGCTTATTTTACTGGGCTATTATCCATGTTTCCTATGACGAATTATTAACAGCTATTCTTAAATTCCACACAATTATAGACCTGACAACATTCCAGTAAAACTAATAAAATCCCGTCTTCCAGTCCTTATACCAGTTTTATATCATATTTACAACCATATTACAGATTCCACGATGAGTTAAAGTGGCTTTCCCTCTGGCCCTCCGTTCTAAATACTTCATTGACATCCTTTCTCTTCCAAGTTCTTTGATCTCAACGTCAATCGTACATCTCGAATATACTTTCATTTAAATCCTCCGTCCACTCCCGCAACACTCGTTTGCAACCTTCAGACCTGTATAAAACGCCGCATCGAACAGCAGCTTTGGACAGATCTTTTCTTATCCGATCCTCGTCCGTATGTAATCCTATTTCTTCTTATGTCCGTCATTCCGCCATTTCTCTTCCGACCTCAAAATCTCTTTTGTTCAAACAATTCCTGTCTATCCAATTTTCAACAGACTCTAACAGATTTGAAAATTTCAATTGAACTCAGTAAATAGAGCAGAGAGAAACGATGACTTTATTTTGCATTGTATTTAAAGACTTGTGTATGTTATTTTACACATTTTCATAATAATAGGCTTACCGAACCCGAAGGTTCGATGCCGATACCACCAAACTTCGTCTGCACAGATTCGTCCAATATTCGCTGGTCAGGCCCAAGCCCCCAAGATCAGCCTTAACGCAATCCTCCCATCGCCGCTTCGGCCTACCTTTTGGACGCCTACCAGTCGGATCAGCAAATACCAACTTTCTCGGAATCCGTTCCTCACCGAGCTCAACAATTTTACTCGCCCATTCGAGTCTCCGCGACGCTATTAACTCAATTATATTCACAGGATACAAGTTCCACAATTCCGTGTTGTACAACCTTCTAAACTCCCCAGTGCCCTCATCTCCCTTCGGACCAAATATTTTACGCAGTACCTTATTTTCGAAAACCTTAAGCCGTTGTTCATCCCTCAAAGTAAGCGGCCACGTTTCACATCCGTAAAGAACCGTTAGAAGAATAATAGTTTTATAAATTCTAACCTTTAAATTTTTAGATAGAAGCCGTGAGCTAAGTAACTTAGCAACTGAATAATAACACGCATTTCCCACCTTTAACTGGGACTTTATTTCTTCCTGGATTTCATTTTTTCTGGTTATCATTGAACCTAAATAATTGAATTTTTCTACGAGTTCAAAAGTATGCCCTGATATATCAATATCACCAAGATGGACACCGTTTCTGCTACTAATTATATATTTCGTCTTATCGTTATTTAATTCCAGTCATATTTCTTTACCGGTTTTTATTAACACACTTGTATTTAGTTGTATGGTTTCCGTGTCTTCACCAAGTAGTACCAAATCATCGGCATACCCCAAAACCGGAATCTTGTCACCCATATTTAAGCCTTTCTCGGTACACATCACCTTTTCTATGACATATTCTAAAGCCATATTAAACAAAACAGGTGAAAGGGAGTCACCCTGTTTCAAACCAGATCGCACCTCAAATCTCTCGGAGTAATTATGACCGATTCTAACTTTATGAAATTTTTCCGACAAACACATCTCTACTAGGTTTACTAACTTTCTAGGTATTCCCTATTCAATCATGATGTTATATAGCTTCTGACGGTCTATTGAATCATACGCCTTTTTAAAATCGATAAAAAGTTGATGGTCTACACCGTTTTATTCCAATTTTTTCTCTAATATTTGACGTAAGGAAAATATTTGATCAATAGTCGAGCGATTCCGCCTAAAACCACATTGGTAGTCTCCGATATTTTCCTCAGCGTATTTCGTGATTCGGCTAGTTAGTATTGACGAGAATATTTTATAGCATACTGGGAGAAAAGAGATCCCACGATAGTTATTACAATCCGTCCTCGGTCCTTTTTTGTGAATCGGAATAAGTATTGATTCTTTCCATTCTTCGGGCATTTTTTCATTTTCCCAGATCTTTTTAACTAAAACATGCAATTTGGAAAAGCCCGCTTCTCCACACGCTTTAATTAATTCACTCGTGATATTATCATTTCCTGCAGCTTTATAACGTTTTAATTTTCCCATCGCCGTTTCGACTTCCTCTTTACTGGGTGCGTCTATCCATGGTTCAGCGCTCTGATATTCAGATTGAGGAGATAGATTATTATTTTCCGTATTAAGAATGCCGTCAAAGTGTTGTTTAAATTGATTTAATATCACAGTCGAATCCGCAATTATATTGTTATTTGCATCTTTAACCACATTCAACAGGGGTTCAAATCTTTTACGTGATTTGTTTATACCTTTGTACATCTTTCTTACGTTATTTTCGCTTCTGTGTTTTTCTATTTCTATTATTTTTGTCTTTAAGATACCCTCTTTTCTTATTTTTTAAGAATTTTGAGGTCTCTTTTTTTACTACCCGAAAGTAAGTCACGTTATCATCGCTTGGATTATTTAAGGAGTTCAGTTCAACGGTTTTTCTTTTTTCACACATATTTTGGCAATCCCCGTCGAACCAGGGTTTGTTCTTTTTATTTTCGATCTTCCCAAGACACAAATTAACGACCTCTTTAATATTATCTCTGATCCCTTCCCATAATTTGTTTATATCTTCGTGTTCCTCATCTAAAGATTCCAAAGCTTCGAACCTATTTTTTACTTATATCGCGAATTGTTTTCTAGTTCCGGGATTATTCAGTTTAACTAAATCAAAATTCTCGGGATGAATATAGTTAAGTGTTCTCTTTTTTGTATTTAGTTTTTGTCGAAGTTTCGCGATTACTAATTCATGATCAGAACCGCATTCTGCACCACGATACGATCTCACGTTAATTATGTTACTTTGCCATCTGTTTTGTACTAAAACATGATCGATTTGATTCCGCGTTTGTCCATCCGGCGATGTCCACGTATACTTATGAATATCCTTATGCTTAAACGTAGTACTTTTGATCACCAGGATTTTCGAAATGGCAAAGTTTATTAGTCGGGTACCATTATTATTACTATATTCATGCAAACTTTCTTTACCGATTGTAGGACGATATACTTCTTCCCTTCCAACCTTTGCGTTCGCATCGCCTAGTATTATCTTAATGTAATTTCGCGGTAACTTATCGTAAACCGCCTCTAGTTTATCATAAAATTCACATTTTACTTCATCATCACTGTCTTCGGTGGGAGAATGAATGTTTATAAACGCGATTTTAAACCAAAGACCTTGAAATATAGCAACCGATATTCTTTCACTAAAGAACTGTACATCCCGTAATGCGGAAAGAAATCTATTCCTAATCAGAAACCCGGTACCTAAACAATAACTAACGCTTCCCCCGTACCAAATAGTATACTTTCCTTCCTTTAACGAACCTCCACTGGCCAGCGAACCTCTTGTAATGCAACGATATCTAAATTCTACCCCTTAACTTCATTCGCGACCGATTTTAACCCACCTGCCGTATTTAAACTTCTAACGTTCCACGTCCCTATCGTTAGATCTCTAATTTTTATCTTGCGCCATAATTCCCTTGAAGCAGTCCCCACCCGGAGACCCGAACGGGGGACTAGTTTACCTCCGGATAATGAGCGTTTTACCCCAGAGGAATCCATGACTGTTTGTGGTATTTTGTGAACTAAAATATGTGAGTAGGGCGTTCGAACCTACGTCACACCCTCCAGCAAGCCTGGAGGGCCGCTCTCATTGTTGGTCAGCGAGTCCATCGGACTTAGCCGGGAGGAGCTTCCGAGGAAATTCCACCGACCATCCCCACATCCGCCACCCGTGGGACGCTCCCCATACGCGGTAATGAGATCCGCGCGTGGAACACATTTTCATAAGCATTGTAAATGTATTTTGTACTCTATAAATGAACATTTTTTGTTGTTATTCTTGTCTAGTGTGTTTTTCTAAATTATAAGAAGCTACCTATTAATTTATAACTATTATTAATTTTCTATGTTATTTCTGTTGTTTTTTTGTTTTGTTTTTACTCTAAGACACTGAAGTTATAATTTAGTTTTTCTGTAATATTATTCCGAAGGGACTCGTCCCAGAACAAATGAAGAATTTTTTATTAATATAGACGTATAATATACCATTGGAAAGAACACACTTTTAGAAAAGTTAATCTATATATATAAAAATGAATCGCCTTTTCTTTTTTATATCGGTCAGGAAAAGGAAAAGTCACTTTGGTAGATAGGCGTTTTTTTTTTTTTTATTTTGCAAGGAAACAATAATCTCTATATCTTTATATATAAAATTGAAGTCAGGAGAAGAATCTTATGGAGCACCTCATTTTTCGGCTTAGTGAAAGTTGAAGCCAGAAATTCTTTCGGGTCGTTATATAATTTGTATTCAGATATTATTTGATAAGAAGTTGTGGACAGATAATTTATTAATAGATTTAGTTTGTCTAAATTCGGAAACAGCCAGTGGTTTTTTACTTTCGACTTTCGAATTGCAGTTTTCGTTAGAAAGCAAAAGATTCAAGAAATAATGTTATCTTATATAAAAAGTTGTGGGAGGTGATGTAGTGGGCCGAATATGGTATACACCGAAGTGATTATTGTAAATAACAATCGTATATTGTTTTATTTCTAAATATAAAACACATGTTTTCAACGTAACTGAATATAAGTCTTTAAACATCAACTCTAAAATATCTAAAAACTAAAAAAATTGTAAAAGTCGTGTGTTGCTCGCACCAGATTTTTCGTTTTAAGAGACGTATGATATTTATATATACTATACTATACTATGTTTATATAGTATATTAACAGTTATCGTGAGAACAAACTGTGGGTTGGAGTAAATTTTAAATAAAATTTTATCAAGATGAATTGGCTCAGGAAAATGCTCAGTGCGAACTCCTTTTCATGACACCTTTGTAAATAAATGAATAAAGAAGTCCCAGATCAATATCAGACCCAAGGTGTTTTGTAAGTTCACAAGCAGTCATTCACAGATACTTTTTTTGGCATGATTTCTTGTGATTCGCTCACTTTGAAAAAACATTTTTGGAAAATATAGAAAGCTCAAATCATTAAACAAGTCAATTTTGCAGGTTAAATTTAATTCTTTATAATTAAGACCCAGTTTGGAGGAATTGGCTTTTTGCTAATCTGGAATCAACACAAACCCATCATCTAGATTGAATATAAATTTGTGTTGAATCCATGAAACATTGTTTTTACATTTATAAAATAAGACTTTTACGTCCATAAGGTTTAGTAATGAATTACCAGCTGTGGACCAATAAAAAAAATATATTTAAATACATTTTTTAAAGGATGGAAGGTGAAAAAAAAAAAATAAATAAGTGAAATTAATGAAAAAATGGTACTCAGCTAAAAAAAAAAATAATAATACTTTTTTTTATTTATTATTCAAGGGGATAATGTTAATTGTATTTTAAGGATTACATAAATTATTCGAACTAGCACATCCATGTGAAAACATATAAAGTTAAATTATTATAATTTTACACATGGAATAATTAATTTTAAAATACTGGAAATAAATAATAAATATACAATAAGCTTTTCATTAAAAAGAAATTGGTATGGATAAAGATCATGATTACACTTAGTAGAGAGTGTTTTATCAGTTCAAGTAATCTAAAATAAATTCTTTCAACAATATCTCATACATCACTACAAAAGAGAACAATAATTAAGGAATACATTTATTTATAAAATCGTGTTGGTAGAATTCAAACATTCTAAATGTCGTGTGATTAAATGTCTTTTCAGGTTGAACTTGAGTTTAGCTTTGTAGTCACAATGTGGGCAGGGAAATTGGGGTTCTTTTCCACATTCATATTTTCTGTGTTGAGCAACACTCTGCAAGTGGGAGTACCGACGACCACAATCAGGACACTCGTACTTTTTTGTATCAAAAGAAGCTGTAAAAGAATTTAAAATAGCTGAATGGCCAGTCAATAATCATAGAAACTGCAAGAAATATAACTTATAGTTAGAGGTACTTAAATTAAATAACAAACACATGTGCGAGCCAGATAGACATACATACATATAATATATGTTATGCATACTGATTTATCAGGTAAGGATATTGATTAAATATATATGTATATATAAACTAGGCAGGATCAAAAGAGTTATAGTCGGTCAGAAATAAATTATAAAATATAAAACTGTGATCACATTTATAAATTAAAATATAGTACAGCTATTTAGTTATAATTAGTTATTAGGCTAATATATAGTTATACATTAGTACAGATAACATTACAATAAAATAAAATTAATTTTTAAAATAATTCATTGGCACATTTGTTTTTTCGTTCTGATCATAGCCATTTGGAAAGGAAAAAGTGTACATCGCCATATCTATACTGTTTTCAATAACCTGTCTGTTGGCGCAAATGGTAAAATTGTATGGGTCTCTTTTAGTAATTTTCAAATTAGTCTGTGTGAAACCATTTTTTTAATGGAATTAAACTACTTTACTTCTTAGGGCATTAATTTTGTTGCACGATCTATTAGATTTTTTTGCGGTGTTAATTTTATATGAATTGGAACATGAACAAGTGTAGTGAATGTACCTTTTGGTGCGAATGGGCTGTGCCATTTATTTTTCATTTCCCCGTCTTTGAAATAAATATCAGTCAAAATTAGTGTGATAAGAGATGCATAATAAACTCTTTACGTTTACTGGATTATTCATTTGTACGAATGTCAACAAATATTAATTTTATTCCAAACGATAGTGTCTGTGTGCCTCTGTAGCATGTAGCTGCTTAGCAATAATTCAGTCTTTGCTAAAATGTCAACATGATATCCGCATAATTTCATTGATAAGTTTGAACTTGGCTAGAAAGGAACCCAGACAATCTGAAAAAAGCATCACAACTGGTTGCCAAGGCAGCATTAATGAGTTCATTGTTCAACGATGGTTCAAAACATTTAGGAAGGGAAATTTCAGCCCTGAAGTCAAAGAAAGTCGTAGAAAGACTTCCTCACTTAATGAATATTGTCTTTGGAGGAAGAAAACCCCAGAACTACTGTTCGAGAACTTGCAGGAAAACTTAGCATATTGACCGTCAATGATTACCTTAAAGAGATTGTAAAGGTAAAAAAAGCTTGAAGGGTTTCACACACACATTTAACGACCACAAAAAAAAAAAAAAAAAAAAAAAAAAAAAAAAAAAAAAAAAAAACCAAAGGAAACCAGCTTTATGAAGTTTGTGCTATACTCTTTGCCATAACAAAGGACCCTTTTCAGAATGAAATTCTTAGTTATGTTGAATAGTGGATACTTTATGATAACAGTAGTCAACGTTCTGGAGAGTGGCTTGATAAAGGAGAAGCAGCACTTTTTCCAAAGCCTCCAACCCATCAAAAAAATTTATGTTTACTGTTTGTAGATCTTCATTTGGTTTCATATAGTATAGCTTCTTAAATCCTGGAGAAACCATCAATGCAGAATCATATTGTAACCAAATTAATCACTGCATTAGAAATTGACAATAATGAAGTTCTTTTTTAACAATCAGAAGACTCATTTTGTTGCACGAAAACCCACCAGCACAAGTCTCACATGTAGGTGGCATTATAAAAACTGTTGCAGCTTTTAAATGAAACTATGCCACATCCGCGCCCTACTCTTCTGTTTTCAAATATATCCTGGTAGATCTGGATCATGGAGGAGGAATGATTTATAGTAAAATCAGTGAGGTATGTATTTAAGTGAAAGATACCAATCCTACAGATAGAAAGTACTTACCATCCTAAACCATGACTTATCATCAGTTACTTCATTGTAAAATTTCCTAAGTCAGGATTCTTTTTTTTTACATTATGTTTTTACTTTTGTAAAGGATGATAATTATAATCATAAATCGTTTTGTATCATATTTCATTTTTAAACATAAAAAATACAATACCAAAAGAGAAGCTATATGAAAATCCTACTTGAGACAAAAAATTGAGAGCCTGATAGAGCTGGAAGGATAAAATGAAAATAGACCTTAGGACATTCATATTAAGAAAATGAAGGAACAGATAGAGAGGAATCCTGGAAGAGATACGAGTTTTTATTGAACTGAAGCACTATAAAAATACAAAAAACAAGAAAATTTTTATTGTTTAAAAAAAAAAATAAATAAAGGAAAAATAATAATATATACATACAAACTTACAAGCAAGGCAGGATAGTGTTGTTCATAAAATTATTACAATTCAGGTTCAAAATAATCCGAAAAGACTCATGGCATGGAAAACAAATAGTATTATAGCCATCAAAACTACATTAATGAGGGGACTAAACAATTCAGTTTTCCTAAATTAAAGTTTTTTTAAAAACATCAGTGTGTTTAGTAGCAATGTGTGCATTGAGATTACATTTCCGCTTAGCACAGTAACTACAATATGGACATTTAAACTGGGGTTCTTTCCCACACTCATACTTTTTATGTTGAGTAAGACTGCAGAGATGGCTATAGCGGCGGCCACAATTAGGGCATTGGTGTTTTTTTCCATCAAACAATGAAGTTGATTCTGAAAAACATTCAAATTTAGAATTAATTATATTTAGAAGTCATATGTTAAATACTTAATTAATTACAGATAATTACATACCTGTGGAGGATCCAACGATTTTAAAAGTTAAAAAAAAAATTATGATCAATATAGGTCTGAAGCCTACATATGTTATAACTACTAAATTCACAAAACTACAGAACAAACTAGAAGATAGAATAATAACTCGTCAAAGTTCAGCTTCATGCAAGTTGAATGATTCACAACCATTTTAATATTTTTTTCTTGTTCAGATATTAGAAAAAAAGAATAACTTTTAATTTTTCCAACCTCCTTCTATGCATTCCTCCTTTGACCCCAAATATCCGAGTCAAATTTCATAAAATACAAATTTAGGCCAAAACATCAGCACAGAAAAAATGTTTCTTTACTCAATCATGTAGTGAATTACTAACAGGAAAGCGTGATGCCAAGTGAACGAGGCACCCAAACATTAAGCCTGGAAACATAGCCAAGCTTCTGCAAATGGTTTTCTATAATTGTATGCGACTATAATGTTCTGTATGGGGGACAGAAGAGGGAAAGATGTTTGGAACAAATGAGGATGGCTTGGTTTTATCGGCATTGAGCTTTAGACCATTCTTGATGCCCATGAATTGATGCTTCAATATCTTCTAGTAATTTTTGTACCATCTAAAGCATTTTGGTGGGATAGAAGGAAATTAAATTTGTAAATCATCGGTATACAGGTGATATTTAGAGTGATGTATGGCATTGGGCATTAACATACATAGGCGAAAGTGCTGATCCCTGAGTTAGCACAATGGGTAAGGAACGAGGTTTATTTGGGATTATCACAGTTATGGTTCGAAGAGATAAGAAGGAAAGGAACCAGTTTATGGCACTGTCGGATAATAAAAGGTTTCAGAGTTTGGAGAGAAGGATTTCATGATTCACCATATCAAAGGCTTTTGAAAAGTCAAAGTGGACAAGAATTGATTTCTATTTGTCTACACCACAGGTGACATTTGAGAGGTTGGATAAGATCAGTATGGATCTGAAGTCTGATACTGAGGAAGGGATAAGAACTTTATTTAAAGGACGTACTATACAAATTAATATCCATACAAAAACATTAATAATCTAATGGTTAGAAGTAGGGAAGGGATTTAAGTCGATAGAATTTTAAATCAGCAAAATAAAAATCTATAATTAATTGTTATAGGTGGAATAATCAGGAATCAGTCATTTTTTGAAAATTTTTAATTTTGCCAACGTTTCGGCTCAAGCTTGTGAGCCATCATCAGGGTATTAAACTGTTTATGCTTGGAGTTTCCATGTTTATGCTAGGACATGGCTCAGTAATGCCCTGATGATGGCTAACAAGCTGTACAAACTCTGTAAATTCCTTCCTCCCACATACTTCCTGATTCTCCAATCCTACCTCTCTGATGGATCCTTCAAAATAAATCACAATAGTTCCTATTCATCCCTTTTTACACAGACTGTTGGTGTTCCTCAAGGCATTATCCTGGGACCTATTCTTTACACAGTCTATACAGCTGATATTCCAACCCATCCTAACACTTTCCTTTCTACCTATGCTGATGACACCTGCGTGTTATCAGTTCATAAAGATCCATTTATTGCCTCAGATACCCTGCAAGCCCACATCAAAGACCTAGAAGTATGGTGTCAGAACTGGAGAATAAAATTAAATTCCAAAAAATCCCATCAAATAACTTTTACTCTTCGTCATAAACCTTTGACTTCTTGCCCTACAGTATCCTTTAATAACACTCAACTAGTTTCTGTTGAACAGATCCGATACCTAGGACTCCTTCTTGACAAACGGCTAACTTGGAATCACGACTTGGAATCATACACGACTAAAACGACATGAAACTGCTCGCCGCTTTAGGCTACTTCAACACTTACTAGACAAACGGTCTAACCTTCCTCTGAACTACAAAAGGCTCATCTACATCACTAAGACCAATCTGGACTTAAGTTGTAGAGCTTTGGGGCTCTACTAAACCATCAAATTCTTCCCGCATCCAATCCAAAATCCTCAACGCTCCTTACTTTGTCTTGAATAAACTTATCCATAAAGACCTTAATGTTCCCTATGTTACTAATTTGGCTCGGACCAGGTATTAATCCTTTCAAGACAAACTCCATTCTTACTCTAACCCACTAGTTTCAATCCTTTCTTCCTCTTCAATTCCGGATAATCCTCCATGGCGCCTGAAAAGGAGATGGCCCCGGGACCTTCTAGTTTAGTATATTTTTAGAGTGCTTCCAATGGGAAGCTTCTCTACTTGTATATCATGCCGTTGTATATAACTATCACATTTACTTGATGTATTTTTTTTTTTTTTTTGTTAATAAAGATGTTAATACCAATAAAATGTTTAAAAAAAAAAAAAAAAAAGCTTTATCTTAACAGACTAATAAAGAAAAGTGTGAAGAAATAAAAAACATTGAGTAAAAATTTATAATTTTTAAATGGAATTTGAATCAATTATTATAAATAAACATTTAATTAAATTATAAAATGTTCGTGTTTATTTAATGATACATGATAATTTTGTATAATCAAAATAAAATATTAAAATTTTGACAGTTATTCAAAAGAAAAAAATTTAAAAAAAATGTTTTAGATCAAATCAGGTTGTACAATAATGCTTGAGCACTAAATGAGATTTTAGGTTACGTTTAACCTTAGCTTTATAGGTACAGTGAGGACATGCAAATTGGGGTTCCTTCCCACATTCATATTTTTTATGCTGCTGGAGGTTCTTCATGTATTTATACCATCGCCCACAATCAAAACACTGAAAGTTCTTCAATTCTGAAACTAAAAAAAAAAAAATAAAAAAATATTTAACCTTATCCTTAAAACATACTTAACTAAATGTGCTCAAAAATATACTTAAAACATTATCACATACATGCAGTTCTTTAATTAAAAAAAGTATATATATAAAAAAAATACGAATGCACGCAACACACAAATTTCACTTACCTCAGTCGTTAAAATCAATTTAAATTTTTTTAAATAGATATGAATAAAGGTTAAAAATTCAAATACATTGAGTTTGTTTTTTATTAAATAACATGCGTTTTATTAAATAACCTATTATGTATAACAATCAGTTAGTTTTATTGGCTTTCCATCACTCTCCATTAAATTTTATGGTTTGTGTATAAGTTAACATTTATTTAAAAAATCTTTAACTTTCCAACAGTATACTATACATCAATGTTACTGTTATTATGTCCGAAAACACACAAAAAAATTTTTTTTCTCTTGTAGTTGGATATTGAATTTGTTATATATTGGATTATAGATAATTTTGTTATATTGGATATCCATATATTTTTTCTTCCCGGGGCGCGACAGGCCATGTAGGCCCTGGGCCTCGCTGTGTCATCTCCTGGGAGATTACACCCACGTTTCTCGATGAATTTTTTAGAGTAGGTTCATCACTCCCTACGCCTAATTCAACTTATATATTTACCCATTCTTTATCAATGAAAACAAGATGAAATGGTTAATTTTTATTAATCGAAAAATCAAAGGTACTTTAGAGAAAGAAAATATCAGCATTTAAACCTTGTCAGACTACTTAAATCAGAATGAAACCTATATGATATTAAATCCTATTAAATTTTACATCAATATAATCAGTTTAATAAAAATTGTTAAAGACATTTCTGAGAAAATAGTTAAAAAAATGCATAGTATTAAGTGGCTCTTCGGGGTTTGCCGATTTTGATGAAAAAATTACTGTAACATCTCGGCATTTACCTGTCTCAAATATAAAATTTCAGTTTCATACAACTTTATGTTTTTTTGCTAGACTAACAACACACACAGACTTTTTTACATGACTTGGTTATTAAAAAAATGTTCACTATTGCAATAATTTTCCTTACTATATATTTTATATATAGGTTAGTATAAGTAATATATATATATATATATATATATATATATATATATTATTTTTTTTTCCTTTTCTTTTCCTCCTATGGTAACCCCAAAGAAGGAGAGTTTATTAATTAATAGTTACATGTTCCATGCCATACAAACTACACATAATACTATGTTATATTATAAAAAATTATTAAGTTTGCAGCATTTTACAATGTTTTAAAAAATAAATATATCAAAAAGAAAAGAGAAACAACATATCGAAAATATCATTACTAAATGAAATACCTAAAATATTAAAAAAAAGAAATATGTTATTTATACAATTCAAGATTTAACAAAAAAATAAAATAAATAAATAAAAATAAAATAATTTAAGCATAACAAAATTACAAAACCTCAACTGCCTTCCTACAATCAATATTCAGTTGATTGAAGTCTATTGATTTTATGAACTTTATAAAATATTTTTAAAATTTTGTCATCAGTCACTGTTATTTTTCTGGCCAAGTCCTGTGTTCTAGCATAATGTTCTGTATCAGTTTCGCTTGGATGTTGTCGAGCTGTTTACAGTCGTATGGTAAGTATTGAACATTGAGCTGTGGTGTGTGATTAGGGATTGCAATCCGGAAAACCGGATCCGGTAATCCGGCGGATCCGGCATCATTATACGTTAACCGGATCCGATTATAGCAATTTTTGGCCAAAAATAGTGGAGTTTGATAAAAAAAAAGTACTTTAAATGTGTTACATTTGGTGTACATGTATGATGAATAGCATAATTATCACAATAATGAGTTTTGTATTATGAGTATAAATCTTTAAATTATTCTACTGACAATATTTGTTTTTTAAATAGTAAGTAAGTATTAGTAACTTTTGTATATATTATCAAAAATCAATTTTGATTTTGGAAAAAGGGTGGTAGAAAACAAATAGTCTTTATTTTCAGCAAATAGTAATCAATAGCCGACTGTCTTAATAGCCATTAAAATTTTACTAGTTACCTAAGCTACTTAACTTTAATTTTTTTGCTCCATATCTAATCCTAACATAAATTTTATTTTATACAATTCCTATTATGAGTACAATTATATTCGAATAACATACTAACAGTTGTTCATCTTGGACCGAAAAGTGAAAATCAACCTGATTTAGTCATACCATCCGGATCCGTCCGGATTGATGAAATTTGGGACCGGATCTGGCCGGATTGGAAATGACACCGGATTGCAATCCCTATGAGCGATAAGGGGAACAAATCTATGAAGGCTTAGCGACTTCTGTGAAATCATATCTGTGTCCTTCCTGATCTCACCTTTGATGCAAGATATGGGAACCTTATTGTATGATATCGGAAGGTCACTACGTGCTGCTATTTTTGTAAGGATGTCTGCTATATATATTATATAAACTGGGATCTTTAAATAATACAAATTTAATCATAGAAGAGAAATATAATACATCTGATTCAAAGGAATATAGAATGTTTTTTCTAAATTATTAAAAAAAATAAATAATCAATTTCTAGTTCACAGGAAATTGTTATAAAAAACATACAACAGTCGTAAGGGTGATAATTAAAAACAATATATTAAGTAAAAAAAAAGAAAGCCTTTACAAAGATAGAAATTATTCTAGTGCTCTTGATTAAAATTTATTTAAAATCAATATTCAAACCATAATGCTTAAGAATTATATGTTTCTTGAGACTTCTCTTATGTTTGGCTTTATACGAACAATGAGGACATGCAAATTGAGGTTCTTTCCCACATTCATATTTTTTATGTTGCTGGAGATTCTTCAGGTAAGAATACCAACGGCCACAATCAGAACATTGAAACTCCTTCAATTTTTTTTCTAAAAAAGAAAAATAGGAAACAATATTCTTGAAAATGAACAAAATTCTATTAATAAATTTTCAAGGAAATATTATAGTTCCATAATAGAAAAAATATTCATAATGACAAATGAGTGATATTCTAATGGTAATAGAATATACCTTATTTGATTGAACAGGTTTTCTTTTCTTTTTAATTTAAAAACAAAGTAAGAAAACTACATAATGTTTACTAAAATAAAAATAAAACAATATTTATTTGAAGTTTATTTAAAATTAATGTTCAAACCATAATGTCTAAGCACTACATGTTTCTTGAGATTACTCTTATGTTTAGCTTTGTATGAACACTGAAGACAAGGAAACTGGGGTTCCTTTCCACACTCATTTTTTACATGATGTTGAAGATTTCGTCGATATGAATAACTCCGATTACAGCCAGTGCACTCGAATTTTTTTAATACAGCACCTGAAAACATTATGTTAAAAATTAAAATAAAGAATGATAAAATAAAATTTTACATTTAAAATTCAAGCTGTAATCTGTATATTCCTAGATACATGCACACATTAAAATATATACACTGCTCTAAAAAGAATCGGGAATATTGTTAATATGGTATCATTTATTTTCCCTACAATTTTTATTTTATTTGATCTAGGCAAATTTTAGAAAAAAAATCTAATGTGAGCAACACACGACTTTCACTTACCTCTGTTGTTAAAATCAATTTAAATAGTTTTTTTATGGATTTTAAAACTCAGACATAAAAATAAATTGTGAAAGAATTAATTACATTGAATTTCAATTGAAACATGTGTTTTATTAAATAATCTATTATATTATTATCGTCGATGGGAGGATTGCGTTAAGGGTGATCTCGGGGGCTTGGACTTGAACGGTGAACATTGGACAAGTCTGTGTAGGCGGAATTTGGTGGTATCGGCATCAAACCTTCGGGTTCGCTAAGCCTATTATTATTATTATTTTGCACTTTCTCAGCTTTCGCTGGAAATTTTCACCTAGCTGGACTCAATGAGTCAAGGGTTAGGCTCTAATTATGTTATATTTAAAAATTTTCTAACAGTGGCTGCTGTTCCTAGAACGACTGCTCGCTGAACCTCCGCTAGAATTCTTACAGGAAGCTCTAGCTGTTGGATTGATTCTAGCGTACTCTCTGGAATCAGGCCATTGCAAGATAATATAATAGGGTAAATCCCACAGCTCTCCAATCTATGGAGTTGCTTTAGCTCCTCTGCCAGCTCCTGGTATTTCCTTTTATTTTCAGAAACTGTTTTTTGAAGATTGTCATCCGATGGGACGCCTATTTCAACAATCTGTGCCAATTTTCTATTTTTATCAATAACTAAAATGTCCGGCCGATTATTTAAAACTGTGTGGTCCGTAATGATAGGATGATCCCAGTATTATTATTATTATTATCCATGTCAATCAGTTAGTTTTATTGCCTTCCTATCACTCTCCATCAACTTTTACAGTTTGTGTATTTTTTTATAACATTTTTTGTAATAAAATCTTTAGCTTTACAACGGTATATAATACATTTATAAAACTGTTTTTATGCTAAAAAAAAAAAAAAAAATTGCAGAAAAAAATATTTCTCCCTTAGTTAGATATCAAATCGTTCAAATTATATATTTATCCATTTTTTATGAGTACTAAATAGATGATATACTTATTTTTATAGAATCTACAAAATTAAAGATAAAATATTGGTATTCAAGCCCAGTCAGGATGAAACCTACATAATATAAAGGCCCATTAATTTGACATTGATATAGTGAATTTAATTAAAATCATTAGAGTGGTTTTTGAGAAAATCGTAAAGTGATAAAGGAATAGTATCAAGTGGCTCTTCTTGTTAGCTGATTTTGATGAAAATTTTGCTGTGACATCTAGGGCGTATAGTTTTTTTAAATATGAAATTTCAGTATTGTAGGACGTTCCGTTTTCGTACTACACTTACCACACACACACACACAGACACACTAGGTCATTTGGACTCAGGGGACCCTAAAACGTAAGTGAAAGGTACAAGAGTTTTGAAAAAAAAAAAAAAAAAAAATGATTTTTGCTTCTCTTGTCTCATGCAAATTGTAAATATTTCGTATAATTAATTTAACTGTGTAATTTCCTCTATTGGAAATACTGTCCATAATGTTCCTGAATAAACAAGGAATTTCATCCTATAAGCATGGTTATACTGCTCTCAGTTGCAGGTTGAGAGGCTACTGATGGTGGTTTAAGTCTTCTCTGCAGTGCTTCCCACATGGCTCACGGGACTGAGATCTGGAGACAATGGGGGAAGAAGCAGATGGGAAATCCCCAGGTTTCCAAGACATTGATAACAACTCTTCCAATTGGGACCAATCACGATCCTGGTTTAAGCAATGTTCTCAACTATATTTTCTTGAACATAATAAATAAGTTAGATCACTGTCCATAATTTTAAGGATTAGAGTTTGTCCACCTGAGATATATAAGATATATCTAACCCAGTATATAAGATCATATTCCCAAACTCTAAATTGAACTGAAGAGAACAATAACTGCGACAATGTACTAATTCTCTGTTCTCGGTAGACTCTTCAGTTCCAACTATTGCTATAACCAACACTCATCGTTAAACGTAACAGCATTCCAATCTATATCCAATCCTTAAGGAAACAATAAATTAAAACATTATTTACAAAATTAATTGTTTTATGTCTTTAACAATTTTCATTTTAATCAAAGAAACACATCACCCAAATTCTAATATAGCACACTTTTATTTTTTACATTTTTCTCATAAGCTGCATTGTTTTTGTACAAAAGAAACAATCCCAATAAAGTGGGGTGAGGAAAACAATAAATATATTTTAGGCTATGAAATTATTTATTACATCAGGATTAAAATAAAATTACAGAGGTTTAATAAAGAACAATCTTAAACACTAATATCAAATACATTTATGTATTTATGTTCAGAAAGAAGCATGAAAGGTATGTGTATGCATATAGAAAAATTCAAAAAGGTTCCATTGGATTACTCACCAAATTAAGTTAAAGTAAAGGATGTTTAAAATGTTTGAAAGCAATATGAGCTTTTAAATTACATTTAAGCTTAGCTTTGTAAGGACAATGAGGACATTGGAACGTTGGTTCTTTTCCACACTCATATTTCTGATGGCGTTTAAGGCCCCTTAAATGAGCATACAGGTGGTTGCAGTCTACACATTGAAACTTTTTTGGTTCAAAGTCTGTAAAAGATAAATAACAGTATCTATTAAATTTATTGATTTCAAATATAAAAAATTTCACTGTGAATTAAAAAAATCTGGGGTGTACAACACACAACTTTCACTTACCTCAGTTGATAAAATCAATTTAAGAGCTATGAAATAATGATAGAGTTGAAAAAAGTTCTTTGGAAACATATATTTTATATTAAATGGTATAACAATATAAAATCGTTATGTGCAATAATCACTTAAGATTAGGCCATATTCATCACTGTACATTACCTTACACACCTTGTGAATAAGATAACATTTTTTCTCAAATTTTGAGCTTTTCAATTATACATCTACATAACTATTCGTATGTTTGAAAAAAAAAAAAAACTGACCTACAAAAATGTTTTATATATTTTCTCCTTTAGTTGGTTATCAAATTCATTCAACTTGTGTATTTAGCCATTTCTTAACAATGCTAACAAGATGATATAGTTAACTTTTTTGAATCTACAAAATTAAAGGTACTTTAGAGGGAGAAAATAAAAAAAAATGGCATTTAAGCCCTGTCAAACTATTTCAATCAATCCTTAGAAGTACTACAAAATGCATGGTATAAAGTGGTTCTTCTGGTTTGCCAATTTTTATGAAAAAAAAAAAAAAAGGCTGTAACATCTCAGCCATACATACGCTTCTAAAATATAAAATTTCAATCTAATAAAACTTACCATTTTTGAGCTAGACTTACCACACAGGCACATTGACTTGGTCAATTGCACTTAGGTGACCCTAAAACGTGTATTTTTGGTGAAAGCTCAAATTCGAAAATTTTCACAATAGCAATAATTTCCTTAACTATTCATGTACAGGCAAGTGAAAGTAAAAAAAAAAAAAAAAAAAAAAAACGATTTTGTTTGTAAGTAAACATTTCCTTCCAGAATTATTAATAGATACTATTTTATGAACTGTTATTTAAAACCTATAACTGGGATCACTTGTAGCTGGGTGGCTAATAAAACCTGGATAGGCAAAATTTAGGACTCCCACTGTAGCATCGTCCGATTAGCCATAGTAGCATAAAGTGACGTTAAATAAATAAATAAACAATAAATAAAACCTATAACTGAAAAATACATATAACATAGTTCATAAACATATATTCTAAAGATATACTATGAAAACAGCCAACCAAATTCAATTATCCTTTTTTTTATATATATATTTTTTATGTACTCATTTATTTACTTATATTAGATTTCCAAGTCAAGGATTAAGCTTATTTAATTTGAACTTAAAAACTCAAAAGCCATTCCAGCATATTTTTCTTTAGTGTAATGTCCCATCTGTCTCGAGGTTTGAGAGACATGACTAATAAAAAAAAAATAATAATGTTTATTTTGTTTGTGCTATGATCATCATATATTTCAATTTTTACATATCCATGATCACTTTCTATATTGCAGAACTAAGAAATCTTACTTGATTATAACCATAATTGATCACTTTAACATTTTTATAACAATAATTTTTAAAATGTTCAATGCAACTTTTTAGGGCCCTATATTTTTAGTTTGACATATAGGTAAATACATACATTATTACATTAAAGTCAAAATTAGGTTAAGATTTTGTTGTACGCCCGTGAACGCATTTCTTAAAAAATCTTTCAATAATATTCCACTTATTCAACTACAACTTAATCTTGACTAACTTTTAAACTGTAGTTTTTGGCTATCTTAGCACTTACTAGACAAATCCTCTAAACTTCCAATTAATTAAAAAGACTCATTTACATGATTATAAATAAGTTATTTGAACTTATGGAGTTGAGCTTTGAGTTAAATCCCTCTGGTATCCAATCCTTACAAATGAAAATTCTTTATGAAACCTTCATCATTATCCATAAGATTAAAATCACCCATAATGACGTTATTTATTTATATGTCCTTGATTTAGCTCTAATTAGATACATATCTTCCATGACAAACTTCATTCCCACAAAAATCCCTTTTGCACTTGCTTCACCTTTTTCATTACTTATCTCTTTGACAGAAAGTCTGTCTTGAGAGAGTGAAAGCATTTGCTAGCCACATTTATTACTCTCTCTGATTCTGATGTTTATCCAGCCATTCCCCTTCAGATAGGCCCAAAATAATTAAAGTTTGTTAAATGTTCAAGCAAACAAGGGATTTCATCGAATAAATTCATAGACTTTTCTTTAGAATAGATTCACAGATACCCTTTTCTTTTCACCAATCCTGGAGATTTGGTCAATCCATCGCAATCTATGTCTTCTTCACAGATGGTGTCTGGTGGGCCTGGATTCAAAATACTGCTTCGGATCATGGTCCTCATCCATTTTGCGTAGATGACAAAACCATAACAACATTCTCTTTTGGACTGTTTTCTTCAAAGTAGACAATCCCATGCCTACCCGTTTCTCATTTATCCTGTCCCTTCTTGTTTTGCCTACTCTTCTCTCTCTTAATACATATATATTTATTTACTTATTTATTATATGACTAATTATTTTCTGTAAATAATTAGATGTCAAACGGCAAGAAAATGATGAAATTATATTAAATAATAAAACAATATCTAGGAATAGTATAACAAAACTTTTAAAAAACAAAGAGTTATAGGTATATCTCTCATGCATAATACATATATAAATACAGAAATAGGATCACGAAATTTTCATGTGAGATTACAAGTCAAGTGAATACTTTCATAAAATGTTTCAGTCAAAGTATTGATAGCAGTTAGTTTAATTCACTAGTCAATGGTACAAAAAGCAATATCAGACATATAAAAAGGGATAAAACGTTATTGGTAATAAAGAAATTACAATATGTTCATTATAACTTGTCAAATCTATATTTTGAAGTATATATATGTATATAACATAATATAAACACGATATTCATAAATTATTTAAATAAGAATCGCTGATAGATAAGTGCCTTAAGGATATATGTCTCTTCATGTTAGATTTCTGTTTAGATTTATAAGGACAATGAGGGCAAACAAATTGTGGCTCTTTACCACATTCATACTTCAGATGCTGCAGGAGACCAGCAGTGTGTGAATATTGGCGGTGGCAAGCTGAGCATTGGAATCTTTTAAGAATCTTCACTGAAAATAATAATGGACATATTTATCAAAAGCACATTTTTAATTAAAATAGCTTTAAAAGTATGATGATAGCTTTAAGAATGTTATTAATTTCTACATTTACATCATTAAATTTACCCAGTTCAAATCAATTACCCATTCACAGTGACTTGTCTAGTTCCTTGTGAGATATTCCACTTTATGTTTGAAGTAAGTAACTTCTGCTCTATCTAAAAGTTCATAACAAAAAGGACAATTTTTTAAAGATTGAAATTCATACATCAATTGTTAATAAAACTATATATGAAACAACTGTTGATTTTTAAACCACTTTCCTCGGATTGGAGACGTGAGTAGTGTTACAAAACATGTATATTTATTCTACCAGAAAGCAGTATCTTTTTAAGTTAGAATTTTTCAACTTTTTCATGAAAATTTTTATTTATTTAAAGAACTAAAATTTTGAGCTATATGATTCTGACTTCTCATGGTCTCATATTGACGCATGGTATTTATTTTATTTTTCCCCAAAAATTCACTATTTTTACAAACTAATTAAAATTGTTTGGGTATTTCAAAGTGTGAAACTATTAGGCTTTCCTCTCCATTTCTTAAATAATGAAAGTATATAACACAAGAAATATAACAAAGAAGGAAAAAATATTGCAAAAAATAAAATCAACTAGTGTTTATTTATGAAAGTAAAAACATTAAAAGGTATCAACAGATAAATTTGTCAACAAATTATAACGTATAATATAAATGTAAAGAACTAGAAGAAAACATTCATATATCGAACATGAGAGTGGGAGGGATACAAATATTACAAAGGGATACAATTCTAGGTGTACTGAAAACAAAATCATCAAAAGGAATCTATATGTTTACTTCCTAAATGTATTTTCAGGTTACATTTTCGCTTGGAACTGTAGCTGCAATAAGGACACTTGAACTGAGGATCCTTACCACACTCATACCTCTGGTGGCGAACAACACTTTGAAAATGGGTATATCTTCGTCCGCAGTCAGGGCAAGGAAATTTGCCATCATCTCCTTGTAAAACATTGATATAGTTAAATTTAGAATCAAACAAAATATAATATAATCAAATTTAAAATTAAACAAAATATTAATTATTATCTTGGAATATACATAATAGGGTGTTAAAAGTGATATTTTAAAAAAGATAATACAGTTATACAAATAATTAAAGAACCTGATTGTACTGAACCCTAATTATGAAAATACAGGATGATATTTAAGGCTAAAAGATTATCTTGGGTTTGACATTGAATAAAGTATTAATAATTCATTAAATTTGTTATTATATGTATAGTTTTTATAAGACAGGATTTTTTGATTATTACAAAAGAACCTGGGAGTTAAAATTAAATCTTAAAATGAATTTGCATTTCTTGAAATGTACAAGACAAATCAGAGTGAAGTTTGTATCAACTGTTAAAATCTTAGATAAAAATAGATCACCTCTGGTAGCTCAGTTGGTTGAGCGGTGAACTGTAAATGATAATGGAATTGGTATCCATATGTCGCTGGTTCAAATTTAGCCTTGAAAATGTTTTTGGGGAGCGGGGTGACTAGGTGGGTTAGCACCCGCTGCCTACCAACTATGGATGACCAAATCTTGAGACCAAGTAATTACGAGTTTGCATCTCAGTGCTGGGGGGCTTTTATCTCGGCATTTATCCTCCCTCCTCACTCCCTGGCCCGAGAAACCCCATATAGCCTTCAAAGGCCAGGTAGAGATGAAAAAACACGGTTAAAAATTCCAATGTCTTTCCATAAGTGGATGATACCCTTCTCTTTTTTATGGAAAAACAGCCCTTTTAATAAATAACTTTTGTCCAACCCTGATTTACTTATGCAGTTCTCCAATTTTTGACTTTCCAAGATAGAAGTATCTCTTACTATTAAATAGTTTGAATACCAACACTTAAGTATAAATAAAACATTAAATCAAATGATCTTAAGTATAAATAAAACATTAAATCAAATGATCTTGTGGATTGTACTTATATTCTTGATTGATATGTAAGTTTTAATTATTTGTTGAAGATTATAATCTACCATAAGCATTGTTTAATTTACTTTTGAATTAAATATAATCAGGCTATATAAGTTACTTTCCCTAAAATATATGGTCTATTCCCTCGAACATATTTTGCCTATATTTCTACATCCACAGTAAAGGTTTAGGACAAAAAAGTGTGCATGCTTGTCGTCAGAGGGTACAGATCTATAAATTAAAATAATTATAACTAAACTTAAGGGAAAATGAAGGAAAACACTTATTTCATTTGTTCATTATTTAATATTTGAATTAATGAGATTGAAACTGAAAAATAAAATGACCCGAGAACTTGAGATTTATTTATAACTGCTAAAAAAAATTTTCAACATCTTATGAAATTTTAAATGTTGAATATTGTTTTTATTAACTAACTTTGCTTGAGTCTGTTTTTAATAACTGTGTTGGAACTTCATTTTTCAAGTTTTCTTTACCAGCATTTTCAGATAATTTGCTTTAATTTCGTCAACCATTATTTCTTTATTGCATCATTTCCTGAGTTACTTTACATAAGTCAAAGTAAACACTTCATCTGACCTAAAAATGTTTGAAAAAATCTTCAGGATCAAGGGAAACAAAATTGTATTTATATGGGTTTAAGGAGAAAATAAATAAGTACTAAATATTGTATAAAATTTCAAAACTAACACTTTCCAATTTTCAGAAGAAAAACAGCTATTGAAATTGATGTAGATTTTTAATAAAAATAACATGTTTCACTTCAGGCACTATCAATGGATGAGACTAACCAAATTGGAAAAATGTTATACATATTCATTGCTCAATACTTCCAATGGACTTTTCCAGGTTCCTCTAGACCAGTATTAAACAACCAAGCACATTAAAGTTAAACAGCCAACAACCAAGGATGGCTCAAGTTATGTAAAATTATTAGATGTTTACAAGATCATTCATTTCAATGATGAATGGTGCTCCAATAACAAATTGTGAGACATGCTAGATCAAAATAAATATAGAGCAATTAGTACACTGAGAGAACCAAATAAAATCTTTTAGTAGGCAGAGTTGTTGGGAGAGTCATTGTTACAAAAGCTGTCCTGGTGATCACTTACTTTCTAAAGTATTAACTTAAAATCTAATGCTTAAGACCTCAAATGGGATCTTAATTATTTTTTTAAATCATCTTGACAATGTCTACTCCTTTGTCACCTTTTTGCTGCAAAGAAATTTCAATAGCTGGTCATGTTCTCCTTTATACAACCATTGGTATCATCCGGATGATTATCAACTCTTGATTAACAGCAGATATTTTAAGATTCTATTTTCATTTTTCCAAGTTTTTTAATACATGAGGATAAGATAGTTTTGAATGAGAAATTCAGAGGTTGTACTATTTATTTTTATCTGCAAATGATTTATCTTCATTGAGTCCTGTCTACTTAATATTCTCAAAAGTGAAAAGTATCAAAAAATGACTAAGAGCTTTTGGTTTTCAAATCCTTTTAGATAAACTGAAATAGTAATAGTAATGAAGGCTTCTTCCTCTAACTCCTGTGTGCTGCTAAGCGTGGAGTTGCCGTCTCGGTCCATCGAGCCCACTGGTCTCTGTCCCTAGCTATTCTTTTCATCTCTGGGATGGTTAGTCCTGTTGCTGTGCCCAACCTCCCAATGTAGTCTGAGTACATACACATGGGTCTACCACTAGGACATCTTCCTTCCAGTCTGGCTTTAAAAAAATCACCTGGCCTTTCGGGCATCATTCATCTGGCAGACATGCCTAAACCAATTCAATTGCTGCTTTTCCAGGATGTCATGCACTGTTGGTACTCCGAAATCCTCACGAATTCTGTTGTTTCTTATACGATCCCTCCAACTATTCTTCGGATAAATCTCATCTCAGTCATCCTACTAGCATGTTTATCAAGGGTTGTCCGAATTAAAAATCCTAATTTTAGCATCTCTGCTAACTTCATGTTTTCCTAAAATCGTTTTGGATATCTGGCAATACAGTTCATTGGCCTTCATCACCCGATTTAGAACCTCCAGTCTATTTTACCATTGTTGCTCATGACTGTCCCAAGATTTGTATAGGTATTCGTAGTTTCTTGGGCTTCACCATCACATAATATCCTTGGCTCCAGATTTTCTCTTCCCACACAAATAATTTTGCTTTTGGCTGGATTTATGTTCAACCCTCTTAGCCGGAGTTTCTCGTACCATTCATTTAGAGATGTCTGGAAAGCTTCCTGGGAGTCCGCAATCAGTATTATGTTGTCTGCATATATGATAGCCTGAGCAAGCACTGGTGTTAGATTCCAGTACCCCACCACAGCTCTTAGTGTTCTCCTTTTACAAACCTTCCACACCTTATTCATGAGAAGGATGAAACGCAAAGGACTAAGGCTGTTCCCCTGCTTTACTCCTTTAAAAAAGTGAAAAGGTTGGGATGTTTGACCATTTATTGATTGATTTTATGGCACTCACCAGATTTGCTGGCACCCTTCTTCTAATCAGCGCATCCCAAATCTCTTGCCTCAGAACTGAATTGACGGCTGCCCTTAGATCCAGAAATCCCAGAAACACTGCCTTGCCACGATCCATGCTTTTCTATCATTCTGAGGGAGAATATGTGATCCTGGGTCTGCCTACCAGGTCTGAAGGCGGCTTGCTCCTCTTCCAGATCTTGTTCAACTATATGCCTCAACATCTGTTCTAATATTCTTGTATATATCTTGTATACGACTGAGGATATAAAGATCAGCCAATAATTCCCACATTCACTTTGGTTGCCTTTCTAGTGTATAGGAACTATGATGTTATTCTCCCATTCTTGTGGTAAACGCTTTGAGTCCCAAACTCTTTGGAAAAGCATTTGGAGGCACTTCTTCATTTCATTTCACCCATCTTTAATGAATTCTGGAGCTATACCATCTGGTCTTGGAGCTTTTCCTAGCTGGATTTTATCAACAGCTGATTCAACCTCATCTTCCTCGATTACATCATTCATGTCATCTGGGTATACTTCATCCTTTCTCCCTCTTCCTTGGCAGTCCCGAAAGTTGTTATTTCAACTTGCTTCTCTGAGCACAAAAATAATCTATAGACTAAGGTAATTGATAAGCGCACAAGCTAGTATCTTCTCAATCATTGAGTGGAGAATCGACCAGCATACCAATACTGGAGGCATTTTCTCTTATTTAGTAGGATGTATTTTTCTCACTCTTAAAATAAAAATTGTAGGTTTTTTAGTCACTAAATTGACTGAATTTGCTACTTATCTGATCTAGGCTAAATAAAAAATTCTGAGTTGTTTGAATAGCTGTTTTTAAAATGAAGAATATCAATAATGTGCAATACAAATGATAATTGTTTGGTATTTTAAGACTTCAGAATAACAATATAACAGACATATTTGGTAGCAAAAAATAGTTATCATCTATAGCTGTAAATATTACATACGTTGGGAAGATTGAAAGTTTAGGAGAGGAGATGGAGAAATAATTAATGCTTGAAAGAGGCTATACGAATTGATATAGGCAATGAATTCCAAGGGTATCACGAATGATAAAAGATTTTTTGAAGGAGGTGGATCTGTGGGAAGGTATTTACAAGTTTAGGGTAGGGATCTTGTGTTTACTGAATGGACAGAGAAAAATGTGGTAAGCGTATCGAGAATATAAGGAGATTTTTTGGCTTTGGAAAAAAACAAAATCATTGAAAGACCAAAATAGACAGACACCAAGGAGGTATTGCCAATAGAAAGAAGGATAGTCACTTCAACTCAGTATACATACTAGAAAAATGGGAGCACCTGGGAATTCCACATATGAATCTAATGAAAAAATTCATTAGCCTCTTGAGCCTCGTGTCAAATTTTTCAGACAGCCCACCATAGATGAGGCAACCGTAGTCAAACTGGGGGAAAAGAAGAGGAGAGAACAGTAGCATACGGGTTTAGGCGGGATGGAATCACGAAATATGGTTACTCCAAGATATGTTTTGGTCAATGACTCCAAGGTTTCTTTCTGAGGTGTGGAAGTGGAAAGGTACTATTGAGGTGAAGTGGAGGATTGAACGGAAGAGAATTGAGAAGGTGCTTAAAACTGGTGAGGGTCACCTTGTTTTTTCCAACATTCAGCTTCAAATCATTGGTCATAGCCCATACGTTTATATTATCAATATCCTGTTGTAGCTTTTGGATAGCCTCAAGCATTTCAGAAGGGTGGAAGTAAAAATATATTTGCAGATCATCTGCATATAGTTGGTATTCTGATTGGTAGATGGAGTCAGGGAGATCATTGATATAGATGGAAAAAAGAGTGGGTGGGAGTAAGGACCCTTGAGGAATATGACAAGTTAGAGAAATGGAGGAGGGAAGGGGGTTCATTGAGAAAGATAACAGTTTGAAATCAAAAGGAAAAAAAGGAAACAAACCATTTTAAAGCACTATTTGGTAGCTGAAGGTCACAAAAATGCATGTGATGTTAAAACAAATAAAGTTCATATGCTTTGCTTAGAAACATATTTAATTTTCTTTCATTTGACTTTTTATCGAATCTGACCACTACCCAAAAACCTATAGACCAAAAATAATCTTTGACTGATCTCCTTATCAAGTGTCTATTTATGATAGACACAACCTTATCTTGATGGGAATATGATGGCAATGTCTGGTGAATTATAAGAATACTTTATGCTTATTTTAATTTCATTTTCCTTTGATTTCCCTTGTTCTTAGATCTTAAAAGTGGCACAGGATTTTTCATTTCTCATTATTCATGTCATTTTGCTCAAGTTCCAAGTTAAAAGTTCAAGTTCCAAGTTGCTTCAATGGTTGCACGACAATCTCACAAAATATTTAAAATTGGGAACCTTTACCATAAGAAATGACTATTTTCATTTTATCTACTTGTCATAGAACTCAATTTGGGAACTTAATATTATTCTGAATTTTTCACCCAATTACTTAATTTCCTGAAATGCTTTAAGAAAATAATAAAGCACTGTCAGTGGAAAAAAAAAATCTTATTCAAGACTCTACATTTATAGAAAAGAATTTGGTGAAAAATATTAAATAAATTAAGTTTATAATTACTGCTTTGTCAAAAACTTATTTAATTAAAAAAAATATTGAGTTATTTTTCAATATGTTCTTATCAGAAATTCCTCTTTATTTCATTATACTAGTAAAAAAACCTCTAATCATTAAAAAAAAAAAATGTACAATTTTACTGGGTTAATTACTGATAGTAGGTAATAAATTGTGATGTATATCATAGATTTAATAATCAAAACTCAATAGGTTTTTTTCTGAATCAAATACTATGGACCTAGAACTCACCATTAATTGTTATTAAATATTTTCTTTTCAGCTGGAATGACATGTTTTAGGGCAAAATGTGACTTAAGATTGCTTAATTGTTTTGCTCGGTATGGGCACTGAGAACATTTGAATTGAGGCTCTTTACCGCATTCATACTTCTGATGTTGACTTAATCCTCGCATATGTGTATAACGTCGGCCACAAGCACCACATATGTATTTTCTTGATCTATCTAAAAATAAAACATTTAGAATTATAATCTTAAAAGAAATGTTAGAGAAGTTAAAAAAATTCTAATAAATAAATCACAAAATTTAAAAGTTACAAATTAATGTCCATTCACAAAATAATTTATTGTTTCTAGCCAAAAATAAATGATGGAATTAAGCTACATTTAGAAATTTTGCATCAATTAATCAAGAAAGAACAATACATTTTAATCCATAGGAAGATGTTCTCCTACAGGATGTTTTATATTTATAGACAAACTATACAAAAATGTTAAATTTTACCTAAATGTTTAAAACACCCAGGGTAGAAAAAGTAAAACTGAACTGCTCAATCTGATTTTTTTTAATGTCGCAAAGTGTTGTGACAATATTTTTTTCTTTTAGTTACAAAATATATATAGTACAGAAAAGTATTGTGGTGGTGAAACAGTTAAGATCGGAGTTCTTAATCAAAATACACTTTTTAAGGTTTCTGAGTACAAATAACTGAATCGCACAAAATGATATGTTTTTGTGTGTGTGTGTGTGTGTGTGTGTGTGTGAATGTGAATGTTGTTGGAATAGCTCAAACAAGAAAAATGGTACAAAAATTAAATTACACATTTAATATAGATGGAATTACATTAGGTATTTGCAAGGGATGTCAAAGGAACTTTTTCATCAAAACGACCTTAATATACACACCAATTTATAAATCGACTTCACAGATTTTTATAATTTTCTAGAAAAAGGAAAATTTTGATTCTATCCACTACCACAATATACTTAAATGTTTTTTCAGGTTTTATCCTCATTAAAATAGTCTGAGAGCTTAAATAACGACTTATCGAAATTTCTTCCAATAAAGTGCATTTAATTTATTTTATTTGAGATTATTAACTGCATTTCTTTGCTAGTAGTAATTAAAAATAAATAAATGTAAAGTTTGTAATCTGAAGTGTGGAAATGATCCGATTCAAGGTCTTTATGTTGTCTTCTTGGCAGCATACTTACCAACCACTTTACCACAATGTTTCCATTCCATTGGATTCCAACAGGATCAAGAAGGTGGCTTGAATGACAGAATTAAAAAAATAAAATAAATAATAAAAAATTACTTTATATTTATAAATAGAGTCAAAATATAATAAAGACACTAAGGTGATTAAGAAGAGGCTAAAAGGAATATCACTGAAACCAATGAGAGGAAAGTTCATAGAAATAAAGCTATATTTTCCTCCAGTCACATAACCCATCTATCTACTCTTCAATCTAGTTAGAATAATATGTAAAATACACAGAAAATTGTTTTTAAATATACTTTTATTATAAAACAACTGTTTTATATGACTTTCATCAACAGCTTTATCAATCAATTTTAGGTTGAATGATCTTTTTTTACAAGTATACTAAAATGTTTATTGAACATTAAGGTAAAAAAGAAATCTTGAAAATGAAAGTAATGTTTACATTTTAAAAAACAATAAAAACAATAAAATAATACAGAAGGAACATAGGGTGGGTGGGGTCAAGAAATGAACACAGATACAGTTCTAACAATTTATTGCTTTGCCAATGATTCGACCCACATTGTAAGTCTTCATTAGGGAACCTTGAATTACAGCAGCTAGAAAAGGACTGCTCTTTCCTAACAGTTTTAATATTCATGAAACCAATAATTCAATATCCCATGTTCATGCTGGCTACCCAACCAAATGGTGTTCATTCATTTTCAGATTATTTGTCATTTACTATTTAAAAGAACACTTTGGGCCAGAGACAGCTCTTTCTTGACCACACTATCTTCTCAACTGAGACTAAAATAATTCTTATTCTGATAGTTTGGGACAATAATAATAATGACAAATAGTAATTTTTAAATACTAAATAATATTTAGGGAGTACAACTGAGTTAGCCCCGAATCGATAGTATATTTTACTGAAAGTGACTTTTATCATTGGAAATTATTTGATGAGAAAAATGTTGATTACTAAAAAAATTGAATATCTAAGTTAAAGCCAAATCATCTCACCAAGTTAGCTAAAAGGCCGTTTAGACAAATTGATCAGACTTGGAAAGCAGGTGGTTCCCAACTTATCAAGCAGTCTAAATGCGAGCTCTGGTTTACTGGGCTTCTGGTTTTTCCACTATTATGTAGCTCTAATAATTCCCACACACTTATCTTGCCCTCCAAATTTTTTACATCTTTTTTATGCAATGGGTGAATTACGGCTGTAGCCCAATTTTCCGTCAGCTTTTCCTCATCCCATATCTTTTTTATAAGGATATGTAAAAATTTGATGGTAGATTTCGAGTTTCCTTATTTCCAGATTTCCGCAATTATTTCATCTTCTCCAGGCGCTTTGTTGTTCTTAAGTGACTTGAGTATTTCCTCTGTTTCTGCCTCATTTGGGGGCTTAAGAGTTCTGCTGGATTCGGATGTGGATTTCTCGGGAATTGATTTTTGGGCTCTTCACAATTTAGTTCTTTGAAGTATTCTGCCAATATCTGACAATTATCTCTCTTATTTATTGCTATTTTTCAATTTCTTGTCTTTGAAATTTAAACTGGATGGTAGATATTTAGTCGTTACATTCTTAAAAAGTCTGTAAAAACCTCTTACATTATTTCTAGTGAAGTCTTCTTCGATTTTAGTCAAGAGATTTTTAAAGGCTAGCTTTATTTTATTAAAACATATTTTTAGTTAAATAATATAAAATTTTATTTAGTATGAACTTTTATATTTTACTAATATCTTATTCTCTTTTTAATATAAGATTCATTCACTTGGAAACATGCGCAGAACATTTTTACATTCAAACATGTTTGGACCAGAAATCAAGACATTTGCTCCAACTCAAGTTCAAAATTAACAGAAGAGTTGCACATAGACATTAAACTAAACAAATGCATAAATGTGGGGTAAGTCAAAATTTGCGTATGTGCAGGAAAGTAATCAGCATTGACCTAAGAGAGGAAGTGGGAAAGAACATATTCTATCAGAGATTTGAGAAAAATGTAACACATTATTAAGTATACTATAAATTATACTTACATTAAAATTATGATATTCAATATTGAAGTGTGATCAGAGGTCAAAAGGGCAACCAATACAACCACAATCCTACATTTAGTTATATATCTTTAAGGGTAAAGTGTGAGATAATTACAAAAGAAGAAAGGCATAAAAAAACAATTTAAAAAAGTTTAATATTATAAAAATTTATCTTAAAAATGTTTTAACAATTTTGTTAATAAATAAAAAACAGATTCAGGTGTATAAGTATTTCCATTTTAATCATACAAAGCATATTTTACAGTTATATAATAATGGCAATATATGTAATTTAATTCTATATATTTACTGTTGTTACACAAAAAACTATTAACTGTTTATATCTGAAATAACAGACAGTAATAACAAAATTGAGAACCAATAAACCAATTTCTAAGCATCAAATCACATTTTGTAGTACATTGTTGTGCTGCTAGAGGATATAATTTAAAATGGATAAAATCCATTTGTTTCATTACTGCAAAACTGGGCATGTTTCAATAAAACATGTCGTTTTAGGTTGGCCTTTCTTCTTGTTTTATAGGGACAATATAACAACAGCAGTCTGGTTCCTTTCCACAATCATGCTTAATATGATAATTTAGGTGGACTTTACGATTGTAGCTAGCAGAACAAGAAGGACATTGAAATTTTCTTTGAGTAGTTTCACCAAAACAACCTGAAAATAAGCAGATTGATGTAATATAGAACAATAAAAACAAACAAAAAATTATTATAATGAATTAAATAAAATATAATCTGATCAATAGAAACAAGAACAAAATATAAAATAATAAAAAACAAAATAAATTTGTAATCACTAGATCATGAAAAATACTCCTGATAGAATATTGAATCACTATCGTTTAATCCTCCCTACTAATAGTCTTTCATTTACACGTATTTCAAAATTATATATATTTATAATATAGTATACTTATGGATGTTATCATTATTTAATTATACAGGGTATCTCATAAATGTTTAGACATATTGTGAGAGCAGGTACTAGACCTTAAATGGAACATTGAAAACAAGTGGTACCAAATGAAAGAGAAAATTTCCCAGAAGTTTAAGAAGTCAAATCCCCAAAATAAAAAAATAAGTGTCACACAACATCATGCAGAAAATTAAATTTTAATACTTCTAAGGACATTCAGACATTTCAAGAAGATATTACTCTTCTATCGTTAAGTTCTAGATTTTCTGGGTCTCAGAAAAACTTCTTCATTTAATTAACTTTAAAATGGTGCAAAGCAAACCAACCTTTATAGGCCAATCAAGGATGCAAGGAGGCAATAATTAAAACAAAAAAAAAGGACATTAATATCTATTCATATTGTGGGAGCCAATACTTCTACATATTTGATAAAAGTTTCATTGGCCACAGAGATAGAATTTTATATCATGAAGAAGTTAAAATAAAAAAGGCAATAAAGTAAGCAGAATTAAATTTATAGTAACTTTGTTAGATATAGATCAGGTTGATCCATCTACCATTTCATCTATTATCAATGATCCTAGATATTCTTTAAGTAACAATATCCAAAAATTCAATAAATTGAGTAGCAATTATATGAGAACTGTTTAGCACATGAGATATAATAAGAAGAGTGTATAAAAATTAAAACAAAAAATCAAATAATTTTCTTTTTTATAGTTCCTTACAATAAACTAACATTACATTACAAGCGAAAGAGACTTTCAAAAGATTTTGTTGACCATTGAGAATATATGATGGAAAACGTAGGTTGAGGACGCGGTCACCAAAGATGAACTTTCTTTATAGTGTGCTGATGTTTTGGCCTACAATGTGACCTTCATCAGGACTGACTCTGAGAGTGTAAAAAGTGATGCAAAAAGTGAGATACTCTCTCAGAGCCCAGCTTGAAGGAAGATGTTAAAAAAAAAAAAATTAACATATCTAAAGTGAAAACTTAAATGAAAATAACCATACTAATAACAACTTTTTTAAACCAATTAAAGTCATATAATATACAGTGAGAGTAAAAAGTATTCAAATCTGTATTTCTTTAAATTTAATAAATATTTTTTACAACCATGGCTAAATATATTTCTTTTGAACAAATAAATCATAGAGAGACTCCTATCACAGGGTGGTTATGGGGTAGGGAGTCTCATAAACCAAAATCACTAATCAAATAACTGAAAAGTATATTAATTTTATACATCTGATTGAAAAGTAAAATTATTTGATGTATAATATATTTGGAAATAATAATATTTGTAGTCTCAGACAGAAAATAAATAGCCTTACTGTTTAGGATTTTTTTATTTTTAAACCTTGATTAATTTCAGATGAGTCATCACATTTGTGGACATGACTTAGAAGAAAAATTATAAATTTCTATACTTAAAATGAAAATTACCTGAAAAAAAACCTGTACTACTACAACCCATGAAGGGTCTTGGACTCAGTACATATAGAGATTCGTACCGTTTCCAGGCCAACGGCTATGCAATGAGGTAATTAGGCCTTGATCACGCTCAGCCGCCAGGTTTTTCCCCCAATATATTTGGGTACCCACTTTAAAGAGGCTGGGTCTGCCCCAGAAGGGTCTCTATACCCTAGGGCCGCTTCCCGACTGAATTAACAGAATAAATAATATTCTGTCACAGCCAGGATTCGAACCCAGGACCCAGAGCACAGTAGACTAACGCTTTATCCACTAGACCACGCCGCTCCCAAAAAATTATCTGAAGAAAAAATAATTTCTTGAGTTAGGCAGTGGTTTCGAAAAATCATGTAAGAACACAAATTAAGAGTTTGGGAAGTACAAGTACTATCCAACAACCAGAATGATTTTTATTAACTACTATAAAACACTTTTACAGAAAGATAGTCAAAATAAACTGCACAAAAAGAAGATATCAATTGAAATTTCTTAAACTAACTAGATGCCACAATATACTTGTGTAAATCAAGTAAACATTTCCATTTACAATAATGAAATATTTCTAAATGAAGATCTTAAAATCTATATCATAAATCATTTTAACAAACAAATTTAAACTAAAATTATTTGATTTATTGTTGAATCTAGATGCTTTCTGACAACATGAACTTTCATATCATTGCTGCGGTGGGAACGATGTGGACAATGGGGGCACTGAAATCTTGGAACTTTACCACAAACATGTCGTTGGTGGTGATTTAAATTGTTGACACTTTTGTAGGATGCCAAGCAGGAGTTACATTTAAATCTACCCTCTTCCTTTGGACTGACTCTCTTCCAACCTATAAATAATTTGTTTAGGTTATCTTAAAACATAAAATAAAGATAATAAGATGAGATGGAATAAAAAGAAAAATAATGAATAGATTGAACTAAAAGCTAGGAACAGAGAAACTGCTTAAAATATGAAGAGATGATTATTTTTTTTTTAATAAGATAATTATAACAAAATCAAAAAGTAAAAAAAATACCCTATTTATTAATTTTTTATCTTTTGAAGGTTGATAAGCTACTGTTATAAGGCAGAATGATGGCCAAACTTTCATATTCTATTCATTATCTATTTAGTGACATTTCGGATAACTCCCGTATGTTAAAAACAAAAAATTTTATAATTTTTATTGTAGCCTAAATATTGCCAAAGTTTTTTTGTTTTTTTTCCGTCAGTATATTCTTGTTATTATTTAGTGTCTGTCAGATTAAAATATATTTGCCATTAGTAATTGCTGGTCAAATGTGGACTATTTTTATATCCATGAAAAATTCTTTTCTCTTGTAATCTTCCCACTTTCCCGCGACTGCCTAAACAGTGGAGGTTTATTAGCAAATAAAACTGCACATTATTGCTGGTGCATAAAATCTTCCCAATGCCTATCCATGAAAATGTACTTTAGAATGTATAGATAGTTGCAAACAGTATTTATAAATTAATTAAAAACCTGAATTTTAAATAATGTAACTCTATTTGGTGATTAAAATGGTTAAGAATATAAACATAAAAATTAACATTTTAGGATTATTATCATTATATTGGATATTAAAGTATCCAGATTAAATAAACTATAATTTACCTCTCCTCTGAAAATTTAATTCTATTAGTGGATCATAAGTAAATTGTAGGTCCAATTCTGTTGATTTTGATTCTGATATCATACTTACATTATTTTTGCCATATTATTTTGAGTATCATAAAAGATTAATGGAATATAGAGCTACAAATAAAAGGCTATTATTCACAATTAATACTTTTCAATCTGAAATTTTGTTTTGTGCTTTGAAAACATTATTAATAAAGACAGTTTACCTTTGGCTCACATAATTACCTAATAATGGACTGAATAGATGTTTTAATCTAATTCTAAAAGTTTTGTAGGTAATACAAATATAATTTATATCTATTGAGAAGATTCATTTTTTTAGGCCAGACCCTAAATCAATGAATTAAATGAAGGTATTGTTTGAAAAAAAATTTTATTTAGAGTATGAGCATGAACTTTTAATTGCAAAGTATACTACCAGTATTTTAAAATTAATTATAAACTAAAGTTTTTCATAATCTTAGTCTCTTTTTACATATGGTCACCATGAGAACGAGAATTTGATAATACAACTAATATTGTATATTAACATTTAGGTAGGTAAGGTGTTTTAGGGCGATAAATTTCTAGTATTAACATTTAATGATTATTATCAGTATTTTAGAAAGTTAATTTTTTTTATTGAATTGAACACTTATGTTTTATTTATCATTGTTTCTTTTAAGATAGCATTAAATCATGCACATATTTATCATTAGTTGTAATATTTAATATTCATCATTATAAAGCACCCAACCATATTTATTTTTATCATAAATGCACTTACACAGGCAGGCAGGCACACACACCAAACCAAATCAAAGAAATTTATGGACATGCGATTTAGACAAAAGAGCATTTTAACATAATTTTTTTTCTAAGTAGTTATCTGACAGTAGATTCTTTAGATATAGATTAAGGGAGGTAATAAAATACAGAAAAAAATACATTACAGAAGAATAATAGACATGATTATTTATAGATAAATAGTATATAAATATTTTAAAAGATAAGCAGTTGCCAAGGGTGAAAAAAAATTAAAATAAGAAAAAGACCTACGCTTAAATCAATAAAATTTTAAAATATTATAGACTGACCTACATGAGGTACTGCAGAGAGAGAAAAACAATCACTGTTTCAACAAGCAAGTAGTTTGGGAATTTCCTGACTCATAAGATTTGATTCTTAGTCAGAATTATGAATGAACTCAGAAAGGAGTCTTTAATCTTTGTTAAGAAAGGGAATGAGGAGAAAAGTGTTATTAAAATAAAATAAAAAGAGATTAGGTTAAAAAAAAAAAAAGAATTGAGTAATCTCCTAAACTAATATTTCATTGAATACACATTAGTCTTTAATTTTAAGAAAAATATTTTTTTTGCCTACTTCAATTACCAGAAAAAAGAACATTAATATTTTAAACTGAATTTTGAATAATATATATTTACCTAGGATCGATATTTTTTTATTCTTTGAAAAAATAATTTTGAAATAAAAAGGGTTAGTTAAACAAATAATTAAAAACCCCATAAATCATTTATAAAATTTTAATTTATTTAATTAAACAAAAACAATGTTTTGTTAATTAAACAATAACATTTAATGTATATGTATATATATATATATATATATATATTTATATATTTAGTATGAGCAGAAATTATTAACAAAAATATATTGTCCATGGAATGACTAGACTATAAGGAACACATCAGAGAAAAAAGTGACCAACAAAATTAAGAAAAAATTAATTATTAAAAAAATAAAAATGCTAGCTAGCTAAACTTAATTAAAAATACATTTAAATAAATAATATTTCGTGAAAGTGGTGCATCCATATAACCTAAAGTGATTAATTTTTTTTCCCATAATCTCATTCAGTTCAAGGTATATATAGAGTATCAATTTTTCCTAACTTCTTGTCCTTTAAGTGTAAAAAATAAAAATAAAAAGATAAAACTCTTCCTTTAAAAAGTATAACACAGAAACAAATCTATTTTTCTTTCATAAACTCTTCCATATTCCTATATGATGAATACAATAATTATGTCTTCGTAGATTTGATTTTTGAGTGAATCGACAAGAACAGTACTGACATTGAAACTGAGGCTCTTTTCCACATTCATATCGTTGGTGCCTGTACAAATTTTCTTTGTATGAATAACGTCTTCCACAGCGGAGGCACACAAATTTTTTTACTGAAAATAAAACACTAATGTAACAATAGGTCTGCCAATAATAAAATATATATATATATATATATATATATATATATATATATATATATATATATATATATATATTTTATATTCCACCAAATAATGGTAGAATAAAGTATTATGAAAATTATAAATGAATTACTTACTTTTAAATAATACTATTCAGGGCAATTTACCTCAGGCAATGAACAAGCAACTCCACACCAGAAGGAAACCAACTTTAACCTGAGTTGTCATAAACAAAATATTTAAAAGAGGTATATGTTAAAAATTAAAAAGAAAAAAAGTGAAAGTAATAAATCTCATTAACATTATGTTGTTAGAAATAATATAGTAAGATTCTGAAAGGGTCAAAATGGTGCCTCATGATTTTAACATAAAGAAAAATTTGTTTTCAACATAAGTGCTTTAATGTAAAAATATAGGTAGACTTTTTTTCAATGGAGAATCACCCAAAAAAGTTTGAGACAGTTTGGACAGACCACCGTGCGCCCTCCTTGCAAGTTAAAATAGTTCCACCCAACTGATTGTCACCATTATTCAGATGGTTGGGTCTTGGCCTCCTCCAACCGTCATGGTCTTGAGCCGATGCCATCCAGCTCCTAACTAACAGCATGCTGCGAGTGTCTGCTGCCACACCATCTGACCATCTCAACCTTGGTCTTCCCTCTTCTTCTTATCCCATGGATCGTGTGAGTGAGCAATATTTTGGGCTTATGATAAGCTTACTCCACTGATTAGGAAGTATAACATGGAGGATCTTATATAACATTAAAACCCAATACTATTAAGATAGATGTATAATAATTAAAAACTATTAAAAATAGGTACAAAAAAAATTCATTTATAACATTAATTTTAAAGCATAATTTAGATTGTAATTTGAACAATACAAAAACTACAAATTTGTTTTATTCAGTTTTCATAAATCTTGGACTTCTTGTTAAAGGCTATAGATTAAATAAAACAAAACAATACAAATTATTAATTCAATAAAACAAAATAATTTTAATATTTCAAACATATGATAAAAACTATATAATAAAAAATTAATGATTTTTTGAATTATTATCAATTTACTTTGAGCTTCTAACACTAAAGCTAAAGAACAAATTAAAATTACTAATTAAATGTATTTCTTAAGAAATTTAAGATAAGATTAAAAACATTAAACTTTACAAATTATAAATTCAATTTAATAAATTAATATGGTTAAGCATAATGTGTTTTCGTAAATTGCAATTTAATTTTGTTTTATGGGCACAGTATGGGCACTTGAATTGAGGCTCCTTTCCACATTCAAACTTTTTATGTCGCCCAAGAGATTCCTTGTTCATGTAACTTCTGGGACATGCATCACAGAAAAATTTTTTCCCCATGCATTCAAGACCTTAAAAAGATATAGCTGATTATTAGTAGATTTAACTCAAATATTAGCAGAAAACATTACAATGCACAGTATTTGTATATGCAATAATTGTAATTCTGTTTGATATGAGTTTGAAATGACAATTTCATTCTTACATAATCATAACATATTATTACAATATTTTCAACATTTTATGGTCCATCCCATCTATAGGAAATACCATTTTTTTTTTTTAATCAGGGTTTTATGTCCTTTTCTCTTGGTAATAAGCCAGAGTTGAAATGGCACCATGTGACAAATATTGCAATTTATTTTTATATTTAATCATTATTGATGGGTCATTTTGAAACGTCGAAAATAATTAATTAATACATTATGACTATGGAAGAATTAGATTTTTATTTCATACTGATATTGAATGTAATTACAGTTACTTTTAAGGAAAAGTATAGGAAGTAAATACATATGTCATAAATAAATAGAAATAGTTATTTTTCATTCAAGGGGTAGCTGGACTGAATACCACCGGTAAGACCATTTACATTATATAAATGAGAAACAAATAATAATTTAGTTTCTATCATGAAGAGTATAATAATATTATTTTATTAATTAGAACCATCTCTTCTTATATATTTATTATCACATTAATAACTCACTTCATTAATAGCACATGACGTTTTGAGGCCCATACTGCATTAAATTCATAAAAATTAAAATTGCTACTTGTTCTAAAGTTAATGTCCTTCTTGCACTTCTTACACAGTGTTCTAATTTAATATTTAGATTAATTTAGTTTCAATTTTCTATCATGAAGAGTATAATTATATTTTTTTATTAATTAAAACCATCTCTTCTTATAAATATATTTATTATCACATTAATAACTCATTTCATTAAAACTTTCATGTACAATAATCAGTTATATGTTTCTGCCCTATTCATAACTTAACATAACCTTTTACAACTTTGTGTGTAAGAATTTGTTTTCTAAAATCTTTAGCTTTCCAACTATATTAGTGTTCTTATATTAAAAACAAAACAAAAATTAGATAAATATTTTTGCTCTTTTCTCCTTTAGTTTGCTATCAAATTTGTTCAACTTGCATATTAAGCCGTTTTTCAACAATGGTAATATAAAGATATATTTAATTTTTTTAAATCTGCAAAATCAAAGGTACTTTTGTGGAAGAAAATTCAAAAAATTTAATAAAATAAATCATTTAAGCCCTTTCAGACTTTTATAGCCTATTCAATTTCATCTTTCAAGGAGTTTCATCAAAATCGTAAAAAGGTGCAAAATGCATGGTACAAAGTAGCACTGCAGGTCAGCCAATTTTTGGGAAATTTTTTTGGAAAAATGGGAAAATAAACAGCCAAAAGGTCTGACTTCGATAATTTCTCTTACTATATAATTCATATATAGATAATGCAAAAGTGAACAATTAGTCTGATAAGTTTGAAGGAAGTTTTCAAGCAATATTAATAAATATTAATAAAGTCAATATTAAATATTAATAAAGTCAAAGTAAATATTAATAAAGAAGTCTTTCGACTTCTTTAGACACCGTCTCAGAGTCAACCCTCATGAAGGACCACAATGTAGGTCGAAACGTTGGCACATAATTAAAATAGTACTTGTTTTAATGTATGTTTCTATTTAATGACCACACCCCAAACCATCTCCCTCGTCTAATTTCTCAACGGTCAACAAAAACTCCATCATTTTAAATGTTTTTAAGTTAATAGAATATTTACATGGAAGAGGCTGTTCAAATTCTCTTACTAATGATATGTAATGTGTGTTCTTGTTACAACTAAAATCATTTTAAGCAAGTTGTGTTTTTGTGATTAAATAAATATTCCCTTTCAATTGACCTACACCATAAAAAAATGATAAAACAAAATAAATTATTGAGGGAAATAAATAAACAATATATAGTATCTTAAGGAAGGCATTTATAATATATCTTTCAAATGCTTATTAATTTGGTGGGTTCTGAAGCTAATCTTGCGTTTTGTTTTATAAGTACAATATTGGCATTCAAACTGCTGGCCCTTACTACATTCGTATTTTTTATGACGCTGCAGTGAGATCTTATTTACATATTTCCTAGAGCATGTGTCACAAAAGAATCTCCTCTCTGAAAATACCATACAAATAAGAAATATTATTATTGATTCTATATAACTGGTAAAGATTTTTGGTTATAACTTTATATAGTATAAAAATAGAAAGTGTAAAATAGGTGACTGTGAATTGATACAATATGAAAAAATGATTAGAAGGGTGATCAAAACATAATAGAGATGTACTATTTGTTTGTAAATTGCTCCATTTTGCCCCAAACTTCTGTATATTCATGTCTAAAAACATGATACAAAAAAACCTTTATAAGGGGAAATAACTCTATTATATATTCATTTCATATTATCAACTGTTTATCAGACTTAAGTATTAAGTCTGATTAATAATTATTTTCAATAATTATGAAGGTTTTATTCATAATAAAAATTTAAAGTTTTATTATTAAAAATTATAAATTAAAAAAAAATTAAAACATCCTACATTAAGCACTCAACATATTGTCAAGAGTAAAAACAACTAGGAAATATATTTTAGAAATCTAAAATCTAATGAGTAATATTGTATTGTATATTTCATTTAAATTTGGATGGTTCGCATATCGTCAATTTCAGGATTCAAGGCTTCCTGTATGTTGGAAATATTTTTATTGATCACAGTAATAATTGGGGAATAAAATGAATTCTGAAAACCCCTTGTCTTTGAATAACAACTAGCCCAGGCAATGAAGGTAAAAAATGGCCTTATGTCAGAAGAAATTAGAGACAAGCTGAATTTTCGCCAGTAGTTAAAACTCATTAAAACGAACATTTTCCCAAAAGTCCCCACCTCTCCCCCTTGTGCTAACTCCCTCACCCCAATATAAACTTCTTTTCTTAGCATTCAGGTTTTGCGACATATCTCTGTAATACTGTATTTAAATGTGTCATTTTCTTTTTTCGGTTGTTGTGGTTAAATAAGGTATAAATACATTTTATTCTATGATTAATTATTTTGCTGTTATTTGCTAAAATACAAGATTATTTCTTTGAACAATATTTTCATTCTTTAATACAATATTGTTTGATGATAATTATTAAAAAATCTTCAAATAAACATTATAGCTCAACTTTTCCTCTTTAAAATGATGTATATAACTGCATATTTATATAAATGTCAATTTATTGCACAACGAAATACCACTCAAAATGAAGCCATCATCACGCCACTGGGCACCCAGCAAGCCACTCGGTTTTCAATGTTTTATTATTAATTAAATATTTTAAAGATGTTTGTATTGACATATTACATTTTTAAATGTGATATAATTATTATATTTTAAATTTTTTATTGGCTGCTGAGTTTTGGTGACGGTGGGAAGATTTTTTTAAACGTTATTTTTCTTTCAAAAAATAAATAATAAAATTGTTAATAGAAGTCTTCAAACAAATTACTTAGCAAATAATCATAGTTACTAATAATAAATAACAATAGTTGATCGTTACGAAATGTAGAAGGAAGATACCCGGACAAGATAATGCAAAGAAATGATCTTAACTATTAATTTTCAATGTTTCTAGGATTTAAACAAATCCAATCAAGGAACATGAAATAAAATTGTACCAAAGTTTTAACCATTTATTTTATTTGTAGAGTAAAAATTTTATTTTTAATTCAAAAATCTGTAACAAAAATTTTATAATCAAACTAAATCAAATCAAGTTTGATATTCATATGTTTGGTGAACATATGTCTTTTAAGGTTAGGTTTTAATTTTGCTCTGTGAGGACAATGCGGACACTGGAATTGTGGCTCTTTGCCGCACTCATATTTTTGATGATTCCACAGGCTACCTCTCTGTCGGTATAACTTTCCACAAAATAAGCAGTGATGTCCAACTACGACTTCTGTTTCAGAGCCTTAAAATAAAAAGTTGGATGAATATACTATGTAATTTTTTTTTTAAATAAAATAAGATCAACAATTTATTCAGAATTAAAAACAGCTTAAAATTAAATTACTTTTATTGTTTGGAAACAGCACTTTTGAAGACTTGATCAACTTAACAACATAAAATATTATCTTAAAAGTCTAAATATGAGTCAGGCAATAAAAAAAAGTTATTCCCATCAACATGCATAATTTCGGTCATTGATATAGTTTCCAAAAATAAGTCAGGTTAAATTGAAACTCAACAAATCCCGTAAAGACAAAGTAAAGGGAAAAAAACACTAAATGAATTATTAATCAAGTATCCCCAAAGCAAATCTGTTCTTTAAAATATAAAAATTAGTCTTCAGAATATCTTTTACTGTAGAGAAAAGCAAATCAAATTATACTGATAAGCTCTGTAGGAATTAGTAACAATTTCAGACTTCTAAATCACATGTGTTAAAAATGATCAATAAAAATAAAAGGACCTACTATTATTTTGGTTGCCAGGATTCCTTTTACTGACTAGGTACAAAACCAATTACCAAAATAAAGATACTATACTTACAATATAAAGATAAGTTTGAAAGAGACTTTTATTTGAATTATGAATAATTGTTTTATTTTAGGTTCATATATTATATACATAAAATATAACAGATAAAAAAATGTAAGAAAGCTTTTTTTCATTAAAATATAATATATTTACCTATTATATATTTTAATGAAAAAAAAAAAGCTATGCTTAGTATGCTTGAGGTAAGTACATATATCTTCACAAATATATCAGTATATTTCTTCATCCACAATTAACTCTTGTTGAAATTAAATTAATTGAATACAAGAAGAATAGAATAATTTTTTTAATTATTATTTTGTACGATAACCAACACTGTGACACACCATCTCTGTTAGCAACAAACATATGTTTGTATAGTATGTTATCAGCTGAGTTCAGGGAAATGATAATGCTTCAGTCTAACATGACTCGTCAGGCTGGATTTTCTCTTTGCACGGTAGTGACAATGAGGGCACTGAAACTGTGGTTCCTTTCCACATTCAAACTTTTGATGAAATTTAAGGGTGCTTTTATGTCTATAAACTTTGGAACAATTTTCACAAATAAATGTTAGTCCTCCTTTGAGGGACGACTGGATTGTTTCTGTAAAAAGACAAATGAAAATTGTGTAGATCAAATAGTATAACATTTAACTTAAAAATCATTTAAAGAATGTTTTAAAATCAATTCATGCCATGCATAACAAGAAATGTTCTGACAGAACAGAACAGCAGCATAATTTTCAAACATTCTTAATTTTTACTTTCACTTATCAATATATGAAATATATAGTAAGGGAAAGTATTGCGATTGTGAATTTATTTTTCACTTATAATTTCAAAATTATGAGTGTTAAGAGGGAAAAAAACAATTTGAGCTCAAACAAAGATATGTACCTTAATTGATGCCAAAGTAATTATTAAGTCTCTAAATTTTGTTTCATTAATTACTAGGCCCCATTCATCAGTAAATTCTTCAAACTCTCCCAATGCTCTGCTAATGAAGCAATGTTCTAACTGAGATTATTAAATGACGCATCCAAAAAATTATAATAAATATCTAGAAGGAATTAATCCGGGTGGCGGTCGATGAATGAAACAATTAGGTCTTTTAAACTATTTATTTTTTGCTAATGTTTCAACCCCTATTGTGGGTCATCATCAGGGCGTATTGTAGGCAAATGGAAACTGTTTCATTCATCGACCGCCACCTTGACTAATTCCTTCTAGAAATTTTCAACGGTCAACTAATTATATCCTATATTAAATATTGTTATCCCTTGTAGTAAAGCCAGTGTCCTTAATGACAACAAATATAACAACCTCAAATAAAACAAGACAGTATAATGCTTAGTGTAAAAAAATACATCAGATTGAAAACCATACAAAGTTATTCTCCTTTTTATATAATTAATTTGTTTCTAAATTTAAAGCTATATCCAGATACATACACATAAACAAAATATTATATATTATTCAATTATTATGTGCATATTTAGCTCTATTTTTTTAAATATAGCAACAAAATTAAGAGGAACACATTGTAACTGCACTGCACAAAACTATCAACATTTTATTATATTGCTAATTTTATAGTATTTACTTATTCATAATTTTTAATTTTTTTTTTATGACATACAAGACATTAATTGTTTCCCAAAACTAATGTTTTCAATAAATAAATAAATCTTTTGCGTGCAACACACGACTTTCACCTACCCCCGTTGCTAAAATTAATTTTTAATTACACTTATAAATAAAAAAAGATCAAAGAATTAATTAAGAATAAGAATTAAACATGTGGTTTATTAAATAATGTATAATATTTTTATCTACAACAATCAGTTAATTTTATCCACTTTTCATCATTCTCCATTACATTATATAACTTTGCGTATAAGATAATATTATTTGATAAATCTTTAGATTTCCAACAGTATATTATACATCTATATTACTACTCTTGTGTTCAAAAACATAAAAATTGCAAATTTTGCTGGTATCACTTATAGCTGGGTGGTTAGGATTACAGCCTCCTATGCCAAAGGTCACAGGTTCAAACCTGTGGTCCTAGGATTTTTTAATGAATTAATAATAATAATGAATTAATAAAATGCTGAGCTATACCATCCTTCGGAGAGGACATTAAAAGGTGGTCCCGAGCCTGTGCGATGTCAGGTATCCTAATAATAAAAATTTAGGACTCCCACTGTAGCATCATCCGATAAGTCATAGTAGCATAAAGTGACCTTAAATAAACAACAACAAAAATTGCATAAAAAATATGTTTGCACTTTTCTCCTTTTGTTGTTTATCAAATACTCTCAACTTGCATATTTAGCCGTTATTTATTAACGATAATCAGATGATATGCCTAATTTTTTTTACTCTACAAAATTAAAGGTACTTTAGACAATTTAAAATATCAGCATTTAAGCCCTGTCAAACTATTTCAATCAGAATGAAACCTATTTGATGTTAAAGCCCATTAAATTTTACATCCATATAGTGAGTTTAATCAAAATCGTTAGAACCATTTTTGAGAAAATCGTAAAAAGGTCCAAAATGCATGAAATAAAGTGGCCCTTCTGGTTAGCTGATTTGATGAAAAAGTTGCTGTAACATCTCGGGCATACAGTTGTCTTAAATATGAAATTTCAGTTTTGTACGACTTTTTGTTTTCACGCTAGACTTACCACACATGTACACACACACCTTTTTGCAGGAATAGGTCATTTGGACTCAGAGGACCCTAAAACATGTATTTCCGGGGAAAACTCGCGATATTTCCACAGAAATAACACAAAAAGGACTTAGTGAAAAAATATGAAACTAATGCAGATCTCACTTCTATGTGATTAGTATAAGTGGCATAGATTTGGTGATTGAGGCTTAGTTAGTACCCGAGTTAATCTGAATTAGTTATATAATTTCTTACTCAGTCCTTTTTGAGATATTTCCGTAGAAATATGGCAGAAACTGAATTTTTGTCTTTTATAAAATTCATATAAAAAAAGGACTTAGTTCTCAAGGTTGAAGTTTGAACAGCAAGTAGGACTATGACTAAGCTTTATAAGGAAAAATGATCAAAGGTTTTATGTAGTTCCTTTATAATCTCTTAACTCATTAAAAGTATTGTTTTTAATTAATTTTCCAGAATTCTTTTAACCACTTTCTTCGCATTTAGCTAATGTGTTGTGATGACAAAAATATAAAACAGATCCTTATTACAAATTGTTAGTTTTTGTTTTGATTTGATATATACAAAATTATCAGAATTGGAGAGATTTTTCCAATACATCAGCCTTGAAGCTGACTTAAAACGGCTACAACACCAAAAGTATTTCCCAGAAAAATATTTTATCAACCGTTTTCACAAAAGGGTAGAGAATAACTGGTAAAAAAAAATCATGAAAATCAAAAATGTTGTGTGGCATCATGAAGTTTAGAATGGATTGACCCTATTCATTTTTGGACAGTTTGCATTGAAATGATTACAAAAATAAAAAATGTATGATTACTCTCCTGTCAAGAAAAAAAGTTCAAGAAGAAAAAAGTTGATAAATAATTAAAATAAGCTTATATTCATTTGTAACATAAAAAGGCATGAAATATTTTTAAAATTTTTGAGAAAAATTGCAATATATAATAATTATGCTTCAAATGATGAGATAACTATTAAAAAATATAATCAGCCAAGCATGACAGCAAATGGACTCTTAGATTACTTTAAAAGTTAGTATGGTGAAGACATCGCAGGCATTTAAACTGTGGTTTATATTGCATTTATATTACCTGAATCTCATTGTAAGATCATGGTAGAGGTGAATTTTTGTAAATTTAAATAGCAACAGAAAATTTTAAAATCCTAAGTTGAGAAACCTTAAACAGTTAATTTTATTAGAGCCATCAATCATTCCATGTTTTGTTATTATATTAAAACATGTTCATATATATCAAAATAATAATAAATTATGAAAAAATACAACTTTTTGCACCAAAAAATATGAAAAAAAAAATGTACTAACAGCTAAATCTCTACCAATAAAACCATAGAAAATTTAAGAAAATATAGATGGCATAGAAGAAAAATATATAAATTTTTGAAAATAAAATTCCAAGGTCTGATGGAAAAAATAAATCATTATGAAATAAGAGTCAAACATCTCGCTTTTTTTTTAAAGATGTTAAAATATTTTTACTTCTAAATAAAATTGACTCAGTTTTTTTAGAAAAGACACATGTCACAATCTACCCTATGGATATATGTCATTTTTAAATTAACCAATTCCATTTTATAATCCATTTCTGTGCATGGATTTACATATAACTTTTGTTTATGCGTTCTGTAACTTATTTCAAACCAATAACCAAAAATAGCATTTAATTTAATCTGCATAATATGTAATGGTAAATGTAAGGACATTACATATTATACAAACACATGCACTCATGCTCGAACACACACACACACCTATTCTTGTATACTTCTTAATGTTCCAATGTTAAATCAAAACAGAGTAAATAATATTAAATTTCTCAGATGCCAGCATTCAATGCTAGTTGCAATTATGTTTTTCTAATTCTATTAATGGTGAAGATGAAACAATTCATGACGAAACCAAAAAACACTTATAATTAAAAAAGGTTTAATAATAAGTGTGTAAAGATATTTTTATTTCAAATGTTAACAGAGATTCAAAACATAACATTTGAAGACTAGGCAAGGAATCATCTTAGAGTTTGAAATAAAATATATACAGTACATTTTTTAATCAAAATATTCCATCTAAACATAAGATGATACAAATAAATACACTCTACTTTTCAAGATTATGTTAAAATTTAATTATTTCTGAAATTTATCACATAGTAAATAATAGATTACTAAAATTTTATAAGAGGAAAGTAAGCACAGCCATAATTCTTAAATAAATAAATAAACTCAATTAATACAGTCCCAAGGGAATAATATCAGGGTAGCAAAATAGAAATAAGATACATTATTAACTTTAAAAGTTTAACAGCTTGATATTGGTGTGCATACGATCGATGTGTTTGATCATGTTGCTCTTCAACTTGGATCTGTGTTGACAGTGAGGACATTTGAACTGTGGTTCTTGGCCACATTCATAACGTTGGTGTCGTATCAATGAATGCTTACTCCAATACATGCGTGGGCACTTGTCACAACAATATTCTTTTTTCAAATGAATATAGCCTTGAAAAAACAAAAATAAGTGAGCAAAAAGACTAAATAACTTTTCTATATAAATAAATATTTGTGAGAAAATAGGAGTAATACATACCTGATTAATTTGAGAATAAGTTTGATGATTGGATAAAATAACTGGTTTGATACATGAAGCATACAATTTAGATAATTTAAAACCAGTTTTGACTACCATAAAGAAAGATCTGTCACAAAATATGTTTAAAACAACAGAATAGGAATAAAGCACAATTATATAAAAAACCATCATCAGAAGATTGAGCCATCCAGAAATACAAAAACGTTTTGTCACAAGTTCCAAAGAAGCTTTTATATATAATAAAGTTGAGCTGAGCTATATCAGAAAACAAGCCATCATATTTTAGTTAAAATCCTAATGTATCGAAAAAATATTCAACTTAAGAGGGAATCTGAACGACCAAAAGGAGAGAAATATCTTAACAAGTTCTAAGAATATAAACTAAGCCCCAAAGATTTGGTGATAAATAAAAATATTTTTTATGATGAGGTTCCCATCCTGTCGATATTATAAGCAATTATTGGAAATCAATACCCCTACTTTTGCAAATGAGAGGTAGGAGAACATAGAGGAAACAGAAGAATCTGGACGGAAGGAACCAGACAGTGGAAAGAATATAATTGACAGATAATGCGATGATTGTTGATATAAACCCTCTATAGCTTTCTGTAGAAGCATCCACCAACAATCAGTCATCAATTCAATTGTGTTACGATTTTGGAAATAAAATAAGATTAATGAAACATAGTCCTAAAGTTGATAGATATTTTATGGCATTACTAGATCATTCATGTATATATGTTAAATCAGAATAACCTGTATGACTGTATATAATTCTATGTTGAATAACCTGTTAAATAAATCATACTTTTCTTTATGATGTTGCCTATTTCATTAAGAGTTACTTATTATTTATAAATAATAATTAGTACAGTAGTAAATATGCAATGCAATGTATACTCTTATCAGAAAGGAACCAAATTTAAAATTTCAAAGATAATAAAAGCAGTTTTGCATGAATTAATAAAAATAATTTTTAATAATTATCCTTAAAATTTCTTGTAATGATCTTATAATTATAATTTAAAAAAACTAAAAAAAAAAACAGTAACTCTACAACACATGAAGGATCTTGGGTTCAGTACTCAAGAGATTCGTACTGTTTTACAGCCAATGGCCTTGCAAGGAGGTGATGGGCCTTGATCATGCCCAATTAGGTTTTTCCTAATTTTTTGGATACCCACTTTTCAGAGATTGGGTGTACCCCAAGAAATGTCTCCATATCTCAGGGTCGTTCCATACCTGAAATAATAGAATAAATGATTCTGCCACAGTCGAGATTCGAATCCGGGACACAGAGAATAGTAAACTAATTAATTAATCTTTAAACTTACTAGATGTAATTCAAAAAAATACTGAACACAAAATATGTATTTTAAAATTATAATTACAAGTGGATAATTTTAATTTAATGATTCTTCAACAAATGACTCATCACGCTAATTAATAAGTACAAATCAACAAAATATATATCAATGATAATACCTACCTAAACAGGATAAATACATCAGAAATTTTTTTATTGTTTTCAGGGAAAACAGGGGGAGCGGCGTGGTCTAGTGGATAGAGCACTAGTCTGCTGTGCTCCGGGTCCTGGGTTCGAATCCCGGCTGTGGCAGAAATATTATTTATTCTGTTAATTTAGTCGGGGGGCGACCCTAGGGTATGGAGACCCTCCTGGGGCAGACCCAGCCTCTATAAAGTGGGTACCCAAATTAATTGGGGAAAAACCTGGCGGCTGAGCGTGATTAAGGCCTAATCACCTCATTGCACTGCCGTTGGCCTAGAAACAGTACGAATCTCTATATGTACTGAGCCCAAGACCCTTCATGGGTCGTAGTGGTACAGGGTTTTTTTTTTTTTTTTTTTTTTTTTTTTTTTTCAGGGAAAACATTCATACTTTGAGCAACTGAACAATTATACAGACAAAACTGTTTATTGATTTAATTTACTGTAACATTTAATAAATTTAATCTAAATCAAGTATTATTTACCAGTAGCAATGAATGCCTTAAACCAATATGAGACCTTAGATGGGATTTCCGCTTCGCTTTGTAAGGGCAATGAGGGCATGGAAATTGAGGTTCGATGCCGCATTCATATTTTTTGTGTCGATTTAATGTTTCTTTCTTCTTATAAGTTCTTAAACAAACTCTGCAGATGTATTTTTCCAAATATGACTGTTTGACTCCTTCTAAAGTTCCTTTAAAAAGTAATGATAATAATGTGATAAGGGATAAAATTTCATTTCAAAAACAGAATTTTAATAAATTAAAAAATAAATAAATACAATTCTTACAAAGTTAAATAATTTTAAACAAATAAGAATGATTTGTTTACAGAATCATTTTAAAAAAGTGAAGTATAATAATGTAGATCTCTTGGTATTTAAATGTGAAAAAAAACCCTGTAATTTACTTAGGAAAAAAAAATATATATTATTGTACTTTATTTTTATTGTAATTAATTTTAATATTTATGAATAAATCTTGCAAAACCATATCAATTACATAGCTATTGTCCTTTCAATAAGTGCTTCAAACCAACATGAGTTTTCAGATGACTTCTTTGCTTAGCTTTGTAGGGACAATGAGGACATGTAAATTGCCGTTCTTTGTTGCATTCATATCTTTGATGCCGAATTAAAGAATCCCTGTTCTTATAGGCTCTCAAGCATGTACTACAGCGATGTAATCCTTAAAATTAAAGTGAACAATTAGATAAAAAGAAAAGACAAATAATCACAATAAATTCATTAAGCTTTTAACAAAATATGAAATATAATAAATACCTTTGTTAGATGTACATAAATTTTCTACATGATATAAACCATATCAGAATTATTTCAATTATATGAACTAATAGTGATTAAGGATTGTTACTAGAACTGGAAAAATCAACATAATCTAACATCAAAAAGAGTACAGAAAATAAAATCCTCTAAATCAAATAATCAGGTTATAATCTGTAATTAAGTATATAAACTTATATTTATAACAAATATTTTTATTAATAACAGTAAATAGATATATACATAAAACAACAGGACATATAAGTGATACAAAGGCTTATTCCATGATGAAAAGGTTTTTGTATGGTATTTTATAAATAATGCTAAACAATACCATTATTTTTACAACATTGGTAGAAGTAACCCCCTGTTCATATAACTGACATATTGTTGTGTTTGACCATAACAATTGTAATAGAAATATTATTTGATATAACCGAGTGAATATAACAATTGTATAATGGGGAAAATATGAATTATTTGTAATGTATTTTAGCTGATAACTAAAATAAAATACCATCAATAACATAATTAAATGCTATGAATATAAATAAAAACAATAATTTAAAAAGGGTATTTCATCCACTAAGTCATTTTACTGAAACAAGTACTTAATATTAAACAGTTTAAAAAAACTTTATTATCTATAAGTAAATAAAGAAAATGTCTCATATAAATACTATGCCAACAAATTAAAACATAGTGCAACATATTGCAAGATGTTATAACTAGAAAATGTGAAAAACATGAACATTTATAGCAGGGTGAAAACAAAATATAAATTCAATAATACAATCATTCAATAGAAAACATTAGATAAGATAAAAATATATTATAACTATCTTTTTAAATAACTCATAAAATAAAACTGAGGTATTAGAATAATTAAGATACTCCATCATGACCGGAGTTGGGCTGCCAAATCCCTTATTGCGGAAGCCGAACAGGAAAGGAATAACAAAAAAAAATTAATAAATAAAATTAAAAACAGAACAATTAAGAATTACATTATACTAATATGAAGGAATTTAAAAAGTACAGTTAGCTCTAGTATATAATAAACATACACAATGTCAATATTAAGCAACAAATTGTTTAATATAATACAGAATAATGAAAATTTTATCATTCTTAATAACTTTAATTAATTTTAGTAATCGATCCTTCAAATTCAATCCTAATATTTTCAATGACACAGAAAAATTTATGGCTACGATGTTAAAAAATAAGAACTATATTCAACTGTGGTCAATATTTAGTTTTAATCATAAACGTATGTTTTATGCCTATGTGTGTTTTTAAGTGTCCTTTATGTTTTGCCTTATAAGGACAGTGTGGACACTGAAATTGCGGCTCTACTCCACACTCATATTTCTGATGCCTTGAGAGGCCATGAGGGTAACGGTATGACTTCATGCAGTTAGGGCAATGATAATCTTTGGTTGCTCTTCTAAACTTTTTTAAGTAATTTCCTAAAAAACAACCTAAAAAATTGTCAGAAATTAGAAAAACTTATTTTATCAACTGTAAATGATTTACACATGATAAGATATTATACAAAGATATTAATTTAAAAAATATATAAATTCATATTAAAAAACTAATTTGTTCCAATGTTTATTCAGCCATTAAAACTAAATTCACCAAAGCAGCTTCATATTTAGTCAACACAGAATACACATCTGCAAAATGAAATAGCTTTTATTTTAACTACCATATTATTAAAATAATAAAACACAATCCATAATAAATAAAAATAAATGATTTAATTATAATATTCCAGTAGCAGAGCTACTTTATGGCAAGGCTAATAAAATAATAAAGATTTATTATATTAAAGACAGCCAAATTTAATCCCCTCATCACTAATTAAAAAAAACATTACAACTATATTAGTCATATTTATGATTGAAAGCGTAATTTTATTGTGTCCAAATTTTTCTTAAATTAATGTAAAGGAAAAATGAATAAGATATGTCTCTCGTGACAACTCCTTTTTTAGAATTAGATTAGTGAGACCTCCCATTAAAATGTAAAATGCTTATGTCTCTGAATCAATAAAGAGAAATATTGACAATATCAAATGCGCTAATATGATTTTAGTTAGGTTCTTACTATAGATCTAAACTGTGCCTGGACCAATACCAATTACAGGTGCTACAATTTATTTTATTTTCTAAGATTATTGTATCTCTTCTGGGGTTGGGTGTTTTTCTAAAATACAAAGTCAATAAACATAATCATATGTGGATTATAGGGAAAACTTGGTAGAAGAACTTGAAAACAATTACGACTCCTCCTGAAATGACAACTGATCAAGAATCCAATCTTTCAAGTCAAGCATTATGGCTAATTTCATATTCATGATCTTTCATATGTTGCATGAGTGCAAGCTTTAATTGACAATACAATTTTACGATAAGTTAATAAATATAGATAGACTTGTAAAGAATAAGCAACAACACCAGCACTTAGCTGTTAATATATAGAACAATGAGTTAATACACAAGAGATCAAGTAAGCAAGACATTTATGAAAATGAAGAAGTGACATGAAACATAGAAAATATATTAAGAATATAAAATTATCAGCCATAATAGAGTTCTGTGTCTGTCACAAAAACTTCTCTTAGCAACATATAAAAGTATTTCAATAATATGAAAAGCAAAATAAACTAGTTGGTCTGATATTAAGCCTAATTATAAAATAAAAAGGCATGCCTAATTCAATTCATGTTATAGGTACTAAAGGATATTACCAAACAGAACAAGAATGAAGTGTCTGCCTATTATCTCAGTTTCATAGTTTATTAATTAAAACAAACCCAAAGAAAACAAACACTGGCTTTAGCAACTAAAAAAAAACAGTAGTGAACAATAATTCTTTAGTTTGTCTATATAAGAGTAAGTCATGTCAGACCATAGATTTATTTTAAAAATCATACAAAGCTCACTTTTCACTGGGTGTCAATAAAATTATTTTTACTTCATTCATTCATACTTGTTTAGACTTGCTTAGAACTTCAGGGGATAGTTAATGAAAATATAAGTTTCTTACTAATAAACATGTTTATTATTTTCCAAAATCATGGACAGAATGTAATTATTGATTAATTATAAATTAGTACACAAAATTACACCTTTATACCTGACTATAAAATGATAAAACTTAGCTTCAGCCTTAGAGTAATTTTCAAGTCGAATGAAAACTGTCTCCCATTGAGACTGTAAACACAGGAATAAATAATTAGGCTATGAAGTCCATATGAGTCTGAAAGAAACAAAAAATACCAAATTAGAACCATAATAAAATATTTAATATACGATAAGGTGAGATAGTTTGATTGGTGGTCTATTTAAAGACAACCACCTGAGGATGATCTTTTCCTTTATATATATATATATATATATATATATATATATATATATATATATATATATATATATATATATATATATATATATAAAAATTCTCTCTGAAGAAGTGCAAATTGAGGATTTTTTCCAGTGACATCTGCCAGGATGGAACCTGTGACCTTGGGTAAAGAAGGCTGTTATTCTAGCCACTATATCACAGGTGACCCCAAATAAATTATTAATTTATTACTAAACATTTATTACCCAAATAAATATAGTATTACAAATAACAAGTTATACCTAATGTTTTATAGAATTAATACATCATGTTTCAATAACTAAATATTCAAATAAAGCAATGGAAATTTTGTTTACCACTTTCTTTGCAAGTCCAAAGATCCATGATGGAATAGTCAACACATTTGTTACTTTTCTTCTCTGAAAATTAAGAAGATATTAAATACAGCCAACCCTCAACTTCTTGAAAAAGTATGATTTCATATCTTTCACATGCAGAATTATTTTAAACTTTGATGTTTATAATATATATAGTTCAGTCAACTGGCACAACCCTTAACAGGCTTATGCATATTATATATTTGTATGCATAAGCATACAAATAAGAAACACAAATTAACTTACCTACCTAAAATAACTCGATCGTGCTTGAATAAGAGAAAAAAAAAAGTGAAATCTAAAACATGAAGGCTAATACTTGAATGAAGTGTGCTATGAAATTGAATTAACAATATAAGGAATTTTAATGGGTATATATTAAATAAATACAAATGTTTTGTCATACAAATGAATTGAAGGCTGGACATCAAAACTGAGTTTTTACTTTGACTACTTCAATTTCTGAAATATCAATACAGTGTAAATTATAAGCACATACGTCTAATTTCAAAAAGATTTACAACTCAGCTATTGTGATATCATTGCTATAATGTATTATTACAGTATCAACCTATTTCAAGTAAGTTGAAAAGGTTTATAATTTGTTAATAACTTTAAGAGGAAAAATACAGCTAAGCATTGCACCTATTGGTTGGAAGGATACAATCTATTATCTATACATCACTACTACCATCCCTTAGACAGACCAGCTCTTAATTATATTCATTATTCAATTTTAACTATTATGAATGAAAGTGCTTTTATTTTATTTATTTAAACAAAAAGGTTAATAATGTATAGTAGTTCATATCAAAACAAGTTAAATTATATGCATATTTTTTATTTCATCACCTGCACAGACTGAGATGTTTTAGACCTATGTGATTTTTCAAGTGGATTTTTTGTCTTGCTTTGTAAGGGCAGTGAGGACACTGAAACTGGCGTTCCGTTCCGCATTCATATTTTTGGTGTCTCCTAAGCCCAGTATAATATCGGTAGGATTTAAAACAAGATCTACACTGGTGAATTTTCTTCGTAAGGATGCCTAAAAAACATAAATATAAATAAGGAGATGAAAAATCAATTATTTCACTTAGTGATTACGGAAAAAAATTTGTCTTATTGGCCTTACCCTACATTTACATCTCATACCAGATATAGAGGCATAATACGGTTATGACCATGCCAAAGGTTGTGAGTTCGAAGCCCAGTCCTGAGAGAACTTTTTCAAGCATATGATTGAATGGAGATTAATCCACAGCCTCTCTCAATGTATGTGAGGCCAACTGGTGGCCACTCACAGAAATAGGCTTAGGAAAAGGTGACCCTACCCATTAATTTATCATCGACAATCCCATTGTGTAAATCTAGGAAACTACAAGGCACAGCCAAGGGCCTACATGGCATGTCATGCCATCTGAAGAAGAAGGAGCATGAAATGTATAGGAGTATTTATGCAATCATGAATATAAAAAAAAAAAAAAAAAATGGTACAACATACAGTTTTCGCTTCTTTTTTTTTTTTAAGGTGGCTGAATGAACTGAGGTTATTGTTTGCCTAATTCTATTCAGATTGTTAATTCTGCTGATTCAAAAAATCTTAGAATATTAAAAGGATTGATAAGCTCTTGCCGCTTAGATGGCTTAATAATACTGCAAAAAGGTAAATAAGTTCAAATGGACAATATTAAAAATACTTAAGTAGAATTTAAAAAAAAAATTGTTAGATCATTTTAATGAGGATAAACCTTTCTGATAGAGCCTTTAATTAAACATTGTTATAACAGAGGGTCAATCAAATTCCAAGAGCCTAAAAAAGATTTTAAAAAGGAGTAAATTCATGGTTTAATAAAAAAAAGGTTTAAATAAAGTGGCACTTATAGCACACCTATAGTAAGACTGATTCCTGATCATTCTTCTTATACAATACTCTCCCTAACAAACACATAGTAAGTGAGATTAAAACTACTCATTAGGGTATATTATCTAATATATCATATTGGGTATATAGTGTATATTACATATTATCTAAAATCTAACAAAACTCTTGAGTTATTGAGGTAGTGTTATATAAAACATACACTTTGCTCAGAAAAGTTTAATGAACATAGTAAAAGTTAAATTTAATAGCCATTAATCATAAAGTATGCATTTCAAATATACATATATTTTAGAAGTCATACTGAACATGATATCGAGCAGATAATCACCCCACTGAACCACTGGGTCCTAGTACCGATCACTGAATCTTCATTTGTATTAAGAGGAATAGGTAAATAAATTCAAAAGTACCATCAAAAAATGATTCTATAATTATTATGAAGTGATCATAATACTTTACACAAATTATACAAAAAAACAACTAAAGTGTACAACTAGTGAAGTATTATTGGTTAACAGAGAAAACCAAAACATCTCATATTAAAAATATTAGCATTTCTGTTCTTTAAGGATACAAAAGAAAATTTGAACCAAGTATTAATAGCTCTGAAAATTGAATCATTTCATAAACAATCATTTTACAATTGTATAGAATTGGATTTCTCTTCCTAAAACTTTAGACTGCTAATATGTTTTAATGCTAAATGACTTTTAAGGTGAACTTTTTGCTTAGCTTTGTAAGGGCAGTGCGGGCAATGAAATTGAGGTTCTTTGCCACATTCATACTTCAGATGTCTTCTCAAACCATTAGAATAGCGATATGCTTTCAAACAAACATCACACTGATTATTTCCAATGATTCCACCTGTAATATATACCATTGCTGAGTTAAAAAACACATGAATACTTAAAAGAATTTCTATATAATATTTCTAAATTTATTTCATAGACATAAATAACAGAATTAAAAATTATCAAATATATATACAATATCAAATGATGGGTCAAAAGAACAAATTTTATAAATAATAAAAGAACAAAAAATAGCTTAATACAATTAAGGTGTTAAATATTAACAATTAATAAAGTATGTGATTATAAGTTAATTAAGGAATACAATATTTTATCACTTGGGGGAATGCAGATTAATATTTTATAAGGTCTCTCTTGAAATGATACCTTAAAAAAAAGTTAAGGAATTCATTAAGACACATGATGAGGGTAAGCTAAAAGTATGGTGAATTAAAAAGTAAGAAAAATGTATCAATTGAAAGGTATACTAAAAAAACCTTTATAATTCAACTATTTCCATGATACAGGGGATAGGATACATTTCTACAAAAGTACTTACAACAAAGCATCAGAGTCTACGCAGGGTCATGCTTTTCTTAACAATGCTCCTCCAATCTTATCTGTTTCTCACTCTTACTCCATCCAGCCACCCTTAATACTTTGAGATCTTCTTTGATGACTTACAACAGTCTATATGGTGAGAACAACTTTTTTTACCATTTATAAAGTCATTATATAATTTTTGCTTGGATATAAACAATTAATCATTGTTATTATATGGCTTCAGAATTCTATTTAGTGTCTTTTCCCTATCCTATTTAACCTATACATCTCATACCTCCTCTCACATCTATCCGTGGAATGATCCCTATATGCTAATGGTACAGCTATTTATACATCTTCGTAAAGGATCGATACAATAATCAATCAAAGGCTAGAGGCACTCCTAAAAAAATCATCAGTTATTCTTCAAAATGGAAGATTAAAATCAATGACCACAAAACTCAGGCAGTAATTTTTACAAAACAAGGCCGTCCATTACAAAAACTATTGTTATGAACGGAACCACAATCCATTGGACCCAGTCTATAAACAATTTAGGACTAGAAATGCACAAATAGAGCCAAAAATATAGAGCCAAAAAAGTTATCAGCAATCTATCACAGTTAGACTCTCCACCCGATCTGCAATCAATAGTAGATGAGTAATTTGTTATGAGTACGTAATCAATTTGAGTTATAAAGCAGATGTTGCATTCCAAGTGCCTTATCAAAGAATGAGGAAAGGAGGTTGAAAATACTAAAATTTTTTTGGTCATTAGGTCTACCCATGGCCTCTTTAGGTTGTTTTTTATATTTTAAAATCTTCATATTAAATGTGAAACAAGGCATAAAGAACAAGGGTTTTAAAGAAAAAAAAGGAGACATCGATAACAATTAAACCATAGAGTCAGAAGAAATAGATAGGTAGAAATAAATAATTTTCTATTTAAATTTCAAGAATGTTACTTTAACAGGTTGAGTCAGTAGCCGGACAGGCCATGGGTTGGGTCACTGCAAGTAGTATGTAGTCACCTGACCCATGGCCTGTTCTAAGCCAGCATTAAGGAAGAGGCATCCAAAAGTAACACTTTGTGTGTTCAGGGTTCAAAGTGGTTCTAATTTGGTAGATGCCTGTGAGAACCTGTGCCTCAGGATCTGAGAACTTGGTCCCAGCACCCACCTCTGGTTTCCAGGACCAGTAACCACTAGTATCTAGCACAGGCATATGAAGTATGACTTTGAACCATCTGTGTGGCTGAGATGGCTTCAATGGTCCCTGAACTTCGAGCTCACTGTTTTGTGAGATATAATGCAGGAGCAAAAAGGCAAGGATAGAAAACATTAAAAATCAAATCAGGAAAACCCGGCTCTAAAGGTGGCAATCTCATCACTAGGATCAGCTTTTGTAGACTAATAACACTGTAATTCCAATGCAAGACCAAACAATTACAGAAAATTCAATGTAACAGTAACCAAACTTTTAAAAACTTATTGGGAAATGTTTTTGGCATAAAAAGAAAAACAAGCTTCGGTTTTGGAATATATTTATGTATTTTTTTTATTTTCAGAACAAGATTAGTATGAAAAAAAGAGAATTAGAAATGAGAGAAACAAAACTTTCACTTAAACAACAAAACTATCTATTTCGCCTATAAGTAGAATGCTGAAGAAATTTAGATGCTGTTTTTTTTCTCGGGTTCTGTACTTACGTCACATTCCGAAACTTAGTATTACTGAACGCTCCCTATCTCTGCAGTCCTCCTCTGTCAAGCCCCTGGCCGTCATGTCCTCCCTCACACTCTCTATCCACGTTTTGTGGGGTCTTCACCTCTTCTGCGGGGAGTACTTCATCATTTTATATGGCCACCGCGTCTCGCCCATCCTCATGACATCCATCCGTACCACATGAGTCTCTTCATTCAAGATGTTCAGCTCAGCTCCTACTTTTTTTCTTATTTCCACATTTGGGATTCTTCGCAGCCTAGATATACCGCAGGCTCTTCTCCAAAAGTCCATCTCCAGAGCCAACAATCTTCTTTCAGACCATTTTAGCATTGTCCACGTTTCTGCTCCATATAAAGTGGTCCCTAAGAGGAGGGCACAATAGAACAGTTGATTGCTTGTTTAGTGAACCTGCCAACTAATATGTTTCTACCTATCTCTAATCTCATGCTGAAAAAAGCAGCCTACCCATCTTTAGTAGTCCTATAATAATCAACTTATCATTGCACAATTAGGACAATTACAGTTCTCTATGTAGTGCATACACATTACAGTTTTAGGAAGGAAAAGCTGAACCAGGTAATACAATTTATGTCACATAAGGCTTAAGTTGCACCATTAACAGAAACTTTACAGCCTTCCCCTGCATTAATCCTGCCTGTAACCCAATGGAAGTATTAACATCTTCTTTGGGTCACTTCTGCAAGAAATAAGGCATTAATGTTTTATTTAATAATTTTATTTGTACATGATATAAAAAAATTGAGCATTGCGAGTTTTGTTTAAAAAAATTGGATTCTACAGGAAAAAATTGATGGTTTAGTAGAAAACCAAAGCTTCCATTCATTCAAATAGGTCTAAACCATTTTCATGACTTCATGATATGAGTAAATAAGATATAATTATATTTGAATAGTTTTATTGCAGAAAAACTCAAACAAATTTTTTTTTAAATACTTAAGATAACTAATGATAAATATCACATAAAAATGTAAATTATTAAAATATTATAAGGTTTATATATATATATAATATATCTACATTTACATAAACAGAAACATAAAAATATAAATTTAATTTGTATTTTATATAGGACTGGCTTTGTAAGTGGGAGTCACACTATAGCTTACTCAAGCTTATTTAGCCAGTAAAATGAGGCTAAAATTCAAGGTTTGAGAAAATTAATTCGGACAAAGCTGAAAATCATTTTAATACCTCTAATAGTCCTAAATAAAAGTAATCTGAGTTTGCACCATCACAGGTGGTGAGCTTAACTTTTGGGAGCCGAAAAACCTCGAATTTTTCCAGTTTTTAACCTAAAACTCGAAAACGGTGCTTCCAACAGAAAATATTGGGTTGTTTCACATGAAATGTCCGTTTTTATAGTTTCTGAAATAGATAAAGGATTTTTCAGGTCTCTGTTGTTTTCTTCCGAATGTTTACATGTTTAAAGTTAACAGTTAATAATCCTCTACCTTTGTATTATAAACATTAGCTTCCCAATAAATATAAACATTAGTATACCTCCAAATATAAACATGGAAACACACGATTTTCGAGTAATATTTTTGTACGAGTTTAAACTCGGCCATTCAGTAGTTGAGGCCGCTAGAAATATTTGCAAGGCGTTTGGGGAAGGGAGTGTTAATGAACGGACCATTCGCCGTTGGTTTGCCAAGTTTTCAGCTGGGGATACCGACTTGGAAAACTTGCCCCGAGGAAGACCTCCGTCCATAATAGACAACGATGTCCTCAAACATACAGTAGAAGGAAACCCCTACCAAACAGTTAAAGGACGCTCAGCACAACTAAATGTAAGTGCACCTACCGTTTCCAGAATTTTAAAGTGTATTGGGGAAGTAAAAAAGCCCGACACATGGGTACCTCATGATCTCACTGAGCGGCAGCAAGACCCCATGTTTCAAAACATACCATGCAAAAATTGAAAGAACTGGGCTACGAAGTTCTTCCGCACCCACCATATTCTCCCGACTTGTCTCCAACAGATTACCACCTGTTCAGGAATTTAGACAACTTCGTCAAAGGAAAATGTTGATCAAGTGAAAAGTGCGTTTTCAGATTTTGTTTCACTTCAAAGCTCAGAGTTTTGAGTTTGGGGATAAAAAAGTTGGTGTCACATCGGGAAAAATGTGTAGAAAAAGAAGGTAAATACTTCAAATAAAATTATCTTGTTTTCATAACGTATTTTTAATAAAAATCCTTTACCTTGAAAACGGACATTTCATGAGACACACCCAATATAATTCTTTTCAAAATTAAAAAAAAAATGTTAAGTTATCTTTCTAAAAGTTAAGTTAGTTATTAAATTTGGTTCAGTAATATTTTCGCTATCCTTTGCCAGAAATAAGTAGATTTTCCATTTCCGTAGAAAACCCCAATTTGGCCACTAGCGATAGCTGTAACTTTGAAACAATTATCCAAAAAGAAAAAAGTCATAGAATGAAAGTTTTAAACCATCAAATTTCCAATCGAAAATTCTCTTAAAATTTCAAATTAGGTTCGCACGAACTTTCAAAACAATATTTTTTTATCGATTTTCCACTACACGCATCTAAAGACTTGTGAGAAATATTTGCTGGATAGGGCCGATTTAAAACATTCTACTTTGACTGATGTAGTAGTTTTACTGAGATTAACGATATTTTCAACATAAATCATATCATAACTAGCAAAATGGAAGCTCATTTCTACATGGATTAGTTATATCAATTTTAATAGCAAGTCTAAGAATTCAATTGAATATTCAAGTTAGGCCTGAAAATAATATTTTGATACGTATCAATCATTTATTTTGATTTATGGAGTATTCTTTATATTATGCAAGACATGATTAAAAAAAAAAATAGAGAAATTGTAGGTTGGATAAATGGAATTAAGTCTTTGCACCATGTTATATTTATGTTTGGTAGGTACCTATAATTGAAATTCAGTAAAATTTAATTTGCATAAATAAAAATGTACATTAGAGGAGTGATTTGTTTTTAAAAGCATTTTATTCTCTTGAAGGTGTGATTGAAGGGACGAAGGGAATATTTCCTGGGACCGACCAGAATATTCATTCTTTAGATAATGAAGAGTCTTGTATGGGATAAAGTTTAGTGGTTAGCGGTGGCATCTATCTCACTATCTATTTCATCTACATCGTCAGTCCCACCTTAAGTGTACAATACAATATCATGTAAGTGTACCAAGGATGTATATGTAGGTACAGCAGTCGCAAACATACAATATGCAATAGAGCTGCAAGGACATTCTTGCTTGAGCACTCCTTCGAAACAGAAACTTTATTTCAGATCTCAGCCTGCTATGATGATGATATGGACAAGAATGAGGTAGTAAGGGAGATGGATGAGATGCCACTGCATGCTGTTTATACTGGAAGACCCCTCTCTGAAGAACCGATACCGTCTAGGAAAATGTCTTCCTAATTCTTTCAATCAAATACCAAAGAGAATAAAAAGCATTTCACCTGATGAATATATTCTAAATACTGTGGATGTAATTAGTTGACCGTTGAGAATTACTGGAAGGAATTAGTCCAGGCAGTGGTCATTAAATGAAACAGCTAAATAGTTTCAACTATTTATTGATTGCCAACGTTTCGACCCCCTTTGTGGGTCATCATCAGGGCGAATGGTGGGAGAATGACCTAGACTAGGGAGAATACACCTAGTTTCCACCATTGGGGGTAGAAACGTTGGCAAACAATAAATAGTTGAAAATATTTAGCTGTTTCATTTAATGACCACTACCCGGACTAATTCCTTCCAGATATTCTAAATACCTTCTCCAAAGCAAGGGTGTATATACTAAAAGGGATACATATACTACTGCTCTACCTATCAACGCATCCCTTGGTATACTTACATGATATTGCGTTGTTCACTGAGGAACTGACGATGTGGATTAGATAGATAGGCAGATGGATGAAATGCACCACTAAACACATGGTACAAACTCAGATTACTTTTATTTAGGACCATTAAGAGGTATTAAAATGATTTCCAGCTTTGTCCGAATTAATTCTCACAAATATCTGTCTTTAACTAATTGTCCTATTTCTAATGTTTAGATACTTTTTCCTTTTATACGAATCTTTAAATTCATTTAGAGAGTAAACCTGCATTAAACTCAACAGGGTGTTATTATGTGTTTCATTAATTTCATCAATAAATAAAAAACATACAGCATAACACATTGTCAGAGAATATCAAAAACATTAATGAATATGTTAAAAAAACAATTTTATTCATATATATTAACAATAATAACAATAAGTATTTTAACAATAGTAACAATGAATTTGCTATATATATCTACTGAGGCGTTCTTTAATTAAAACAAATCAAAACTAAGCCCATGTGATTTTAAAAACTAAACATTAGCAAAAATATTTCATTTATTAATGTTCGCCAAATTCAATTCTAACAAAAGAGCACATAAAATTTGAGAATACAGACTATACAAACAGAAGAGATGCAACTTATATTCTATGATGGATGGTGACACCAAGTGGTTAAGAGGTAACTCATGAGGAGAGAGGGGGCAGTGCTGGTTCGAAACCGGCTTGGGTAGGTCAAAATGTATTTCATGATATCAACAGTTTTTAATGGAGTTTGTAAGGAGGTTAAAGTTAAAGCAATAATGGGAGTCTCAAAACTCATTCTTAGTAATAAAAAATAAATATTACGAAAATCAAGTGGAAGTAAAAAACATGCTGTTCCATACAGAGAGCTTTTGAATCCATAGCCTAGATTTGGCCAGGATACTTCATCAGTCATCTGGAACATAATGTTCCATTAAATTAGTATGCAAAGCGTTTTCGCCACAGAAAGTCATTTTAACTGTTTATATTAGCAATCAATAGTTACGTTATATTTCTCTAATGGTTATGGTTTTCAAAAGATCCCATTTTCTGAGGCAACCATTGGTTGGGTAATTTTACAATTGTATAATTTACAAACAACATTTGTAATAGCATCAACCACATTTATAATTTATTAATAAATCAAACTTTTGTATAGTTTTGAAACAATTGTTTTATTTTATTTTTAAATACATTTTAAATACTATAGGAAAACTAGTAGCTCTAGGGACCTCATAATTTTTTATTGATTTTGAAGGAAAGATATTTCTTTAAGTCCTGTTTTAGTCAGACAAGTGAAGTCATTTTAAAGTTTCTCATAAAGTTTTAGGATGACTGGTAAAATTTATTATATTGCCTATAAAAAAATTAGACAATCTTTCTTTGCAACCACACAAATATTTATTATCTGTTCACAAAGAACATATTGCTCAATCAGCAATATCATATTTCCAAAAATGTGATCTCTCAGAAGACATTTACAAGATGAAAACTAGAATAGTTTCTTAAAAATAAATATAATGCCACTGACCTTTTTAGTTAATAAGGTGTTAATCGGTATTGAGAAGATGAAGTGTTTTCTGTGTTTTATGAAATTTAAGAAAAAGTAGCTTTATGCTTAATATAATAAAGATTTAATGATGGAAAATAACAATGCTGATATTTAGTGGATAGTTATTTTGAAAACAGGCATAACAAAAAATCACTGATATTTGAGATATGACAATGTTAAAACTAATAAATATATATATATATGTATATTGTAATATACCCATTTTTTATAATTATTGTAGTTATTTATTTATTATTGATTATTGTGTTAGGCAGGCTAACAATAAGATAAGAAGTAAAATGTTTTTAGTTTTTTCATATTTAAATTTACATTAGTTCACAACTGCATTAGCTAACAATTATTTATAATTGTCTTATTGGTGTCTTGGCAAAAGTTATATTTTTCAAACTTGTTACCCTGTTATTTTGTTGATATTTTCTTTCTAAATTACTTTTTTTATATGCACTAGACCTGTTTGTAAGTAAAATTTAAGTACATAGTTTATTTTGAAGATTTATTTTGTTATATGTTCTTAATTGTATATAGTACTTGTGTAATTTTTATGTGTATATATTTATAGTATATTATGTCCCTAGTTAGTTTTTTAATTTATCCTTCAATGTAAAATATTGTATATACACTTAAATATTTGTAACAAAGAAGGTTTATTGAAAGAAATAATAGTTTTAAAAAAAAAAATATATTTCTTACCAAAAAATTTTTTTTTTAACCTAGGATTGGGGAGAAATGTAATATACCCATTTTTTATAATTATTGTAGTTATTTATTTATTATTGATTACTGTGTTAGGCAGGCTAACAATAAGATAAGAAGTAAAATTTAAATATCAGCTCCAATTTGATTGTATGTTTACAAACATAGCATCCATTTTGGATGCTAAGAAAAAAGGGTACTGGCAGGTACCTACCAGGTAAGAGATAGGTAAAAAAGAGTCAAGAGTTCAAGTTATGACCTGAGAGAGTGAGGAGCTGCTGTATGAACATGATGGATCTTGATTAGCGTGCATATTGTTTGTATTATTTTGTAAGTTATTATTATGATTAAAAAGTTATATAAAAGATTTTGTGCCTGATTGTCAAGAACCCGTACCATACCCTGAGAGTAAAATGAGTAATAATGAAGTAAATATTGTGATAATTTTTTTTTTCTTTAAAGAATATTTTTTTAAAATAAGTATATTATAATATATATACACACACACATATATTTAAATGTACATAAAACATGTATTTATAAATATAATTATAATCAATACATTAATGATTATTCAACAAGATTTCTTTTAGTTTCCATCAGTCTTGATTTTGAATCAAATTATTTTAATACATCCAGATTTGACTTTAGTTGGTGTGATTAGTTTCATTTTAACCACTATTCTTCAAAATGTCTTGATTTTGTAATGGACTTCATATAAAACACAAAAATATTAAACTTAAAAGATTTTAGTAGGGGAAAATCTGATTTATAGATCCAAATAACGCAATACTGCTAAACACATCATAAAAATATTAAATAAACTAAAGTTATTGTGCATTAAAATATTATTAAAGCCTATATTACAATTTAATATTACTTTAAATGATCTTATTTAAAACTCAACTGCCACGATCCATAATCCATTACATTGAACGTGAATTGTGAAAATATTAAAAAAAAAAATTTGTTTGGTTAAGTGAAATCTGTAGTTTAAAATAGTTGTTTATAATCTATAGTAAAAGAATTAGTTAATAGGTATCAAACAACTATAAAATTAGCTACTAGTTACAGTCTGATAGCTCCCTAAGTATTTTGGCTCCTATCAGTTCCGAGTTTCGATAAGTTTTGGGATACAAAAGACAATATTATGATTCTTATTTTAGATAAGGTCCAAAATAATTTAGAAAGTAGATAATTCCAAAATTGAAATTATTTTCTCTGTTTTTTAGTTTTTTAAAACCCAGTTTGTGTGCGTATGTTTATTTTTCTTATCAATGAGGGGGTTTGTGATTACAAAGTTCTAATTTGAACAATTGGTGTTTTCATAAATGTTTTAACATGAGTTTTAAATGGAAATACGCGTTTTAAGGTCCCTTGAGAGCAAATAACCAAGGCTCACTCGTCCGATTAGCCATAGTAGGATAAAGTGACGTTAAATAAATAAACAAACTAACAACAACCCAAGTCTCACAAAATTGTCTTAGTGCGTGTGGATGTGGTAAGTGAAGCTCAGAAATTAAAAGACTTATGGAAATGATACCCATATGATGAGACAAAATTAAATTATATTAATTTATTAGGATAAAAAGCAGAACATTACTACAACATATGTATAACAATTTTCAGATTACATTCCTTTGATTTAACCTAAAAATATTTATATAGAAGTATTAATGATATGCTTTTCATTTTGTTGATGACTGGATAAAAACACTATTTCATATAATATACTTGATTATAAATGTTAAACAATTTAATTGTATTCATTTAAATGCTTAGCAATGATGTGAGCTTTTAGGTTAGTCTTCAGTTTAGTTCTGTGGGGGCAGTAGGGGCATTGAAATTGAGGTTCCTTTCCACACTGGTATTTCAGATGCCTTTGAAGGCCATGAGAATATCTATATGTTTTGTAACATGTTCCACATTGATATGACCTACCAAATGGTCTAGGTTTATGACCTGTAAGAAAAAAAAACAGTTCTCATTAGTTTAATAAAATAAATAATCTACGAAACACATCCATATCAATAAAAAAAATCAAATAGGGTAAGAGAGTAAGGTAAATGTGACTATGATCAATCACCTGTCCCATTTCCTTCTTTAAATTTATTAACTTATACATCCTCAATGGATACCTCTTTTCTTCTTTGAAATTTGAACATTATTGCCCAGCAAGTCAATTCATGACGTTTGATGACCGGGAGATTTTTCAATTATTCTAACACTGACCAAGTCTTGAAAAATTCACAAATAAAAATGGTCACACTGTCAGTCACCAGTATTTTCAGGTATCCACGTAAGCTGGAAATACAAACTTCTCCTCACTTTGACTTGGCAACAATGAAAAGTGGAAGGATGTGGCAATTATTGAACAGGCCATGATTAGAAAGACACAGTCAATATATACTCTCTGAAAATGTTATTGAATTCTTCCCAAAGATGAATAAGTGGTTTGGAAGTGTTGTAAAGAACTACGGCAGCTCTTCAGATCAAACCAAACCAATAGTTAAAGTGCTTAATGATCTTAACCACTTTGTTCCAATAGAAGTATCTTTAAGCTAACTGCTTTATCTCGAAACCCCATAAATAGACATAAGCTTTGTTCCACACTCTTCTGTAATTGAAAAGGGATCAAAATTCACCTTCCTCTAAAGAAGCTATCTTGTGTTGTGTTAAAGAATGTGTGTTGAAGTAGATCTTTAGGTTGGTTAAGTTGGCTTGGTCTTAACCAGGGTTTTGTGTGCGATACCAGATTAACAATATAACCAATGTAGTCAACCGCCAACACCACTGGCCCTTGAGAAAAATAAGATAAAAGTAATTTTCATTAGTTTCACAAAGGTTTAAAACTTAAGAGGTACATTTTAATTTATTTTCTGTAACAAAAGTCAATAATATTGACAGGCACATATAGATGTCCTGATGTTACTTACCTCAGTGTTATTCGGCAAAATATAAATGTGCGGGTTAAGTGGTAAGCAGACTAAGCTGCCTATTAGGACTCTGGCAAAATGCCACAAAGGGTTATAATATTTTGCTAGTAAAAAAAAACAAAAAAAAAAGTTCAAATAAACCCTCCATAAAATAATTGAAAAATTTAAAAACAATTTGTAGTTATATAGAGAGAAGTACTTTATTTAAAGAGAGGAAGAAAGAAACAAACTTTATTCTGGAACTAAGTTCCCTAAGAATAACATCAAATTTGATATTATATAATAGCTACATCTGCCCAAGACAAAAAATTAATGAGAAAAAAGGATTTTACATACATTAAAAATAAACGCTGCAAATTATTACACAATGGTTTATTATTTCCAAAAAACAATATTCGGGTATAACTGTTTTTTATTAAAACTTTTGGTATTTATTTATTTATTAATTAGGATAAACGGATTTTTTTAAATATTTGTCATTCGGATTCTATGCATCTTGAAACGCAAGCTCTCAAATTTTGAGCAGGGGTAAATTTTTTTTTTTTTTTTTTTTGGTCGATTACAAAGGTTGATTATTGAAAATAATACACCAAAAGCATTTATACAGGACTGCGTTACTATTCTTTCTTTTCTTTCGATTTTCATTCAAATAAAATTTCCTGATTCCAGAACACCTAACATTTTATCTTTATTATCAATAATAACCAAGTTATCAGGGAAGAACATCTCTTATAAGTCATGGACTGACCATATAAGATTTTTTAAAATTTTTTTTTGGTATAGGAACGTTCTCAGGAAATATTGTTTACAGGTGTGGGATAAAGTCACTTTGACTTTAATTTAACATTGTGCTGTCCAGATACATTGATACCATTAACATTTTACTAAAAAACCTTAATATAATAATATAGTCATTCAAATATAATTTAATTTAAAAATAATAAAATGTGTTTGATAATAAACTGACTACTTTTGACTCCTTCAGTTGGTTGATATTTAAAAAAAAATATATTTATACTCTAGTGCAGTGATTCCCAACAAGTGGTAGACGATTTATAGAGGGTCTCCGAGGTGACATCGGAAAATTATTTACAACTACCTTACTGAAAGATATAAAGTAATGGTGTAATGAGTAATGAGAATCACACATGCAATAAACAGATACATTCAACATTTTTCAGTTGACATGTTCATTGAATAGTCGATTATTTTATAATTATTTCCATTGGTGGTGTACCTATCTTGTATTCTTAAATTTTAATAGTTCACAGAGTACTTAGTATGTTTTGAAGATTGAAATAAGGTCTTTGAGCCTGGTTTATTTCTATTCTTATTTCTCTTAATGGTCCATTTCTTTTCAACAAATAATTTTCACATATGCTTTCAGCACCAGTGGTATTTAGCACAGAATATATGAGGTATGGTGTAGCCCAGAGGGTTATTAAGCATCTTACTAAAGGAGCTACACCTTGATTTTTCTTCAATTATTCCTGAAGTTTGGAATTCGGATTTGGCTAGCCATAGCCCAATTTGGGCCTTCGACTGATTAGCCATTAGACTGCACCTAGGGGATCCTCAGGTAGTCTAGACTGTCACGTTCAGCCTCTTCAGTTAGCTGGCAGCCCCTATTATGGATGCAATTTTGCAGCTCACAGCCTCTTTTTTGTTCTTTAAACCTTTCTTTGTACTCAACAAAAAAGGGTTAGCTCCAACCTATGCTAATCTGCTTCATATATTCTGCTTTTTCTTGACAGGTTGGATGTATTGTCCATCTAAAGATGTAAGGTTTACCAAAACCTGAACCTGTTAGACTGCTAATGTGGATTAGATGGTTTAATATTTCTTTATTTCATTCAGACTGATAGGGTGACCTTTAAGGGTATGACCATGAACACTGGAACACATGAACCCGGTTGGAGGCTTATTGGTAATCCATGTGTGTGTGACATAAGAGGGTATACAGTATAAAGTGCAAGATCCTATTTGCATTGAATTATGTCCTAGATAAAGGAACTGTGGCTGACCAGCGACCGGGTATGTGAGAATAGGTCATAACAGTCGAACTTCTCTGCAGGATGGCATCATGCTTGGCAGCGATTATTGTTCAATTTCGCCACACACCAAACTGCACCTTACTGGCATACTTCTCTAGATCCCTGATAAGTGCTTGGCTTAATGTCACTATGGATGTAAAGTAGTCTCAAAAAATCCTAAAGGGTCTTGTTCCCACTACAAATGAACACCATTTTCTAAAGAATCTAATTCATTGTGAACAACTCTGTCTATATTTATTTCAACCACAATGAAGATACTTTTATTTTATATATCTATCTAAAGTTACATGCATCTAAGGTAGCGACTTAACTTCAGAGAATTCTAGGGCTAGGACATTAAACTTAATTCCCAGAGTACATAAAGACCATCCTACACTGCTGAAAACAGAGGATATATATGCTTGACGTATACTCTCCACCCTCTCCTCAGTGTCTCGCCGCAATCGTCAACCTATATTGTTGACGTTGGCTTGATGATTGAATGTAATGTATAATGTATTTATAATTGTTATAATGTATATGTAATCGGTTGAATGTATATGTGTAACTATTGAGTGCTACAGAATGTTGCTGTCAACAAAGAGAAGGCGTGTGAGTCAGTAAGCCTTAGGCTGCTTCTATCATGTTAGCTAGCCACGTTCTTCTGACCTAGGAAATATCTCTAGTCTAGGTGTTAGATTGAGCTTGCTGATGAGGTCCTTGTTGTGGCAGGACCTCTTCTTCAAGAGGTCCTGCTTCTTTATTTATCCACCACCATATGAAGGATTAAAGGGTTCTGTTCTATTATACTTATTGGTTTGTTTTGAAACTGTTGGGAACCATGACCCTAATGCAATAAAGTTTATACCATCAAAAATATTTTTTAATTAAAGCATTGATCATTACATTAAGTAGCCACATTTAAAAAAATAATTCTAAGAAATAATAGCTGTATTTTTATTTGTTTCAAAACAGGTTTACCGTACAGATACTATAGATTTCAACTGTATGAACATAATATGAGGACAGTTCTTTGAATCTTTAAAACAATTTGAAGAGTTCTTTTCTATTTAGGCAAAATTAATAGTAAAAAAATTGGTTTGTTTTTAGATCTCTTCAAAAAAATTTAATATAGTTTTCAATATTTTAAAACCAAATCTGAAGCCATTTTTAAATGTACAAATTCTGTAAAAGTTCTTCAATCCTTAGACTGAAATCTGTTCCTTGTTTTGTGTAGAATGGGATTTGACATTTTTTATTGGGAGAACATGAATGTTTTCTAGTAACTCCACAATACAATATTAGTTGTAGGAAACACAAATACTAAGATTTATAAAATTTTAAAGTAAAGCATTATTAATACACTTAACTACGTCAGGATCTTCGATTAAAAAAAAAAAAATTTAAAAAAGAATTACCTTTTACAATTATTGAAACCAATCTTTCCATAAAAATAAAATATATTTCAGGTTGTATTTTTTTATATAACTTTAAATCATAATCACATTATAGTGATAAAGAATGTGTATTTACTTTACCTGAAAAAAAAAAAAAGAAGAAAATTATATACATACTTATATATATAAATTCATATATATATATATATATATATATATATATATATATATATATATATATATATATATATATAATGTTTGTTAAAATCATATATTTAATTTATAATCTTTGTTGGAAAAGGAAGTGGAATAGACTGATGTTAAAAAAAAAAAAAAAAAAAAACAATTTTGAAATTTTATAAATTTTATTTACAACAAATACATATTAAAGTAACGATTAAAAATCATATTTTTTTTTTATTCCCTAGTTTCATTTAAAAAAAATCTAAGCAATAAAATTATATAACGTTTTTGTTAATATCAAATTTTTATCCTTTGCCTGAGAAGAAACATTCATAATCATAATGAGTATCAATATCCCACCATTGGGAAAGTCAAAAGGAAGATAGTCCAAGGTAGTCCAGCAAAAAAAAATTAAAAACTCTTAAATATTTATTACTCTGCCATCTTCCCAGCCCCCAGCCAATTCTTCAACAGGAATAAAAAGAAATGGAATAGAATAAAGGCATTAAAACATATTTAAGAAACAAATACTTAAAAAACAAAACAAGGAAAATAGCAATAATAAAATGGTGTGTCTAGATCAAAGCTAAAAAGGAATAATAGGGGTATAAAAAACATATTTAAGAAACTAATACTTAAAGAAAAAGCTTAGAAATATAATAAGTTAGTTAATATTAAAAATTATAATAATAGAAAATATAATATTAGGTATTTACTAATAGTATATCAAATATTATATTTGCTATAATTTTTAATATTAACTAATTTATCATTGCTATATTTCTATGCTTTTTCTTCAAGTATTAGTTTCTTAAATATTTTTTTATACCCCTATTTTATTCCTTTTTAGCTTTGATCACCATGAGGGTTAAAACATTAGCAAAGTAATTAATAGTTTAGACTATTTTGTTGTCATTTTACTTTCACTGACCTATATATGAAATATATAGTAAGGGAAAGTATTGCGATCGTGAAAATTTTCTAATTCCAGTTTTCGACAGAATACACATTTTAGGGTCTCCTGAGTCCAAATAACCAAGTCCCAAAAAAAGATCTGTGTGTGTGTGTGTGTGTCTGTGTGTGTGGTAACTCCCGGGTGGAAACGGTAAGTCCTATGAAACTGAAATTTCATATTTAAGACAACTATACGCCCGAGACGTGGTAAAACTTTTTTCATCAAAATGAGCCTACCAGACGAGGCACTTTATACCATGCATTTTGCACCTTTTTTCAATTTTATCGAAAACGGTTCCGACGATTTTGATTAAACTCGCTATATCGATGTAAAAATTAATGGGCTTTAATATCATGTAGGTTTCATTCTGATTGAAATAGTCTGACAGGGCTTAAATGCCGATATTTTAAATTTTCTTCATCTAAACTACCTTTAATTTTGTACATTCCAAAAGATTAACCATATCATCTTAATGACAATGGGGAAGGACAGCTAAATATACAAGTTGGACGAATTTGATGACCAAATAAAGGATAAAAGAGAAAAACTATTTTTTAATGTAATTTTGGGTTTTTTGATATTAAGAACAGTAATGTAGACGTATAATATACCGTTGGAAAGAGAAAATTTTAGAACAAATATTATCTGATAGAAAAAGTTTTAAAAGGCAATACAAAGTGAAGAATAGGGAATAAACTTATTACTGATTAAACATTTAATATAGTTGTATTATGTAATCTAAATCATACAACGAAAATGAATACATGTTTTATTAAATTCAATTTAAAATATTTTTCAAATTGAAGTATATTTAATAGTTTTTAAATTTATTTTAACAGTCGAGGTATGTCAAAGTCGTGTGTTGCCCGTACCAGATTTTTTATTTCTTGACCACCACAGACTATTTTCCTTTTAAAAATTCATAACCATTATAACTTAGACTCTCTATATTTTTATAACTTCTAATTAATTTATATTAAGTTCTTATAAAGAGCGAATAAGCAATGATAAGAAGAATAAATGTCTTTCAATATTTATAAGTAATTTGTTCAATTGAATCAATATTTTGAAGTTCACTATTATCCGAGAATTATATTAATGCACAGAACTGTTATTAGGGAGACCAGAAAGTAATGTCGTTTCTGTGCATGTCAATACTTAATTATCATTTGTCAGCTCATTGTTTGGTCCAGAGGCATGCCCAATACATTGTGAGATTATAGTGACTTCTTTACTTATAAAAAATTGAATTACAATTTTTTTTGTCCTAATTTTGGATAAAATGGCCAGGCAAATACCAGAAGAGGTACACATCTGGCATTGCATGATCTTAGAGTTTTGCAATGGAAGTAACACAGCAGTTGCTACCAAAAACATTTGCGTTACTTATCGAAATGTATTGGACATTCGTAAATGCCAAAGGTGGCTTTCCAAGTACGAATCAGGTAATTTTGATCTTTCCAACTCATATCGATCAGGAAGACCATCAACATTAGACAACAATGTGTTAAGGGAGGAAGTGGAAGCAAATCTGTGTAAGATGATCGAGGAATTGTCAAATAGACTTTAACCAACCTTGGTCGACCATCCAAGAACATTTGAAACAGATTGGGAAAGTCAGTAGAGCAGGTGGGTGTTTGGGTCCCACATAATCTGTCCGAACAGAACAAGGCTAACCGATTAATCACAAGCAACTTGTTGCTCCAACAGATAACACAGAAGCATTTTTTTATGGCTTGATCACAGGAGACAAGAAATGTGTCCTGTATGATAACCCAAAGCGCAAAAGGCAGTGGCTCTCTCTAAATTAAATCCCTCAGAGTACTGCTAAGCCAGGTTAACACCCTAAAAAAGCGCTTTTGTGTATTTAGTGGAGTATTCGCAGCATTGTTCATTTTGAATTGTTGAATCATGGACAAACCATCAATGCAGACCTCTACAGCAAACAATTGCAGCGAGTCAATCAATCCTTAATTGAAAAGTGGCCAGCGATTGTCAACTGAAAAGACGTCATCTCCCAACACAAGGCCGAACCCTAGAAAAAATTAAGGAATTGGGGTGGGAGCTGCCTCATCCACCATATTCACCTGATGTTCCACCATCAGATTTCCACTTATTCTGAGCACTGCAACACTTTTTAAGTGGCAAAACATTAGCCAATTTAAATGCCATATCTAGATATTTTGAAAAACTAATTATTCGTTATCAATCAGGAATTGAAAATTTACTCACTAGATGGCATGGCAAAAGGTAATTGACAATGATGAGGAATACATCATTGATTAAAAATAAAGACTCGTTAAAATTTATGTGTTTGTATTGAGCATAAAAAATGACATTACTTTCCAGTTCCCCTAATATTTTATGTCCATTAATGGTGAATTAAACACAAGAAAGAAAATATATTTTACAAAATAAATTTCATAATATACCTTAGTGGATCATTTAAGTTAAAATACATGAACCAAGAAGAATATATGGATTTTAACATGAAAACATAAAACAATAAGTCTGTTCCCACTTAGCTTCTTTCCCCTGCTGATCATGCATAATACATGTTTCAGGGCCGAAAAAAGTGCAATGCTGTGCAGCAGGTGAAAGAAGCAGTAGCAACAGACCTAAAATACAGCCAACATTTATTAACCAATAAATTTGTAAATAGAATAAGTTTTATATCAATATAATGCTAAGAATTAATAATAGTTAATTACATTATTATTCCAAATAAAATAAATAATAAATAAATTATGGTTTAGCAAATAAATACTCCCAACAGCTTGGAATTTTATGTTTCTTTTAGAATAAAAAACTTGTGCTCAATAAGTATATTGTTTATGTTCTTAAGTAAAACGAATTCTGGAAATCCCTGATTAATCTAATCTAAGAATATTACTGTTTATGAACTAAAAATAAAAAAAAATGGTATAAACTCTACTCCAACAAGTATCACTGGATGTTATAGAATCATAAGCTACAGAAGTAGGATTAAAGTGATAAAACAAAAACATAAGAAAAAATCATACAAAAATATAGTAAAAACATTTAGATCCAAATTAATTCTTGTATCAAAAAAGAAAGGAGAAAAAAGGGAGAAACTCTTATGTTACATCAAAAAGCATCATTTGCCAAACCAATATTATATTCTAAATAAATCTATCCATACAATATATATTTTATATATTTTAAAATTTGATAGAAAAATAGTTATTTACTGTGTTTTATTTCACATGCTTAGCAATAATATGTGCTTTTAAATTGGTTTTCAATTTTGTTCGATGTGGACAGTAAGGGCATTGGAATTGCGGTTCTTTTCCACACTCATATTTCCAGTGTCTTTTAAGGCTCCTTGAGTGAGAATACCTCTTACCACAGAAAGAGCAACTGTATAATAAGCCTAAAATTTATAATTAAAAAAATTAGTATAAAAATAATAATTATATTATATTTTTGAAAAAAGCATCAAAGTTATGTTTTAGATGATTAACTAATCAGATCTTTTTATCAATATACACCTTTTTTTCCACTGATATTTTTGCCTTCATGAGTTTATACTTTCACCAAAGATTTGTGGATCCCAGAAATATATGGAATTAAAGATCTTTATTTATTTTTTCTTAAATAGGAGTAATTAAGTTTTTCATTTTTTTTTTCAAATATGGACAATTAATTACCTTTTGCTAATAAATTAATATGATTTTTAAACTTTAAAATGTTTATAACAAACTAGACTGTAACATTACCATAACAGTTGGGTGGACACCTTCAATTAAATACGATAGCTGAGGTCAAAAATATGTTATATTTGAAGAAAAATTTTATTCAAGTAGGGTTAAAGTAGTCTCATGATAGACAGTAAATATTAATGTCTGTCACCCTTGAAGGTATGATTCAACAAACTCATCACTGTTTCAACATTTTAAAAAGTTGAATATTTTTATTTTACTTAAAACAGAATTTCAAAATGCTAATAATAAATAAACATTTTGTATTTTAGAAAATATACTTATTTATGGCCATTTTAATCAAGTAATAAATGACAGAAAAGTGGTCATAGTAAAAAAACAAAACAATTATTTATAATCTCATTAAAATTACTGAAGCATTATTTTCAAATAAAAAAAAAAATGCAATTTTAATTAGTACTTTGTAACTCACTCGTTAAGTTTATGAAAATAAGTATCTTACAGAAATTATAGTGAATTTTATGTACTATAATACTTGCTATATGGTTACTATCAAATGATGGTGCGTTAATAACTGATAGGCAGGGAAATTTGGACTGATTGGCTAAATACTTCTTCACCTTTCTGAACAGGAGGGTCACAAGTATTTACAAGTACTCTTGAAGGATATTACTTGCAGATGGTGCAAATATCGAACCTCTAGATGAAGAAGAAATCAAGGAAGCCATAGAAGGATTTAAAAATAATAGAGCTCCAGGGATTGACAACATAGCAGCAGGGTTCTATAAACATGGAGGTCCAGAACTCATTAACATTCTGCAAGAAAAGTTCCTTGAAATATAGGAAGAGAAAGAATTTCCATATAATTGGAAAAACCGATTAACTGCTTTTTTTACAAAAAAGTATATATTTATTATAGAGGTATATAAGGCACTGGGCAGTGGACTAATAAGATATAATTGTGAATCCTCAATAGAAGAATAATACCCATTGCTCAGGTGGAAATCGGGAAATAACAGGCTGGATTCATGAAGAGGAAAGCAACAGTGGACCAAATATCCCCCTTGCGTATCCTTCTGGAGGAAACAAAAGAATACCAAATGAAAATCAATCCGAAGAAGATTGAAAAAGCTATAAGAAACCCAATAAAGAAAAAAAAAGCCGATATTTTTCAAAAGCTAAAACGGTAAGCATATTTTTGTGATTTTTTACAAGAATTTATCCATTGTAAAAGTACTGTAGCTCAGTTGTAGTTGGGTTTAATAAAAAAAAAAAAAAAAAAAAAAAAAGAAGTTCAATACAAAACACATAATTTTAAAAAAGATGGGCCATGAGTCTGAAACATGAAAATGTATTTAAAAGGAAGTAAAAATTATGATGATACATTTGTTTGCAAAGACTAGTACTCTATAAAAAATATACAAATGAGAAAAATTGAAGAAAAAATAAAAGCTCTGTTAAATTTCATTAAAGGTTTAATAATTATTTTATTTTTACTTCAATGTAATTCTGGTAACTTAATCTTAATATTCTATTTTGGAAATATTTCAAATAAATTGTTTCATGGCACAAATCTACAAAAACATTTTAAATTATTTTCAGTAGAGAATAAACCATTACATTCTTTATAGTTTTGTAACAAATGTAAATAAAACTTTGTTACAGAGTAAGATTTCTACTCACTAAAAAAAAATAATAATAATAATAAACTACCTGTCTTTTCATGATTGCCACCCCACAAATTGGGTGTAAGGGGGTAGCTTACATTAATGTGCTTATACAAATGAGGATGAGAAAAAAAGTAAAACATCGCATGATTTTCAATAATTCTTAAACATTTATGAAGGAAAATTTAAAAAATCAAAACTGATGATGTTTGTTATAAACATGTAAATTTAGACCTTCTTTCCTTCTTGATTTAAAACTACACCATTGGCAATGGAATTGAGGTACTTTCCCACATTCAAGCCTTTTATGCCTCTTGAGGCTACATGAATGACTGTAACATTTGTTACAGGCTTCACACGTAAGCAATGGTCCTGAAATTAAAAAGAAGTCAAGAAATTCATACAAAAATATTTTAATATGTAATGTGTTTTTATAATAAAATTATTCAAACTTATTATGAAGAAGTGGAGTAAACCAAAATAATTGTAATTGCTTTATTTAAATTTCAAAACATTAGATTTTATACAAGATATTTAAAATATACACATTTTTAATATTTACTAATTAGAATTCATAACATCTTGGAATCAGTATGCTTATTATAAATATGGACAGTCAAATTTTCTTTTCTTTTTGTTCGATAAGAGCAAAATTTACAATGAAACTGTGGTTCTTTACCACATTCATACTGTTGGTGCCTCTGAAGCCCTTTGATGTAACGGTATGTTTTGAAGCAATGGTTACATTGATACCTCAGCCCTCCTAATAAAATGAATATTAGATTATAACAATGATAAAATTTTATCTGCAAACACCAGCTAATATTTCATAAAATTAATAATACTTTCAATAATATCACATATCACAAAAGATAAGTGCATAGAGGAATTTCAAAATTCTCTAATTATCTAATAAGTACTAAAATTAAAATGTATTTATATCAATTTATCTGAAAACCTATAAAATGAATCAATGCAGGAAAATATAATATATTAAAAAGTAATATGTAATTCCTTTGCCATCTTTTAAAATATTTATCATGTTTTGAAGACCTTAAATTTCGAGAGGCTTAAAAAAAAAAATTAATAAAATAAACAAAAATTAAAAAAGATATAATTGTCTTAATAATTTTGATGTTAGTCAATAAATGGATTGCAAAATAGTTGAAATGTTTCTAAAAAGCCAACATTTCAACATAAATAGCAGGTCTTCCTCAGGATTAAACAAACCAGATAAAAAGATAGGAGTGTAAGATAGCAAACAATAACTAAAAAAATAATAAGGAGATAAGCATTTAATTACTTCAGAATAAAGACAATAAAAAAAAACTAACATTCAAACAGAGCTTAAAACATATATCAAATAAAATAAGTATTAAATTGAAATATGTTTAGGAAACATATGAACATAAATTTACCAGCTTATTATTAATTCCTTTGACTTAAAATTTACTCTAATTCACAACTTATGTTTATTAAAAATATGTATCATCAAAGATCCCTTGCGTTTTGTTTTGTGAGGACAATGAGGGCATTCAAAACTAGGTTCCTTTCCACATTCATACTTTACATGTCTTCTTAGATTATCCTTATAGCGATAACATCTTCTGCAAAATGTACAGGAATATGGTTTATCTGCAAAATAAAAATATATAGCTGCATGATTGAGATCTTTCTCTTCAATACTATAGGAAAATGTTAACATAAAGTATGTAATACATACCTAACATTAACATATAAATATTCTTAAAATCTTTGTTGTTCCTAGTAGTATAATGAACATAATTTTTTTTTTTTTAAATACGACTTTCTATTTCCTTTTGAAATGAATGATTTTTTCCCCTGTAAATACCAATGTTACTTTCCTTGCTATTAGCAATCTTAAAATCTTCTTGGCAATTACACAGTGTGATCAGATAAAGGTACAATAAACTAATGTCCTAACATGATTATTTTCTTGGTTGTCTTCCATTTTTTGTCAAAAAAGGCAGTTTTTATCTACTGTGGTGAACTAAGGACTGTGAGAACTAGCGAAACCATATGTTATTAGGCTTAATATAAGACTTTTTCAATAAATTCGAGGTGTTTTTTATACTTCAAATACCAGAAGTGGAGGCAACAGTATAGTTAGCAAGAGGATCATATCATAATGCAAGAGGATCATTAACAAAAAAACAAGACTTTGGAAAAAAACTAAAATGGATCGACATCGACAGAGCTCTCTAGTGTACAGCATAACATGGGCACAACATTTTATGACATCAATATTTCAAATAATAATTTAATGCTTTTAGTTTTCCAAAAGCAGATGTTTGTGGTTGGTATAAGAGAATAAAGACCATGGTCTTTTTAAACAAATAAACGCTATAGTCCGTGGTATTTTTTCTTCAACAAAATTGATAATTCGACCATCAGACGAGGCATGTAAAAATTGAACATTCTCGTCTGTTTACATAGTAAACATTTTTTTTTAAATAAATTAAATTTTAGAACATTTTTTAGGAATATAGCTGTTGCTAATTAGGTTTTCAAAAACACTAATAAAATTTTATTTGAATAACAGATGAGTGATACTTTATTTATTCATTATTTTATCGGTAAAGGATGGAAGGATGACTTTTTTTTACAGTGCATTCTGTAATTTAATATTCGGCAATTTAATATTGCCTTGCGTGTTTTCTTTCAAGTTTCTTTTCGTTTTTTAGTTTTTATTGATAGATAAATTATTTATTATCTTTAAAGAGATGCTTTTTCCGAATATAGAATCATATTTAAATAAAAAGTAATAATTTGGCTAATTTTTATTTATTGTAAAACTTTTTATTCATTGAATAATTTTTCATTCGAACAATATCATAAGATAAAAGATGTTCAATTTATTCGTCATTTATGGATGAAAGATGAAACCATATGAGTTAAGTTCACAACAATTGTTTGTTCATACCAGAGACCATGTTGGCTGTAAGTTTTAAGATGTCATCAAGGCAAGTTTGAATCTAAAGTGCAATCAGTTGGAATCTGGTTTGGGCATGTTGATATTTAATTCTTTACAGACTCATAAAATGAATTTCGGCTTTTCCACAATGACAAAAAATAAAGACTCACATAAAAAACAAAAAAAATGTTTCTTTATATTGCTTATATTTCTTTCAGATAGGTGCATACAGAAAAAAAAAACTAACAACAAATATGGTTTATTTTATAGTTTAATTATTTGATAGCATTTTCCCATATTTTGTGCCTTTATTGAACACTCCTACTTATTTTATTTTAAAAATGATTTCTTATTTATTATTCTGAAACTGGAAGTTAAGAAAATACATAAAATATACTAAAAGAGAGCAAAATGTCTTTTAATTTTCTCCATAAATTTATCAGTTAATAAACAGGAATTTAATTTTTATATCTGTCACCAAACTGTTCAATTTTGTAACATAATCTTACTAATAAAAATCATTATTGATAAGAGTGATGTTTAAGTACAATATGACTCTTCATATTTGTTTTCTGTTTCGTTTTATGTGGGCAAAAAGGGCACTGAAATTGAGGTTCTTTTCCACATTCATATTTCTGGTGTTTAATAAGACTCTTAGCATATTTGTATGAGTGACCACAATTTGAACAGCTAAAACCTAAACAATAAAGTTACCGATCAGTAGTAATACATAAAATTTATAGTGATATATAAAATATAATCAAAATCATACACATATATATCATTAAATTGATAGAAAATTACACACAATTTGATAATGTTTTATAATCTCTTAAAGCCGATGTTTCCTGTTTATTCGACTTGTCATTTCAATTGTTCAATCTTCACCAAAAAATCCTTTAAGAGGAAAAAAATGAATATAATTATATTATGAATTTATACTGTTGTAATAATTTATTTAAAGCAAAATTGTTGTGTTGCTGTAAAAAATTATTTTTATCACTTACAAATGAGCAATTTAAAAAAAAAAAAATTAACAAGAGGAATAGTAAAAATTCATCAATAGTCTTACATCATTTTAGTTTACTCTTGATCAATGGTCTTATCATACCATGTCATAAGGTACTTTCAATAATTTATTTTTTTAAATAACTATAGACATAGGAAAACGTTTTAAATCTATTATCTTAATTGATCTACAATTAATTTAATTAGAATATGAAACTAACTAAATACGTAAACTTAATTCTAAAAAAAAAAAAAAAAAATACAATATTGGATCTTAACCAGATATATAAGAATAGTTTCAATGAAAATACCTGACTGGCTTCCAGAAAGAAATCCAGGGCCAAGATAATACTACTTTTATTCCTCTACTTGGAACATCCATTTTTTGACATAACAAACTTACTATTAGTAAAATAATAAATTGATTGAAATAAGGTAAGTGAGGTTGTTTAGTTTAAGATTGAATCAAATACTCCACTTTATTTTGATTTTATATACAAATGTTTATGTTCAATTTTAATTAAACAAATTATCTATAAAAAAATTAAATAACCTGAATTATTACAAAGAAACATATTTTATAGGAACAAGAGAATAGGTTATCATTGCAGAGGCAGGGTGAAAAAAGAGATGACTATTTATAAAAAAATAATAATAATTAAATTAAATTAAAAAAAAGAACTTGAAGCTCTGCAACCCATCAAGGGTCTTGGGTTCAGAACATGTAGAGATTCATGCTGTTTCTAGAACAACTGTAGAAGGAGGTGATTAAATTAAAATCACGCTTAGCCACCAGATTTTTCGGGTGAGCCGCCTGGAGAGGCTACCTACCACAGCTGATATATAAATATAAAAAAACCAAAAAAAAAAACCTATACCACTACAACCCATGAAGAGTTTTGGGCTCAGTACATGTAGAGATTTGTACTGTTTCTAAGCCAACGGCCGTGCACTGACGTGATTCGGCCAAGATCACACTCAGCCACCAGGTTTTTCCCCTTTTTTTGGGTACCCACTTTATAGAGGCTGGGTGTGCCCCAGGAGGGTCTCCATGCTCCAGGATCGCCCCCCGGCTGAAATAACAGAATAAATAATATTCCGCCACAGCCGGGATTCGAACCCAGGACCCGGAGCACAGTAGACTATGCGCTCTACTCACTAGACCACGCCGCTCCCAACACAGCTGATATAACTGAATGCAAAATTATCCTGTTATAAGACTCAAGGTTGAACCTGGGTAACCCAGATAACAGTAGTTCAGTATCCTATCAACATGATCAATATTATAGATTATGCCTTTATAGTTAGGTGAAAATGTTATTACTACAAATTTTAAGATTTTTGACATCATAAAGGTACTAGGTTATATAATTTAAAGCATATGATAACTTTATAGTAAAGAACAACATAAGTAATAAGAAAAAAAAATTTATTTAACATTATAATATTGAAAGGTTGAATCGTATTAATATAAATATGTTTAGCACTGCACATCACTTCTTAACATTGAAAAGATCAGCAAATATGAATGAAGTATGCTTCCTTGCAACATGAGCTTTCATATCACCTTTTCGCCTTGATCGATGGGAACAATAAGGGCATTCAAATTGTGGTTCTTTGAAGCAATCAAATCTTTTGTGTTGGTAAAGCCCAGATGAGTAGGTATATAGCTTTCCACAGGCATCACATTCATATTTCTTTTTAGCAATTTCTAAAAAGAACCAAAATAATATTGTTAATAATTTATTTTTATGAAATGAGAAACTCTAAAACTTTAACAACTGTTATCAATTAATGAGAGGACAGTACAGAGAACAAGACAGACTGATTTTCTTTATCATTATTATTATCTGCTAATGATTGCAGAAAGTTTTTCAGTGAGAGAAAATATAACCAGGAGAAATAAGATGTGGATCTATTAAAATCTACTGAAATTAATGGTAAATCCCATTCAGACATCGCAAATTAATCCTATTAAGGATCTGTTGAAACATTTGAAAGATCAAGCTGGTACACAAAGTGATTCTAATTTCTATAATTTAACGAGTATTGTAGAGGGGTTAAATAAAAATTCCTTCACCACTGATGTAAAAATGAATTAATGCAATACCAGAGCATCTTCGCTCAGACAAAAAAGACTTCCAGTGCAAAGGGTTAATCGAGGTGTAGAACCATCATAAAATAATTTATATTTAATCAAATACAATTTTAAAAATCTTCAAATAGCCACTTACCTTTTTCTATGCCACTTTTTCAGAAGGACAACATAAAACTGGTATAATAGGATCCACAGATCTGTAAAACCTGAAAATCTGTTTTCTGGTGGATATTCAAGTTAGAATGATATTGGCATATAAAAGGTGACAAATACAAATCATTTTTATTTTGATGTAGTTGTGGTTTACACATAAGATCTCAAGGGGGTACAGAGGATTTATAAGGTTCTAAGTTATTTTTCTAAACTCTGAATAATTTCTGTTTTCAAAACGAAATGAAAATCGAAAAACAAAATCTGCAAAACTTTTAACAACATGCAGACAATCATATATGTCAATGATTTCGCAATTGCCGAAGTCTATAACTAGCTTATAATTATGTTACCATTTAACTATTAAAAGATCATAAATAAAAAAATATTCTGAATGTGAAAAATCTCTTTTATTTATTTGCCATATCATTTATTTGGATACCATTCTAGAGTAATATAAATTAAGATGGTTTGGATACCTCCTTAGAATAAATAATTCTTTTTATATACAGAAATAAAAAGGATTTAGAACTCCTAAAAAGCATTTAGGAATCCCACTATAGCATCGTCCGATTAGCCATAGTAGCATAAAGTGACGTTAAATAAATAAACAAACAACAAACATATACAGAAATATATACTTATGTATACATTTTTGTATATAAGATAATATACAAATTAAAACTTTTTGTTTTATAATAATATATGATTCTTTCATAATTTAATGATAGACAGGTGCCTCATGGCATGTCTCTTAAGAGTCGTTTTCATCTTGGTCTTGTATGGGCAATAAGGACAGGAGAACTGAGGCTCTTTACCACAGTCGAAACGTTTATGATTGTACAATCCCGAATGGTAAGAGTAAGTTTTCCCACAAGTGTCACATGGAAAGATCCCTTTTCTTCTATCATTCTTACCTGTAATCACAGAGACATTTTTAAACAAACTATAATGGACAAAAACTCTATAAAATACAGAAAACAATGAAAATAATTTATATAAATGCTATGAAAACAATTAATAGAATAAATCATAGGACGCTAATACTATAAATATTGGTAATTAATCATTATAGTAATAAAATATACTCATCTACTTAAGATTTTTAACTTATTAGTAATGGTTAATAGATGCAATATACTTATTTTTCCTTAAATATGAGACATCTTTACATCATATACTGGTATATTTTTAATAATTTAGGATAATGTAAGCAGAAAAAAAAAAAAAAAAAATTCAACAAACTTTTATAGAAAACTTTATTTTTGAACCTATGATAAAAAAGTATTCTTATTTTCAGAAGCATGTTTACAAAGTACATGAGTTTTCAGATTATTCTTCATCTTTGCCTTGTATGGACAGTATGGACACTGAAATTGAGGATCTTTTCCACACTCAAACCTTCTGTGGTTGTAAAGACCAGAATAATACGAATAACATTTTCCACATCTTGTACAATCGTATCTTTTTCTTTTTTTGTTTTCAAAACCAAAAAGTCCAGAGCTGAAAAGAAAAAACACATAAATCAATCATAATAAATAATTCACTATTTACATAAACTTCTTATTTTCAATTTTAGTAAGTTAAATCAAATTTAAGATCTTCAAGCTGAATGGACCAAAAAAAAAAAAAAAAAAAAAATATGTTTATAATAAATAAGTATTTGCACACTGAGTATAACAATGCAAAGGTTTTGTCACAATTCATAGTCATACCATAGGTGTTATACGGTCCTTCAAAGAGTTTTAAAAATCAATCATTATACAGTCATCATGCCAAAGGCAAGTAAGCTAAGCATGAGGATTTGTAAATTTTTTTTTTTTAAATCAGACATAAGGATGGCATTATTAAGATTGAATTTTCAACACTGAAGTATGTTACACAGATGTGAAGCATGTAGAGCAAGTTAAAGAGTAAAACATTATGTTTTGTCAGTGAATATTTAAATTAAATGCTTAGCTGGCTTTTGGAAAATGTTATGTTTTTGGATTAAAGCAAGTTTAATACGTTAGGGTTTGATGGTTGGAAGAGAATTTGCATGAAAAAAGTGAAACGTATCGGTAAAATGTGGTCATGGTGTGGCAAATGATTTAGAGCATGAAGTGGAAAACTTTGTTAAAACTGACAGGATTTGAATGCTAAAGGCTTTGTAAACATTTTACACTGTAATATGCTCGCAAGCTTAGAAAAGGTGGGAATCAGAAATCATTTCCTTGTCCCTCCTCAATCGGAAGACATTAACACTACTGAAAATTAATGCACACTTTCTATCAAAATGAGATGAAATATACCATCATTAGAAGACATCATCCTAAGGATGTTTGGTTTGAGCAACAATATTTTTTTATTTGAAAACAATTAATCAAGGTTTGGTTAAAAACCTTGTCCACTCCATACTTACACAATGCCATGATTCCAGTGGAATTTTTACCAAGCAATAACTAAAATTTATTGCAATTGTGCAAATATATTCTTCCTGGAAATTTTATTATTATAATTTTTGTTTGACTAAGCTTTTTATTTTTTATTACAGAGGTTTTCTCGGGTTGAGGGTGGCGAATTAATGGAAGAGTTAAAAGCCATCCTGAGACGTGAATTCAAAATTACTTTTATCTTCATACTTGAATATCAGGTTGCCAGGCAAGGTGCAGACTCTTCCTGCCCATTAAACATCTCAGCCACCCTGTCCCCATTTTTAACTAAGCTGAGGTATTATATTTTTACACATATGGAATGTCTTCAATTTTTGATATACGGTTATATTATTATAGAATTGGATAATGTTTTTATTACTTGTATCAACTTGTTATAAAAATGTGTGCAAATAGTTAAAATGTATCAATCTGAGGACTTGGTGTTTCAATTGTGAGGACTTTCCTTGATACTGCTAAGTAACAGCCATGCTAAAAACTGAAAATATCAAGTACTTACATACAGTCAGCCTGAAAGTATTTGAAAATTCTCAGATTTGGGCTAGAGGTCCAATTTTAATAAAAGTTTACTAAAAAATTGTATCCAGTCAAAAACTACATTAATAAGGGAAAAAAATCATTCTCGTCTATAATCAATACTATTGTGTACTTTTATCATGCTCTGATAGTATTCATACTATCATGTACAAAAATATAAATTGTTTAAAAAGAAAATAAAGTATTGACTGTTTGGTCTAGGCTAGCAGGACATAAAATTTTTCTTCAATTATTTGTGAGAACCAAGGCAATAAGAACATTATTAAGAATACATTAATAAATTGAGTTCTATTAATTATGAATATTTTACTCAAATAATTATTATTAAATTATACTATAGTAATTATTCAGTAATTTTGTAAAAAACAAGTCATTCAATGAGCATTAAAAGCCAAAAGTGTACCCAATAAAAGTTTAAAATTAATGAAAGTTTTACTTTCAATTTTAGAAAATAATATAATAAATTTAATATAAAAGTAATAAAGTATAAAATATATTTTACTCACCCTGTTGGTTGATTTCTTTGAATAATTTATATACATTACAATGCAATATTAACATTAATGAGAATTAAATTATTCCATATACATAGTACATGTTTAGGGCAGTGCATGAGTAGCAAAGGGAGCAAAGTGGGAACAGACCTATTTTATTTTTATTTTTTGTTGACATAATTGATTATCATTACTTTTTCATATTTCCAATTGTCTAGTTTATATCATAAAATCTTGATATTTAAAAAAAAAATCACTTTGAGCTTCATATTAATAGGTAACATCTTTTATTAAAATAGCGTTATCATATTTTGTTATGTTTTAATTTTATTCTTATTTTACCTTATACTGTATAATTCAATGGAATATTGTGAAAGTGAAAATTAACTTTTTGGCCACTTATCAATCCTACTCAATGATTCCACCATTCAAGGGGCACATAATGGGTCCAGAATAGATACTAAACAAACATACTAACCAATTTAACTGTATAACTTGACTAATTGATCCGACAGACCAAAACATTTTTATGTGTAGCATAATGATATTAGTAACAAAATGATTATAAGTTATAATCACATATCATAGAGGTATAAACCAGAGAAAAAAATGGTTAAAATAAAAGAACAATTATTATGATTTTATATTTTACATGTGTTAAGTTTGATACCACAAAACAGTGTCTATTCATATTTGTATTAGCTCATATTAAATAATATAAGAATATTTTACTGTCCAGCACCATATTCATCTCTACTGAAATAACATTTAATTCAAGAACAAATTTTATATAAATACATAGAAACACTACAAAATAAAATTATATAATTAAGTTGGTTATTGTCATGAAAATTAATGAAAGGAACCTCATTTTTTTAATTTTTAATGAGAAAACTTTGCATTTTTATAAAATTACTAAGGTAAATCGTGATTATTATATTCACTCTCTTATGAAAAGCAAATTATTGCTTTTAATGGCATTTTCTCTTTGTTGATTAACTTAATCATATTATACTTAAAACAAAAATAACAATTTATTTAATGATTAATCCACTTATCATGAAAAAGTTGATATAATCTTTATCTACTTGATTTAGTTCTTAGAGTTTCTCATATAAGTAGCCTATTTACATAAATTTATAAATGTTACTCTAGGAATAACTTTTTTTTTTTTTATAAGTGGATTAAGAGCTGGTAATGTACACATTTAATGAAAATAATTCAACAAAAGGAAAGCTAAAAACTTTTTAAATTCTGCATAATCTTCCTTTCTTCCTGTACTTTTATCTGTCCTTTACTAACTGAAAGCAAATTTAAGTCACACAGGTGGAATAGTATTTAGATTCAAAATATAAGATGAATTTGATACTCTACAATTTTTATCCAAAAGATTTTAAATTTAGAACATATAAGACTTCATCCATTTGACATCAAGTATAGGTATCAACCAACCAAAAAGCCTACTTTGTATTTCAAAACACAATCAGAAATGTCATAAGTTAAGGGGATTTTTTTTTTTTCGGGACACAAACTATACATCTAGTTTAAATTTCAGCTCTAATTTCTGTCATAAAATAAAATGTCAAATTTCGAAATTTTCAATATTAATTTCATAAATCAATCAACAACTTTCAAATGACTGCCTGGAGTTGTGTTTTTATGTGGGAATGTTTTAGAATTTAAAATGATTTCTAGTTTTACTCATTTTGACTGAACCCATTGCCAGCTTCTAGAGACTAAAGCAAATCTTTTTTTTTACAAACTTCAGTTATACGAGTATATTATATTCATTTACATTCACATGAGGAATAAAAGAAAATTATAAATATGACATAGTTACCAATGATATTGCTATTCAGTTGACCAATTACTTAACATTAAAATCAATAAGCATGATGAAAGTAAAAACTAAACAGGTTTAAAAATTACATATTGAACTGAATTATAGATTGGGTCAATATAATACATGTGAAACCTAATAAAATGAAAAAAATAACACAATTTAAAGACTAAAAATATTAATTCAACAATACCTATAACATCATTAATAATTATCATTTTCATATAAAGAATGTTAACATTTAAATTAAAGCAGAGGAAAATAAAAGCAGAAAATTCATCAGATATAAATATGTAAATCACTAAAAAACATATATAAAATATGAAGTTTAAAACAAACCTAAAAGGTATGGGTCAACGGTATGCTGATGTAATTAATTAACACAACATAAAATTAAGGATGAATAATTGAAACAAAATGAGATAATAATCACGTTTACAAGAATTAGTCAAATACAACAAGAATAGAGAGTGTTTGAGGATGCATTAATAATAGGTATATTAGTATGATGAGATATGATATTTTGAACTATATTTATATAAAACTCTTAAATACAGCAACCCTAGGCAATAAACAAACACAATCAGAAATTTTGGGGAGAAGTTAGTTCCGGGTGCAGTCAAATAAACTCTTAATTAAATGCAAACTTAATTTATTTTTGCCTACGTTTCAGCCAAAATTTCAGGGCAATTGAAGGATGGAGATCTCAAAAATGAGATTACAACAATGATTGTTGTGACCTCCATCCTCATGACTTAGTTTTTTAGAGGTAACATTGGTGTAAGTATACCAACTTAATGAAATATAAAAAATACCTTATCTCAACAAGTTTTTATCGGAATTAGCTAAAATTTATAAGAAACACAAAATCGTTCTTGTTGTTGTTAAATTATTTATTTATTTTTTAATTATTTAATTTTCAAGAAATTTTATTTTAGAGTAGATTTTCTATTATAGATTTCAGTGATAAAATCATCTTCAGGTATACCTAAAAACATTTAGTATATTTATACTATACTAATTAACAAGATAAGCTTTGTATTCATCAGAATCAAATACATCAGCAAACAACTTACATTAGAATATAATAAATTGAAGCAATACCAGTTTTATATTTAATATCTCAGTTTTCACATATAAAGGCAAAAATTTACATCTTAAATTTAAATAATATTAAAAAAACCGTGGATACTTATATTAACTCTGAGAACAGTTTGCTACACACCAATTTAGGGATCACTTGTAGCTGGGTGGCTAGCGTAACAGCCTCCCATGCTAAAGGTCACGGGTTCAAACCCGCAGGTGGTCCTAGGATTTTTTAATGGGAGTAAAAAATCCTTAGTTACGCCGTCCTTCGGAGGGGACGTTAAAAGGTGGTCCCGAGCCTGTGCGATGTCAGGTACTCGTTAAAGATCCCTATCCTAATAAAACCTGGATAGGCAAAATTTAGGACTCCCACTGTAGCATCGTCCGATTAGCCAAAGTAGCATAAAGTGACATTAAATAAATAAACAAACACACCAATTTAATCTGAAACTTAAACAATTATTTCCCAATATTTTTTTTTAATCATTATAAAGAAAAATTCCACAAAGAATTATTTTTAAAAATGAACTATCATACCTGGATTAAGGGTGCATGGAATGGCAAAACAAATTTCGATGTTACTATGTCTCTTCAACTCTATTTTATTTTTTCTGTGTTTAGGAGTTTTGGGGTAAAAACCTAATTATTTATAGTTACTATCTCAGCAACCACTAATGGAAGTATGTATTGTTCTCATATTTCAATTTGTATCCAAAATAATTGTTTACAATGTTTTTCAACATAATTAAAGTTTGTGTTTTAGATGAAACTGCATATTAAACATTAAAATATTTTAATAATCAGCTAAATATGCTTAAAAAAAAAAAAAGTTCTGATGAACTATAACAGTTATTTTTAGGAATCACATATAATAGTGTAAATGATAGTTTTAAATTGTGAGATCCAGTCCAATATGCTTAGTAACATAATGCCTTTGAAGTGCTTGTTTTTGGGTAGCTTTATAACAGCATTGCGAACATGGAAATTGAGGTTCTATCCCACATTCATATTTTTGATGTCTCCAAAGGCTTTGATTACGTCTGTATGCTCGACCACATCGACACCTAAATATTCTCTTTAAACAGTCTGCAAAACAAAATAAAGAAATTAAAACCAACAGTTATATTACAGTAGGTAGCTGAAGTATTTATTATTTAAAAGAACAGCTGTAAGAAGATTACATTTCAAAACTAATGCAGAAAGAAGTTAACAAGTTACTAAGCTTATTAATTTATGTTAATTTGTTTATATCATAAATACAATTAAATTTAGATTTACTGATTTAGAAAGGTATGAACTGCTAACTTTTAATGATTTTTATTTGGATTAACCTAATAAGTAAACAACTCGAAGTTTAAGAAACTTCAAATTGACTTTTCCCTATAAATCTCACAACAACAGAATGAACATTAATTTACTATCAACAAAGAAAATCTAATAATAAGTTCACATAGCCTATACATAATCTAATAATAAGTTCTTTTGCACTATAACTACTATTTTGAAAAAGTAGATATATTTAATTAATTTTTAGAGAATTAATGAATACTAAAAGGTATCAAAATAATAAAACAAACTAAGTAAGTAATTATTGTTATTATATTATGAGAATGAGGAGATTTATTTAAAAAACAATTAACTTCATGAAAAAAAAATGTATTCAGTTACACAGATGTAAGAAATAATACAAATGGTATAAATAACAGAGGAAAATATTAGTTTAAACATTACATAGCTCTACAACATTGAATTTATTTTTCATATATTGTAAATTAACCTATTTTTCCTTAAAAAAAAGAAAAAAAAAAAAGGAGAGAGATATAAGAACATATTTTATTATAAAATTCAGATGGGTGTGTAAAGGATCAGCTCATCTGTAAGGACAGTAATATTAATAACCACAATTAGATTACTCAATGCAAGATGATATGAGTCAATTAAATTTTCTAAAAGTATATAATAAATGAACTTACCTGAGGTATATCCATACCATATAAGAAATTAGTAAAAAATAATAACAATTATAAGTGACATAAACAATTCTAAAATAAAAAGAGGAACAAAATATTCATGGGATTAATGGCACAAATCTAAAAGATGAAGGAGTCGAACATTCAGCATCAAGCATAATTATGAAATTTAAGTGCTATGTTTAATTGGGATTGGTATTACCATTCTAAAATACTGATTAATCTCGACTAGCACACCATGAAGTACTGCTGATCGGTTACTTAAAAACCATTAATTGGCCTATAAGAAACATGAGCTCTAAGCTTTCTCAAAATTTGATGGGGCATTCCAAAATGCTTATGACAGAGAGTTGGTATATAATAAGAAACAGTCAGTCAGCTAGCAATATGTTTTCAAAACTTCATCAAAACCAAGCATATCGCCTTAAAGTGATAATCCTCCTCAACATGAAGATCAGCTCCTAAAGAAGATTAACTACAAGAAAGCATTAGATAACTCATAAAAGGTGTATCAAAAGTGGCTGATTCTTTTTAAATTTGTTATGAAAACCTAACTCTTCTATTGTAAAACTTAGCTAAGGAATTCTTACTAGACCTATGTGAAATATGACTTTGAAGTTTCATCAAAATCAGACTAGCTAATCTTAACTGCTAACAATCCTCTTCCAGGGAGATCAGTTTATTTATACTTAAGAACTAAAACCTTAAAACTGAAAGTCCATCTAATGTGCAAATGAACCTCCTTCATCTCTTAATGAGAAAGTGTCTGAAGGCTGAATAACTTTAAAGTACCTTTTGTTGGTTGTTAAGAAATATTTTCACAATTGTTCGTTTGGCCCCAGACTTGCATTCACCTTTTTAAATTATAAGGTTTATATTTCAGTGAGAACATTTCATGAGAATTTTTCAAAAATTTCCCAACAATAAGAAAATACAATGTATGCAAGGTTTAAAAATATTTATGTATTAAACAATTAAAAAAAATACCCCTTCAAAATATTTAGATTTTCCTACAGTAAAACATTTACTCAAATAAAACTATGAGGTAATTATCATATTCTAATTAACACTAATGATCAACATGTTTTAATATAATGTGACTCTTTAGATTTCCCTTATGCTTAGCCTTATGAGGACAATGTGGACACTGGAATTGGGGTTCTTTACCACATTCATATTTTTGATGATTATAAAGGCCAGCTTTTTGTTTATAAGATTTATAACAAGAATCACACTGAAACTGCTTCGGGCTGCTATTGCGTACTAAAGCCTCTACTGCAAAACCTAATAATAGGAAAAAATCAAAATCAATAATATATTAATTTTTCTTATAAATAATAACACTAATATAATTATATAGTAATATATTATAGAAACCAATAATTTTAATATGATGTAATTACGAATGCTATAAAAATTGATTATCAAATTAGTTCAATAGTACTCTGAAAATAATAAGAAATACTGACTATGAGGTACATTCAAATAGATAGTTGAATTTTATTTTTAACAAATGTAACTGCTGTAAGATACTTAGTTAAGTTTTCTCATTGTCTTCACTCTAACAGCTATTATAGTAGACCATCACACAGAACGATTAACAACAATACCTAGAAAAGTATTTAAAATAGAATTTTTACCAATGCTGAAACAAATTAGCTTCCTTAGTTGTTGGACAAAATATAATTAAAAAAATATCCTTTTTAACTTCTCAAGAGTCTAAAAATAAATAAATAACCATGAATATCTAGATTGAGATTTGCTTAGGTCATTAGAGAGCTGGTTTTACGGATAGAGATAGGTAGCAAATTCCAAAAGGATAAGGAATGAACAAGTAATGAAGAGAATTCAAGAAAGGATCAAGTAACTTGTGTACTGTAACTTTTTTCAAATCAAAAAGAATTGATGAAAAGAAGGAACCTTGTGGAACTCCACATGAGAGGTAGAGAGGAGATGAAGGACATCTGTCTGAGATGACCACTGTCTGCAAACAATGGGATAAAAAGGAACGGGACAATTTTATAGTACTATTGCATAAGGACAAGCTATATTTAGGACAGTAGAATCTCATGATTAAGGCTATCAAAAGCTTTGGAAAAATCAATATATATATATACATATATATATATATATATTATATATATATATATATATATATATATATATATATATATGTACATACATACGTCCTGGGTAATTTTAGTAATGTGGATTGGGTGGAATACCTAGAATGAAAACTGGATTGAAAAGAATTTAGGAGAGAGTTTCATTATAGGTAAGTGGAGAGCTAACAATGGACTAATCTTTTCAACAGTTTATACAAATTTGAAAGAATGGAAATAGGTCTGAAGTCTAAAACTTTGTTAAGAAGACGTACTACTACCTTTTTCCAAGACAAGGGAAAGATGGAGTTTTGGGGAAAACGTTGTAAATGTAGAAAAGATTGGGAGAATGACAGGGAGGCAAAGTTTAATGAGTTTTGCAAGTGTGAGATCTAAACTATAGTCATTGGTTCTTTTTTTTAATGATTATATAGATCAGATTTTTGATTCACCAGATTTAATACATAAATTATATCAAAAAAACTTTATGCTGTCATTTAGTTCTGAAATATCTAAGGCTAAACCTGGTATTAAAATTAATTATAATTAGGTTATAATAACTTGGTCATAGTTCAACAAGAGAGACAGCAGATGAACAGAGAGATGAAGAGAATGACCTTTCCTGAAGCCATGCATATGCTCTAAAAAACAAGCAATTGAAAAAAAAAAAACTCTCATATAAGGCCATTCATTTTTTTATCAATGCCAAAATTCCAAGACAGAAAATATTTTATTATTTTGACAGGAAATATAAAAATAATATTTATAATCTAATAATATAATTTGATCATACATTTAAGTATCTATAATATGTTATCTATAATCAATAGATTTTAATATGATTATCTTATCACCAGGCAAAAAGAGGCATTTAATCTAGTGCTGTAAAAGAGCTGAGCCATAAGGCTGTAAGGATGGAGCCTTGGAGGCTCCAGCTTCCACGACTGGAGACGTGGCTGGAGCCTTATGGCAAAAGACTCAGCCTCATCTCAACTTTTATTGGGGGGAGGGAGGGAAATAGTCGAAATGGTGAAAACCCATTGATACGTTCACGAGATAGAGCTGTAAAAGCGAATGAAAATTTGGGGAATAATACTTTCTGATTTTCGTGTTAGTCTACCTCAAAATGGTCGTAAAATAATTTAAATGGTGAAAATCCATTGATTCATTCATGAGATAGAGACAAAAAGGAAATGGAAATTTGGGGGGAACCAATACGCTGATTTTCATGTTAGTCTACCTCAAAATAGTCGTAAAATAATCGAAATGGTGAAAATCAATTGATTCATTCATGAGATAGAGCCAAAAAAGTTAATAGAAATTCGGGGGGGAGGGAGGGGGGAACTATATGGTATATGGTATCGTATCAGGCTACCCCTAGATAGTCGGGAAATTGTGGAAATAGTGAAAATATATTGATTCATTAACAATATTCAGTCGGAAAATTGAATGCTAATTTTTATTACAAAGGAAATTTTGATGATTATTATATAGTAATATTGTCTAGAAAACTTTTAATTTAAGAAAATATATTAAGCCTATCACAGTGCTTCATAAAGGTTGAGATGAGACGCAGTCTTTTGTTATAAGGCATGAGCCTTAATCTTTCATTCCTGGAGCTGCGGCTCGAGTCTCTGAGTCTTCAATTTTCGAGCCTTATTTTACAACACTAATTAAATCACAATAATTATTTATTTTGTAACATAAAAGCTTTTTAACCACTAGGGTTATTTTAGACCTAAACTAATAATGCAAATACAAACATTTAACTTAAATACAAATATAGTCTGGATAATTACGTATAAGAAAAAAATAAAATAAAAAGACATATACAAATATTAAAAATCAAAAACATGAACATAATTCTTTTTTTTTTAATTTTGTGGAATATTGATGTATAATTAAAATAAATAAAACAATTACTTTAATTTCATTATGTACTTTTTCTGACCAGTTGTAACAAAATTTAGATGTAATTTCCTTGAAGTCATATGATTTTCATAGGGGAAGAGTAACAATTGAATTTCATAAAGAATCAAAATCCTTTTGAAATGGAAAATTAATACATACAATTTCTTTTAGTTTTAATTTCAGAACATAAAAGGGCTGAAAAAAAATTATTTTTGTAAAAGTTCCTAACATCTAGACTTTTCTCTATATTTAATTAGTTAGTTCACTAATACAAGCAAGACTTAGGGACTTAGGAAACAACTAAATATATGTAATATGGTAAAAATAATCTGTGACCAAGATGAAATTTAGAAGGTTGTTGACAGAAAAATAAAGTCACTTCCAGTGGCTAAAATAGAAATAAGCTCCTGCTCAATTATTAATTTGGTGACAAAATGTTTATATCTTTATTTAAAAAATATGAAAAGAGCAAAATACATAACTACTAATTAATGAACAAATAAAACATTACTTATTATTCTTAAAAAAAAGTTTACTTATGACATAATTGCTTTAACTTAATTAAATAAATATCTAAGATAGTTTTTACAATCAGTAGTTAGCAGAGATCTTTTATTTTTTTACATATGTTATTTCTGAAAGAAAAGAAGAAAATGATGATAAGTTAAATTACAAAATACAAATAATTTAATCAATTTTAAGATGCTTTAAAGCAATATGACTTTTGACTCTTCCTTTTAATTTCGCCATATAAGGACAATGTGGACATTGGAATTGGGGTTTTTTTCCACATTCATATTTTTGATGGTTATAAAGGCCAGTTTTTTGCTTGTAAGATTTACTACATAAATTACATTGAAACTGCTTTGGAGTATAATTTTGTTCTGATGAAACATCTGAGACTATACCTATTGAAAAAAAAAAAAAAAAAATCAATTTTCAAGAATAAATGCAATAAAAAAAATATATGAATGAAATACATGGATGCGTATATGTATATTTTTTTATTTTTGAATGAAATTACTTTAACAATATGAGATGATGAGAGAGCAGGAAACTACAACTAATTCTGTATAACTTCAATTTGAGTTTTTAGAAATTATGTATTGAATATAATCCATAATACAATTGTAATATTTATTCATATCATGAAAAAAAAAGCAAACAAAAAAAAAAGCTGTACCTCTACAAACCATGAAGGGTCAGCACAATAGAGAGATTCGTATCATAATACCATAAAGATTATAGTATCATATCATATCACAATCTATATTATATTTAACGTAATATATTTTTTAAATAGTTTTATCAAAAGAAGTTCATATATAATATTTTGGATATGATGGGACAATACTCTAACGCACCTGATGTGGGTAGGATTACTGCAAATTCTAAAGTATTACTAATTACAAAAATATTTAATATATAAGACCTAAATAATATAGGTTTTTGGCAAAGAGAATCGAATGACTGGGTCATGTAATGAGGATGGATGACTCAAGGGTGCAAAAAAAAAAAAAACGATTTTGCTGGGAAAAATGTTTGGAAGAAGAGGATGGCCTCAGATACATTGGGTTCAGGATGTTGAAATTGAATTGGAAGTGCTTGGTGTAAGAAATTGGAAGACGAGAGCGTAGCGCAGAGGATCGGTGCAATATTGTCAAGGAAGCCAAGGACCCATGTCGGGCTGTAGAGCTACCTAGTAAAGTAAAGTAAATTATATAGGTCTCTTCCCATCCCACATCCTGTGGTGTATTCACAGTAACTTGTTGATTTATTTGGAGTATAGTTTTTCTGTCCGAAACCTTTACTGCACATGTGTCAAAAATCAACAGAGTACTGCACATGTGCAGCAGGGGAGCATAGTCATGAGGGAATGGACATGCTGTTTCAAGTTGTTTACATTCAAGTTATTGCATTAAGTTAAGTCAACCTAATGATTGTACTTAATTAGCCAGCCAGGCTCTAAATTAAGTAATTAAGAGAAAGATACTCAACAGTCAGTACTTAATTCAAATATCACATAGTTTTTATGAAGGAGAATAAATTATTAATTACTATTATTTGGTGCAGAAAATCAAACCAATTAATTCATTGCTACAAATTTATCTACTTCAGAGTAGGAACGTAATTATATACTTTAGAGTAGATACAAAATAATTTCTCTACTTAAACAACAAAGTTGTAGGATCATAAGAATACTTTGCTATTATTCAATTTCTCAGAGAGAGGTAATCGACAATACTAAAAAAGAAATAGGTACATAGTCTAATACCTTTCACAAGGATATGATTTTCAACACTGTATTTATAACATAAATACTATATGTAAAAGCACCCATTGTAATTATGGAAACCTCATGAATTGAATGAACTGTAATGTGATCAGGTAAAATCTTTTTAACATGACTTCAACAAAAATAGAAAGAAATCCAATCAATTACTCAGAATACAACTTCACTGCAATTGTATTAAGATTAAAGTCACTTATGAATAAGGATTCCTAGATTCTTACAAAATCTAGGCACAGAGTGACAAATAAATAAAAATTTTAGAATAAATTAACTACAGTTTTTTTTTTCTTCTAATATTGTCTCCAGAAAATAATTAATTTATGGTAAAATGCTTTAAAGCAATATGAATTTTCACGCTTCTCTTATGTTTAGCCTTATATTGACAATGTGGACACTGGAATTGGGGTTCTTTACCACATTCATACTTTTGATGATTATAAAGGCCTGTTTTTTGCTTGTAAGATTTGTTACAAGAATTGCATTGAAATTGTTTTGGGCCGTCATTCCTTACTGAAACAGCTACCACCGTACCTATTATGAAAAAGAAACAAATATATATAGTAAAATACATGATTAATAAAAATCTAAGATAATTTTATTGAACATTAATATTTCAATAAAAATGTGAATAACTAAGTTATGACTGTTTAACCTTAGGATAGACTTTCTTTTAAATTGAACAAAAAATAATTAAACCAAATAAAATGTAAAGAACAGGAAAAAATCCAACATGGTAAAAATATAGGGTGATGCAGTTATAACAAAAAACTTATTCTAAAAAATAAAAAAACTATACCTTGACTACTCATGAACGTTCTCGAGTTCAGTACATATTCGTACTGTTTCATAATTCAGTGCCATTTAGGTCCTAATCAAGATAAATAAATAAATATATACATATTGTATTTTACATAATATATATATATATATATATATATATATATATATATATATATATAATATATATATATATATATATATAAAATATATTGGCTTAACAATATATATATTATTAAGCCAATTTATTGTTGAGTTGAATTGAATGAAATGTTTAAATACAAAAAAACGTGCTCATATTTTTATTTTCATTCAATCCGTGCTAGACTATTCAGTGGACACTGAATACATACTACAATATTGTTTATATTGTGTGAGAAAAAAAAGGTTCACACTAACTAATAATATTTCAAATAAAATAGGGGGAGAGGAGGATCTATTTATAGATAAGTTCATGATAAAGGACTCTTTATTGATACATATTATACAAAAAATCATATTCATTGTAGAATCCTAAGTGCAAAGATAATAAATAAGTTAATATTTATTGGTTTATAATAAAAAGGAAATATATACATATATAAGGAATCTAAACCAGCTCACACCTATAAATAATGTAGATTTGTTTTAACTAGCATATCAGTACTCATGTAAATTAGACAATAGAAAATTTAACTTGAAAATAGATTCAGGTTTTTTAATCATAATAATTAAATTACTTTCAATCCAAAATAAATTCAATAATCATTCAAAAGGATACATTTTTAATTTAAATGAAATTTTACAAAAATATAATTCAATACAAATAGACTAAGATTGAAAACATTACTTTCTAAATTCCATAATATTTTTTTTTTTTTTTTTTTTTTTTTTAATTTTGATCCCTTCAATAAAATAATCATATATGTATTTGAATAATGAATAAAACATTGAAATACAAGACATAATGTAAATACCTGTGAAGCTTTTTCTGAAATTAATTGTTCCAAATATTTTTCATTAAATACATAAATGGAGGCACCTGGACACATATATACTGATAGTAATCTTAAACAATTACCATAAATTAATTTAATTGCTACACTATTATTTGATGAACGAAATCAATTGAGTTTAAGATGTTTTAAAGCAAAATGACTTTTAAGACTTCCCTTATGTTTAGCCTTATAAGGACAACGTGGGCACTGGAACTGTGGTTCTTTGCCGCATTCATACCTACATGCAAAGCTAGACTTTGTTTATATTTGTAAGTTTTACCACAAGAGCAATTAAATGGCGGACCTGAAATAAAATAAGATATTTTATTATAATTATATTATTGTACGAATATGAAATATATAATATATTATATATATATAATATATAAATATATATATATACATTATGCTTCGTAATTACCTATGTGTCTATTAATACGTTAAAAAAAAAAAAAAAAACCTGTACCACTACAACCCATGAAGGATCTTGGGCTCAATACATAGAGATTCATATTGTTTCTAGGCCAACGGACGTGCAATGAGGTGATTTAGCCTTGATCATGCTTAGCCGTCAGGGTCTTCTCCAATATTTATAGTACCCACTTTATAGAGGCTGGGTGTGCCCAAGTCTTCATATCCTTGGATCGCCCCCCGACTGAATTAAGATAGAGATTAGTTACCTCAATTAAAACAAAAAAGATTGAAAGATATTAAATTAGAATGCTTTCTACTTATATATATATATTTTTTAATTACAACTTCAACAAGACATTCCTCAAAGCTCAGTGAACAAAATTTCTTTAAACCTTATTTCATTACAGAACCATACAAATATTATTACAGAACTAAAATGATATACCAACAACATTCAGAAAATAGAAGAAGCTACAATGAAAATTAAAAATCACATGTAATTATAACTTCAAAAAAATTTAGATTTCCAGTACTTCAGAAGTTTTGATAATTGTTTACAAATACACTAATTTTCACATAATGTATATATATATTAATGAGTATAATTCATATAACTATTTATTAAAAAAACATAGAAATTGAGAATGATATTTTATTTTCCCAAAGTTTCAAAAGGAATGTTAAAAAACTATAACTTATGTTTTGATTTTGAAAACTTGAGTCTCAGCAACATTATAACTACAAGTATCGATATAATTATTTAATCTTTATTAAAAATGACATATTTTCCATTTTCAAATTTGCTCCATGTGTAAGAAAAAATATATGCAACTATATGTATTTTATCAATATTTATAAAATGTTAAGAACATTCAACATTTATATACATGTGAATTCCAGTATAATCAGTTTACTTTTATAATTAAGAATTACATAAAATATTTATAATACCAACAATCCCATTGGAATTCTTTAATTAGTTAATAGCAAAATAATAAACATAATAAGCAAATAATTCAAAAACAGAGCATTTAGAACTAAATATATTCACAAAACTATTATGAGATTTAATTTAAAGAAAAAATCTCAGTTTATTTTAAGATGTTTTAAAGCTATATGACTTTTAACACTTCCTTTCTGCTTGGCTCTGTAAGGACAATGTGGGCACTGGAACTGTGGTTCTTTGCCGCATTCATACCTAATATGCAAAGCTAGGCTTTGTTTGTATTTGTAAGTTTTACCACAAGAACAATTGAATGGCGGACCTGGAATAAAATAAAATTTGTAATATAATGATAAATATACCAAATTTGAAAAACCAAATTTTGAAATATTTATATGAAATATGTACATTATGCTAGCGTAATTATGTATGTGTCTATTAATACATATAAACATACATCAAAAAATACACACACACATATATATATATATATATAAATATTATATATATACATATATATATATATATATATATATATATATATACACAAATAAATGTACATAATAACCTCCATTCCTTTTCGTCATTGTTGGGTTATAATAAAAAATATAATAACCATGTAAAGGTTAATGTATATACAATAACCACGAAGGATCTAAAACAGTGGTTCCCAACAAAAATGTTTTGCGGAACCCTTCAACCAATCATTTCAATGGCAAGGATTCCCAAAATCCTAAAATATAATTTTAAATATTAGATATATATTTCGATTATTAGAGTGTATCAAGTAAATTTTATGTGAAATACTACTGGAACTCTGTATTACAGAAATGGAGAAATAGGAAGAAACAATTACTAAAATTTCAAACTAATACAAGTCAAGTATTTATTTAAATATTCATAAAGAAATCTACTATTGTTCATTATTTGTCCTTTAGCTCATAATTGTTTAAATGTTTGAAAAGGACCAATTTTAAGGTTGTGGTTCTGCAGTAGGAGTATGTCAGTAATCACTTGGCGCCAAAAGGCATGACTTAACAATTTTTTTTTTTTTTGGGGGAGGGGGGAGTAATTTAAAATAATTTTCCAATGACACCTCACAGACCCTTTGGACATCGCCTGTGGACCCTCGAACCACTAGATGGGAACCACTGGTCTAGACTTTATTTATTCAGCAAGGCCTACATTGTTTTAAAGCTAGCGGAAATCCAATCCAAATCATTAAATCTTACAATCTAACAATAAACAAAATATACTGTGCTATTTATTATTTTCCATGATATAAGCCTTTCCCTACCTCCTCTATTATCTAAACTTTCTCTCCTATTTCTTTTCTTCACCACTCCATCTCTTTCTTCCTTCCTAATTTTCTATTATCATTCTAAATGTCTCCTAATATATGCAGTCAGTTCTCTTCTCTGAATCCTACTCTTTTCTCACTTTAACTACTTTAATGATATCCTTCGACGTTCATTCAATTTTATTAATTAGTCAAAGAACCACTTTTTCAATAAATCTTTTCTCACCCTCTTCATTTAAAGTTCCAAACTTGTTTTCCTCATAATATCTCTCTCTTTCTCTTAACAATCTCTCCTTCTTCAACAATTTTGTACAGCTCCTTATTATGTTTTACTTCACCACAACTCTTCTACCATTTTCTTTGTTCCAATAAACCATTTATCAATCACTCTATTTTAATTTAAGCATTCTCTCTGAACTCTTGGGTTTTACGAGTTCAGAGAGAATGCTTAAATTCAAATAGAGTGATTGATAAATGGTTAATTGGAACAAAGAAAATGGGAGATGAGTATTAACTCCATACAGCACTACTGGTTCTACTGCTGTCTCATAATTTATAATTTTAACCTTTCTAGAGAGATCCTTCTTGTTGTATACCTTTTTTACCAAACTATTTCTACTTGTTGTCACTTGTGCATCTCCTCCATTGTAGTTCATTCGAATATTCAAATTACCAATTTGTTTTAATAATCCTGTCATTTATTTAGATACCTCAATAGTAAATTAAATAGTAGACAGACTAAACACATCTTTTATATTTGTTTTTAAATTCAAAATCATTCATAAATATAGAAAAGAAGGAAAATAAGAAAATGCATTTATTTTTTAAGGAATGAACTTTGAAATATTGGCTAAAGAAATTAAAATTATCTATACCTTTCACAGAGATTGCTGAAGATGAGTATTTGTTATTGATTTCAATAGTGTTTAATATGCACTCACGAATGTAGTCTCACATTCAGGTAAACATACCAATACACTTTTCAAATAATTTTTCTTATTTATTTTATTTGTTTTCATATCTTGAAAATAAAGTTTTAGTCACTCGCCTTAAGAAACAAAAAATAGACTGCCATTTAGAAGGATTAATGATTCAATTGCAACTAAGGATAAATCGTGACTCCTAAGGATATCATACAACCTTCAAAAAATTAGGTCATCACAAAATTTTAATTGTCTGCATAATATATATACAAATGCAGTAGTAGAGTTAGAGAAAATGAAGGGGGCAAGTACACAACATATTAATATTTAATTTTTGAAAAAGCCCAAAAAACTTTTAAATATTTTTATTAATTTCTTTGAATTACAGTAGGAAATCAAGAAAATCCTGATGTTAACAAAAGGGGCATAAATGGAATGAGTAGAACAGAATGTTTTCTAATATGAATAAGTTTTTCTACATATAAAGTTTATAATAAAATATCCACAATGAAAATAAGTTATTTTATTCACATTTAATAAACTGTTCCATTTGAAACATAACATTATTATTTATTTTGATTCATTAAATGTTTTGTGATCATATGTACTTTCATATTTCCTTTTCTATGAGTTTTTGTGGGGACAATGTGGGCACTGAAACTGTGGCTCTTTGCCACATTCATACTTAACGTGCAATGCTAAACTTTGTTTGTATTTGTATGTTCTACCACAATAACAACTGAATGCTGCATCTGAAATTAAATAAAACACTGAATTACATTCAAAGATGTTTGAAACAATAGACAAAATTGTAAATGGATGCAGTGTGTGCATTAATACTCTCCCAAATGTACATATAAAAAAGTTCTTAATATTTCATTTACAGAACCAAACTTTGGGTTGGACTTCAAAAGAGAAATTTCAAATTACATTTTCAAACAAAAAAATTTAACTTGAATTTTATTTTATTTTTTTGTCTATTTTTTAAACTTTTTAATAAGGAAAGTTTGAAAAATTGATATGAAATAATAAAATCAACAATTTTCAATGCAGAATCAGACCAGGAAAAAAAAAAAAACTTTGATTATTCATTCTAAAATACCATAATGTAATTGATTTTAATATTACAATTTAATTCAATTAATCATTTTAATTCTAAAACTCGGAAGAATTATTAACAATTTGTATTCAGAAATATTAAAATTTGTCAACATGTGTACAATAACAATAATGCTGGAAGAATTTAAAAATATTGCCTTTTCAGACTTAAAACACTGAATATTTAAAAAATGGATTTGAGGACAGCAAGAAAACTGTTTTTTCCCTTACGATTTAATCTATAATTGTATATTTTCTATTTTCTTTATAGTTTAGAGTAAAATGCTGAACTAAGAATAAAACAGTAATAATTTCCAGTCATTGCTATTTTCTTCTTCTTCTTCGATGGCTATACAACTCGTAAAGAGTCAAAGCCTTCCTTAGCCTGAGCCGTCAGTCTTCCCTGTTTTGTGCTGCTACTCTCCAATTTCTAATTCCCAACATTTTCTGCGCATCTGCGGCCACACAATCCTCCCACCGCAGATGAGCTATCCCACTTTTCTGGGTCTGAAAATCTTTTCCTCAAGGAGCTTTGTGGGGATTTCGTTATCACTCATTCTTTCAATATGCCCTGCCTATCTCAGACGTGCAAAGTTTATAAAATGTATAATGTCCTGGTCTTTATACAGATGCATAAGCTCAACTTTTTTCCTTATTCTCCAAGTAACGCTGTCATACACAGGCCCCAAAATCCATCTTAGGATCTTCCTTTCAAATCTTAATAGGTATGATTCCTGGGCTTTTGTCATTGGTTCAGCACTCCAACGAATATGTGAGAACAGGCCTGATATGGATCTTATATATTCTTATCTTTGCTGTCCTGAAGAGAGACTTGCTCCTTAAGTGGCTCAAAAGTTTGTAGTAGAACCTATTGGCTGCAAAAAACCGCCACTGTATCTCCAGTTGCTTATCATTGCCTGAGTTTAGTTGTGTTCCAAGGTAGATAAATTCCCCTACACAATCAAAGCTAAAGTCCCTAGCAATAATTATCAGTTAGCTTTAGTAATAATTTTTTACAACATATTCTAATAAAACTAAGTATTTGTAAAAATGTTGATTGTTAATTTACTCATTTCATTTTCCAAAGAAGAAAATCATGAACGAGATGTTTTAGAAAACCTATCACTAAAAAGCAACTTTCTTTCAGGAATTACTTGTTGGTTTTTCAACATCAAATATAGATTTGGAACATAATTAAGGACTTCATAAATCTGTATATATTTATTTTAATTTTTAAGTTGTCTCATATTAAACTATCATTTTATTTTCCTTGCTCAACATTAAAAAAAAAATATCAACACGTCAAAATATTGTCAATAGCAGTAAACAACCTATAAATTACTTATAACTAAAAGATGAAGAAGAAAAAAAAAAAAAAAAGTGAACCTAGGTTGTTATTTTTCTAAACTTAATTTTCCAATAATCCACCATTATTTATAAATCAATCCAAATTTCTCATAAAAAAAAAAAAAAATCAAATCTACTAATTCTTATTGTAAATGTTTTTAAATTATTGTGGAAACAATAACATCAAACTAAGAAAAAACTGTTAAGATGTAAATAATATGTACAATGTGATGTATTATGCCTCAGAAATAAAAAAATATTCAAAATGGACATTTGTTTCAACTTGTTATAATTATCTGATTAGCCACAATAGCATAAAGAGACATAAATGAAGAATAGTGAACATTTGTATATTACATGTGAGCTATGATATATTTTTTTAAAAATAGGATGCATCAAAGTTATATAAAATGAACTGCATTGGAAATGAGTTAATTAATTAAAATGGTTCATAAAATGTTTTGTGATCATATGCACTTTCATATTTCCTTTTCTATGAGCTTTGTGGGGACAATGGGGGCACTGGAACTGTGGTTCTTTGCCACATTCATACCTGCTATGCAGTGCTAGACCTTTTTTGTATTTGTAAGTTTTACCACAAGAACAATTGAATGGTGCATCTGAAATGAAACAAATTAATAAGTTATATTCAAAGAAGTATACTTTAGAAGAATGTAAATAAAATAAACAATGAACATATTTAATTATCATGTTAGTGATGAGTGTCCTCTTTCTGTCTTCTATAAAATCACGCATAAAAGTGATGTATATGTATATAATTGTAAAAATATATTTGTTTTTTATAAAATAAAAGTCAAATTCTACTGACTTTAGCTGTTTTTGAATTAGGATAAAGTTTCATCATACTCAGTATATATTGTTGCAAAAATTTCCACATTAATGCAAATTTTAATTTAAAAAAATTTGCAATATTTCAATTCTGATTATCTGTTAAATAATCAGTTTTTAAAAAACAACATATTTTAACATTAACAGTATATCAAAAGAAAAAGGTCTAAATATTAATTTTTCTTCCGAATATAAAAAATATAGAATACAAATATTTATTGAATATTTTTTACAAACACATAATTAACAAATTTATTGTAATAATGGACATATTTTGTAGTTCTTTGAAAACCTTAGGAATGTTTAAAAAAAATATAATTAATAAGGTATCTGGTAACCGATTTTGAAATGTGCAACAATGCATCATGGACTGTAAATTCCCTTTATTAAGAAGAAATGTATAGAGAATTAACTTTGATCATAGGAAACCATGTATTCTCAATACACCTTTAATTTAAGATGTGTAACTGAACATTATAACCTAAAAGAAGAAGTTTGTTAATAAGTCCGGGGGTGCAGTCAAAGAAACACTTCAATTAAGAGGTTACCTGTAGCAGGGTGGTTAACATAACAGCCTTCTATACCAAAGGTCCTGGGTTCAAACCCGCAGGTGACCCTAGGATTTTTTAATGGGAGTAAAAAATCCTTAGTTATGCCGTCCTTCGGAGGGAACATTAAAAGGTGATCCCGAGCCTGTGCGATGTCAGGTACTCATTAAAGATCACTATCCTAATAAAACCTGGATAGGCAAAATTTAGGACTTCCACTGTAGCATCGTCCGATTAGCCACAGCAGCCAGCATAAAGCAACGTTAAATAAATAAACAACAAACAACACTTCAATTAAGGTTACTTACTTGGAGTGTTTCTATGACTGCACCCCCAACCAACTATTCTTTCATTATTATAAAACATGAAATCAAAGTTAAAATAATATCTTTAATGAAGATCAACAATTTATTTTGCTTACAAGAAAAATCAGATAGATGTAATATTTAAATAAAATATTAATCTTACCATTTGGTAAGTATTTTTTATTTTAATAACTCATGAATTACTAGGCAATAAGTAAGAAAAAAATATTTCTATAGTATTTACATTATTTTTTTATGACATGGGAAAATATTAGATTTTGTAACGTGCAGATCTTAGAGAAGCAGATTCTTCTCTTTAAAACTTTTTTTTTTATTATAACAAAGAAAACTGAGTGTAACCTTTTTGTTATCACTTTCCCATCTGATATCAAACTAAGATTATTTCTTTCTGAACACCTGTTTCCTATTATAGAACTATCATGTTACAATGATAGTTGATGATTAATTTAGTTTATGATGTTTTAAAGCAATATGGCTTTTGACACTTCCTTTCTGCTTGGCTCTATAAGGACAATGTGGGCACTGGAACTGAGGTTCTTTGCCACATTCATATCTAATATGCAGTGCCAGACTTTTTTTGTACTTGTAAGTTTTACCACAAGGACAACTGAACGGCGTATCTGAAATTAAATAAATTGATATGTTATATACATGGGTATTTATTAGAAAAAACAGAATATATTTATGTAAATGTATATAAACACTCACAGATCGTACATTTATCACGTTGGAAGCTGAAAGATACGATCTTACAGCAGGCAAATAACACTGCAGTTGTTTTAAAAAAATTAGATTAAACAGATAAAGGAAATATGGTTTATTAAAATATTGGGAGAAAAATAAGAAATAATTATGGTCATATAACTTAATGATTTTCATTGAATCAAGTTTACATTGCTACATATTCTCTTTTACAAGGATATGCTAATCAATATTGATAACATTTATTATCATAAACTTTTTAATGTTGAGATGCACATGTCACACTTGTTGAACAGAGTTCACAATGTAATTAATGCCACAAATAATGATAATTTACATATCTTTCAGATGGAGCAGTTTGTATATATGCAACAACATTGGTATATAAACCAGGAGAAACTTCACATTAACCATATAAAACTCTTCAAGGATAGAATAATGTTCACAAACTTACTTTAAAAATGCAATTACTTGATTATTGATATATAATAATTCAATTAATTAAAAAAATTCAAAAATAAAAATAAAACTTTCACTTAATAAATCAAACTAAAATGTCACCAATGTTTACAAGTCTATCACAATTAATATTTTTAATTTTCAAATTGATATAAGCAACTAAATGATAACATTTCTTAAGTATCTACTTTTTAGTCTGTTCTAAATAATTCTTGAAGTTAATGACAACAGCCCAAAACTTAACAATTTTTGTTCGAGGTAATTATCTATAAATAAATAGGGAAAAATTCAACTCATAAGTGAGTAGATATTAGTCAAAAAAATATCCATATAGAATACAACATATACTTATATAATATATATCTGTAATAAAAAAGTACCTACATATAAACTACTAATCAAGAAAGAGGATTAAATAAAAACAGTATGATAAAAAACAATAGCCCATCATAAAGATGTACTGTGATTCATAAAATGTTTTGTAATCATGTGTACTTTCATGTTTCCTTTTCTATGCGCTTTGTGAGGGCAATGTGGACATTGGAATTGTGGATCTTTACCACATTCATACTTTTTATGATTGTAAAGGCCCCCTTTGTTTCGGTATGATTTTTGGCATGACTCACAGCTATACCAACCTGCTTAGGGCAAAAAATACACATATAGTTACTAAAAAATAGACTAATCATAAAGATATTATATATAGAATTTCAGAACTAATATTTTCTGTTTAAAATTTCTAAACAGAAAATATTAATAATAGCTCTACAAAAAACCAGCCATTTATCAATATTGTTGATTTGACAAGATTTAAGATAATGATTTGTTCACATCGATCAGAAAAATAGGGAAAAAATAAACAAAAAAGAAAAATTGTGATGACACCTCCAACTTTTAATAATTAATTAAGTTGTAAATTTTAAGAATATAAACAGGAAAAATCTCAACTCTGTCATCAATGTCTCAGGATGCCTCTCTTTTTAGATTATAAAAGTTTTAAAACTGTTTATTACACCAAAGAAAGAATCAACACAAAGTAACAAGTTTGAGATCAAATGGAAATCATGTTTATTGGCGAACAAAACATTAAAGTATTTCAGCTTATTAACATTAGAATTCAGAAATATTCTATACATACTTCTTGTGTTCTCGCAGCCCACGCAGATGACAGTAACAGCGATTGCAGTCAAGACATTGAAACTTTTTAAAACGTAAAACTGAAAATAATAGTATAAATATAGATAAAATGAAAACACATTTTAATTATTAATAAAACAAGTACTTATTATAGGCATGATAATCCAGAAATCAACGCAATACCTAACACATTTAGTATGACCTATGGTCATTTTACAAATTAAAATATTATATTTAAATTATTTCATAACATTGAAATGAATGCTTGGAGTGAAAAGTGATCTAATTTTATTTTTAATGGAAATATAGATGAAACATTTTATACAATGCAATTTATAACAATCAATGTTTGCTTGTGAGCGAGTTTATTATTTTCATTTATGAAGATGTTTATTTATTTAAGTCACTTTATGTTAATAATAATATTAACAGGACCAACTTTTTACCTCCTCTCCTACTAAGGATTTTTTACTCCCATAAATCTCTGAATTTATTTTGAAAACAGTTTCCATATTTTGCTATAAGAATAGGTAACTTATAGAAACAGACATTGACTAATCATAAAGATATTATATATAGAATTTCAGAACTAATATTTTCTGTTTAAAATTTCTAAACAGAAAATATTAATAATAGCTCTACAAAAAACCAGCCATTTATCAATATTGTTGATTTGACAAGATTTAAGATAATGATTTGTTCACATCGATCAGAAAAATAGGGAAAAAATAAACAAAAAAGAAAAATTGTGATGACACCTCCAACTTTTAATAATTAATTAAGTTGTAAATTTTAAGAATATAAACAGGAAAAATCTCAACTCTGTCATCAATGTCTCAGGATGCCTCTCTTTTTAGATTATAAAAGTTTTAAAACTGTTTATTACACCAAAGAAAGAATCAACACAAAGTAACAAGTTTGAGATCAAATGGAAATCATGTTTATTGGCGAACAAAACATTAAAGTATTTCAGCTTATTAACATTAGAATTCAGAAATATATTTAGCCTCTTAAGGTCACCATCAAATGTCTGAGAGCCACATGCTTTTTTAGTACACGCTTCAGCTTTGCCTTGTAAGGGCAGTGAGGGCATTGAAACTGAGGCTGTTTTCCGCATTCATACTTCTTGTGTTCTCGCAGCCCACGCAGATGACAGTAACAGCGATTGCAGTCAAGACATTGAAACTTTTTAAAACGTAAAACTGAAAATAATAGTATAAATATAGATAAAATGAAAACACATTTTAATTATTAATAAAACAAGTACTTATTATAGGCATGATAATCCAGAAATCAACGCAATACCTAACACATTTAGTATGACCTATGGTCATTTTACAAATTAAAATATTATATTTAAATTATTTCATAACATTGAAATGAATGCTTGGAGTGAAAAGTGATCTAATTTTATTTTTAATGGAAATATAGATGAAACATTTTATACAATGCAATTTATAACAATCAATGTTTGCTTGTGAGCGAGTTTATTATTTTCATTTATGAAGATGTTTATTTATTTAAGTCACTTTATGTTAATAATAATATTAACAGGACCAACTTTTTACCTCCTCTCCTACTAAGGATTTTTTACTCCCATAAATCTCTGAATTTATTTTGAAAACAGTTTCCATATTTTGCTATAAGAATAGGTAACTTATAGAAACAGACATTGACTATTTGAATTAATTACATCTAGAAGTGTCTATTTTGAAATAAGCCTGGTGTAGTAAGGACTTTGAACTAAGCACATCAAGGCATCATTCGGTTGGTATTATCACTTACCTATATATGGAATATATAGTAAGGAAAAATATTGAGATTGTGAAAATTAAAAAAAAAAATCCATTTTTCAACGGAAATACACATTTTAGGGACTTTCAGAAAAAAGTCACTGATGATGGACTACATACAGTGGACAGATAGATTTATTTTTATTCAATATAAGGATTTTAAGTATCTTGAATTGTGAAATCTTTTGATAGAGATTAATATTTTATTCTTCCGATCCATTACAAAGGTCTGTTTTTGAAAAGAATAGACCAAAAAACCCATCTCCTCCCTCTCTCCCTCCATAATCTAACAAAAGTACGAAACATAGGTTTTTATATAAATTATCAATCTTTTCTAGTCAGACTGAAAATGTCAAGAAACATTTTGTAAGTATATCACAAAGTATTATTTATCTAATATAGACATATATAATATATCAATATAACTTTTATATCAAGAAAAATATAATAAAACAGATAAATGAGATAAAGGTTACATAAAAAAAAATATTAAAAAATATTTTATTGGTACAAACATTGATTAAATAAACAATAAAAAATCTCTTCAGAATTTTCTGGATACACACCAGTAATTAACTTAGTGAATACGAATATATATTTTTAAATGTCATTTCATAGTTAACATATTCAAGTGTAATTTTGCAATAACGCTTACATTTCTAAAAGTATTTTTTTTTTAAATGAGGATCCTGATGTTTTAAAACTATGTGAGTTTTAAGACTTCCCTTTTGTTTTGCTTTGTAAGGACAATTAGGACAAAAAAATTGAGGCTCTTTACCACATTCATATTTTCTGTGTTTATAAAGACTTTCCTTATGTAAGTAGTTTTTTCCACACTTACAATAGTAACGATCAGGTAGACCTATAAATAACATACGTATTAGAAATATAAATACTAACAAGATTAAATCTAATTGATTATTGGTAGTCCATCATTAAAAAAAAAAAAAAAAAAAAAAAAAAAAAAAAATAAAAAATAAAAAATAATATATATATATATATATATTTGTCATTTAAAATACATATATTATATCTTATTTACATTGCATCTAATGCTTCTTGATAAAAACAGTAGAATTTTATAATATTAAGTATATAACAAGATATATAAGAATGGGTTTTTTAATAATAGTTCAATATAATTATTTAAGATAATTTAAGATATAAAGACCAATTACAACCAACAGAATCAAAAGTTTATACATATCCTACAAGTTGACAAAACTTAAAACAATAAACTCAATTTTAGCAGTCCCTGGTTTTATGTATTTTATTAAACAAATAATGCTGAAATTATAAATATAGTATCTATCCACCTTTTACAATATTTAAATTCAAAGTTAAAAGAGACTACATGGAATGCAAGTTGTCTATTCAAAATTTAATAACACTGCTTTAATTTTATAATTAAAAAAAAAAAATATTTTAATGCTTCAAACCAATATGAAGTTTAAGATTCCCTTTTTGTTTTGCCTTATATAAGCAATAAGGGCAAGGGAATTGTGGTTCTTTACCACACTCATACTTTTTGTGTTTGTATAAACTCGCTTTCGATTTGTATTTCTTACAGCAATCAGAGCAATCATAAATTTTCGGAAATGAGCTAAATTGATCAGAACTTGCACCTGTAAAACAAAGTTAAAAATCTTAGAAGTAGAAAATAAATTTTCACTTTATCTACCTGCATGTTTGTTTATGCTTCTGGCTTTGAATATATTTAATTCCAAATAAACATTATTTAAAGCCAGAAGCATACACACACACCGACAGAGTAACTTGCACACATAAACAAGCATGTATGCACACATTTATAAATAAGCTAACAAGATAACAATTTATAATTTAGAAACATTCAGTCATTGAACACAAGAAACAATATGTTAAATTAATGATAAGTAGGGAAAAAAAGAAAATTTGAAGAAATTAAATATAGAAAAGTAATTTTTGATTATTGTAACTAAACAAAAATGTATAATTAGGATGATGTACATAGACTAAGCTAAGAGTTAATTTAAACATGATGTAGTTATTATTAATAATCCAATGATTAATCCAACATACTCAGCTGTATTATTGTGAACCTAAAGCATTGTAAAAAATGCAGTTTAATAAAAAATCCATAAAATTCAAAAAATCATAACAATTAATTTTAATAGTTCATAATTGTATAATATCTTAATTAAAGCATGATGGTACAGATATAATTGATCACTTAGTGATCAGATTGTTTATGTATTATTCCTCAATCGATAGCGAAGCAATGTGATTTAACTGATAAATCCGGCTACTAACGTTCTGATTCTTTATAATGTAATTAGATAAATAAAAATTTAACTTCATCAAACTGTTTCTTTTAATCAGAATCCTATAAATTCAAGTGCAATGAACAACATTTCTCCCAGGAGTCTATACCACGCGGCCAAGGGCCTACACGGCCTGTCGCACCATAGAAAAAAAAAAAAAAAAAAAATTAAATCAAATATTTGGATAAGGTAATAAATAGTTCAAATTATTATTATAAGAGTGCTTGAATATTTCTTTTGGGGAAAACTAATCTCCCCACTGCATATTCTTATTTTCTTTTAATAATCCTAAAAGTGACATTGTATGTATTAAAATTAGATATTATTTCTATATCATTAATTTATACATTCATTCAACTTTTTTTTTATTAAATAATATAATTACATTCAAAATTTTCTCTCCAAAGTACTTCATAAACATATAACATGGATAAACCATAATAAAGTTCACTTAACATTGAGAAATTAAGATGAAATATTGCAAACCATATCCTTCTATAACATAAGTTTTTCAATAATAGAACTGTGTATACTTCAACCTAATTTTTATTTTAGGTTAAAATAATGAATTATAAAAACACAAAAATTAATACAAATTTTTTTATTGGCATAAGGAAAAATGCTTGATGCCGATGTGTGTCTTCAGATGAACCTTTTGCTTAGCCCGATATGGACAATGTGGACATTCAAACTGAGGATCTTTTCCACACTCATATTTTTGATGATTGTAGAGGCCTTCCTTGTAACGATATGATTTGAAGCAAACATCACATATATGCCTCGTTTCTGTGAAAAGTATAAGAATGGGATTAATATAACCAATTAACTAGAAAATCACCAAAAATAAAGAGAAAATGAATGTGACCTGCACATATACAAATGATTGTTTCAAAAAGAATTGAGAATAAAAAAATTCAGAATCATGAAGTAATTCACAGATCAGGTCTTTACATTTATTATGCACTATTTTTTAAAATAATTTTTTAGATATAAAGAATCTTTTTAAGTTTTACTTACTATAAAAACATGTTTATCTCTTGTGGAATTCACAGACTGAGAATGATAGACACTGAATCAAATAGACCAACACCTAATTAACAGGAATGATTGTTTGTTTAATACTTATGATGTTTTAGTCACTGAGACATTGGAAAATTAATAATTCACAAGGGTCAACAAACTAATGTAAGTGAAAATTTGGATAGATATTTAAAATTTAACTCAGAACATTAAATTTCTTTGAGAGAACAATCTGTTAAGTAAAAATAAATATTAATGTTAGGATTAAATTTAAGTTCGCTCAGAAAAAAACATTTAAGAACTGTATAATAACGATCATGTACTTCTGATTTATAATTTAACTTATCTTCAATGGACTGAAAAAAATAAATCAGCACTACAGTAGATTATTACTAATACAGACTAATTTAATAACCATATAAACATAATTTATTTATTTTTAACATTATATTATTGAATTACTGAGGAAAATATTTCTTGTAACTTAATTTCACTAACTAGACTAATTTGAAACAATTAAATCAATTTTAATGGCAGCTGTCAGCAAGAATTTCACACTGCCATGCAGTAAAGATGAATTGACAATGATTCTAAATGAATTAAAAAAATACTTCTTGTAAGGAGAAAGGATAGGCTAGTCTAATCATTCAAAATAGGTTATTTAATGAATGAATTCAGGTAATATAATATCAATTAAATTTAGACCCTATTTGTAATATAATAAATACATGACCAAAAGTAACTAATTATTTATTATATTTTCAAAAGAAATAAATCAGTACTTTGAAAAGTAAATTTTATTTTATTTATTAATTAATTTACAATTTCTCCATCTGTTTTAAATATATATGGAGATTTGAGTGTTTAGTACCAATATGTGTCTTCAAATGTCCTTTTTGCTTTGCTCGGTAAGGACAATATGGACACTGGAATTGAGGCTCTTTGCCACATTCATACTTTATGTGAAATGCCAAACTTTTCTTGTATTGATATGTTTTTCCACAACCACAAATATGACGCAATTGGAAGCCTGAAATGTATATTTAAATAATTAAGGGGGTTGAGATTGTTTTAAAGTAGTTTTTAAAAGAACAACTATTTATAGGAAAGAATAATAACAATAGAGGCATTTATCAGCCAATCTCTATTGGATACACAAAACAAAAAATGATGAAAGGTGGATAGAACATTCTAGTCATCATAAATTGGATTTCTTCAATCCCTTAAAATTTACCTATTCCATAATTATGGATATTGAGGATATAAGAGGAATTTTTAAATTTATAAACATGTTTTTAATTTAATTACAATTAATATTCAATAATAAAATATACTCTAAATAACATAATCAATTTTTAAAAATGTTGATAAGATTTTCCGATTGCGAATAACAACAGCTAAGTGGAAGAAAAATTTCTATTAAAATATATGGGCAAAAATAAACTTTTACAATGATATGCATGTTATTCCTTTAACCATAAATACAAAAAATTAAAATAGGAAACATTTAGATATTTAAATGAATAATATGATGGTCTATAACTCGTGTATAAACACAACACATAATCAACAAAGAAAAAAAAATAATGCTCGTTAAATTATTCATATATAAAAATACAAATGTTCTATACTTGTATATACAAATGTCACAAATTTTAAAGTTTGTTCACTAAAATAAAGCAACTAATAATGAATAGAAAAAAAATAACAACCTAAATAAATTTGCAAGTTTTCATCACAAAAATTGATAATGACACATTCTTATTCTTGAAATTCATTTGTGATAATTTCAAAGTATTGTTTCCATATTACAGTACACCACAGATTTCAGTTAATTGATATTAATGGTTTCAATCAAATCATTAAACTTATTATTAATCATTCATTTATTAAATGCTCGGCATATTTGAATGTTTAAAACCAATATGAGATTTTAAATGAATTTTTTGCTTTCCGCGATATGGACAGTATGGACATTTAAACTGAGGCTCTCCACCGCATGAATACTTCATATGGAAGACTAAACTCTGTTTGTGACGGTAAGTTCTACCACAGAAGCATGAGTAAGACTCTAAGTTACCTGAAATATAGAATATTTTTAGTAATTCATTATAATTATAAATTATACTAATGTAAGGAAGAACATATTAATTTATTTTTTATTTAATATAGTTCACTAGTAAATATACAAAATTTAAAAATAAAAAAAGATAGTGCTGGTAAGCAAAATCTATAAAAAGTTAAGTAAATTAACTTAGCACATTTATAATTACTAAAACTAATTCTAATACCTATAAATTTAAGAATAATTACACAACTAATAAGCTTTGAGATATTATGCTAAAATAATATAATCTTTGAGATAATATGCTGAATCATGATGAACTGTACTATCATAATAGACAATAACAGATCATTAAAATTTCAAAAACTTTCACCATATAAAAATGATGGTACATTTAAACCAAACAATTAATTGACAAAACTATTAAATTGTCACAATTTAATTACATATTCTGGGAAAATATATATAAAATAAAATAAAATGGGTATTCATTTATTATCAAACTGTCAATAAATATATTTATCCAGCCAATTGACATTTGCAGGTATTAATCATTATCTCTTAGAAGTATGAAATGAAGTAATGGTTTACTATACAACATTCACTCACTATGTTGAGTTTTGCTCATATTTATTTATAAAATACATTACAGACATTCCTACTCTTATGACTTGACTTTGAATTATTCAATTTATTTCATAATGACTCGGGATTCAGATGATTTTGTCAATGAAGAATATTGGAGAAACAGAATAATAGAGGAAACCAAAGAAAATGTATTTATAAACATATGCTATAAAATTAATTTGTAATATTGGGTTTTAGAGAACTAAGTAATGACTTAGTAATATGCTTCAGTGCAATGTGGCTTTTCAAACTCCCTTTCTGTTTAGCCTTGTAAGGACAGTGAGGACAATAGAATCCAGGTTCTTTACCACATTCATACTTCTGGTGAAGTGACAATCCCCTTTTATAGATGTAACTTTTCCACACGAACACATATGCCTAATGCCTAAAACTAAAAATAACTTTCTTAATTGTATGTTGTTATGATAAGTGTATAAAATACAGCATAGTTAAAGTGTAATATTACAATTATAATATTTCATTAGTTTTTCTGTTAATACAGAGCAATAATTCTCAAATTTTATTTCAACTCCATAAGAAAAATAAGCTTTTACATTTAAGCATCCCAACATAGTTTAATAATAAAGAAAATGTATACCTAAATAAACCCCAATGTTGAAGCACATTTTTTCCATTTAACAATAGTAATATACTGTTAGGTTGAATTTGTCAACTGTTTACATCATCAACATAATTTCTCGGTTTTAGCATTGTTTATTGAAGTACAACTTAATTCATTGCCTACCACCTAGGATATACTATAAACATAAATATATGCATAACAGGAATTATTTACCACATTGTATGGCATTTAATCCACTGTTCTTTTTAAAATTTTATATTTTGGTTAATGTAATATTTGGCAAATTAAATCACTGTAATAATAAATACTAGAAATTTCAGGAGTAAATATTTTTACTTTCACTTACCTATATGAAATATGTAGTAATGAAAAGTATTGCAATCGAGAAAATTTTTCAATTTCAATGAAAATAAACATTGTTTTAGGGCCCTCTGAGTCCGGACAATCAAGTTCCACAAAAAGTTTGTATACAAGTAGTAAGCTAGCTCTATGAATATGATAATCAATTGAAGGAGAAAACAGCAGAATTTTTTTTTCCAGGATAATTGTTTTTCCCACAAACAAGAATCGTAATATAGATTTAAAATATTGTTGGAAACCTAAAGATTTTAGGAAAGATGAAATCTAATATACAAAGTGGTATAAGGATTACCTCCATTAGGAGATTGATGAAAGCAGATAAACTTATGTGATTCTTCGAGATGATACTTTAATTGTTTGTTTATTAGTTTAAAATCACTTTTGCTACTGTGGCTAATCGGATGATCCTACAGTGGGAGTCCTAAACTTTGTCTATCCTGGTTTATTAGGACAGGGATCTTTAACGAGTACCTGACATTGCATAGGTTCAGAAACACCTTTTTATGTTCCCTCTGAAGGACAGCACAACTGAGAAATTTTTACTCCTTAGTAATAATTATAGTTTATATTGTTATTTTATTTACTAAAATAAATGTTTGCATCAATACTCAATGTAATTCTTTAAACATTTTTTAACTTTAAACTTATTAAACATGATGGTAAAATATATGATTATACAACAAAAAATGATGATTTAGAATAGACTAAAAGAACAACACAGACAAATTGCTCTATTTTTAAATTGATATAAAATATTATCAAAGAACTAAAATTCCTTAAATGTATATGACAAGATAACAAACTACTATGTTCCGATTTATATAATGTTATAAATCTTAAATATAGATGAAAAAAATCAGAAATTTTTATTTTTGACAGATTGAATACGAAATTAAAAGCAATTCACAAAAAAATTCAGCTCATAGTTACCTAGGAAGAGTTGGCTCCAGGGGTTTGATGTTCCAAACTTAAGCTCCATGATTTTACAATATCAAAGATCATTGGAGTTTAGTTTTGAGTGAACTGCATTAGATTTAAAAAGGACAGACTAATATCTCTATATTCAAGATAGCAACTAGACAAATAATTTAAGGCACAAGCTTGAAGATGTAGCATAGGCATAGTTATGTCCAAGGAGGAAAAATCTTTTTCCATCTAAACAATTTCAGATATTTTGTCATGTAAATTAAAGATAGTGAATAAAAAAAAGTTTATTGTTCTTTCTTTTGCATATACTAACTCATAAGTATATTCATTCCAAACAATTTTAAGATAATGAAAACTAAAAAATTATTCTTTATGTTGTTTACCTAAAGATATTTTAAAAACATTATAATTAATAAAGATACTGTTTCAAAAATAATTTAACATGGTCTGATAAAAATAAAAATCAGCAATATTTTTAAGCTCTTGGTTTTACATGTTTCAAAACTATATGACTTTTAACACGGTATTTTTGCTTAGCCTTGTATGGGCAGTGAGGGCAATGAAATTTTGGTTCTTTTCCACATTCATATTTCTGATGACGGTTTGTACCTATAACTTTTACCGCAAGTTAAACATGTATGTCGATGAGGTATACCTGAAACCAACAAATATCTATTACAATACATCAATACATGTAACAACAATGTTTTATAAATAAGTAGTAATAAGAACAAAACCTGTAATTTTCCATTTATTTCAGAAGAATTCCTATCTGATATATATTAATGAAATTTCAACTCCAAAAATCAAACTTTAATTAACTTTATTAAAAATATGACAAACTACTTTTGAAACTAGAAATTTATTATTCAATAGTATGATCTTAGGAGAGACTTATGAAAGAAAATAAACAAGTTATTTTGATTCATTTATAAGACAACTTGTTTATTTTGTTGTTTTTTTTTCTTTGGTCGTAAATAATATAGTTGTATAAAATTATGATGGCAAACTAAATATGAAATATAACATGGTCAACAAATATGAAATGGTAATAAAATAACATTATGGTAAAAATGTACGATTATACAACAAAAAATGATGACATAGAATAGACTAAAAGAACATGACCGACAAATTGATCTTTCATTAAATTGATATAAAATATTATCTAAGAAGTACCATTTCTTAAATGTATATAACAAGCTAACAAACTACTATGTTCCGATTTATATAATGTTATATATCTTGAATATAAGTGAAAACAAATCAGAAATTGTTATTTTTGATATATTGAATACCAAATTAAAAGCAATTCTCACACAAAAAAACTCAGCTCATAGTACCCAGGAAGAGGAAGAGTTTGCTCCAGGGGTTTGTTGTTCCAAACTTAAGCTCCATGATTTTACAATCATATCAAAGATCATTGGAGTTTAGTTTTGAGAGAACTGCATTAGATTTAAAATGGAGCGACTAATACCTCTATATTCAAGATAGCATCTAGACAAATAATTTAAGGCAGAAGCTTGAAGATGGAGATTAGGTAGAGGGGTTATGTCCAAGGAGGAAAAAGCTTTTTCCATCAAAACAATTTCAGATACCATGTATGTAAATTGAGGAATATTGAATAAAAAAATCAAATAAAAAAAGTTTTATTGTATTTCTTTTGCAAATACTAATTCATAAGGATATTCATTCCAAAAAAAATTTACATAATGAAAACTAAAAAAATATTCTTTGTGAAGTTTACAAAAAGATATTTTAAGAACATTAAAACTAATAAAGATACTATTTCAAAAACAATTTAACATGGTCTGATAAATATAAAAAGCAGCAATGTTTTTAAGCTCTTGGTTTTACATGTTTCAAAACTATATGGCTTTTAACACTGCATTTTTGCTTAGCCTTGTATGGACAGTGAGGGCAATGAAATGATGGTTCTTTTCCACATTCATATTTTTGATGACGGTAAAATCCTTGTTTGTACCTATAACTTTTACCGCAAGTTAAACATGTATGTCGATGAGGTATACCTGAAACCAACAAATATCTATTACAATACATCAATACATGTAACAACAATGTTTTATAAATAAGTAGTAATAAGAACCAAAACCTGTAATTTTCCATTTATTTCAGAAGAATTCCTATCTGATATATATTAATGAAATTTCAACTCCAAGAGCATGAGGAAAATTAGCAAAAATCAAACTTTAATTAACTTTATTAAAAATATGACATACTACTTTTGAAACTAGAAATTTATTATTCAATAGTATGATCTTAGGAGAGACTTATGAAAGAAAATAAACAAGTTATTTTGTTTCATTTATAAAACAACTTGTGTATTTTGTTGTTGTTTTTTTCTTTGGTCGTAAATAATATAGTTGTAAAAAATTATGATGGCAAACTAAATATGAAATGGTAATAAAATAACATTATGGTAAAATATATGATTATAAAACAAAAAATTATGACTTAGAATAGACTAAGAGAACATGACAGACAAATTGATCTTTTATTAAATTGATATAAAATATTATCTAAGAAATACCATTTCTTAAATCTATATAACAAGCAAACAAACTACTATGTTCCAATTTATATAATGTTATAAATCTTCAATATAAATGAAAAAAATCAGAAATTTTTATTTTTGACAGATTGAATATGAAATTAAAAGCAATTCACACAAAAAAATCAGCTCATAGTTACCTAGGAAGAGTTTGTTCCAGGGGTTTGATGTTCCAAACTTAAGCTCCATGATTTTACAATATCAAAGATCATTGGAGTTTAGTTTTGAGTGAACTGTATTGGATTTAAAAAGGACAGAATAATATCTCTATATTCAAGATAGTATCTAGACAAATAATTTAAGGAAGAAGCTTGAAGATGGAGATTATGCAGACGGGTTATGTCCAAGGAGGAAAAATCTTTTTCCATCTGAACAATTTCAGATACTGTGTCATGTAAATTAAGGAATATTGAATAAAAAATAAAAAAAGTTTTATTGTATTTCTTTTGCAAATATTAATTCATAAGTATATATTCATTCCAAAAAAAATTTAGATAATGAAAACTAAAAAATTATTCTTTATGTAGTTTACATAAAGATATTTTAAAAACATTATAACTGATAAAGAGATTTTTTTCAAAAAATAATTTAACATGGTCTGATAAATATAAAAGCAGCAATATTTTTAAGCTCTTGGTTTTACATGTTTCAAAGCTATATGACTTTTAACACTGCATTTGTGCTTAGCCTTATATGGCAGTGAGGGCAATGGAATTTTGGTTCTTTTCCACATTCATATTTCTGATGACGGTAAAATCCTTGTTTGTACCTATAACTTTTACCACAAGTTAAACATGTATGTCGATGAGGTATACCTGAAACCAACAAATATCTATTACAATACATGTAACAACATTAGCAATTAAACAATGTTTTATAAATAAGTAATAATAAGAACCAATCCCTGTAATTTCCCATTTCTTCCAGAAATGAAATTTTAATTCCTAGAGCATGAGGAAAATTAACAAAAATCAAACTTTAATTATCTTCATTAAATAATAAATTCTATAAACTTCAACATATTTCTCCTAAACCTAAAGATTTTTTATACAATATTTGTTCTCTCTAAATTAATAAAATACCAAAATGAAACTTTTGTGATTTAAACATGTGTCAAATGATCTGAAAATAACGGCCAATAGTTCGAGGTGGATGTAGTGAACATGGTATAACTTCAATTTTCACATTAAATAGCAATGCATTTTCAGTTAATTTGATACAGAAAAACCATATTCATCATACTTTTCTCCAATAGAAAAACATTTTGATAGTTCTGTATTTTCAAAAAAACAAATATTCTAATATAAATATAAAATAACATTTTAATAGAGTAAAAAAATATATTGGCCATTTTTAGAAAACCATTTATGCTAATGAATATAAATATTAATAAAAATAATATTACTTAATTTTTTTTTCATTATTTTCCTGATATACATATATTTACACCCAATATGAGAGAAAGTTCAAATAAAATATACTAAGACATTAATGTTCAACATAAAGTATAGAAAGGACATATCAAAAGAAGGAATCTAACTAAAAGGAAATTAGTAAAATATTTAAAAATTAAATATAATTTTTAAAGATGATTATATTTTAGTAAAATTGTCAGCAATTAATAAAATGGAAATGACAATATCCATAAAAACATGGTATATTAACAAATAGATGCTTGGCAAGAGTTTTGCAACTCATACCTATAAAAAAATTTAAACACAACACTATTACAATGTAGAATCTAAATAAAAGAGAGCAATAATCTTAAAATAATTACAAAAACTTTCAAAAATATTATGAACTAAATAAATGTTTAAGAGCGATATGGGCTTTTAAATTACTTTTTAATTTTGATTTATGAGAACAATGAGGGCACTGAAATTGTGGGTCTTTTCCACACTCATACTTTTTGTGATTATATAATCCTTCCCTATAACGATATGTTTTACCACATTCACATTTGTAACGAGGAACTCCGCCTGTAAAAATATTTCAAATTATCACTTTAAAAAAATCAATCATCACAGCAAGATATAAACAATATGTCAGTATATTGTAGTAAGTAATATCCTAATAACATAGCTTTCTGAGATATGATTGATCATTAACAATCTGTGTTGTACATCATGAACATCAATTTGAAATATAATAAATGTTATATTATGGTGTTACAGTTCTTTGATTGATTTTGTGACAACCCCAAGAAAAAAAATCAACCTTACTATTCTAACTGAAATAGGTAAATTACCTGTAACTTCTCTTTGCTGTTTTAGGTAGAGGTGATAAGATGTTTAAAGCTCAATAAACAACCACATCATATTTTAACAAAAAGATGATATGTAAGCGTTGATTGTCAATTTAGATTTAATGATTTGTAATGACACCCACACAGGAGTCCCAATCCTAATTTTTATAGCAATAAAAATATAAACTATTTTATCACTATTATGAAATCTCTTTAGCAGGGTAAATAGGATGACAAATAAATACCACAAGACAAAAATAGTTTTATTGTTTGCAAGAAATAAATGCTTCAGTTTAAATAAGAACTTGTTTAAATGCTAGCTACAAGGTTATACTTAAATGCTTCGATATTATATGGCTCTTAATGTTACACTTTTGCCGGGCTTTGTAGGGACAATGAGGACAATGGAACTGAGGATCTTTGCCACATTCGTATTTTTTATGTATGTATAAGCCTTGTCTAGACTTATATTTCCTGTCACAAACAAGACATTCATAAACTTTTTGAGTAGATAAATCTTTTGGAAAACCTAAAAGATAAAATATAACATAGAATTAGTGTAATAACTTCATGAAATTGTATCATTACCTTTCAATTTTTAATTCCATTAAAGAATTTGATTTCACTAACATTGTATATTATACATAAAATTCATGAATGAATTAATTAGGGAAAGACATATATATATCTTTCAGACAAAAATTTATGTCATTATTATATTGTATCTAAGAATAGGACATACCAAATTACAAATTAAACGATCCTTACGTACAGAAAAAACATAACAATAATGATAATAAAATTCTAAACAAAACACTCCTGCAGGAAGAAGAAGCAATCAAGTCTGTGGCCCTACGAAATTTACATTATATTAAATTCCAAAGATAGAGATATTAGATTCCAAAAGCTGAAAATATATTGAATAATGATTCCAGAAACTTAAAATATATTGAATAATGATTCTAGAAGCTTAAGAGGCCACCCAGGATTATTCTATTCATCAATAATTTTTATATTTTCTCATTTAAATGAGTCAAGTATAGTGTATCTTGTTATACTCATGCAACATAGTTGGTAAAATTTTTATGAATAAGTAGCCGACAAAGCTGTAAGTAAAGAAATGACAAATAACATTATTTTAATTTTAATGAAAAAATTCTTGACTCTAATAGGCACACCTTATATAGCATTTCTTTTCTTAAATGTATTTCATCAATTCAGGATTACAAGGCCAGTTTCTTGAATTTTCTATACTACATTAGTTCAGTGAAAGTCATATATTTTATTTTCTTGTAATCTCAAATGTATGTATCCCCTCTCTTTCTTGATATTCATAGTTTAGAAGTCTTCCAGACAACACTCCTTTGTGTATTATCATAGCTGCTGTGTAACTGATACTCCAGAAAGTGCCACTTATTCGCTTAAGCCTATTCTTAGTTAGACCACTTCTGTTCTCAGATAGTTCAAGTGAGGAATCAAATTCACAGTGCTTTCCTTAGCCTTACATCTAAATATGCCACAACCTCACTCATACACATCCTAAGTCTAAGTATGCCCCACTTTAGAGAGTGTGCCCAAACTATGTCTCCTCCCTTATGAAAACGTAAAGGCATTAGTTAGTTTATTATCAACTATGAGCTATGAAATGACCTATTTCCTCACTTGTTCTTTAATGATGATCAAACCGATGACTCTGTTCCAATATACATTTACAAACAATATATTCTTTTAGACATATTAGCTCTTTCATGTTTATCCTGTAAGACAAGTAAGATGATAAACTTTCCAAAATTAATAACATAAGGCTTAGTCCTGTTGGTATATCATCTAAAGTTTATTATATCTAGATTCAGATTGTTAATTAGTATCACAGTATCTCCACTGCTCTACACTATAATCCTCAAGGTAAGGTCAAATCCTGTAACAATGATCCTACAGTTTATGACTCTGGTATAGCCACATCTATCAGCAAACATTAAAAGTATATGTGGCTTGGTGACCCAAGTTTACATTTTAATTATAAGTCATTTTAGTTATATCTTCTCCTTCTAATAATATCTTCTGAGCTCTTAGTATACACTTGACTGTGTATATAAGTCCCTTACTACTTATTGGAATAATTTTCTTATACTTTTGCCAATGACAGGGACAACCGCCTTGGTTTCTAGTAGAAACTCATTACTAACCTCAATTTGACCAATTAGACAAATAGCTCACCCTGACAAAACAGGCAATTTACTTTACAATTAGCTTTATTATGACCACATTCTAGATATTTTAGACAATGTGGTAGTTCCAGAACATTAGTCATCACTGTCCTGCTAAGATCAGTTCTTCATAAATTATATTTAATCCACATGAGCATAAAAAAAAAAAAAAAAAAATCCTGTTTCCCAACCCACTTCTCTTTAGAGAAAATGGAGAGAAAAAAAAAACTGTACCAGAGCGGATGATGGGCAGAAAAGATAAATATAAGAATAAGATGTGGCTATACCGATGACTAAGAAAGCTAATTGTAAGTAAATTACTTTTTTAGCATAAATGATTTAAGTCAATAGGAGAGTGCTATGAGAGCATTGATGTTCAGAGGAGCATTTGTTAAGGGAAGGGCCGAAACAGATATTGAGTTCTGCCACCTGGGGGACAGCAGTACATCTAAGGTCACCTAGTGGCAGCCTCAAGTACTTCAAGACAGACCAGAATCTTCTGGTTAACAAGAAAAAAAGAAGTAAGGTAGATCCTGAGGACATATGCCCATACCTGAGTAGCATTCCATTTTTTCTTGAAGAGAAACCACTCAAAACTATAGAGGAGTAAGGAAAATAGGCACCAGCCAGCCCGAGAAGAAGAATGAGGATTCAAGAGGAAGGACCTCCCCAGAAACTAGCAATAGCCCAGATATGTAATATAATTATATAATAATGATATAATTCTAACTTAACTTCAATTAAAATTCATAACACACTATCTGTATTAATCATCAATAGATTCAGTTTATAAATTTAACAATAGAACTTTTCATTTAATTATAGTTCGCTTTATTTTATCATAACAACCAGCCCTATGACTTATAAATCATGTTTAAAGCACCCTGGAATGCCCAGGTCTTAACACATAAACACTGTAATGTGATGTCAATGATTATTACATCATTATGAATATATTTTAGGTTTAAGTGAAATAGTTTATGGCAAGGCAAATTGCACTCCAGCTGTTACTATTATCATAATAAGATGTTTTGATTTCGAATGATTGAAGGAAAAAATAATTTGCTTTAACTAGAAAAAAGAATGGAATGAATTCATTGCATCAAAAATAATTGTTTAATCATTTTAAAAACATAAATAAAAACTAATATTTAAAAAACAAAACTGAGTGATAAGATTATAATAATTTTAATTGTTATTTAACATCAATCAGAAAAAAAAAAAAAAATATATATATATATATATGTATGATTAGTATATATAACTAGTATATAATTTCCTTCAATAATGAATGTAGTTAAAACATTAAAATATACATGTTAAAATTTATATAAAAAATCAACCCTAGTTTACAAGTGTTTCAAGTAAATCATTAAAACAAGGAAATATTTTAAAATACAAATTCACAATTATTCAACTTATCAAATCAAATCAAAAATTGCAAATCTTGTGTTTACTGATAATATGACTTTTTAAGTTCCCCTTATGTTTAGTTTTGTGAGGGCAATGAGGACATTGAAATTGTGGCTCTTTACCACATTCATATTTTTGATGATTGTATAAACCTTCTTTGTAACGGTAAGATTTACCACAAGTATCACAACTGTGTCTTTTTTCTAACAGTCCTGAAATAGATAAGTGATGAGTATATTAGAATAATTGAACAGCAAGGATCATTTAATAATTAATAAATGTGTAATAACGATTACTAACAAATAAATAAATCAATTACTAACAATATAAAGTAAAAAAAAAAAAAAAAAGATTCAAAAGAATATTTATTAAAGGAAAATTAATGTATCCTCCAATAGCATATCTAAAATATTGATTAATACTAATAAAATAAAATAAAATGACTGAATAAATAAAACATTATTTTTTCAAAATAAATATAGAAAATCAGGATGAAAACATGGAGCTGGTTTAAAAATTTAAATATATCTATATAAAAAAAATAAACTGATCAGTATTATAAATTGCATATATTGTGTTTAATGAAAATATGGCTTTTTAAATTTCCCTTATGTTTAGTTTTGTGTGGGCAATGAGGACATTGAAATTGTGGCTCTTTACCACATTCATATTTTTGATGGGTGTATAAACCTTTTTTGTGACGATAAGATTTACCACAAGTATGACAACTGTGTCTATTTTCTAACAGTCCTGAAATAGATAAGTGATGAGTATATTAGAATAATTGAACAGCAAGGATCATTTAATAATTAATAAATGTGTAATAATGGTTACTAGCAAAATAAATAAATCAATTACTAACAATATAAAGTAAAAAAAAAAAAAAAAAGATTCAAAAGAATATTTATTAAAGAAAATTAATGTATCCTCCAATAGCATATCTAAAATATTGATTAATACTAATAAAATAAAATGACTGAATAAATAAAACATTATATTTTCAAAATATAATATAGAAAATCAGGATGAAAACAAGGAGCTGAAAATTTAAATATATCTATAGAAAAAAAATAAACTGATCAGTATTATAAATTGCATATATTGTGTTTAATGAAAATATGGCTTTTTAAATTTCCCTTATGCTTAGTTTTGTGTGGGCAATGAGGACATTGAAATTGTGGCTCTTTACCACATTCATATTTTTGATGGGTGTATAAACCTTTTTTGTGACGATAAGATTTACCACAAGTATGACAACTGTGTCTATTTTCTAACAGTCCTGAAATAGATAAGTGATGAGTATAATAGAATAATTGAACAGCAAGGATCATTTAATAATTAATAAATGTGTAATAATGTTTACTAACAAAATAAATAAATCAATTACTAACAATATAAAGTAAAAAAAAAAAAGATTTAAAAGAATATCTATTAAAGGAAATTAATGTATCCTCCAATAGCATATCTAAAATATTGACTATAATAATAAAAGAAAGTAAAATGACTGAATAAATAAAACATTATTTTTTCAAAATAAATATAGAAAATCAGGATGAAAACAAGGATCTGGTTTCAAAATTTCTATATAAAAAATTAAACTGATCAGTATTAGAAATTGCATATATTGTGTTTACTGATAATATGGCTTTTTAATTTTCCCTTATGTTTAGTTTTGTGCGGGCAATATGGACACTGAAATTGTGGCTCTTTACCACATTCAAATTTTTGATGGGTGTATAAACCTTTTTTGTGACGATAAGATTTACCACATGCATGACAACAGTGTCTTTTTTCTATAATTCCTGAAATAGACAAGTGATGAAAATTAGAATAATTAAATCAGCAACAATTAATTAATAACCAATATTTAAATTTTTTTTAAATATTACAATGATACTAAATTCCTACATTTTATACGTACAGCATAGTTATATTTACATAACATGTAGACAAAATAATTCATCAAAAACTAAAAATAAAATCTCATTAACATCACTTTAATAATACTAATAATCAATTCAATTTCAGGAAAGTAGTTGTAACATAAAGATACTCAGTTTCTCTAAACAAGTATCAAATTTATTTTAAGAAAATTTTGAAAAGACATTTCCCATTGAGACACAAAATATAAAATAAATGAATACAGTAAAAGGTGCTTACGCTTTCTCTTTACTCTATACATTACATTCCTACAATTAAAATGAAAGTACATGAGAGATAAGATTCAGAAATGAAGAAGACAATAATATAGTATTCTATAATTATGATAAATACACAAATATTGAAATTGCAAACAAATTAATACAATTTTATATGAAACATAAAATCCAATAATTATATTATGATCAATGTATTAATTTAATGAGCAAAAAAATATAAAGGAGTTTTGTAATAATCCAGAAATAATTAAACACTTATAAATAATAAATTACAATATTTTTTGGAAGCTATCAAATGAAAGGCAAATTTTCAATTTTTATGTGTTTGCTAAATATATGCCTCCTAAGGTGTCCTTTATGCTTTGCTTTATAGGAACAATTTTTGCAGTGAAATTGAGGTTCTTTACCACATTCATATTTTTGATGTTTATATAAACCTTCTTTGTAGCGGTAAGATTTACCACAACGATGACAAATGTGTCTTTTTTCTGAAATAATTAGGTGATTTGCATATTAGAATAATTATGAATAATGTGATAATAGTAATAGTAATTTAATAATAATCAAATATGCAAGTACATTTATGCTTTAAAAAAAAAAAAATGTTCCCTTTTATATATAACCAAGTTATCTAATCAGGTTGTTCAGATCATTATTGTAGCATGACCTGTAATGGTGCTAAATTAAAAAATAAACCCTCCAAAAGTCTTGGAGAAAAGAAATAATTTTTCCGATCAGTATTCCATTTTTTATATTTTAGTAATCTTACAACTTGTAACCTCAAATTTTAAGGTAGATTATTATTATTATTATTATTATTTATTTTTTTATTCTTATTTTTTATAGTTTATTAGAATTGAATAGAACAAAACATGAGTAGTTAACAATACTAAGTAAAGTTATTAGGGTTAAAATATCTTATACAAATATCTGATACAAAATTAAAACAATAAGATTTGTTTGTTTACTTATTCATTTAATGTCACCTTATGCTACTGTAGATAATCAGACGATGCTACAGTGGTAATCCTAAATTTTACCTATCTAGGTTTGATTCATATAGGAATCTTTACGGAAAAGTACCTGGCATTGTACAGACTTGGGACCACCATTTTATGTCCCCTCCAAAGGTCAGCCAGCGTAACCAAATTTTATTATTTTTATAATTAAAATTATAAGAATCTACATAATCAATACTTTATAGTAAAAATGCTAACAAAATGGTGTTATTTTTTTCAATTTGGAAAATAAATTTATAATAAATTCTCAACAATGAAACTCCTCAATATATTTTTGAGAAATAACTTTTAATCAAATTTTCTAATCCCAATACAAATAATACAAGATACAAATAAAGAAATTTCTGACATATGGTAAAATACAATATGCATGATCAGATATTGGTAAGGATACAAAAAATAGTGAAGATTTTTTTTTCTTTTGGTTACCATTAACCATATTAATACTTAAAGTCTCCAAAAATTATTATAATATGGTTACCAAGTTAAAAATGACGAATTGCTGATGACAATATTAACTAACAGATGTAATGTCAATCTATGAGGTTAAGAAGCTTCAGGGTAATGATGAGATGAAAAAGTACTTTATTTTAAGAATACATTCCCAAGCATATTAACAATGAAATACTTAGTACAAAATATGGTAGGAAAGGAAAAAAATACTAAATTTCTTTCAAACAATAACAAAAGATAACATTTAACATAATAATTAAAACAAATGCATAAGAATACGAAAATGGTGAACAATTGATATTATGAGTTATAATAAGTATTAACTTCATCTCATAGAGAAGTGAATAACAACTTTAACACAGAATATCCTTTATTTCTTCTAATACAATGTTTTTAGACTGGATTTGTAATAATTTCAATAACATTGGTAATCAAAAATGATTTGAATAAGATACTCTTCCTGAGATTCTTCAGCTATGGTTTCTTTCAAACTATAAGTTTTTACTTCACATGGTCTTACTTCTAAGTTATCAAATAGCTGTAAGTATAAGTTCTGAATATTAACTTAAAAATGTTTACAAATCAGTACAATAAGGATATACAAAATTGTTTCTGTGGTTTAAAAATTCAAGGAGTTGGTATAAAAAAAACACCTACTAATTAAACACTCATAATTCTAAATATACTATAAAATTATAATAAATTTAAGATAAACGATAAAAGATTATAATAATAAAAAAGCTATACCTATAAATGAAAAATAAAATACAACAACAAAATAAACTGTACCAATTAGTTGTGAAGTAAAAGGTGATTGATGACCGTAGTATTAGTTACGCATCAACTAATAGAACCAAGCATTAGATCAAGACAGCCTAATCTTCTTAGTCCTAATTGGTACAGTTCGATCAACTTCAAATCAGTACAGTGATCAAAATTTTCATCTACAACATTAATGATTAGTGCATTTTGACTCTCTTAAACTTCCATTGTCTTACACCTTGAGTTATATAATAAATTATGGCAGTATGTAGAAATACTAATAGCTCAGGCTCAACACAATGATTTGATTTAATATGATCTGGCATAGCAACAATAAAAAAAAAAAATTTATTGAGATTTACAACTGTGTTGCACAACACAACTAGTAAATAAAATAGGCTTAACAAAAATAGACATGAACAAGACATGTAGAGAAGCTACCCGTTGGCAGCACTCTAAAAATATTCTAAACTAGAAGTTCTCGAGGCCACCTTCTTTTCAGATGCCTCGGAGGGGAGAGCGAGGGAAGAGGGAGAGAGAAAGAGAGAGAGTGAGGGGGGAGTGGAGAGAAATAAAACTAACAGATTACAGTTAAATCATAAAGTAAAATAAATTATAAATTTTAGAGCTTTGTGTCAATATACAACAATCCACGGTGAGAATTGTGTTTAATATAATAAACTAGACAAATGACAAATCTTTAATATTTACGTGTTTGCTAAATATATGTCTTTTAAGATGTCCTTTATACTTCGCTTTATAGGAACAGTGTGGACAGTGAAATTGTGGGTCCTTACCACATTCATATCTTGTATGCTGACTTATTCCTTGTTTTGTTTTATAGACTCTTTGGCAAACATTACACTCATAAGTTTGTAGAGTAATGTGTCCTATACAAAAAATTGAAATACAAATTTATTATTAAAAAAAATCGATTTCTTTAAATACAATTATAAGAAACACAAAAAAGATATGATGTTAAACAGCAATCATGGATCAATATACAAAGAAAATGGTAAGGTTCAAAGCATAAATCATTTTTATTCATTATATTATAAATAGAAGAATATGAATTTACAAAAAAAAAAAAAATAAAATAAAAAATAACCCTACATAATTTTCATAAAAATACTGATTTCAGAGTCAAAATTGATATTTTGAAATTTTAAGTAGAATTTATGGCAGCACATTATATTTTAAAACAAATTATCTTGTAAGGAATAAAAAGTTCATATAAAAATAATAGATTCATATTACCTAGTTGAAATCAGACTTATCATATTACCACTCCATATCAAATTATCCAAAAATTGATAAACATCCTCAAGAAAAATAAATTAAATTAAATGTAATAAAATTGACAACTAAAACTAATCACTATTTGATTAAATGTACAAATATATAAATAATTAAATTTATAATTAACAGAATAATTCATTCATTATTCAATATACAACTCCAAATAATTCTGTCAATAATGCTCCCAAGAATTTTCAGTACCAGGACATTATTTTTTATTATTAGTATTTTTAAATTTCGATGTAGGCCAACTCTGGATCACGAAAATATCACTTAGTCTTTTCCTTTCTTCTCTTCCAAACTTCTTTCATCCTCGCGGAGTGTTGAGCCTTCCTCTCTTCTGACCACTTCTTTCTGGCACACCTTTCTTTCCTTGCGAGAACTCTGATTTGACCAACAAGTTTCTAAAATTTGACCCTATCCATGCAAACCCTGCTCGTTATTTTCAGTTCAGCTGTTTCGCTTTTTATCTTTTTAGGATAGTCCTTTATACCCTTGAGTCCCAGAACCTTATCAAAGATTTTCTTATTTAATCCAGTGCTTATTTATTTATATTGATAATATTTGTAAAAACATTAATATTATTAATTAATTCAATTTTTGCTTCATCCACGAACTGAGAAATTACAGTTTGCAGCTTACTCTTGAAGTAACGTCTAACTGAATAAAACATTATTTCAAGTTTGAGAATCATAAAAATAACAAATTACAAGAAACAAACAAGTAAAATAAAATTTGAGGACAAAGAGATTGAAGCCTAAAAACAATAGCACCATGGGACTGAGATTAATTTTTATATGTACCTAATTTTAGTGGTTAATTTCACACTGGATTCGACAGTAAAATTAAGATATCATTAAGATAACTTTGGTTCCCAAACCAAAAGCTTACCCCTTAAATATAAAACCTTTCCCACCCAATTATACACTGATTCATCAGGTAAAGAGGATTTTTGATTCATGAATGGGTATTAGGTTTTTTCAAGGTACAAACCTCTAAATTCAACTATTGATTCTAAGATGCTTTCAAAAATATGATAATCAATAAATCAACAAACTAAAGTAAATGCCAAATTTTAATTGATGAAATAAGACCCTTGGCCTATATTTAAAAGAGTTTTAAGCAGATAATATTCAGAAAATGAAATTAGGTATATCCAAGGTACTATGAAAAATGAGATTGCCTTAAATTGAAACTCAGAAATTAACTCTTTCTGAGAATCACCCATGTACTAAATTTTATTATCCTATTTTCCTTTTAGAGGCACTTTAAATTTAACCATACCAATATTTTTATAATTTCAGAGATTTGTAGGAAAAACTAGCATACACGATGAAAAAAAAAATTTGTGTTTCAGAAAAAATATATAATCAATACACAATTGATTGATTTGATTTTTTTTTAAAGATAACAAAACAATCTTTAAAGTACAATTTTATATATCGACAATTTTACATCATTTCAAGAAAACATATATTTCTATCAGAATGGAAACTAAATGTAAACATATTTTATGTCATAGTTGTGTGAAGCAATAACCAGATTTTATCCATACCAATAGAAGGCATTTAATCATAAAATAATGTTAACACAGAATTATTAAGTGTTTTGAAAATACCTTTTTAGTATGAAGCAACATAAATATACTCAGTATTAATTATAATAGTCCATTGGAGAAAATAGCCAATTCTTTAGACAGATAAAAACTATTGCCATAAACCTTCCCATCGTTTTTTTTTTTTTTTTTTTTTTTCCACATGGGATTTCATTTTACTATTTTTTTTAACTTCCTTTATATTTCATGATGTAAAGCCAGAAATATTCACAATTAAACCATGAAGTAACAAAAAAAAAAAAAAAAAAAAAAAACATAATTTTTTAGGGTAAGTTATTCATTTTCAAGTGTTTTGATATAACATGACATTTTAAGCTGCCTTTATGTTTGGTTCTGTGAGGGCAATGAGGACATTGAAACTGAGGTTCCTTTCCACACTCAAATCTTATATGTCCATTAATGCCTTGTCTAGATCGGTATTTCCTATCACAGTTAGTACATTGGTATTTATAATCTTTTTCAGGTGAAATATGATTTCCAGCAGGAGTATACAACATATCTGAAACAGAAAAACAACATTAGATCATAATTTAAAGCAAAATATATAACATTGCATTGAAAATACTTACCGTTCAAACAGCATTGATTTTAATTCTTTCCATTCTGGACATGAGATTCCGGAGAAAAATAGAATAATCACTTCTAATCAAAAGAAAATATTTTTGACAAATAAATTTATTGTTTTAGCTATTGAACGAAACCAATTTTTTATTTTTTTTTATATTTTTATCTCTCCATTTAGTCAATGACTACAATAAGATGTAATTTTTCCTGTTAAAACATCTGGTGGTTGACATCCAAGAGTTCTAAAATTAAATTGTATTTATATATTTCTCTCTAACCGACTATGGGTTATATGAACTTTTTGTTAAACTAGAGGTCTAGTATCAGCTCCTCTATAATATGACTAGACATTTATGAGACACATATTAAGCACTAATTTTCTTTTTGGTTGCCTCCTCCCATCCTTGATTGTTCCATGAAAATAGGTTTGTTTCGCACCATTTTAAAGCTAACTAAATGAAGAAGTTTTTCTGAGATCTGGAATATCTAAAACCTAGCAATATAGAGTAACAGCTCCTGTAATGTCCGAATATTCGTAGAAATATTAAAATTTAATTTTCTGCATGACATTGTGCGACACCTACTTCCTTATTTTGAGGGTTGACTTGATAAACTTCTGGGAATTTTTCTCTTCTTCCATTTGTTACAACTTGTTTTTCTTGCATGCATGATATATTTGAGTTTTTTTTTTTTTTTTTTATGAAAACCATAGATTTTAATAAATTTTATTTTCCTCAATAACCGTCCAGAATTGGAAATGGGTTATTTGAACTTTTTTATTCCACTTAAGCTCTAGTATCTGCTTTCACAATATTATTAGACATTTATAAGACAGCCTGTATAATTAAATAATCATAACATCCATAACTATATTATATTATAAATATACACAATTCAGAAACACATGTATATATTTCTTCATCATCAAATAATGACAATATTGTTACTAGATGTTTTTATAAAATACTTAGAATTTAAAGCTATCCCTTTTTCTTAATAAATACCTCAAATATAATATTGTTTATTTTCAATAGAAAAAATAATATGAAACCAATTCATTAATACATAAAATATAAAACAAAATAAAAAAGTTGTAAGCTGTACTTTTGTTTTCCAGACAATATAACACAAAATACATTTATACTTGGACAATTTAACATTAAAACTAATTATTACAAAATTCAATAAATTAATTAGATAATAAATTATAGTGAAGGAACAATAGACAAACAACTTGGAAAGTAATTTTTTATTATAGAGAACAACAATAATTATGATGATAATAAAACGAAATAAAAATAAATTTGCATAAATAATTAATACAAAAAATACTATTACTGATAGAGTAACTCCCAAAATTGAATAGTAAATAAATCAGTCAACTTTATACCATTAAATTCATATGTTTTGATATTATATGACTTGTAAGGCTGCCTTTCCTTTTTGTTTTATAGGAGCAATGTGGGCATTGGAATTGAGGCTCCTTTCCACATTCATATTTTTGATGATTATAGAGACTTTCTCTGTATTTATATGACTTACTGCACCTACTTACATTGAAACAGACTGCCCTTAACTTCATCAGATTTTCTATTTACACCTGCAAAATTCTCATAACTTTAGAACTTATAGTTTGAAAACAAAATAGACAAATTGTAAATATTTTTTTATTTTATGATTTATTTTATAAATATTTTATTAATTTAAACGTAAATTTCTGAATACTTGAATAGAACGTTAGCAAGTATATAGAATACCAGCCTATAGTTTCTAAAGTTTATTTAAAAATTATAACTTTAGTTATAAATTAAATAATTTAATAGTTAGTAAATATCTCTATTAACATTACCATGTATTTTTGACATTACTAATACAAATCCCTAAGAATTAAAAGAAATCACAGGTTCAAACCTTGTGGTTGCTCTAGAATTTTTTAAGGGGAGTAAAAAATTCTTAGTAATTCTGTCCTTCGGAGGGGACATAAAAAGGTGGTCCTGAGCCTGTACGACGTCAGGTACTCGTTAAAGATCCATATTTTAATGAAACGTGGATAGACAAAATTTAGGATCCCCGCTGTAGCATCATCGATTAGCCATAGTAGCCATAATTAAATACAGATAATGTCCACAATAGTGATGTACCTTAAAATATAAATATAAATAAAAATATAATAGTTATTTTATTTATTTATATATTTTTTATACCATCACAATACAGACTTGTCAGTCACTGTGAGGACTGACTGACTAGGCTGACTCAATCACAAAAATCAGTCAGACTCTCCATAAGGGAAAGTAGAGAAAATAATTGGATAAATTATAAGCAGGACCATTTCTACATTAATATTCAACTCTTTTCCAAGCTTAGACCAAATAAAACCAGCTGTTTTTAAAATATAGGAGTAATATCAGAAATATGTTAGCGCCTGTAAGTAAATAGTGGAATTTAAAAAAATTGATATGAGACCACCTCCCTAAAGCCCTTAAAAGGTACTTTGGAAAATGTTGTGCTGCTTCTCCTTTGTTGAATCACTTTGCAGAACATCTACTGTTATCGTAAAGTGTCCACTTTTTACAAGTAACATTTCTGGTTAGAAAAGGGTCGTTTTTGTTTTGGCAAAGAAGTGTAGCATGAATTTCATAATAATGTTTCGTTTTTTTGACAGTTTTTTAATGTGTGTGTGGATCCCAATTTACATGCTTTTTTACCTTTCAAATCGCCGGACCACCTCAAGTCATTGAAAGTAGAGAAAGGAGATATTTTTTAACAAACAAATGCTAAGGTTGAGTTTCTCTTCTGAGTTTTCTAAAACAAACATTATAGAGAGATGGGAAATGAAATTCCTTATACCTTTAACATCAAATAGATTGATTGGAAATTACCACTTTAGTTCATAAGTAAACAACACCATATAATATTCATGGCAAACTCAAAAGCATATAAGGCGAGTGTAAATGTTAAAAGAATAGGAATCCATAAAAAAATAATTATATTTATTTATTACATAAAAACAGTAAAGCCTATTAGGTAGCAAAGATCCAGTGTTAATAATAACAAAAAATTTACTTAATATAAAAAAAAATTACACTTTTTAAAATTTAATTAAAAAGCAACAAAACAATTTATAATAATTTTAAAAATAGGATATTATGGAGATAACTATTAAAGAAACTTTTTTATTGATTTCTTCAAGTACATCTACACTTAATTATTTAAAATATAGACATTACGTGGTCTGTCCTTCATATGAACAGTAAATAGATGTGCTTTGCCCTTCCTTCTTATTAATATATAGTTCAAAACCACCTAAGATATATACAATCCGATTATTATTATTTTGAAATGCATCCTTTGTAGCTGATGAAATGAATGTTTTAAGGCAACATGTCTTCACAAACAATGTTTTTGTTTTGCCTTATACTCACAGTATGGAGACATAAACTGTGAATCTTTACCACATTCATATTTCTGATGAGTATGTAGGTTTCGTTTGTACATATAATTTTTTCCACATTGGTAACAATCAAAAGTTATATTTCTCTCAGTCTTGCCATCAGGGATTCCTTTCCTTCTTTTTAATAAATAGTTCAAAACCACCTAAGATATATACAATCTGATTATTATTATTTTGAAATGCATCCTTTATAGCTGATGAAATGAATGTTTTAAGGCAACATGTCTTCGTAAACAATATTTTTGTTTTGCCTTATACTCACAGTATGGACACATAAACTGTGGATCTTTACCACATTCATATTTCTGATGAGTATGTAGGTTTCGTTTGTACATATAATTTTTTCCACATTGGTAACAATCAAAAGTTATATTTCTCTCAGTCTTGCCATCAGGAAAGGAATCTACAACAAAAAGAAACATTAATATGAGATAATATACAGAATATTCAAAATCCTTTTAAAAAAATTGAATAGTTAATAATTGTATTGACTTGCTATACACTGAATATTGCAATGAAACTATTGAAAAAAATATAATGTATCGTATTATATAATGCTTTAACATTTCCAATTAGTTCAGAAAATTAAAAATCTCAGAATTACTAAAATTACAAAAAAAAAAAAAATAGTTTTGAATAAATATTTCAGCATAAATTATTAAAAATTCATTTAAATTTTCATAATTAATTTGTAATAAATAAATACATAAAACCTAGAAGAAGAAACCTAAATCCTACCCCCTAATGACCTCTTATTGTACATTGTATCATCTGATACACCCATTTACTGCCCGACATCTAGAGAGGCAAGAACACAACTTATTTTTTTGATAAGACTGATATTACCGGCAGGAAGGTGCCCTATGACCTCCTCCTGTGGGAAGAAGTTACAAGTTAGTTTAAGAGGGTAAGCTCAATGATCTAAAGGGAAATCTAAATACAATGAGAATTTGTGAAAACAAACAAAAAATAATTAAGGATGACTGTGTTGCCCTCTGGTCAAAATATAGTAAAATTATCTTCTGAGACTCAATTCATTAACTCTATACAGTTTTTTAGTAAATGACACTTAAAACTCAAAATTGAAAAAAATAACATTAAAAAACAAAAGTTTGAATATAAATTGTATTTAAATTAGAATAGAAAGATGTATAAGTGCATCGTTCATAGATACATAATGTTTATAATTTCAAAACATATAAAATTTAATTTATTTTATCACTAATATCAATTATAACATGCTAAATTAGTTTTAACTAAACTAAATTTGAAAACTAAAATCCATACATGTAAAGTTTCATAGGCAGTGGTGATGGTTAAGGTAAGATCTTTTCTAGCGATGAATGTTTCAAAGCAAGATGTTTTCTTAGACAGATTTTTTGTCTTCCCTTGTAATCACAATGTGGACATTTGAATTGTGGTTCTATCCCACATTCATATTTCTGATGAGTGTAAAGACTTTGTTTATATTTGTAATTTTTACCACACTGAATACAGTTGAAAAACGATGCTGATGTTTTTTTAATAGTGTCTTGGCAAACTATAACAATAAAATTATTGTCAATGATGGGCATTTTTATGAACAGAAAAGAGAATAATTATTGAATAACTACAGAAAATTAATATTTTGTCTTTGAACATGAATGTTGCAGATACATTATTTGAATAAAGATTACAATTTATTTAATCATGGTTCAAATATTACTGAATCCACCAATTTATACAACATAAAATACCTTTATTGCACATGTATATATAATCAAAGAATAAAATGGGAGTAAGTTTTTTCAAATTAAATTTAAAAAAGTACATGCCATCAGCCATATTTAACACCTATTTCAACAAACATAATAATAAAGTAATTTATTACATATCTTAGAGTTATATTTGGCTAATTTTCTTTTTTATATTTAATATAGTAAGTAATTTTATAATCCCTTATGATTCTCTTTTAATTTACAATATTTATAATCAATCATCATTGCCCTCTAAACCTAGCTGTAATAAGTGAATGAAACATAAGCACAAATGGAAAAGTGCAGAGCATCAAAACCTAATCCACTGTTGAAGTTGCTAGCTTTCCATTGACATCTATATCCTTCAAAGTATAATTCACAATCCACAGATTTTAAACATAAACAAAGTAATAGTATATATTATTAATCATTAATATTCCAACCAAAACTGGATGAAATGTTATGCCTATGAATCTGAAGATACTGAAATATTATTGTTAAGGATGTGGCGGTTCAGGAGGCAATAAAAAATATAAGTATCTATTTTGAATTCAAGAATCTCTTTTGAATTTAAGTATTTCTTTTCAATTTTTGACCAGCACCTGAACCATCTCATCCTTCATATTAATCATAGTCAACCATTTTATATGTAATAAAATATTATTAGCAATGTTTTACAATAGCTAATATTTGATGTAGTAAAATAATTAGTATAGGTTGCAACTTTAGTACCTAATTTTAGAATTTAAATAATTCATATGTTTTTTGTACATTAGAGATAATTATTCATATGCTTAGCTATTATGTGGCTTTTTAAACTTCCTTTCCTTTTGGCTTTATATAAACAATGGGGGCACTTAAATTGAGGTTCTTTTCCACATTCAAATTTCTGATGAGTGTACAAACCCTGCCTATATTTAAATTGTTTCCCACAGCCAGAACAAACAAATGATGAACTTACCATTCCGCCTGTAAAATTGAAAATAGAGAATCAGTAACATTAATTAAGTACAAATAAAGTATGAAATTATTAAATCAATGAGATACTTACTTTTATAAGTGAATAATACAAAACAGAATACAGGTTTTATAAAAACTTCTATGACAGGAAAGCTCAAAATACTAAAGTATTGTTGAAAGTTAGTAAAAATGCTTAATCTATAATGATATATTTGAAAAGTGAAGATTTTTTTTTTTTAAGAACAAACTTATACCATTAAATGATATTGTTTTCCTTCTGACCAAATGTTCCTCTCCGTTTAAAAGTTTGGACATTTACATTGTTTTCTTCTGAATAGTACACACTATATGTCTTTCTTGGGGCTTTTATGCCAATTTAAATAAATATTGAGTCAAAATAAAATAAATTGAAAGAAAAAAAAAAAAAGATCTATACTCAATTTCCTCCATACCCCTTCATTTAAGTAAACAAAATACAAATCAAGTATCTAATGTTATTTCCTTAAAATCTATAGTTAACACAATATTGAATGATATTGGGTTGGCAATAATGTCTAATATTGTGAACTTAGAAATAAAATAAAATGTTATTTTATAGAAAACTAACTATGTAGCTCACAATTAGATGCTATGTAGATATCCATACCCCTTGGTGAACAAAAGGAATTTTGAAAGTTTACATGTTTTGTATGAGAGGGACAGCAGAAAAAGGATCAAAATTAGTCCAAAAACAAAGGCCTGCAGGATAAAAATTGACACCTAGCAAGAACGTTTTGTATACAGCTTTAGTAGATAAAAAAATACTCCTACTAGCACTACACATTAATACAAGCAGTGCAGACAATGAAAAAAGTTGTAAAAGATTTGCCAATATTTGTGTGGAGAATATCTTCATTTATCTGAGAGTAAACTGAAGAAAAGGGTTTTTATCGAGCTTGATATTATCAAAGTGATGTTAGATTTCAGCTTCAAAACAACAATGGGTACAAAAAGAACATTATCTCGGAATAAAACTCCTTGTTGGTAGAAGAAAGCAGGATAATGCTTCGACACTTGTGATGAATAAAATCGTCAAAATAAATTTAAAAAAGAAGCAAAGTACAGATTGATTTTTTTTTTTTCAAATTGCCCCCTTACAGCAACTGGAAAAGTAGTTAGACTGCAATGTTGCCATTGCTCACGGATATTAGGATTTCTTCAGTAAGCCCACTTTTCATCACAGGTGACAATCTTCTGGTAAAATCCCATATCAGAAGGGATTTTCAATAAAATTTCAAATTTTTAATCTTTTAGCTTATTGCTAATATATTAAATAATGGAGATATTCAAAAATGAGTACTCTTTTCTATGTTAATAATCATTGAGCAACAAATCACAGATTATTATTATAAAATTAAACCAAAAACAAAGTTCTTACTCTTAGTTTTATATTAGTTCTCCATTTACAAGAAAAAAATTCCATAAAAAATTAATCACATGCTTTTAATTTTCTCAAAACAAAATAAATTAATCAGAATGTTCCACAGACGGTCAATAGACCATGTAGAGTGTCTGATTTTTATTATTGTATTTTGTAATTTGTTTATTGTTATTTTTTATTTGTTTATTTTCTATTTGCTGTAATTTTGAAAAATAAAAACAGACTTTTTCATCTATTTATCTATCAAATCAGAATGTTAGAGCTATAAATATTTTAAAAGTAAAATGTTTTCAAAATATATCTTAGTATTATATCATAGATCAATTATGACAAATGATTTTTTTTGTTCATGGAAAATTCCAATTAAAATGATATTTCACTCTGTATAGGTAGTAGAATATATAAAAATGGATAGAAACAGAACTTAAATTTTCTTTGACATTGAAAGTATTATTGAAAAATGTGAATATAAATATTATTACTATACAGGAAATGGAGAGAAACAAAAGAAGAATGAATGAAAATAATTTTTATTTTGGGACATAAAATAGGTTACCATATATTTATCCATAAGAAGTACTCAAGAAAAACCTTTAAATTTTTTTAAAATATATTGGGAATAACATTCTGTCTGGCTTTATGATGACAATATTGACAGGCAAACTGTAGCTGTATTCTGCACTCATATCTGTAATGGCTATACAATCTTTTAACACATCTTTAATGGTGAAATATACAATTTCCATAATTCTTTATGGCAGAAATGGCTTGACTTTTGCAGCCTCTATTTACAGTCTGAATCTATAGTCCAAGAGCCAGAGATCGAAAGACTTATAGTATATTTACAACCTCTATATTGAGCTAGCTATACTATTTCGCCTACAGTTAATCAAATGAGGATTCATTATTCCTGTTGATGATTCCTTGGGGTGTGTCCAGAAGTAAAAAAAAGTCAAAATATACTTCTATTTAAGGCATGATCGCAGATTGTCTGATATTTTAATATCTCATCATAATATTATAAGTATTCAATTTTTTAAATAAAAAATTCAATGGGAGACACTTATTCTGGTTTCTAGTATGTTTTATACAATTTCAAAAGTAAAGCTGAAATTTACATACGCTATTTAATCATTATTATACATATATATTTGAAGAAGCAGACACATAGGTCTAACATGCGGGCAGGCGATATAATGTTTTCTTTCGTACTAATGAAGATGTTTGATATTGACTCTTGACTTGCTCATTCTCATAGGGAATGAGAGCGAATCAGTAGTCATACATTGTTGTGAATAATTAATATAAATATTGTTAGTCTAATTTTAAATAATAAAGATATAATTTATTCTAAAGAAATAAACAATTTTTATTTCAATAATCAAATTAAAATATAAATAAAGTAAATATAAGTAAAAATATTTTGTCTTTTTTCATCAGAACTGCATACTTCCATTGATTCAATACAAAAATCCAAATCTTTCATGTTTCCGGAATTTTCATCATCAAAGATTCTACACTCTGTAAAGAAAAAAAAAAAAAAAAAAAAATCAATACAAATAATGAATTATGACTTCATTAATTGCAAAAGAAAATTTCATTGTGTTAAAGAAAATTACCTGATAGACATTGAACCGAATCAGCTATAAAACCTGACAGCTGATCTCCATCAAAGCATTTAAAAAATATGTGTCTTGATAATTGATCCACCTATATTCTTCCAGCTGTAATGTTGATGAGTATTTTTTATGAGCATTCATTCCAAATATTTTATATGTACAGCTTTTAAGAACTCTTGCATGGTGATAAACAGTTGCCATGAAAATTGAGGACTTGTATACTAAATTGTTCATTGATGTTAAATACGTATTAACAAACAGCTGTAATCAATGCTGATTGTTGATGTCATATCTATAATAAAACATATATAAATTTCAGCTCTGCTGAAATAACGCAAATGTTTATACAAAGTTTGAAATTTCATAAAACATACTAGGAACCGGAATAAGTGTATGTCATGGAATTTTTTAATAATAAAATATTTGGAATGTTGAATTGAACCAATGGAAGCCTGCAGTTCCAATGAAGAAATATACAACATTTTTACTTCTTTTTACCCAATCTATACTTTATTTAGTCTATTTTAATTTGTAAAGTTGTATGATTATTGAACTTAAAACAATATCGTTCATTTCTTTAGAATAACTTATATCTTTATTATTTAAATTGACTGATAAATTATAACAATTATATTTATTATTCACCACAATGTATGAGAGCTGATTTAGTCTCATTCCCTATAAGAGTGAACGAATCAATAACACACACCTACATCAATACGACAGAGAAAGCATTATATTGCCTGGCCGCATGTTAGAACCTACCTATATGTTGGTTCTTCAAATATATATGCAAAATAATAGGTAAATAACACATAAAAATTTCACAAAATAATAACACAAATTTTACAAAACATACTAGGAACCGGAATAAGTGTCTCCCATTGAGTTTTTATTTTTGAAAAGTATAATTTAAGAAATTATAATGACAGAAAACCAACGATCATGTTTAAAATTTACTAAGAACATTGACAGTTTTTTATTTCTGGACATATCCAAAGGAACCATCAACGGGGATAGTGAATCTTAATTTCACCAACGGTAGGTGAAATAGTATACCTAGCATCAACATGGAGTTTGCTAACATATCGTAAGTCTGCCGAACGCTGCCTCTCAGTCTACTATTTTGTAAACATAAAAAAATAAGGTCTTAATGAAAGCTACTTACTTTCTTAATTTAAATCAATTCGATTTTTCAAAGGTTAGATTAATAATATTAACAGTATCAAAAATCAGCTCAATAAGTACATAACAATTACAGTACAAACAATAAAAAATGAGGAAATTATCAAGTTCAATTGAACTTGGGTATTATGTTAATTACATTAATTCAAATGAAAAATAAATTAATGAAAAAAATGTATCATTTTTGTTAAAAATATTGATTATTTGTTACTAAAATACACTAATCATTAATAACAATGTTACAAATAATATATATGTTAGGTCTCTTCCCTTCGCACTTTTTCGCCTGCAGCGCGCGCAATAAGCAAGCCCATGGGTAGCAGGCAGAAAAGGTCAGAGGGAAAAGATCTGTTATTTATTACCTACTGTTTGTTTAGCCAATTAGGATTTAAAAATCACTGAATTTAGAGGTCATCATTTATGAATAACAATTTTTATTTTTTTTTTTTATTTTATAAATATAATTAATATTTGTCAATGTCTGGATCATACAATAATAAAAATTAAAAAAAAGGTAACCCTAATTAATAATTAAAAAATCTCTTATTTTTAAAAAATGAAATATTATAATCTTATTATAAATATTTTTCGTAAAATGTACAGTATTTTTTTTTTTAAATGTCATTGTATCAAAATGAAAAAAAAAAGGAGGAATTGATCATTAACATAGAAATCCATTATCATTAAAAAATTAACATCAAACTGATTTAAATTTATTTTGATACAATAAGAATACAAATTTAAACAATATTACACAGCCTACTATGAATTCTTCTTAATAAAAAAAACATGAATTTTGATGTTATCAAGTTTTAATGAACTATTATTTTAATGGTATAACGGTTTCATTAACACTTAACAAACATAAGAACCATTTCTAATGACTTAAAAAGGTTTATTATCGCCATTTAAGAATTTAGTTAAAATAATTAACTAAAATAATAAGTATCTGTGGAAAAAAATAATGCAATAGCTCTCTACCTCACTGCTTATTTGTTTAAGAGATTGGGCAGATCATTAGCAGAACATTTTTTTCATTTTGGTCTTGGGCATGTCGGAATGAAAAAAGTGTAGAACATTTAATCTGCCTGATCTCTGAGGGGTAAGGGAATAAACCTAATAAATTTATCATGACACAAGTTATTGCATCTTTACCTAATTGAAAAACATAAAACATAAAAAAATAAAATAACTGAGTGTTTAAAAAATTTCAATAAAAGCTAAAAATAAATTTGGAAAAGAACTTGAGAACAAGTTGAAATTTTATACATAAAGGTGCTTCGTCAAGAATTTAATACATTTACTTGAAGCAATCGATTAATTGTATCTGAGGTAATTTAGATATAAGTAATAATTGTATAATAAAATTGATGATATGAACGAATACTAAAAATAGCAATTTATTTATTTAATAAATAAATTGTTTTATCGGTGCAAAATTGAATAACTGCAGTATTTTGAGTTAGTTAAATTAAGTAATAGGTACACACACAGACCCCCTAAATGTCAATAGAATAATGATGCCTTTATATTTTTATTTTTATTAAATTTTATTTATTCTTATTATATTGTTGGTTAAATTTTTAAACTGATTCTAACTGTATTGACCTAAAATATGTAACAATGAACTAAAGAAAATTGACAACTGCTAATAATAATTAGTATTTTCATAATTAAATTATACCCGTATGTCTACATTGAATCATTTATTTAATTTAAGTTGTCTATAAAAACAATCATATAGACTCATTTAATTTATTATCTATATACAGTTAAAATAAAAAAAAAAACGAAATTATAGAATTTCACGGATTTTATGCTGCTCTGCCCCTTAAATTCCAAAGGCTCTCTACCTCTTTCCCATTGTATTATCCATTAATTTTAAAATAAATGAAAGCATTATCTTCTCCTAAATCATTAATATATATATTCATATAACAATACCTTCAAATAGCAAAATTCTATCTATTTTTTTTTTTTAATTTTAAGTAATCAGAAAGGAATATGTTTATTTAATAGTTAACATTAATCATATGAAATAAATACATCTTTCTAGTTGCTACAAACTACTTATGTACAAATGAAAGCTAAATAACTTATATGTTATGAAATCTACTTTAAATGACTTTCATACGTTTCTATCATTTTCTGTTTTTCTTTACAGTGGAAAAGCCCATTCATAATTGACTAAATTTTTTTTAGAAGGCAAATATACTTAAATAACGTAAGGAGCAAAAAGCAGCAACAATTTTCATTCATTTAAACAACCAATTGAATAATCTACATGGTAGCTTTTAGGTCTAAATGTCTTGATATAACATGAGTTTTAAGGCTGGATTTATGCTTGGTCCGGTAAGGGCAATTAGGACACTGAAATTGGGGTTCTTTCCCACATTCAAATTTTAGGTGACGATAAAGTCCATTCTTGTAACGATAAACTTTATAACATTGAGTACAATTATAACCTTGTTCTGAATAAGTTGATCTTTTAACTTTTCTTCGTAATATAATATCTGAAAAACAATATAGTTATTAGGTTTTTGGTGAAAATAATAATTCTCAAATTAAAGAATCAGCACGCTAATAGCCAACAAAAAAAATTCTATGAAATAAAAAGAAGTGCAAACGAAAAATAAATTTGTCTATAAAAATAAACTCAAAGGTACAGTATGACAATTGCAACTACAAACCATAACTGCAAACAATAAATACATTTTAAGTAAGCAACCCTAAAAGTCATGCTTTTTGCATTCCTTCACAACTTTGCAATACAATTTAATTAAGATTCTAATGCATCAGAAAATAATATAAATGCTCAACAGTCATTGTCCCCCACTGGATGACCCTTAAGTAAGGCATTGGCAAGTTTATGATAAAACATTTTCTATTACATATTCTACACTTGTAGATGCTTCTACAATAGCCGACTATTTTAGCAGCCGTTAAAATTATAATAGTTACCTAAACTACTAAATTTTAATTTTTTGTTCTATGTCTAATCCTAACATTGAAAATAAAGTTTAATACATATATAGTAAACATGTAACATGGTAACATGTATATATATATAGTAAACTTTTATTTTATAAACTTTCTATTAAGAGTAAATTATACTTGAACAACTCACTAACAGTTCAGCTTGGACTGAAAAGCGAAAATCATCTTAATTTAGTCGATTCGAATCCCTACGAACGATAACAGTCCGGCCAGATTGAAAATGACGCGACGCCAAATTTTAATCCCTATTTATAACATAAAATTAGGTTGAGGATTAAATAGAATATGAACATTTAAAACCAATAACCAAACAGGATATCATCATTTCCGAATACTTTTGACACTGAATGATCTCGTAAACTTACTTATTAATAGGATATTTAATTTTTTTTTGAAATTATTTTTGGTTTATTATTTAAATAATGAACCTTTGTAACCGATCAAAAAAAAAAGAAGGAATGATAGAGAAAACATGTAAGGTGTTCTGGAACCAGAAAATTTTATTTGAATGAAAATCGAAAGAAAAGAGAAGGAAATAGTAAAGAAGTATAGTTTAAATGCTTTTGGTTTCTTATATTGAGGATGTATCGTCGACTGTAGAAACTATTATAGGTGGAATAGTCAGGAATCAGTCATTTTTTTAAAACAATTTTAATTTTGCCAACGTTTCGGCTCAAGCTTGTGAGCCATCATCAGGATATTTGAACAACTCACTAACAGTTCAGCTTGGACTGAAAAGCGAAAATCATCTTAATTTAGTCGATTCGAATCCCTACGAACGATAACAGTCCGGCCAGATTGAAAATGACGCGACGCCAAATTTTAATCCCTATTTATAACATAAAATTAGGTTGAGGATTAAATAGAATATGAACATTTAAAACCAATAACCAAACAGGATATCATCATTTCCGAATACTTTTGACACTGAATGATCTCGTAAACTTACTTATTAATAGGATATTTAATTTTTTTTTGAAATTATTTTTGGTTTATTATTTAAATAATGAACCTTTGTAACCGATCAAAAAAAAAAAGAAGGAATGATAGAGAAAACATGTAAGGTGTTCTGGAACCAGAAAATTTTATTTGAATGAAAATCGAAAGAAAAGAGAAGGAAATAGTAAAGAAGTATAGTTTAAATGCTTTTGGTTTCTTATATTGAGGATGTATCGTCGACTGTAGAAACTATTATAGGTGGAATAGTCAGGAATCAGTCATTTTTTTAAAACAATTTTAATTTTGCCAACGTTTCGGCTCAAGCTTGTGAGCCATCATCAGGGCTACAATAATGATAATATGATACATAATCTGATGATGATAAGCATAAAAATTTTAATTTTTTTATTATATACCTCATGGATCTTTTAAATACCTCAGATTCTAGTGTTTATAATTTTCTATTAAAAATATTGAGCCTTATTGTACATAAGGATATATTGTTTTGTTTTTTCCATTATATAATTTTGTAAAACTTTTTAAAAACAAAGATAAGCTGTAGTATTTACATTTAGAGGGGAAAACCTTCAGGGTTTTTACATGAACCCCTCCCCTTACTACCTATGTTAATGGTTTTCCTCAGTTTATGCTTGGACATGGCTCAGTAATGGTACGTTTAATGGTTTAATGGTACGTTCTATATTAAAGTCTAAAGTTCTGTAAAAATTTGTATGCTTATCATCATCAGATTATGTATCATATTATCATTATTTGTATCTATAATATTTAAGTATGTTGGTATATTTTCTGTTTTATTTCAAATATTATCATTGTCACTACATTCAAAAGAAAATTTTCATTATCATATTAATATGTATCTCTTTTGTTCTGAGGTTTGTAGTCCTGATGATGGCTCACAAGCTTGAGCCCAAATGTTGGCAAAATTAAAAAAAATTTCAAAAAATGACTGATTCCTGACTAATCCACCTATAATTTTGGTTTCTTATTTTCAAAAATGAATCTTTGTAATCTACCAAATAAAAAAAAGGAAAAGAAATACTCCTCCTGAAAATTTGAGGGCTTACGTTTCAAGATACATAGAACCCGAATAACGAATTTTTGAAAATTCGTGTTTCTGACGAATGAATAAAAAAATACCACATAAAAAATGAACTGGTTTTAATTAAAAAGTATGTAACATAAGTTCATAAACAAAAATGCTGAAAATTATTACACAATGGTTTATTATTTCCAAATTACTATATTAGGGAATTTATATTATTTTATTTGTAGTCCATCAACTTTTCAATTTTAATTTCAAAAATGCTTATGATTCCGTTGATCGTCATAACCTGTTTGATATCATGATTGTACAGGGAATACCCAAAAAGTTCAGGGTTTACTACCTTGCGACGCGCATGTCGGAAACATTCAATATAGTAATTCTTGGTCATAATTAATCCGAGATGTTTGAGGTTCATCGAGTTTGAAACAAGGTGGCTCCCATTAATCGGTTTCATTTGTTTGTTTATTTAACGTCACTTTATACTACTATGGCTAATCGGATGATGCTACAGAGAGAGTACTAAATTTTGCCTATCCAGGTTTTATTAGGATAAGGATCTTTAACGAGTACCTGACATCGCACAGGCTCGGAACCACCTTTTAACATCCCCTCCGAAGGACAGCATAACTAAAGATTTTTTACCCCCATTAAAAAATCCTAGGACCACCTGCGGGTTTGAATCCGTGACCATTGGCATAGGAGGCTGTTATGCTAGCCACCCTGCTACCGGTGATCCCAAAAGGTGATGCATATCGAGTAATGTTTAAATGTAGGATGCGAAATTCCGGTAGGTTATTTTTCCTTTTACTGACACGAAAAATCGCGGTCATTAATGAAAAATAAAAAAATAATAATAATAAATAGTAAAATAAATAAATAAATATATATATATATATATATATATATATATATATATATATATATATATATATATATATATATATATATATATATATATAAGTTTGTGTTGTTCTTAGGTTGCAGTCAATGAATAAACAGTTTTATCTATGCGACGTTTCGAGAATTTATTGTTCTCATAATCATGCCTTAACAGTGGAAAAAAACAGAACATTAATATTATTGTACAATAATTAATATATGATGTTATTGTTAGAGATATAAAAAAGAGTACATTGAACAATGAATATTAATACAGTAGGTACATAGATATTTTAAATTAGGATTTACATTATTATAAAATTACTTACAATTTTGGACAAAATAGTGTCTTAATTAGGCATGTTAAGCCTACAAGCTTTGAAAGAACACTGAAAAAATAAAAAAGGAATCGTTCAAGTATGGAAGATTTTCCAGGAATTTATGATGACGTCAGGTGTCTGGGGTATTCTCCCTCCTATTGTTGAGTTGTTTTCGTTTTATTTCGTATTATTATTAAGACGTTTATTTTATTTTTTAAAATTTTAATATGTGTTTATCAAATTCGAGTAACATGCATTTAGGTTTTGGACATCCGATTTTTTATTTATGGCGCGATTTTTATATTTCTCTATGGTAATCATTTCTTTAAAATTTCGTTTGAAGCTGTTTTTTTCATAATGAATAATTTTCGGTGAGTGAAATTTAAATGAATGTCCCGTTTTTCTGAAATGAGTAGTGAGGGCAGTTTGGTCAGGTTTATTTGGGTCTTTTTTAATTGAAGTGCAGCTATATTTGTGTTGGTATACTCTCCTTTTTAAATATTGTTCCGATGTTCCAAAATAAGACTTTCCGCATTTGTCTTCACAAGGTATTTCGTATACTACATTTGATTGAAGGTCTAATTTGTCGGAATCTTTAGTTTTTGTAAATAATTTTGATAAATTATTTATATTTTTGTACGTAATGGCAGAATCACTATTATTTCTGTTAATGTTAAGTGCTTTTGCAAGTTTTTCGGAAAGTGTGGGTATGTATGGGATAGTGTAATATATTTTGGTGCTGTTCTCATTGTGTTGTTGTTTTTGTGACGTTGGTATCTGTTTTAGTAGTTTACATATGAGTTTGTGTGGATAACCATTTTCTAAAAGGAGGTCAACTACTTTATTTTCCGCGATTTTTTTGGTATTTTTTTGAGGTTAATTTTCTCGCTCGATCTATTAAATTTTTTGCTGTGTTGATTTTATACCTATTAGGACATTGACTTTTATAGTGGATGTATCTACCGGAATGAATAGGCTTTTGCCACCACTTGGTTTCTATTTCCCCGTTTTGTTTGTGAATTAAGAGTATGTCTAAAAATGGTAAACTATTGTTAGTTTCATGTTCAATCGTAAATGTCAGTCTGTGTGAATATTTGTTAAATTCAGTTAATATAATATCTTCTTCATTATTTTCTGTGGGTATTGCGGTTATGATGTCATCTACAAATTTAAATAAAAACGGAATATTGAATGGAATTTTGGGAATAACTGTATCGAGTAATTCTTCTAAGTAAATGTCTGCCAGAATTGGAGCAATAGGGGATCCCATGGGGCAGCCATACTTTTGAACATAAAAATTATCATTAAATTGGAAATATCCTCTATCCGTACAGAGGGTGAGGAGTTTCAAAAATTGGTTTTTGGGGATGGTTGTGTGTGTTTCGATTTTGTTCCACTTCTTTTCAATTATTTCTTTAATTTTCAGAATACAAATATTAGTGAATAGAGAGGAGGCGTCTAATGAAATTAGTTTATAACCTGTGGGCACATGGATTTGGGTAATTTTTCCGTGAAATTCAAAAGAATCTTTAACATTATATTTGTTAGTTGACAGATATTTTAAAATATTGGCTAAATATTTGGAAAGTTCGTATGTAGGGGAATTAATAAATGATACTATGGGTCTCACTGGGTTTCCCGGTTTGTGATTTTTTATAACTGAATATAATTTAGGGGATGTTGGGGAATTCGTGATGAGTTTCTGATACGTTTTGATGTCTATGTATATAAGTTTTTTTATTGTACTCAAGGCTTTATTGGTGTCTGTCATTAATTTATAAGTAGGATTTGAACCGATTTTTTTATATGTATCGGTATCTGTTAACAGTAAGTTGGTCTTAGTGATATAATCATTTTTATCGATAGCAACTGTTTGGTTTGTTTTGTCCGTTTTTGTGATTATTATGTCCGGATTAGTTTTTAAAAACTCTTTTGTGGTTTTATATATTTTTTTGCGTGTCCGAATTCCTATTATTGAAGTTTCTGTTATTTTTATAATTTGTAATTATGTTTACACATTTACCTCTCATTTCATCTCGTTTGTTTTCTTCTATGTTGTTTTGTATAATATACTCAATATCACTAATAATTGTAGTTATTGGCACATGTTTGGGTTCACAATCTATGGAATGTTTGGGGCCAAGAGATAAAATTTTAGAGATGATAATTTTTATGTTCAAAAGTATGGCTGCCCCATGGGATCCCCTATTGCTCCAATTCTGGCAGACATTTACTTAGAAGAATTACTCGATACAGTTATTCCCAAAATTCCATTCAATATTCCGTTTTTATTTAAATTTGTAGATGACATCATAACCGCAATACCCACAGAAAATAATGAAGAAGATATTATATTAACTGAATTTAACAAATATTCACACAGACTGACATTTACGATTGAACATGAAACTAACAATAGTTTACCATTTTTAGACATACTCTTAATTCACAAACAAAACGGGGAAATAGAAACCAAGTGGTGGCAAAAGCCTATTCATTCCGGTAGATACATCCACTATAAAAGTCAATGTCCTAATAGGTATAAAATCAACACAGCAAAAAATTTAATAGATCGAGCGAGAAAATTAACCTCAAAAAAATACCAAAAAATCGCGGAAAATAAAGTAGTTGACCTCCTTTTAGAAAATGGTTATCCACACAAACTCATATGTAAACTACTAAAACAGATACCAACGTCACAAAAACAACAACACAATGAGAACAGCACCAAAATATATTACACTATCCCATACATACCCACACTTTCCGAAAAACTTGCAAAAGCACTTAACATTAACAGAAATAATAGTGATTCTGCCATTGCGTACAAAAATATAAATAATTTATCAAAATTATTTACAAAAACTAAAGATTCCGACAAATTAGACCTTCAATCAAATGTAGTATACGAAATACCTTGTGAAGACAAATGCGGAAAGTCTTATTTTGGAACATCGGAACAATATTTAAAAAGGAGAGTATACCAACACAAATATAGCTGCACTTCAATTAAAAAAGACCCAAATAAACCTGACCAAACTGCCCTCACTACTCATTTCAGAAAAACGGGACATTCATTTAAATTTCACTCACCGAAAATTATTCATTATGAAAAAAACAGCTTCAAACGAAATTTTAAAGAAATGATTACCATAGAGAAATATAAAAATCGCGCCATAAATAAAAAATCGGATGTCCAAAACCTAAATGCATGTTACTCGAATTTGATAAACACATATTAAAATTTTAAAAAATAAAATAAACGTCTTAATAATAATACGAAATAAAACGAAAACAACTCAACAATAGGAGGGAGAATACCCCAGACACCTGACGTCATCATAAATTCCTGGAAAATCTTCCATACTTGAACGATTCCTTTTTTATTTTTTCAGTGTTATTTCAAAGCTTGTAGGCTTAACATGCCTAATTAAGACACTATTTTGTCCAAAATTGTAAGTAATTTTATAATAATGTAAATCCTAATTTAAAATATCTATGTACCTACTGTATTAATATTCATTGTTCAATGTACTCTTTTTTATATCTCTAACAATAACATCATATATTAATTATTGTACAATAATATTAATGTTCTGTTTTTTTCCACTGTTAAGGCATGATTATGAGAACAATAAATTCTCGAAACGTCGCATAGATAAAACTGTTTATTCATTGACTGCAACCTAAGAACAACACAAACTTAAATTATCAACAGTCGAGAACTGATCAAACAATATTATATATATATATATATATATATATATATATATATATATATATATATATATATATATACATATATATATATATATATATATATATATATATATATATATATATATAGTAGATAGTATTCGAGGAAGAAGTAATAAAAAACAAAAAAATAATAAATGGTAAAATAAATATAATAATTAAAATCTTGATGAAAGAGTTGTTGTAACATCTCGGGGGCATAATTGTCACAAATATGAAATTCAGTTCCGAACACCTTTTCGTTTTCGGGCTGGACTTGACACAGGCCTGTTTTCGAGACTTGATTATTTGGATCCAGAGGACCCTGAAACGTGTATTTCTGTTGAAAACTGGAATTAGAAAATTTTCACGATCTCAATACTTTCTCTTACATATATTTCATATATATGTAAGAGAAAGTAAAAACAGTAGTCACACCTGCTTGTAAGAATCCATATCAGAGAGGTCTATAACTAAACTGTACGTTTCCGGTTCAAGTGTACGCCGACGTTCTGGTACAGCTAGTAAATAAATACGGGTAAGACGAAATGTATGATTAAAAGTGAAAACGGTGACGATCTTGGTGATACAGATATATCAGGACATATGTTTAAACACTTAGCGAAAGGATATAGCCGGGTAAATCTGGTAATATCGGTTTTTAATTTAAATTTAAATTCTGGTATTTTCTGCTCTGAACCGAGAAACCATTTACTCACGATGCTTTCTCCTGAGGCATTATCGCTATACACAATGTAAATTTTGGTAACCGTCTGTGCAGCGTATCAAAGCGCATTTAATTTTACATCGATAAAGCGAATTTAATAAAAATCTTCATTGTCGTATTTGAGAAAATCGTTAAAAGGTGCAAAACAATGTTGGGCATTATTAGAATAAATATTTATCTAAATAACGAATAACAAATAATTTGTTGTTTATCATCCGTTGGTCACTTTCGAATGATTTATTCGTTATTCGGATAACGAATAAAAATATGGTTTATTCGTTATTTATTACCTAAATAAATTTATATTGCATGGGAAAAATCTTATAATAGCTGTATATGAATTTTCTTAAGGTAAACACTTTTCCTACTAAAAAATAATCCTATTTTCCCCCCGAACTTCCATTCGTTTTTCCGGGCGTATCTCGTGAACAGATCAATAGATTTCCGCCATTTTGAGAGTTTTCGGACTATTTTAGGGCAGTTTCACACGAAAATTAATATACCGTTTTCCTCCGAATTTCCGTTCGCTTTTCCGGTCTCATTAACAGATCAATGGATTCAATAGAACTTCCAGTTCTAAGCTGCTTTTCGTGTGTAACAGCCCCAAAATAGTGGGGAAATTGTTGAAGTGGGTAAAATAGAGTGATTGGTTTTCGAGATACGCCCGGAAAAGCGAATGGAAATTCGGGGAAAAATCTCATGCTAATTTTAGTATTAATCTACCTCAAAATAGTCGGAGGATTGTCGAAATGGTGAAAATCCATTGATATGTTTACGAAAAGCTAATTGAAATTCGAGGAAAAATTGTATCCTAATTTTTATGCGTACCTGTCCCAAAATAGTCGGAAAATCGTCGAAAATAAGGAAATCCATAGATCTGTTAACGGGATAAGCCCGGAAAAGCGATTGAAAATTCGGGGAAAATTCTATGCTGCTGTTCGTGCGTAACTGCTCCAAAATAGACGGAAAATTGTTGAAATGGTGAAAATCCAGTATTTCTTTTCGAGATACGCCCGGAAAAGCGAATGGATAATTTTGTTTTTCGTAATAGACCTCGCCTAAATAGTAGCCCGATATAAACCGAAAACCTTAGGTAAATCTATTTAGGCTGCCATGTAAACTATTCGAATAACGAATTAAAAGGTGGATTAAATTAATGGATGAAAACATTTTATTCGTTATTCGAATAAAAAGCTAAATCATTCGTTATCATTTATTCGTTATTTGAAATAAATTTTGCCCTACACTGGTGCAAAACGCAAGCTATAAAGTGACTCTATATACATTCATGGAGAAAGCGCATATATCCATATATTTTAAAATGGTAATAAAGATAGAGATTCGAGAAGGTAATGAAAGGAATAGGCATAGTCTAGTGGATTGAGCACTAGTCAACTGTTCTCCTGGTCCTGTGTTCGAATCCAGGCTATGGCAGAATATTATTTATTCTGTTAATTCAACCAAGGGGGAGAGGAGAGCGGACCCAGCCTCTATAAAGTGAGGACCCAAAAAATTGGGAGGAAAACCTGGCGGCTGAGTGGTCTTGGTCTGTTCTCCTGGTCCTATGTTCGAATCCAGGCTATGGCAGAATATTATTTATTCTGTTAATTCAACCAAGGGGAGAGGAGAGCGGACCCAGCCTCTATAAAGTGAGGACCCAAAAAATTGGGAGGAAAACCTGGCGACTGAGTGGTCTTGGCCTAATCACCTCAATGCATGGCCGTTGGCCTAGAAGCAGTACTAATCTCTAAATGTACTGAGCCCAAGACCCTTCATGGGTTGAAGAGGTACAGGTTAATTAATTAATGAAAGATTCTTCATAAAGGAAGATAGAGAGTTGGTTTAACGGATATACATAAGTCAGTCATAAGTTATAAAATAATGAAGAACGATCGGGAAAGGATTTGTGAAAGGACGCAGTTCCATCCGATGGAGATTAATTGGGATCTAGTAAAGGTAATGATGGTAAATATGCCCCCGTAGCATTTTTGACCCAAACTTGGGGGAATCAATCACTTTTGTGTCGAATAAAAATAATTCACCTACATTTTTAGCTTTTGAATTCAAACTGTTTTCGAAATGTTTTTAAAAACTTATTTTTCGTCAAAGGGATGAAAAAATTATATGATCAGGATTCTTAAACAAAAAGCCAATTTTTAGCGGAAGAAAGAAAACCAAAATATGTATTTTTTTAACCTTTTTGAATAGTATCACCGATTTTTTGCAGAAAATGTCTTTTATACTCCTCTAATGTGCGTGGTCTAATGTTCGTCGGGTTCGGACCTATGCTGAGGCTGAATTATTTATTCTGTTACTCCAGCCAGATTCCAGTGATCCTGGGGATGGAGATCTTCCTGAGGAACACCCAGCTTCTATAAAGTGGGTACCCATAAATTGGGGAGAGATTAGGGTAGGAAAATCTGGTGCATGAGCGTGATCAAAGCTTATCCCCTCCTAACACGGCCTTTGGCCTTAAAATAGTCTAAGCATATAGTTATCATAGAACCTAAATACTTAAAGAATATAATATATCCGGCTGTATTAAGTATTTAGGTTCTGTGATAACAAGAAAAATCGAAATACAGGAGCAAATAAAATTGCGGGTAATGCGTGTTATTATTCAGTTGTGAAATTACTTAGCTCGCGGCTTCTACCAAGAAACTAAAACAAAATAAAATACATCCTGTACCTCTACAACTCATTTAGCATCTTGGGTTTATTTAAGGCCTGTTACAGGGCTTGGACTGTTTTAAAGCCAAAAGTCTGTAAGAAGGTGATAAGCTTTGATCACGCTCATGCACCAGATTTTCCTTCCCTAATCTCTCCCCAATTTATGGGTACCCACTTTATAGAAGCTAGCTGTTCCTCAGAAAGATCTCCATCCCCAGGATCGCTCCACGGCTGGAATAAAAGAATAAATAATTCAGTCTCAGCAGAGATCCGAACCCAACGAACAGTAGACCAGTGTCACATTAGACCAAGCCGCTCCCGTTAAGAAAGGTTCGGCCACAGCGCTTCTATGCGGATGTGAAACGTGGTCACTTACTTTGTAGGATGAACAGCGCCTAAAGGTTTTCGAGAATAAGGAATTATGTAAAATATTTGATCCAAAGAAAGATGAGGTCACTGGTGTAACGTTACACAACGCGGAATTACGGAGTTTGTACCCTGTCAGTATTGCTGAGAGATAATAGCATCATGTTAAGTCTGATCTCAGGGGATTGGGCTTGGATGGTTAAGTTTCTTTCCTTATTCCTTTTTCAAAATTAGTTATTTTTAAAAATCATATATTGAGTAATATTGAGGGATCACAGCAAGCCATATTAGAGAACATGTAATATTTTATTCTATCTTAGAATAAAAACAAAAGATATTTACAAGAAACATCTAACTTTTTTAAATATATTTTTTTTATAGTTTCAATAGCTTTATCGTAATATATGGAATGTATGAGTATGAGGCAGATTTGACAGTAGTAACATAAGTATTCACATACACACATAAATACGTATATTAAAACATTCACTTTTTCCACAGTACATTTCCTTTGCCATTTTAAATAAAATAAACGCTTGATTGGTGTTTTGCAACGAGCAATGAGGACTTTGAAATTGCGAAATATTTCCACTCATATTTTTAATTTGGAGTCAATAAAAGTTCACTTAAAATTTTTAATACATCCCCCCCCAAAAAAAAAAAAAATTATAATTAAAAAAACCTGTACCTCAACAACCTCTGGAGGGTCTTGGACTCCCTACATACAGATATTCCTACTGTTTCTAGACCAAGGGTAATGAGGTGATTAGGCACAGAACACACTCAGCTGCTAAATTTTCCCCCATTTTAAGGTACTCACTTTAAAAATGCTGGGTGTACGTCATAAGGTTCTCCATATCTTAAACGGCTGAAATAGTAGAATAAATAATAATTTGTCACAGCCGGGATTCCAGCCTGGAACCTCGAGAACAGTAGGCTAGTGATATTTTCTTAAAGTCACAAAAAAAAAAAAAAAAAAATACAAACCTGGAATAAAAATTATTCAAATAAAAACACAGAAACATTTATTTCAACCAATTTGCCAAAGAAAATAATCAATATAAAAAAAAAAAAGGAAGAAGGAAAAATTATTTATGAAAAACCATTGTAACATATAAGACTGTTTATTAATGCAAAATCAATAAAAATTATAAAAAAATTACATGTTAATTTTGGATATACAAATATGTTCTGCCCTATGGATTCGTTGGCTTCTCGTGTGTTTGGAGATGTTCTCTAACTAAGCGTCGCAGATGAGACTTAAATGAACAATAGGGGCACCAATATTGAGGAGGTTTCAATTTTGTTCTGTGATTTGAAGCTCCTTAAAAGAAATTAAATATATTTAATTAGAAGAGAATAAAATTATAATAAATTAAAAAACATCTAGACTTCAATAAAAGAAATGAGGTTAAAAAATATATTTTTAATAATGAATATAAATATTGACTGAGGGGAAATAAAGAAGAATGACAGTCCGAGTGTTAGTCAAGGAAAACTGAAATAATCTTAAGTATTTACGGCCAACAATTTAACACACATTGCAGGTCTTCAATCAGAGAACTTCAAGGCATAGTAATGCCTCTCTCCCCCATTTCTCAAGTGCTCTGTCTTGAGGTTCTCTGATTGAAGATCTACAATAGTAGTAAAAATGTTGACAATAATTATTTAAGACTTTCATTATTATTCTTGACCGCTGCCCAGACAAAAATGATCCTTCTGTTAATCTATTTTTTTATGGAATTGATACCATTTGGTAGTACTATTTATCCATTTTAAATTCCTTATTAAATTTGTTTGGCAAAGAAATGAATAATGATATATATATATATATATATATATATATATATATATATATATATATATATATATATATATATATATACATATATATTTTATGGTAAGCTATTTAGATTAGTTTCTCAAGAAATCTTAAAATTGGGGCAATAGAATATTTGGCTATGAAAAATAAAATATAAAAACATAGAATAAAAAAAAAAAAAAAAAAAAAAAGAGAACTAGTGGACTACATTAGTAAAAGTTTAAATACATGCCAAATTATAAATACTATCAAAGGCATGCTTATTATTACAACAGAGTATAAAATATTTTCTCATTAGTTCAATCATTTACATCCACTGCACACAAACAATAAGGACTTAATAAAAATCTGTTTATCTTATTCATATTTAAAAGATGTGAAAAGTTAATATTCAACAACCACCACCAGAACTAAAGGGGATGAAAAAGAGGAGAGATTACAAAGGGGAGCTATGTCTTCAATAATATCATCCTAATGCAGATTTTTTTACATGTACTTGGCTATATAGACAATTATATAATCTTTTAAATGAGCATCTTGAATATTCATTTATGACAGAATGTATAGTTTACAAGTTATCACACAACAAAACATATGAAATGCGATCCAATTACCATAGCAATACGTGTAGACAAAAATTTATGAACTATGGATACAAAGATCAAAAAGTGATGCACTAGATGCACTTAAAACTGATATATCTGTTATATAGTAATAGTAGAGTAAGTGATATAGTAAAAGTTATATCTGTATTGTTATCTGATTTAAATATGTATTTATTAAAGCATATTATTAATTTTCTCATATTGTTATTATTACTATTGTTCCTTTTCCTCTTTTCTTCCTGAACTTAAAATAATACAAATCTTCTTTTTTCCTTAAATATCTAATATCTTATTATTCTTTCATGTTAACTCCCAATCCGTTCAGGTGCACTTTGACGAATTTCTAGATTTACTTCACAATTTCTACCATATTTTTGTCGTATCTGAAACCTGGCAAAAATCTTTTAACCGTACCTCCGCAGGATCCAATCCTAAATATACCCTCTTTCATCATGATCGAGAGGACAGAACTGGCAGAGGTGTCTATGTTTTTAATCAATTAGATTGAAGGTTTGAACTCTCCTAAAATCTCCCTCTCCGGACACTCTATATATCAAATACCAATACCTGGAAATTTTCCAAGGTACCTTCCCTCTCTTATATGTTGCTGTACATATAGTACTCCTCAGATCAGATTTGATTCAACCTTCTAATTTTCCCTGTTGTCCATGTAATAGTAACTGGAGATCACAACACCAATCTGATTCTAATAGACAAATCATATTTGACAAATCTTTTTCATTTGTTAGACCTAATTGTCACTTTTTAACCCTCCCATAACACAATTCTCCAACACATGGATCTCTTCATTATCTATTTCTCTAATAAATCTGCCTCCTCACCTCACTTCTCTTTACTTTTTCTTTTGCACCAAAAACTCCTAAAGATCTCCTATAACATTCCAAGACCACAAATAACCCCAGAAAAAACTACTTAGCATGTTATTCACTCCCTAACCGTTAGAAAAGGCAAAGCCATGTTTGGATCCATTATCTTAATTCTCCACATCAAATGATGAAATGGTGGAAAGCCATTCCTCTCATCTAACTATGTATCTTGCACCAAGCTTCCTTAAATACAACTCTCTTCAAGCGCTTACTATCCTTACCTGCAGCACTGAACTGGAATTCCTGCTCCAGCTGACCCCTTTTCGGAATAGATGTAGAGCAAATCTTGAGGTAGTTAGTTTTGAGCATTGTTTCTAGAACTAGCCCTTTCAGCTAGCTCGTATTCAGGTATTTCTTTCTTATCCACCTCATAGAGTAGTTCCAGCTCTGCCCTGCATGCATGTTGTGGTTTGGGAGCTGTGCCTGCATAAATGGTTCCCTTTCTTCGCAGTCAAGTCCTCTTTCTTCAAGTAGTGCCTTTGCCTTTAGCATGAAGGATCCTTGTGATTTGATTTTTAGATGTAGAGCTTTGTTCTGCTGACTGTCCAATCTTTTCAGGGATGCATCAGCCGCAGTACAGAAGACCTCCGAACCATATTTCAGGGCTATTGGAGGACTGGACGTACATACGTTTTATACACAAGGCATATCTCAGTGGCCACCCATGTCTTTCCTCCAAGGCGTTTTAGAAGCATACGTCTGTTTTCCCCTTTTTCCACCAGCTCCTCAATTTGCTTATTCCACATCAGATAAAACGTCTTGCAATTGTAATTTTATAGCAAGAAGATAAATTGTAAAATGTACATTGATATTATTATCAGGGGGGCTAAACTGATATACTGGTGGAATTATATAAATAAATTATTACAGCCCGCTTAGAACCCAGAATAAGTATATACATAAATATATGTTTAAATTTTATTTATTTATTTTTTTTTTTCTTGTTAAATAGAGTCAAATTAATTCAATCCATCTTCCTTTCAAAAGTAACATTTTCAGAATAAAAGTTTTAATTAATAGGGGCTAAAGTTATGAATTAAAAAAAATAAAATATTAATATAAAAATTCATTAAGTTGGATAGAATTGGAGTATTCACTGAATAAATGAAACAAAAAAGGGTTTATATATTTGCTTGTAGTTAACATTTTTTTAAAAATTTGGCACAAACATATTAGGGCATCAAATGCTGATCTTTACACCTAGACATTGATATCAACTGATTAGTTTTAAAATGGCAGCCAATCAAAAAGGATTTAATTCAATAACTCTAAGATAGAGAAAAATTTTATCAGAGGTTTCAAACCAAGAAACCATGGACAATTATAAAAAAGAAAAGAAAAATGATTGAAATTTTACCCATAAATACACCCATAACTCAGTTATTTTTGAAGATAAAGAAAAATTCTAAAGAGCTTTAGAATCAGTACACCGCTATTATTTATAAAACAGAAAAAAAAATTGAAATGTCACTTTATATATATATTATATATATATATATATATATATATATATATATATATATATATATATATATATAATATCATATATATAACATCAAACCACAACTTATAAGAGATGTGATAATCTGACAACTCGATTATTATTGATGATAGAGAAAATGTAAGATGTTCGGGAATCAGGAAATTTTATTTGAATTATTTTAATGAAAATGAAACAGTAAAGGAGTCTAGAAGAAATGCTTTTGGTTTATAATTGTCAATAATGAACCTTTGTAATCGATCAAAAAAAAAAAAAATAAAATAAAAAAAAAAAAAAAAAAAAAAAAAAAAAAAAAAATAAAAAAAAAAAAAAAAAAAAAATAATAATTGCCCTCCACCCTTTGAGATATATCCCCTTCCAATGCGGGAGATATATGTTGATAGGAGGAGGAAATTCCAATTTGGATCTGCTGCTCAACTTCGCTGAGTTGCTATCAGTACACAGCATACCACATCAATCCCGAAGACAATCTTAAAGAAAAAAGATGAAGAGAGATTCTGCCAAATAGGAAATACATATATTTTACTAATTTTGAAATCGATCATGGACAAATGAAAATCCAGACCAGCCTCAATATATATGGTGATGCAGGATTCCCAGTGAGTCCAAGATTATGGTCTCCGCCATGTTTTGCATCTCATTTTTTTAGAGTCCATAGTTCTCTAAAAATAATCCAGTGGCTACTGGGATGGTCCCCCTGCTTCCGAACCAAAGTCCCACGACTGTATATTCCCTTTCGCCGAACTCCTCACGAAATTTTTCCCTCAGGTATGGAATACATTTTGTATAAATGTTCTCCTTCTCCTCTTGAATCCTCTTGCCTTCTTCCTGGTCATTTGTTTCATATCTGATAGTGGGATCCACTTCATTTTTTGTGGCACTAAATGCCAAGATATCCACAAATCTTGTCGACCCATCTGTATCAAGGCAAAAAACTTCCTGAAAACATTTATACTTTTTCACTTCCAAAAGTTCTGCTATTTCTTTCTTTATGCGGTTGTGCCGGTGGGTAACGAGAAGCATGTTATGTGGACATTTTCCCAACACATGTGAAGGTGTTTCTAACTCTCGACCGCATCTGCAGCAGAGGGGTCCTATAGTTTTTTCAATTTCTTGATACAGAGATTCCTAAAACACTTTACATTTTTCTCAATCTTCAGAAATAGCAAGAGTTGCTGCCATGAAAATTCTCCAATCAAAATTGCCATTGCAAATATTTTTTTATTTCTCATTCTTAAATGTATAAGCACGAAAAGGACTTACCACACTAAAATACAGACACATTTATACAGCAACTCTCTTACCGAAGCAAAAATCAGCACTAAGCAGCCTAACTATATGTATTAGGATGAAAGGGTGGGTTGCATACGAAAAGGACAATTTTTATTATTTCAAAGGATATGTCTAATTTTAATCTTTTTTATATATTTGGATTTCAGGTATACTAAAAAGTATAACATCAAATTTTGTGGGAGTTCATTTTTGCTTTGTCAATTACAATGATTTACATTTGAAAATAATAAAAAAAAGTTTCACCTCTTAATAACTAAATTATTTCACCAGAAAAAGTGATCTCATGTAGAACAGGGAACTTATGGACAAAGTAAATGAATTAATATTCAATGTTAAGTATCCAGAAACACTTGACTAGAAGCAACAGATAAACAAGAATTATTCACTATAAAAGTATTAGGCTGCACTGACTAGGCTGCCAATTAAGAACATTCAGCAAAAACATTAAAAAGAAGTTTTAAGTTTTAACTGTGAAACATTAAAATTTAACAATGGATGATAAGTAGGTGCCTTAGCAAATAAAAGATACTTCAGAAAGTCCACATATAACCTGTGAATGGATGGATTGAACATTCATAAAAGTGCTCTCAATTTTTCTAACCCAAAAGGCAAAAGTAAAAAGAAAGAGACGGCTGGTAAATTTGAGTAATTTATATATTTCATATATTAGAAGAAGTAATTATAACTTAGAATAAAAATAGAAAAGGGCAGATTAAAAACATTAAAAGAAAAGGTTGAAATAAAAGAAACAAAATAAATTTATGATACAAGTGAAAGCGTGCAGCCAGTGTATTATAAAAGCGAGTAACATAAAAAATTTCATAAGTAGATTAGTCCTACATAAAAACTATTTGATGTTTTCATAAGGAGTATTACATTGTTTAATACAACAACAACAACAAGCATTGTTTCTTCAAAAGCATACTTCTCCTGATAAACTGATGAAAGTTGAGCGGTACCTGTAATCATTTAGAAATTCATTTAAGAATCCAATAAAAAAGAAAACCTAAATCAAATATAAGGCAATACTTACAAAAGTAATATTTATGATTTTCATGAGGACAGGAGAAACCTAAATAAATGAAATATTCAAAAGCCACAGTTAGCTTGTAAAATTTATCTGACAATATATATCATAAAATTCAATTTAAAATTTTATTAAATATATGGTTTCAAGTTTATGATAGGTCTGTTCCTCTGACCGCTTTTGTGTGCTGGGCATGAGCATGAGTAGTACATGTTTAGGACATAAAATCGGTACAACGCATGTGCAGCAGGCAAAAGAGGTTGAATGGAATTGACCTACTTTTCAAATAAGCACAGTTATTATTACACTAAAATTAAAGGAAACTTATTTAAAAAGTGAATAAAAACAATCAATAAAATATCTTTATTTTTATGTTTAATTCCTTTGTTCAATGTTTGAAATAAAATTAACAATAAAATCATTAACAAATAACCACTCAATAAACAGATCATTTGTTGATGATTCCTAAAAAGAATTAACATAATTATTTTATCTAATGTAATCATAAATTTGAATAATTAATGTAATTGTGAATTGTGGATATGAAATATATGTAGTCTAAGGTGACATTTATGGTATGACTTGTAAGGACAATAAGGACAAGCAAACTGAGGTTCTTTACCGCACTCATACCTCTTATGACGAGACAGAGATACTTTGTTCATGTAGCTCCTAGAGCAAGAATCGCAAGCAAACTTAGCTCTTGGTGTCAGACCTACACAAAATCATTAATGTATTACATCAAATGGATAATTGGATAATTAGAAACAAAAAATGTCATAAAACTTAAAGGTCAAAGATTTTTCACGTTTTCAAAATAAACAAATTACAACATTTCAATAATACTTTTTCATCAGTTCCTTTTTATCCTATTTCTTTTTTTTTTTAAATCAGCCCATTAGACATATAAATAAAATAAAAATATTCTCTATGCCTTCACACGCTCTTGCAATCATGAAAATTTAAATTAGACTCATCAAAGCTTTGGTTACTAAAATATTAGCATTGGTTTTCAAACTTGTATATCTCTAAAAAAATTCACTACTGGCCACCAAAATATTAAGCCTGGATTTAAGAGTAGCATATTCATATTAAAGAATCATCATATATATTATATAGAACAAGCTCTATTTGGCTTAAAAGAGTAGTTCATTTTTATATTTTAAGAGCAACAGTTTTCTAAAGGAACTTTAAAAATTTACAGACAGACATCTTTTGTTTCAATTTTTTACAGTAGGTATCTAGAAAGGTAAAGTCTTAAATTTGGAGGTAAATTATTTTTATTTTTCTAGATCATTAACAAACTCATTATTAAAAATACACCAGCATTCAAGGAGGAAATACTTATACAATAGGTATGCTATCACGTCTTCATTAGCATTCCTGTCAATACACTGCATTCTTGTTATCACATCTGAGGTCTGATCAGGAAATGAGAGGACTAATCAGCCAATATATCTTATTTTTTACCTGAAAAATATCAAAACATTAATCAATGTGAGATACTTGATATTTTATCAAATATTTTCATACTTTAGTGTTAAGCTGTCATATTACAATTCTTATTTAACGTGCTTTAATGAACAATATTCATAAATTATGTTATATTACATATATATTATTTAGTAGTTATTATTATATATATTATATGTTATATACGTATTTCTTTTAGGGGAGAAACCACTTTTATGTCATTTTTTTAACCCAAGATAAAAACTATAACTATTTCAGAAAGTTTTTTTCTTCCATCGGCTTCTAGGAACCCATTCGAATAAATTACAGAATATTTTTGGATCCAGAATCAAGCAAAAAAGGTTTTGTCAAAGGTTGTCAAGGTCTGACTTATTGACAGTGCTCTCCTCTTGTCAATGAAATAGGCTTAAATACATTGGATATATAAACTTTTGATTACTTAAAGCCGGCTAATAAATTTTTTTTTCTAATTAATTAAAATTCAAGTATAATATTTTAGTATGAAATATAAAATTAATAATATATTATACTTCTATATTAGATTGTTTTTTCCTTAGTATTCTAAATGTATTTTTATTTTGACTGACAGGTAATTTAGTTTCTTAATTGATCGTGAATCATTTTGATGGTCCTGGCTGTTTTCCCTAAAGAGTTTTGGTCCTTACTCATATTTTGTTCTGTTGAAATATTTTGCCCACTACTCCAGGCAACTACTTAGAGACAAGAGGTCTTCTAGTTTATCAGTGACACTGGTATTTTGGTCAATATCAGAAAATAGAATATTTATGAATTGAAAAATAGTCAGGACCACATTAATGACCTTCATGAAGTCCATCAAGTCATGTCATCAAAACAGACATTTTCAATACTTCAGAATAATTCAACAAAATATAATGAGTTGCGGCTTATTAACCGAATACAGAATTAAGACTACATTTTATAGGTAATTAGATTTTTATAAATGATACAATTTGAACTATGTGTTTTTGTAAGTAATGAATATATGTGTACATTAGAAAGTAAATAAGCACATCCACAGTGCTGGCCTTAGGCATTCCGTCCACTGAGAAATTTCATCATGAGCACTTTCCCCTTTCCTCCTTAAAATTAATTTTTGTTTAAGCTGCAGTATATTATTGTATAAATTCAGATGCTTTAGCAACAGAGTAAAATTAATTTATCTTCTGCGCTTTATGAAGCACCAAGAAATGGTGTACCCATCCAGGCATATCATGGGCACAGCCTTAAGGTCAGCACCGTATACATATAAAAATGCAATAATTATATCTAATAAAATGTGAAACAGAAAAATACATACAGTTATAAAGATGAGCTAATAGCTTTTTCAGGATGCACTAAAACAAAATGCCTTTTTATTGATCCCCAATATCTGCACTTATACCTGCAACAAGGGCATTGAAACTGGGGCTCTTTTCCACATTCGTACTTCTTGTGTCGATTTAGAGAAATCTTGTTTTTATACTTTCTTGGGCATTTGTCACAGGGATGAAAAAAAAAAACCTTCAAAACATCATACTTTTGTTAAAAAAATTCTGTATGAAAAACAAATTATTTTCCAAAGGAACATTAATAATTAATTTATAAATAACCCTGTATGAGATAATTTTTAACTATACTTATGTCAATAAAAAGTTCTTTTGGGACATCATGTTATTTCTCAACCAATAAAAAATTAATATATAACTATGGTTAGTAAATATTTATATTTATTAACAGACGACATTATAATTCTATATTTCAAAAAACAAAATGAAGTATTCAAAACAAATTAAGAACCTACAAACATGAAAAATCAAAATAATGTATTTCGGTACAAGATATTTTTACAGTAACTTCTTAATATTTTTTTTAATGAAAAAATTATATGTAAGAATGGTATACAAATTAAGAGGAATACTTCTTAAGAATATGGATAATTTTTCAATTATTTTAATTTTATTTTTTTTGTCCAAGATTTTTTTATTTTTTAATATGAACACATAACAGAATCATCATGAAACAATAATTTATTTTTCAAATAATCACAACAATTAACATTTCAGCACTAAAATATTAAGTTTATATTTTGGGAAAAACAATTACAAATATAAAAAACACATTATTGTTATTCTTATTCCATGATCTTAAGTATTAAAATATTCGACAAGGAAATGAAAAAAAACAATCTTAATATCTGTTTTTGATAATTAAAAACATTTAAATATTTAAAAATATATTTTGAAACAATAATCATAAAATATAATTATATAATATCTGTTTGTTTTTTTAAAAATGAACAATGTTTAAGTATCATATGTCTTTTTACATAAGTTTCTCTTGAGCTTTTATAGTTACATTGGGGACAACTGTGTAAACGCTCTTTTCCACATTCATATTTTTTGTGTGCATACCAACTAGACCTGTGTTTATAAAGCCGGCCACATCCATCACATGAGTATTGTTCAAGAGGAAAGTCTTTTAAGAGATCTTGAACAAAACAAAAAAAGAAAAAAAAAAGATTTATAGCAATATAGCAAAATAATAAGATATAATATTATTAGAATAGATAAATTTAATTTAAATAATTCGTGAATACATTAAAAATGGAGGACGAAATAAATAGTTTAAAGAAAGTGCTGTTTTTTTTATTCAATCAGTTATATTTTACAATTTAAACGTGCTCTCAATATTTTGCTTTTCTTTCATCCTGAAAAAAAAAAACTATAACAAAAGAATTACATTAATAACAAAATATTAAATAACAATAACAATGGGGATATATATTAGTATTCTAATAACTTTACAATATATAAGAGTGCGTTTATATACTTAAAATTTTGAAAAAAAAGAAACAAAAGTCATTCAGTCGATGACACTATTTCATTAGAATGCTTTGAATAAATGTGACTTTTCAGATGACCTTTACGTCGTGCACTATATGAACAATATGGACAGGAAAACTGTGGTTCTTTACCACCACATTCAAAATTTCTATGGTTCCAAAGACTCTTCCTATGTCGGTATTTCTTACCACAATTGCAGATATATTTATTAGATTCACCAAACATTTGGAATACACCTATAAAATAAAAAACAAGAAGAAGAAAATTAAATATATATAAATACATAATACGACAATGAAATTCATTGAGATTTTCATATTGTATCTTTTTTTTTGCTAAAAAATTATATTAATACATACTTATCATGTCTATAGTTATATATACATCCACTGTTGTAATATCACAGAACAATGATTAAAAGCCATATAGAGATATTATTAAATAAGACAAAACTTATCATTTATAATAAAGTGAATATAGTTTTATGTTCATCAGGTGAATTTCGCAAAAAGAGTAAAACACTGTACTAAAAAGAAATATAAATCGTAATAATTAAATTAAATTAATAATATATCTTTATTAATATACTATATTAATTAGGAATATGAAAAAGGCATGGGAATACAAGTTACACATCGTAAAAATTATATTTTAACAGATAGAAAAGAAAAGTACATATATTTTAATTTATTTATGATTGATCATTAAAATTTACATTGTGTCAAAACCTAATCTTTTATTAAATGAAACAATGAATATATTATATCAATAGCTAAAAATAAATATATATATATATATATATATATATATATATATTTATATATATATACAAATATATTTTAAGCAAAAGTGGAAAGCTATCATTTGATTTATAACTATTTTATGTTTGCATAAACTTTTTTTATACAATATTAATAATTTTTTCTTTTACTCAGTAGTATCATATTAATTAATAATATTTATATGTGTTTCTGTCTCATATAAAAAGTTTGGATCTAACATTTAAGTGTGGATGCACACTTTTATTGATCATACATTTCTTTTTTATTTAAATTAAAGATTTGATCTAATGACTTTTCGCATTAGCAAGGCTTACTTATTTAGATTATGGAAGCCCTAAAGCATGAATATCTTTTGAAAAGTTGGACTTGGAAATTTTAATTAGTTTTATTATTATTATTTATTTGTATGTATTACAATTTGTCACAATGAACAATAATAATATTGCTAAAGGACATCACATTCATAAAAACCTGTACCACTACAACCCATGAAGGGTCTTGGGCTCAGTACATATAGAGATTTGTACTGTTTCTAGGCCAACGGCAGTGCAATGAGGTGATTAGGCCTTAATCACACTCAGCCGCCAGCTTTTTCCCCAATTAATTTGGGTACCCACTTTGCAGAGGCTGGGTCTGCTGCAGGAGGGTCTCCATACCCTAGGGTCGCCCCCCGACTGAATTAACAGAATAAATAATATTCTGCCACAGGCGGGATTCGAACCCAGGACCCAGAGCACAGCTGACTAGTGCTCTATCCACTAGACCACGCCGCTCCCTCATCACATTCATACAATAAATATATATATTCATAATATTGCAGTTTGTTTATTCATTTAACATTTAATCAGAAGATGCTACGGTGAGAGTCATAAATTTTGGCTATCCAGGTTTCATTAAGTTAGGGATCTTTAATGTACCTGCCATTGCACAGACTTGTGTATACCATTATATATCCCTCCTTCCCTTAAAAGGACAGCATAACCAAGGAGTTTTTACTCCCTTCAAAAAACTCTAGGGCCATCTGCTGGATTTGAGTTAACAACCTTGGGCATTATATACAGTACTTTACTATACAATGGTGTCTATATATAAAATATATAATATCAGAAAGTAAAGCAATGGTGAACATTTTCAAGTCCGAGTTTTCCAAAGAAATACAAGTTTTACAGTTTCCATAGTTATATACAGATAGATGAACCTAAAAACTAACATAGACAGAGATTTTATTTAAGTAATTTAAAACAAAAACAGCAAGAATATCTCAATAAATAATACAATGATAAATCAATCAAATCAATGTTTTTACAAAACAAAAATTGGGCAAGGATCAGGCAAAGTAATTTCTAAAACTTCATTAAATGCTACTATATAGTATTTAGCAATGTAGTTATAAAACAAATAAATTCAATATTAATAATTTTAGGAACTGAAATATATTTAAGAATATATTTTATTTTATTATATTTTAAATACAAATGCATTAATTAGGACCAGAATACAAAAAAATAATAATAATAATAATAAAATAAAATAACATTTTTGGAAAAAGGAACAGTATAAATAATGTGACTAGGTATATTAAGAATTTATAAAAGAACAAATTACTGAATTTTTTCATGCTTACTATACATGTGTACTTTCAAAGATGATTTCCTCGTGGCTCGGTATGAACACATAGGACATGGGAATTGAGGTTCTTTTCCACATTCGTATTTTTTATGAGTATGCAAGCCACCTCTATATCTATAAGCCTTGCCACAGTCACAGTTGTAAGGCTTTTTTACCATTACTTCAACAGAGTTTACACCTGATAAACAAAATACAAGCACCTAACTAAAGAAACATACTTGTACTTTTAAATCAGTTCTAAATATTATAAGTTTATCATTCTTAGAAATAGTAGATATAATTAGTTGACCGTTGAGAATTACTAAAAGGAATCAGTCCGGGTGGTGGTCAGTGAATGAAACATTTGAGTAGTTTCAACAATTTATTATTTGCCAACGTTTCAAACCCCCAGTGTGGATCATCATGTGGCGAATGGAAACTCAAAGAGTGGAAAAGTGTTTCCATTCGCCCACAATACGCCCTGATGATGACTCACAATGGGGGTCGAAACATTGGCAAAAAATAAATTGTTGAAACTACTCAATTGTTTCATTCACTGACTGCCACCCGGACTAATTCCTTTTAGTAATTCTTTGGAATAATTAAAGAGGAATAAACAAGTTTTTAAAATTATCGACACTAAATTTATATCCAAATCCAGAGTAAATTTTTTAATTTCTTTATTTCCAGATTGGCTCCATGAGCTTTTTAAAATAAAACAATTATCATGAGTAAAAAATTGAAAATAATTTAATAAAATAAATATCATTACAAAAAAATTTTTCAAAAGGCAACACAATTATAAAATCAATAACTAATAAAAAAAAATCTGGTGCGTACAACATAAGACTTTCAGTTACCTCCATTCATAAATAAATTTAAGAATTTTTAAATATATTTCGAGATGAAAATAAATTGTTAAAGAAATAATTACATTTAATTTCATAAGAAACATCTTGTTCTAAATCCTTACACCATTCTATTCTGTTTTTTAAAAATAAAAATTGAGAGAAAGATATTTTATAATATTTTTGATCATAGCAACATTTTTTGTACTGAGCACTATGCAACCAAGTGCAGATAGGATCTTCCAATGCAGTTTGTCATGAATTGGCAAAGTATTTACTAGCTTTCTTTCATTGATTTTTACAATGATTTGAGGTAAAAAAAAAAGTTAACACTGTCAAGAGGGTTCTACTGATATTTAACAAGACAGTTATTTAATATTTTAAGATTGAATATTTTATAACATTCCAGGTAATATAGAAGTATCATAGTGTCCATAGGTAACCAAATAGCAATAGCAGAAATAGCTAAAACTAGCAGATTTTAGATATGAATTTTATTTAATTAGATTTTGAAATTAATTTATTTCCAAATAATGACATATCATCAATAATTTTGTTGATAGTATTTATTAGTGGCAACATCTTTCCACATTAAAATAAAGTAATTTTCTTTCTGATTTGCATTTAACAGGTAATTTATAATGCATTAGATAATTATATTAGAATCATATACAAAGAAATTCTCCTAAATTTCACACTAAGAAAGGTGATTTCAACTAGTTGAATTTGGTATCCATCAGAAAAGCATATTATAAACTAAAAAAGCCAAGATCGAATTATAATATTAAATAAATTTTATGAGTAGATTTACTGTTTAATTTATAAATTTTATCCCACTTAGTAGGTATTATAACGCCTTCTTTTCTATTAAAATATGACTGAAACGTATTAACTAAATCTTTACAGTGTATTTTATTTTTACTTCCATTCTGTACCATTAACTTTTTTCATTTTTTTTAACTTTTTTTTTTTTTTTTTTAATGATATTACAATCAAACATTGTAAATTCAAAAATAAGTTAATAAAATCAAGTCAATTAATGATTCCTGCATGCTTTAAATAATGATGGCTTTTTAAATGCACTTTCTGTTTGCTTTTATAAGGGCAATAAAGACACTGGAACTGGGGCTCTTTTCCACATTCATACTTCCTATGTTGGTATAGACCGGATTTGTATGAATATGATCTGTCACAATCTAGACATTTAAATTTTCTTTCCATGGAAGATTTCAAACCTACAACATAAATGAGAAAAAGAATAACTAAGATTACAGATTATTGGCAAAACACCATTGAAGCTAAAGACAGTCAATGTAAGAAAAATGGATTATGAAAGTTTAAATGAAAAAGTGGAACACTTTATTAATTCATTTCTGAAAGATGGAACATATGATGAAATAAACCAAAACTTTAAAAATAAATTTTACATAAATGTGTTACTATTTAAAATTTTCAACTAATAATACGTCACGAAAGTTTTCTCTATAAACAAAAAATTACATTATCTTGATTTAATACATACCTAATTATTGACGATGATGTATATTTTGTTAAATACTAAACTTTTATTTTTCAAGAGAACCCTAAGCTTTTCAGGAATTGAACCAGCTATTTTGATACCAAATGTAAAGGAATATGATTCCAAAAAATTTTTCTTTTGTTTTTTGTATGTTTATTCATTTAATGTCAATTTATGCAGATGTGGATAAGAGGACGATGCTACAATGGGAGTCCTAAATTTTGTATACCCAGGTTTAATTAGAATAGGTATCTTTAACAAGTACCTGACATCACACAGACTTGATACACTATACAAGCATACCACACGGATCTGTCTGTATCAATATTTGACCCTGAGGTGCCGGCAAGTAAAGTATAGAGAAGGCAACCTAGAGACAGATCCAGGCTAATGAATTGTGGAGACTTTTGAGTGTGTGGAGGCTAATGAACATGGAGAGACTCGGGCGAACCAGAGGTATATATGAGAAGGAATGCCAGTGACATGGATCAGTGGACGAGATGGACTGAGGCTGTTCCACCACACTGATGAAACTAAAGAGGTGGAAAAAGAAGAAGTGCCAGCAAGTAGTAAGGAGGGAGTAGGTGGGACATTTCTCAAGTCCATGTACTCGTCTTTCAGACCATGTCGCATTTACAACAGAGGATTCTAACATATTTCTCACGGGGGTATGTAGCAGATATCATTCAGCTTCAGGGCTTTGGCCTTATCAGACCCCTAAGGATTTTGTTTCTCATAAATATGTCTGTTGGCTTTTGGGGTTATATTAAAATGTTATATAATCTATAAAACACCAACACCCTACCACCTGTTATTGACCCATTCATCAATAGAATTTTCTCGCAGCGACTGTTTTAGAGCTTTCATACAGAGGTAGCTCTGATCTAAACTCATTCTTTTTGTATATTCAGTAGTTTATGTAAAAATAACCAGGAACAGAGCTTCCAGTGCATTTGACAGTTGCTTAGCTATGGACCAGAGCTGTAAGGAAGCCTCTCATTGACAGCAGATCAGACCCAAGCCTCAATTTCTCCTTGGTGCATAAAGCATTGCCAAAAGTGATAGCAGCCAGCCCTATATTGCCCTATATGGCCTTAATACTCCACTTGATATTCATATCATTGCAGTTTGGGTCTTCTTACTGGCTTCCTAGTGAATAGCTGTTCAGTGAAGAGCTTCTTTGGAATTTCATCACATATCCACATGGCCAGTCCATCACTCTCCCTCAATTATCACTATTACTATCATCTTTATCCAGGTCTTGCAGTTCTGTGTTTATTATTTGCCTTCACTCTTGATTCACACAGATTGTGCCAAATATTCTGCAAAAGATCTAGTATTCATATCTTAGTAGGATGGACCTACTCGATGGTTCTTGATATAGTTCAGCACTCTAAGCCGTAGGTTAGAACTGGGTCTTATTAATGTCTTGTACAACCATAGTATTGTTGGGGAAATTAAACACCACTGATAACATATAAGATTTGTCTCTGGTACAACAGTCCCCCATGACAGACACAGACAAAATTTCCTTGGAACATAATATCTATAACAACCCATTCACTCTCAGCATCTTGCATACATCTAAAGTCATAAATTATAAAGCTATGTTTCTTCCCTATCCTCAAATAAAGATCTCCTATTCCAACATTTCCTGACATTCTAAACAGATGTGCAATAATTATGAATTCATCATTAAAGAATAATATTTTGATCAGAACAAAATATTGTTTTTAATACTTAAGTTAGAGAATTAATTCATTATTTTTATTCTTTATTCTATTTTGTTGTTTTTTCTTGGTTACAACTATGTTATCAAATATAGTAGTAATGTAAAGAATATTTTTTATTTTGTTTTTGTGGCATATGTATTTATATTGAAGTCTATATAAATATCTTCAGTGTTTTGGCCAGTCATGTTTTCAATTTCTTACGTTGAATTTTGTTTAAATATTGAAAATTATTCTTAAAAATAACATTCTGTCCACTGATAGTACAAACAAATAATATGATAAATTAAACTCATATTAATAAGCAAACAATTAACTTGATAGGAAGTATAAAATAAACAGGAAATTTTGCAATAATAAAATATATCAAAAGAACATTAAAAAATAGGCTAAACCATTAGTTTTAATCTAATTTAAATTCATTGGAGGTTGTAATGACTTTATTTTTACATTCGTTTTGTATACAGAAGTAGATAAGTTGCCAAGATGAACATTACAAATATGAGTCTTCATGGTGGCTTTTTGTTTTGACCTATATGGACAATGAGGACATTGAAACTGAGGTTCTTTTCCACATTCATATTTTTTATGCTGGTAAAGTCCTGCTTTGTAAGTGTACGCCTTTTCACATGTATCACACTTGAACTGTTTCGGCTTCAATGGGGCATAACAATGACCTGAAATATATATATTCAAAGTTAGAAACTAAAAGAAGAAGCATAAATGTATTAATTAAAAGATAATGAATACTTATACTTTGTAATTGTTTTTTCTAGATGATGTATTGTAGATTTCATTAAATCAACAAACAGATATAGGGAATAATAACAGAAATCTTGAACTCCAGATCAACCTTCCCAGGTTATCGTTTAGTTTTTTAAATCATGGTTTCTTATCAAAAATTAAGACAATAGTTCACTATCTTAATATTTAAGGTTCAGCAAATCTTCTTAATATATAAATACATGCTTTGTTATTGCAAGAAACTTAGGCGAGCCAAAGCCAGATGCTGAGATTCAGGAACATAGAAAAGTGTAGTTCCACAATTGAGTTGAACAGCAACCCTATTAGCTATTTTCAAGTGAAATACAAATGCTACCAAAACTGCATATGTCAGAAATGTTCAAGTAAGGAAAATGAAAATGAACAAAAATAACTAGGCTCCAAGAGTTTACTACAATCCCCAAAACAATGAATTAATACAATTGAAAACTAACAGAAAGGTATTTATTTAAATACTCATAAAGAAATGAAATAGGGATCATTATTTTATGTGAAGTTACATCTGTCCTAAAATCAATTAGGAAATGACCGATTTTATGGTTGTGATTGTGCAGTAGAAGTCAAGTGACAAGTGTCAGTGATCACTAGCAATTATATGACCATGGGTCTGCTGACCACTTGCTGGGAACCTACAGCATGGGAAGATATAAAAAATAGCTATTTTAATTTAGAAAATCTAAAACTTAAATATTAATAATGAATAATACTTTAAAACTGATTTTAAAATTGGGGCAATGACTGCATCAATTTTTTCTTATCACCATATAATAATCCATTATTAAAAATAATTCTTAAAACTTCATATAACCATATATATATTTGTGGGAAATCGATTTTTGATAAAAATTGTAACATCCCAAGGCTAATAATACCTGCCTTAAATACAAAATTTCAGATTCCTTCTTCACTCTTTGTTTTTGTAATAGAAATACACGCACAATCACACTCTCATGGGCACAAACATGCACATTTTAATTATTCCAATAATTATCTCATATATACAAGTGGAAGGAAGTAAAATTAAATATATACATTTTTATTTATTTAGTGAACTAATAAATATAAAAAAGAAGAGACTATATTATTAAATTTAACAAAGAAACAAGACTGTTGTAGCAAATTTTTATCTCCTTAAAAAAGAAAACTGCAGGAGTGAAAAGTGCAGAGTCACGTGTATGTGATAGTGACATGAGAAGAATAAAGATGAGTTAGCTCCAAACTTACAACAAAAGATAAGGAATTATGCCTACACTATTGAACTTATTTTTTAATTTTTCTACATATCACATCTATATATCATTCTGCATCTACATATCACAAAAATGTTATTTTAAGGTTGAAAGATAATGACAAATCAATATCATGGATATGCTTACCTCCAATAAATAAATTGAAATAGGAATTAGCAAGTTCTGGTATAAATATTTTTTTAATATCAATATTAATACTAATATAATAAACAAACTAAAAACCTAATTAAATATGATTCTGAGAATATTTTGTATTAAAATTTAAGAGAGTCATTAGGGATCAATATATCTTTGTGTATCAAGAACATGTGTGACTTTAGATTCTGTTTTTGTTTGGCCTTGTAAGCACAATAAGGACAAGGAAATTTGGGTTCTTTCCCGCATTCATATTTCTGATGGCTATAAAGGCTATCCTTCAATCTGTATGCTCTGTTACATCGACTACAAACAAATGGGAACTGCTTCAAACCTGAAAAAAGAGAATACAGTTAATTTAGTGATAGAACATGACTTTTATTTTCTATTTCTGATAAATAATCATGTTTAACACAATCACTTTCAAGGTTAAGAAGTAAAAAAATGTCAATTGTTATCTTCTTGTAATATGGTTTGGCTAGCTATGTAATAATTTGTTTTTTCTGGAGCCTAAAACATAGGGTGGAATATTTGACATTTCACGTTTGTTCAATCGATATCACACATTTATTTTATTCATTAAACACATTTATAGGATATGATAATGTGGCTATTTTAGGTCAAAAACGATAAAACTGAGTGGCATGGCCACCTTTTCAGATGAACATAACAAAAATTTCCTAAAACTTACCCTACACACTTACAGAAGCAGGTATTCGTGTTTTTACAGCTCTTTACAACAATGACCTCAGTCAATGTAGCTTTGGAAGAAATATATCACTTCATGTTCACATGAACTAAACCAAGGGTTAAGTGGACATTGCAAGACTGCCACCAACTTCTGATGCACTTATGCACTACAGTAGCAGCAACTCATACTCAAGTTTTCATCAAATACAAAAATAGTTGGCAAACACAATGAACCCAAAGAGGGATGGAAGCACAATAATGTGGGCCTAGCGCCTTTAATAATGGCTGGAAATGATATTCCATGAGATGACTAGTAAATTAGGTCAGATGTTCCTGCCAAAAGCAAGTATTGCTTTTTGTCGAAAAAACTACGACACTTTATCACTCCAGTTGAATATGAAAATGGCAAAGAACAATTTAACCAGCCATTGGAGCTCAAAGTTCTTTCCAGACACTTAAAGTCCAATGTTAACCGGAATCGGGTTATTAGTAATGAGATATTATTATGGAATAATAAGATATTCTTCTTATATACCATTCTAACAACTGCTTTAGAGATGGAAAAGCCATCCAAATTACATAGAAAATTATGAAATAATGATATTACTTTAAAGATAAATTTGAAAGTTTGCAGTATAGTAAAAATAAGTTTTCCAAGTCTATTTTCCTATTGAATTTGAATATCATTATGAATTGGTAATTATTGGAATGTTCTTTTCTTAAATGTTTTTGATGGTAAATATTCATATAATTTTCGTGTTTAAGTTGCATCCACATAAAGTTGGATTGTCATAAATTTCTATGAAAATTTCAGTTTTTATGATATCGGTAACAAACATAAAAGCTTTAGTGTCCAAGACTATGTTCAATAACCAACTTTAAACCACATGGATCACCAATAAAATCTGTTAAACATTTCAACAGTGTATTCTGTAATAAAAAGTTACAATAAGGACAAGGACACTTTACTTTATTATTCAACCGATGGAGTCTGAACAACCTTTAATAAGTTGTGGTTAACAATAGTTACAATCAATCAGATTCAATTAAAAAATATACCAAAGCAGCCAACAACTGATTATAATTATTAAAACAAACTAAGATATTTTTTTTTATATCTAAGATTTTAATTTTCTTAAGGGTTAAATAAAATGTTCATTTTTAAATGATGAATTATCCTAAAATACTTTACCTTTTTAATTTACAAAACTATCCACTATGGTTGAAGAACAGGTTGATGGTGTTTCAAAACAATGTGTTTCTTAAGATTTGGTTTTTGTTTGGCCTTATATGGGCAATATGGGCAGGGAAACTGAGGATCGATTCCACATTCATGTTTTTGGTGGCTATAGAGGCTCTGCTTGATCCTGTATCTCTTGTTACATTTAGTACAAACAAACGGTAACACTGTAAGATCAATAATACAGTTAATAAAACATTAATTTTAAATACCTCGGATCTTTGGTTTGATAATATAAACAAATAGTACATATAAAGGATAAAGCAATGAAAAGTAAATTTATTTACAATAAAAATTAAAACATAAGACAATTTTATGATTAAAGTTATTTTACTTCAATAGAAATAAAAAACTGACATGTATTTACAATAAACTGAAACTTGATAGACCTAATTAAATAAATTTACCCAGCTAAAAAGTCACAACATGCAAATAAAAAATTCATTATTTCATAGTAAATTAAGAATATGAATATAGGTTGTTGTTTTTTTTTGTTTGTTTTTTGTTTTACAGTTTTATACATACATATCGTTGATTATGTTCCAAATTTCTTAAAAATGACATTAATAGACACATTTTTAATGATTGGAAATCAATATTAACACAAAAAAATGATAATACTTATATTAAAATTAATAAATCTCAAGTGGATACAGATAATTTTTTTTTAATTTTGAATATCAGTATCAGTTAGCTGTTGGTAATGCTTTAAAATTATATGTTTTTTTAAATTTGGTTTTTGCTTAGCTTTGTAAGAGCAATAAGGACAGAAAAAACGAGGATCTAAACCGCAATCAAACTTTTGATGGCTGTAGAGGCTTTTCTTAATTCTATATGCTTTATTACATCTGTTACAAACATAAGGGAAATCTGCACCACCTACAAATAAAATCAAACATAGTATATTAGCCTAAAAATATTAATTTTTGATAATTTAATTTAACACCAATCAACCATTCAGCCTATTAGCAGTGATTATGTATTTGGAAGTAAGAAAAATATCAGGGAATAAGGGTAAATTAGGTCTGTTCTCAAATCACTATTTTGTTTGCTACGCATGTGCAGTACTCTGTTGATGCAAGCACATAGCAGGTTTAGGAAGGAAAAACAGAATGCATGCGTCAACAAGGAACTACGCTTGTTTAGCAGGTAAATTTGTCATGCAGGAACTTTGGCTCATAATTGTTTTCAAATATTTATTTTTTTTAAATGGAAAATGTTTTTTAATTGAAATAAATATTCAAAAAAACATATTAAAATAAACTAGAAACTAGAACTAGTAGATAAAATTTGCTTACTACAAATACTTATTTTGAGTAAACACAAATTTTCATTTTCAGCAAAACAAAGAGAAACCTCATCATATTTTAAATAAAAGAGTAGTGTTTTTTCATTAGGTATAGGATGAAAAAAGTTTATTCTGATTCATTCTATGGATTACGGTTACTTTTTATCCTCCAATAAAAATAATAGTTTCATTTGAAAAGGAACTTTCATGAATTATAAAACCTTCTTTCTCTTCTTCCATTCTGCCTCAGCTAGAGGGCATCTCCAGCCAGTAGTGCCAGCCAGACGTCTTTGTCTTCTAATGCCTCTGATGTAAGAACTGCTGGGTCTACCTACCTTCTGGGCCTCTTGTAAAACGATTTCACCTCAATTTTTTTTATAAATACCCTATGGTGTTCCATGTGGCAGACATGTCTAAACCACCATAGCTGATGATTTTCTATTACTTTTTGTACAGGTTATTTTTAAGTTCTCTCATTTCCGATACAATCTTTTTTTGTTTTACCCATTGTTCTCCCCAGGAACCTCATTTCAGCTACCGTGATCTGGCTCCAAAATCTTTCCATTTGAACCCAGCTCATTCAGTTGAACAATCCTCCCCTCTGGTTAATGATACGTTGATTTAACCGCCTCTATCAGTCTAGGAGGGACACTCTTTGCTCTCAGGGCTTTCCAGATTTCTTCTCTGAGGTCAGAATTGATGGCTGCTCTAAGGTACAGAAAAGCAAGATACATGCCCCTGTCATGGTCCAAAGCCTTTTCTATTATGCTTCTGAGTGTGAAAATATGATCCTGGCCAAAACGCATTTTGCTCCTCTTGCAGGAATGGTTCCACCATGTGTCTTAATCTTTTCTCTATTATACTGGTATAGATCTCATACAGTACCGACAAGAGGCAAATGGGTCAATAATTGGAACACTCATTCTGACTTTTTTTTCAGTCAGAACACTCATTTTTTATTAATTGGGATGACTATGTTTAATTCATAATCCTTTGGTATCTTTTTCACATTCCACATAATTTGGAAACAATTTTGCAGTACTTGGACTAGTTCATTCCCTCCATACTTGATGAATTCAGGGCCACTTGATCTCGCCCTGCTGCTTTTTCAGTTATTAATTTAGAGATAGCAATCTATACCTCATCTTCCTTAATTGGAAAACATTTCCCTGCTCTTCTTTTCTATCATGACCTTCCTCGTGAGACCCTTTGTGATACTGCTCCTAAAACTATTCCATTAACTAACCAAAGCCATACTTATAAAATCTCTTTTTCATCTGAGACAACCTCTCCTCTTTTGTTCCTAATGTTTCTCACACTTCTCGGTTGCTAGCCTCTGAGGGTTTTGATTTTCCTCAAGAACAACTTTACACTTTCTTTCCTATCCTTATTTAGGATCCAGATAAATTCTTCCCAGGATTTATTTTTGGCCTCATTCACTGTAGTTTTTTCTCAATTCCGGAACCCATTGGGCCTCCTTATATCGTTGATAGCATGCGGTTACTGCATATTTTAGCTCCACAGATGACCTTAATATCTGAGAAATATCTCATCAATTCATTGGTGTATAGGAAATAATCTATTACATTAATAATCTCCCTTTCGATTATTAAGAATGTTATCTTGTGTACTGGCTTATGGGGTAAAAAGTTACCGTTAATGAGGCCATTGTCTATGCAAATTTTATTAATCTTTTGCCATTATTGTTTAGGGTTCTCCATGTGGACCCATACATCCAAAAGTTCTTTGATGGTCTCTACGTGTTCTCGCACTGAGATCTCCCATAATAATGATCTTTCTGTCCCTATCCTCATCGACTGTTCTGGCCAGGTCACGGTAGTATTGTTCAATGTCTATTATATTCGAATCCTCAATTGGTGCATAGGCCTGAATACTGTAACATTCCTAACTGAAAAACGGATATCCATGGAAATTATTCTGTAGTTGATTGGCTCCCACTCATGTAATTTTTTTCATAAGATAGTTTAATTAAATTAAAAAAACAAAAATGCCATGTATAAAGAAACAAGAGGATAGAATGCTAATTTGAAAAAATTAAAAAAATGCAATAAGGAAATTTAATGGGAAACATTCAAGCATTGCCTCTATAGTGAACATAGAAATACACTCCCACTTACAAACGTTTGCTAATAGGCTTAGCAAACCCAAAGATTAGATGATAATACCACCAATCTTTGCCAACACAATTCAATCCAATGATTACCATCTAAGTCCACATCCCAAGATCAGATGAAAAATCCTACCATCTATGCCTTTGATTACAAATGGTGTATCATAACTTATCTTCTAACTTCGATGCCAACTAATAGTCAGTTCAATTTTGAGGAATTCATTCTTACTTAATTCTAACAACTTTACATGCACATTTGAGCGGATGTCGATGCTAAATAAAACCTTATTTATACTGGAGGGATACAAGTTCTGAAATTCTGTGTGTCACCCTGAATTCTGAAGTGGCCTCATTCCTCTTCAGACCAAAACTTTTATGTAGAATCTTACAAAGGCATTGTTCTTCCTTCTAAATTATGCAGCCATGTTTCACACCCATATAAAACCATCAATAGGATAATAGTTAAAAAAATAAAAACACAGTTTCATAGTTTTAAAATCTCACATCCTAGAACTTGATACAATCAACATTATGTTTTGTTCACTACTGAATCCTATTTTGGCCAGAAAACCTTTTTTAACTCTTAAAGCTAGAACTTATTCAACCACAGCTTAAACATAATGAAAATCATACTCTGTTGTATTACAAATCAAATTCTGATGGTTTAATTTAAATTAAAGGTAGAAAAAATTAAAGCATAATTTAATGAATTAATATATTTTCATTTTTTTATATTTGATAAATGCTTACAAATAATGTGTTTCTTGAGACTGACATTTTGTTTTGCACTGTAAGAACAGTATGGACAGTGAAATTGAGGGTCCTTACCACATTCATATGTTTGGTGTCTTCGAAGGCTTTTCAAATTTCTATATGACTTATCACATCTTGTACAAAGAAATGAAACACCATATCCTATTTAAAACAAAATATGTGATAAACAAAAAAATCAATAATTTAAAAAATTATGACAGTGAAGTAAATATATTATTTTAATAAATAAATAAAGTTATCATAAGAACATTTAGTTATAATAACCAGTAAGCCTGAAGCAATGAACAGAACTATGGTTAGGCAAATAGACGAAAAAACATAAATATAACGGAATTCAAAAAACATACTATTTTTTTTAAATATGACTAATAAGGCAAACACTATTAGCATTCACAAAGGTCTTTTAAAAGTCACTTTTTGTTTTTTTTAAATATAATGAAGTTGACTTTTTTAAAACAGTCAACATAATGACCAGCTAAGTTGGATCCAGACCATTTGTTCATGCAGCCCACTTTGTATATAACTGAATTCTGAAAAATAGATTATGGGTCAATCAATTTGAAATAGTCCAGATGATGTTGCTTGACATTTTTTATTTCTATGACTTTTTTTAACTGTTACCTATCATTTGGTGAATTCCAAACCTTAGGAAAAACGGCATCAGCAGCAGTTTATTTGAACTTTATTAGCAGTTTTTGATGAATCCTTTGTTAATGTGAATTGCCTCCTATGTAGCATAGCTTATGCAAAAAAATCACCCATAAACTCTATATTATACTAAAACCTCATAATTTTACTTAATTTATGGACATTCATTTTTTAAATTATTTTAAGATATTATAGTAAAGAAAAATACCATTAAAGTATCTTTTTTTTTTTTTAAACTGTCACATTAAAGTTGAAATTGATGATTATATAAAACCTTATCTACCAGAATAGTAACCATAGAGTTATATATTATGAATGTTGATTCAATCATATACTAGCAATATAGTCCATACAGGAGCTGGGCTTCCATTTACAGCTTGATACGATAGGCTCAGAGTAACAATATAAATCTTCTCCAGCGGTGTACACCTAACACATTCAGGTCAGCCTCAACCTTACAGCAATCACAGTCAGGACCTCACACACTTTCATCCACAACCTGGCTACTTGTAGAGCAGATTTTTTGGGATGGTACTGAAATCTATTCTCTCCACGTGCGATAAAAATCTCAATCAACCCAGATGGACGTATGAGATGATGTTTGCCTTTCCAAATAATTACTACCATTCCTTATTTGCTCTGTTGCAGCAGACATCTTCAGCTATGACCATCAAATGTTCAATTAAAAACTTTTGTTTTTCAGAATTTGAAATTCTCTTATTTTCTGCTGTTATAGTCCATGAATCACCGTCATAGATGCGGGTCAGCCGAACTGCTGTCTGATAAGATTAAATGCTTTGCCTCACTTAATAAGACTTTGAACATAAGGGCCTTCTGTAGCCCTCATAAACAGCGGTTTCCAGCAGCGATTCTAGCATTCATATTGGAATGGGTCATATTATTGATCGTAATCAAGCTGGCGAGGTAATTGATTTTTGGTCAACTTCATAGTGGATAGTCTGCTCTTCAATACACATTTTTGGCAGAAGGCGTATGCAGGGTCTTCTCAAGCAGGAGTTTCTTGCAGTTACTAGAAACTTTTCAGTAAAAATGGTACTACTTCAATCCATTCTTATTTAACCAATTACAGATTGTAATACTGGGTTCAGGAATAGAACTAACAGTGGGTGGGTAACCTTGCATGCTTGTTTTAATTATTGTATTATAATGTAATTATAGTTACAATATGATATAATAATTATATTGTATCAGCCGTGGACCCTAGATAGGAAAATCCCAATAGGGATTAACTTGCCTAGTACCCTAAATTGTTGGGAAACAGCTCGATATAGTGCAGTTGGCCAAATCATTGCTTTGCCCACAGTTTGGTCCAGAGAGACATTGCAGCCAAGGGAGTAGGCAAGATTTTCATTGGGAAGTTGTTTTTTTCAAAAACTATCTTATGAACATAAATTTGAAAATCAAGCATTTGTTTGGAAGCAATTACGTACAATCTCTAACTGCACCTTTTATCTTGATACCTTATTTTAGTTTTTATCGTTTATTTTTTGTAATTTTTATTTGTCTCACCAACTTTTAGGGGAGGACACGGCCCCATCCTGACCCTCTGCCTAATCCAGTTTAGGTTGGTTGAAATAGATTTTGTGCTCCACAATATGAATCACAACCTACCCATTCTGGTTAGAAAAGGTTGATTACGTACAAAGGTTATTACTTTAGGTTGCTTACAAAGGTTCAAACCCACAGGTAGCCCTAGGATTTTTTAATGGGAGTAAAAAAAATCCTTAGTTATGCCATCCTTCGGAGGGGACGTTTAAAGGTGATCCCGAGCCTGTACAATGTCAGGTATTCGTTAAAGACCCCTATCCTAATTAAACCTGGATGGGCAAAATTTAGGACTCCCACTGTAGCATAGTCTGATTAGCCACAGCAGTATAAAGGAACGTTAAATAAATAAACAAACAAACTTACAGGAAAACCCATTATGTTTGATATTACAGGATAAGAAAGGTGTAAATCCCTTCTCCCCACCAAAAGAAACTTTATGACAAGTCATAATACAAACAAAAAATTTAAATTTCCAAATTAATTATATTGAGGAGGAGGGGGGAAAAGGAAAAATGAGAAATAAACATAGTACTAGAAATGTATTGATCGTTAACAATATTACTAAGCTTAATTAAAAATTTTTAACAAGATAAATATTTTTGACTTAAATAGTGATAAAGACAAAAACATTATTTTTTGGTTGACAACGATCTAAGTTCTCCTTCATCACTCATCCTCCTTCAACAAGGGTTGATGATGTTCAATTCTGCGAACAAATAATTCTCCTTCACCAAAAGTACTTCACTTTTAAGGATAATCACACTGATGCAGTCAAAATTGGAATTGAGGTTATTTCCCATCTCCACTAGGGTCCACATTCTGAGATGCATCTGAAAATATTAGGAGCAACACTGGATCTCTTGGTCTCAATGGTATACATAAGGTCGGTTCGAGCAAATTCTTCAAGCATCAATTCATTTCTCAGCCTTATATATCATGGCCACTGAAATAAAGTAAGATATTATTCAGCCCTGATTCTTGAAAATTTGGCATGAAAGGATAACAATTCCTACTTAAATCATCGATAAACTTTATAAAAAGTATTCCTACAACAATAAAATCTTCTCTTTCAGCTAAAAAACAGGTTTTTTTCTGGCCATTTTCTAGATATGTATTGAACTTGTGATAAAAATAACTTAATATTTATATTCTGTTTTCTGGATTATATTTTCACTTCAGAGTTGTATTTTACAGTTACTAGAAATCCTAGATGTCATGTGTGTAATCTTTTATAACAATGAGTTTAATATGATGCTTGAGGCAGCTCATTTTCCAATGATACTTTATCTTGCATTATTATATTCAAATCACAATAAATGAGTTCTCTTTGTTTTAGTAGATTGGTTCCTTTTAGCTTGTGTAAGGTATCAAGACTGAATGTTACAAAATAAAGCAAGAAGAAATGATTTACTTCTATTAGTAAGGCAAGTGACCACCTGCTTCTATTAATGTGAGTATAACCAGAAAATACAGAGAATAGTTATAAAATTTTCGTCCAATATCTGGAAATTGGAACATACAAATAAAGTATAAAAAAAAGTAAATAGTAAAGTGAGAATAGTTGACTGCTTGTGTATATGTATATGTATATATGTAGGGAGAAGTTGGTTTCAGGTGCAGTCAAATAAACACTTCATCAAGTGGAAACTTAATTTACTTTAACTTAATCAAGTGTTTATTTGACTGCACCCGGAACCAAATGCTCCAAAAAAGTAAAAAATTATAATTTTGCTGTGAAAGGTAAAACAAAATTAAGCCTGACAAAAAAATAAAATAAATTAAAAAAAAAAGTTTAGCCATCTTATTTAAATATATTTATTGCCTTAAAAAAATAGTAAAACCTGATGAACAAAATTTCATTTAAATTTCTAAAGAACAACAATGGTATCAATAGAATATAGTACAATATGGCACTTGAATTATTTCATGCTTCAACTAGATGCATTGAATGAGGTATTAAATATTCCATTACAAAATAATTATTACAATGGAAAGTAACGCAACAAATTCTCAAACAGATCTTCAGTTAGAGCACACATCAACATTATAACAATCAATATGATTTAATGATATTTACAGAAAATAATTCTTAATTTAAGAATTAAGTTAAAAATTATATTAGGATATACAATGCATATAAATCATGTGGGATTTTAAATTTGAACGATGTTTTGCCTTATGTGAACAGTAAGGGCACTGAAACTGAGGCTCTTTTCCACATTCATATTTTTGATGTCTTTTCAGGCTTCCTGAATAACTGTAATTCTTTCCACATTTATCACAGCAGTATCCATTCCCAGTGACTGCTGAAACGAAAAACAGGAGGAAGAAATGGTTATTCTGTAAAAAGTAATGAAAATATCTTTAAGAAATGTCTAAGGAAGCGTGATTGAAAAAAAAAAGAATAGAAAACAGGGCATGCTATAATGAAAGTTTTAAAAGAGGAAAAAAAAAGCTTTGATAGGGAGAAAAAACTAAAACACTCCACCAAATTCATTCAAAAGCTAATGATTATTAACTATATAATATATATATATATATATATATATATTATATATATATATTATACACACACTCATTATGCATAATCATTATTTCAAGTGAGCATGTATAGATAGGAAATAAAAAAAAATAAATTAAAAAATTATAAAAAACCCATAAAACCCCAATAGCTTGATATATAAAATTATCTAAACAAAGAACAACATAAAATCTGTAGCAATCACGGATTTATAATTTAACATTTCAGTAACAAGGGCTGTATTAAAAACTACAGATACTAAATCTGTATCACTTTAGGCATATTCTTAGAACAATCCTTTTTTCCTCAGTAAAATTTACCTAAATGTAATTACAGTTTTCAATGCCTACTGTGGGTCAACTGATAAATAAGTTTTTTTGATGAAAGATAAGAAATTAATATAAGAAAATTAAAAATAAATGAAAGGTAAGAAAAGAGTTAAATAACTTATACTAACAAATTTCAATTTGATAATGAAAATAGGAAAAAATCAGGGAAAAATCAACACGAATTGACAAAAACAAAAATTTTTTTTTTTTTAAATTAAAAAATAACACATTTTATTAATATTAGCATCAATAGATAATCCTAAAAATTATTGTAAATAATACATCAAAATTTATCAAGTAAAAGTTGAGAATAAAAGATCTAGAAAAATTTGACAAGTTTATGAACATAATTTATATTGTTCTTTAACCAAAAACAATGTTGTTAAAGATAAAATATTCAATAGTGAAAAGTTTAAGATTTCCTTTTATTTAAACAGGAAGATGCTGGAACAAGAATTCTTTCTGATACTCATATTTCTGCTGATTTGTTAAGCTTTTATGTCTTTTCAGGCATTGGAGCGCTGAAATGATGATTCATCGTTCAGATTATATCCTGGAATATTAATCCATTTTAGTCGCAGATGTTTAAATGATATTTTTTGCATTAATGATTAGCACAGTATAAGAATGAAGTTTAACAAAGAGAAATTCATACAAAAAATACAACTAAAATCATGTGTAACACTACAATAAAACAATGACTCGTTTTATGAGAAGTTTACTCGATTTAAGACAGTTTCAAAAACATCCATACAATAAACACTTGATAAAGGAAGTAAAGAGGTGGATTTTTTAAGTATCATCCAACAATTTTTTAATATGAGTCAAGTAATAATTAATAAAATATTATTGGATAAATGCTGAGAACATAAAATTTTGTTCTTATTTTAATTCAAGTTTAAAATAAAATCTCAAAAAAAAAATTAATATATAAAAAAAAAAAAGTGTTTTAAGTAATGAAGACACTTTCATATAAGCAGTGACAATTGTGAAATATTAAAATAAATTAACTTACTGGCATTAATTTTTGAATGCTGAAAGAAATCTAATATCTTCAGAGAAAGTATCTCAATAAGTAAAAATTATCCAATAGCCGATAGCCATCTGAAAAACATCAAACCTAAAAATTAAGCTTCATTTTAAGTTCCAATTATTAGACGTTATAAAACCACACCAAGCAGACATATAATTTAGTTATTATTCTCTTTTAAGCTGTAATTGTACTTTTAGAACCTTCTACTATCTATTAATGTCTTAAGACCATTCAAAATTAAGAATTAAAGTAATGCTATCCATTGCCAGTGAAAAGAGAAAAACTGAAGCTCATAAATTTCACAACTAGTTTTTATTTTATTTTTGAATTCATACTGATAAATGATTAAAAACATTTAATCATTTTATGAGGACAAAATATGTGCACTAGTTTTCACCAATGAAGTTATTCTATATATTTTTCAACTCTCTTATTCATGTATGAAGAAATACTAAAGAAAATCAAGAAGTGGGACTATTGTTAAAGATTTATTTTTTAAATGCTTCAATCAAAGCATAAATGCATTTGAAAACAAGCACCTGATTTCGTCAATAGTTTTAAAGACAGCAACAATGATTTGAACCGATATTCTATTGCTCAAACTTATAGTTATAGCACAAGTAAGACTTTAGATCTTTGCACATGTATCCAATTGGTAGCGAGCCTCTCATTGATATAGATACATAGTAGGATAAAGCTTACACACTACCTTCGGCTTCTGGCTACCCAGTTTAATAACACACAGCAGGCTGTTAGCCAGAGCTGAGGATTATCAGGACGGTACCCCAGAACAAAAAATGTTAAGGAAGTAAACTTTATTTTAGAATAAATTGAGTTGAAGATTTAAGTTTTTCAAAAAAAGCCCTTTGATTTATCAGCTAACAAATACAACAGACTCTCATTGTTTAATTGAGTTGATCAACAGGTCCACTTCAAACGGATGTACAGGGAAGATTCAGCCACTAGGTACTACACATCTTACCACAGAGTACAGTAATTGTTCAGGTCCAATCATGTCTAAGCACTATCAAATGGATTTGGCTGTAATTTGCAACTCAATACAACCCAAAATAATGTTTACTTCTTGAAAAGTAAATTAAACAATAAATATTAAAGACCGCATTAAAACAGTACTATACTCACTCTGTATTTTTCTATTTCTTGAACCCATACCAACCATCTTCTTTATGAATCCATTTTTGAAGTTCAAAAACATAATATTTAGAGTAAAAATCAATAACTTGTTCTACAACTATTTCAATAAACTTCTTCTTCCATGTCCATTCTATATTTTTGGGAAGTAAGTACATGTCCTATTTTTGCATTTGACTTAGTGAGCCATGTGACTATTTGCACCATTTGATTGAATTGAGCTAGTGTTAATATCTGCTCATAGGCTGTCCGACTCGGACTGTTTATGCTGCTCCCCATCACCAGGGCTGTTTTATGACCTCCCTGTCAAGATCCACCATGTTTAGTAAAAGCAGGGCCATCTTAAGTAGGATGATTTTTATTAAATACTAGCTTCAATCAATAAAAAGCAACAGTCACTTAATTTTATAACAACGGATGAATTAAAAATAGCAGATTCAATGGATGGTAATAATGACATATAGATGTAATAAATGCTTTACAAACCAATAGAAACTAAAATTGAAAATTATGATCATATAAGCTAAATTTTGTTAGCATTGGATTCAGGAGTAGTGGTTATCATTGGGGAGAGAGCTTTTGTTCTTTAGATGGGAGAGACATTTTTTATTTGGAGAGATGGTTTAATGCACTTGCCAACATCAACAAGGTAAAATCATCTTCACCAGCCTTGGTCATCATCCATATTTGTGAGGCATGTGCCAACACAGAATTAATCAAGGTATTATACAATCTTGCCTTTGTTAGGCCTAGTGATTAGATCTTAAAAATTTGCCTTCTCAAGCCAAAATAGCAACAGTTGGCAACCACAATCCTGTTTTATATTTACTTGGACATGTTATAGTTATTGGTTGATCTTAAGGGGTACCAAGGTAGGTAAATTACTGCACTATTTCAAATTGGAAATGTTCTACTTCTATAAAACTTTTACTTATTGTCTACCTTTACTAAATAAATGGTTAGGTATCATTTATCTTGAGGCCTAACATGTTAAATTTAAGACTATAAAATTCTTCAAAATCCTTGTATATTTGTTACAATTAATGCTATCCTGAAGTCTACTAAAAGGTTGTAGGTTATAATGGTGTGGTCAATCCCTCTCTCCAGAATATTCCTCAGAGAAAAGATTTGGTCCACTCTGGATTTTCCAATTCCAGTCCGGTACCCTCTTATATTGATTCATAAAAGATTTTTTGTAAGCTATTGTTAGGAGAGGTATTCCTCTATAATTCTAGTCGACCTCATCACTTTTTACTTGTAGATTGGATAAGTTATTGTTTAATTACATTATGTAGACATATCATCAACCCAGATCTGCCCAATTAAATTATGAAGTCTTATGGAAGTCTTCACTTCCGTATTTAAAAAGCTTTATTGGATGGCTATCCATGTCCAGATTTTTATTGTTCATCATTCTATAGATCACTGCCATGACTTTTTCCAAATGTGGTGGACGTTCGTTCTCTTGTAAACTTTAAGTAAGCCAAACAAACATATTCTATAACAGTAACTTGAGAACTACTACTAGCAGATATTTGTTAAATGTTGTAGTACTTTAAATATGTCAAGGTCTATTTTCATTTTTTTTCTGTGGTCATTTTGAGGGTAAAAGTTTCTCCTTTCCCCTCTTAGATCTGGCACTGTTCATCTGATGTACTCTGTAACTAATCTAAAGTCAAATGGATGGGGATACTGCACTGGTAATCATGAATTTTTTAAAATTTGCAATGGAGAAGAGAAGAGAAACTCCATTGAGTTTCCATTCGCCTCAACACGCCCTGATGATAACCCACAATGGGGATCAAAACGTCGGCAAACAATAAATAGTTGAAACTATTTAGTTGTTTCATTTAATGACAACCACCTGGACTAAACTAACTCCTCCCAGTAATTCTCAACGGTCAACTAATTATATCCACAATTTTTATTTTTAGTTGTCAAACTTTTGAGAAATAATAAAAAAGAATGTTTTAAATAGAGATTTGTCTCTGTATATCATAGATCATATAAAGAGATTTTCTAAGGATGATTTTAAATCACTATTGAAAAGGTCACAGAAAGGGGCCTAGTTAATGAAGTATTGCTTTTTTTGTCTGGACACTTTTACAGAGTTGAATCCTTGGAAAGAGGGATAGAAACTGTATATGACTTTTGTAAAGTGGATCAGTGAAAATAGTAAGATTTTAAATAATATTAAAGTGTGATAAGTAAATATTTTAAAATTATCTCTATCTGAAATAATCAAGGAACCTTAGTCAATAACAATGAGGTGACATTAGATAAAAAAAGGAATTAATAAAAAGTTATCCTAAATGAATAAGTTTGCCTTTTAGTTTTTAAAAGGCATTAGTTAAAAAAGTTTCAGTAATTTGCATTAGTAACTGTAAGACAGCTTCATAGTAAGACCTAACGCGATTGATAAAATATTATTAAGGATATAAAGGAATTTTAACAATGAAAAGTTAACAAATTTTATTATAAAAAATAAATTACAAATTAGATTATATTTTTACAAGTTATAAGTATCACAGTATAGGAGCTAAATATATTCTTTTTTTAATCCTATTGCACTATCATGTACAGCTAAATGTTTCATTCCAATGTGTTTTTTCAAACTCTTTAAATATTTGGTTTTATGTGGACAGTATGGGCATGGAAACTGCGGTTCTTTGCCACATTCATATTTTTTGTGACTATGCAAACTTCTGGCATGGCGATATTTCTTTTGGCAAGTATAACATTCATATTTTTTCTCAACAGAGGGAGCATATCCTGTGAAAAGTTCAAATTGATCAGCAAAACAATAACATAATTTATTTTAAAATTTAACTCTACATTGAGTAATCCAAAAAATAATTTCTTGGGCAGGCAACTTTAAAAAAATAACAAATGATGAAATGTCATTAAAAAATAAATAAGACAGTTATTTAAAAACGGTTAAAACAAATTTTATAAGTTTACACAAAATATAACCATTTAGTTATCTCTCATCAATTTTCATAAAAAGCAAATTTCTCACTCAAATATAGATTGATAGTTACTTTCTTATTATCAATATCTGTGAGATTACAAGCGAGAGGACAAACAGGACAAAAGAATTGAGGTTATTATCCACATTCATAAAATTATTAAGCCAAAATACTTTCTCTTGCAGTTTTTACTAATCCAATGGAACCTCCTGTAACCATTGAATTGAACTTTAAAGAACATAATAACTAGTTATATAATATTCTCTTCACAAAATAACTGAAATAGTACAGAATATGTTATGATTGATGTGAATAACACAAGATCTGATCAAAATTATAAAGACTTATGCCTGAACAAGAACTTTTGTAGGGGTTATAAAAAAACATTCTCTACACAGAAGGTGTTCAAATTCAGACTTTTGATAAACTAAGCTAAATCAATATTTTACTAATAAAATGTATAATATTAGCTTTATCTTTTACATAAAAAAAGTTCTGTAAATTGTAGATTGAACTTCTATTAATTCAAAATAAATTTAACTGTTTAGAAGTTCAGACATAAATTAAACCTTACTGTCCTATTTAAAATATAATAGATTTTACATGATAGAAGAAATTTATCTGGTTTGATATAAATACCATTAGAAACAAATTTTCAAACGAATGGTTAATATTATTAGATAAATACAATACAATTTCCATATTTAAAAAAATAACAGCTTAAGCAATGAACTAATAGAATTTCAGTTTGCCGTAATTTGGAATTTTGGGATCATCAAATAAATATCTTATTACCTGAAACTGAACAAGGATTTTAATGGTATTTAAGATTTTATAAATTATATCCAATCGTTTCAATCTTACAATGTTTAAATAAATTTTTAACATTAACAGAGTGCACAGAAGCAATATGACGTTTTAAATGAAACCTATGTTTTGTTTTATATGGACAAGCAGGACAAAAGAATTGAGGTTCTTTTCCACATTCATACCGCAAATGTTGAATTAATCCATTGCGATATTTATATGCTTTTCCACATTTGCTGCACAAATTTTTAAGCAGAAAACCTAAAATTATAGAATATATTAGCAAGATATATATTATTCATAAAACTAAAGCAACATGAATATAATTCTAGATGGAAAGTAAAAGGAATGAAACAGTTATTGCTCAATATTGAGTTCATACTCCAATTAATGTAGATTAGAGAAAGTTAATATAAAAATCCATTAAGTTATTAAATCCTGAAGTAAGAAGGTAAAAATTAATCCACAGCCCTACAAACAAAACAAATATATTGTAATGAAAAATATATTGTCAGTCTCACATTAAAGAATGATCATGTATAAGTAAAAAGCCATTAACAATTATTGTGCTTTGTTTTATTTTTTTAAATTATTATTGATTACATTTTAATTTCATACATTTCTGTTTCTAGTATTTTTTCTACAAAATTCGATTTAAAATAACCAGTTATAATATGATGGTTAGACATGGCAAGCAATCAACTTTTACAAGAGTAGTGTCAGATTGCCAAAATATTATAAAAGGATAAAAAAAAAATAAGTACCATGTGAACTTATCATGTCTGAAAATATTGTGAATATACAAAAACCACTTAAAGGGAACAAAACCAAATATAAAATAATGAGGAATAGAAAACAGTAACCACCTTTAATAGTGTAGATAAAGATAATACTATGGAAGTTAAGGGTTATATCTCTGTCATCTATAGTTTTTTCCCCCTAGATCGTATATTGCACTTAAATATCTAATGTTTCAATTCATGCCGATTTTCTTATCTCTCTAGGTTCATAGTCCGATACATAAAATATTTATTCACATTTATGGGTATATATTTTTTTAATCAGTTTTGCAGTAGATTTAATAATTCTTCAGTGAAGTGAGAATGGTTGGCAGTGTGTATAAATAGGATAGAAGTTGATTCCAGGTGCAGTCGACAAACACTTAATCAAGTAGAAAACTTGATTTATTTGTGTAGTTTCGGCCTAAATTATAGGCCTTCTCCCTCATAATAATTCTTTAAATGAGCATTTGGAGTTTTACTAATAGCATTTACCCAGATCTATAAATGTTCATACACTAAAAAAAAAGTAAAAGGATTTCCAATATAAGCACACTACTATTCTTTTCTTTTTTTTGTAATTAAGTTTTATAGACCAATAAAATATTTTTTAATTATTTTCAGCATAACTTGTTTTTCAAGGAAATTGACTATAAAACTTTTAGTTTTGTCAGAAAAGAATAGTATTTTTCTATTGATACTATAAAACTTTTAGTTTTGTCAGAAAAGTTAAAAAATTTCAAAAATTCAACCTTATTAATAATGTAAAGACTAAAGATTATAGTAAGGCAAGGGAAAACTTTATAATGTAAAGTTTGAAGGTATTGAAACCAGTGTTCATTTATTTATACAAACTGAATACTGATATTGCTGATACTACAAATGTCCATATCTACAGGATTCGACATGCACAATTCAACTAAGCCATCACAGATTCTCTTTCAATTATAAATTAATACAAACTAAAATAAATAAAATATAATTTTTATAAATATAAAAAATAAATAAATTTTAAAACATCACAAGTTAAATTCCCATGAGGTTAATGTTGCAACCATGAAAACAAATTAAAAATAACCATTTACATTTTAAGCTTTGGATTCACTTTTGATAGATTATATTATCTTTCAGTCTACAACGTCGATAGAAGAAGTTATAAATCAAACAGAATATCAGGACAACTATCACTATTTAGTGTAAATTTAATCAAAATATTTTTCATATGAAATCATTAAAATTATCAATACACTACTCACATACACACACACACACAAAAAAAAAAAAAAAAAAAACACAACTAATTTCACATTATCAAGCACTTTCTTGTTAACTAATAACTGCTATTTTTTAAAAGAAAAGTAAACATTTTAAGTTGATGCATTAGGTTCAATGATTCCAAAATCAACCAATATTTTACAATGAGTTGCCATATGCCTCTTCAGATCTCCTTTTCTTTTAGACTTGTGAGGGCATTGGGGGCATTGAAATTGAGGTTCTTTACCACAATCAAACTTTTGGTGTAAGTAAAATCCAGCTTTTGATTTATATAACTTCAAACATGTTTCACACTGAAAATAATTGTCTAATGGAGGTTCTCTCCATTGAACATCTGAAAAACAATGATATAATTTAGGAAAATTAAAACGTCATAAATAATAGTGTAAAAGAATTTTTAAAATAATTTATATTTCTATATAATGAAATGAATATATTTCTATATTCTTATCAATCTATCGGGATTATTAATTAATCAATGGAATCAATATTACAAGAGTGGGTTAAATTAAAAATTTAATAAGGATAGGTTATTAACAAAAGCAATCTATTAGTTATTTTAATAAATTTATAATATAGAAATAAAATATGTTTAAAACAAAATTTATATAACACAACAAGTAAGCATCAAATAAATCTCAAAAACACTAAAGAAGAAAGTCAAAATCTATGTGAATATATTATACAAAACTTCTCATTTAACTGTAATTAATAAGCTTAGTCTTAAAGGTTTTCTGCTACTTGATGCTTTAATATTACATGGGATTTTAAATTGACAGTCTGCTTTGCTTTGTAAGGACAATAAGGGCACTTAAATTGTGCCTCTTTACCACAATAATATCTTTTGTGAACATATAATCCAGTTTTGGATCTATAGCTTCTTTGACAGACTTCACAAACAAGAAGTGGAGTATTGTTTAATTTATATTGCTCACCAGAACCTGAAAATCAATCACGTGTTAGATTATAATTCATTTATAATAACTAAAAAATCTTTTAAATAAAACAATTGACAATTCTAATTTGATTTTTTCTAATATTTTTATTGAATAAAAAATGACAAACAAATTATATTATTCATTCAAAAATTATCAAACATCAAAATTTCAATAGTATAACTGAGGGAAACCAAATAACAAAATCAGTTTAAAACATAGCATTTTTATAAATCTCTTTCAATTATTTATTATATTAAAATAAATACCATTAAGTAATATATATACTTGTGAAACCATCATCAACATCTCTGGGCAATGTAATGTTAGAAATATGTAAGTGGTAGTTTATTTCAGTAGAAAAATTCAAATATCCATAATATTTTTCAAAATATTACTTTAAGGAAATACATCTACATGACCTTCTACTCTTTTATTGGTGGATAATCATCAAATTTAACAACCTCAACTCATACCCTGTGAAAGAAAAACAGAATAAATTATATTTAAAAAGTTATATAAACAAACATGAATGATTAAATATAATGGAGGTTGAGTTGATAAGTTATTGGAATTCAAACAGCTAATAGTTGGGAGCAGTGGTGGGCAAATACTCAAAAAAAAAACTACAGAGTACTGTGCTCAAATAATGCTTGCTCTATAGTACTTTACTTTATAAAATAATGAATTTTTGTACTTTAAGTACTGAAGTACTTTTTTATATGTGGTCACCGGAGTGTATATTATGGACATATATTAAGTATGGGTTTCATCCATTTTGAGGTCTATTATTAATTTATTTAGGCCATCTTTTTTTCATATTATTGATTTTAAAATCAATTAATTTAATCTCTTTGGATAAAATCGATTTTTTTATATCCTTTTCGAAGGACAAAAAAACCACCGTTTTTTCATACCCTTAAAAAATCCTAGATTCATCTGCCAGGTTTGAACCCGCGACGACCATGTGCAGCAAAACAGCCTCTTTTAAAGGACGAAATAACCATGGATGTTTACTCCCTAAAAGGATATAGGGCCATATGGTGGTTTTGAACTTTCGACCTTAAGCATAGAGAGCTGTTATGCTAGCCACTACTCCACAGGTGATCCTTTATGCATTCAAAAAGTGTTAGGGATTAATATGTCTAAGGCCACAGGTTCAAACCCGGTAGATTTAAACATTCTTTTTTAATGCATCGAGGGTCACCTGTGGAGTAGTGGCTAGCATAACATCCTTCTATCCCCTATATCGCGAGTTCATACTTGGCAGATGGCCCTATGTTTGTTTTTAGGGAGTAAAAATCCTTGGTTATTTCGTCCTTTAAAAGAGGCTGTTATGCTAGCCACTAATCCACAGGTGACCCTGGATGTATTCAGCAAGGAGTTAAAGATTAATATGTCCAAAGTCACGTGTTTAAACCCGGCAGATTCAAACACCTTGTTGAATGCATTTAGGGTCACCTGTGGAGTAGTGGCTAGCATAACAGCCTTCTATGCTTAAGGTCGCAAGTCTAAAACCAGCAGATCCTTCTATATTTGTGCACCGCAGATGACTCTTAAAAGATTTAATAAGTGGAACTCGTAAAAGATCCCTAAGTTGTGCCTACCCAGGTTTACTTAAGAGTAAACCTGGGTAGGCAAAACTTAGGACTCCCGCTGCACCGTGGGATTAAACACAGTAACATAAAGTGACGATAAATGGATAAACAACAACAAGATTGAATAAAAATGTTAAGTTCTTGGTAGCAAAACCTCATTAAAATAACTTTATAAAATGGGTACAAGAAATTATGAAATTGACTGAAAAAATTATGAATTTGATTGAAAAAATTATGAATTTGATTGGAAAAATTATGAATTTGACTGAAAAAAGCTATATATATATATAATATTATATATATATATATATATATATATATATATATATAAAATGCAATGAATTCAATATAATATACAAAAGAGTTGTATAGTTTAATAAAAAGTAAGTCAAGCACCTGTCAAAAGAAAAATTTCTTGATTTATGATGTAAACGATGCATATGTCTCTTAAGATCATATATTCTATTTGTTCTATATTTGCATACAGGACAGCTAAAGCGCAAATCAACCCCACAATCATTTCTCAAATGGCTCAACAAACTATGTCGCACTCTGTAAAATTTACCACACCTAGGACAGTTTTGTCCAAGGTAATTAAAAATTATCCCTGGAAATAAAATTAAATATTAAATCTTCCTCAAAAACTTATTTAAAAAAATAACAATCTTAAAATATAATATTATTTAAATTCAGTGAATTATTCGCAAACTACATTTGACAATTCATAAGTCTAAAAGGCAGAGGAAAACTAAAAAAAACATTTCCTGTCCTTAATAATTTTGGCTGTTCCAAGATTTTAAAAGCATTTTCAATTTTTTTAAATCAACATAATACATTATGAAATATTTTATGTTTTATGTTTAAAAGTTGGTGATGAAAATCTCTTATAAAGGATCCAGTGAGTTATACTCGGTCCGAAGTGAATCTTAAATGAACAGATAAACCAGAAACATGTATTGTGAGAACTATGAATCACATAAAGTCAACCAGCCAGGCTGGAGAAAAAATGAGATATAAAAAAAATTACAATCACATAGCTCTTATAAAGAGCCTAAGGTTACTTTCCTAGAACTTCAATTTTTTTTTTTTCCCACATTATTAAAGATACATTAGGGAGCAGAGTAACACAATGGGTAGGACACTGCTACTAATCTTCAGTTCCCACATTTAAACCCAGCTATAATAGGAAAATATATCGTGCAAGCAAAGAAGCAAGATATATACATAAAAAATGTAGCAAACATCCATTTACATAAGCAAAATTAATAAAAAATAAGTATACAAAAAATAAGCAAGAAAAAAATTGAATAAAGAGTAAGCAATGCTAATGAAAAACATAATAATGGTACAATAAATAATTATAACTTTTAACTAGATAATACTTTATTCATTTAACCCTAGAATGACATACTAGTATAATTCAACTTAACCTGACACTTTGAGGAGTGGTACCACGTACTTTGAACAACCAAAACACTTTATGAATAATAGGAAAGCAAGAAATGTTTTTGCCTGGTATCCTACTCTTTAATAGTGTTTTTTCTTTTAATAGTTGGTTGTTTCATCTAAACCTCAATCATTCAAAATTTCTAAATAATTCAGAAAACTATTACATAAACAACACAATGGCATATGTGATATCCGGAAAAAACATTCAATTGATACACTGGAGTGTGAAAAACTCTTATGATTTCAAATCTCTTTCTGAAAAAAATATGAGACTGATCACAGAAATTTCATTAACAGCATTAACAATCAGATTACGCATAAAGATTATAACACATGGAAGTATGTGTCTATACAGCTTAAATAGGAGCAAATCAAGTTTCAAAATTTCATTGGGTGTCACTCTAGAGTTAACAACAATTCTTTCCTATAGACATAGGTAAAATTTAGAAAAAAAAATCATTACCTGTAATTCTCTGATTAGTGAGCCTCTGGACATATTATATTGTCTTGTAAAAAAGAGGGTTTTGAAGGAGTATAGAAAAGAGGCATGATAGATAATATTAGGAGAAAGGTTATTCTAGAGAGAGGAGGAATGGATGAGAAATGGACTAATTGAGTGGGAATAGCTTAAGGGTTGATTGTCTAGAGAATAGGTTAGTATGGAGAATGAAGGAAAGGGTTAAATAAATTTGGTTAAAGTAATGACAACTATTTTTAATGAAAGCCATACCATAACAGCAATACCATTCAAAACACGTAAACTCCTTGTTTCCTCCCTTGTCTTTTCCCCTTTTGACTACGGCTGTATGGTGTACAGTGGACTTTCAGATGAACTTGAAGCAAAACTCAAGCTGTGCAATATGATTTGTAATTGGGCTGAAATATTGGCACACAAATATAATCATCACCAGCTGTAAGACCCAGTATGGGTCTCCTTCAATCCTCTCTTTCTTCCATGAGTTTCCACCATGCTCTAGTTTCAACGATGCATCCTGCATCTCTCGCGACCCTGCCTGCCCATCTTAATCGTGAACGTCCACTTCTTCTCTTGCCGTTGACTTACCTAAAGAGTGTTCAGTCCATCTCAACCTGCAAATTCCTGAATGAAGTACAGTTCTGAATTCTGCCTCAATCTAAACTGATTGCTAACCCACACTGCTCCAAACATTGTTCTTTAGATTTTCCTTTTAAAGAGCTGTGAACTATTGGCATCTGATCTAGACAAAGGCCAGGTTTCTGAGTCAAAGGTTAAAACAGGTCTGATTAGTGTTTTATAAAGCATAGCCTTGGTTTTCTTGATAACAGACAAGATCTTAGTAATTTTGCCAATCCAAAGGAACACTTATTAGCAGTCAAAATTCTTCTTTGTTCTTCAGCACTTGTGGTGTTATCGACTTTAACCAGAGAATCAAGGTATACAAAGTACTAATGACAGTCAAATGTGTAGGCACCAAAGTTGATGGAGGGTTCTGGTGCCCTTAAAGGATTGGTAAGCATGCATTTGGTCTTTGATTGGTTTATCTGAACCCCATGCAGCATCCTGAATTCTCTAAAGCGAGAAAAGCCAGCTCTAAATCCCTTTACGATCTGACTACTATATTATATCGTCTGCATATACTAGAATTTGAGTGGATTTGTTCAGAATGGTCCCTGTGACCTGACACAAACATATGTCTACTTTTAAGAGTGACTTCTTTAATTAATGAATACCCAACCAACTTCTTCTATAATTTATGCTACAGTCAAAAATTCTTCCATAATTTATGCTCAGTCAAATTCTTATAATTATGCTCAGTAAAATCTTCATAATTGTACAGTCAAAATCTTTCATAATTTATGCTACAGTCAAAAATTCTTCCATAATTTATGCTACAGTCAAAAATTCTTTCATAATTTTTTATTTTTTTCCTTTAATATATTCTAACAGAGGAAAAGACATAAAGATTTTATTTACACTTTTCTTTTTCTTTAATAGTCTTTAATGTATTTACTAATGTATTAGCTGTAATTACAACACTTTGAGGTGTAGAAAAGAAAAAAAAAAATAATAATAATAATAAACGGGATTATAATTAGAATACGATGTTTCTTCAATAACTTTTATTATTATTTTACCAATAAAATAAAAACAACAAATTGTTATATATATACATATATATAATATATTATGTTATTGAAATAAGCCACTTTTCAATAATTTAGCATGTTTTATAAATGTATGGCGCCTTAAAGTTTTTGAGAATCTTGCTTTGTAAGAGCAATAAGAACATTCGAACTGAGGAGCCTTTCCTCCACATTCATACTTCTTATGAGCACCTAAGCTTGCCTTGTGCCTATAGGTTTTTCCACAATCACAGGTAAATTCTTTTATATTAAAATTCATACCTGAAAAGATAAATTACTGATAAAACTAATCTTAAAAAAAGCAATAATAAATTTGCATGAATAATATACCAGGAAAGAAATTTCTAGAATACATAAACGAATAAACATATGAATATATAGAATATCTGGAAGTGTTAAAAATAATACAATCCTAAACAAAAGTTTTAAGTATTAAATTAACAAACATTTCAAATACATAATTTATTTGATATATACAATACTTGCGTTTTCTAAAGTCAAATCACAACAAAGAAGGAAAACTAATTGCTACTACCTTTATGCCACACAGAACTGTTTTTTTTTTTTAACTTTAGATTAACTTTAAGAATAAGTTTCAAAATGAAAGTTATCATTTCCACATACAATTTTAAAATTGAACCGCTTATATCTGATGAAACTCGATAATCGTGTTTTAAACATCATTTTGGAGAAATGGAGGCTATGTAAATCCAAATATATCAGGAAAAAATGTTTTTATACATATGTGAAAATTTCATAACTGTGTTCTACAGGTCATGAAAGGGATAGAAAATGCACTCCTACATATAGCTGGCTGGCTGCTGACTGCAATAATCTATTAAAAAAAATTATATTTCAAATATGAATACAAAAGAAAACTTCCAGTACAAAAAGTAGATATAATGGGAATAATGAGACAGTTAAGTTTCAATGAAATATTCTAAACCCTGTTGAATTAAAGTTTATACAAATTAATACTATTGATTTTTTATAAATATCTTAATAAAAAAAAAAAAAAAATGTACCACTACAACCCATGAAGGGTCTTGGGCTCAGTACATAAAGAGATTCGTACTGTTTCTATGCCAACGGCTGTGCAATGAGGTGATTAGGCCTTAATCGCGCTCAGCCACCAGGTAACTATCTTAATAACTTTTATTAAATAACAAGAATGCAATTTTATTTTTAGGAGAGGGTCAGTGAAAGATAAACAATAAAGAGTTAAAACTATTTAATTGTTTTTCTTTCACTGAACACCACCCGAACTAATTTCCTTCTGAATATCTCAATGTAGTCCGGCCAATAGAGTTAGAAAAGTAGGGTTCACCCTACAAATAATCTTTTTTTTTTTTCTTCTTTTTCTTCTTGGGTATTTTTTTTTTCTATATATATTTTTTTATTCCATTTAGAACCATTAGGTAGTGATTAATCCAAGTTTTTGTCATTCTCCCTCCCTTGCCTCGCCATCCATCTTAAAAGAAAAGTGAACAACTATTCTTCAGTTTTTGACTTCTAGCTTATTCCCAGAATATTTTTTGATATACAGATATAAAAAATGTATCCAGAAAATCTTCTTTCGTATGTATTTCTTTATTTCCAGATCGGCTACGTGAGCCATACATGGGTTTATATAAAAAAATAATACAGACAATCTTCTGATGATTACCAATCATGCAGAAGGAACTGATTACCTTAGCAGATGCCATATTTAAAGAAGCCACAGAGCATTAAACTCAAGATAAAGTTCTGTCCAATTAGCACAATAAAAAACGATTTGTTGCACCCCTCAGCAGATTAACACTTGATGTGTATGATTATTGATAAAAATAATGAACAAGCAACCTGAGGAGGATGCTGATGTGCTAATTTTAACCCTCACTGGGACTGCAAAACGATGAAAAACATATAACATAAAAAAAAAAAAAAAAAAAAAAAAAAAAAAAAAAAAAAAAACAGAAAGAGGAAATTCAGGTGACCTCAATTACTTTATTTCATCATTAAGTATGATTTCGTCGAGAATCTGGTGCTAATCCACCCCATCAGTGGGTATGATACCACATCAAACATTAGGGGTTTTAAAAAAAAAAAAAAATTTGTTCCCTGTTTCAGAGTAATCCGTTATTGCTGGACTTAAACACATTGGAGCTAGAAGCAACCATAAAGAACATCTCCAAAACAGGAGAACGAATATTGGTCATCGAAAATGACCAATCACTCATAAACCTCCGACACTCAAAATTTGTTGCCACTATGAAAATCTAAGTCTTGCAAAGTTGTCCCCAACCACGGATGTAGTGCGATACTACTCTTTGAGAGACCACTGTTCGCCAAATTAAAAATAAATCATTAAGGACAGAGATGTGATTTGACAGGAGCTCCAAATCACAGGACACACCTGTGATTGACAGGACAGGGGTCTGAACACATTATATAAAGCAGACTTTGCATCATCCTCGTTGAACCACATAGGGAACGGTGCCACTTCATTCGTATATACATTTGTGTGGTTAAATAATATAAAAAATATTTCTATAAAGATATATACACTGCTGTGATTAAAAAATCTGGTGCGGGCAACACACGACTTTCACTGACCTCCATTTTTAAAATCAATGAAAAATTTTCAAATACAGTTAGAGATAAAAATACGTGAAACTATTTAAGAATTAATTAAATTGAATTTATATAGAAACATGTGTTTTATAAAAAAAATCTATTATCTAAAATAATCTGTTAGTTTTATCATTTTTTCATCACTCTCTATTAACTTTTAAAAGCTTCAGTATAAGATAATATTTTTTCTAAAATCTTTAGCTTTCCGACGGTATATCATACATGTATATTACTGTTCTTATGTTCAAAAAAAAAAAAAAAAACATTTTTTCAGTTTTCTCCTTTAGTTGCTTTTCAAATTCGCTCAACTTGCATATTAAGCTGTTTTTCATCAGTGGTAACAAGATAATATAGTTATTTTATAGAATCAACAAAATTAAAGGTACTTTAGAGAAAGAAAATTTTAAATATCGGCATTTAAGCCCTGTCAGACCATTTTAATCAGAATGAAACCTACATGATATTAAAGCCTATTAAATTTTACATCGATATAGCGAGTTTAATCAAAATCGTCGGAACCTTTTCGACCTTTTCGAGAAAATCGAAAAAAGGTGAAAAATACATGGTATAAAGTGGCTCTTCTGGTAAGCTCATTTCGATGAAAAAGGTTTTGTAACGTCTTGGGCGTATATTTGTCTTAAATATGAAATTTCAGTTTCATAGGACTTACTGTTTCCGCCCGGGAGTTACCACCCACCCTTGGATTTTGAATTTGAAAGTAAGATAGGCTTACTAAAATAGTATCATTCAAAAATATGGATGAGGAGAAAGGAGTGGAAAGTATTAATAAGCAGAAGAGTATTGCTTTGATTTTATTTTTTTTTAACAAATAAATTAGATCTACCCTACATTCTAGTAATTAAAACTACTATTAAAGTTATGTTCTTCATCATTTTATTAAAATAGATGGTATTTCTATCCTATTTAACATATCATACTACAAGGATAATATCACAAAAGAACATCCTTGTTCTTAAACACCAAAAAGATGAGTGATCAAGTAAAATCTTACATAATAAAACACTATTTTTCATAACAATCCATGGGATCAAGTAAAAAAGAATGTAAATTCAAATAAATTAAGTTTTTACAATGTGAATTAACTTTCAAATGGAATTCGCAATCACATTCCCTACAGAAATGTATAAACTTCCATGCCTAGTACCAATATGAGACTTAAGGTTGCTCTTTATTTTTGTTTTATAAGGACAGTGGGGACACATGTATTGAGGTTCTTTACCACATTCATTTCTTTTATGGGCTGATAGATTTCCTTTATATTTGTAAGTCCGGCCACATTCACACACATAGGCTTCAGATGTTGCAGCTAAACAAAAAATAAATTAATAAGTCAATCAATAAAGAAGCACTGAGAATAGAAAAATATATTAACAAATACTTATAAAATAGATATTCATAACTGGTAAATAATAATTTTAAAAATATATTAAGTGCCATCCATCCATCCATGCAGGCGAGCTAACAAATAGTCTTGGCTTGTGAGAATATGAATAACCACTTTAAGAGGCTATGTAGATATCAACTAGGAAAGAGTAAGGTCCTCCCAATTTTCGTCCTGCACAACTGTCTATAAGCAACAATCATTGAGCATTACCTTAAAGTGAATCTAAAATAACTTATACTTTTAATTAAGTGACTTGAAAGAAGTTTTAATAAGTTATATTTTACAAGGTAGCTGTCTGAATAGAAGAGATTTTTAGAATTAAGAGCATAGCTTTGATATATAAAGCACTCCAAGTATCCTATAAAACCTGAATTTTCATCTAACTAGCATAGTTTTGTTAATATTAATTATATGGTCATTCAACATTTCCTCTCATGAACTTATATACACATAAATAAAAAAAATTAAATTTATCATAGCAAACAACTAAAATGTAAAAAATGAGTGACAGATATTTAAAAACTATATTATTATACCTTTCTGTTTCCTGTCACCTGAAATTTAAGACTGGTTTTTTAGACATATTCCTCAAATTAACTATTGATCTATATAGTCTTGTAGATTGTCAAACATTAACAGTTAACATACTACCTTATAACTTAATGCATGATTTTGTTTGAGGTTATCAAAGATTCCACAGCCAACTAAGATGCAAGAGATGCTCAACTGACACATTCCCATTTCAATGAGTCATTTAGCAACAGTCTTAATTGTGATTTCTGCATTAAATAGCATTTTTCAAAATTAAAATAACTAATATACATGGTTATATTAAATATAAATATGATTTAAAAAGGGATTAAAATTTGGTAGCAAAGCAGTAAAACAGAATTTTTTTTATTTTTCTTAAACTATTTACATGATAAAATCTATCAGATGAGGAAGATGGAAATAAAAAAACACACATTAACAAGTAATACTTATTGTAATTGTTTGCCGATGTGTGTCTCAGCTAGCTACTAGACATTTTAAGTCTATAGGAACAGAATATGTTTAATAGAAATTGTTCTTGATGAAAAAAAAAAAAAATTATTTTATCACATCATATAAAATTTGTATTCACAACATTGTAGGTTATCTGCCTGGGTTTATTAGGAGTGGGGAAAATTAATTTTAGACAAGGTTAGTATCCATTCTCTTAATACCTTTTTACAGATCTTTTTAGTTCTTTAAAAAAAAAACCTTATCATGATGATGATCTACATGGTTGGTGATAAAATAAATGAAATAGCCTAAACAGATGTTTTTTTTAATCCTCTCTGACTGATCTTTATAAAGCAAATTCTAAATAAATTTTAATACTTCGGTACTCCATACTTCTCAAAATAAGAAAACAATGGGACTATCAAACCATCAAATAAAATTTAAAAAAAAAATTTAGTTAAATTATTTATTTATGATAATAAAGACAAAGGCGTTATAATGAAAATATATATATCACAGTACTGTAATTAATTTAAGAGCATAATGTTTTAATTCTTGCTACCACCATTTGGTAAACTATAAGGTTCAATTGCTTTTTAATAGATCTGGATCATAAAGTATAGCATGCTTTACACCAATGTGCGTCCTCAAACTTCTCTTCACTTTTGCTCTATAAGGGCAGTGAGGACAACTGAATTGAGGTTCCTTTCCACACTCATGTTTTTTGTGAGCATATAAGCTTGCTTTATGCTTATAAGATCGGCCACATTCACAAAAATATACTTCATTCGCAATTAATCCTGAAAAAAAATAAATTATGAATTTTTTATTTTTTAATTGTAAAGTTCAAAATTATTATTCAGAATAATGATGTAGGCATCAATTATTAGTAAATCAAAAAGAAAATGGTACAGTTCTAAATTTTAGTTCTATGGAATGATAAATATAAAAAAATGAAAGTGAAGCTTACTAAAGCATAAATATTATACTCTTTGGAACAAATTAATAAATTTAAATCAATATAAATAACTTAATTAAATCATTATTTTTAGTAACTGCAAACTTGGATGTTTTTTTAAGTTCGATTCTAAATTAATTAAATATCAAAACAATTTAAATAAAGATGTTTTCTGATGGAATAAGTGCAATTTTCATATCAACAAAATCAACTAATGAGGGATATATTAAAAAATTACTATTTTATCAAATTCAAGACTTCAAAGGACTGTAAATATTTTAATCCTGTTCAATACTTACCAATACTTAATAAATCCTTTAGATCATTCTCTAAGCTTGTTTAATCCCAATCAACTTCTTAAAAAAAAAAGCCTCAGTTTAGTTATTTGTTTTAAAGAAGAAACATGGCAGGTTCCAACAAAATTCTCGTAATTTTAAGGCATTACTGGAAAAAAAATTTCATAGCAACTCATGCAATTATTAAGTATGAAGGGTCTCCTTGCAATGCGCGGCATTGGTTTAAAAAATTTAGAAGTGGAAATTCAACGTCTGAAAGGAAGAATGGCTATCAGTGACCTGGATATGGATGAGGTTCTGCCAGAAGCTTTTTATTTTTTCATTGAAGAATAAATCAGTCTGGCTTGAGCCTTTGTGCAGTCAACATCTTCTAATACCCACGTTATTTTGTTCTACGGTCTACAATTCTTAGTTGTTATATTCTGTGACTGTGAGTATTATTTTCATTTGATATTAAAGTGCATAATAACCACTTTGGTGATTGAATAAACAGATTGCTCTACTTTAAAGAATATTTAAAGAGGACTGAGTAGATAATAGTCAAGGAGTATAAACTCGGCAGTTGTTTACGCGGCGAGAGTATTATAGTAATACTGTCGCACTCATCCCCACCACACCTTTTCCCACTACTACTCATTGGCAGTGTTACCACCCACTCGTTATGGCAGTGTGTCCCATCTGTAAAATAAATATCTCCCGAGAGGACAAGACGACGCTCTCGTGCTTTATGTGCAAAATTATTTACCACATTAAATGCACAAATATTCAAGAACCAGATCTCGCGCAAGCGAAAAAGAAATGGTTATGTGGTAACTGCGAGCTATCGGGAAAGTCCCAAGTAACAAAAACACACACTGTTACAGCAAGTAAAAATATGGAGGAAAATATTTTAGCCATATTAGGGGAGGTGAGTAGATTAAATGATGATATGAAGGAGATAAAAGAAAATATGAGTAAACAAGCTGATATGAGCTTTGAAAACCACGATAGACTAAAAAAGATGGAGGAAAGAACCATAAAACAAGACGAACTAATTGAAAAATTATTAAACGAAAATAATTGCCTAAAAAATCAATTAAAAATCATGGAGGTCAGACTTAACCATGCTGAGCAATCCCAACTCTCCCACTCTATAGAAATCAGAGGGATCCCAGTAAAATCTGGAGAGTCTCCCGAGGGAGTCGTTTGCTCTATCGGAGCCGCTCTGGGCGTACGAATCTCGGCCGAGGACCTGGATAAGGTGGAGAGAAAAAGGACGAGAGGAGAGGATCCCCGACCACCGGCGATAGTCGCGCGCTTCGTTCGCCAGACAGTCCGGGACGAGGTGATTCGCCTTCGAAAAGTTAAAAGGGACTTCACCACTAGGCATCTTGGCTGGGACAACGACGACCGGATCTACATCGCGGAGGAGATGTCTGCTTCGAATCGGCACCTATACTGGTTGGCGAGGCAGAAGAAGGCCGCTGCCAGGATAAAATACGTGTGGTTTGCCGGAGGACGTGTGCGTTGTAGACGAGATGACGGACAGCCAGCAATCATCATCAACAAAGCCGAGGACTTGGACATATTTCAATGAAATAAACTCACCGTTCCCATTAATACTGTAATTTTTTTTTTCTTCTTATTTTTTAAAATAATGTTTTTTTTCTTTTTTCTTATTAAAAAAAACTTTTCTTTTCTTTTTCATATTAAGATAAATTATTTTTTTTTAGAGGCCTTTTTTTTCTTTCATTTTTCAAGACAATTTTATTTTATAGCTACTCCGATAGTGAATATTTTATTTTTTTCTGAATTTATTTTTATTATTGTATTCATAATTTCTGAATATCTAGAAATAAGCATATTATTACCTATTTTATATTATTATTGTTACTATTGTTCCTTTTCTTCCCAAACCTTAAATAATACAAACCCTTTTCTTTCCATAAATGTCTAATATACTATTATCCTGCCATGTTAACTCCCAATCCCTTCAGGCGCACTATGACGAATTTCTCGACTATTTCCTTCACAATTTCTACCATATTATTGCTGTTTCTGAAACTTGGTTAAAACCTTTTATCCCTACGTCCTCTGTATCCATTCCTAATTATACCCTCATTCGTCATGATCGAGAGGGCAGAACTGGAGGAGGGGTCTGTGCTTTCGTTCATGATAGTTTGAGAGTCAAAACCCTCCTAAAATCTCCCTCTCCTAACACTCCTCATATCGAATATCTATTCCTAGAAATTTTTCAAGATACCTTTACTCTCCTATTCATCGTCATATATCGTCCTCCTCAAATCCGATATGATTCCACCTTCGAATCCTCCCTATTTACCTATATACCAATGTACAACCATGTTATAATAACCGGTGATCTCAATACCAATCTTATCTCCGATTCACCAGATAAATCATATCTGACAAACCTCTTTCATTCCCTAAACCTTTTTATTGTTCCTTTTCAACCCACTCATCACACGCAATTTTCCAGCACATGGCTTGATCTCTTTATCATTGATTCCTCTCATAAATTAGCATCCTCATCTCAGCTTCCTTTGCCTTTTCTTTCGCATCACGATCTCATCAATATCTCCTATAATATTCCAACTCCACAAATAATCCCTAAGAAAGCCACTTGGCGCGATCTAGACTCCTTAACAGCAGAAAAGATAAATCCATACCTTGATCCTTTATCCCAATCCTTGGAACCTATTTATTCCTTAACATCCATTGATGAAATGGTGGAATGCCTATCCTCAAATCTATTTACTTTCCTTGACAATCATGCTCCGCTCAAGACTTCCACCATCAAGCGCCTCCCAGCACCGTGGATTAATCAAGAGATAAGAGATTTGATGAGGCAAAGAGATGCTGCCAGAAGAAAGTTTAAACGCACAAAAATTAGTAATGATTACTCCACCTTCAAATCCCTCAGAAACCTCACCCAATCTTCCATACGCCGTGCTAAAGCTAAGTTTTTCCATGATTCCCTTTCACAAGCTCCTGATTCCAAATCCAAATGGAAAATCCTTAAAAAATTATCCGTGATAAATTCAAAATCCAATTCCATCCATCCCGTAACTCCCGACGAACTGAATAAGCATTTTGCTGATCCTCTTCTTATGCCTTACCCGACCCAAATCTGCTTTCCTCAACGCACCTTTGATTCAGAAAACTTCTATTTCCAGAACATCTCACCCGACGACCTCCTATACTCTATCCTTAAATCCAAAACCAATGATTACGGCCCTGATCAAATCCCAGTGAAAATTATAAAACTGTGCCTCCCAGCCATCTTTCCCGCTCTCCTACATATCTATAACTTCTCTCTCCAACGCTCCGTGTTTCCAATAGCCTGGAAAAAGGTTATAGTTCGTCCTTTGAATAAAGTTCCTAACCCTTCCTCAGCATCGGACTTCAGACCTATATCGATCCTATCCAACCTCTCAAAACCGCTTGAAAGAATAGTCCACTCCCAATTCTATAACTTCCTTGAACAAAAATCTCTACTTGTTCCCTTCCAGTCTGGCTTTAGATCCCAATATTCCACACAATCAGCTCTCCTAAAAATTACCCAAGACCTTCAATCCTCCATAGACAAAAAGAAAATATCAATCCTAGTTCTCTTTGACTTCTCCAAAGCCTTTGATATGGTAAATCATGAAATCCTTCTTTCCAAACTCCGAAACCTCTCAGTATCTGATAGTGTCTTAAACTGGTTCCTCTCCTTTCTATCTGCCCGAACTCAAACTGTGATAATCCCAAATAAACCTCCTTCCTCACCGATCCAGTTAACACATGGAGTTCCTCAGGGATCATCACTTTCACCTATCCTTTTCTCGATCTATGTTAATGACCTACCCAATTCCATACATCACTCTAAATACCACCTATATGCCGATGATCTCCAAATCTACCTTTCCTTCCATCCCACCGAAATGCCTGAGATGGTCCAAAAATTACAAGAAGACATCGACAGCATCAATTTATGGGCCATCAATAATGGTTTAAAGCTTAATATCGATAAAACCAAAGCCATCCTCATTGGTTCCAAACATCTCCTCAACTCCCTCACCTGTCACCCTTTACTCTACCTCAACCATAGACCCATTATCTTCCACACGTCCGTTAGAAACCTAGGTGTATTCCTCGACCAAAACCTTTCCTGGAATAATCACATTTCCCAAATTTCTAGAAAATCCATAGCCATCCTTAAACTGTTCCTCCGATTACGCAAACTTATACCCCTCAAAACCCGCCAACTCCTAGTATCCTCTCTTATCTTCCCCCACTTCGATTATGGCTGCCTAGTGTTTGGAGGACTGTCTGAGACGCTTGAGATGAGGCTGAAGAGACTGATGAACTGTTTCATTAGATTCATCTTCGGAATTCCCAGGCGCTCTCATGTCTCCACCTGGTATGCAGAGTTGAAGTGGCTTTACCCAAAATTCCGACGGCAATACTTCTTAGGAACTTACCTTTACCAATCCTTTAGAACCAAAAAACCCATTTATATCTACAATATGTTCACCCCCCTATCCTCTGTCCACTCTATCAACACAAGATCCCAGCCCTCGAACTTGCTCATTTCATCCCACAGAACTGCTTCCTTTAAGAGATCCTTTGTCATGCGTGCATCTTCATTTTGGAATTCCTTACCCATGTCGATTCGTACATGCCAATCCTTAGCCTCCTTCAAACATCACCTATTTATCCATCTCCTCGAACATCAATCTTCCGTGCCTTTATAAACTTAATCGTTTGGCCTCTTTATTTTTATCTTAATTTTCACTATATTTTGTTTTAATATCTGTATTTCTTTTAAGTAATATGACCTTGTATATGTATATATATATGTGTTTGTGTTTGTGAATGTATGTATAAATATGTAGGTATATAAATGAATGTTGTGTGTGTATATATGTGTGTATGTCTGTGTGTGTGCATGCATGTATATACCATATGCTATGTAATTTGATACCTTGTTGTTAAAATTTATATAGCCAGAATTTAAATATTTTATTGTACATTTATATTATTCTTAGGGGACTAGATGTCCCAGAATAAAATTTCTTTTCATTTCATTTCATTTCATTTCATTTCAAGATAGGGGAAAAATCTTCCATAGAGGATAGGCAGTATGGCTATGTGCCTACTTCGTTAATGAACATCATTATTATGCTATTTCTATCTTGAGATCTGACATTTTTGCCAATTTGTGCCGTATATTCTACCACACCATTCCAATCTCCTTTTTGGTCATCATTAGGATGACCAAGTTTTCAGGAACAGCCTTCTCTCTGAGAATGCTATTTTCTTTGGCGAAAATTGAAGACAGAATGCATGCTCCACTGCTTCATCCTGATACAAAACTAGGACACGATTATTCGGCCTCAATCTTAGATCGTGCATAATATGATTTTAGGCAGCCAACCCCAGGTAAGGAGTTGGGTGAGGTAATAGTTCTCCGTAATTGCTAGAAATTCATGCTGCAATGTCAGGAATTAGATGGTGGGTCCATTTCCCATTGGATGAGGCATTCCAACGTCTCTGCTATTTTTTTATCGTCTGAGTCGTCCCTTCATATGTCAGCCAAAGGTCAATTGGAGAGATATTGGTCATAAGACACAGCTTCATAAGAAACAGTGCGGAAAGCATGAGTAACATGAAGAGCACTAATTCTATACACGCTGAAGGCCTTACAAATGTAAGATTTCATCAGTATAGCTTCCGTCCAGATTGATGTGTACAAAAGTGTGGAGCTGGCCACAATGGCCAGAAACCTTCTTCGGCATTCCTTTGGGCGGCCAATTTTTCATGATTCTAGCCAGTGCATTGGTCACTTTTAGGGCTTTCTTGCTAACAATGAGCGAATCATCAAACCTAAGTCTCACGTCTACTATCTTGATGTACAGATTGACGTGAGACTTAGTAAAATAAGAAAGAATAATTATTTAAATAAATCAGTTCGTAAGTTTTTCTTACAAAGTAAATTAATTAGCAAAACAAAAAAATAGTACAAAAATTACAGCTTCGTTAGATGCTTCAGGTAATGTTGAAATACCAGCTTAAAAGTGAAAAAAAAAATATTATATATATATATATATATATATATATATATATATATATATATATTTGAGTTATTTTATTTATTCATTTTATTAGTTTAATTCAATTGTTTTCAATTATTTTATTTTAAGACTCCAGTCATAAATCCACTTTTTATTTTCTGTTATATTATTCTGAGGGGACTTATCCCAGAATAAATAAAGAATTATTATTATTACATGACAATAATAAATAATTAAATTAATAACCAATCTCTTATAGTTAATCAACTTTACATAAAGAATGAAACGACACTCAGTATAACTGTTTAATTAGATTTATAAATGCATCCCTTCACAACTAAACAGAATACAAATGGGATAAGTTTGGATTGTCAGGTCATATAAACATTACAATCTTAACAATATAAAAAATATTTCAGCTACATTACATTAATATACTCATATTTCGTCAAGGTAAAAAAAAAATAAGGTAATAACGTAAACAAATTTTACTTATGCATTCAGAGTCAAAATGTAATATTTTTTTGAAGATGTTTTAATATTATATGTTTTTTTAAATTGGTGGAATATCTTGTCTTATGATCACAATAGGGACATTGACACTGCGGTTCTTTACCACCACATTCGTAATTCTTATGCAGAAAAAGACCCTTTCTTGAGCAGTACTCTTTCGAACATTTTTCACATCTATACTTTTTTAAATTATTAAAAGTTTTAGACAGTCCTGGAAAGAAAAAAAAAATTAAAATATGAAAGATGTAAAAAGAAAGTACATGCATGTACAAACAACATTAAATAGGTAAATGAAATAATTTCATGATTGGTAATTTACATAAAAATAACTGCAAATAATAGGAAATATACTAATATAATAAATAATGAAGGTAACAACCTTACTGATGTAAAATTAAAATAATAGTCGAATTTATAATGACAAGGTTTAATCACTATAAAAATCAACAATACGGTACATTTATTTTGGTTCAAAGATAACCAAAGATTGTTATGACAACTAATCTCGCCATAGTAGAAATTGTAAGATTTATTTGGTGGGTCTGAAACAAGTTTATATAAATTTTAATCTTAGGAAATGTTAGAATTCAAATGTTAAGTATTTCAAAAGAAACTTTAGATTCAATTTTTTTTAAGTACTGCTCTGAAGGATATGAGTAAAACTCTTTTCTTTATATCTTAGGCAAAGAAAATTTCTACTAAATGTTAGCATCGGAGGTTTAATTTTATGATACTTCAAGTACACAGGGATACCTGAAAACTTTGAAAAGTCAATTAGACTATACTAACACATATTGCAATGCATATGCTTCATATTTTGATATACTTTATTCTCAACTTCAAAAGTTTTTTAAATTAAAAATTTCCTGTAATTTAAAAATTTGCTGTAAGAATAGGTTTTTATTTATGAGCAAAAGTATATTTTACATACATAATGGAATACAGATTATATTACCATTAGGATTGCTAACTTGAAGGAGGTTAACAAATGTTTAGTTTCCACTTCACTTCCTCTCAAATTGTTATTTTAATATTTTGTGACATTTAATTTAAATAATTACAAACATTTTGTATGAATCTAGTGGGAAACCCAATACTCTACATGATTAGTTATTATAATAATAAAATAAACTTTATTTACTTATTTATAAATTGGCTAAATGTTTACAAATGATTTCGGATGAATCATCCTTACAATCAGCAAAAAAATTTTGTTGTTGTGATGGAGGATGGGAGGGGCAATTATAGTCCATTATCCTAAATGACTAACATATGATAGAAATAAATTTAGATTAGAGTATGATCATGGAAAAATTATACAAAAAACCTACACATAAAAAGTTATTATACATTTAATGATTAAAGGCACTAGTATATATATATTATGGCACAATAGATATGGTAAAATAATGGATTTAACTAACATAACACCTATTACAAAAAATGTTTAAATATTTTTAAAATGTTAAAATTTAATCTTCCAGGGTATCAAGTTTTCCTTGAAACTGATAAGGGCAGCATTTACATAAAATGTACTGTAAGTGAGTTACCAATTAAAAACAGCATTTTTTCCCCCCTTTTTTTTAAGATGGTTCACTTTGTATGATCGTACCTGAAAATCAAAATTATTCCAGCTTTTACAAGCCAACCTGCTTTTTTCAGCAATATCTACAAAGCTAAAAAATATGTTTCAAATTATAATAAAACGAAAACTTATGAAAGAAATATTTGATTACAAAGTTTAAACCTCAAATATACCAAACATTTAATGATAAATAGTTGGTAAACTAACAAATGAAAAAAACAAAGAAATAATTGGTAAACAATATTAATTAAAAATCAATTATTCAAGTTTTATTTTATTTTAAGAATTTCAGTTTTTTTTTTTTTTAATTATCAACAGGACAATTTGCTTTTGAATTACATAAACAGTGTCCCTCATAAATTGAAATATATTTCATGTAAGAAAATATTGCTATCATTAAAGAGAAATGCTGTAATTTGCCCACAGTGCTGTCCAATACATTTGGTTGCTTTATTATAAACAGAATATTGATTAATCTAAGATTTGACAATATAAATGCCTTCTTTTTTTTTTCTTTTACACACTATATATATATATATATATATATATATATATTTTTTTTTTTTTTTTTTTTTTTATCTAATGAATTCATAACGAAGGTAACAGTAATGTAAGTGGTTCCCATTTTTAATTATTTTAAGTACTTTCATTGCTTGATAGTTTCCATAAAAATTAGAAAAGTATAAGTAACAAATGTATTTTTAAATTCTTATGGAAAGGAAAACAGAAATTAATATTTTATTAACATGTGATAATGGGTAAAGGAAGAACAAAAAGAAAGTATATTTTATTATTTAATGTATCCTTATTAGAATAATAATTTATACAAGTAAATTATCACTGAATAAAATAAGCTTAATATTGAAAATACAATAGTTAATAACCAATCTATATTGACACACACTCACACTTTTCCTCCTACACATTTTGTATTTTTATCATCTATTTAAGCTCAAAATTAATTACTAATTGTAATGCTTCAAGAAATATACATCTGCATCAACCATTACAAAACATACATAAATATCAAGTTATATAAGCAAAATCATAATAATTACTAACCATTCATACTTAATACTGATATTGAATATTTTTCAAAGATTTTTATGAGGAAAATAAACATTTAAAACCATACCATATAGTAAACATTTAATTAAGATTAAACTCGCAAAGAAAAAGTTTAAATAGTGTTACATTAACCATGAGTGTTTTAGAATTATAAATACAAACTCATTTGTTATTAATGGATTTAGAATACAATTAAAGAAACTCTAACATAATACACGTAATAAAATGTTATGAGGAGGAATTGCAGAAGTTGAATAATCATTGAATACTTAAACATCATAGGCTCAGAGACAAGTAAATCAAAGTTTTAAATATGTTCGTGTGCATATTTTTTACTTTGAAGTAATACAAGATTTGAAAGATGCATAACTTTAAATTTCTAGGTCATCATGAACAGCCTGCCATATTTACTAAATGTCTTGCCACTAAATGACTTTTAAGATGTGAATTATGCTTAGCTCTATATGGACAATGTGGGCATGGAAACTGGGGCTCTTTACCACATTCAAATTTCCGATGATTGTAAAGGCCAGAATAGTAACTATATGATCTTTCACAAGTACTACATTTAAATTTCTTTTCTTTTGATTCCTGTCCAAAAAATGGTGAATTTCCTGAAATAAATGATTGTATGTTAATTTCCTAATATGAAAATTTAAGAGCTATTGAAAAGTATACATTCATATAAACTATGTACCCATTATTTGGCTGAAATGTCAAGGTTAAAATTGTATAATATTTAGATTATATACATGTACTCAAATATACACATGTATACCTAGTATCTATAATGATTGTTTGAATGGAAGCTATATTTAGTCTAAAATGAATCAAGAAACGTTATAACCATAGTATTATACCAACTTTATAAAGGATAGATATGCCACAGAAGTATCCAAAAAATTACTATGAAACTAACTTTAAGACCTATACTACTAAGTAAAGCTAACTTAAATAAATAACTCATTCAAGGAAGCCTCAGTTGTATGCTTGAAACCTTATCGTAATGCGTAAGCTTATGATAATAAAATAAAAAATAATAATAAGTTTACTCCTTATTTAAAGGTGAATCTAACTCAGAATTGATTTTTTTTTTTTTAATCTCTCTAGACAAAAGTAATTAAATAAAACTAGCATAATGGTTATTAAGAAAACAAAGGAATTTTAGTTTAAAAAAATGGGACACTAATAAAATAATAAAAATGAATTATTATTATTAAATTAATAAACATTCCAAAGCCTGAAGTTTTAAAAAAAATTAATGATTCGTACAAAAAAAAAAAAAAAAAAAAAAAAAAGAAAAAAAAATGATAGTTATTTTAAATCTTTGAGTAACTTCCATTTTTACTAATTGAATTAGAAAAATTAATACTTCTAAAACTGACTTTGGATACCAAAAGAAAACATTAAGGAATGACAGGAAAACTAAATTAATCAGAATATTTCTTAAACTCACATGATTTCTACCCCTTCTAAAGGATTAGAAGGTTAAAAGAAACTAAATTGAATTTTGCATGTTTAAGCAAAATACATGCCATTCTGGCATCTCTAATGTAAATAGCCTATATACCTACCGATCTCTATGGTGCTACAACCTGGAACAGGTTTGGCCTCCTCCAACATTCCGCACTGTCTTGAACTTTGAATTTTTTAATTGTGGTATATACACTCACAAAAACATCAAAATCCTGGTATCACTGCACATATTTACAACTATTTTAACTATAGTTTTGATTTGAAATACACCAACTTTGCTATAATTTTTAAACTCATATTGCATCAAAGAGTGGGCAGTGTTTTGAATAAAGTTGGTTGGTTTTCAGATAAAATCATAATTTTTTATAAGAAAAGCAAACATTTTTAGATCTTAATTACTAATAAGTAATATTTTTGTATACTTCATAAATTAATAATGAACTCCCTTAATTAGGTCTCTGCTGAGTTCAAAAATGTTTCAGCTTCTCCACTGGAACTTGATTAAAGCACTCAGGCATAGGTACTTGGCCATTTATATTGAGAAAATATAGTATTTCAAAAGAGAAAATGGCCAACAGATAGACAAAATCTTTTTAAACCCAGAAGAAGGGTTGAACCCAGTTGTTTGAATTTCACATACATAGAAACTTAAATATTAATATCTTTTTAATATCTATAGAAGAGGTCTTAAAATCATGGAAAAAAAGTTGGCGGGGTATGGGAGTAGAAGTCGGTGAGGACGTTCTATTCACCTTACAATTTGCGGAGGACCAGGTTGTCATAGCATCGGATGAATTTGACATGGAATATATGATGAGGAAGCTCGTAGAAGTATATGCACAATAGGGTCTGGAAATAAATAAGGAAAAAAACGAATATATTAGGGGTGAGCATAATCGAATGATCAGATAATCGAATGATTAAAATGCATTGTGAGAGACGATATGTCACAATTCCCATCTCTATAATGGCTGAGCTGGCTCTGCCTAGGTGCGAATATGCATATAATTTAAGTGATGAGAAAAAAAAAAAAAACGGTTGCTCGTTCGATTATCACAGCTCCTTAGAATCCCTCGATTATCGTTAAACATTTCAGTTCGAATAATCATTCGCTTATCCAAACCGATTAATCCGATAATCTTCATTCGATTATGCCCACCCCTAGAATATATGCCTATTCTCTCATCTGTCCCTGCTCTCTGCCTGGAAGGCTGGACGATTCCACAAAGCGATGCCTTCAGATATCTAGGTGTTACTATAGATGAGAACGCATCAATAGATAGGGACATAACTAACAAGATTGTTAACGGAAAAAGGATTATCGGGATACTAAATGGAGTGTTATGGAATAGAAGGTATTACTCCAAACAAAAAGAGATATTCCACTCCTTTCTGGTTGGCACTACGCTGTATGGATGTGAATCTTGGACAGTGAAGAAATCCCAGCAAAAAAAGTTGTTATCCATAGAGATGGAGTTTTGGAGAAGAAGTTGCACCGTGTCTCGGTTAGAAAAAATCCCCAATAATCAAATAAGGGAAAGAGTGGAGGACGAGCTCACCATTCTCGAAGAAATTAGTAGAAGAAGGCTGATGTGGTACGGGCACGTTATGAGAATGGATGAAGCACGTTGGCCTCTTCGATTGATTGAATACTGCCCACCCAAGAGGAGAAAACGGGGAAGACCTTGGAAAAGATGGATAGAAGAGGTAATGGAGGATATGGCAGCCAGAGGTCAGACTGAGGAAGACTGGAATGAGGACCGGGATGTAACATCATTGCAGAACCCCCCAGAAAAAAAAAAAAAAAAAAAAAAAAAACGAAACTTAAAATGTATCAGACTTTAAAGGGGGGTTTCTGTTTCTTAGTAAATTATAAAAATTCATTTGATGGAGATGCAGTCGTTAAGAAATAACACTAATAAGGAAAACATGTATTTGCGTCCTAGGAGGCAGGATAGCTGAGTAGGCTAACGCACGTTGCTTTCAACACGCGTTGCCTAGCAGCAGAGAACCAAAAACTTGAAACCAAATAATCCCCCCTCCCCTCATCCCCCTGGCCCGAGAAACTCCCGTATAGATTAACATGGTGAGGTAGGGGTGAACAGATAAAAAAGTATTTGCGTCCTGATGTTTCAACCCAAATTTAAAGCCTACAATTTAGGATGAAATTTCGGCACACAAACGTTTTCCTTATTAGTATGTTATTTCTTGAAGAACACAACCCCAACTAACTTCTTCATTATAAAAGATTTACTATTGAGAATAATAAACCAAATCATCCCTAAAATTATGTTCAAAAGCACCAATACACGCACAAAAAAATATTATAAACTTGTATTAGAAACAGGTATCCATGGATTAACAAGGAGAACAGCCGACAAAAGGGGATTACAATAGTCAAGATTGTTTGATTAAATTCATTTATTTATTTAAAATCTACCTAATTTTTTATTCAGAATCATCAATAGTGTAGTAAACAGTAATGACTGTTCCATAACATATTTTCAATAGATGTATATTAGTTTTTTTACACTGAGTAAATGGCAAAATCAATTCAAACAAATGAAATGTTTTAAGTTACGAGACTATTTCATTATTCTTGAAACATCATGACTCCTTAGGAATACAGTGCTTTATAATTATATGAGTCTTCAAATTCTGCTTTTGTTTAGCACGGTAATCACAGTGAGGACATTGGAACTGAGGTTCTTTCCCACATTCATATCGTTTATGAGAAGCAAGTCCTTGTTTGTAGCGATAACATTTTCCACATCTATCACAGTCAAATCCTGTAATTAAAAAAGAAAAAAAAATTAAATTAAAACAAAGTTAATGTCCATAAATTAGAATGTAATTAATGAATAAATGTACTTACAAGAAACTAACTCATAAATAAGCTGGACATGTGGTTGTAACTAGAAAAACAGAGCATGTCGTAAAAAGATAGTTATTATTAAAGAGTATGAAATGATTATTATGTATAATTTTTACTGTCATCTGGAAAAAAAAATGGAGTGAAACATGATGAAAAGTAACATAATAATGTAATCATAATTTTAACAATTCTGATGCCTTGTGCTCAATTTACTTTAATTTTTGTTATTATGTAATATTTTTTATTGACATTGTGGAGATCAATAATGTCGGAAAAAGGATATTAATTTCTATTTTACCACTCAAATTAGGATGTATAAGTAACCTGTAAAATTACACACCGTTTTGGCCTTTGTAAAACAACTAAAGGTCATAAAGCCCAATTAACAACATTCACAATACTTACTATTTTTACAAGAAATTAAAAAAAAAAAACTCTATATACGCCTCTCTACCAACTATTAATCTACTAACAATATTTCATTTTAAAATTAAAATGTCATATGTTTATATGGCAGCACAAGAAGCTAACATATTGGCTTCCATGTCATAGACAGATTCTACAATAAACTTACAAGATAATTTTATAAAAAAGCATCATTTTGCAGGATGGATAGTCATATAATTTACTAAAAATAATGAAAATCTAATAATAATTCAAGAAAACTATTGATCAGAATTGTTATTTCTAAAGGTCAGTTAAGTTAGTGATAATAAATTAACCATCTAATGGAAGCTGATGTACACTACTAATTAATAAAACTTTTCTTCTTTTTTTAAATTTTTCTGGAAGTTTTTCTCAATATTAACACTTCAAATGAACACACCTTAACTTCCTTTTGTTAATTATTTATTTTATTTCATAACCATTCACATCATCTATCAACGGGTGGGTTGTTTTCCCATTTTCAAGACTTATTTTTTTAAAAACACTTTCTCATATATAATTCATTACTTCACTCCATACCTTACCGCTATTCGTCTACAGTAAGCCAATGAACACCCATTAGACAAATAGCAGTAAGCTATGGAGTAAAGTAATAAATTATATATGAGAAAGTATTTTTAGAAAAATAAGTCTTGAGAATGGGGAAACAACCCCGGAAGGTTGATAGATGATGTGAATGGTTATGAAATAAAATAAATAATTAACAAAAGGAAGTTAAGGTGTGCTCATTTAAGTGTTAATATTAAGAAAACTTGTGAACTACTGCTTTCCTTCAAAAATATAACTAAAAGAAAACTAAATAAGGCATTTAGAAATGAAGGAAGATTAAGTTATGATTGTTATAGAAATAGAAGCATACAGTCAGAAAAAGGAGGCTGGTTTGTGATGAAGAGAAAAAATGAAAGCTAAAGAGGGAAAAATACAACATAAGTAAAAGTCACAATGTAGCTAGCCTAAAGCCCTGAGATTGTGAGAATAATATAAAGCTGGGACTGAAGGAGCAAGTTTAAATACAGGTATGGGGGCAGAAAAACATCAAACACGACTAGCCAAAGTTGGTTAGCTGGCAATGAATTTGCCTGATAGTGTCAGTTTTTTTTTAATTTTAGCATACCTGCTACAAACCGGGATAAGTATTGATGTATAAGGTTAATAAATTGTAACCCATTTATATAATAATTATGTTATAAATGGCAGTAGTAACCAGCATCCTATCCTAATCTTAATACTCAGCAATGAAAAAAAGATAAATTATATGAGTAAATAATTTTATTAGAAAATATGACAATCTGCACTTTACTATATTTAATACACATCGTACAACAATGGAACTCATGTCTAATGGAACACCAATTACAATCATATACAGAAAATAAATTGTATAGGAGTAATAAAAAGGAATGAAATAGTTTTCTTTATTTTAAACAATAATTAGTGAGGACAACTTTCAAATAATGAGGAAGAGACAGAAAAAACCAATTTACTTAGAACAATTTTGATAACTTTCATATAAATTAAGATCCACTATTATTTTTATTATTTCTAGTTTTATCAATAACCATCATTAATTCTTTATAAACATGAGTTTAAGACTTAACAGAAATTTAGAATTATCGTTATGTATTGAAATTAAAAATATTTGTTTAATATTTCTTTGGCATGCCTGAGAGCAATATGTTTCTTCATGTTTGATTTGACTTTAGCTTTATGGGGACAGTGAGGACATTGGAATTGAGGTTCTTTGCCACATTCATTTTTTTGGTGTTGAGTCAAACTTTCTTTATATTTATAGAAGCGGTTACATTTTGAACAAACAAAACGCTGAAAGTGCTGTCCTGAAATAAAATTAAAAACAAATAAATATACATATCAAAGGTATTCAGAATAATAAAAAGTTTTTATTAAGATATGAATTAGAAAAAACAAAATAGTTTTCGAAAAATTGAAGTATTCAAAATAAAAACAAGTAAACATAACAAGTAATACTTCAAGTAAGCTCTAACACCACTGAGACAATCCCATTAAAATTTCTTTATTAAAAACCCATTAAAGCTTTCAGTGACTTCCAGGCCATATTCATCAGTAAAAATAGCTATTACCATGATTTAAGTAAAGAAAACAAATTAAATTTTAATGAAGAGGAAAGGTGAGCGATTCTTACCTTACCTTATAAATACTTTTATATAATTAAGCATGATCAAAACAATAGGATTATAAATGTAATTATTATTATAATAAAGATTATAATGTAAAATGATTTAAGTCTCAGCTTTCCACTTGACTATTTGTTTTTTTCTTAATATAAATCATGGAAATAGGCATTGCTGCAGATGAATGTCTTATGAATGAATATTAAGATAGCACTTAATTTGACAAAAGCTTCAATGAGTTGTTAAAAAATAAATTATTATGGGACTGTGCCTTGGTGGTGATGTCTTACTTGAAGTATTAATATAGAACAATCTAATGATTGCATAATAGTAGTATTAATTATATATATTATTACATTAACAAGCAATAATTCTATAATCATTTTTTTTTTAATTTATTTATTTTATTTGGTTTTTAATATGAACCATAATTTGGTTACAAATATTTAACAATAAATATATATTTTTTTTAAGAATAAAAGAAAATGTTTAAATATTTTAACTTTTTCTTTAAATTATATTCATCGTGTATAGTTTATATGCTTATTGTTGTGGTAATAGTGACAGTTGTGGATTGTAATAAATACAGATATAAAAAAATTATATTCATTGGTTCAAAATAATAAAAAGTTTTTATTTTTATCATAGAAACAATCACAAAAACTACTGAGCTTACATCAAAGTTATAAACTTTATGTGGTGAAACAAAATGATTTGCTATAGGAAATAGTGTCTTCTATTTTCTATGACTACAGCTAAAATAAAAACTAAATAAGTAATGTTTACCTTTAAATTATGTGTTCTCTAACACAGTATCTCAGAGCTAGAGCTAGGAGCATCTAGTTATTAAAAATGATCCTTACAGAAATTTCACAATATAAAAAAGTATATAAGGGGTACTCACTGCGTTTGCTATAGCATGCTATTTGTGTTATTTTGCTAAACCCGTCGAGTTTCAACAGTTATTTCCTGTATAAAATTGATGGGTTTAGCACAATAGCACAAATAGCATGCTATACCAAACGTAGTGAGTACCCCTATAATATATTATGTTAATGCTATTGGTTCTGTAGATAGTAGGGGTAATAGTCAAAAATAAAAACACAGTAAATAATATTTATTATCTAAAAAAAAAACCTTCATTAGTTATAAGGTTTTTGACAATCTCACAAGCATACAAGTTAACAATGATGAAATTTAAAGCTATAAGAAACTGGTTTGTAGAAAACATGGGAAAATCTAACAATATATAACTAATGAGAATTATTTCCTGACATATTAAGTCAAATTTTTTTTTTTAGATTTACAAATAAAAGTAATTTAAGAAATATTCTTAAATTAAAGAGAAAAATGACCAGCCGGGAAAAAAATCAATCTTAAAAAGACAATACCATATTACAAAAGAATATTCTGTTAACAAACTTTTTTTTTTTTTTTTTTTTTTTTTTTTTTTTAGCAAGCAAGCAAATAATTGAAGAAAAGACCAAGCAAGGTCTTAAAATAATCTAGTAAATAAACATATAACATAAACAAATTTAAAACTAAAGTTATAATTATAAATTAAATATTGAAAAATAGATGCATATTCCTTTTTTTTTTTATAACAAATAAATGGTCAATCACCACTGCTAATTTAAAAAAATTCTCTGCTATTTCTAAACCAATTTTAATGATTCTTTTATTTTATTTTAATATTTGTCTGTTATTTATAAAAACATAAACATTGTAAAAATTATTAGATAAGTAATTCATTATATTTTAAATGGCACATTTATATGTAAAAAATTTATAATTTTGTCTGTAAGAAAGGGCCTCTGGCCCTAAGCCAATAAAAATCAATCAATCAATCTTTTTTTGTTTTGTAGAAAATTTAATTCCCAATCAAATAACACTAACAACTATTTTTTTGGTATTTATTCATTTATCTTCAAAAATAACTTACATATATATATATATATATATACATATAGGTAAAATTTCAATTTTCTTTCTGTTTTATAATTATTAATGGAGTACTGATTCTAAAACTATAGAATTTTTTCTTTATCTTCGAAAAGAACTGAGTTATAGGTGTACTTATGTGTAAAATTTCAATTTATTTTTTCTTATTTATAATTATTCGTGGTTTCTTGGTTAAAAAACTAAAAACAAATTTCCAGTCATCTTCCAAAATAACTGAATTACTGAACTAAACCATATTTATTCGGCTACCATTTCAAGACTTATCGGCAGATATCAATGTCTATGAGTCAGGATCATCGTTAGATGCCCTAGTATTTTTGTGTGGAGTTAAAAAAAAATCGGTCCAGTAGTTTCAGAGAAAACGGACGTCGTATGACGGACAAACAGTTTTTTTCGGATTCTACATATCTTACATATACAGTAAGCCCCTTTCAATTTTGAGAAGGGGGTGATTCTTTTTTGGTCGATTACAGAAGTTCATTATTGAAAATAATAAACCAAAATAAAGAGTTTAAATCATTAGGTCTGGTCCCAAGTTGCTAATTTTTTTTTAGGGATCTGGCAAAGCAACTTTTTTCATTGTAATCAAGACCTAATAATGCACATAAAAATATTATAAAATTTCTTTTATATTTTCTTTTTTTACAGAAAAAAAAGTGTAGCTCTATCCAAATATTTTATTTTATATATTTTTACGAGTAAAAATATATTTATGAAATATATATCCTAATATTTAATATCACAATGTTTACATCTTATATTCTAGAGAAACTTTTATTAATAAATAGTTTAATTACATCAACCCATGAAACATACTTCATGTTTTAACTGATAAATTATTGAAAGAGATGAAATAACACAGATGTACCAAATACACAAGAGATTTAAAAATTATGATTTTGATGCCTCTTAAAAAATTCTTAGTATCAAAAATAAAAACAAATCCTCAGGATTTGGGTAAGAAATGGAGAATATCCTTACTTAATATTCAGATTTAATCAATATTTAAAAAAAAAAGAGTAGTTAGCAGATGGATGATTCAAAATTATATCGATTATTTTATTTTTAATCTGTACTCAATAAAAGAGGGCTAAAATGCTTAGCAATGATATGCTTCTTCAGGTCACCTTTTAATCTTGCTTTGTAAACACAATGAGGACACTGAAATTGTGGATCTTTTCCACACTCATATTTTTTATGACTATAGAGCCCCCCAACTTGAATGTAAGATCGAGGGCAAGCATTACAATGATATCTTCCATCAGAACCTTTTAATGTCTTCACAATTTTCCAGGCGTCTAAAATAATAAATCTCAAAATTAGTATGATGAGAGCATATTCTATAAAACCAAAGAATATTCTATTTTATCAATATATGGGTTTTAAAGTGATTTTAAAAAATTCAATAATTCACTTATATAAATGATTTATTTTATAACACTTCTTAATGAACAACGTATATTTAACCTTTTAGAACAACAAATAATAAAAATAACTAAGTGATTAAATGATTAATGACTAAACACAAATTATCAATAAAGAAAACTGCTTCAGAAAGTACATAATTTATCACTGATCTTAAAGAATATGTGATAAATAAACAATTTATTTAAACATTCATTTTACTTTACAAATGTGCAATATAGATATGAAATGATCAGTATTAAAATTAATTTTATAAATTTGACAATAATATGTATTAAAAAAAAAAAAAATAAATAAAAGACAAAACTAATCAAGCTTTAATTTTAAGTTTAGATGACCAAAATATGCTCTAATTAGGAAATCATATAAAAATAAACACAGCAATTATTCTTGTAAGAAATAAGATGTATATAAAATATTAGGAATATTTATAGATAACAATATATACATGAGTACAATTTTAGATATAATTATGTCAATTAGCAAATTATCATATAATTTTCATGTGGTTATTTTGACAACAGTCAATTAATTCCTTCTTTATTTGACACCTCTAGAGAAAGTTTGAAATGCTTAGTAATAATATGGTGCCTTAGACCACTTTTGTATCTTGCTTTGTGACCACAATGAGGGCAGTGAAACTGTGGATCTTTCCCGCACTCATACTTTTTATGGGTATACAAACCTTCAGCATGTCTGTATGATTTTACACAACTATCACAATAATATCTTCCATCAAAGGCTTTGAGTGCTTTAACAGTTTTCCATAAGTCACCTGTAATAATTTTTATTTCTGAATTAATGTACGGTTAGCAAACTCATCATAATTCTTTTTCTTTAGCTAAGTTGTAATACTTTAATAGAGTTTTAAGCGAATACTTGTTTTAAACAATTAAAGCCAAAATTTAAGAAGCCATACAATTTTATTTAATCAATGGAAATTTCAGTTCTCTTACAGTGAACAACAATACTAAATTGACAAATAAACAAAAAAAATCTAATTTTTTTAAAACTAATTATTTGAGAGATCTTTTGTTATTAAAAAATTATAATGTTTAGTGACAATGTGCTTCTTTAAATGCCCCTTATATCTTGCTATGTATAAACAATGAGGGCACCGAAATTGAGGAGCTATACCACAAGCATATTTCTTATGAGTGTAGAGAGATTGAGCATTGATGAATGATTTTTGACAACCATTACAATGATACTTTCCATCAAATCCTTTTAAATTCTTCACAGTTCGCCAAATCTCTAAAATAACACATACGACAAAATTAGTTTGAAATAAAACTCTCTATGCTTGTAAAAACATATTTTATCTCTTTTGTTGCCATCTATACCAGAGAACATGAATGTTTATTAATATTATTATTGTTTGTCAGCAAAAAATATACAGTGAAACAAAATTGAACCTCTGTTATTCCAATATTACAACACCAGAAAAGCTATAACTGAGAGTAAATAAATTTCCTCGGGAACTAATCTATGGTGAGGTAGGTAATAAATTCATATAGACATTAATAAGTAATACTTCAGTAAAAAACTTTCTCAATGTCACCTAGATTTTTTGTAATACCAGAAAGTATTCATAAATTAATAAATTTGATTATGTTGCAGCACTCTATTTGATGAATTTATCATCTCTTTTTGAGATAATAGACAAATAGTTAATTAAATTGAGGAGCAGGGTCTAATGTTCCCTCAACTTCTATTGCTCAAGGTCCAAATGGAATGGAGAAGTATAGGTAATAGTACAAGTATAGAATATATAATTGTAGAAGTATAGCATAGATAATAGTAAATAATCGATAATTGTAGAATGTAAACAAGATATCAAGTGTCTATTTATTCATCATATCATTCCACCTGAAATCCAAAATTATTAATCAACAATATAATATAACAACATTTATTTCTACCGTCATATTTTCTGCTGAACTTCTTTCATCAAACTACAAAATAAGATCAAGGTGCTATGATTTAATAGGTTATTTGACTTAAACAAACCAATTACTCTCGTACAGCATAGCAGTTTTGCTTACAAAATATGGAGTAATTTTTATCTTCAAGTATGTTGTATGCATTAACCCTCACTTAAAAAATCATCTTCATAAATGGCTCTACAACTCTTGCAATTTCAACTGCCAGACCTCGCTAAGTAGTGCTGCTGCCTTTCAGTTGTAGACACCAAGGATACATTGGTCGTCGACTTCCACTCCATCAGCCCATCTGAGTATCAGTCTGCCTTATGGCCAAGATCCGTTCGTCTATCAATTTTCTAATGGACATGTCCTGTCCATCTCAAGCAGCCAATTCTCATTAGCCTCACAATATCGCATCTATATATAGCCCCATTAGCTTATTGTAGGATCGCATTCATAGCTCCCTATTTATATTTATTATTGAGCTAAAAATTCTTTATTTCGTTTCTTGAGCTTTTGGCATCCTTCAGCACTCAAACCCATGTAAGTATTGGTCTGATCAGGGTTTTATAAAAGATTAGCTTTGTTCTACGAGAAATCACTCGACTTTTGAGATGTCTCAGGAGACTAAAATAAGCCCTGTTTGTGGCCATGATGTGCTGTATTTCCGAATTTATGTCATTATTTATATTCACTTGAGAGCCAATTGTAATATAAATTCCAAAATATCTTCAATCAAAATAAAAGTTAATCCTCCGATTTCCACATTAGCCTCTCTGTGGACCCCACGCCTTGGGTTGCCTTGCATAAAATTTGTTTTCTGCTCATTTTCTCTCAGCGAACAGAAGTAGATTTTACACGCACATGATACCAGAGATATTCCAAAATAGTTGTGTTAACCCAAGATATCACCTTTCTTATGGATAGAGTAGATGATTGTCTTGTACCAATTATCTAGTAATACTTCTTCCGCGCATACGTCTCTTATAATATTATGCATTAATCTTTTGAGTTCTTCCCCTCCATACTATGAGTCAACAAGGTTATCCTGTTCATGCCAGAAGCTTTATTGTTTTTGAGGGATCCTATGGCATCTTCTACAGATCCGGCAGTTATTGCCTCTCCACTCTACAGCAGTGGATATTGTCATTTAAGAGCCTTTGAATATGGCATTTCCATTGCTCCATTATTTTGCTCGTATCAGTGACTAAATTGTTGCTCTCTGGTTGGTACAGATAGAATTTCCTGGTTTTATTTTGGCCTTTTATGTTCTTTATCTCTTCCAGTTGTTTCTTTTTCCAAGTCCTTTTATTTCTCTGAAAGAATCTTTAATCTTCCCTTCTTTAATGTTCGATATTCTTCTACATAAGCTGGAGTGTGTCACTCAGCCGATATGCTTCATTCTTGATACTAGTGATAGTCTGATACTCCTAATCGTACCATCCTACTTTCCATGTAACTTCTTGATATCCGATTATTTCATTCGCGACTTCCATCATTGGTTTAAGTCTCCGAATTCACTGAGGTTTCTTATCATATAATTTATATGCTTAGAGAAACTTTTTATCTTCTCATAATCTTTGAATGCATCCATGTTTAATCTGACTTGTTACGTTCTCTGCCCGACTCACACTATTGAAATTCGCATTCTAATCCAAGCGATTCTGAGGCAGTAATCAGAATCAATGTTAGCCCCTCTGTAAACTCTGATATCCTGTAGGCTTAAAATGTGTCTTGAAGGCATCAATAACTGGTCTATCTGGTTAAAATCCAAGTTTTCAAACTCACATCTAGGCCATTTCCTCCCATTTTGATAAACCTGCTCACAAAAAGCACTTTTTTTTCTTTCTTTTTTTCCCCCAGTAACTATCTTTTAGTGCATATTCAAGGCTAACTTATTTTTATTTTTTTATATAAAAACCGTATTATCTTATAAACTTTCACATTGACTTGGTTTTGTGTACACTGTATTCCGGTTTTAAAAGTATATACAAAATGATACATAATGTCCAGACAACTAATTTATGTTTTTGCATAGCCACTCTAAGTATGTCCTCTCAATCCAAAAAGGATGAAACATATAACATTGCGTAGCTTATTATTCAGGTATCATTTAGAATGGAAAAATGAAACTTCCTACGAAAAAAAAAAAAAAATGGGTTTTAATCACCCCAAATAATAATAATAATGTTAAAGTTACTGGACTAATTGAGAACAAAACAGAAATAATCACCTATATGTCCTTAATGTCTAGCTGATAAGTTATTTAGATCCAGACTTGACTTTCAATTTTTTGAGAAAAAAATCTCTGCTCATCATAAACAACTAAAAAAATATCTTATACAGTAAGATATCCAAAATCAACACAAAATAATTAAGTCATATATTCTAGTTTATAGAACTGAAATATATTAAAATAAAAAAAATCTTCATTTTGATAATATTATTGCATAATGCTTATGAGAAAAACGTATGATCAAACAAAAACAAATAAAATCTTTCTCATACAAAATACAGTCCTTCATAAAAAAAAGTCTTATGTAAGACCATTCAGTTTTTTAAAAGTAACATTAAATAAAAATTTATAATATATAATTTATAGCAAATTAATTAAAAAAACATTACATTATACCTAATTAATTTTACAATATAAATTATTTACTGATGTTATACCTAAAATATTACATAAAGTGTATTTACAATTACCACTAATTATTTAAGATAATTATAAATCATATAGAACATCCAAAAAATAATGAAAAAATGCTTCAGAATTGAGTAAAAGTCAGTCATTGATAGCAATTCAGCAGTGTATAAAATAAGAAAACAAGACATTGGTTGTTGTAAAAATTGTAATCCATCATATTACATGTAATAGAGTAATGTTTCTAAATTTCCTTTATTGTTTTGAAAATAATCACAATATAAATGTTAAATCTGTAGATGAAAGTAAATATCTAGAAAACAAAACCAAAATCTACAACTATTACAATCCATTATCCATTTTGTGTCTATATATTTACTTTTATAACTTGAACTGATTATTTTGAAAAGTCTAGTGAACAACAATTTAAAAACTGAACCATAATAAATATTTATTGAAATTAAACTCACAATGGACAATTTTTTAACAAGGCAAATTAAACACCAGGGTTTTAGCATTATAGATACAAGCTTATAGTGCTGATAAACAATAAATGATTTTACTATACAAATATAATAAGCTCCTAAATCATAATTGAATAACATTTTATGAGAAACGATAGCAGGAGTTAAACTGCCATCAGATACTGAAACATAATTAGGTTATGTCGAAACAAGGAAAATATTTAGGAATTACCTTAAACCATAAACTAATTTTCAATTGCCATATTAACAAAAAAATAAATAGTGACTGAAAGTTATTATATAAAATGTGACCCTATTTCAATAAATATTCAAAATTATTAGCAAATAATAAATAAATATTATACCGCATTCATTTTTAATATGATTATGAAGACCTGATCTGGACTGATAGATCCTAGGTGAATTGTCACAATATTTTATTATCACTTCCTTTAAGATTTTTAACAATATCTTGTAATTTCCTTCAAATATAAAATTAAATGGTAGTAGTTCTAAATTATGAACCATATATCCTACTATAACTACATAAAAATGTGATATGATGTGAAATTTCTATCACAATTATACATCTACATAATGTAATCAACAAGAAGTTTATTGAACATGCATTTGAAAAAGAAAACAAAGTGAAATAATAATTTTTCACCTTAGGTTTTAGGCCCAAGAGAAACAAGATAGTGCTGTAAAAATATAAAATCAATGGTGAATAAATGTTGAGATTGTAGGAAATTTTACAGAAGAATAAGAAACAATTTAATAGGGTACATATAAAAATATATGTAATATTATGAATTGATGAATCATCAAAAATAAAAATTGAAATAATGGAAAATAAATTACAGGATGATATAAAATAATGAAGCTTTAATAATAATCCTAAGTTAACATGTTTCACAAGTAGATAAAAATTAAAACATAGAAAAGGGGACATGGCAAAAAGGAAAAACAGAAAAAAAAAAAAAATTATATGGGAGGTACAAAAATATGCAGAAGATCAAAAGCAACAATCTATGAAGCCACAGATATTCAAATTGTAACAATGGAAACCTTAAAAATGTTCTGATATATGTTGGATGCATTGGAAATTATAAACTAGATGTCATTTACACAGGAAGTGATGAAAGAGTTCTAATGGCAAATACAATCTGAAAGGGTCAGTGATTCTAATTATGTCAGCTGGGATGTAAATGGACTTGGAAATGGAACATTTGTTTCCTTATACTTACCTCTATATGAAATATATAATAAGGGAAAGTATTGTGTAGATTACAATTTTTGAATTTGAGTTTTCAACAGAAATACATGTTGAATACACGTTTTAGGGCCTACTGCGTTCAAATGACCACATCCGGCAAAATGGTCTAGTATGGTTGTCTTTTTATTAGAAGCAAAAACATTAAAAACTTCTGATGATAAAAACTTTCACCTGATCAAGAATTTGTTTTTCAATTAAACAAATTTTAGCAGTTCGTCATAAGGTGAATTGTTCTAGCTTATATACCAAAATTGTAGATATTATTGTAGGCGGAATCATACTCAGATTAATATGTACATGTTAAGGAACCCAAGAGTGTCTATATAAGATATACTCGTATCTACCTAATCTAGAAATAAAAACTAATTCCATAGTTTGAAAAACCAAGATTGTACTATTTGTTTCCATTTAGCTTCAGATAAATTGAGTTTTTGTTAGTTTAATTCTAGACTTATCAACTATTATTGACTCCTGACCATATAATCAATTAATATAATGATGTAATATGATTTTAACAATATAATTCTTCGAAGTTTTCCAATTCGAATCATCAGCAAATCCCACAACAAACCTTTGCGGTCTTTAGACCTGTACATAACACCTCATTGAACGACAACATTTGACAAATCTTTCCTAATCCGATCCTCATCAGTATGGAATTTGATTTCCTCTCATATTAGTCATTCCGATTCTCTTCTAACCTTCAAATCTGGCATAAGAATTATGATGCAGCTTATGTACTATGCCAATGATGTTCTTGTTGCTCTTAATCGAAAAGTTGCAGAAGACGGTGACTGAATGGCATGAAAAACTTTGCTGAAAAGGAATGCAAAAGCAAGTTGTTGCAAGTAGCAAGACAGCTTAAAGATTTTATATACATTGCAATGGATAGGAATTAAATAATAATATTTATGAGGAATATTAATGATTAATAGAATGGTTCTTAATTATTCCAAGATTCGGTTTAATTATTCATGAATGTTTCTCCCAGAAAAATTAATATCTTTATGAATTATTATATAGAGGAAGATTACAACACAAGAAAATTAGAAGATTTTTCAGTGAACAATTATCAGAAATCAAGGTATTAAGTAATGAAAATACTATTATATAATTCCTTATATTACATATAAGGAAGGGGATTTTTTTCTTAACTTATCATCAGCTGCAAAGGCAACTTAAAATGACTGCAAAAGAAAAACTATGTGCAGGTAAAATGTTTAGTCTATAGTTTTGAATTCACTAAATAATAACAGGTAAAAAAAAAAAAAAATGTTAATAGCTTATAGAATTCATTAATATGACTGTATTGAAAGGCTTATGCAGACATCCATGTCTATCAGATCATATGCGTGGACAGTCAATGCCTCTGACTTCAAAAACATAAATTTATATTTAATACTACAAATGAATCAACAAGCCCATGAGAAACATTGTGAGCACACTTAGTTAATTACATGGTTCAGAATATCTGGATTATTATAGTCCTTTTGCATAAAAATTACATATACATATACAATTTCTAAAAAATGGGAGTAAAGGGAATAATATTTTATTGTTTATTGGTGTTGCAACATAATAGAAAAAATATATAACAGAAAATAAAAAGAGTAAGATTTAATGCTTATACAATACTTTAATTTTTTTTAAATACAGATATTAATAATTATGTGAAATACTTAATTCAAGATTTAGTTATCACCCTGATACAAATTAGAAATCTGCTTGTTACTATAATGTTTATTACTGTAATGAAGCTTAAGCAGCCATCGATATCTGGCTTTGTATGGACAATGAGGGCATTGAAACTGTGGTTCCTTTCCACACTCATATTTCTTATGCTGTACCAAACCCTGCTTCAACTTGTATTGCCTGTAGCAGACATCACATTCGTACTTCTTTCTTTGGTGTTGTGTTTGAGAAAACACTAAAACATATTCATACAATTTAATGAGCATTAAAAATTATTTAAACCATAAGACCAATCTAATTGCATTGGCTGACAAGGTTTATTAAGGGAGACAAAAACAGGAGATTATTCAAAACAGCCTCATAGCAACAAACTGGTTGAATTTAATTGAAATTGATTTAATCAAATTAGAACTAGAATAATGTTAGAACTAGAACAATTAAGATTATAATTTGAAAAGCCTCCATTATAAAACATATTGAAATGAAGCAGTAGGATTATCTTTTTTAAAAAATTCTAAAAACAAAGGCAAGAAAGAAAATATATTTTCGCTTAACTAATCAAGTACAAGTTGATTCTTCTAATGAATTTCTAAATAACATATTGTTTTAGAAAATAAGCTGATTCTGAAAAGATAAAGCTGTAAATGATAAACAAACATATTTTTCACATAAAATAAATAAAAACAGTCTAAACACAAATAAAGTATGTAGAAAAAGATCAAAAAGTACATGTAAATAGAATATGCCATAGTTTTTCTTTGGTTACTAGAGATTGAAATTATTATTATTTTTTTTTTTTTTATTAAGACTCTACATAAACCAATCAAGCTTACTGTGTTTTAAAATATCATCAACTCTTGAAAATTAATGATTTTTACAATCTGATCCAGATTCTTCATTTAATGAATAAATAAACAATAGGAACTGATTAGCTGCATGGACATTTTTTGTTACCATAGTTATTGTTAAGCTATTCTGTTTTTACTTATATGACATGATGTTTTAAGAAACTTAGACATAACTGTGAATGCTAATTAGAACATTAAAATTAGGAAATATTTGAGAATTAATTGGCACAAAAATGGAAATTTTTATACTTTTGAAATTAATTTTAATACCTAAATACAAGTAACCTGAGTTTGCAACATTGCAGGTGGTGAGATGGACTTCTGGCAGCCAAAAACCCTGAATTGTTCACAATTTTTTCCCACTTCATAACCTGAAAATAGTGGATCTTACAGAAACTGTCTTTCTTTCTCAAATTAAAAAACATTTAATTTCTGGTCTATTTCCAAGAAATGATGATGAGTGTACCAATCTTTGATTACTTGTATTTAGGACAATTAAAAGGTATTAAAACAATTTCCAGCTTTGTTTGAATTAATTCTCACAAATCTTGAATTTTATTAGATCTATTTCACCGAGCTTTATTGTTCTACTTTTACCAGCAACTTTTGGTGGGACACTGGGAAAGAGACATTAAACAAAATACTATCAATATGAGTTCAAAAAATTCAAGAAACAGAGACATCACTTTGATTCAAGATGACTGGTTGTGATTTCATAAATTTTTTTTCAGAAGTACCTATGATACCCCAACTCATCACTATAATGCAAAATCGGCAAAAAATTAAATAAGAACATAATTTGGAAAAGTATTTGAAGTTATTCCTTCCTTAACCAATAGCTAACAACTGATGGATTTACACACATGATGAACAATGATCAAATTTCTATTATATCATTAATAAAATAAAAATAGATATTTTTAAAATCAAGAAACTTTAAACAATGTTCATTGCATATAATATTTTTAAATCAATTATCAATTAATTAATTTTAATTCCATTCTTATTGAAAACAATTCACTAAATGATTGTTCGAAAAATGAATTGAGACTGACAAAATTGTACTTATTAATATACAAAATCAGCTGAAAGCAATAGCGCAAGAATGTTATTCCTATTTGTTTTTAATATGAACTTCAAAATATTAAATTTTCTAAACATGCTGGAATTTATATCTAAAAATTTTCTAGATATAGTTATTATATAAAATGTTTAGAATTTTGTAAGATTTTTACTATTTTAATTAATCTGATAATACCAGAATATACTAATATTTATTTTAGTTTTCATTGAAACTTTATTCACATTCTTTTTAGGGTAAATAATAAGAAAAAGAACCTTAACATCGATACAGTGGGCAAAATAGAGAAATTGAAACAGTGTGAAGCGGAAAGAAGAAAACGTAGATAATATTTACTAAGTATTGGAGGGGGACAAATAGGTTGGGCAACAGGGAGGGCTAGAGAAGGAGACAGTGCAGGTGTCTCTCCCACTCTTTGTGAATTTATCAAGCCATAGTGCCCTATCCACTGCTTGGTAAACTTCCAGAAATCACCAAAAATCCTAAGATCAGTGGGAGCATAGTGCTCCGTACTGGTGACATTGATGAGCTCAAGAGGCCTGTTAGAGTCAGTGGCTTTTTCCCTGGGGGGGAAGCTTAATGAGAGTTCTTTCTGCAGGCGACTAAGAATTCAAAACTCTAAAATACCAGACATGAACAGATGGTCACAGTTGAGTGTCAAGAAGAAAAGACATAATAATCCATGTCCATGCTGATTTAGGTCAGAACCAGTGAAGGCATGGCTCCTCGGCAACCATATGGAGTTGGCACTTTGGCTGGATCCGGGGGGGGCCCGCTGATCCGGATGTATCTTTGGTAAAAGAACCAGCGAAGGCATGGCTCCTCAGCAAGCGTATGGGGTTGGCACTTCGGCTGGATCTGGGGGGCCCGCTGATCTGAGTGCCTAGGACTGGAGTAAGCATGGTCTCAAGGCGCCTGATGGGATGTAACTCCTGTAAGGCCCGAAAGCAGAAATGGTGCTGTGGGTTTTGCAGATCAACCTAAATCACTGCATTGCGGCAAGTGGTGCCCTGCAGCAGTAAGTAAGAGGTAAGAATATTGATATTATTTGAATACAAGAACCTGACTTATTTAAGGACAGTATAAAGGGGCTGTTAATGTGGGAGTTCCGAGTAATAGCTAGGCCCATGCACTCCAGAACCTGCATGGAAAGGGAAGGCGCACGCCTTAATAGCATCATTGGATGCCAACGCTCATCATGGGGACTCTGGGGAAGCACTAATTTCAACCAGAGAGGAGAATTTCTACTAATTACATTCTAAGCAATGATCTTGGAATCTACAATAAGGGCAATACTGCCACCTTAGTGAACAATAATAGATCCGAGGTCATTGATATTGTGGACATTGTGCAAATGATTTCATTAAAGACTGGCATGTTTCCTATCAGGTAAGATCATAAATATATCTGATTTCATATAGACCATACATACATGTTTGAGTTGTTGTATAGGAACCCCAAACTTACTGAATGGAATGCACCCAACTCGAACAAGAAGTAAGATGATGTCCCAAATCAATTAGGGATGAATGGCAATTGGATTGCCTCGGATAATGAAATCCTACACAGACAGTGTGTGTACAGTCATATCCAACAGGAACATCATTTCGTGGAACAGTGAACTTGGAAAATTGAGAGCTTCAACTAGGAAACCCTTTAACAAAGCCAAAAGTACAGGGAATTGGGATGCTTATAAGAATGACGATTATTTCAATCATTCGAATTAATCGATTATCGGATTAATCAGTATGGAGAAACGAATGATCATTTGAACTGAATTGTTTAACATAATTGAGGGATTATAAGGAGCTGGGATAATCAAACGATTTTTTTTTTTTTTTTTCTCATCACATAAATTATATGCATATTTGCACCTAGGTTCAGCCATCATAGAGACGGGAATTGTGGCATATTGTCTCTCAGAATGCATATTAATCATTCGGTCATTCGATTATTAAAATCATCGAAGTCCGATCATCCGATTATGATGATCATTCAATTATGCCCACCCCTACTTATAAGCAAGCACTGACTGACAACAATATGGCCATCAGGAAAGCCAAGAGAGGGGCAAGGAGGAATTTTTGTAATGTCATCAATGACACATCCAATGCTTTTAGAGTAATCTTATCCAAAGAGTTGGGCCAGAGGGCTATGAGTGCTATCAGTGTGGAAGAGAGCCAAACCGACTCAGAGATCGGAACGAACCCGGAAGGCACTGGCCAGCGCACACTTCCCTGAATGCATGCTGATGGATGAGATACAAATCAATTCCATCTTTGAAATACTGACTGTTATTACTGATAGATGATATTACTGATATTACAACAGAATAGTTAATTCTGGGAAATTGGAAGTGGTCAGTTAAATTGTTTGCCCCATTTAAATCAGCCTGAACTGCTGGAATTTTTCCAGCCCTATTACAGAAGGGCTTTGAAGCGCTGCAACCCATTCTCCTTGTATTACTACAAGGCAGTTTGGTACTTAACAACATACCTAATATTATGATGTGGTTAAAGTGCGTTACGTACCGAAACCTGGGAAGGTGTCTTATGTCCATCCCAAGGTTATAGACATATATGTCTGACTTTGTTTCTAATGAATAAATTGGAAAACAATATTGACAGACATATAGGGGTGGGAAGGATGCTCACACCTAAATTAGGACACACCAGACTGTAGATGAGACCAAGAGGAGGATGTCTGAAAGGCGGTGAGTTATATCCACTCCTATGGTGCCTGTTTGTCAATTCTCTGCTGGCAAAATTGAGCACCGCAGGTCTTAATGCGCAGGAATATGCAGATGATATCACTGTGCTAATTGAAGGCAAGTTTACGGAGACAATATTGGAATTGCTTAAAATGACAATGGGACATCAGAGGGATTGGTGTCAGACAAATGGTATTAGCATCAACCCTCAGAAATTTAATCTCTATATCTTCACTAACAGAAGAAATATAACAATTAGACCTTAGTGAGGTTGAGGCACTTGAGTGTCTATATGCGAGGCAAAGGTGCTGTTGGAAGAACCTGGGGCCTTAAACCTAAGATGGACCTTTGGATATATAAAACAGCAATAAGGCCCATGGTCTTATACACTGCTGTTTTGTGGAGGCATAAGGTAATTACATGCAAATCGCATGCCTTATGATAACTGGAGTTATGAGTATTACTCCGACTGCTGCAATGGAAGTTCTATTGAAAGGAAATAGAGATTGCAATCTGGTGTCATTTTCAATCCGACCGGATACGGTCCCAAATTTCATCGAACCGGCCAGATCCTGACAAAATTAGGTTTAGAAGAAAAAATGTTTATTAAATAAAGTCATGTTTTCCTTGAAAAATTCTTAATATTTTATTTTTCAATATGCCATATTTATTTCCATAGGGGAACTATCCTTTTAAGCATAATACCTGTACAAAATAATTTCGATATTTCACATCTGCCAACCATGTGAGACAAATATTAACATATCAGAGTAAATATTATTATTTAAAAAAATCAAATAAAAAGAATTAATATTGAGGATGTATAGTCGACTGTTGAAACTATTATAGGTGAAATAATCAGGAATCAGTCATTTTTTGAAAATTTTTAATTTTCAAAAAATAACTGATTCCTGATTATTCCACCTATAAAAAGAATTAATGTTTAAATAGAATAATATACAAACCTATATTTTGTATTTAATGAAACCGAATATTCTATAAATTAATGAAAATTAATTCATGCCTATCCAGCAAACACTGTAATACTATCGTTTGATCTGACAAATATCTTATAACTTGACAATAACTAATGTATATTTTGTGACCGCAAGCAGTCATCCGGCAACCCAACTCTCTCCTTCATTTGGCATTAAACCATGCAAATCAGTCCAATGTGGAGAAAACAATTTTTTTTCGTAGAAGAATGGAAGGAGAAATGAGGATCGTGACAAAGCTCCTAGTGGCTAAACAGGGACCAGTTTTACCATGAAATGGAGAACTTGCTAAGTTGTTTGGTTTAACAGAGCACAGTGCATGTAAAAGAGAGAGACTTATACACCGCTTAAGGTTATATATAAAGCTTCACAACTTGTCTAAAAACCTATTTAAATTGTAAGACCCAACTAAAATAAATGAATGACTTAGATCAAATTGTAGGGTTTAGGTGTTTGGTGTTGCAGAGGTAAATATGCTAATAGAATGGTATGAATAGCCTTATTCTTGTACATGTGTTTCTCAACTCAACTCCTGAGTGTCTGTGACTCTTCTTCTCTATTCAAGTAGCTTCCGTTCCGATATTTCGGAAATCGCTCAGGTTTCTGGACCATCTGTGCCACTGAGTGAGTTACATCAATTTCAGTTATAAACTTAATTTAAAAAATAATGTTTAATTACTTGTCAGGATTGTCAAGGGAAACAAATTAATGCTTCATCACCATAACTTCAGACAGATAACAAGAAACACACATAATCAATTAAAAACCAGGTTCATCATTTTTTTCTGGGGAAAGTAAATAGAACCAATTTTTATTAAATAAAATAATTGACAGAAAACAATTAAATGATAACAAAAATACACCGATAATTTAGTAAGTTAATGTTCTTATTTTAAAAGTAATTTACTTATATAATTATTTTTTACTTTCACTTACCTATATATGAAATATGTAGTAAGGGAAAGTATTGATCGTGAAAATTTTCGAACTCCAGTTTTCAATGGAAATACACGTTTTAGGGTTCCCTGAGTCCAAATAACCAAGTCCCGCAAAAAGGTATGTGTGTGTGGTAAATCCAGCACGAAAACGAAAAGGTGTACGAAACTGAAATTTCATATTTAAGACAACTATACGCCCGAGACGTTACAGCACTTTTTTCACTAAAATCGACTGACCAGATGGGCTGATTTATACAATGCTTTTTGCACATTTTTTACGATTTTCTCAAAAACGGCTCTAACGATTTTGATTAAACTCCCTATATCGATGTTAAATTTAATGGACTTTAATATCATGTAGGTGTCATTCTGATTGGAATTGTCTGACAGTGGTTAAATGCCGATATTTTAAATTTTCTTCCTCTAAAGTACCTTTAAGTTTGTAGAATCTATAAAAATAACTATGATAAAAAACAGATGAATATATAATTTGAATGAATACGATATCCAACTAAAAGAGAAAATACCAAACATATTTTTTAATGCCATTTTGGTGTTTTAGAATATAAATATGGTAATAAAGACATATAATATAGCTAAAGATTTTAGAAAAATTATGATCTTATACACAAAATTACAAGAGTTAATGGAGAGTGGTGAAAAGCCGATAAAACTAACTGATTGTCACAGATAATAATATAATAGATTATTTTAAAAAACACATGTTTCTATAGAAATTCAATGTAATTAATTCTTTAACAATTTATTTTTATCTCTAAGTGTATTTAAAAATTCTTAAAAACTATTTAAATAGTTACTTTTCTTTTTAAAAAGTTCCTATTTAAATAGATTTTAACAACTGAGGTAAGTGAAAGTCGTGTGTTGTGTGCACCAGATTTTTATTTAGATAAAATATTGTTACAGTTCATTATTATTTCATTTACAAGATTACACTAGATTTAAAAAAAACAAAATAACAATAAAAGAATACCCTATTACCAAAGAAGAACTAAGTATTTTAATTTGTTTCATGTTAATTTTTGTTCAGTCTTGCAATAACCATGTTTTTACGGACCCCTTCATCCAATTAGTACAATGGCAAGGACCCCCAAAATTAATAAATTATGAGTTAGAAAATTCCAATTCTTTTTGAAAAATACTAAGTTAATAATTAATTTCAATCCAAAGCATACTAAAACATCTTCAATAATATTAAAAACAATTCTATATGTTAATTAAAAAATAAACAAGTAAATTGGTTAAAACCTAAATATTTTCTAAAACTATATTGTACAGTACCTCTTCCAAATCATTGTATTCATTTTAAGGCACACTGACAAACAGAAACCCTTTGTCGTTGAAATAATGGATTAATGATTAAGTGACAGCAGTTTAAATAAATGGTTAAGGTAACACAAAATGGTATATGCTAGACTCAGGTACTAAGAACTGGCCACAATCTGCAAAACATTATTCTCAGAGAATTTACTAGTCTGTGTAATGCGTCAGTTTTTAGTTTTGTTACAAGCCAAGGTATTTAATACAATTTTTCAATAGCATCTTGCAGAAACCCCGTATAAAGTCTGCATGAGGTTTGGGATGGTAACCGAACCTTTTTTTTTTTTTGTTAACCCCTGCCTCGCCTTATTAGCTATGCAAGAGTTTTTTCGGGATAGGGGGTGAGGGCCATATTTGCAATAGTTAAAAGCCCCCAGTACCGAGATGAACTCGTAATTATTTGATTCCAAGTTTTTGGTTATCTGGCTGCTAGTCAACATGCATTCACAGCAATGCGCAGTAACCCACTCCAGCCCCATACAGAGCTCGACTTATTAACTTTGCAGCATACAGTCACCTTATTATGGGCAGTACTCTCTTTCCACACAAAAATATTCATAAAGATACATGGATCACCCCAGACAAATCAATGGTTAATCTAATCTAAATCAAATCTACTAAATATGAGTGTTCTAGAGGGCCAATGCCCATTCTGACAGCTATTTCTCAACAGCAAAACTGACTACCAAGATCTGCACTTCTGCACTAGGTATCGAAAGTTGCACAGTTAACATATTTAACTTCCAGAAGCTCCCAGACCCAGCAGTAATCAACAAGCTCAAGGTTGAACTCAACAAAGCATAACAGATGATACACTATGGAGAAGGATTGGAATAGAAGGAGTCGGAGGCTTGCTCCAAAGTTTTGAAAGGGATGTCAAAACCAATTCTAGGGCCAGCTCAGAAGGGTTGTCGCTCCTTGTGGTTCAATGATGAATGCAAGGTTGCAACCCGACAGAAAAATTGTGTCTACCATGCAATGAAGCAGAGGATGAGATGTACTATCGAGAAGAACAGGAGGCTTCATTGGGGGAAGAACAAACTGACTTGGAGCAAGAAGAGACAGTATGAATAACTGCACCAAAAGGTCCTGCATGGAAGCAAAAAACTGAGAGAGTTCTTCCACATGATAAAATCATAAATCTTCTCACTACTGTCCAGACCTTTTTATGAATCCACCTAGTTCTAATATATGAAGCGGATACCTGACTACCAACAACAATAGAGAATGAAATCTCTTCATGTTTGAACGGAAAATCCTTTGAAGGATATTTGGAGGAGTCATAGTAGATGGGATCAGGAGGAGACGTTCAAACCGGGAGATTCACGATTCATTTAACGAGCTGAATGTTGTTTATGTCATCAAACTGTGCAGACTACAATGGGTGGCTTATGACTGAAGAGGAATGACCCAGAAAACTCCTTATAGAACATCTCAACGGAACGAGAAGAAGAGGAATACTGAGACGCAGATAGGAGGAAGGAGTTGCTGCTGAGTCGAAGCATTCCAAGAAAGCAAAATGGTGGGCAACTTCACAAGCCGCTATGACTACCGAAAGTTTGTAGGTTCTAGTGCCGAGAGGAATGAATAACTCTACTGACAGTGCCCTCCATAGAAACTGATTTCAAACATATCACTTTGTTGGTATGCTTAGCCTAGTTCTGACATGCTGTATCGCATGCCACCTAAAAATCAATGCATCTCCTTTCCTCTTGAACCTTGTGATAATGAGCAAATCTTTCCATTCTTTTATCAGTTTTTCTGCCTCCGAGTCCTTGAAGTACTCCTCTATCTGTTGCATAAGCATTTTCAAATCTCTTGATTTTTATCACTAATTAGACCGTGTATGAGAGCTTGCTGGGCACTGTATTTGCTCTCCATCTTCTATATTAATGAATATGAAAGATTAAGTTCAGAAGACAGAATGGTGGAATGAGGCAAGCTTTCTAAAATCATAAGTTTTAAGAGCGAAAAAATGAAACATCTGTCTAGACTCGTTTTTAAACGTTATACTATCACTTCTTCTCAAAGTAACTTACCATCTATTAACCTTGGGTTAATAGAGGATTAATTTGATTTAGAAATAATAATTTTATCCTGTTAAAAATATACTACCTACAATTAAAACACAAGTGTAAATTTTACTGCTTAGACTAAGTGAATCCTATAGCAAGCTGGCTTGACACTAATGTAATCACTTGTCATATTTTTGATTTTGTTGGGCATGAGATTTAAAAGCATATATGAACAAATAGAACAAAAAAATACATGAGGCATGTTATTCTCCAGAAACCCAGAAGTATCTTTAAACTTGTTTTATTTTTTAATGTAAACCAGCTGAAAACTGATGTTTTTTTGCGGGGAGGAGAGAGAAATCATTGATAAGAAAAATGTATTAACAAATTGATTTCATGAGCAAAAGAACTGTACTGAAATTGCCAACACATAAATCACTAGGTAGTTTCATCAATATCTAAATGTTCCCAAATACTCCAAACCTAAATGCATACAGCACACATCTGGTAAATGATTTGTCATTAGTATGGAGCCTAAAGTATTCTAGTAACATTAATAAAATGTGACTACAAAATACCATTAAAAAACATAAGGATAAATAAATAATAAACAAAGTTGATAATATAAATATTTATTTAGCCAATATTTAAGACATTCTTTGCAATTTAAACATATCTGCAATAATTTACAGCACAATATTTATATTTAATGCAATATTTATTTTCAATAATATTCTTTGGTTTAAGACACCACTATTTCAGTGAAAGTAAACAATGACTGTAATTCATAGCTCTATGAATATATATACAACTCAAAGGATGAAAAAGAAAAATAGAAAACTGATGTTTAATACAAAAATGTGTATCAAATAGGATTAAAACAACAAAATAAATAAAACATGATAAATATAACTATATTAACCATTGACAAAAGTACAATTTAACATATTGGATTAGAGAGCTGCAGCAGGGTAGCTTCTCTTCATGTCTTGTTCATGCCTACTTTCTTTTAGCCTATTTACTAGGTGTGTAGTACAATACAGTTGTAAATATCAATAAATAATTTTTTTAAAAACATATTGGAAAACCACTTCCTTTTTCATTCCAAAAAATATAATCAAATAATGAATTAACTTATGTCTTTTATATTTCATTAATATGATATTATGAATGTCAGTTTTTAGGTTTCCTTAGTAAATTATAGAATTAAATAAAGTACTATTACTACTTTACTTATATGAACAGATTATGTAATTTTTTTTTTTTTTAACAAACTTTACTAATGTTAGGCACACATCTTCAAATGAGGCAAAGACATTAATTCTTTGCCACTATGAATATGGTTAGCACAACAAAATTTAAATGAATGTAATTACTTGGTTTAATATACTTTAAATGACCATTTGTGTTAATAAAACAATGCTAATTAAAAAATATTTGTATAATTAAAATTATTTGAGACTCATACATACTAATGTCTTTTAGTCAAGTTAAAATAACCTCCTTCATGAAGTATAAATAAATTATTGATTATTAAAAATTATATTATTTAAATAAAAAAAAAAAACTGACATATCTTGATATAATAAAATAAACTAAAGAGAAAATCACATCATGAACAGAAGTACAATAAAATTAATAATGTTTTGGAATACTGCTTTACACCATGTTAAATTTAAAAAATACCTAACATAGTACGTTTTACTTTTTAACACAATAAAATAAAAAACTTAAATGTACATTTTAAATACAAAGCCATACATTTAGAAAATGTAAAAAAATATAAATTTCAAAGGTAAATAATCAAGTATTGTAAAGTTTATTTCAAATTATTAATATGTTAACCAGTTCAATTAAAGATTTACTAGCTGATTTAAATAAAAATAGTTGTTTTAAAGCCAAGTCTTTATAGATTTAATATATATACTTTATAATATTGAAACTATCTGAAGAAATTATACACATTAAGACATAAACTATTATTAATTGGAAATTTAATATAATATTCTGAAAAACAACATAATAATTGTGAAAACTATTGAAAAACATAACATTAATGATATATTATTTTCAATTCAATTTTGATAAGTAACTACATACAACTTTTAAGAAATAAAACAATGAATTTTAATGAGTAATGTAATGATAAAAATTATTATAAATTTATATTAAGTTATACTAACAACATAAACATTACTATAAAATATAATGTTTTATTAATAAAAATAAATACTATATGATCCACAAATTATTTACAAAATATAAAGATTAATTTTTATCCCATAGGTATCATATTATTAAAATAATATACTTGTAATAAAGGCACTAAGAGTTACTTCCACTGCGAAGTAGTAAAATTTGATATGCATTCAATTAAAACGACAAAATATATAAATAATGCAGTCAAAATAATTCCTAAGCTTTATAAATGGGGAAAATATAATGACAGAAAATAAAGAATCACATAAATACTTTTTTGTAGAATAATAAAAACTGTCTAAAACAGCTTTGACAAATTAAAAGAAAATATACTTAATAACAACTATTTTTTTTTTTTTTTTTACTATAAAATTAACCAATTTAAAAAAAACAACAGTTAATACTTGCATCATTTTTTGAGAATATACCTTTATAAATACACACACAGTGGAATTTCAATTCTGGATAAATTATTAGAAACACATCAGGCTGCAAACAAAAATTATAATAATAAAAAACACAAAACCAAGTCCCTACCCCTATCTCATTAAAAAACAAATTTTCACTTTCCTAAGGTAAAAATAAATTTACTGATATTATTACTGGAGCTCATTTTAGGAATATTTTCTCTTACTGTATTTTCTTTTCTTAATTTTCAATACAATCTCCATCAACAGGCTCCTTATATCACCAATGGTAAAGAGGAGGTAATTAAGTTCAGTTAATTTTCAATACAAATTTATTCCAAAAGTTAAATACTGGGTATATAAAAAAGAATTTGTTTTTCTAACCTTATTTAAATAGTATGCATCAATATGTTTATAATGTATACATATATACATTTTATTGTTTCAATATATAGAAAAATATAAATATTCACACATCCTCCAGTGCATTAATTATTACATATAGGAAGTACTCATATACTGGATATTTATCGATTGTGTTTTTATATTTATTTTCTTGTAAAAAAAAGATATAAATATCCAGTGTGTTAAATAGTGAATACCATTATGTGTGTGCCAACAATCAAAAATATATACAATGCTATGTACATTTTTATTGTTACAAATTTACAACTTAAAACAAACTAAAACTAATTTCATACCGTATAATTAACAAGGCACATTAAAATTAATAACAGGCCATTAATCATCTACATCTTAATTATTTGCTCTTTTCAGAGTCTTCAGATTCAACATTCATAGGCTGCGAAGATTCAGAGAGACGAACTCCTGAACAAATAGTCCGATGCCTTTGAAATGATCTTTCATACTTATAACCTTTTCCACAAGCACAAACTAGAGTTGCCACAGATGGAACAGTACGCTTTTCTTTTTCAAGCTTCGATTCGGGAGAACCAACAGGATTTACACCTCTTTCTTGAAGAAAACTAAGTGCTCTGAATATAGCACATCTTCTTTGATGACGCCGTAGACCACGCTTATACTTGTATGTTTTGTCACATTCAGGACACTTTAATGGCTTCACATCAGTTCCACAGTATTGCTGATGTCGCTTTAATCCCCTATAATATTTATATGTATTATTGCACCTATCACAGACAAGCCTTGGTTGTTCCTTTCCACAATAGTTCAAGTGACGGATAAGATCCTTTTTATTTTTGTAAGTGTTAGGACACTGTTCACACTTCCATGGATGATCTATTGGTACTTCAAAGCAGTTTTTTTCGATGATCTTGATATTGTTTTCTAGTAGGAAAGGCTTCCCCACAACGATTACATGACCAAGGAAACATGAGAGAGCCAGTAGCCTGCATAAGCAGCTCATTCACATCTACATCCTCCTCCACATCACCCTTAATGCTTGGCTCTGATTCATCATCTGTATCCACATCTGAATTGTCTGAACCTGTCAACAGAATCAATAAATAAAAAACTTGATCAAGATATAAAATATTACAAAATTACTTACCAGTTTAGTTTCATTTTCAAATTACCTCCAGGGGTTCTTCAATATTTTTTAAAGTTCCAGCAAGTCAAACCAAATTTGTAATTTAAATATCCAAAACCAACAAACACTTGTAAGAATAACACTCAAAAATATTGCACAGATAACCGAGATCTCGAATAATTAATAATTAAATGAAAAATTAAAAAACATCAGAGTTTTACATTTTTAATGAAAACGTTGATACATACGGGAATGTGGTACACATTTAAATGCTATATTTAAACCAAGACAACCTCTATATATAATTAAAAATTGATGTTAGTGGTGAACACCAACCATTAACTTTAATATAAGGGATAAAGAAATATAAGAATACATATATAGAGAAAATACCTAGACCTCGCCACAGTTTTCATGCAAAACTATAAAAATAAAAAATAAAACTCTCTCTTTCACCTACCTTTTGATGTTCACCTGAAAATTTGTAATAATCCTAAAATTACTAATGATTCCTGTGATTTTACATGTTTTAAGGAAACTAACTTTTTCCTGAGATCTTAAAAGACCAGTATTTACATACATCCAAAATAAAAGCAGTTGAACTAAAAAAAAAATGACAGAATATCACAACTACATGAATCAATGAGAGTAGAGTATATAATGGAACTGAAAAATACTATACTGAAATGCCTGATTATATATATTACTGAGGAATGTACAAATGTACCTATTGCAAAGGAGGCAGGTTAGAGGGGAACAAATTATGCAAACAATATGTAAAAGCTTCATACAAGAAAAACTGTAACTATGAAAATAATGACAAATTAGGAATAACTTGCAGTCTTAATCATATGCTGCTAGCATCGGTGTGTAAGCGTTTGGTAAATCTAGCACAAAAATATGAAACTTAAATTTCATATTTAAGACTATTCACTGACTAGAAGCGCTAAAATATATAGATTCCAAAAGATTAAGCATAGCGTTTTATAATAACTGATAAAAAGGGATAAATATGAAAGATGAAAGAATTTGATAACCATCCGATGGAGAAAAGAGCAAAAATATCATTTTAGGTGATTTTTTTTTCCGAACATAAGAATAGTAATGTTTAATATACCGTTGGAAAGCTAAAGATTTAAAAAAAAAACAATTTAATCTTAAGGTATAATGTATGTATAAGGTAATGGACAGTGATGAAAAGCAGCTAAAACTGATTAATTGTTAGAGATGATAATTTCAGTTGTTAGATTATTTAATATAAAACAAAATGTTTCTATTAAAACTCAATATAATTCTTTGAACTTTTACAACTCTAACTTCATTTAAAAGTTATTAAATTGATAATAACAGGCGAAACGGAAAGTCAGGTGTTCACATTATATCATTTCTTCCACTTACCTACATATGAAATATATAGCAAGGGAAAGTATTGCGATCATCAAAATTACCAAAATCCAGTTTTTAACAGAAATACACATTTATTAGGATTTGACAATTTTAGGTGAAGGTCTAAGTTTAATATAGAATTGTAGGCTGAAAATTATACTTCTATTTTTACTGAATTGTTTTATTATTTTTCATTCCATGTTTAATTTTATTTATTTATTTTTTAAAGAATTTAGCGTTAATCTTTTTATAGATTATGAATTCATTATTAACATTTATTTTTAATAATTTCATAAATTTTACTGGTTATGTAATTATTGGGTTGATGCAAAATTAATGCAGGTTTCCTCTATTGCAATATCTTAATTCCAATTGTGTAAACAAAGCTAATCCTAACATTGATCATTATTATACCAAAATAAACCTTATCTAATACCCTCTCTTTCACCATGAATTTGTTTAGTAAAATCGTTTTGTTCAGTGTGTTCAAAGGTCTTGAATCGAAAATGTCAAAGTGCGATTTTCGTCAAATTTATTTTTACGAATTTAAATTAGGGCGCAGCGCTGCGCAAACGGCTCGTAATATTAATGAAGTGTGGTGTCAGGGGGCTATTAATGAGTGCACGGTGCAGCGTTGGTTCCAGAAGTTTCGCAGAGGAGATTTCGACCTCGAAGACAAGGAAGGTCGGGGCCGTCATCTTGCTCTGAACAACGACCAGCTGAGGCCAAAAGTGGAAGAAGACCCAACCAAAACCACACGAGAAATGGCGGCGGAACTCGGAACTCTAAAATTGCAACGTCTTTGCCCAGCATTGATGAATCGGAAGGGGCCGATCCTGCTCCACGATAACGCCAGACCACACGTTGCACAACCAACGCTTCGACGACTGCACGAGTTGGGCTACGAAGTTCTCCAACATCCGCCTTATTCACCTGACCTCTCTTCTACAGACTTCCACTTTTTCAGGCATCTGGACAACTTTTTGAGGGAGAAAAATTTTCAAAACCAGGACGACATTGAAAATTCTTTTCGTGATTTCATTGAGCCCAGGGATTCGGATTTTTTTTCTGGTGGAATAAGAAAGCTTGTTGAACGTTGGCAAAAGTGCATTGATTCAGATGGAAATTATTTTGATTAAATATATATGGTTAAAGTAAAGATATGGCGTATTTACAATACCTACTAAAAACCTGCATTAATTTTGCATCAACCCAATATAATGTTATATATAGAAGACGGCTTCATACACATTTTTGGGTCCCCTGAATCCAAATAACCAAGTCGCGGTAAAAGGTCTGTGTGTGTGTGGTAAGTCCAGCACAAAAACAAAAAGTCATACGAAACTGATATTTCATATTCAAAACAACTACACTGGAGATGTTACAGTAACTTTATTATCAAAATCGTCAAACCAGAAGTGCCACTTTATACATTTTGCATGTTTTTTATAATTTTCTCAAAAACAGATTTAACGATTTTGATTAAACTAGCTATATCAATGTAAAATTCAATGGACTTTAATATCATATAGGTTTCATTCTGATTTGAACCGTCTGTCAGGGCTTAAAAGCCGATATTTTAAATTTTCTTCCTAATTTAGAAATTATTTTTAATTACCCCAACATAAAATGTTTGTGAATCCTTGGCTTTTAATAATAATCACACATTCTATACTGACAAATTTAACATTTTAAGTAATATAATTGCTTGTTTACTAACAGGTGCCTGCTACTGTACAATCACAACATTAAAATTGGTAATTTTATAACATTTTAAAAATAATGAGCTTAAAGAGCAGATTTATCACAAAAGATAAAAAAAAATAAATAAATAAAAAATTATACCTCTACCTCTACAACCCATGATGGGTTTTGGGTTCAATACATATTGAGATCCATGTTGTTTCATGGCCAATGGCCGTGTAAGGAGGTGATTAGGCCGATATCACGCTCAGCCACCAGGTTTTCCCCCAAATTTTGGATACCCACATTATAGATGCTGGTTATACCCCAGGGTCTACGGGTATGAAACACCCTCCAGTTCACGAGACAGTCATCTTCCTGTCAACTTTTGCGAAAAATTTTTAGTCTCTGGGCACGCGATCATTCGGGCCCTTAACAGGCCCTGGCCTAGTCGGCTAAAATAGTACCAAGGAGATGCAATCTGCCCAGGTTTATCATTGGATGGTAACAAAACAAATCAGCAAAAAGGGAAATTTGTAATTTGTTGTTGTACCCCAGGGTCACTCCACAGCTGAAATAGTAGAATAAATAACTCTGCCTCAGCCAGGGTTCCAACCCGAGACCTGGAGAACAGTAGACTAGTGCTCTATCCATTAGACCATGCCGCTCCCTATTGCAGAAGATAATGAACAATATTTGATTCCTTTATGAGCATTTGAATAAATACCTTCTTATATAGGTTTTTTTAATTTTAGGTTATTTTTATTCACTAATGTCATTCTATGCTACTATGGATATCGGACGATATCAAAGTTGAAGTCCTAAACTTTGCCTATCCAGGTTTTTTTTAAGATGGGGATCTTCAACAAGTTCCTGACTTAGAACAGGTTGTGGACCATTTTACGTTCCCTCTGAAGGACATCATAACAAAGGATTTTTCCTTCCTTTAAAAAACTATAGGATCATCTGCAATGTTTAACATAAACTTTAGTATTCAATATTTTGCGGATTAAAGTAAACTTGTAGAGCCTGGTTCTTTTTTTCATTTCTATTTCCCCAACTAGGCAATTGCTAGAAAACAAGATTTTTGATAGAGGTATTTTGCATGCGATTTAAGGAAACCTCTTCAGAGATAAGCTACCCATAACTAACTAAATACATAGTCCGTGAGTCAGCAACTTCAAATGCAATCCAATTTACCAAAATGTTTAGTATGTTTTATGCAAAGTATCTATCATGGTAAAGTAAAGAATACACGTCTGCCAACTCAAAACGGGTGGATTACAGAATGGCGGCCATTCAAAAAGAGGCCAAAAAGAAGAAATTCTAACTCATTTGACCACGATTTTCCTTTTGACCTCATAACACAAGGCAATAATACAAATCAAATGACGCTAGTCTGCCATTTACAGGTGGGTAAGAAGCCAAGGGAGATGCGTTTTAAGGGACTAAAATCCTGACCCATGTAATCATTGCACTGACATTATGTCGGTGAGTATTAGACCTACAGATTTTTATAACTACTCAAATTAAAGCTAATTTTATGCCTTGTAAATGACCATTATATTGTTAGGAACAGCCGTTTCCATGATATCAAACAAATTAATGACAAAAATAAGAAGTTTCTTGGTTTCTGTTTTTTTGTAAAAAATGTATATCTATAACTATTGGTCATATAGCTTTATTTAAGATTTAACTTCCTATATAAATTGTTATAACAATTATCCTCAAAGGATGAGCCATTTCCATGATAGTAAATATAATTTTTTTAGAAAAGAGTGATATCTCGTTTTCTGCAAAAAAACTTTTTTTTTTTTTTTTTTTTTGTAATACCTCTATACCTTTGAATATTGAACATACAAACGTCTTTTACCACTCAAATGAAAGCTTATTAAATACTTGATGATTTACTTGATAACGATTATTCTCATAGGATAAGTTGTTTCCATGACAGTATCCATAATTATGATAGAAAAGAGTGATATCTCATTTTCAGCAAAAAAAATTTTTTAATACCTCCATATCATTGAATATTAACAATTCAAAAACTTTTAACATCCCAGATACTCCAGAACCTCAATATGATGAGATAGAGATTCCTACCCATGGATGAAGCCAATATGACAATAGAAACCAATACCATCTCATTCCAGCAAACTTACATAATTTCCCCTTTTAAATTTGTTTTACAAACTTCTTTCTGAAAAATAATTATTTTATTTTATTATTATTATTATTATTATTTATTTTTTTTTTTAGCCAATACATTGAATTTAGACTTCTGCCGATAACCATCAGAACTCATCATTTCTGTTTAATGTAGCCATGAATCTAGTCACATATTAATATTAATGATTATATGAATGAAAATTATACAAATATTTTATTACTATTAACTTCTGCTTCCAATAAACCACTCTTTCAATTAAAAAAATTAACTATCATTAAGTTTAGTGAAGCAGGTTTCCCACTTAACTATCAATAGACAAATATATTCTTTCAATAGACAAATATAAATGGAATTGATTTATACAAGAAAAATATTGATCCACCTAATAGTTTCACCATCTATTGATAAATTATGTCTGACATTGCCATGGTTAAATTGATCAAGTATTATACCAGGAAAGAGTAAATTAGCTGCTATAGACGAGTTTGAATTCAGAACATGGAGGTTAGCAGTCCACTGCCCTACCCACTGAACTACCCCAGCTAGCTACATCAGTAATAATACCCAAAACGAATGAAATTTTTCATGAAATAGTTATAACATCAATTGAAATTGAGCTCAATATACCCTCCCCTTCTGACTAAGGTGGCCAAGCTTGGGAGACACAGATGGGCAAGCCATGTAGCAAGAATGGATGTTGAACCAGATCATGATCATCATGATGATATTCAGTTGACAAATTCATCATCACTTTCTAATGAGACCGAAAGAGAGTGAGTGTTTCATAATTTGTGAAAAATCAAAAATTTTCATGGGTAATTTATAACTGTAGGATGTTTGTGCCACATGTCTAGGTAGTTGTTACGAGCAAAAAATTAAACAATTACATCAAACTTATCAAATGAATAATTAAATTTCGAAATTATCATGTCTGATCTCAATGTGAATCAATAACAGGCCTAACTAACTTTATTAAAAATTCACAGGCGTATGCAAGATTACACCAAAAAAATCAAATACTTTCAAAAAGTATTTTTTAATGAAGGTACAATTAACAGGCTTATACATAAGCACAAAAAAAGCAGCATGCTCTCTAATGCCAATTCTGAATGGTAACATTTGGGCAAAAAAATATGTTCCAACATGGCAACAAAAGCATGCATCTGGAAATGCATTTCAGCCTGAAATAATAGATTTCACTATTATATAAGGAATCCTTAATAGAGAAGCCTAGAACCTTAATAAATAGATCAAAATAAAGTGAAAACTCACTGTAGTCACAAATACTGTGGTCTATTTACATCAAGGACATAAAAACCAATAAAGAAATTTTGAATAGCAACGATAGACTTTCAGTTTACTAATTAACTGTGGCTAGTGCACTAGTCCCTCATGGTACGGTTGTGAGTTCGAATCCCAGTCCCGGCGAGGCTTTTATTAGGATGTAAAAAAATGGGGATTCACTCACAGCCTCTCTCCCGGGTATGTGAGACTCTTCAGCCAATTGGTGGCCACTCACAAAATTAGGCGTTGGGAGTGATGACCCACCCTACACTAAAAATTGCATCGTGAAACGTGAGTGTTAAACTCCCAGGAGTTTACACCAATAGGCCCAAGGCCTACACAGCCTGTCGCGCCACTGGAAGAAAAAAAATCAAGATCAACAAGCAGGAATGTCCATCATAACACAGAAAAGATGACTTAGAACCACCTGACCGAGATGAAGTTGGAGACGCCATTGATAAGCTGAAAAATAACAAGGCTTCTGGCATCGATGGTATCCAGGCAGAACTACTGAAGTATGGAGGTGAGGAGTTGGAAAAAGTGCTGTTCGAGCTCATATTTTATATATGGATGGGAGGGAAGAAATGATGCAGCAGGAATGGGACCATGGTGTAATTTGTCTCCTGCACAAGAAGGGTGATCAAAATCAATATACTAATTATAGGGGGATTGTGTTGCTTTTTTGTGCTTATAAATTGCTATCTAAGGTCCTGTTTGAGAAACTAGGAAACTAGTCTCATTCGCAGGGAGAGAACTTCGAAATTATCAATCAGGTTTTAGAAGAGGCCGATCAACCTCTGACCAGACCTTTATTACAGATGATCCTGGAAAATGGTATGGAATACAAGCTGACCACTCACCATCTCTTCATTGACTTCAAGTCGGCATACGATAGCATTGGTAGTGAGGAACTGAACAAGGCCATAGAAGAGCTTAAAGTCCCAGGAAAACTTATAAGAATTGTGAAGATGATTATAGAAAATTCAAAAGCGCTGTCCGTCTGAGGCCAAATCTTTCTGAGGCATTTAGAACTTGTAGCAGAGTAAGACAAGGAGACACCCTTGCTCCTCTTTCATTCACTTTAACATTAGAGGTAGCTGTGCGAAAATCAAAAATTCAGACAACGGTTATCATCTTTAACAGAACTGAGCAGCTATTGGGTTATGCCGATGACGTTGATATCGTGGTGAGGTCAGAAGAGGCATTCATTGCTTTTAAAACAGCTGTAGCAAAATTTGGCCTCACAGTTCATGAGCATAAAAATAAACATATGCGAGTAGGTGGTGGTGGTGCTGGAGTCCATACTGCATTCCTGAACAGTGGACCCTATACCTTCCAGTCTTCAATCTTCACTTGATAAGATATGATTTAAAGAGCATAAGAAACTCTTAATGTTAATAAATAAAAAAATGATGTTGCTCGGGTTAATATCAATGAGTTATATAACTGGACATAAAGTTTTGTTTGTTTATTTATTTAACGTCACTTAATGCTACTATGGCTAATCGGACGATGCCACAGTGGGAGTCCTAAATTTTGCCTATCCAGGTTTTATTAGAATAGGGATCTATGAGTACCTGACATCGCACAGGCTCGGGACCACCTTTTAACGCCCCCTCCGAAGGACGGCATAACTAAGGATTTTTTACTCCCATTAAAAAATCCTAGGACCACCTGCAGGTTTGAACCCGTGACCTTTGGCATAGGAGGCTGTTATGCTAGCCACCCTGCTACTGGTGATCCCCAGAAACAGTTGATAGTGACCTTGCAAAAACGAATGAATCTACTTAAGTCACAAATAAGTCATGAGGTGGCACTGGAACATACAAGCTGTCCCTTTCATTATATACAGCAAGAGGATGCTGGATCACGGTGACAAATATTATAGCACAAACTTCAATTGCAGACTGAAAAAAAAAAATCAAACAAAACTATCATGCCCACACATGACCACATTCATGTAGTTAACCCATATTAAAAGAATGATTAATTTTTTCCTTTCACTTACCTGCATATGAAATATATAGTAAGGGAAAGTATTGTGATCGTAAACATTTTCAAGTTCCAGTTTTCAACGGAAATACACGTTTTAGGGTTTCCTGAGTCCAAATGACCAAGTCCCTAAGAAAGGTACAGACAGGCGTGTGTGGTAAGTCTAGCGCAAAAACGATAAGTGGTACGAAACTGAAATTTCATATAAGAGACAACTATATGCCCAAGATGTTACAGCATCTTTTTCATTAAAATCAGCTAACCAGAAGAGTCACTTTATACCATGCTTTTTGCACATTTTTACGATTTTCTCATAAATGGCTTAAATGATTTTGAATAAACTCGCTATATCAATGTAATATTTAATGGGCTTTAATATCATGAACGTTTCATTCTGATTGAAATAGTCTGACATGGCTTAAATGCCAATATTTTAAATTTTCTTCCTCTGAACTAATTTTAATTTTCTACATTCCAAAAAACTAACCATATAATCTTAATGATATTGATGAAGGACGGCTGAATATACAATTTGGGCGAATTTGATGATCAACTAAAGGATAAAAGAGCAAAACTATTTTTTAACATATTTTTTGGTTTACTGATAATAAGAACAGTAATATAGACTTATAATATACCATTGGAAAGAGAAAGATTTCAGAAAACATATTATCTGATACACAGAGTTGTAAAAGATGATATAAAGTGACGAATGGGGAATAAACTTATAACTGATTAATAATTTAATATAGTTATACAATTTAATCTAAATCATATGTTTCCAACGAAAATGAATATACGTTTAATTAAAATCGACTTCAAATATTTTTCAAATGGAAGTATATTTAATAGTTTTAAACTGATTTTAACAGTCAAGGTGAGTGAAAGTCGTGTGTTGCCCGCACCAGATTTTTTTATATTACACTTATGTTTAATTGTATGGCCTATATAATATAAATAATGTTATGACCTGCCGATGGTTGGAACTAGCCAGAGACCCCTCCTCTGGTAAGTATTAGAATCACCCAATGATGGCCAGCACCCTAGGGTGACGAAGCGAAAGTAACAACAAGAGTTGTTCTGGTGGCTCCTCATGCCGCAGGCGGGAATCGCCTCTTCGGTCGGCTCGGGACCGATGAGGTAGGCTAGAGTCAGGCAACTCGCCCAAGAGCCTGTCAGGAGGCTCTGAGGAGGCAGCCCCTCCACCTGACTAGGAGGGCGAGGGCTGATAACCCTTACCTCTGAAACTTTTTCATCCTGAAACCTCAAAGAGAAATAGCCGGCAGATCACATGGCAATAAACACGGAAATCGTCAAATGGAATTTAGATTGGGATTATGGAACGTATTGACTTCGTATAGACCAGGCGGACTTCAAATACTACTTTCAGAGCTAGACAAATACAGACTTGACATTACCGCTATTCAGGAGATTCGCTGGACCGGCCATGGGATGTTGGAGAAAAAATCCCATACAATTTACAATAGCTGCCATGATAGAAACCATACATTTGGCACTGGGTTCGTAGTGAGAGGTTGGATGAGACAACGAATTATTGGATTCAATCCTATTAATGATCGGCTTTGCTCCATCCGCATCAAAGGTACATTCTACAATTATAGCCTATTTAGCTGTCATGCACCCACAGAGGTCTCAAATGATGATGAGAAAGACACCTTTTATGATTTGTCACAAATCCAACCTCCTCAGTACCAGGGCTTACAGAGGAGCCAATGTTGACTCTGACTATTACCTTGTAATATCAAGAATCAGAGCCAGGATTGCCACCATCAGGAGCCACAGGACAATAAGATTCAAAAGGTGGAACATCGGAAAATTGAAGGAGCCAGAAAACTGCCTAGCGTACTTATGGAAAACGGAAGAATTGGTGAGAGACGGACTCGGAGTGGCTGAAGTTGAAGATATACAAAATGTTTTGAATCAATTAGAGAAGGCCTAGGATGGCGCTGCAGAGCAAGTCCTTGGGAGGAAGAATCTTGAGGGTCGAGGTAAATGGTTTGATGAGGAATGCAAAGTGATTAGTAATGCGAAGAACGAAGCATACCGAAACATGATAAATACCACCAGGAGAGCTACGGAGGAATATAGGAACAGGAGAAGAATAGAAAAGAAACTTTTTAGGTGTAAGAAGAAAGCATGGGAGAGGAAAGAGCTGGAGGATATAGAGGTATATTGGAATGCAAAGGAAAGCAGGAAATTCTTTCAGAAAGTAAACAGCGGACGTGCAGTCTTTAGGCCAAGGATTCAAGCATGCAAGAAAGAGGATGGGACACTCCTTACCAATAAGCCTAACATTCTAGAGTGCTGGGCTAGACACTTCCAATTGCTGATTAATGAAGAAGCGATTTTGGAGGATATAGAAGCGGACGGCATCACTAGAGAGGGTATAGCTGATGAACTTGGAAATATAGAACCCCCAGACTTTGAGGAAGTAATGGATGCAATCCTTCTCATGAAAAACAATAAGGCACCAGGACCGGATGGATTGCCAGCATAGTTATTTAAATATGGGGGAGAAGAATTGTATAGAGCACTGTCTGACATAGTCTTGTCAATTTGGAACCAGGAAAGATTGCCACGACAATGGACTAATGCTATTATATGCCCTCTCCATAAGAAGGGAGATCAATTTAATTGCGCAAACTATCGTGGCATATCCTTGTAGTCTTGTGCCAACAAGATCCTCTCAAATATCCTTTTCAGCAGACTTGTCCCGTTCACAGAGCAAGAGATCGGAAAATATCAGGCTGGTATCCGAAGAGGCAGATCCACTGTAGACCAAATCTTTACCCTGAGAACCATTTTTGAATGAGGGCATGAATATAAAATCCCTACACACCATCTGTTTGTCGACTTTAAAAGTGCGTATGACAGCATCAAAAGACCTAAGTTGTATGAGGCGTTGAGAGAGATGGACAATCCAAGGAAACTAATATGTCTCGTGATGTTGACAATGAAAGATGCAAAGTGCCAGGTAAGGGTCCGATCTGACTGCTCAGATCCATTTCCTTCAAATAAAGGATTAAGACAAGGGGAAGGGCTGGCTTGTTTGCTCTTCAATCTTGCACTGGAGAAAGTTGTACGAGACTCAGGAATCCAGTCACACGATCTTCACCCGGAGTGTACAAATATTGGCATATGCTGACGATCTGGATATCATGGCCAGGACCCGACCGGCATTGGTAGAAGCATTTGAAAAAATCATAGAAGCTGCTTCAGCTATGGGCTTGGCCATAAACGAGGAGAAGACCAAATATATGTACACAGGGGCTGATGACGAGGAGGCACTGATTGTTGGAACTTACACATTCCAAAGGGTCAACAAATTCGCGTATTTGGGATCCTTAGTGACACCAGCTAACGATGTCTCTGCTGAAGTAAGGAAAAGACTGGTAGCGGCTAACAGGGCCTATTACGCCTTGCTGAACACTCTCCGCAGCATGTCTATTACTAGGGGTACCAAACTGGTCATTTATAAAACCTTAATTCGTACTGTTCTTACCTATGCTTCTCAGACCTGGACCATCTCAGTGAAAAATGGAAATAGCCTGCTAACCTTCGAAAGAAAAATCTTGAGGAGAATATTTGGCCCTGTGAGAGATGGAGATGGATGGAGAATTAGGAGGAACAGGGAACTTGCATGATCTTTTTGGAGAAATGGATATTCTAAAATTTATAAAGCTGGGAAGGCTCAGTTGGGCTGGCCATGTCACAAGGATGCAAGGGGAAGAACTGCCCAAAAGAGCTTTAGAAACCTCCATTCACAGTACCCGACGAACCGGTAGGCCAAGGCTGTGAAGGATTGATGGAGTGGCGGCGGACGCACGGAGCCTGTTGCGAGTCAGGAACTGGAGAGCGGCAGCACAGAATCGGACAGAATGGTGGCGGCTCATTGAGGAGGCCATGACCCACCAAGGGTTGTAGAGCCACGCAGATAGATAGACACTTATGTTTAGAGCTTAGTACATATTTTTTGCAAAAGATATGTTTTTATTAGTTTTACAATTTTGTTTCATTAATTTTGGTTATATGCAGGGATCAAGCAAGCAACCTGATTAATGTGTAATCTTATCTAACCATCATTTATTTATATATTATAAGTTTTATATTAAATAAAAAATTTTGATTGTAAAATTTACAAAATAAAAATATTACCATTTTTGAAGCATCCTTTCTCTTCAGAAGCAGCATCAGCACCATCATAATCGAAAGAGAGAGTGTAATTTTTGAAAAATATTTATTTAAAAATGTTAACAAATAATCACAAAAATAAATTATAAAGCAAACTACTTCCTATAACTGTGGCTGGAGGTGGCACTAAAAACAGGCCTGCCTAGTTAAAATCTCAGCTTTCACCGTGTAAATAAAAAAAAGAAAATTAAATCCATATACTTGAGGCCCTTAAAATTAAAAAATTTTACGACTTGTAAGTAACCAGAATGGAGTATTTATTATTGTTTCTGATGAATATATTTGTATTTGTTCATTGATTTTATTAAAAAAGGTTCTTAGAGAATAATTATTTAAATTGATTTGTCTTATTTGTCCAAAAGTTTACACCTTTATTTAATGACAAATGAGCTATAGTACAGCAAATTTAGGCAAAACCCGAAATTTGAAAAAAAAAAAATCTTAAACCTGGCAGATATTGTTCGGAACCCTTCCCTTATTAAGTAGTAAAAAGTCCCACGAGTTTTCTGCTTCGGTTTTCGTAGGGGAGAGGGGGAAAATCTGAAAAGATTTAAATTTTTCCAGTTGTTTTTGTGAATATCACAAAAATTATTATCTTTATTGATAACATTATTCAGTAGAAAATTAAAGAAATTTAAAAAAAATCTTCAAAAATGATTATATAAATATTTTAGCTAAAATGAATAGTTGCGGAGATAATGAAGTGCTAATATACAGGGGTTTTCCTCATGTAGTAAAAATTCCTTCAAACTCCATGAAATATGGGTGTTCATGGACAACTGACAGGTTTAATTTGATTGTTTCAGATTTTTTATCGTAGATATGATGAATCACAATTAATATACAGTTAAATTATCATTCAATTATGACTAAAAAATGTAATTAACCATTGTGGTAAGCTTGAAAATTAAAAAAATAATAAATCCTAATACAATAGATAATTGTATTTTTTATGTTTTTAATTACATAGCTTATACCAAGAAGTACAAAATCCACCCATCATAAGATCTTTACTATCTTTTTTTGCCTGGCATCTATCTACTACTATCTTTTTTTCTGTATGTGTTAACATACATTTTTCCCATTCTCATAATATTGTTTAATTTTTATTTACACTTTACAGCTTACACTATCAGTGTCCTAGAAACATAAATATCGACCCATTTTCGCAATAGACCCCTGAAAGTTGACTTTACTCCAAAATCAACTTAAAATGTTTGTACTTTTTTCATTCAACGCTCAATATCTAAATACACACCAACTATGGAAAAACATAGTCAATTTCTTTTAAAAGTACATTGAAATTGCTATTGGCAGAACCTTTTCAATTTTCTTAATATTTTGTAGTTTCCAAGATGATGCTTTTCAAAGTACTTTTTTTGGAGTTAAAAAATGTATCACCATTGTCTACATTTATTTTGTAAAATATCATAAATATTGTTATCACTACAAAGATTATGAAGATGAATCGATTTATTACTGATATTCTCAATATCAATTTGAGTGGTATTAGGTATTTTTGCGTTTTTTAGTTTCCGAGATAAAGTTTTACTGATAACAGATTTTATTTTTCAAAAAATCTAAAAACGACATTTTGTTATTTCATTGTGTAAATATCATTAAAACTGTACTTCCTAAGGCAATTATGAAGATAAGGTAAATCATAGCCCAATTAATTAGCTTAGATTTGAGTGTTAATTGACATCTGTAAGTTTAATAGTTTTCAAGATAAAGGCCATAAGGTAAAAACTTTTTTTACCCGGAAAATCAGAAATCAATATTTTATTACTTCATTTTGCCAAATATACGCATACTGCCCCTTTAATATCTCCACAACTATTCATTTTAGCAAAAAAATTTATATATTCATTTTTAAAGATATTTTAATGCACTTTAATTTTGTATGGGATGGTGTTTTCAATAAATATAATTCCTTTTTGAGATGGTATCTAAAAAAAATTAAATTTTTTAAAAATCTGGGACTGTTTGTTTATTGTTTATTTATTTAATGTCACTTTATGCTACTATGGCTAATCGGACGATACTAGATTGGGAGTCCTAAATTATGCCTATCCAGGTTTTATTAGGATAGGGATCTTTAACGAGTACCTCACATCGCACAGGCTCAGGACCACCTATTAACCTCTCTGAAGGACAGCATAACTAAGGATTTTTTACTCCCATTAAAAAATCCTAGGACCACCTGCGGGTTGGGACCCGTGACCTTTGGCATAGGAGGCTGTTATGCTAACCACCAAGCTACAAGTGATCCCGAAACTCTGGGTCTTTTTACCACTTTATAAGGGAAGGATACTGAACAATTTCTGACAGGTTTCAGCTTTTTTTTTTTGGATGTACGGGTTAAAACCTAATTTTACTGCACGACTAAGCAAGTCATTAAATAAAACGTATCATCAACTTGTATGCTGATTATTATGTAATTATTAGTTTAATATATAATTATTTATTCATGCTTTGTTTATTTATTTAACATCAATTTGTACTACTATGGCTAATCGGACGATGCTACAGTGGGAGTCCTAAATTTTGCCTATCCAGGTTAAATTAGGATTGGGATCTTAAACGAGTACCTGACATCGCACAGGTTTGGGACCACCTTTTAACGTCCCATCCGAAGGACGGCATAACTAAGGATTTTTTACTCTCATTAAAAAATCCTAGGACCACCTGCGGGTTTGAACCCGTAAACTATTATTCATGCTTTAAAGTCATTCTATATCATGTGTGTCTTAGGGCTCATTCCACAGAAAAACAAACAAAAAGAGCTCTAAAAATTGGGCTTAATCTTCTAAATTTTTAAATTTATTCTTCTAAAGCATCTTTAATTTTGATTATTTGAAATAATTGACTATCCCAAGCAGTAGTATTAAGAAATATATAAATATTAGTAATGAAAACATTTGATAATCACTGTCAAGAGGAAAAAGGAATAAATATTTTTCCAGGAACAAGCCAATCCCTCTAATGGTTTATTGACATAGTAGTTTTAATAAACAATAAAACATATTTTATGTTTAACAAGATAATGAATATTTTGTCTCCATAGAAGTCTTGGATAACAAAAAAAAACAGCACTTAGTAAAATAAAAATTATTTAGAAATAAAAAAGGGTTAAATTTATAAAGAGAACTATTATTCTTTTTTTTTAATGCATCAATGAAGTCTGTAAAAATAAAATAAATTTAATTTATAACAAATAATTAACTAGACAGGCCAGCCACCTACAAGGTCAAAAAAGAATTCTTACCTTGATTTTCCTCTGAAGCGGTAAGCTCACACTTCACGAGGGCTGAAAAAAATACATTACTAATTAGAATAGTAAATCCATTAAATATTAACAGTGTTTTGGTAAAACAAGGTTACTCTCAATATTCAATCAGCCTTGGGATTTTTAAAAATGAGAGTTAGGATATTTTACTAAAACTTCAATTAAAATAAAAATATTTTAGAGGCATGCTTATACCATTCTAATTTAAGTAGATTCAGATTTATAAATTAAAAATGAAGAGTCATCTTAAATAAAAATTTAATTTTAAATAGTAAGAATCGGTGAAGAAGCTACCCAGTGGAAGCAATTAAATGTTGAATTAAGTTAACACTTTAATGTATTGGGTTGTGTCACATGAAATGTCCGTTTTCAAGGTAAAGGATTTTTATTAAAAATACGATATAAAAACAAGATAATTTTATTTGAAGTATTTATCTTCTTTTTCTACACATTTTTCCCAACGTGACACCAACTTTTTTATCCCCGAAATGAAAAAATCTGAGCTTTGAAGTGAAACAAAATCTGAAAACGCACTTTTCACTTGATCATCATTTTCAAAAAGTTTTCCTTTGACGAAGTTGTCTAAATTCCAGAACAGATGGTAATCTGTTGGCGAAAAGTCGGGAGAATATGGTGGGTGCGGAAGAACTTTGTAGCCCAATTCTTTCAATTTATGCACAGTATGTTTTGAAGCATGGGGTCTAGCGTTGTCATGTAAGAGTATAGGACCATTCCGATTTACCAATCCAGGTGGTTTTTTAATAATTTTGTGTCATTTGGTCAATTGCATTGCAGTACGTTGTATCGGTAATGGTTTTACCTCTAGGTAAAAAGGAATAATGAATTATCCCATCCATGGACCACCATACTGTAACCATACTGAAAACTTAGCAAACCAACGGCAAATGGTCCGTTCATTAACACTCCCTTCCCCAAACGTCTTGCAAATATTTCTAGCCGCCTCAGCTGCTGAAAGGCTGAGTTTAAACTCGTACAAAAATATTACTCGAAAATCGCATGTTTCCATGTTCATATTTGGAGGTATACTAAAAAGTGGGTAATTGATTGGGAAGCTAATGTTTATAATACAAAGGTAGAGGATTAGTAACTGTTTACTTTAAATATGTAAACATTTGGAAGAAAACAACAGAGACCTGCAAAATGCTTTATGTATTTCAGAAACTATAAAAACGGACATTTCATGTGAAACAACCCAATATATTTTATCAGCAGGTCTCGAGGCCAATCTCTCTTTTCAGGTGCTTTGGAGGATTATCGAAAATAGATGGAAATGAGAGGTTACAGACAAGAGGATTTGTTGTTTGCTTGTTTATTTAACGTCACTTTATGCTACTGTGGCTAATCAGACGATGCTACAATGGGACTCCTAAATTTTGTCTATCCCTGTTTAATTAGGATAGGATCACCTGATATCACACAGGCTCGGGACCACCTTTTTTTGTCCCCTCTGAAGGACGGCATAACTAAGGATTTTTTACTCCCATCAAAAAATCCTAGGACCACCTGCGAGTTTGAACCCATTCCCTTAGCCATAGAAAGCTGTTATGCTAACCACTATGCTACAGGTGATCCCAAGAGACTGTGTGGGCTGGTAGTTTGGAATTATAGTAGGTATATCTATTTTGGACTAAGTCCATAACTAGTGGGATATTAGAATATTTATATTTATTCATGTAAATCAAATTCCTGTTTTTTGATTCCATGAATTTTAAAATTGCTGTCCTGTAAAATTATAGAAAAGTGACTTATACCATTTTGCCATCCGGGCACAGAAATAATCTCAATAGTCAAGTGTAAAAATTGAGCCCAATGCGGTCAATATAAATTTAATTATCCGAACATTCACTTATCACAATTTCTATTCGCTAATTAATCATCAATAATTATGTTATTGTAACTTCATAATTTTAATATCATGTTATCAAAGTTTAAGTTAATTTATTAAATTTTACAGTTAATACTATCCTTCTATGGTCATACCATATTAGTATTTTGATTTTTCAATAAATTGAAACTATTTCAACCCTTAGATCTGTTACTTCTTGAACAGAGATTAAACAGCATAAGAACAGTATATTTTATACATTCCAACAGGTCCCCATCAGAACGGCAAAAAATGTACTATGGAAAAATAAATATGACATGAGAGAACAATACTCTCATAATCATGTTATTCACTACTATATACCTATGCAAAAACATTTATATATCTGGTTGGTTTAAGGCCTGACCATTTGATGATGGTGTTTTTGCAAAAAAAAATAGAAAAATTGTGACCTCTTCCTATTATAACATTAACAGTCAACCATAAACTGTCAATTTATTTGATCAAGGTATCCTATAAAACATTTTGCAAATAACAAAGAGTTAATGGTAGAATTCCAATGATAATAATGTAACAAAACAACACAATACTTAAATGTAGTAGGATAAATAGATGTAAATAAATAATACACTTACATTTAAGAAGATCTGGTGTTAACATTTTTCTTTTCTTTTCAGCACTAGTTTCAGTTAATTCACTACTTTTGACACTATCACTAATTTCATGAACTACATCACTCCCACTTGTGTCCACACTGCCATGATCATTACTTACACTATCACATTTTTTAAAATTGTCAATATTATTATTGGTGGAATGACGCCGTTTCAATTTAGGTGTGCTTCCTCCAGATTTTTCAGACTTTGCTTTGTCCGTCAGTCCTCGTATTTGAAGCACATTAGCAGCTTTTAAAAATCCTTCTAGTTCATTATATGATACCTTCACTTCTCCTCGATAGCAAAAGTCTACAATTGACTTCAATTCAGAAAACTTAATGTCAAGGAATACGATAGGAAAGTTATCACAATGGTCACTTAACAATTCCTGAAACAAATAATATATAAACTAATTAAATAATTGATTACCAGAACAATTCTAAAATAACAGAATTAATATTGATTTTTAAATGTTAAATACACAAATCTCACTTAATTCTCAAATAAAAAACTGCTGTCAGTAATTAATTTAAGAATAAAACAAAAAGTTAATTGTTATAAGGATGTCAACAGAAAGGTTATGTGGTGTATGGAAGCTACAGAAAAACTTTTCTCTATTAACTACTAAGTGTAGAATAGCTACAAATAGAAAATCTAAACTTATATTTTTTTTTAGGCTCAATATTTCATTAGTTCAATTAAATACTTAAAACATTTGCCAAACTGAAAAAAAACATTACCTCAAAATATGGACTACAAGCCATTAAAACCATTCTATGAGCTTTAATATATTTATCTTCTGCAGCTAGTGTACAGTCTACTAACATACTTCGCCTAAATAGGTTGCTAAAATATGAAATGAAAGCACTATGATGTTTTTCCCATTTCAAGAAATAATCATCTTCTTCCATTGTTGAAGACATTTCAAACGCTAAAGCAAGTTAAAATTAAACACCAAACAAGAAATATAAATGGTGACAAAACCCAGAACGATAATAACAACTAAACGTTAGAGAAAAAAAAACTAAGAGACCAACCGACACTATACCGATATCTACAGTGAATACATCAAAATCACAACAACCGTTATGACTACGCGACTAAAATATACTTCATACAATTAATGAAAAAATATATAAAATGTATTAATAATAATAAAATTAAATTGGAAATATATGAGTTTAAAATATTTTAAATTTCATTTATTAACAAAAACTACAATGTATACGAACTTATGGAAATAGGCATAACAATGCCAGTTCGTCTTGTTTGAAATAAAAATAAGAAGATAAGTTTAAAGAAATGACACAGTGTATTAATTCGTCTCAATACAAATTTATACAATGAAAAAGATTTATTTTAAATACATTTTAGATAGGATGAAAATTACAAACTTGATATTTTCAAATTATATAAATATTATACGTTAATGAACTAACTATTTATTCTGTTGTTTCAGCCGTAGAGCGACCCTGGGGTAGGGAGACCCTCCTGGGATACACCCTGCCTCTATAAAGTGGGTACTAATAATTAAGGATAAAACTTGGCCTAATCACATCCTTGCACGGCCATTGACCGTGAAACAGTAGGAATATCTGAAAGTAATGAGCGTAAGACCTTCATAAGTTGTAAAAGTACAGTTTTTTGTTAATGAATATTGGGAAGGAAGTCCTTTTGGCGGTCATCAAAGAAACACATATGGTGCAAGCAACACATAACTTTCACTTACCTCCATTGTTAAAACCAATTTAAGAATTTTCAAATACAAAAATGAACAAACCTTAAATAATTAATTACGTTAAGTTTCGATAGAAATATGTGTTTTATTAAATAATCAATTATATTATATTAGTTTTATTGGATTTTCATCACTGTTCCAATGGTACACATATTATACGTCTACATTACTGTTCCTATATTCAAAAACACAAAAAATGCACACAAGAATATTTTTGCTATTTTCTTCTTTAGCTGAGTATCGAATTCGTTCAAAATGTATATTTACTCCTTTTTTTGTCAGTGCTAACAAGATGAAATAGTTTTTTCCTCTTCAAGATTTCGAAAATTGTCACCATCGCAATACATTCACTTACTATATATTTTATCCATAGGTAAGTGAAAGTAAGAAAATCAATCATTAATTTTATATTACATTGTATTTGTACAGCTTCAATACTATATTAAATTTACATTAAAACGTTAATCACGAAACTAAGCACAATACGAAAAATTACTTCAAAGAGCGTGACCATGCCTTGAATGGTATCTACTCTGTGAGGTCCCTGGCTTGTGTGAAGTGCTGTAGCACAATGGGCGAGGGGCCTAAGTGCTAAAGGCCCATCGCTGGGATCGGCTTTTATGTTCTAATAGCCAATAAAAGCTGTTAAAAAAATATTACTTCAAAGAACAGTTGACGGACTGATTTAATGGAAAATGTTTTTAGCATAAAAAGGCCTGATTTCGGTGAACAAGTCATGGTAAAAAGTTGTACCATTATTTACTCTAGGCTTGGTGCAAATGAGCAATGGGAAGACGGCGTTGGACTCTTGCTGAATCGATAGGCGAGAAAGAGGTTGTTAGTTTGGTGACCAGCCTACACTAGATTAATCGTAGCTAGGTTCAGGACAGGAATCAGGAATGTAACTCTGCTCCAACATTATACTCCTACTGAAGTATCTGATGAAGAAGCAAAGAACATCTATACCCAGTTAGAAAATAAATCAGGAATGATTCCCTAAGTTCCATCATTACTATCATTTCCAGGGAGGGCATTTTGAAAGAAATGTCTGTCTGTAACTGGTCACAGGCATCTGTTGGGACTCTGAGCTCGGTGGAAATGATAACTGCAATAAATTGAGTGCAAAGTGGAAACCTTGCAAGCTGAGCACTAACTTTCTCATCGTGTATCACCGCCTTTTGTACTTACAGAATTTTGTTTGGTGAAGGCCTAAAAAGGTTGACTTATTTTATGGCAGGTCCGTATAGTTACTCTTAACCTACTATGAAAAAAAAAAAATGGTTTTGGAGCTAGAAGATTGGTTGGTTGTTATATTTTCTTGGCACAAAACATCTCGGTCATCAGTTCCAAGGAGCTAGAAGGATTGATATGTCTGAGACGTTTATCAAGCATTATGAACTATGTAAATGATCGAAATTGTGGTAATAAAAAACCTCTTTTTTTGTGATTATGTATACTTAAATAAATCGCTAAAAGTACTCTTAGGGATGTGATAACAAAAATAAAATATTCAATTTTTAAATGAATAATGAACAATGTTTTTTTTTAATTGTCAACATAACTTTAATTTATTATTAAAGTTATGTTTAGTTAATTATTTATTATTTAATTACTATTTATTTAATTTATTATTAATTATCTTTATTTTCAACATAACCAAATTTATTATTCCTCTCTGGGCAATAAGATACCTCTTGTATTGTGGCGGGAAAATGTCACAAATGTACTGATATGACTAATTGGTAGTATTTATCACCTATTCAATGTTTTATTAAAGATGCCTGTTTATTTAAAAATGTAAGTCATTCACCTATTAACTTTAAAACCTTAAAATAATTAGGTATTTCCAGAAGTATTTTAACTTTTCAGGGTAGATGATCCTAAATCTTGGGGAATTGTTGAACTACAAGGAGATTTAGAGTCTAGAAATGGTGGGCCATTGCAGTCACAATTTGTTGGAGATCTTCATTATGTGATGCAGGTTAATACATTAACTGTTTAAATATTTAAAGTTCAAATTAACAGCTAGTAAACCATTTTATGATAACAGTTACTAAAGGACCTAATCCTTTTTTGTATGGTTCTACCATTGCCTAAGAATTAATTCATGTTGATTATTCTCCATGTTAGTCCTGCATAATCTTATCTAATGTTTATTATTTCCAGAATATTTTAATTTATTTAGCCATTTAATGGCCATGATTGTGATGGGTGAGTTCTGAAAGAAATAATAGTAAGAATTAAACAAATATCAGTAAAGGGACTAAGAATTAAATCCATGAAACTATTTATTTAAAAAAATTAGATTTTATGACCTATATTCTACCTGCTACAAACACCGAACATAGGATTTCCATGTGCCATTTATCGTTGAGTGATTAGTATCTGAAGAAATTCAGTCTACCTTCCTGCTTGCCAATTACTATTGTAAAGGATTACCCCTTAAGGTCTAATTAGCTTTGAGTTATGGCATTATTTTTTTTCCATTGATTGTTATGGACTGATGAACTGAAATCTAATGAAAATTTGTCAATATGTTTTAATCCTCATCATTACAGACTATCTATTTTCCTCCTTAAGATATTTCTTATATATTTAATTATGCTTCTTGATGTTGTCACTTTTCAAATTCTAATTGTTTATATGATAAGTGAATTAGTCTGTACATGTAAGGACTGTTCCCTCTGACCTATTACCGCTCAAAAGTTGTATGATCTCTGTTATTTTTTATAATTATAATTTTTCAGAGTAATGGTGTCCCGACTTTGATTGTAGGACATCACATATTATATGGAAAAGCAATACCGCTTGAAAAACCATTTGCTGTAATGGAAAAAAAAAAGACTGACTTGGCCACAGAGTATATCATAAAAGCTTTAGTTGATAAAAAACTTGTATTTAAAATAAGACCCAAACCAATAATTGCTGCAGTTCCCGGATGTTAGTTAATTATTTATTGTGTACTTGCACAAAGGTATATGTAATATTAAATATAATTATTTCAGAATTGTTTTTTTTTCTTTTTATCTTTCCAAATTTTTATTTTAATTCTGCTTTAAAAGTAAAAGAAAGCTTGAGCAGAATTATTTTTTCCTTAATTACTCTTTCTGGTTTGACATAAAAGTTTTAAAGTGATTCAGATTGAAGATAATAGGTTTGCAAAAAATTAGAGAGATATAGTTGATTTAAATTAGTGAAAATAAAAAGTTTATTACAAGCAGTCTATCTTCATGATTGTCGAGGTTGTAGAAGAAAGTAATGCACTGGAACAATGGTTTCCAACAATATTTCACAGACAGACCCCTTCTTCCATATATTATAATGGCAAGGACCCATAAATTTATATAATCTTGGAAGTTAATATATTTATATATATCGAATAATTATTCATATAAATAATTTATTTCGAAACCCCATATCCGATTTCATCTAAGGAACACAATATATTACCTACAGCGATTAAAATAAATTGTCTAAGACAATCCAACGTAATACCAAATGTAAGTATATGCCAAACTCAGGCTCTAAGAAACAACTACTATCCACAAATTATTGTTCTCAGTGAAATATTAGAATTTATAAATACTATATAGGTGCCTATACTATCAGTTACTGTGTGAGCGATTCTTCTTACAAGCCATGACTTAAATGAATTTAAAATAGTTTTTCAATGACATCTTGCTGACCCCCCCCCCCTTGTCTGGTGAACCACTGAACTAAAAGTCACTTATTGTCTAATAATTGTTTCAATACTGATAAGGGATTTTAAGAAACCTACTATTTAATGTAGAGGCTTCTGGTTTTTATTTAAACTCTATCTAGAGCTTAGAAGTGACAGTGTTTGGCCTCAGAGTAACAATAAATTAAAGTTAAAATAGAGCTCTAAGATTTTAGTTTTTAGTGTTACTTTGAGTCCAAACACTGTTAACTTCTAAGCTCTATATTCAAAATCTTAGAGCCCTATTTTTACTTTAATTTATTTTAAGAATAAGAGTCTTTGTTCTTGAAAATTGCTATATGTATAATTGAGAAAATAATGCATATTGATAGACAATAAATAAATTTTATTTAATAATGAAAGATATCATTAATTTGTTCCGAATAGAAATGTAAGATGAATTACAGACAGTGGAAATGACTTGATTAGGTATGAAGAGAGGTAGAGAGAGAGAAGTGTTATTATTTTTGCCTTTGGGAACAGAATGTTTAATTTATCTTAATGTATCTCATGAGTTTTTTTTTATTTATTTCTATTACCTTGCTGTTGGTTGATTCAGTTCTTATTAAGCCCAAAATTTGTTACTGCTTCCTGTTCTCAACTTTTCCAATATGGATAAGTTCTATTCCTAGCCTATTACCTTTTTCATCTAAAAATGTCCCTTCTAAGACGGCTTTCACTGATACATTATTATTATTATTAGCAAATAAAGAATGCCAATATTTCAAATTACTAACTTTAAATTATTAAAAAAAACTGTCTAACAGGACATTCACGCCCTAATCAAAATAAGTATATCATGAATACATGAGTTTAATCTAAATAGTTTAAGCCATTTTTAAGAAAATTATAAAAAAGTGTAAAATCCATTGTATAAAGTGGCACTTGCTGGAAGTCAATTTTAGTGGTGTGAATAAAATATTTATTCATTAGTATTACCACATATTTATCTATCATAAACAGTTGGCTTTCAGATGTATTCATTCTTTCAGTTTCTGATGGTGCAGATAGTACAAAATATCTTACTCACTTAGAGTAAATAAAACTTATCGTTATCAAAATCATATATAAGGAACTATATAGAGGATGTAAGGTTGACTGTTGAAATTATAATAGGTAGAAATAATCCTCATTATTTCTATCATATGTAAGGAAAGTTAAATAATATTGGAAAGCAAGGAAAGAGATGGTTTTACATAATTCTTGTTTTAAAGGGAAAAAAGGACCATTAAAGGTTTCAAAATACTCAAAAAAAGACTGCTAGCTCATGCCAGATTGCATACCCAATGAAAACTAAATTAAAATAAACACCACCAATGTAGAGTTTGCATATTAAGGCACAAATAGGTTTCATATTACAGAAAAATATTGGGAAAAGGATGAAAACATAAATAAAATCAACTTAAAAAAAAAAAAAAAAAATGTGTGGCTTTTTAAATATTTTGGCTATAATCAATTATTCTGTCATAAATTAAAAACCATTTATTTACACAACATTACAATTAAGAAAAATTTATAGACAATAAATATTTTAAATCACAGGCATTTTTAACTTAATATTAATATTTACAAAATAAAAAAACCCAACTAATATAACTTAACTATGAAGTATCAGGTACCTTGGCATAGGTACCATATATTAACAGCAAGGGTCTCTTATTTTTGTAAGTTAAATTCAGCTGGAATTGTGATTCCACCTGTATCTATAACATTATTTTCAAAAAAATTCTGGGATTCATCATCATCCATTAGTATTTCGACTGGCAATGCAATCAGCTGTCCAGAATCTGAAAGAAAATTAATTAAATCTTAAACCACCCATGTATTTAAAATAACTTTTAATTAATTAGATATTTTATTCAATAACATCATCCTTATTAATGAATTCTGATTATATTGGGTTGATGCAAAATTAATGCAGGTTTCCTCTATTGCAATATCTTAATTCCAATTGTGTAAACAAAGCTAATCCTAACAATGATCATTATTATACCAAAACAAACCTTATCTAATACCCTCTCTTTCACCATGAATTTGTTTAGTAAAATCGTTTTGTTCAGTGTGTTCAAAGGTCTTGAATCGAAAATGTCAAAGTGCGATTTTCGTCAAATTTATTTTTACGAATTTAAATTAGGGCGCAGCGCTGCGCAAACGGCTCGTAATATTAATGAAGTGTGGGGTCAGGGGGCTATAATGAGTGCACGGTGCAGCGTTGGTTCCAGAAGTTTCGCAGAGGAGATTTCGACCTCGAAGACAAGGAAGGTCGGGGCCGTCATCTTGCTCTGGACAACGACCAGCTGAGGTCAAAAGTGGAAGAAGACCCAACCAAAACCACACGAGAAATGGCGGCGGAACTCGGAACTCAAAAATTGCAACGTCTTTGCCCAGCATTGATCAACAGGAAGGGGCCGATCCTGCTCCACGATAACGCCAGACCACACGTTGCACAACCAACGCTTCGACGACTGCACGAGTTGGGCTACGAAGTTCTCCAGCATCCGCCTTATTCACCTGACCTCTCTCCTACAGACTTCCACTTTTTCAGGCATCTGGACAACTTTTTGAGGGAGAAAAATTTTCAAAACCAGGACGACATTGAAAATTCTTTTCGTGATTTCATTGAGTTCAGGGATTCGGATTTTTTTTCTGGTGGAATAAGAAAGCTTGTTGAACGTTGGCAAAAGTACATTGATTCAGATGGAAATTATTTTGATTAAATATATATGGTTAAAGTAAAGATATGGCGTATTTACAATACCTACTAAAAACCTGCATTAATTTTGCATCAACCCAATAATAATCATGTACTAAGACATGGGTTAAAATTAAAATTATTTTGATTTAAATTAACATTTTCTAGAATAGTTGAATTGTGAAATTTGGTAACATTTTTTAAAAAGGATCAAATTTCTGTGGAAGTAAAAACAATTTTTTTTTAAATATGAATAAAACTATTAGTATTATGATAACCAAGCATCAGTCATGCCTTCACATAGAAAACTTGTCTTAGTATAAATCATATACAATTAATCTGTTAATATTATTTCAAGACATCAACATTAACTTGAAGACTTTGAAATAATTAAAAACAATGAAAGCTCTAATTTATGTAATAGAAAAAATCATAACATATATTAATAATCATATATCTTTACACAAATAATCAGTTCTATGACCAAGTTTCAATGGTATAAAGCTGAAATGCTTTGATATAAGCTCGTAATACTCTTTTAATCCTATTATAAATCATATGTGAATGAATGTGGAAATTAGCAAGAGACAGAATTTGCCAAATTATAATTCTAAGGCTACGAGATGAAAAGCAGAATGGAGCAGTTACACTGAGTGGAGTTGACATGGGTTAGCAATAAGAAGTACTGAGAAGAATGACAGCCAATTCAAACCTTTATTACCTGGGAATCTTTTGTCATTGCCAAAATAAGCAAATCATCAATGCATTTCATCCTAACCGACACAAGTAAAAACAGAAAAATAATCAAAAACAAGACAAATATTTAGCTAGTACAACAGAGTTTTATTAACTTAAGAGATTGAAATAATTTCTGAAGTTCTTTCCTTTTTTTCATTGTCATAGCCAACAAAAACACCTTTCTTAGCTTTTGGATCCATTTCTTCTTTTTTATCTTAAGAAAGATGAACATAGATCTGTACAGTATGAAAAAATTCAAATCAGCTTTTTTGGTTAAAAAATAATTCCATGGGTGTTTTCCAGGCTACATGGTTCTTTTTTTCTTTTAGCCAACTCGCATGAATATCTGTGGTTCATATTTCTTCTTTTTGTCTTTATCATAATTTTTATCTCCTTTTAAATTCAAGACATACAACCCAAAGTTGAACTCAGCTTTCATGATAAGTCGTTCGTCATATATAAATTCAACCTATTCCTTGATTCGTAAAAGGCCGAGCAGCTAATAAGTTAAATTTTAAATCTGGTACATGAAGAGCATTACACAACCTCAAACTGCAATTTGAAGTATTAAGTTCCAAGATGGTACTTGCTAGGTCCAAGGTCTTAAGAACCTAATACAATCCACGAAACATTTTACTCAGTGTAGACAAAATATGGAAGTAGACTCAATGATAAACCATCTTCTCTAATTACTTCTGAAGCGGACAACTTTGAAAGGCTAATTTGAAAAATTTGGTGGGCGCAACACCCAACTCTCATTTACCTCTGTTAAAATCAATTTTTGAATACAGTTCAAGATGAAAATAAATTTCTAAAGAATTAATTACATCTAGTTTCAATAGAAACTGTGTTTTATTAAATAATCTATTATTGATTATTGATGACAATCAGTTTTATGGGCTTTTCATCACTCATTCTTAACTTTTAGAATTTTGTGTATAAGATATTTTTTTCTAAAATGATAAGCTTTCCAACGGTATATTTAACATCCGTATTACTGTTCTTATGTTCAAAAACAAAAAAAATTGCATTAAAAAAATATTTTTGTTCTTTTCTCCTTAAGATAGATATCCAATTAGTACAACTTATATATTTATCCGTTATTTTATCGATGCTGAAACGATGATCTGGTTATTTTTATAGAATCTATAAAATTAAAAGTACTTTAGAGGAAGAAAATTGAAAATATCAGCAGTTAAGCCTAATCAAACTATTTTAATCAGAATGAAACCTACATGATATTAAAGTCCATTAAATTTTACACCGATATAGTGACTTAAATCAAAATCTTTTGAGCCATTTTTGATGAAAAAGTTGCTGTAACATCTTGGGCGTATAGTTGCCTTAAATATGAAATCTCAGTGTCATACGACTTTTTGTTTTTGCACTACACTTACCACACACAGACCTTTTTATGGTACTTGGTCATTAGGACTCAGGACAAAACGTGTATTTCTGGTGAAAACTTTCTCGATCGCAATACTCTCCCTTACTATATATTTCATAAATAGTTAAGTGAAAGAAAAAATGACTAATTATGGAGGTTATGCGGTTTGAAAGAACCCGACACTGAATAATTTCAAAAATTACAATAGAATTTTTGAGAACACTGTTTTTATTTAAAATAATTCGATTCAAGCATAAAATTTAAAATTCAAACACAAGAAAATTTCAGAAGTGTACTCCAATAGCTACAGGCAATTTCGAGTAGTAAGGATAAGATAATTAAGTACACAAATTTGTGTGGAGGGAAACAGTTTCAAAGATATGTCTTACCAACACTTACTTTGTCAACTCCACTCCATTGAACTCAGTTGCCACTCTTCAATTTATATTAATGACTTTTTTTTGTTGCTAGGTCCACTCCGTTCAGCTAGTGACAAACCAATAAGTGGACTTAGCTCATAATAATGTAAAAAGAGATTCTACTCATCGTTTTTACCTGTTTCTTCAACAGTTTCTGATAATGCACCAACATAAATAACACGAGTTTCTTTGCCAGTTTCAGTTTTTCCATCTATAACACATAACAGCTGCAATTAAATTTACAAACACAAATCTAACATAGGACATCAATAAAAATAAATGGTGAGTCTAACGGCTTGTTTATACTGCAATTATTTTTGCAGGAGAAGTGAGACAATGCTTGCATTCTAAACAAGTTCTTAAGGCTAAAGAGGAAGACACTTTACTTTGTTTCTGAGACAACAGATCATACCACTCTTGGTTGATTTGGTTTTAGCCCCTGATCTCATTGAAATACTGACAGAGGACTACCATGCGTTCAGGGCACTCCGCAATCTGACTCAGACAAAAATTAGACAGGCTAAATCTAACTACTTTCACGAAGCCTTTCTCCACTACCAAGTCAAAATGGAAACTCCTCCGCAAACTCTCACTCTGCAAATCATCTTCCTCACTAGTCTTTCAAGTCTCACCTGATGAATTAAATTCCTATTTCTCATCCAACTCCTCTGATAATTCTACACCATCTTCTCTCGAGTTTTCAATAATTCAATCATTTAATCCTGATAATTTTTATTTTTCAGATATCTCACCAACTGACCTTATATCCTCTGTTATGAAATCCCATACCAACTCCATAGGATTTGATGGAATACCAGTCAAATAACTAAAATTATGCCTTCCCGACATCCTACCAGTTCTTCTCTTTATATATAATTTTTCACTTCAAAATTCAATATTTCTAACTACTTGGAAAAAAGCGATAGTTCATCCTATAAATAAAACCTCTAACCCTATGTCCCCTAAAGACTATCACCCAATTTCCATCCTATCTAACCTTTCCAAACCTTTAGAAAGAATAGTCCAGTCACAATTGTCAAACTTCCTCGAAAAGTCCAAACGTCTTGATCCTCTCCAATACGGTTTTCGACCCGGTTTTTCCACACAATCCGCCCTCCTTAAAATTACTAGTGACATACATACTGCCATAGACAAAAAGAAACTTACAGTACTTATACTTCTGGACTTCTCAAAAGCTTTTGACTCACTTGATCACTCTATCCTTTTTTCCAAACTACAGTCTTTATTCTTTTCCTACAGCACTATTCATTTGTTCAAATCATTTCTCTCAAATAGAACTCAAACTGTTACCATTCCAAAACATTCCTCTATCTTCCTTCCTTGCCCTTTCGGAAGGTGTGGCCCAGGGTTCAAGCATATCTCCTCTCCTTTTTAATTCCTATATTAATGACCTTCCCAATGCCATCCATCACTGCTCCCACCACTTATACGCTGATGATTTCCAGATCTACCTATCCTTTCCTCCCTCCGAGTCTCTAATAGCATTTGCCAATATTCAGAAAGACCTGGATATAATCTGTGCCTGGGCAACTTTGAATAAACTAAGTCTAAATGCTACAAAAACTCAGGCGATTGTTATAGGTTCCAATCCCCTCCTCAGATCCCATACTACTTTTCCGAGTCTAACCCTAAATGATCACCCAATTACCTTCACTTTCCTCTGTCAAAAACCTAGGTATTACCATCGACCAAACCCTTTCCTGGAAACCCCATATTGTCCAAATCTCCCGAAGAACAATAAGTACCCTCAAATTTTTCCATCGCTCCCGTCATCTTCTTCCACTGTCTACCCGTAAGCTCCTTGTATCCTCATTTATTTTCCCCCACTTTGACTATTGCTGTATGGTATATGATGGCCTCTCGGCTCTGCTCGAGGACAGGCTAAAGCGAATTATGAACATATTTTTAAGATTTGTCCTAGGAACACCGAAAGAGGTCTCATGTGACCCATTTATACAATGAGTCAAAGTGGCTCCTTCCTTCTATCCGAAGACAATATTTCCTAGGATCATATCTTTACCAAACAATCAACTCCCAGCTACCTCCATATATCTACAGACTTCTGCAATTTAAATCGTCAGTCCACTCACTCTCACACAAAATCGACAGTCCACACAAAATCGCACCATTCCGACCTTTATATTCCTACTTATAGAACAACAACTTTTGATCATTCCTTTATTGTCCGCTCCACTACTCTCTGGAATTCCTTACCTACTCATATCCGCCATGCTTCTTCCCAACCATCATTCAAGTCCCAGCTATTCCAGTACCTACTGTCATCCAAACAGACGCTCAATAAGATATTTCTAATTAAAAAGAAAATTTGTTATTTATTGTTCATATTTTTATAAGTATCAATTATGAATCAATTTCAATGTTTAGTTTTGTTTAACGCACCAGAAGTTATTATTTACTTATTTTACTCTTTTGTTTTATTGTATCCTTTATTTCTTTATGTATCATTGTGAATAAGAAATAATTATATTCCTTTGGTCTTGTAGCCAGACACATTATATATATCTTAATTGTACATATGAATTGTTCTTATGGGACCTTGTCCCAGAATAAATATTTCTTTCTAAAAAAAATTGTCTGATTTTTATTTTAAAATCCGTTTTATTTTATTTTTCGTTGTAAAAAGGAGATTCCAAGAAAGTAGTTTTCAAAATTTTTAAACATTTTCTTCTTGAAAATTTGAAATCTAAAATCGTTATTATGCATTTTTTTTTAAAAAATCCAGAAATGTACTGTCATAATTTCTGTGACAACAGAGTGGTTGGAACTAAACACAAGTTCGATGGGAAGTAAATGTGAGATAATTGATTTCTTCTTTAAAGTAATAAGCTGATTCAAGACTGCTAAAGTTTAAGGATTGCTAGAAATGCTTTTCAAATAAGTTTGGTATATGTACATACAATCAACTAAGCATCTGGCTCCAGGACTGCCAATATAAACTGGTTTGCAAGACAGAGAAATGGGTTGCTCAAATTAGACATAATGATGAACCCTATGCAGTCTGAGCTTTTAGCAGTCTAAATAACATAAGATTTGACAGATTTTTTGTTTTAATTCATCCTACAAATTTATTGCCACACTTACTACCACTATATTTCAAAATGATCACCCCATTATTTTCATTTATTATTATTTTTAATAATGAACCTTACAAGGAGAGGATCATAAATGTGTCTAACTGATTTTGATGAACCCTAAAAATAAAAATAATCTGGTCAAAACAGTACTTTTAATAAGGTTTCTTAAAAACTGTGTTCCTTACTAAAAAGGAATCTTAATCTGAGCACAGTTTTTAAGAAACCTTATTAAAAGTACTGTTTTAACAAGATTATTTTTTGGGTTATTACTAAGCTAAAAAGTTATATATTTATGGCTTATTTTTTAATTATTCCGCTTTGGAATATGATGATTTTGATACTATACTTATTTTTTTACTTGAACCAGAGATATTAAAAATAAAATGTGTTTTTCATGCACGAACTTTCCGATTTTTTTACACAACTCCTAGGGAGTGTCCCTAATATTTTGCAGAGTCTAATGGTTTAAATGTGTAGTTTTATCCCCCAAAAAAAAATCATCAAAATCGGTGGGACACATTTAGGATCCTCTCCTTGTTATTAATTGACAAAAAAAAATTACCTTCCCTCCCCTCAAATTTTGAGGGCTTAAGTTTTAAGATCTGCAGGGTCCGAAAAACATATAAAGAAAAAATGAAGTTGAGGTCCCAAGTAGAGTGAATTATATTGAGGGTGTATAGTAACCAGTTTATCTTGACATGGTCAGTAAATGCCCTGATGATGGCTCACAAGCTTGAGCGAAACGTTGGCAAAATTAAAAACTTTTCAAAAATGACTGATTCTGACTATTCCCACTATATAGTTTCTACAGTCGACTATACACCTCAATATAAAGAAAAATCTATCAGTCAGCAAGACTAATACTAAAAATTTCTATTGTTAGTGATATTTGATAGAAAATTAAATTTCCTACAAAATAAAGATTCATAGAACTCTGTTAAGAAAGAGAAGAGATATAGTTTTGAATTAAGCAGTGGTGATAGGCCATTTCCCTTTGATTAATTTATGGCTTTTTATATTTGTTGATTGCCTGTAAAGAGCTATATGCATATAAACTGTTATACCCTAATATAGTTATTTGGAAATAATAAATCATTGTGTGATAATCCCTAGTGTTTTTTGTTTTGTTTTTTACTGTGAAGAGAAAAAAACTCTCCATAATTCTATTTGTGTGTCCAATCAATACTTCTGTTGTAGAGAGATATCCACTGAGATAGCTTACACAAGTGTTAATTAAACAATTAATACACCATTACTTAAATAATTAATAATAACTAATAGCCAAACATTATAAATTAACATAACATTGAAATACCATGATTCTTAATGAGGTGGTTGTCAAGTGAATTCTTCGAGAGAGATGTGAATGAACAATGCTGGCAAGAAAAAACTTCAGAAGATGTAGGATGTTGAGTTTTTATATGTTTCTTCAATGAACTACTCTGGATACAGCTGTATTCACAATGTGGACAAGAATATGGTCGGACACGGGAATGTCGCCATGCATGTCGTCTGAGACAATTTTGGTCTCCTACAATAGATTATAAAAACATATTTTTTACAAATAAATTACCATGATATATGAAATAATTAAACATAGATAAAAAAAATTGGCCACCTATTAATTTATTCTCATTCCTGTTTAACTAATTTATAATAATAGAAAGAAAGTTAAAAATTGAGAAAGTACAAACAAATTATGGTTGTGTACAGTCAGAAATAATACCAACAGTAATGAAATATACTGTTTGATGTATACCGAAAATTCAGCCCTTGTGGTAGGCTAACCATCCACCAACCCCAATCTTCTTGATAATCAATATTTCCAACTTATTAACTGTAAATAACTGAGTTCATATTAAATTTTTTTCTATAGTCTGATGTTTCGCAAGTTAGAATAAATTATATAGTGATGAAATACACAATGAAATCAGTTCAAATAATGGTTTTTACAAAAATTTAGCTTTTTATGTATCTGAAAAACTCAAATTTTCAGAGATGAAATCAGCCTGTTTCACAGATATTTTTTAAATAAAAGAGAAACTTTTTCATTTTTAAACCTTTTGTAAAAAAAGTTTAAGTTGAATACAACAATATTTTCTCTTTTAACATTGATTATGGTTTATATTCCATTTGGCATCAACCAAGAAAGATGTAGAAAAAAAAAAAAAATCATGAAGATATTCTCAAATCTTCAACTACAAAAATCCATGATCTATTTAAGGTGAGTTTAGACAGCTATTTTTAATTTCTTTTTTCATGAAAACTCATCCCATAAGTGTTCTAAAAAAAATTAACTACATATGATAGTTAGTCTAATGATCAATCATAAGGTGTACTTTACCAGTAATGAGAAATAATGACTACTTTTATTTTCTTAAATAATCACTAGTGATTATTTAATGTAAAAAAAACTAATATTATTGGGTTGTCCAGAAAATATTGCAGGATTTTAGGTTTTTTTTTAAATAGCTCTCAATACAATCAACTTTATACATTTCCTGGATTATTTGGATTATGGCCTCATGTGTACAAATTTTAACAACTATTAATCCTCTTCCAAAAGAAAATGATTTTTTACCTGTATAGCATTTCTCTACTTTGAAATAATTTGGTCTTTAAATAAGATGTCTAAGCATGATTTTTATAAAATTTTAATTTGACGAATTAAATGAGTTTGACCAGAACAGGTAACAAATGGCCAGAAACATTAATGAGTGCACTATTCAAAATCAGCTATATAAAATTTTTGTCTCACTTCTTTGCCAAAACAACAAATAGTTATTCATGATGAAAATAGGATCTTATACCATAATAGCAGACATTCTATACAGTGGATCGACAAAGGAGTATCAGTACATTTTCAGCACACCTTAACTCACCAGAAAAAGGTAGCGGTAAGATCATAAAAATTTTTGGAGCTTGGCTATGAGACTCCACACCTGTCCTACTCTCAATCTGCTTAGCATTGTTCATTGTTTGTTAACTTTGTTAGTGGTTTTTGACAGTTCTTCTGTGATGTAGTTGCCTTCTACCCAAGCATTCTCTCTCTACTTTGCTCTGGGTCTCATAACTCATACATCTCTACCCTTTAGTAAATCTTAAGAACACTCCCTCCATCTTTTCATGTTGAGTTCCTCATGCCAGATAATCTCCCCATGCTTATTTTTAAACCCTTTTAGTGAAGTCAGACCTAAGGTTCCTCCTCATTCCTTTGAGGAATTAATTACAGATTTTCTGGTTTTCTTATGCATTTCCTCCAACACTTTGACCAAAACTTCTTTTTAGCTTTGATCACTTTTACATTGGTTTCTCTTCTTAGATCTTTGTATAATTGATAAACTTCTGCAGGAGTTTCAAGACTTTGGTAGTTCTTCTTAGCTTCCTACTTTTCTTGGATGGCCTTTTTTACATTTTCCGTCAACCAGTCTGTTCTTTTGGGACCAGATTCAATACTCTTCTCACCAAAGACCAATTTTGAGGCATCAAGGAGGATCATCCTAAAAACTGCTCAGCTGCTGACAATATCACCGCAATCCTAATGTCTGCTATTGTCTAAGGTCATTCTTTTTATTTCTTCTAGAAAATAAGTCTACATGGTATTTTATATCAAGCATTATGATTTTATAACCCTTTTCTTGAGGTTCTTACATCTTTTTTCTGAGTTCAACTTATTCCAACACCAATTCATAAGTAGAAAATAATGGTTCCTTCATATTTCAAATCTTCGCTTAATCCTTACATTTTCTCTTTTTGACCAGAATATAGCCTATAATGGTTCATGATCATATAAAATGTAAAATGAGATCTAGAGTATCCCTACAGGTAGTTTTATATATGTAAGGTTATATTTTTCATTTTCGGGTCGATGCATTTGAAATCAATCAGATTGGGCTCCTTGACATTTGGTAATTTTTTAAACTATTATTTACTTTTATTATTTTAATTCAAACATATCTAAAAAATTGTTAAGGCTCGTAGTTTTTGTTAAAAGCCAATGTATTATCTTCACACCTCAAAACAAGTTTTTGGAAAATGTCTTTAACTCGAGTAATTTGGAAGAAATCAAAACAAAACAGTTACTAAAGATATGATAAGGATACAGTTCACATTTTTAGTCATCACAACACATCTCTTGCATGAGAGGACCAAAAATATAATAAATACATCATATGACTTTTGGACACACTTGAAAACTCATATTAAAATAAAAATTACGATATTTTCAAGATCTAAATTTTTTACTCAGTATTTAATTTTCAAAATATTTGTCTTGAATATAAAAAAATACTAAATAAATAAAATCATGAAAATTTGTTTGTTTACATCATAGTATACCTGTAATAAATGGACAAAATGGGCAGGAAAATGGTTTTTCTCCAGTATGCTGTCTTAAATGAAGAGTCATTCTATTTTTCAATGCTGATGTATGACCACAAACATTACATACATATGGTCGTAAATTTGAATGGACTGATTGTATATGCTTTTTAAGAGCTTTACTATCACAGAAGGTTCGTTTGCACTGGGAACATTCTTGTTTCCTGGACCTTAAAATTAAAAAAGATATATTTATATGTTAATTAATTTTAATAAATTGAAAATATGATCCTGTATTTTTAAATAATTACCAATTAGGAACATTAGCTGGATCAGATACTTTTAGATGAATAACTCTATGATTCTGCAACTGAAATGCTTGTTTAAATGTTTTACCACATTCAGTGCATAGATATGCTCTTTCATTAAAATGGGTTTTAACATGGACTTCAAGTTTTGCTCTTAAAGCTGTTTTGAATTCGCAATTCTGAAAAATTAAAAAAATAATACACACTTAACCTCAATGCCAATTTCTGAATATTCTAAACAAAATATTATAGAACAATAATTATATCTGAATGTTTAGACAGTTAATAATGTTCACTAAAAATAGTGGATACTATTTATTAGCTAATACTATACATAGTTTAAACAATACAATCACGCTTTTTTTTACATTTATTTCATTTTCTACCACAATCCTTGAAACTTTCATTGTATACAATGAGAAGGTGTTATGCATGTCACATCAATTAGATAACACAGAGACACACAGACACAAGATTAAATTAGATTCAGACCTCTATAATTTAAACGTGAATGCAAATTTTTTATAATGAGGACACGTTTTTTTTAAGGCTTCCAAGTTCCAGTAGTAAGGAGGCAAAATATTGGGTGGGTCCATAAGTAAATCTATTCTTGGTTACTAGTGTGAATTGTTTTCAAATATCTCGTTTTCTTTGCCTTGCCTGACAATAACCATAGTTATCAAAAAAGGCTAATTCCACTCTCTGGAAGTATTGTGGTTTTATTCATGCTACAGCATAAATATTTTAACTGATGAAGTGCATTTTTGGCATATTTTTTTTTTTTTAATTTACGAGATACAGAGGTCTACCGAAATATATCTGAGGTATACAGGGAACAATTCCTTAACAGAACGTACAGCTCAAAAATGGTTCAACAAGTTTCATTCAGAAGATATGAGTTTCAAAGATAAACACAGCAGCCGTCAGCCCACCGAGATTCGTTTGAGTGATATCAAGGCTCCAATCAAACAAAACAGGTTGTTACAGGTATGAGACATTGTGGAGACATGAGAAATAGGTTTTGGAGTTTCTTAACCTTAAAGGCATTTTAAACAGCTTGGCTATATGTTCACCTTGATGTTTGAGTGCCACATAAACTAACTGAGGCAAACGTGGCCAACCAAATATCAATCTGCTACTATCTTCTGAAACAGCATGAAAGGTACTCATCTCTCAAATGAACAGTGATGGGCAACAAAATGTGAATCATCTGCAACATTATAATGTGCAGAAGATTGTGGACAACTGCTGAGGAGCCGCCTAATGCAACCTCGAAGGCCTACATTTGAAAAAGATTTTACTCTCCAAAACGTGGGATTATCATGATATAGTGATATGAGTTACTTCCATAAGGAAAAACAATTGATTCAAAAATCTATTGCAGGCAGCAAACAGAATTGGACCAACCATTGCGACAGAAATTCCTAGAACTAATAAATTGCAAAGGTGTTGTATTCCACCATAAGGCCAGGCCAGACAGAGAAATAATTACACAGCATAAGTTGATGCAACAAGGCTGGGATGTTTTATTACACCCACCGTACCCTCTGGCCATTACACCATCTGGTGACCACTTATTTGGGTACTTCCAAAACTCCCTCAACAGGAAATTGTTTGCAATAAGAGAGATTTGAAAACATTTCTCTATCAGTTTTTTGGTTCAAAGCCCCAGATGTTTTATGAGAGCAGAAAAAAGATGGCAAGTATAATTTTTATGATATTTATTATAAGTATAAACTGGCATTAATAAAAACAATGAATACATTATTGAATAAAATTATTCTTTGTGTTGGGTTGTAAAATAAGTTTGTAGCGTTTTTTACCGATAATTTCAATAAAAACTTCATATTCTTGTGAATATTTTTAATCAATTTTATACGACCCATTTTGGTATCATCAACCGTTGAAGGATGACCTTACCAAAAAAAAAAAAGTTTCCGTATGACCAGGATAACTAAACAATGCAGTATATAAATAGTGAAGAGGAGTGCTGTAAAATAACAACGTTATGCGTGACTACGAAGACTCCATATCCATTTATTAATCCATAAGGAATAAAATATTAAAAAAAAGACTGACTCCCGATTATTTCTACCTACAATTTTTACATCTTCCATGTCAAAATTTCTGGTTTTGAACCAAGCAAAATCACTTATGGATGGTGCTTTCTCCTAAGGCATCAACATTATATACACAACAAATTTTGTTAACAGATAAACTAGAGTCAGTAACAAGAATTATGTCATTGCATGAACGGCGTACACCATTACTTGTGTCTGTATGGTTTTCATATTCCAATGCCTAATCACTGCTCTTGCTGTTTTTCTTTTGCAAATCTTTATTATTTCATCTATAAGTATGAAAGACTGACACTATCCCCCAGTTTTAGTCTTTTTTTTTATTGAAAAGACTTGAGACCGTTAATTATAACAATCCCCTTTTGTGCCTGGTATGTTGATTTTATCCACACATCCGGCACGTTCTTTACTCTCAGAGCTTTTCATATATCCTCTCTTGATACTGAGTTAAACACAGCTTTAATGTCCAGAAAAGCTAGGTATAAGCTTTTATTTTGTTCCCAGGCTTTCTCTATTAACATTCTCAAAGCAAAGATATGGTCATGGGTTTGGCGTCCAGGGCAGAAAGCTGCTTGCTAATTTTCCAGATTTTCCTAGACTAAAGGTCTCATTTTCTTTTCCAGAATCGAGGTATATATTCTATAAACGACCTGGGAGGGATATATTGGTCTATAATTACTGCATTCGCTTGTGCTTTCCTTCTTATGGATGGGTATAATAGTTATATTCCCATTTTTTAGGAATTTTCTTTTCCTCATAAATTTTTTGGAAAAGGTTCTGCAGTACCTTAATTATCTTCCTTCCGGCGAACTTAATGAATTCTGGAGATATGTTGTCCCTTCCTGCTGCTTTTCCAAGCTTGAGCCTCTCTATGGCCTGACCTCAACTTCTTCATCCCATATTATATATAGATCTTCATCTTAATCTAAAAAATCATTAAATGATGAAAATGAATTTTTTTCTTCATTAGGAGCAAGCAAAATACCACTTAAATATAAGGAATCTCATTTGAAACTGATGCATGAAAGCACTTTAACTAATCCTTTTTAAGAATATCTTATCATTATTGACCAAATTCAATATTAAATTGAAATAATGAATAATGAAAATGGATTGTGCCTGGGCAAATCAGAATAAACTCAATCTATTGTCATAGGTTCTGATTCCCTTATCAGATCTAATACCACGTTCCCTAATCTAATCCTAAACGATCACCCAATTACCTTCAGTTCCTCAGTAAAAATCCTAAGCATCGCCATGGATCAAACCCTTTCCTGGAAACCCCATATTGCACAGATCTCTCGCAGAACAATAAGTACCCTTAAATTTTTCCATAGCTCATGTCATTTACTTCCACTATCCACTCACAAGCTCCTAGTATCCTTACTTTTTTCCACTACTTTGACTATGGCTGTGTGGTATATGATGGCCTTTTGACTATACTTGAGGACAAACTGAAGTCGAATTATGAACACCTCAATAAGATTTGTCTTCAGTACATCTAAAAGGTCATATGTTACCTACTTAAACAGCGAGTTAAAGTGGCTCCTTCCCTCACATGCAGAAAATATTTCCTGCAATATAGGATCATACCTTCTTTACTAAACCACTAACTCCCACCATCCTCCCTATATCCATAGTCTCCTTCAATTTTAATCCTGTCTATTCTCTTGGAACAAGATCATGCCATTCTGATCTTTACGTTCCTATCCACAAATTGTACATTGTATATACAAATGTATATTGTTTTTCAATTCATTAATTTTTCATTCTGTTCATCACAATCGATTTTGGATTATTTATTTTTTGTTGTGTAATATTTCTTCTTTCATATTTCATTATTGTAAATAATTACTAATTATGATAATTTTGTCTGTTGGCCAGACAAATTATATTATTTTATATTTCAATATACTAAACTAACCTGTTATTCTTAAAGGACCGAGTCTCAGAATACATTTTTTTTTTTTTTTCAATTCTACTCTAAATATCAAAAAATGCTGCAAACTTATTTTAAAACCCAATATCTAAACAGAAAAAAAAAATTCACCCTTGGAATAACAAACAACTTATGGATCCACCCAATATTTAGTGAAAATTGGTGATGAATGGTGAAAATGAATTTTTCTTTTCTTTTTAATTAAAAATAACAGTAAAACATCACAAACATACTTACAGGACATGAATAGAGATCAACATCTTCAGAATGTGATTTCCAAAGGTGATTTGCACACTCATACCATTTACGAAATGGTTGAGAACAATGGGGACAGGCAAAATTGCGAGAGCTGACATGGCATTCCCTATGTTTTTCAATTAAATCTCTATTGGATAATCTAATTAAACAGCTTTCCACTGGACATCTACAAACATGAAAAAAAAAAGTTGAATATAAGGATAAAAATAAATAATAAATTATTATTTAACTTATAAAAAATTTAAATACAAAATAATACATACAATATCATCATTATTTTTTAAATATCTGATTTCAAAATAGCAGAATTTAATAAAAAGCAGTTTCAATGGTTAACCAAATCTCTTAAAACCATTTGTATCAGTAAAGATTTCTCTTTACCAATTTTTATTGAACCATTTCAATTCTGAGAACACATGAGAACTGTTTCAAATTACTGATAACAAAAGACCAAATTTTCGTGTAAAACCTCAAAAAGAGTAAAAATGTGCAATAAAGATGAAAAAAAAAAAACTGTATATGCCACTTGTAACTTGCAAAAACTCTGGATAATTTATATACAAAAATAAATTATAATAAACTTAAATCTACACAGAAGAGGAGCTTGAATTTTAAAATATAACTGAATTAAAAATACCTCAGGGCTACCAGTGACATGATACCTTAAGTTATAATTTAATTAAACATAGAAAAATATAAAACCAATGTAAATAAAACTTGAATAAAATTTTATAGCAATACATAGTAACTGATGCCCATCATCTAATATATTTATCAATAAATTTAATAATGGTTAAGAGAAATATACATTTTGAAATATTTATGCAAGTATCTCAATACATATGTAAGATAAGTAAATAAGTTGAAACATTCAATTTAATGTAATTAAAATAATAGAATTAAACTAGAAAAGTCAAAAACGTGCAATTTAATGCAGCCAAAATCAAAACGTACAATTTATCCCAAAAAGAGCAATATTAAATTATAAGATATTATTCCCTGAACTTGAACAGTATAGCTGTTTGAGTTTGAAGTTAATGAAACACGCAAACAAATAGAATATGCAAAAAATATGGTAATCCGGACACTACTAATAATATTAGCTCAGGATCAATAACCTGATTCTTAGGTTCATGGCTTACCAACTAAGACTTTTTGGGGCCTCTGGCAGGTGAAAACCACAATTTTTAACTTATTTTAACAATTGCAAGCCTTTATAACCATTATTATAGCAGCCTGTGCGATGTCAGGTACTCGTTAAAGATCCCTATCCTAATAAAACCTGGATAGGCAAAATTTAGGACTCCCATTGTAGCATCGTCCGATTAGCCATAGTAGCATAAAGTGACGTTAAATAAATAAACAAATAAACAAACCATTATTATAGCATTAATCAGTTTTATTTGTTTATTACATTCTCGGTAATAAAGTTATCGATCGATAACAAAAAATTAAGATACACGCATCACAAAACTTTCACTTACTATAAGAATTCCATATATATCTTGAACATATTTAACTATAAAACTTAAAAAGTTTACATTTATTATTATATTCAAATTAGAACACTCTCTTCATTCAGTTTCCACTGAAATTCCTTTTAGTTTCCATTGACACATCTGTTTTCATGAAATGACTTATAAATATATATTATTAATAACTACTTAAGTTCATTATTTTATTCTAGGTTGCATTGTCACATTTAACTATTTTATTTAATCAAAATCCCACTAATATTGTAAATCTCTTAACTAAAATTTTTAGTTATGATTTGTATATATTTACATATGTTTCTGTTTTATATTTGGTCTAGCTTTGTTTTACACAATTAAAATTATTAATTGAAGCTACCTTTTAATTTATTATTATTATTCATTTTTGTTTTTAATTCTTATAATTTTTTTTTTTGTTTCATTTTTGTACTCTAAGATACTTGAGTTTTTTTTAAGTATACATTTTAATTTTTTGGATTCGATGGTTTATTATTTCCAAATGGTTATGTAAATCAAGATTTTAAGGAGTCGCTTTTCACACCAAAATTTTTCTTCTCCTCCCAATTGGCATTTCAATTTATTAATACAACCAAGGGAAAGATAAGAATAATATAAGTGGCTCAAATAAGAAGTGAGTGCATGTATTTTCATAAGAAGTGAAGAAAAATGGTTTTAAATGTGTTATTGGACTAAAGCAAATGGCCGCAACTGTAGTTCAACTTTGTTGTCGATCCGCATTTACTTTCAATCCTTAGTGGTGTTAGCCTATGGATTACGTCCAAATTTTATAAACATTATTGTTAAGTGTTTATGAACATTTCTATTATTCCTGATTGGGTGAGTGCTTAATTAAATCCATTAATAGTGAGACGTTGTGAACCTAGCCTAGAGTGTCTGCCACGTGGTGGGGCTTCTCGTTATCTGCCCGCTTCCGTACTGAGGCTATTACTCACTAGAGCAATCTCTTATCAGATCGTTGGTAGCGCAGTCGGCTGGAGCGCTGCATTCAGAACGCGGTATCTATTCGGGCGCGAGTTCGTATCCAGAAGATTTTTTTTTTTTCTATTTAATTTTCTTTTCTCTAGAAATGTTTTCCTTTTATTTATTTTGCTATATTGTATATAATTGTAAATATTCAGAGAGTTAATTTTATTTATTTTATTTCTTAAAAATAAGTCGTAATGTCTTCGGAAAAAAATTCGTGCATGGACACTGAAGATGATACCGCTTTCTCTGAGGTGAGTGAGACGGACTCACAATACCTCAAAAGACGCACTCTTCAAAAACGCCAAAGGAACCTGACTCCTGGTTCTCCTACAAAATCGCCTAACAAAAAAAAAGAATAAAAATACTAAACCGAAACAACAGTCTGAAAATCGAAGTCTACCTTCAACCAGCAGCAATCCACCAATCTTACCAGCCTTACCGACTAGCAATAAATTTGAAGTCCTCAAAGATCTACCCACTGAATCATCTGTACCCAGCAACTTCACGGACCCAGAACCACCACCAATATTTGTCAGCAATATTGCTGACTTCATGAAATTCTGAAAGGAAATCGCCAATTTAATTGGACAAACAAATTTTAGATGTTTCTCAAGAGTCAAAGACATCAAAATCTGCACAAGCGGCAAAGAAAATTATAAAAAAGTGGTTAGTCACTTGACTGCTAACAACTATGATTTTCATTGTTTTCAACTCAGAGAAGAAAAGCCATTTAGGGTAGTCCTAAGAGGACTACACAGCACAACACCTACGGCTGCCATCAAGCGGGACCTCGAAGAGTTGGGACACAATGTCAGGAACATTTCTTGTGTGATTCATCCTCAAGAAAAGTACCCACTTCCTTTATTTTTTGTCGACCTTGAGCCAGCACCTAACAATAAGGATATATTCAAAATAAATCGCTTGGTATACTCAGTTATCCGATTCGAGGAGCCTAGACGGAGAAATGAAATAGTGCAATGTACTAACTGCCAACATTTGGGACACACAAAAGCATATTGTCATCATCAGTCTCGATGTGTCAAATGTGCAGGTCCGCACGCATCAGGCACCTGCCAGAAGCCTCGAGACACACCAGCAAAATGTGTTTTATGTAACGAAGAACATCCTGCAAATTATAAAGGCTGCATAGTCTATAAAACTATGTTTAGGCAAAAAGCCCAAAACTTATCATATAAATTGCAAAGCCAGAGAAATACCGCTCCAGAAGAAGAGATACCCGGTCCTTCACCGAGAACTGATCCTATTCCTCAGAGGACTGCAACCTTCAACCCAAGACCAGCTACCTACAATAGCTCAGTAAAACAACACTCAACGATACTGCTACCTCGCCCTCAACCGCCTCAACACTCAACATCCCAACCTCAAACCTCCTATCATCCTCAACAACAGATTGTCCAACCACAGCCCCAGACCTCTCATTTCCTTCCCCAGACCTCCCATTCTCAGCCGAAATCTCCGAAAACGGACCTCACCCCTAAAAACGCTTCCCAGCGGGTTAAGTTACCTCCAGTTATTCCTCCTCCTAAAGTTTCAGTCTCCTCTCTTCCTTCCTTTCAGTTCCCACCCTCTTCAGCTGTACCTTCAAATATAGAACCTATACAACGGCCTCAAAGGAAAATTCAACCACCACCTTCCCAAATTAACACTCCATCCCACGATACCGCCAATTATTCCTATCCCAGCCAACACCCATCTGACATAACGTCTATCCTTTCCTCATTCCTTCTCGATCTACAAAATACAATAAGACCCCTCATCACTCTCCTTACAAGACTCCTTTCCGCATTTCCTCTTAGTTTCCCACAATGAACAATAAGACCCTAGTTCTTCTTCTTTGGAATGCCAATGGTTTGAATAATCACCGGGACGAACTTGACATATTTCTTCATGACAATTACATAGACATAGCCCTGATTACAGAAACTCATTTCACTACTCATTCTCACTTTTACATACGTGACTACATTACCTACAGATCAGATCACCCAGACAACACATCCCACGCTGGTTCATGTATCCTTATTCACAAATCCTTACCCCACTCCCTGGTTCCCTCCACTCCAACCGACACCATTCAGTCGACCTCTGTTACTTTATCCGTCCTACCATTTAACATAACCTTCTCAGCTGTATATTGCCCTCCTGCTACTTCTCTCACCTATAACAACCTTGAATCCTTATTCCGATCCTTTGGTCCGCGCTTCATTGCTGGGGGCGATTACAACGCCAAAGACCAACGGTGGGGATGCCGAACGTCCAAAACTCGTGGCAGGATTCTTTCCAACGTCACAACCTCCAATAGCTATTCCATCTTGTCACCCCAGAATCCCACGTACTGGCCAACTTCCCTTAAAAAACGTCCAGATATACTTGACATCTTTATTAGTTCCCAAATTCCCTCCGCTCAAACTACAATCAAATCCCTCGATGACCTCTCCTCAGATCATAGTCCGGTTCTTCTCCTCATGCATTCACAACCAGTTATTAAACCCTCTCTTCCTTCCCTGATTAAAGGTCGCGTTGACTGGGACTGTTTTCGTAATGATTTAGAGATCAAACTTGACTTAAACATTCCGTTAAAAACTAAACATGACATAGACTCCGCCATACAAGAACTTACAAAGTCGATAGAAACTGTCATAGACACCAACACATCGCTTCGCAAAATTGGACATCTTCATACAACAAACTTACCGAATCACATTCGACTCCTACTAACTGACAAACGTAGGGCAAGGAAAAAATGGCACAACACAAGATATCCATCTGACAAAAAGTATTACAATCACCTGACAAACAAATTAAAAACAGAAATAAGAAAATTCAAAATACAAAACTTTCAGAACTTTACAGAGAACTTGACCACTTCAGACAAATCTTTATGGACAACAACTGCAAAACTGCTGAAATTTAAAACCTTTAATCATCCTCTCCTCACTAAATCCCAAACCTGGTCGAGATCCGATGAAGAGAAATCACAAATCTTTGGAGAACACCTTTTCAACACGTTTAATCCGCACCCTGATATCCTTAATCCCAGCCATAGTGAACATGTTGAAGCAGAACTAACTGTTCCTCTCCAAATGTCCCTTCCTCCTAAGGCCTTTCACCCTTCCGAAATCATTAATATCATTCAAAGATTACCATCCAAAAAAGCTCCTGGCCATGATCTCATCACATCCCATATCCTGAAACAGCTCCCCAAAAAAGCCATACTCTTACTCACCTACATATATAATGCCACACTTCGTTCTACCTACTTTCCTGATCCTTGGAAATTGTCCATTATCAAAATGATTCCTAAACCTAAAAAGTCTCTAGAAAATCCATCATCCTACCGTCCCATCTCTCTTTTGCCCATCATGGGCAAAATACTGGAAAAACTCCTCCTAAAACGTCTATATCCAATCCTTGACATTCATCACGTTATTCCTGACCACCAGTTTGGATTTCGCTCATCCCATTCCACTATACAGCAGTGTCACCGTGTGGTGGATGTGATATCTTCCACATTGGAGCGCGGAATGTATTGCACTGGAGCCTTCCTCGACGTGGAACAGGCTTTTGACCGAGTTTGGCATCCAGGACTGCTCTACAAACTTCGTCACTTCCTCCCTCCTACCTACTTCTTATTAATCCGTTCCTACCTCACAGATAGAACCTTTAAAGTAAACCATAACCTTTCCTTCTCCGCCATATTTCCTCAGAACGCAGGTGTGCCCCAAGGTAGCATCCTGGGTCCAATCCTTTATACCATATATACAGCTGATATTCCTACTCATCCTTGCACTGTCCTCACTACATACGCCGATGACACATGTGTGTTATCTGTAAACAATGACCCAACTATTGCTTCCCAAACTCTTCAGTCTCACATTGTTTCCATTGAAGAATGGTGTCAAAAGTGGAGGATCAAAATAAATCCTACTAAATCCCATCAAATTACCTTTACCCTGCGCCGCAAACCTATGTCCGCCTGTCCCACTATATCCTTTGGCAATATTCCACTCACCTCAGTTGAACAGATCCGATACCTTGGACTGTATCTTGACAGACGACTTACTTGGAATCCTCACACTAGACTGAAACGACAAGAAACAGCTCGCAGATATCGCTTATTACAACATTTACTTGACAAACGTTCAAAACTTCCTACCTACTACAAAAAACTAATTTATATTACCATACTTAGGCCTATTTGGACATATGGAATTGAACTATGGGGATCCACCAAGCCATCAAATTCCTCTCGCATCCAATCCTTGCAATCCAAAATCCTCCGAAAGATCCTAAATGCCCCTTACTTTGTCACCAATAAAATAATCCACAAAGACCTGAATATCCCATTAGTTGCAGACTTAGCCCGAATTAGATATACTTCCTTTCACTCCAAATTACCACTCCACCCAAACCCACTTGTCCGCAATATCACATCTCCTTCTATTCCTGATCATCCTCCGAGGCGGCTGAAACGACGATGGCCTCGAGACCTTCTTGTCTGAAAAACCTTTGAAGTGCTACCAATGGGTAGATTCTTCTCACGTCTATCATGTCCATATCTCATGTGTGAACAGTCACATTTACTTGATGTATTTTTTGTGTTAATACAGTTGTAAATATCTCTATAATAAATAAAAAAAAAAAAAAAAAAATGTGTTATTAGAATATAAAGTAAACCAACATACACAATTTTTTTTTCTTTTATAGGTATGACGTATTTAGCTTTAGGGTCAATTCGTAATGGTTTAACCTTCTTTTGCATCATATCTAAATCAACAGGTGGGCCTCCATTTAATGCTTCATTCTCAACTGTATCTTTGACTCCCATCACTATCTCATGAACCTTAAAAAAACAAAACAATAAAAATAAATAAGAAACTTAAAAGCCACATAAACATTTGAATAAGGAAGTGAGATATTATTAGTAATATATTACCATAGCCATATGAGATCTCCAGTCAGAAAATGATGCAAATGCTTCAGAGCACTTTCCACACATGAAGGCCATTTTTTCAGACAAAACCTCTTTACTAGCATTATCTGTAAAAAATTAAGAAAAACCTGATTTTTTAAAAATCCAATTATTATAGACAGAGAAATTAAGAAAGACATAAATTTGCTAATAAGAATAGCATACATCAAATGCCATTAAACTGTACAACTCAAGGTTTTACTTATGATTAAGATTAAAGATGGAAACTTAAACTTTAAAGATGAGAAAAATAAAAATTTCAAGTGCAATTAATTGTTGCATAATAAATCTATAATTATCAGAGTAATTCATATAAATGTTAGTTTAGTTATATGTATAAATAAATAAATTTTATAAAAATTAAACTACTTTTAATTGTTTCTATTATTCCCCCCTTAACAGTCTTGGAATCAACAGATAATTTTTTTATTTTTAGCTTAAAATAGTAACTAAAGCATTAGGACTTAAAACATTACAATTTGATTGTTTATAAATAAACAGTATGCTGCCTTTGCCTTAAAAATGCACTGTTTCTACAGTTTTACAGGATAAAACCCCGATTAAGTTTGTTTTAAATGAAACTTGAGAACTAAAAAAGATAAATTTTCAGAATTCTGTAAGATGTTATAGTTTCCAATGGGTAGTGCAATATCATAATTTAATGATAAGGTAATTATCATCAAGAAAGTTATTAGGTGTATTTTTTTATTAAATACACCAAATAACTTTCTCGAGCATGGAAAGAAACAGCATTATAGACTATTTCACCGATATAAAGGTTGTAAGAGGCACTGAAATTGGCAGCGATCATCTACTACTAACTGATACCAAAATTTCACAGAAGCGGCAAATTGACCAAAAGAGCTACCAGACATACATACGAGCTCTAGGCGATCCAGAAAAGAGAATTTCCTACACCGAAAAACTGGAGGGAAGATTAAGAACCATTAGCCGAGAGGATAGTGTAGAACAACAGTGGTTCCGTTTAAAATCCTGTATCCAAGAAACTGCACAGAAAGTTTGCGGCTTGTGCAAAATATCTAATAAAATATCTTTGTGTGTGTAACGTTAAAGAGTAGCCTTGTTATAATCACCTATTTTTTGAATGAAGGGAAGTAAGGGGAAAAATATTTTGTGTCAACGGGAAAAATATTTTTGTGGTTAGAATGGTTGACTGGGTGTATATAGAGGGGAGAAGTTGGTCCTGAGTGCAGTCAAGTGATGATCATTGTTGTGTTCTCCCTCCTTCAGTCGCCCTGAAGAAGGCCAAAACGTAGGCACAAATAAATAAAGTTTCCACTTAGTTAAGTGTTTTTTTTTTTACTGCAACCAGAACCAACTTCTCCCCTACGAATATTTTTGATGGATAGAAGATGTAAATCAGATAACATGGTTAAGATTATCATGTATCAAGCATAATTATTTACAATCCTTGAACATATGTTTTGAACCACCTTCATTTTCTGGTAGTAAATAACAGATGTAACTCTAGACAGGCAGAACAGGTCAGTATAGGACGGATGACAGCTATGTATAATATTAATTTGTTTTTTGGTGAAAGTTTTGAATGTCTATTGAAATACAGGATCATTTTATTGATAACATTTTTGGCTCTATTGAATTTTTTATATATGTGTTTTGTAGAATTTAAGGATTTGTCCATTTCTAGTTCTAACTAGTTCATTGAATGGCCCTGGGGTAAATTTTCATTTATTACCGTGGTTTTTTGTATTTGACGGCCTTCTTTTCGTGAAAATTACTGCCTGGGTTTTCTGGATATTGATTTAAATCTTCTACTCTGAAAAGTAAATAATGAATTTTTTAAAGGGGAGCCTGTATAGTGTATATAATATTGTATAGTATCGATCCTATATGAAGATGTATAGTTATACTATTTAGCTGCGTCAACAGCACATACCGATCGTCCTACTGATGGGTGTGAAGGGAGGTCTGAGATGTACAGATTAAATAGGATCGGGGAAAGGCAAGAGCCCTGAGGAAGACCAACAGTTAAGTTGTGGATTGAAGACTTGGTATTATTAATGGTGATGAAGAATGGTCTATTGTTGAGATAGGGAGATACAAATCAAAAGCTTGAAATCTTGCATTCAAAGAGATAAAATTAGAGCATATTGTGAAAAGATGAATTGAGAACATAAGTTTTTAGGTCTAAGCACTCAACAATAGAAATAAGGAAGTGTTGCCATCGGAAATTTGTATAAAGCTATTATAAATCGGTATATCACCAAGAGACATAAGATTTCTAGAGACATTAAAAAACTGAACCTGATAAAATAAGTAAAAACCCTTTCCAGAAACATACATAGCAGTGGCTACATTTGAAAAATGTTTAAATTTTGTTTGTTTTTGAATCTATAATTCAATGTAGATCAATCAGTTCTGTCCTTAAAGGAAATGAGTTGGTTCTTCTTAGCATGACTAGAAATGGTTAACATAACAAAACGAATAATAATTTGACAGCGAGATCCTCTTTTTAATAGTTTTATCCACAATTCACTAATTCACTGAGGTAATAAACCCTTACTTCTTAGATCAACATTCTTTTTGTATCCCAAATTTTTGTTTTAGTTGAGTTAGTCTACTGAGATTCTGTTGCTTTATACTAGAAACATTAACTTTTTGTATGCTTTTTAATAATGAATATTTATTTAGTAATATCCTTTAAAATGTATACAAACAAAATACTAGATTAATTTAAATTAAATTAAGCTCATGGGTTCACACCCAGAGGTGGTCATAGGATTTTTTAATGGGAGTAAAAAATCCTTAGTTATGCCGTCCTTCGGAGGGGACGTTAAAAGGTGGTCCCGAGCCGGTGCGATGTCAGGTACTCGTTAAAGATCCCTATCCTAATAAAACCTGGATAGGCAAAATTTAGGCTCCTACTGTAGCATCGTCCGATTAGCCATAGTAGCATAAAGTGACGTTAAATAAATATACAAACTAAATTAATTATAACTATTCCAACAATATGAAAATTCAATACATATTACAAATAAATAATAGATTCATACCTTTTAAAATAAAACTGCTTCCTTTTCCAGCATTCTAAAATAAAACCATTATTTAAATAACATAATAAACTGAACTTAAAAAAAAAAAATATGTATGAAAACTGTCCTAAATAAAATAAAATTTACCTTTAAATGTACTGCTTTTAAATGTGTGGAAAGAGAAGCTCGATCGCTAGTTTTAAAAGGGCACAATCTGCACTTGTATATTACTACAGTTTCTACTAGGTCTTCTATTAATAAATTGTCAGTATTCATGTCAACATGGTCTGAATTGGGACTCATAACTTCTGATGCGTCCTAAAAGAAATAAACATTTAACTAAAACATTAATTTACAATAAAAAAATTGTATTTAACTTTATAAGATTCAGCAAACTTTTGTTAGCACACACCATATAACGGAAATACAAAACAATTGCAGAATTACTTAATTAAATTAAACAAGCATATATTAAAATATGGTCTATACAGAACGGATAATACATAAATATTAAAAGAACCATGATGGCAGATGATTAGAGAAATAGGAACTTAAAAAAATTGAAGAGGTCACAAAAAAAGAGATTCTTATCTCATGCCAAATACTGAACCAATTAAAAGATATGTTTGTTTAAGAAGGACTTGATGGATCTGGAGGTGTTCAAAGTAAGTAATAATGGGACTAAGACTGTTTATAGATCAATTTACATCATTACATAGCAGAATATGGTGACATCAATGCCCAGAAATTGTTTGTGTCTTTACTTACATAAGAAATTTTGGATTAGATTAGAACACCTCCCGTTAATGGGACAGAGGTCAATATCTATAGTTAAATCTTTAAAAAACTTGGGAATTAACCTTCACAGTAAGTTGGAAGGAAACAGCCATATCGACATCATTGCAAAGATGCTTCGGTGTGAGTGCAAGAGGGCTTTTGGTAAAAGTTTAGGTCTGAAGCCCAAGATGGTATTCTGGCAATAAATTAAAGCAATTAGACCAATGGTTCAGTGTGCTGTCATAGGAAGGAGTGATAATGACTGCAAAGACTGGCATGCATAATTTACCTAAAGACTGGGTGCGATGAACGCCTCTTACTGATGCAACCTAAGTCCTGTGAACCTAACAACACTGCATAGAGCAGCAGAAATGCATAGTAGGGGTGGGCATAATCGAATGACGATTATCGGATAATTCAGTTATTTCAATCATTTGAATTATTCGATTATTGGATTAATCAGTTTGGAGAAATGAATGATCATTCGAAACTGAATCGTTCAAGATTAATTACAAGGAGCTCGGGTAATCGAACTTTTTTTTTTTTTTTGCTCAGCACCTAAGTTATATCAGCCATCATAGAGACGGGAATTTTGGCATATTGTATGAAATCATTCGTTTGTTTAAATCATCGAAGTCCGATCATCCGATTATGCCCACCCCTAATGCATAGCCTATAGGCTTTCATAGTTGGAAACAAGATTCAAATCCCTGAGTTATCAGATACATTGTACTGTTTTCAGAGAAATTTATGAGGGCACTGTGGCAGACTATACACTCATACCTTAAGTTAAACTTTTGGGACTGAGGTAATGAAAAAAAAAAAAAAACTTTCCCCGAACCCTTATCATTGAGGGGTTTAGAGACAGACTGATTACTATCCACACAATTAATCCACATAACACAACACTAAGAGCATATATCAATATGCCTAATTAATAATATGACAAATTAGCGAAAATTTGGCTTAAAGCTAAATATATATAGCATATAGCAACAATATTAATTTAAAAAATAATCAATTAAATTAAATTCATACTTCTTTACTGGAGTCAGAAGTAGATTCACTTGCTTTATAATCAGAATCTTTAATTAAAATATCTTCTTCAGCAATATAATTCCCATTAGCCAAACTATTAGATAGCAAGATGGGGCAATCTAAAATTAACCAGCAGAAAACTATAAGTTTGCGATACAGGTAATAAATAACTACTTCGTCAAAAACAAACCTGAATGTTTTGCAGCATTAAATCTCCATTTTCAAGAATAACCAGAGGTACAGACTGGTCTTTGACTTCTAACTGCAATCCATTACAATTTGTTAAGCTAACAGAATGTTCAGAAGAATCTAATACCAGTGGCAAAGTAAACAAATCATCATTCAAAACTTCCATTGTAGCTGAAAAGAAATACAATCATAAATCTTGAAATAAAATGATAAATGTTAAATCTTATCAATAGGTATGTACCTTGAAAGCAACTGGTAACTGTCAGTTCAAATTGAAATTAAAATTAATATCATGTCAATAAACAAGATGACATAGGAAAATCATACTTTAAAAAAAAAAGTAAGTACAAACATAAATACAGCCAAATTCAACAATAAACATACTAGTAATTAGTTTATAGGTTATATCTTGAACCTACCGGTCTACATGTTCAGAAAATACTCGGTGCCTCTTAAATTGAATGATAGATAATGTTAACATATCATGTATGTTTCATTTATTTAATGCTCCATTGTGAGAAAAAAAATGAAATAGTTCAATAAGTTGAATTTAGTATTCCTCTCGAAAAAGCAAATTAACTTATCTGGCTAAAATCTAAAATGTGTAACCTCCTTGGTAATATTAAACTCAAGTACCAACCTGCGAATACATAGGACCTCCTTGACATAGGATCATAACCTACCACAATAACATAGAGTGCCTATTCGAATTTAGGATTTAAAGCTTTGTTGATTACTTAATGCTATTACATTTGGTATGGCTGAAGATGGATATGACCAGGTAATTTTCATTTAACGTATGAATTAGATTTTTGCTGTTTTTAATTAATTATTAATTACAATTTTCAGTTTGATGAAGATGAACCTGATGGCATCCCTCTCTCTGGAAAGAAAAGATTATTTTCAAAGGAATTAAGATGTATGATGTATGGATTTGGAGATGACCAAAACCCATATACTGAAAGTGTTGATCTACTGGAAGATCTTGTTATTGAATATATCACTGATATGGTATTATTGATTATCCTTATAATGAAATTTATATATTTATAGTGTGTTAAATTGTATTGTACCAATATAAGCTTTAGTGAATTATTTTTTTATAGAGAATGTTTATATGAATTCATTTGATTGTGGAGTTTTATACTGTGCATTAGCTTACCATAATCTTTCTTAACACAACTACCCACCTTAGCCGCTAAAACTGACTGACATTGTTTGAACTTGTTGAAATGATTCACTATGGCAGCCAACTCTCTTTCTGCACCACACATCTTTAAAATATTGTTAAATCAAAATTTTAGGCTTGAAATTGTTTTAATTTTTATAGTAAACCGATAAATACTGATGACCCTAATTGATTTTTCTCTGTGTGAAAGTTTTCATTTTACTCCTATTTACACCTCCTTCAAGGACTTTGTTTTTGTGCTAGACTTGCCACATCCAACATTCTGTTGTAATTTGTTGATTTAAGCTGTACCTGCAAAAGTCAATCTAAGTATAAGTTTGTTTTATTTATTTTTCTTAGACACATCAAGCAATGGAAATAGGAAGAACTGGTAGAGTACAGGTTGAAGATATCATCTTTCTCGTGAGGAAGGACCAAAGGAAATATGCCAGGGTTAAAGATTTATTAACCATGAATGAAGAACTTAAAAAAGCTAGAAAGGCGTTTGATGAAGTGAAGTATGCTGTTCCCTAAACTTAGATTAATAGAGAAATAAAAGTATGAAGTTTTATATTTTGTTATTAATAAAGTTATGATTTTTTTCTTCTGTATTCCTTAATTACCATTTGAAATGAATTTTGTCTTGTTCTCTTTTCTAAATAGTCCAGGCAATGAAGGCTTTGTGTCGTTAGAAATTAGAGATGAGCTGATCTTTTGTCAGTTAAGACGTTGATTTCCTAAAGGTACTACAGGACATTTTTTATGAAATTGATTTTTTCACATATTTGTATTCTCATTTTTGGATTTTATCTAATGAACACTTAAGTCGTTTAAAAATGCAATTCAGAAATGAAATTATTTTCTAAAGGTACTAAATAATACATTTAATTTCGTTCCACATCATACTAAAACATTTCATTTCATAACTTTAATATGATGTTATTTTTATATTAAAAAAATAATTCTAGATTTTAAAGCGAAAAGGATCAAATTAGCTAGTTTAATAACATAGTAACGAGAGATTTTCGTGTTCAGTGTAAAATTTCCTAAAATGGATTTAGTACCTTTTGGAATTCGACCCTCAATTGAGGCGTTGATTTCCAAAAGGTACTATATCCATTCTAGGAAATTTTACAGGAAGCGCGAAAATCTCTCATTACTATATTATTAAACTAGCTAATTTGGGTCTTTTTGCCTTAAAATTCAGAATTATTTTTTTACTATAATAATTACATCATATTAAAGTTATGAAATGAATTTTTTTAGAATGATTTGGAACGAAAATAAATGCGTAATTAGTACTTTTAGAAAATGACCGCATTTCTAAATCACGTTTTTTAAGGACTTGAGAATTCATCAGATAACATCTGATAAAATATTTAGATTAAACTAAATGATGAGAATACAAATATGTAAAAAAATCAATTTCGTATAAAATGTCCTTTAGTACCTTTTGGAAATCAACGTCTCAATTGTTAGGACCAAGTTAGAGGGGTATTTTCTTGAAACACTAATATTTTTGCTAAAAAATTGCCCAGTACCCTTTAAAGTTTTTTTTTCACAATTTTAAATATTCCTTCTGTCTCACATGTACAATGCAGAGGCCTGAAATTTAGAAATTGACATCATAGTGTAAGGTGTTTAAGAAAAAATCGAACATTTTATAGAAACTATGCAAATAAATTTTATAAAGCAAAATGGTTTAATGTTTTTTTTTTTTTAATAATGTTTTTTTTATGTTTAAACAGATTTTTTAGGACAAAATGTTGGTCCAAAAAAATGTTTTTATATACATATTTTATTGGTTAAAATTTACTTTTCCAAAATGTGTTTAAAGTTTGAAATCAGTTGGCTTATGTAAAAGTTAAGCCTAATTATTAAATTGATAAAAATCCTGTTTATACTTCAAGCTGGTATATATACTCCTTGGTATATGTACTCCTTATTATCACTGACTAGTAAATAAATGAAAACTTCATTTTGACTAGCAATTACATGAAAAAATCTTTGATTATTCTTGTTGTTTTGTTAAAAATAAATATTACCCAAACTATTCTGTGATTGGCAACATTTGTTTTTGAAATATGACCGAAGGAAATATTAATAATATAAGGATTTTATAATAAAAAAAAAATTCTCTTGTTTGTTATATAATAGTCAATATGTAAAACAGGTATATATAAAACAGTCAAACATGCCTAAATATAAGTTTATTTGTAAATGTAACTTGATTTTAATTTGTGTTGGGTTGTCCAAAAATTATGCTGTATTTTGGTGAAGAAAGACTTATCATTGATTTAATCAAAATAGTCTCATCTATTATCAATAGATTTCTGCCAACATGAAGCCTTTTCCATTCCCTTGGAATAGAATTTCCCATGTTTATAATTGTTGAAACCCAAAACACATTTTCTAATTTCCTTTGTCTATTAAATTTTTTGTCATGTAATTAGTGGCGCAGGTGTGTAAATAAATGATAATCTATTGTAAAGCAGATGTGGCAAAGTTTCATATCTAAGCTCCAATAGTTTTTCTGACATCACGCGGGAGACATGTGGCCATGTAATAAAATGGATTCCTTCTGATTGAACAAAGATGGCTTCATTTTTGCCAATTTCTGATATATTGCATTAATATGGATGCAATACCATTCAGCATTGATGGTTTCTCCCGGTTTTAGGAAGCTGTAGTGTATCAAACCAAATGAAGCCCACCAAACAGTAACTATCACTATTTAAACTTTGCTTTGATGAGTTGCTGCTCCTTTGAAAAGCCACTGTCATTAGAGATACAGATGTATGGTACATTGTTTAAAGTGTAATTGGATTAAGTTAAATGCACTATTAAGTAGTATATAATAATTATCTTTGTAGAAAGAAAATTTTTCTTGATATTTGACAAAATAAAGTAACATATCAATTTTTTATTTTAGAAAATAAGTTTTTATAAGATAAACTTTATTTAGAAAATTATTATAAATATAAAGATGTCTATTACCACTCAAATCAAAGATAATTAAAATGGCCATAATGCTCTTTATCTTCATAATTTTTGTAGGATCAACAGTTTTAATGATATTTGGCAAAATAAAGTAACAAAATGGTAATTTACAAGTTAAAAAAATAAGTCTGTACTTAATCTCATAAAAACTATTAAATGCACATATGTCTATTAACACTCAAATCAAAGCTAATTAAAAGGTTCATGATTTATTTTATTTCAAGAAGAGTTTTTATGATATTTTACTCAGTGATAAAACAAAATGTTGTTTTTTTTGATTTTTTGAAAAAAAAAAATTGTAAAACTTAATCTTGGAAACTATTAAACTCACAAATATATTATTATAAAATATATAAAAGTATATTTATGAATCTAAGGGCGAAAGGTTTCAAAGTCAACCCAAAAAGATTTTAACCAAGGAGCATCCGTTTAATAAAATCTTTAAACAAAAATTACAATTATTTATTTAATCATCCCTTCCTTGCCACACAGGATTTGGCATCAGTTCTTTTTAATGAACTGATGCCCACTGGTACCTGAAGTTACGGAAGTTACAGTTGTCTTCTTTGAACACCAAGGTTGAAGTGTGCTGGTCCTAAAGCTGTCTTCCATGTTCAGCAGTCTCCGGTACTGTGCAAGTTGGCATTGGGGGTCGATATCCAGGCCAAAACTTTTATATTTAGTTTAGCTCGAAACCCCCATGCTCTGTGAGTAATTGCGATATTCAGTAGTCCAGGAAGAATCTTTGGCTTCCTGGCAAGATTTTACCTTGGGAAAATATTTCCTCAGCGAACTCCCTTTTGGAGTATCAATCAATCGTTTGCACTATTCATCAATAGTGTCCTCCGGGATCTTTGTTTTCAATTTTGTGGGTTTTTCCACTACCCACACTCAGAGATTTTCTGGTAGACCTACCCAGCTTTCAGTTTTTTACATATATTTGGTCACATCTTCTTTCAGAAGGAGGTCGAGAGGTACGGCCCTTTCTAAGACCTGTACTGCTTCATGGGACATCGGTCTGTTAGCCCTTGTAGTGCGCAGCAGAGCCATTCTCTGGATCTAAGCCAACCTTTTTCTCTGGTGCAGAATTAGGTTCCGATACCAAGAGGGGAAAGCATATATTATGACAATCAGTATGGCTCCTTTGTATATTGCCGAATTTTCTGGGTATCTGAGGCCCAAAAGGCTCCTCCTTCATGACAGACTATTCATGACTTGGGTCACTCTCGTTGCTAAATATTCCAAGTGAGGTGATATATATCGAGCCTTTTTCCTAATCTTATGCCAAGATATGTTATCACCTTACTTGGATGTATTCTTCGACACTCAGTACATAAGATAATAGGTTGTGTCCTATTCGATGTGCCTATTATAAGGATGGCTTGAGTTTCCCCTGCAGTCATCCTCAACTTCTTCCCCTCACGCCATCTCACCACTAGGTTGGTGCATCGCTCCGCTTCTGCTTTGATCCCAGCCCTGCTGTTAGACGCCACAACGGCAGCCAGGTGATTGACATAGGCAGTGGCAGGGAACCCCTCGTTTTCTAATACCCCCAGCAACTCATCAAAAACTAGCTTCCATTTTGCAGGACTAAGGACTGATCCTTGAGGGCATCCCCTCTCTACGGAAGATTCTACCTCATAGTGGTTGCCTTAGGATACTGATTTTTAAGATCATCGAGTCCTGGAGCGCAGCCGGTTTTTTGCCTATCCACGGCATTTCATAACTCCCAAATGTCCCATTGTTGACAAAAGTGGTGTGCGTATCACAAATGCTTTTTTTGTATTGTCCTTGAACGGATCATCTTTGGGGTATGTGGCATTAATATTCGCTGCCTTTTCTAATGTGTTTGCAATGGCTTCAATTCTGACCAGGGCGAACTTATAAGGGATACCTCATGGATCTTTTCCTGATTCCTTTGTAATAAATTCCTCGCAAGAATTCCATTTCTGTGAGCCTGACTTAGACTTGTATTCGTTACAAAGTGTAGTGCACTTCTCATCGCATCTACGCCTCTGGTACGAATACTGGGCCCTTTAGAGGTCTCTCTTTTATGCAGTTTAGGCCAGCGTCCACCATGGGACCGTCCGAGCCCTTGCCTTTCGCCGTTGGATTGAGTTCTCAGCAGCATTACAGATCATCTCTGTGATTCTGGATTCCCTGTAGTCAAGGTCACCCACTTCGTCAGATTCTGCTTCTTTCCAATGATCATCTGTGATTATTCTCTCCAATACAACCATTCGTCGGGTTGTATAACCACTTTCGGTCGGGTGGGAATACGCGGATCATTTACCTACTCAAACACTAACGCATTGTGGTCGGAACTAGTCCAAATAATAAAATCAGTATCACATTCCTCATATTCTCAATAATCTTTATCAAGGCAGATATGCTTTCTTCAATGTTACTCATGTCAGGAAAGTATGATGACACTTCCCCACTTAACATAGCATGTTGCATAGTCATCTGTAGTGTATTGCCTGAGGTCCATAACGTCTATGTTCGGGTTGTTGATTACTTTTCAGCCCTTGTCGTCCTCTCTCCACTGCTCAAGGCTAGGACCCTCGCAGTAACGTCGAATCCCGTAACTAGGTTTCCTTGGCAGTACGGCTCTTGTATAGCCATGATATCATACCGACACGACAGTGTGCAAAGTTCATCTGCCACAATGTGTCTGCGACCCATGTTCACCTGAAGAATAGTAATTCATATGAATAGAATTACTATCGTCTTTGCTATTGGAGCTGTCGTTGATGCAGGGACGTTAAGCATTCCTTTGCTATTTTCTTTATTTCTTTTCCGCTTAACCTTTACTAACTGAAACTCTTCAGGTTATGGGAAGTTCACCTCATCAAGTGGATTTGATAGAAAAACCTTACCATTCTCGAGATAAACCGGCTAATAGCGGAGACTGCTTTGCCAGCTTGGTATTGCCATTCTTATTCTAGTCCGCAGTATCTTTCGCTGACTTAACCACTGCTCCTGATCCAAAGATATCATTAGAGATCAATGCCTCTCTCAAAACATTTTCTATGAGGCTAGAAATTCCTTACCAGTTGTTCCTGTACTCAATGGAAAAAGAACTTATGCTCTCAAGAATACTAAACAAACTATCAATTTTGTCAATGATGTGGGCCTTGCCTGTTTTATTGAGCCTTCCCGCCGTTTTGTTGATACATGCTATCAGACTCTGGTGTATGTTTTTAGCTTGATTAATTAAACGCCTCTCTGAAGTTCTATCTACCTCTGCTGCCCTTCTTATTACTGTACCCTGAACCTTAGAAGTCTCCAGTATAGCCTCAACCTCTCCCATCAAACCTTCCTCAACTGCAACAGCCTCACCCAATTTTCCACTCCTAACTTCAGCTAGGGCCTTTTTCTTTAAATTTCAACCAGACTTTGCAGCACTACAATTTACGGTTAAGTTAATACCATATTGTCGCTTACAAAGGCAACTCTTCCCGAATTGTTATCCAATTCTTTAGTTAGATGGAGGGACCTCCAGTTACTCCTTTTTTTTTTTTTCTATTAAACGTCTCTTATAAAGACTTAATAAGTGTTTATTTAATCAAAATATTATTTTAGAATTTTCTTACAATTCTGTGTCTCAAAAGGGCGATCACTGTCCAAGGCTGGCTCTGTCAAGATCGAAGTCGAATTGGTGGTTCCGTTTCAAGCAGTAGAAGTGAGGTTACATCCTTCCTCCTTATGCCCTAGCATTTACCGATATTTTCTTCTTTTTTATTATAGCGCCTGGCAGTAAGTAATAATGAACTTTTACTCATTAGTCTGATTAACCAAACTAACTTAATTATTTAATTACAATTTATTTATTAATAAATGCAAAAGTACAGAAACACAAAATTGGCATTAATGATTTAGCAAAGAATGAACTTTTGTAACCAAGGTAGAAAAAAAATAATAATAACGCTCCCTAAAAATTTGAGGTTTCGCGTTTCAAGATCCATAGAATCGAAAAATCGAATTGAAAAAATTTATCTGTCTGCCTTGAAAATTAAGGAATCCCAAAAAATTACATATTCTCCTTGTTTGTAAATTGAGTGTAGCTATTATTCTTTATTTATTTATTTATTTATTTATAACATGCATCTACCCAAAGAGGGTCATTAGCATATGACATACATTATATGGTGAATATAACATTTGTTTTTGTTTTTTTCTTTAACATTGTTAATAAACTATATATGATTATAAACTCCACAATTTTTTAAAACACAAATAAACACTGCCCTCACTGTCACCAAGAGCGACGTCCAGCCTTTTACTTATCTTGCAGCTCCTTCTTGCTTTGCTAAATGCCTCGCAGTCCATTATGACGTGCTCAACTGTCAGCGGTGTCTTGCAAGTCCTGCAGGTCGGTGTTCTACTAGGTATATATTTCTTTCTTAACATTTTCGCTTCTATTAATGACGGGAACTTCTCCCAATTTGCTTTTTTAAACAGCCATCTAGAAATACCTGTGGAATTTTATTGTAATTGGGAAGTGATCACTTCCTTAGAAGGTATCTTTTATTTGGCAATGAACTTCGGAAAAAAAAAGTTTAAAATCTTTGTAATGCTTGTAGAAATCGTTACAGTTCCACTGCATAATAACAGAGTTCTTACAATTAATTTTCATAAAATAAAAACTTATAAAATTAGTTTATGATGTTCTAGAGTTTTTTTATCGATTAGTCAGTGCTTTCATCGGTGTTTGTCACACTTTCTACTGTGTCCCACGGTTTTTTTAAGAATTTAGTTATTTTTAATTTTGTACGGCGATCGTGTATTAGAGATTTGGTATCCATCAGCATGGCCCTGAGGCCTTCTGTATCACTAGTAAATTCACGAACTAATTCCCTAACGTTTTTAGTGGTAGACGACAGTTGAATAATTTTGGACATCTCATCAAAAGATACAGGATATTTCTTGCTATTTTCTACTATGATCTTTCGGGCGCCTTCAAAGTTAGTCGTAGAATTGATCTCAGTCTTTTTTAATTTCTTTGTTTTTTTATTGACACTTTGAGTAGCTACTGTCTGTGAAAATTCATTAAAATCAGTTGTATTCTCGGAATCTTCTAGGGGATCGAACGTTGGGTTTAATTCAGTTGTGGACGTAGTGGAAGGAGTAGTGGTGGAATGACACCGTTTGACACCGGAGACCATAGAAGATATCGATATTGAGTTATTACTATCGATTCCAGCTGTTGTTTCGATAGGTTGTTTCCCTGTAACGATACCTTCAGTTATAACCTGGCTCACGGGGAGCTTCTTCACCGTGATAATGTTGTCATGGCGACTGGCTGGCGTTGGCGCTACTGTGATATTGCTATTGGGAATAATATGGTTTGGCGTATCTAATATGGAATTATCTATGTTTTCTTTGTTCCTGACGCCGATTGTTTCATTATTAAAATTGATTAGTTCATTTTCTTGTTGGTTAATTTGAGACTCAGGGATATCACCGTTATTTTCGCACTCAGGGCAATCAGTAGAAATGTGGCCCGGCTGCTTACAAACAAAACAAGTGACAATGTCCTCACTGAAAAATATTCGGTAAGGGACACTGTCATGCTTTATTAGTAATGACGAAGGGAGCTTGCATAGATCTTCAGGTGGGATATAAACCTGCCTTCTAAAACTAAGTACGTGGGCTAATCTTGGGTCTTGGTATCCGGCTCTAAGAAAATGCATAGATGACACTAATTTCAAGCCTAGGCTTTTAAGTTCTTTTTCTATTGTTTCGTGCGGTATGGATGGACACGCATTCGAAATTATTATTCGTTTGGCTGGGTTCACTAAGCGTTTTATAAGAATTTCTTTACCATCTATGACTATCGATTTATGGTTTTTTAAAATAGTATCGACTGCTTCTTTGTTGTTGAAATGGATACAAAATCGGGAGTTAGAGATTCTAGATGTATAGCAAATAAGTTGAGGATCAATCAGAGATGCAATTTTAAGAACGTATTCCTTTTGTTTGATGCCTGGATGGGTGTGTAAAATGATAGCATTTTCACGTTTGGAGAATCGTTCGGTAGCGGTGGCTTTGGCGTAACTTGTTTCGGTAGGGTTAAGGTTATGCGTTGCTTTACTATTGTTTGACATACATTCCACTAATCTTTCGTTTCGGTTGATTGGTCTCAAAACTTTAGGGGATAATGAAGGCATAATGGGTTTTTCTAACATGGCTACAGAGACAAAAGCTCTGAGCACCTATAAAGACGTATAGTTGCCCAACTTCTAAAAATTGTAGCTACTTCCAATTTATTAATGAAACACGCGCCATCAAATAGTCCATGTAGCAAGAAATAATGAATATTTTATGAGAAAACACTCTTTAAAATAAAAAAACTTTCAGACTGACCTGAAGTGTGACTGCTTCATACGGGTCCCAAACAGCTGTTTTTCTATTATTCTTTACTTACCTTTTTGATTACTTGAAAACTATAAATATTTATTTATAATTATAAATAAGTTTATGTATAAAATAATTATTTGGAGTTAAGGAATAATTTTGAGACGTTGATTTCCAAAAGATTCTAAAGGCCATTTTTTCTAAATTGATATTTTGATATATTAGTTTTCTAATGGTTTAGTTTTATCCGTATTAAATCCGTCATCAGATTTATCAAAAAACATAAAAGTCCTTTAAAAACGTATTTGAAAATTTTAGTTCATTCCAAAAGGTACTTAATCCACATTTCATTTCATTCCTGAAGGTATAGTCGCATCAATGAAGCTTTTTCGTCGAAAGTCCTCAGAAACAGCTCCGATTTTGATCATTTTATTTTTAATTTTTGTTTTTTTATTTTAATCAAAATCAGAAACCTTTCAAAGGGGGGAAATAATAATTTATTTGGTTTAAACAAGTTTTTCGTTATTTATATAAAGAAATCAGTTTCTGTGTGGTTTTCTTTGAAAAAAAATATTCGTGTATTATTTATCGTGTTAAGAATAAGTAGTTGTTAAAAGTACAATTGTACATGTATTTCACAAAATTTTCAACTGATCATACAATAGAGCAAACTCTCATGAAGTCCATGAAAATGGTCCTTTGAAGTCATGAAGGTGGTCCTTTCAGACGTGGAGCGGTACATCTGGAAAGGGATCGTGGATATTAAAAAATTCTCCAATTTTATTTACGTATGAAAAATCTTCATTTGTTCTTCTATCACTAGCGTCAGCAGGCTAGTATGATGATTTAAAAGAAACTCGACAAAATTCTTCCATTCCGTCCACTACGCCTGTTGTAAATAACGTTGCTCTTATCCACTTGTAGACAACACTTGGTGTTGCTCCACGTCTGAAAGGACCACCTTCATGACTTCATTGACTTCAAAGGACCATTTTCATGGACTTCATGAGAGTTTGCTCTATTGTATGATCAGTTGAAATTTTTGTGAAATACATGTACAATTGTACTTTTAACAACTATTCTTAACACGATAATTAATACACGAATACTTTTTTTCAAAGAAAACCACACAGAAACTGATTTATTTATATAAATAACGTACCACTTGTATGTAATATAAATATTTGTTTTCCCCCTTTGAAAGGTTTCTGATTTTGATTAATATAAAAAACAAACATTAAAAAAAAAAAAAAAAAAAAAAAAAAAAAAAAAAAAAAAAAAAAAAAAAATTATCAAAATCGGAGCTGTTCCTGAGGACTTTCTAAGATTGCCTGTTTTACGGCTTCATTGACGCAACTAGTACTAAAAACATCGCCTTCCAAAACGTACTATATCCTCTGTAAACAGATAACCTTTCCTTTCTTTCCAAAAAGTACTATATTTCCTACTATACATTAGAAGTACATAACACCGTAATATATTACCATTAATTTATTGTTTTCTTAATTTTGTGCATTTTTATTGGTTCATTTAGCACATCTTGAATCACCACTATTATTTTGATCAATTGTTTCAAACTATTAAGCAGTTTTTTGGCTGTTTTAAACAACTCATTTGAGATCTCGTGTAGCTGGGTGGTTAGCATAACAGCCTCTCATGCCAAAGGTCACGGGTTCAAACCCGCAGGTGTCCTAGGATTTTTTAATGTGAGTATAAAATCCTTAGTTATTCTGTCCTTCGGAGGGGATATTAAAAGGTGGTCCCGATCCTGTGCGATGTCAGGTTCTCAAAGATCCCTATCCTAATAAAACCTGGATAGGCAAAATTTAGGACTCCCACTGTAGCATCGTCCGATTAGCCATAGTATCACAAAGTGGCGTTAAATAAATAAATAACAAGTCAGTTGCGTCGCTTTGGTTCTTGTAGGTTTTCAATTATATTAACAGTTTTCATAGTTCTTATAGCAGCCACATAAATGTGGTTTGAAAATTGTCAGAAACTTACATTTTAATAGAATAATGGTAGTTGGTCCTAAAAATGGTAAGAATTGGCATTCCCTGACCTTGCTGAATATGAGGATAAAAATCTAACCTAATAGAAACATTTTTTTTTAAACATGTAAAGTAAAAGCTACAATGTTATTTATTTATCAGTCTCTGTAGTTAAATATTGTTTACATGTAGTTAATAATATAATAAATAATAAATACATTATTAATAATAAATACATTTGCTAAATTCACAGAAATAGTAAATATAAGATCAAAACAAACATTATTACATACTTTAATTATAGTGCTATCAATAAATAAAAGGTTCATTGAATATTCGCTTTCTTTATAAAGAATATATAATCAAATTTAATTAACCAACAAGGAAAGATATTTCTCAGAGGGAGAATAAGGAAATATATGTACATAACTTAGTAGTAATTAACATTATAAAGACGCTAGTTAAAAAATTACATACTTTACATAGTTTGGAGATATTTAGCATAGTTTTTGGAGATCTGCCAATGGGCAGTATCTCTACACGTGAATCATGACAGTAAAGCTTGTATCACATTCAAAAAACGTATTGGGTTGTTTCACATGAAATGTCCGTTTTTATAGTTTCTGAAATACATAAAGGATTTTGCAGGTCTCTGTTGTTTTCTTCCGAATGTTTACATATTTAAAGTAAACAGTTACTAATCCTCTACCTTTGTATTATAAACATTAGCTTCCCAATCAATTACTCACTTTTTAGTATATCTCCAAATATGAACATGGAAACACGCGATTTTCGAGTAATATTTTTGTACGAGTTTAAACTCGGCCATTCAGCAGCTGAGGCTGCTAGAAATATTTGCAAGGTGTTTGGGGAAGGGAGTGTTAATGAACGGACCATTCGCCGTTGGTTTGCTAAGTTTTCAGCTGGGGATACCGACTTGGAAAACTTGCCCCGAGGAAGACCTCCGTCCGTAAAATATAACGATGTCCTCAAACATACAGTAGAAGAAAACCCCTACCAAACAGTTAAAGGACTCTCAGCACAACTAAATGCAAGTGCATCTACCGTTTCCAGACATTTAAAGTGTATTGGGAAAGTAAAAAAACTCGATACATGGGTACCTCATGATCTCACTGAGCGGCAGCAAGACCCCATGTTTCAAAACATACTGTGCAAAAATTGAAAGAACTGGGCTACGAAGTTCTTCCGCACCCACCATATTCTCCCGACTTGTCTCCAACAGATTACCACCTGTTCAGGAATTTAGACAACTTCGTCAAAGGAAAACTTTTTGAAAATGATGATCAAGTGAAAAGTGCGTTTTCAGATTTTGTTTCACTTCAAAGCTCAGATTTTTCCAGTTCGGGGATAAAAAAGTTGGTGTCACGTTGAGAAAAATGTGTAGAAAAAGAAGGAAATACTTCGAATAATATATAATATATATAATATATATATATATATATATATATATATATATATATATATATATATATATATATACACATATAAAAGAAAAGATTTTAATAAAAAAAGGAACGAGTAAATTAGCCCAGTAATAAATAAATGACAGATTTTTGCGTTTCCATTAAAATCGTCTAAAGTGGATATAGTCCCTTTTGGGAATCAACTTCTTAATTGTTGAAATACACAAATGTCTTTTCCCATTTTCCGGCAATTTTTCCACAAAAATATTTTTCTTTCTCTGGCTACACTCATAAACAACACAATACACTCATATACATTGGTAACAAAATGCTCTTATATGATATTGTATTTTTCATGTACTTTAATGCAATACTTTGTTTATTTTCGTTTTTGTTTTTATTTATTAAAGGGCACCACGGCAGTATAAAAACAAATAAAATTTAAATATACACTTAAAGTTCTCGTTAAAAGGTTAAAGTTATACAAATATATATATTGTAACATTAGTTTCACACAGAAAATTGTTCATTTAAGAGATAAATACATTTATAAGAGTTAAAAGAATGATACAAATGTTGATCGTGTATCCAAGTCTGAAAGCTACCATTCTGGCTGGCTGAGGAGTAACTTTAATGGCATAAACAAAAGTATGATACAATCTGGCTATGGTAAATAAAACAAAAAGTGTAGTTGCTATAAAATGACTTGGCTTAGTACATAAATACATTGCACCGCTCGCTAAGAAGATAGGTATGTTTTCCAGGTCATTTAAGTGGGCTCTGAAATAATAGATAATACAAGTATATCATTCAAAAAATGAATACAGAAATATATGGGTCAATCCATTTGAAATCGTCCAATTTTCATTAATTTGGCCGCTTAACAATTTTGATTTTCATGATTTTATTATCAGTTATTCTCCATCCTTTCCTGAATATAAAACCGTAGATAAAATATTTTTCTGGCTAATACGTTTGTTTCAGCCGTTTTAAGTCAGCTTCGCGGCTGAAAACGTGTTGGGAAAACCTTTCTAATTCTTGTAATCTTGTAAACATCAAATCAAAACAAAAACTAAAAATTAGTAAGGATGTACTTTGTGTATTTTTGTTCCCACATCTCATAACCTAAATACTGAAGAAAGTTGTTTGAAAAATTCTCGAAAATGAATAAAAACGAGACTTTTAACGAAATAAAAGTATGAAAATGAAAAGAGACGACCCACCTTTGATTATTTTGGTTTATTTTCAATAATGAACTTTCGTAATCGATTAAAAAAAAAAAAATTACCCCCACTCAAAATTTGAGAACTTACTTTGCAAGATGCGTAGAATCCGAATAACGAATAAAAACCGTTTGTCCGCCGCCTGCCTTCCGTGGCATTTCCCCGTAACTACTGGACCATTTTTTTTTTTTTAATTCGCCACAAAAATACTAGTCTATGCAGTGATGATCCTAACGCCTAGACGTTGATATCAGCTGGTTAGTTTTGAAATGGCGGCCGATTAAAAGTGAATTAATTCAAAAACTCAGTTATTTTTTAAGATAGAGAAAAAATTTATCAGTGTTTTTCCACCAAAAACCGCGAATAATTACATAAAAGAGCAAAAAGAAGAGAAAAAACATTTTAACACATAAATACGATCTTAACTCAGCTATTTTTGACGATAGAGAAAAGTATGTATAGAGTTTTAGAATCAGTAGAGCGAGATAAAGAAAAAAAAAATGAAAAATGAAAAAAATTGGAAAATCTCGCTTATACATACGCTTATTACTACGTTATTTTCAAAGAAAAATTCATTATTGCTTTTTAACCGAAAAACCGCGAATAATCATATAAAAGAGAAAAAAGAAAAGAAAAAAAAAAAATTGAAATTTCACCCATAAATACGCCCATAACTCAGTTATTATTGAAGATGGAGAAAAATATGTATAGAGTTTTAGAATCAGTAAAGGGCGATAAAAAAACAAACAAAAAAAATATCCATATTTATATTTAAGTAACAAATTATAATAGATGTAATTCCACCAGAAATCGGTTATTATTAAATATATTTTTATATTGATTTTCGAGAATATTTTTAACCACTTTATTAAATATTTAGGGAATGAGTTGTGAGGACAAAAATATAATCCATATCCTTGTCTTAGTTTTAGTTTTTGTTTTGATTTGATGTCTACAAAATAACCAGAATTAGAAAGATTTTCCCAACACATGTTTTCAGCCGCAAAGTTGACTTGAAACAGCTGCAACACTGCTAGTATTAGCCAGAAAAATTCAGGAAAGAAAGGAAAATAACTGGTAAAAAAATCATGAAAATTAAAAATGTTTAGTGGATAGGTCTGGATGATTTTGAATGAATTATATGTTATTTAATAAATAAACATAAGTAAAAATCTTAAAGGTGTTATATTTGATTTACCTTCTGATCCTCTCTATATCAGGATCATTGTAGCACACCCTTCCTCTTTTAATAGTGTCCTCTGAACTTATAAAAATCTGAAAAAAAAATTGAATGATTGTCTACTTAAACTGTAATAATAAACACATTTTAAAACTAATTAAATGTTTACTAAAATAGGAATGAGCTTGATAATTTTATTTTTATTTAAGATTTTACAACTTTCACTTACCCATATATGAAATATGTATAATGAGAAAGTATTTCAATCTTAACAACAATTTTCCATTTCACGTAATTAACCATAGAAAATATTTCAGGATCCCTAAATCCAAATATTCAAGTCTTTTGTTTATATATTCATTTAATACCACGTTTAACTACCATGAGAGTAGGTCCTATCGACAAATGTTATATAAAAATATTCTCCACTAAATTTCTGACTTAAGACTTGTCAAAGTTTGGTTCCGAGCCTACACCAACAGAGTTAGAGCGTGTCTTTTAAAGGCCCCAACACTTTAAAACATGACTATTTCATTTAAAACAATATATAAATATAAATACAGCTCCTTAAGCGGCAGGTCCTATTGACAAGTTTTATACACCAACACTTTTTTCATTAAATTTTTTATATGGAAAATTTCGACAAATTTTAGATCCGAGAAACACCAGCAGATGTGTGTATCATAGCAACTCATACCTCCAAGGCAGAATATTAATCCCCACAAAAAAAAATATTCTTGAGCTAAGCCGCGGGCGGCTACTGCTAGTTAGTTGATACAATTTCGTGGATAGCTAATCTAATATATAAAAATCTCATGTCCGTGTTCGTGGTCTCACTCCTCTTAAATGGCTCGACTGATTTTTATGAAATTGTTCATGTTTATTTGGTTGGAATGAGGATAGGTCGTAGAGTGTATTCCATACTGCTAGGTGATTCGGGTGTCCCTATCCAGATTTTTCGTTTACAAAATTATTTTATATTTTGCATAAAAAAATATCTATAACCCCAAATATTCACCCTCCTCCCCACACTGTCGCATTTTTAAATAATTGTATCTTATTTCAAAAAGAACAAAATAATTTATGTTGCTGAATGACTGATTTCGCTAAATCCTATTCATCGAACTTTCATCCAATATTACAAAAAAAATTATTATTACGATAATTTCGTCTTTGTGTGTGCTTATAACAATGAATAATATCAGCACGGCGTAAGGGAGTCTATTTGGGCCCTCGTACAAGTAAAGCAACGAACAAATAATAGTAGAAGAACACACCAAAAATCCAACGCGTGTGAGCGTCAGGAAAAGTGGAACTGCCAGAAATTGAGAAAAAAACAATGAACGGCTTGCTCATCGCCACCGATCCAGATTCAAACCTATTCCGTTTAGAACCTATAAAAATAGTAAAATAAGGTGAAAATTTAAATTTTTTAAAGAGATCAAACATGGTATATGTTCGTTACTTTGATGAAATACATTTAATTGAGAAAATAAATGTTGGTGTTGGCGGTCATTGTCAACAGCGCTTCATTCATCTTTCTGTCATAGATTGCTTCCCCATACACTCACTACTTTCGTTATTTTTTGTTAAACAATAAAAATATTCCCTAGAAATAATTTATATAGTCAGCTAGTATGTTAGAAAAAAATAGAATTCTAAAAAAAACAAAAAAAAAAAACTTATTCTATGTTACTTAATAATAACTAACGTGTCCAATTAAAACATACAATACGTTTGGCGAAGATATCGCCAGTAAAAAATATATATACATTATTTACTTGTTATCAATTATGGCTATAATCAAAAGGTGCCGAACCTCTTTCTTGAGCCTTAGTCTGCCCACCATCAATGCCATGAAAAGCATTTTGAGACACAAAATCCCGCTGCATAAGAAGTAAATTTTAATCTCGAAAGTTGTTAGGTCAAACATCATTCACTAAAATCTGAACATGTAACTGGCCAGAAATTGGTTCAAGATATATTAGTAAGACCTCCTGGCGGCCTTCAACTGGTATCTTAAAAGTCTACTTCCTTGGTCGGACTTCATTTTCTATTTTCTAAGACTATTTAGTTTATCAGTAGGTAAAATATCGTTGAACAAATAGTTATGTTTAACATAAATTTTTTTTTTAATTTTGTCATCTATACTAATATTATAAAGCTGTAGAGTTTGTTTGTTTGAACGCGCTAATCTCAGAAACTACTGTTTGGAATCGATTTTTTTTTTTTTTGCGTTGGAAAGTCCATTTATCGAGAAAGGTTATAGGCTACATAACATCACGCCGCGACCAATAGGAACGAAGAATCAGTTGAAAATGTGGAAAAAAATAGATGAAATTAACCTCGCATCCCAATAATTCCAAATGATTTACATTTTAATTTTAAAATAATTAAATTTCCTGTTGTTATTTTTTGTCGTAACAATTAATAAATCACAGGGACCAACATTTAAACACGTAGGAATCGATTTACGTCAAAATCGGGTTGCGGAGAAAATCAGAATGTTCTTCTGCAGCAAGAAAATAAAACCAAAAATATCATTTACGCAGAAGTACTTAAAAATATTGGGGTGTCCGAAAAGTTGGTAGAGATTTTTTAAAATAAAATTTACCATTTATTTTGTCTACTAAAAATGAATCACGAAGCTAATGTTTATTTATATGCCTTTAATCCTCATGGAATTAACTATGTTTACACACTGAATTCGTCTTTATTAAGGCTCAGTAGTGTTGTTTATTGCAAACCAACATGAGTGATGGTTCGGTTCATTTTGGGCATATTATGCTGTTCTTTTTAAAAAAAGTTAAAAAAGCATCCCAAACTGTAAGAAAGATTGTTGCCGTGTATGGCAGCGATTCAATTGCTGATAGCACGGTTCAGAAGTGGTTTTCGCGGTTTAGATCAGGAGATTTCAATTTGGAAGACCAAACCGGGGCTGGCCGAAGTTCGACTCATTGAGGATTTCAAGGACATTGAGGACAGTCATCGCAAATAATAGAATTACTGCCCGCGAGATAGCTGCGGAGTTAAGAGCCTGCAAGTCGACCGTTTTCGATCATCTAAAGAAGGCCGGGTACGTCTGTCGTTATGACGTTTCGGTTCCCCATGAGCTTTGAGAAAGAAATCTTATTTGAAGGATTCCATGTTGTGATTTGCTGCTGAAAAAAAATGTGTAGGATCCATTTTTGAAACGAGTTGTTACTGGTGACGAAAAATGGATTCGCAACATCAGCCGAAACAAATCTTGGGGGTTGGCTGGAACGACTCAGCTCGCAACACCAAAGGCCGGCTTGCATCCAAGAAATGTGATTCTCAGTAGTTGGTGGGATTGTAAGGGACCCATACATTTTGAGCTCCTTCCACAAAACCAAACTATAAATACGGACTTTTCTCCGCCCAGTTAAATCGATTGTTGGCAGCTATTGAAGAGAAACGGTCAGAGTTGGCGAATCGGAATTGTGTGCTATTCCACCAAGACAACGCTAGGCCCCATGTGTCTTAGAGGCCTCGGCAAAAGTTATTAAGCTTCAGATGGGAGGTTTTACCTCACCCGCCGTACTCTCCTGACATTGCTCCTTCGGATTTCCATTTTTTGTCCGCTCGAAAATTTTCCTCAAGGAAAATCCTACTCTTCAGAAGATGACGTCAAAACGGACCTTTTATTGTTCTTCGGGAGTAAGGACAGTGATTTTTGGAAAAAAGGGATAATGGACCTTCCAAGACGCTGGGAAAGGGTAATCGCTAACGGTGGTAACTATTTTGTAGATTAAATAAATAAATTTTAAGCTGTTCATCAATTTTAATTTTTTTCCAAATTTCTATACGAACTTTCCGGACAACCCAATATATTCTTTTAAAAACATCTTAATAGCGATCATAATAACAGAAATTGAGGCAGAAGTCGCGGGCAACAGCTAGTTTATAAATATAATTAATATTTACTGGCTCATTGACATTTGTATGCATATGGGTCAATCATTCGAAATCATCCAGACCTTGCCGCTTAACTTTTTTGATTTTCAAGAATTTTTTATATCTCTTCTTGATTAAAAAACCGTACATAAAATATGTTTCTGGCTAATACGTTTAATGTTTCAGCTATTTTAAGTCAGCTTCACCAGATGAATCTCACCTACTAAATTTTATTCTTAAGTACTTATTAAATAGAGGTATAATCTTTGCAAGTTTCATCAGATTTTATTCAGTCCCTTTTACGATATTAATTTGTCACTAACCCTACTTTGAAAAATATTTTAAAAAATGACCATGCTTACACAATCGAAATTTCTACAACTATTAGTGCAATGATAAGGCTATTCAAAGAGGAAAAACATTAAGTATGAGAATCATTTTTAACCTTTCTTATAGCATGCTAAATGTTTTAGTTAATGTAAATATTCTTGAAGTTTTTTAATCATTTTCTTGGCTACTTAGGTAATGTGTTGTAAGGACTAGAAATGTAGACAGTAATCTATTCATTATTCCTGTTTTTATTTAGTTCTGGAATATCCAAAATTACCGGAGTAAATACTTTTTCAGGAAAACGTTATTTTAACAGTTAAGGTAATTTTATAACTCAGTAACCAGCTTAGTCTCAATGGCCAAATCCAAAAATAAAGCATACCCTTTTTTTCCTGTAAATTTTGCTTTGATTTTATATTTACAAAATTGCAAGAATTAGAAAGATTTCCTTAACACATGTTTTCAGCCGCGAAGTTGACTTAAAACAGCTGCATCACTAAACGTATTTGTCAGAAAAATATTTTATATACAGTTTTCTAATCAGAAAGGGATAGAAAATAACTGGTAAAAAAATTATGAAAATAAAAAATGTTGAGCGGCAAAATTAATCTAAATTGTATGATTTCAAATGGAATGATCCATATGTTCCTCAGTAGTTTGTATTTATTATTTTAAGGATTTAAGATTTACGGATTAATTTAAAATTATATTAACACAATTTTATCCTTAGAAAGTTATCCGGGTATCCTTAGACAGTTTGTAGACGTGATCGAGCGAGCTAATGCGTAGTAATCTTAAAAGCTTAGACAATGAAGGTCAAAAAGAAATTCTTTTGTCGAAACAAGCTTTATTTTTGCCAGTTGTAAGAACTCATAAATATTCTTCCAATAGTCCCTATCCCTCCCCCTTGCGTTAATCCCCTACCTCTATTTGAACTTCATTATCCAACCGATCAGGTTTTGCTTCATATCTCTGTTTTAGCCTATCTAACACTTTATTTCAATGTGTCATTTTTTTCTTTAGATTGTCGTGATTAAATAAGGTCTACATACGTTGTTTTATATGATGAATAATGTTTCTGTTATTCGCTAAAACCAAATAATGTTTCTATGAAAAATAATTTCGTTCTTTAATAAAATTGTGTCTGATGATAATTTTAAAAATCTAATAAAAATATTTAAAAAAATCTCCAAACTTTTATTCTTTAAAATGATACGATATGTATAATAAAGTTATCTGTCCATTTAAAGTGGTCGGAATCATGTGGCATAGATGAAGATAAAAGTTTGTGATTTCTAGGAATCAAAATGTGATTAAATTTACAAGCAGCCGACCCAAAGGAAAAAGATTAATAAAGGTCTCACTATCACAAACTTCTGCTAGGTGAACCGGACTACCTAGAATGTTCAGAGAACAGTTTTTTTTTGGTTCAGGTACTAATCTAGTTTGATAAGTAAAAAAGAAAGGTCTTCACATAATCCTATTTTTTGGTGACCGCTTTGGATGGCCGGCATTTTTTATTCCGACCAGTTTGAGGTGAGACAAAAAAAATGTACAAGTTGGGTAAAATGTGAAAATCACATTGAAAATTTTCCTCTTATAATTCGCCTTTTTCGGCCTCAGCTCTCGGACTATCAATGAAAGCCGTGTGTTGCGTGCATCCGATTTTTCATTACCTTATGCGATAAATCTGTTCTTTTTAACTGTTAAAGCTCATTATTTCGGAAAAGTTATAAAACTGAAGGGAGTGATAGTCCAATAGCAGTCACTTGTCAACTAGGAATTGTATTATTTAGAATCAATTATGATGTTGAATTTTGTCTGCGTACAGATTGTCAGATTATTATTAAGAGCCAAGGCTTCACAAATATTTTACGAAGGAAGATGGAGTGTGGCGGTCGAAAAAAAGAAAGAAGAAAATTGTAAAAAACTATTTAATATCCAAATAATGTTTTCTTATCTTTTTTACTGTCACTTGAACTTTAAATTTTAAAAGGAATTCAACAAAATATACAACTAATAAGATTCAGTAAATTTCTGATTTAGGTACCAGTGTTGCTGACGTTAACACCCTCTGGATTTCTGGTTCATTGCCACCATATTTGCCAGAGGTGAAGGTAAGGATTGTAAATTATGTACTTTTTATTTCGTATTTAGGCATGTTAGCTTTGTTTTGTTTTACTTTCCAATGTCATTTCTTTTAGTTAATATCACTGCTGATATTATGTTTCTTTGGTGTCAACATTTTCTTAATTAAAGAGTTGTTATTTCCCAGTTACTGCCTCACGTGGTTACTTACAGCAGTCATGCTTAAATTTTGCTGTGTTATTTAGTTCGTATTGTTATTTTCAGATTTTTAAATAAAATAAATGTTTCTATATCACGTATAATTCTTGTTATAAAGTGTTTATGATAATGCTTGGTAATCATTTGCTTAGTCTTGAGGGTTCAAGAGTTAAACATAACTTTCTTCTTTCTATTGTTTAAATTTTTACCATTTATTTTTCATGACGTACTGAATGAACTTTACTTAGATTATTAACTTGTTTCGTCCCCATGTGGTCACAGACCTGTTTTTTCCAGGCGCAAGGAGAGAATCCTACTTGTGTTTTTCTATTTTAAAGAATTTTTTTTTGTGTAAAAATATACCTTAATTTATAAGACTGTGCTCTATACTTTAGAGGCCTATGCTTCTCAGGAGCCCTCTTATGAATTTAGGTAGTTGGCTTTTATAAAACACATTTTATTTAATATCTCTTTCTGATGAGGGTTATTACTTAAGTTTGGTATTGAATTAACCAATTTACTATGACACTGTGAAACAATTGAACAAATGAAGACAAAATTTAAGCTCAATGTTCGACAATAACCCAAAAATAAAAATTAATCTAACACAATGTTGTAAAAGGTTGCAGAGATTGATGAAAAGGGGATAGAGCTGATTGTTGCAGATACTAAATCATGTAATGAAGAAATGTTCCTATTAAAACTCAATGTAATGACCTTTTTTTTTTTTTGTGCACCAAATTTTTTTAATCATTTTGCTTATTTTTCTACTTTTCAGAACCAGAAATATTAATTAAAATGTTTGACACACGTGAAATTCCTGAATTTTTTATAGGACACTAAGAAGCGTCAACATCTAATGTTTGGCTCAATTTATTAGTTTTAGGTCTAGTTTTATTCATTATTAACATCACATAAAACCTTCACACATTTTCACGTTATTTTTTCCCAATTCTCACTGTGTAGCTCGTCCTTCACACTAAATGGGTCTTTTCTCACAAGTAATTTACCACCTAAATCTTTTAACATAATATGATCATAGAATATTTCATTACTACTTATATCGTGTTTTTGTTTCTTTTTATAACAGTTTGTTAAACCTTTCATCAATGATAACAGTTTGTTTATTTATTTAACGTCACTTTATGCTACTATGGCTAATCGGACGATGCTACAGTGGAAGTCCTAAATTTTGCCTATCCAGGTTTTATTAGGATAGGGATCTTTAACGAGTACCTGACATTGCACAGGCTCGGGACCACCTTTTAACGTCCCCTCCGAAGGACGGCGTAACTAAGGATTTTTACTCCCATTAAAAAATCCTAGGACCACATGCGGGTTTGAACCCATGACCTTTAGCATGGGAGGCTGTTACACTAGCCACCCAGCTACAAGAGATCCCTCAATGATAACAAATAATCTATCCAAAAACTTGAATAGTTAGGATTATTTATTTTTTGTGTATTAAACACTTTTAAATATTTGTTTGTGCCCTTTTTTAGGCTACCTTACTGCTATAATATAACTTTAACATTTAATTTAAATTTAATGGACCAACAAAAGTGAAAAAAAAAAATGCAAGAAGTATTTAACTATGCCATTAGCATTTTTTAATACTTAAATTATTATACTTTCTAAACTTAAGTCCTGAAATATAAAAACTGAATGTTGTCATATAACCTTTGCAGGATTTTGGGCTGAAAATTATTCTTTTTACTTGATAATGATACACACCAAAAAAATATTGACTAATGATACAAAATAACATTATGTTGAGAGACTACCTTAATTGCCAAGATTATTAAATTTTCTCAAACTGCAAAACAAATTGGATTACAGTGTGGTTTTTTTTTTTATTTATTTATTTAACATCACTTTATGCTACTATGGCTAATCGGACGATGCTACAGTGGAAGTCCTAAATTTTGCCTATCCAGGTTTTATTAGGATAGGGATCTTTAACGAGTACCTGACATTGCACAGGCTCGGAACCACCTTTTAATGTCCCCTCCGAAGGACGGCGTAACTAAGGATTTTTTACTCCCATTATAAAATCCTAGGACCACCTGCGGGTTTGAACCCGCGATCTTTGTGGTGTGGTCCTCTATTTGCAAGGTTGACCACATTAAGGTTTGGGATTATTGTGAACTCTTGCCATCACACTGACCATTGTTTTTGATAAGAAGTTTTTATATTAGAAATTAATGCATTTTATAAAAATAAACCATAGAAGGTACTTAATCAGTTGCTTTCTCATGAATAACAAACAATTGACTATTTTTGCGGATATGTATCAGTTGGCTTTTGGTATCATTAGTTAAAAGGAAGCTACCTATGTAGCTGAAAAAAAAAAAAAAAAATAATAATACTAATAATATCTGGATTCCTGGTTTCTGCTCTTAAAGGCTTTAGTGATGATGTTGCTATCCCACTGTAAAATATTAAAATGAAATTAGTTGCATGATTAAATTTGTGCACTACTATCTGAAAAGCCTTGAAAGAGAAATAAATAACTACAAGGTTAATGATAAAACTGTTAAGGTTGTTATAATGAACAAACTGTGATTCATGGAGTAAGAATAATAAATTTTGACTTAGGCTGTGCTACATGATGTTAGAGGCATGCAAGCAAGGGTTGTGCTGCATGGCAAGAATAGGGAAAGTTAAATATGAAAATGAATGTTGATAATAATGAATTATCATACATTTACAACCAGTTATAATAAATATACCATAACCTGTATAACACTGTAACACTTAATTTTTTTAAAACTAATTATGGTAAATTTCTTAAATGATGATTTAAATAAAATACATGTTTTTATATTAGGTTTGTTTGTTTTGATATTAATTTTTCAATAAGTTTTGTTATATATTTAAAAAAAATTAATGAAATAGGATTTTGTGAAAAGTAATATTTAACCTTTCCCACGACTTTCGTGAACTCTTTTGAGCACTCTTCTTCCAGTGGCGTGACAGGCCATGTAGGCCTTGGGCCTCTTGGTGTGATCACCTGGGAGATTACACTCAGGTTTCTCAATGCCATTTGAAGTGTAGGGTCATCACTCCCTATGCCTAATTTTGTGAGTGGCCACCATTTGGCTGACTGGTCTTACATATCCGGGGAAGAGGCTATGAGTGAATGCCCAATCAATTATATCCTTATAAAAGCCCTGCTGGGACTGGGATTCGAACTCGCAACCTTTAGCATGATAGATTATCGCGCTAGCCACTCACCCACGGGCTCCCCTCTCTAATTTATTTGTGGATCTTATTTTAGAAATGTATTCTGGGTTTCATTCTAGCAATTTGATGAATTCATTTTGTTTATTTTTTTAAGTTAATGTTTATTACTGATATATTGCATGTTGACCTATAATAGTCAGCTATAAGATAAACTCACACACACTGCGATATAAAACTAAAATATTTACTAGTTAGTTTCTTATTGTTTTTGTTCATAAAATATTCAATTTTCTTTATATCTTGTCTTACATTTATATCTGTTGTAACAAAAAAAAAAAAAAAAAAAAAAAATAATAAAGAAGTAAAAATTAATGAAAGTAGAGATGGTTCGGGTGAAGGTAAAAAATAGTGAAAAAGCTATTTTTTCTATAAAACTTATTTTGTTCTTGTTTTTTTGTTTTTTTTTTGTTGTTTTTTTTTTTTTTTTTTTTTTTTTTACACCGCCACCTAAACCATCTTCTTATTCATTTTGAATATCAAGATAGAATTTAGTTTTGTCTTGTACTACTGAGGTCGACTCTATGATTTAACTCATGTTTCTTCTTCCACATTTTCTACGGTTTTTTGTTCATTCTTATTTCCTTACAATTTTAATAGTTGGGACCAGTTAATATCAATGATCTTCGGTATAATTTATAATTTTTGTGAACAAGCAGGGACTGACTGCTATGATCTATCTTCCTACAATGAAAATATAATCTTTTAACTTTTCTAAAGAAAATTGTTTAAGAAACCTTTTAGAAAAGTCTAGTTTGAGAACCTTTTAGAAATTTGAGTTAAGTTTATTTTAATGCTGATATGGCCTAAATATATTTTTATTGTTTTATGCGATATATGTCTATTTGATTCTAAATTTAATTTTTTTTCTTTAGAAATATGGCGGATGTAGCTCCAGCCGGTGGCCGAGGAGGCTTCAGAGGTGGCTTTGGTGGTCGAGGGGGTGGACGAGGTGGACCACGAGGGCGAGGACGCGGACGTGGCAGGGGTAGAGGACGCGGTAAGGAAGGAGAGAAGGAGTGGGTTCCAGTCACCAAACTAGGTCGTCTGGTCAGGGATGGAAAGATTAGGACTCTAGAAGATATCTATCTCTTCTCTTTACCTATCAAGGAGTTTGAAATAATAGACTTCTTCATTGGACCTCTTTTAAAAGATGAAGTTCTTAAGATCATGCCAGTTCAAAAGCAGACAAGAGCTGGGCAGAGAACAAGATTCAAGGCTTTTGTGGGTAAGAATTTTTAATTGGCATTGTAGTTCTCATCTTTATATTTATTATTCTTATTAATTTTCTATTTTTTTGTAACAGCTATTGGTGACCACAATGGACATATTGGTTTGGGTGTGAAATGTTCCAAGGAAGTAGCTACTGCTATTCGTGGTGCTATCATTCTTGCCAAGCTCTCTGTGGTTCCAGTCAGGCGTGGTTATTGGGGTAACAAGATCGGAAAGCCTCATACTGTTCCTTGCAAGGTAAATTTTCTGATTATTTTCTTTAAAACTTACAATTTTACCTAATCACATTTTTAAGATCTTGAAAATTGATTTATTTAGCAAGATCTTAACAGTTAAAAAATTCATACATTATTTCAAATATTCTTGGTTATATCAAGTTTTAGATCAAATTTTTTTGGTCGAATCTTCTGATTTGTTTATTTTTAAGGCTTATTATGATGAAAAATTCAACCCACTTTTTAATTTTTGTATGAAATATAATACAAGTGATTAAAAAATATGCACTACTATCTGAAAAGCCTTTATAAATCATATGAATTATATAACAAATATTAGTTATCTTGAATTATTAACAACTTAGTATTTCATATTCAGGTTACAGGAAAGTGTGGTAGTGTGCAAGTGCGTCTGATTCCAGCACCTAGAGGTACTGGTATTGTAGGTGCTCCTGTACCAAAGAAGCTTCTACAGATGGCTGGTATTGAGGATTGTTATACCTCTGCCAGAGGATCTACTGGAACTCTTGGAAACTTCGGTGGGTATAGTTCAATACTTTTTTTAATAATAATTTATATATTGATAATAAAAGACCCAGTGAAATAAATAAAGTGGTGTCCTTTCACCATTTCCTCTTTATATACCAAACCTTTTGTCTATTATGAGTGTTTTGGTGAAAATCTTATAATAAATAAATAAATATAATAAAAAATAAAAACATGAAAAGATATTCAACCTCTGTATATGCTAGTAATGGTCAAAATTATTCCTTTTTTTTTCATTATCTTGTTTCAATTCAATTTAGATAAGAATTCCAAATTAATTTTTAAGTGATAATTATCAACCTTCCATAAATATTTTATTTAATATATAGAGAATACTTAGTTTCGCCATGATGATAGCGACACAACCTTAAAACGTATAATTAAAAAAAAATATGTAGATATAGAAAAATAAATAATTTATGATAAGCCGATAAGCCCTTTCTTTTGTTTTATTTTAACAGTATTAATTTGGTATATATGATTTCATTAATCACATAAAGAGAACTAATTTTGCTTTATGGTTCAGGTGGCAGTAAATAATTGATTTAAAAAAAAGCTGAAAACTATTGATTGTGAAACAGTAGTTTTGACGTACAATGTTGATCTTTAAATTAGTTTCATAATAAAAAATTTTTACATTTTTATTTAATAATTATTTAATGAAGAAATTAGAATATACTTTGTTTTATAAAATTATTACCTGTTATGTATTTGGTTAGGTACAGGAAATCAAAGTTTTTTTGTACTAATTAACATGGAGAGTTGAGCAGTGATGATAATTTTATTTAATCTTTTGCGGTTTCCACCAGAGGAATAAATTCCTAGGATGGTTTAAAAGTGTCTGAGCTCAGCCATGTTTATCAACTATATTATCAGAGGAACCTTGTTTTTGTCTAAATCTTGAATTGATGCGATAGTATTTAAACATCACTATGCCTATACAGTACGTTCTCTCTATACTGTTTGTGATGGTTCACTTTAATGTGTAATCTTTAATGAAATGCAATAAGAAATGAAAGGTATATGAAAGCAGTTATGGAAAAATCTTATGAATGGAATTTACGTCAGGATATTAAAGATAATGAAGAGGAAATTTTTTCCTTGCACTTTAAAATTCAAATGCTAAATTAAATGCCTCTAAACTTAAAACTCATTCACTGTTACTGATATGGCAGAAATTAATCATTATTTTGTCTTAAATATTTCTGAACTTGCTCAGACTTGACATGATTCTTTTGACTTAAATCGATAAAGGGATTGCTGTACTCTATGAACACTCCCACTTTTTTTTTTTTTTTTATCATGCATTGGGTTTAATACAGGAGATCAAAGTTTTTTTTTTAACATGGAGTTAGAGTGTTGAGCAGTGATGATAATTTTATTTAATCTTTTGCGGTTTCCACCAGAGGAAGAAATTCCTAGGATGGTTTAAAAGTGTCTGAGCTCATCCATGATTATCAACTGTCCCTTGATGTTTTTGTCTAAATCTTGAACTTTTCAACTGGTATGTGGCATTTGACCATCATTATGACTATATAGTATGATCTCTCTGTAGTGTATATGAAGTACATTCATTTATCATTTATTCATCTTATGAATGAAGTGTATGTCAAGAGATTAAAGGTAATGAAGAGGAAATTTTTCCCTCACATCACTTTTGAAATTCAAATGCTAAATTGAATGCCTCTCAACTTAAAGCTCATTTACTGTTACTGATATGGCAGAAATTAATTATCATGTTGTCCAAAATATTTCTGAACTTACTCAGACTTGACATGATTCTTTTGACTTAAAAGGATGGAGGGATTCCTGCATCCCATGAATACTCCCAATTTTTTTCCTTTCCTTTTTTTTTTTTTTATCATGTATTAGGTTTAATACAAGAGATCAAAGATTTTTTTTTTTTTTATCATGTATTAGGTTTAATACAAGAGATCAAAGATTTTTTTTTTTAACATGGTGTGTTGAGCAGTGATGATAATTTTATTTAATCTTTTGCGGTTTCCACCAGAGGAGGAAATTCCTAGGATGGTTTAAAAGTGTCTGAGCTCAGCCATGATTATCAACCATATTTATCTGAGGGCCCTAAATGTTTTTGTCTAAATCTTGAACTTTTTAACTGATATGTTGGCATTTGACCATCATTATGACTATATAGTATGATCTCTCTGTGCTGTATATAAAGTACATTCATTCATCTTATGAATGGAGTTTATGTCAGGATATTGAAGATAATGAAGAGGGAATTTTTCCTTCATATCACCTTCAAAACTCAAATTCTAAATTAAATGCCTCTATACTTGAGACTCATTCAGTGTTACTTATATGGCCGAAATTAATTATTATTATTTTGTCCAAAATATTTCTGTACATACTCAGACTTGACATGGTTCTTTGGACATAAAACAGAGAGATTACTGCACTCTTACTTTTTTTGTTTTCTCAAAGTTTTCCACTAAAATATTTTGTGGAAACATTTTGGTTTGGCTGTAAATCTTAACAGAAAATAAAGGATTTTTTTTAACACGGAGTGTTGAGCAGTGATGATAATTTTATTTAATCTTTTGCGGTTTCCACCAAAGGAAGAAATTCCTAGGATGGTTTAAAAGTGTCTGAGCTCATCCATGATTATCAACTGTCCCTTGATGTTTTTGTCTAAATCTTGAACTTTTTAACTGACATGTGGCATTTAACCATCATTATGACTATATAGTATGATCTCTCTGTACTGTATATGAAGTACATTCATTCATCTTATGAATGGAGTTTACTTCAGGATATTGAAGATAATAAAGAGGGAATTTTTCCTTCATATCACCTTCAAAACTCAAATTCTAAATTAAATGCCTCTATACTTGAGACTCATTCAGTGTTACTTATATGGCAGAAATTAATTATTATTATTTTGTCCAAAATATTTCTGTACATACTCAGACTTGACATGGTTCTTTGGACATAAAACAGAGAGATTACTGCACTCTTACTTTTTTTGTTTTCTCAAAGTTTTCCACTAAAATATTTTGTGGAAACATTTTGGTTTGGCTGTAAATCTTAACAGAAAATAAAGGATTTTTTTAACACGGAGTGTTGAGCAGTGATGATAATTTTATTTAATCTTTTGCGGTTTCCACCAGAGGAAGAAATTCCTAGGATGGTTTAAAAGTGTCTGAGCTCATCCATGATTATCAACTGTCCCTTGATGTTTTTGTCTAAATCTTGAACTTTTTAACTGACATGTGGCATTTGACCATCATTATGACTATATAGTATGATCTCTCTGTACTGTATATGAAGTACATTCATTCATCTTATGAATGGAGTTTACTTCAGGATATTGAAGATAATAAAGAGGGAATTTTTCCTTCATATCACCTTCAAAACTCAAATTCTAAATTAAATGCCTCTAAACTTGAAACTCATTCAGTGTTACTTATATGGCAGAAATTAATTATTATTATTTTGTCCAAAATATTTCTGTACATACTCTTAATGTGGTTCTTAGGACATAAAACATTAGAGAGATTACTGCACTCTTACTTTTTTTGTTTTCTCAAAGTTTTCCACTAAAATATTTTGTGAAAACATTTTGGTTAGGCTGTAAATCTTAACAGAAAATAAAGGATTTTTTTTTTAACATGGAGTGTTGAGCAGTGATGATAATTTTATTTAAACTTTTGCGGTTTCCACCAGAGGAAGAAATTCCTATGATGGTTTATAAGTGTCTGAGCTCAGATAATATTACCAACTGCATTATCAGAGGATCCTTCAAGTTTTTGTATTAATCTTGAACGTTTAACTGATGTGTGGTATTTGATCATCACTACTATATTTATGTTCTCTCTCTGTACTGTCTGTGATGATTCACTTTAATGTATTATCTTGTAAAAAATATTATATGAAATGAAGGCAATTATGGAAGAATCTTATTAATGTAGTTTATGTCAGGATATTAAAGATAATAAAGAGGAAAATTTTCCCTCATTATATCACCTTTAGAACTCAAATACTGAATTTCAATGCCTACAAACTTAAAACTCATTCAGTGTTACTGATATGACAGAAATTAATTATTATTACTTTGTCCAAAATATTTCTGACATATACTCAGACTTGATATGATTCTTTTAACTTGAAATGATAGAAAAGGGATTGCTGCATCCCATGAACACTCCTACTTTTTTTTTCCATTCTTTTCTTTTTCACTCTTTATTTTCCTTTTTTTTTTCTTCTATCATGTGTTTTGTTTAATACAAGAGATCAAGATTTTTTTAACCTGGAGTGTTGAGCAGTGGTGATAATTTTATTCTAACTTTTGCAGTTTCCACCAGAGGAATAAATTCCTAGGATGGTTTATAAGTGTCTGAACTCCTCAGCCATGATTATCAATCAAATGTATTATCAGAGGATACTCTATGTTTTTGTATAAATCTTGAACATTTAACTGATGTGTGGTATTTGATCATCACTACTATATTATGTTCTCTCTCTGTACTCTTTGTGATGATTTACTTTAATGTGTTATCTTATAAAAAATATGATAAGAAATGAAAGGTATATGGAAGAAACTTATGAATGAATTTTTATGTCAAGCGATTAAAGATAATGATAAGGGACAACAACTACTTATTGTTTCTAAGCAATTCATATTAGGTGAGAAATCATTACATGTATTTCCAGTGAAAACTCTAATTCCAAAATGTTCACGATAGCAATACCTTTCCTTACTATACATTTCATATATAGGTAAGTGAAAGTAAAACTATACATACATTTTTTCCAAATTTTACCCCAACCTAAGACAATAATTAATGTAGCCTACTTAAATTTAATGTATGTTGCTCAGTATTGTTACTAATTTCCAAGATTAACTAAATGTTCTTTTGTTTTTTTTATTTCAGCAAAAGCCACTTATGCCGCAATAGCCAAAACTTATGCATACTTGACTCCTGATTTGTGGCGTGAGGTGCCATTAACAAAAGCACCCTATGCTGAATTTGCAGATCATTTAGCCAAGAACCATGCTCCAATCAGAGCTCCCGCTGCCACTGAATAAGTGTTGTCTCCGATTATGTGATCTTTCTGAGACGAAATAAAACTAATAAAATTTTATTTGATAATTTATTTTTCATTCCTGATTCAATTCTATTTCCTTATATACCTTGCTAAATGTTGAAACTGAAATATATAGATGCATTTTGAATTATTCAGTTTTGTTCTGTATGGCGAAATAAGAACTAGCATTAATGATTTTTCTTCATTTATCATCAAGACTTTAAAAGTCTGTTGCCCTCTTAATAGGTAAAATTTTTGACAGATTTCATAACTAATGTATACAGATGTCAATTAAATGCCTATAGGAGTATAAACTCATAAAATCTATATAAGGATTAAGCCTAACTCTCTCTCAGCGACTTTATCTTGATATTCTGCTAGCATTTTTTTTTTTTTTTTTAATCTTATATTGGTCATGGTCATTATATCTTATTTAACTGGTTTATCAATTCAAATTTTTAGCTCTGAGGATGACCCACAGAACTTGAAATCTGTCACTCAGTGTGGCTGCTACTATATAAAATTAAGAAACTAGGCTCAAAAGAACTTTTAATTTTCACAGTTAGAATTTTATATTCAGAAATAACAAACTATTTTGCATTAATTAACACCATTCTGCTCTTTTTACAAACCTATAACTGGGTTTGCTAAAGAGACTTAATGATAGCTGTTGTTTTTTTTCTGGCTTATTCTCTTGCACTGGAGCCTCAAATAGGCTTATTGTATGCTGTCCAGTTATCTCAGCAATTAAGCTATGGTTTTTAGTGCATTTTACAGTGAAACGCGTCAACCAATCCTGTAGTAGATAAAATTTCCTACAATTAATATAGAAAGAAATTTGTAAATGCTAAAAAAAAATTTTAAGAAACAATTTTAGAGTACATGTGCAGGAAACTTCAAATAGAATGTTTAAAAAAATCACTAATATTCATAACTTAAAAAATTTAAGGAAATACAATTAAATTTTATTTTAGTAACTATATGAATTTTCAAGCTACAAATCCCACATATTTTTTTCTCTTGGCCTACTTGATGTATATAATTTATCACTTCAGCTGGCCAATAAATATTGAAATGTTGGAAATGCCTTTTTTAATTTTTCAAATCATCCTCCAGGTTATTATGCCATAATATAGAAATGTGGCACAGTATAAGTTACAAAATGTGCTCAATAATTGCAGTGGAGTATTTTCTCAATTCACTAACACTCAATGTATTTTAACCAACTCGCAAGATCATTGTGTATCATGCATTGTACCTTTGGAATGATACAGACCTATATCCGTTGTTCCTGTGAAGTAGGATTAAACAATTATATTTTGTGTCTGTGAAAGCTTTATCTAAGGGAGTATATCATAGGTCATGAGGTATAATATCATCTTGTTATATCAATGTGGATTCCGAGAAAGTTGGTATTCGCTGATCCGAAACATCGATGGGAGGATTGCGTTAAGGCTGATCTCGGGGGCTTGGGCTTGAATGGTGAACATTGGACGAGTCTGTGCAGGCGGAGTTTGGTGGTATCGGCATCGAATCTTCGGGTTTGGTAAGCCTGTTATTATTATTATTATTATATCAATGTAAAATTTAAAGGGCTTAATTATCACCTGTGTTCCATGCTGATTGAAATAGTCTGGCAGGAATTAAAACCTGAGTTTTTAATTTTCTTCATTTAATGTTAAGTACTTTTGATTTTGTAGATTAAAAAAATTAATCATTACTTAATGTAATTAATAGGATATTTCTCTTATTCTTTATAACTTTGTATTAAAGTTCATCCTAGAAAATAAAAATTATGTAAAAATAATTTTTATGTCTGTCCCAAGCTTTCTTCTCAAAAGATTTCAAGTAAATTATCAGTAAAAAATATTGAATTATGATGTATATATTGGCTTCATATTACAGCCACAGCCATACATGTTTTTTTTCTTCTAGTATACGCAAAGTGGAGAAGTACTACTAATCTGTAACTGGAGAAGCTGAGAAACCTCAAAGAGAACAAGTTTGCATTCATAGTTGATATTCAGTATTTTATAGTGGAAAATTCGGCATTCAAGTCCTGTCAGGGCTATTTCAATGAGGATATAACTTATCTGATTTTAAGTATTCAATTTATCATTTATTCAACACGTTAAATCAAAATTGTGCAGTTTTCATAAAAATTGTTAAAGGTGTTAAATGCATGGGCATTTCAAGTGAGTCGATTATGGAAAAAGAGTTACATTAATATCTGTAGGATATACCTATCTTAGATAAGAGATTTGAATGACTTTCCGGTTTTGCAAGAGATCTAACAAACATTAGAGATCATTTTGGGAGCCAGACTAATATGTACGTGTATTTCCATTGAAAACTGAATAAAAAAATTTGGAGCCTGCCAATGGGTAGTTTCTCTATATGTGTATCATACCTTTTTATAATACTCAAGTTTACTTGATTTATTTATTAATTTAGTTGTAAATTTCAATATAAAAGATTCAAATCTGTCGGAAAAAAAATTGTGTTGCAATACATTTCATAAAGTAAGTGAAAGTAAAAATATGGATTCTTAAGAAATTTTCTTATGCATTTTACTAGTCTAATCTGGTTGAGACTGATGATATAGTTTTAAAAAAATATCTAGTAGTATATAAACCATGATTTAATAAATAATCACTAATTATAATTTAGTTATTAAATAAATAAATTTTGTAAGTTTAAATTTTTTTATTAATATAACAGTTATTTAATCTTATTTCCTCCTCTGTAAAAATATTAATTTATTCTTTTGATTGCCATACATTTCTCTGACAAAATAATAAAACAAAATTAACTAATAGAAACCTTAAAAAGGAGACATTCAGTCCTAATTTCTTAAACGACTTTTAAGCAGGCAGTCCATTCCATTAACATGTTCATCATTACAATGGAACTTTTCATTAGCTTATTTCTAGCCAATAGATACAATGGAAAAATAATTCAACACAAATAAGAAATATGATTTTGAGATAGGTGCTTTTCAAATATTCTCCAACCTGTCAACGCAGATTCATCTCCTGCTCTTCATTATTCATCTCCAACTCTTTCAGATCTTTACTGATGCTGCTTACATCGATAGGCAACATCAAAATAATTCAACAGCAGCCAATAAACAGTTGTATTCTCATAAGAGAATTCAGTAATTTAGTTCTTCAAAGGATTCTGGATCATTCAAGATGTCCTAAGAAGCAGTTAAGTTTAGAATACAATAGACACAGTGAGAATTTGATCCTAAAATCAGGTCTTTAAACCATTACTCATTTAGGCAAATGAGCTATAACTCCAATAATTAGGTCTATTTCTTAATAAGGTCTTTTTATTAGAAGAAAATGAACTATTTTCATATTACTTATTTTAAGTAATAGAATTGTGAATACCTGAAGTCGTCTCATTGGTATGGCGTGTCATCATATGCTGCTTCAAATGGCTTTGCGTTGCAGCACCATATTCACACAGTGAACACTGATAGGGCCTCTCTTTGGTATGTTTAATCATAATATGAGTTCGTAAATATGAGGCTCTAGGCGTTTTATATTCACAGAAAGAACACTGGAGTTTTTCATTGGTGTGTTGGTTTCTAACATGTGCTTTCAAGCTAGAGGGACAGGCACTTCTGAAGTCACATATTGTACAAGAAAAAGGTTTTTCATCAGAATGACGGACCCTAATATGCCTTTTCAAGTCGCCTGATTGTGTTGATTTGTGATCACAAAATGGGCACTTGTGGGGTTTCTCATTTGTATGATGGACTCTTATATGGGTTTGTAAATGACTAGATTTAGCTGTACTATAACCACATAATTGACATTGGTGGGGTTTCTCATTTGTATGATGAGTCATTATGTGTATTTTTAAATTACTTGAGTGTATATACCTGTAATCACAGAACTGACACTTTCGAGGCTTTTCTTTTGTGTGGTGAGACATCATGTGCGTTTTTAAATAAGTAGACCTTGCAGTTTTGTAATCACATAAGGAACACTGATGTGGCTTTTCAGTAGTATGCTGGGTAACAGTATGAGTTTTCAAAGCACTTGGCTGAGTACATTTGTATTCACAGAATTTACACTTGTAGGGTTTTTCATTAGTATGCTGTGACATTATGTGCCGTTTCAAGTTAATTGACCAAGCAGTAGCGAAAGGACAAACTGTGCACTTAAATGGTTTATCCTGATTGCTTTGATTTATTATTTTTTTCATTAGACCTTCTAAATATATTTTCATATTTCTTGTCAGCTTAATACTTGATTTTTCAGGATTAATAATGTCTGAATTAACACCTTTCCCCACTTGTAGCCTCTTCTGTTCTCTGTATTTCATTTTTTTCATAATAATTTTTATTTCTGGTATATGCACAAGTTTCATATGAGATTCAAGGGATCTCACACTATTGAATTCTATTCCACAATGGAAACAAGTATATACAATGCAATTTTCAATACCTGAAAAAATAATACAAAATAATTAAATAAGTACATTATAAGAGCATTCGAGTAATTTTAAAGTAATTTAACAATAAACAATGTACCAACTTACTAGCTTAATTTTGAATTAATATTACTTTGAGTACAATAATATTTATTTTTTCTCTCTTTCAGTAAATTGTATTGTTAATATATCGAAAACAAGAATTTTCAATCTAAAATAAATAAGCAATGTTGCAAAATATAAAAAACATTATTCTAACCACCCATTAATATTTTGTTAATAATTTTATTTTATCAATACTGTTCTGAATAAAAACTTAAAGAAAATCAGTGGGCCATCAGTAACAACTAAAATTAAGGTTCCTAAGAATAACCTATATATATATATATATATATATAATTTATATTTATATTTATTTATTAATTTATATATTTTACCTATATATCATTGATTACATGTCATAAAAAAATGGATGTAAAGTGAAAAAAAATTCTCCCAGATCAATCATAACTCAAAATCAGGTATTTGTTTCACATTGATTAATTTTATTGGCATTAATAAGACTAAAATTAAAGTAGAGAAAAATCCTTTTTCCTTTCACTTGAGTTATTCACTTTTTTCATGCAGGTGAGTATTTTCTTATGTATCTCTTTCTCTACAGACATTACTCTTTACAAAATATAGGCAATGTTGTTTATTTATTGTTGATTATCATTTTTTATGTTATTTTTGTTTCTAATTCTATGTTATAAATTAGCAGACAATAATCAACGATCACTGAAAAATAAAAATTTAACAGTGCTGACTAATGACTGCTAATATATACATAATAATAATCTGTACCTCTACAGCCCATGAAGGGTTCAGCACTTATAGGGAATCGTGCTGTTTCACGGTCAATGACAGTGCAAGGAGGTGATTAGGCTTAAACCATGCTCAGCTGCCAGGTTTTCCCCCAATTTTGGGTACCCACTTTATAGGGACTAGGTGTGCCCCAGGAGGGTCTCCATATCCCAGGGTGGCTCCACAGCTGAAATAACTGAATAAGTAATTCTACGTCAGCCGGGACTCGAACCTGGGACCCTGAGAACAGTAGCCTAATTCTGTATCCACTAGGAAACACCGCTACCCTGCTAATATATAACTTCTTGTTATTGTTTCATTTTGATAATTTACCGTATTGTTTCATCTCAGGTATTTATAAACCTTGTCAATTATCTCATCATTAATACCAAAATTATAATACTTGGATTGTTATTTCCTCTATTTTATTTTTCTTAAAAATCTGATTTTTTTATTTCCACAATGCAGTTTTCCATATTGATGAGATAATATTATGTAATCAGCTCTGAATAGCAGGTGAACAAATCGACACGAAATTTAGCATGTTTAAAATTCCTCTGAGTCTACTCCTTTATTTCCAATTTTTGTTTGTAAGTTTAATAAATAATTGCATTAAATTAAGCTAAGATAGATCAGAGAGTTGAGCCTTGAAGATGACACCTAAATTTTTAAAATTATGGAATGGAAGATTGGTAATGTGATTAAACAATTTTATCATGAGAAAATTGCATTAGTGGTAATGTCAAAACTTTAATATTAATTAAAAAGAGCAGCTACCTTTATTAAAAAAAATAATGGTTAAATAAAACACAGCAACTTAACAAATAATCTTAAGTTTCCAAGGTAAACAGAAATGCGTATATTAAAAACAATAATAAACAAAGAAACTTACAAGAAGTTGAGGGTTTGGGGAAGATCTCTAGGGTATGCGGTGGTTTCCTGGTTAGGAAATGTACACCAGCATCTGAACAAAACAAAATCACTTTATACTTTCTTGAAATAAGGGGCATTATTTGATACTAAGCCGTTATGAAATCTATGATCAGCTATAATTTTAAAAAAGTAAATAAATCATAATAAATTTAAAAAAATGTATTTAAGTTTGTGTTGACGAGAAAAAAGAAAATTTTTTAAGACAGTAACAAAAGAGAACCAAAATTGTAGCATTGAACAAATATTGTACCAATTGAATTATTTTAGTTGCCTATTTGACTAATTTATAACAATTTTGTCGAAATATTTATTTTTCTATGCACATAAATGTTTAAAGAATTAAGATAGTCTGTAGAGGAGAATAGGAGGGTATTGTCTGTGTCATTTAATGGAGTATACGCCAGTTCCTAAAATAATAAAATAGATATATGTCACTTTTGAAAAAAAATGAAGTTCAAAATTACCCCTGAATTCTTATGATTAGTTTATTTTAGGTTACCTTGCACAAGAAACTGTTTGGTAACATTTTGATTTGAATTAATAAACATGTTCTGAATTTTCACATCATCGGGCTCTGTATTTTCACAAATTTCAGTAAAACGTTCTTCCTTTATATTTTTACTTGATCTGCAATCTAAAATAGAAAATTCTGTTTAAATTAATAATTAATGAGAAAATGTGAGGGAGTCATGAAGAATTTTGAAGAGTGAGAGTGACTAAAAGTAAGAATAGACATAGGAAAAATATTATAGTTAATAAGTAATAAAAAAATTATTCACATTTGTGAATATATATATATATATATATATATATATATATATATATATATATATATATATATATATTATATAAATTTTTTTTTTAATATAAATTATTCATCTCATGAAATGATTTTAAATATATGATGTTTAGACTTTTTATAAAGCGTAAATAATATTAAAACATTTTTTTGAAATAAACTTTTCCTTATTGTTTTTTGAACTTTATTAACTAGTTTAAAAAACTATATTTTGGTAAAAAGTCATGTTAATGCTGATTAAATTTTATGTTAATCTATTGATCGGTTACATGACTAAGTAATTAAAAAAAAAATTAATTTAAGAGCACAAAATGGACAGCTTTCACTAAATTTTATTGAAAGAATGTCTACTGTACTAATATTAAATAGAGAGTTTTTTTTAATTCATTCTTATAATGGTCACAAATTTAGATAAAAGATAACAAGAAATTTTCATAAAAGCCTATGATGTATCCTGAGAAGTGATTATAAAACATACAAATAGCAAAAAAACATTGTACCAAAAAGAAAAGAAACCAAACAAAAAGTCCACATATCTTTACGATTCCCAATAATATTTATACTTTTTTCTTTAATTAGCTACATATCAGAATAAAGTGTTTAGTTTATTAGGACTTCATCATGACTCATAAAATATTGAAATATGTTTTTCCAAACTAAACATCCTTACTCTTCATAAAGTACTCATCAATGTGCTTAGTCAGACATAGCACTGTAAAATTAAACCAAATTAAATCCAGCTCCTTTAAGGTTTAATAACATTAGAGTTAAAAAAATAAATGCGGTGACAGAATTCATAATGACCACTCCAAAGTATAAATAATATTTTCTAGCTCCTTGATTTCCATAAGCCTCTGGTATGTGATGCAACAGCAGTTCCTCATTTGTGTAACATAAATATTCTTGTTCTCTCCATATCTTCTGAGGTTTCAATTTTTTAGAATCAAAATATAGTCAAGGTTTTGTTCCATATAGGATATAGGATACTTCTAGAATCAGATAACATGATTGACTCTATAATGCACTGCTGTAATACACAGAAAGGCTATATTGCTTATTTGATTTCCACTCAATTTTTATCTTTTCAGTAATATTAAATTTTGTTTCAGTGGGGACATAAGTATATCCTCATTTATAAACCTAGGATTCTTTAATAACCTCTTAATCTAGTCCAACCTCACTGGCAGATCATTCAAGATAAATTAAAATAGTTTCTATTGATCTATTTTTTGTCAGTCTGTGGGTGTTCCTCAAGGCAGCACCCTAAGACCCATTATTTACAGCTGATATTCCAACCCATCGTTTCTACATTTGCTGATGATACTTGGTGTAATCAGTTAATAATGATTGAATTATTATCTCCCACACTCTTCCAACATCAGAGACCTTATAGTGTCAGAATAGGAGAATTGAAATAAATTTCAAAGATTTCCACCAACCCACTCCTACTGTTTGTCATAAATTTAAGGCCAGTTGAATAGATCTAGTAATTAGGACTCCATTTTTACAAATGTCTAAATTGGAATGCTTTTGGCTACTTCACCTACTTACTTAACAGACAATCTAATTTTCCACTTAACTTCAAAAGTCTCATTAACAGGACCATCATAAGGCTTATCTGCATTTATGGAGGGAGCTTTGGGGCTCTGAATTCTTTTTGAATACAATCCAAAATCTAACTTAGTCAGCCAAAATGTTTTTCTCGAGTATTTTGGATGATTAGTATTCAATGACGATAAATCAATTAAAATAGATAAATAGAACAGTTGTTGACTAGAATGTCATATAAAATTATATAAGTTAAAACAGGGTCATGGTAAAAGGTATAGAAATAAATAATTCTCCATTATTTAAAAAAAAATCTATATTATTTATTATTCTAATTTATGAAGTTAAATATATTAAAATAACAAAATTAATATAAAATTTGTAAATGTTATAACTTTTACAGTTGATCAAATATCAATATTTATCAAATAAATAAGTATTTATTTTATTCTGAAAAGCTCAGAATTTGTTTATAAAGAATTATGTTAAAATGGAATCTCTACAACAAAAATGTAAAAGTTTACCATTTGGTAAAATTTTATTCATGGGCATTCCAGGCAGTGATATGTTTGATACCCTATCTGTAAAAAAATATAAACTAATGACATTATTAAAATAACTTAAAATCCATTTACAAAATAAAATAAACTGGATCAAAAAAAAAAAAAAAAAGTATCTTTAAGTATGAAAAGGAAAAAAATAATTTCTAACTCAAATTCATTTATTATAAATAGTAAGCTGAAATCGGTATATGATACATTTTTTCAAGTTACGGAAAACATTTTTATTTTCCAAAATCATTTGTTTCTTTAGTTTTAATGGAAAAACTAAGCACAGAAAAAAAAATAATTAATAATAAACACATAAAATCTAAAGTTAAACTGATATCTAGATTGATATTGAATGAACATTTTCATAGGATTTCATTGGTTATAGGAAATTCAAACATATTTAAAAAAAAGAAAAAAGAAAAGTAAAACAATCAAATTTCAAAGAATAGGCAGGCGAGGAAGCAGGTAATATAAACCAATCTTCAAATAACATAAACCAATATTATGTATTGGGTTGATGCAAAATTAATGCAGGTTTCCTCTATTGCAATATCTTAATTCCAATTGTGTAAACAAAGCTAATCCTAAATTGATCATTATTATACCAAAACAAACTTTATCTAATACCCTCTCTTTCACCATGAATTTGTTTAGTAAAATCGTTTTGTTCAGTGTGTTCAAAGGTCTTGAATCGAAAATGTCAAAGTGCGATTTTCGTCAAATTTATTTTTACGAATTTAAATTAGGACGCAGCGCTGCGCAAACGGCTCGTAATATTAATGAAGTGTGGGGTCAGGGGGCTATTAATGAGTGCACGGTGCAGCGTTGGTTCCAGAAGTTTCGCAGAGGAGATTTCGACCTCGAAGACAAGGAAGGTCGGGGCCGTCATCTTGCTCTGGACAACGACCAGCTGAGGTCAAAAGTGGAAGAAGACCCAACCAAAACCACACGAGAAATGGCGGCGGAACTCGGAACTCAAAAATTGCAACGTCTTTGCCCAGCATTGATGAATCGGAAGGGGCCGATCCTGCTCCACGATAACGCCAGACCACACGTTGCACAACCAACGCTTCGACGACTGCACGAGTTGGGATACGAAGTTCTCCAACATCCGCCTTATTCACCTGACCTCTCTCCTACAGACTTCCACTTTTTCAGGCATCTGGACAACTTTTTGAGGGAGAAAAATTTTCAAAACCAGGACGACATTGAAAATTCTTTTCGTGATTTCATTGAGTCCAGGGATTCGGATTTTTTTTCTGGTGGAATAAGAAAGCTTGTTGAACGTTGGCAAAAGTGCATTGATTCAGATGGAAATTATTTTGATTAAATATATATGGTTAAAGTAAAGATATGGCGTATTTACAATACCTACTAAAAACCTGCATTAATTTTGCATCAACCCAATATTATAGCTCCACTATTAAGTATTTACATGGATATATCTTTTGGCAGAGGGTTTGTAACTGTAACATTTTTTTCAGTGTCAGTTTGACACGCTTTAGCTGTGTTGGTGTTGCACGGATTGAAAATTTGACAAACGTTTCTGCATCATAAATTTAGAAGGAATATTTGTTATTATATAACTTATATCGCTAGGACCGACTGTTTAGGAACTATTATTGGTTCAAATGAAAAAAAGTCACATTCTGCTACATTTATTAAGAGTCAGGGCTTTATTATTAGGGAGCTACTGAGGAAAGGTCAGGTGTAAAAAAAAAGCGTTTTTGGTATTGCACGTTTTGAACATTTTTTGTTATTTCCTTCAATAACATTTGTCACTAGAAAGTGTACTGTTTAAAAGCTATATTGTTTTAAATGAAAAAAATCACGTTTTTCTACATTTATTAACAGTTAGGCTTTATTGACACATTCGGTATCAAATAAATCTGGTGCTTGCAACATACGATTTTCACTTAAATCCATTGTTTAAATCAATTTAAGTGTTTTTAAATATAGTTAGAGATGTTATGAAAGAAAAAATGTTGAAGAATGAATTACATTGATATGACATGTGTTTCATAAAATAATCTATTATATTATTATCTACAACAGTTAGTTTTATCAGCTTTTCATCACCATTCATCAACTTTTACCATTTTGTGTATAAGATATTATTTTTTCTAAAATCTTTAGCTTTCCAATGGTATATTATACATTTATATTACTGTTCTTAAGAACAAAAACAAAATAAATTGCATAACATAATATTTTTAGTGTTTTCTCCTTTATTTGGATATTGAATTCTGTTTAGTTAATATATTTACACGTTTTTTTATCAACTTTAATAAGATGATATGTTTAATTTTTTTGAATCTACAACATTGAAGGATCTTAAGAAGAAGAAAATTCAAAACATCGGCATTTAAGCTGTGTTAGACTATTTCAATCAGAATGAAACCTATATGATGTTAAAGCTCATTAAATTTTACATCTATATAGCGAGCTTAATCAAAGGAGTTAGCATGGATAGAGCACTGGTCTACTGTACTCTGGTCCTGGGTTCGAATCCCGGCTGTTTATTATTTATATATACTATCATTTATTCTATTAATTCAGTCGGGGAGCAATCCTAGGGTATGGGGACCCTCATGGGGCAGACTTAGGCTCTATAAAGTGGGTACCCAAAAAAAGTGGGGAAAAACCTGGCAGCTGAGCATGATCAAGACTTAATCACCTCATTGCACTGCCGTTGGCCTAGAATATAAGCTCATAATTACTTATATGAGCCCAAGTTCCTTCATGGGTTGTAGTGGTACAGGTTTTTTATTTATTTATTTATTTTTATTTTTTTTTTATATATACATAGGTTAGTGAAAGTAAAAAGGTGTGTTGGTGTTGTTTGCAATGAACATTTTTCATTATTTCTTTATATAATATTTGTCACTGAGACGTACTGTTAAGGAGCTATACTTTGTTAACTGAAAATTAATAAATAAGTTTTAATGTTGGAACTTTTTTGACTTCCTCTATATCTGTTGGTGTTGCTTGAATCAAATTTTGATGACAGTTCCCTAGTCAGAAATTTAGTGGAGAATATTTTATATACTAATGTGACTATGTCTAAATGTACATAGACGATTAAATAAAAAAATAATTTTGTTATAAAAAGCATTTCTTTCTTTCTTAACCTTATATAATTCATCTATCAGCCCGTAAGTCTGTAAACTTAATTTATACGTGAATGGGAAAGCAATAGATTATATATAGACACATACATAATCTATTTTTTTCTTTTTTTTATAGCCAGGAATAAATACCAAAGCCATTTTTGACAAAGATATGTCTTTTGGCTGGGGGTCAGTAACTATCATTATATAATATATATATAATATATATATATATATATATATATATATATATATAAATTTTATATATTATATATATATTTTTTTTTTTTTATATATTTTTTTTTATACAATAAATTACAGCTTTATAACGTAAAAGCAATTATAACATGTTATTAAGCACAGATAGCCTGGAGATTATCCATATTGTTATCTACAGAAATGCCATAGGCCTTAGTTTAAACATGGCTGGATAATTTTTATATATTATTTTTTTAAACCAATTCAAAGAACCAAACCATTTACTTTATGTCAGCATATATTTAAATAATCTCAAAGACAGATTGATACTAATAAATTTTAAAATATATAGAGATTAGTGGGATGATGAAATAATTTAACACTTTGAATAATCCATTTGATTAAATATAATAAAATTAAAACACCTGAAGGATAAATTGTAGCAGGTGAAATCTCCTTAGATGTAGCATTGGACAAATAATGCAAAATAATCACTCCAAATAATAATGATAATAGATCTATTTAAGTCTAATTTGTAGATTCAAAATAGGATTTGGGTCACTAAACAGGAATAAAAAAGCTAATAGCTTATCTAAGTAAGCTGAATATTCCTAAAAAAAAAAAAATCAGGATTCATGAAACATGCATTTACAATCAATCCAAAATATAGAGTACTGATACAATGTGTAATTCTAAAAACATTCATAATTACAATAGGCTTCAAACAAAAAATGACCTCTTACCAAGGTTGTTCAACTAGGCCCTTAAAAAGTAATACAAACATTTTAAAAAATGGAAGGGCACAGAAAGTGCGTTTCATATGGACAAGAAGGGGAGTAGTCTGCTTGGTCTGGACAGGAAAAATGGTAAAAAAGTCAAAATGTTAGAAGAAAAAAAGACATATATAACAGGAATAAAAATATTTACCATTAGTGAATATCTCGTGTATGGCTAAAGCTGAGATTGATAAACTAGAATCAACATCTGAAACAAAAATTTAATAACTAAAATGTAAAAAAAAAAATATTTCAATAGCATAGCAGAAAATACAAAGCATTTGTTTAGGAAAATTGAATAATGAAACATCCCAGGCCAAGACAGGCATCATAATATTGATATAATATGAAAATGTCAATATTTACTGCAAGGTAAAATCGTGTCTATAGATAACCCAGTAAATGATATATTTGAATCCATCTGAAAAAAAAACAAAAAAACAAGGAAAACACTAAATAAAAATATAAGTACTAAGTAAAGTAACTAAAAATAAAAACTAAGAATTAATTAATAAAATGTTAGAATAAGTACCGATAGGTATCAACCTCTCTCATACCTGAACATGCTAGTTCTATCAATCTTATGCTTATTAAATCAATCATCATCAAATCAGTTTAATGTCAAAGGCTAGGAGATAGGTGTGAGAACAAAAATAAAAGATAAATACAAACAAAATTCAGAAATAAGTATTATAACAATAGTAAAATAAGTATTTTTCAATTATCTACTTCATTATATATCGGAAGAAAAACCCAATAACATATTACGAATCAGTTTTCTATGGCAATAGTGTAAAACTAACAATTTGTTCGCTAAAGTCGTTACTTGGTTGATAATAATATTAAAATTAAATAATACAATAAACAAATTAGATTATTCAATAGATATATATTTTCTAAACCGAATCCCTATAAAAGAAAATATTTACAAAATAAATAACAATGTTCAGAAAATATATACATATCAAACTAATATATTTTATCAATGATACATTTGACTACAAAGAACAAAAACATATTACACATAACATCTTCACATGTAGAAAAAATACCAATGTTAAGTAATAAACACCATGGAGTATGAGTATAAAACTAATTTCCCAAGCTCAAAATTACTAGGTCACAAATAGTTAAAATATAAGATATTAAACATATCCTTAGCTAACTCTTTTCAGATATAACATTATAAGTTATGATTATTGACATTACTAAACATTTTAAGATCCAGATTAATTAAAATCATGGTACCTTATCTAAATAATCACTTATCAATTGCAAATGACAGACGTTACTGATTACAGGTTTATGATTTGGCTATTAGAATAACATTGTCATAAAAACAAAACACTGCTGCTTCTATTCCTCTATTGATATACATATTTATAATATTGATGATTTTTTGGTTAAATAAAATTGATACAAATTACCCTGGTAATTGCTGAATTAATAAAACATTTTCTTTGATATCTAACCTGAACGTCATTACTCTATTCCAATTGGGCAGAAAACTAAACCAATCATATCGCTAGCCGGTAAATTTAAAAATTGAAAGTTACTCACTTCCTTTTTGATTGACTCCCGCTTTTGGAATTGATTGCTGCTTTATATTAGGTAATGCTGTATTAATGAAAAATGTATAGACAAAAGAAATATTCATCCGTTATAGGCAATTTATTCATTTGATTGAATCCTCAAGCAGCTCAATTTCATACAATAGATAACCATTTTTTTCTAGCCAAAGTCAATATTAGGTTAATTTTATCTAAGTTTTACATCTACAAATAGTAGTAAAAACCTATTACTTAGGTGGGAGCAAAGTTTTTAATTTTGTTAAAGCTTTAGACAAAGTGAAGGAAATTTTCTAATAATTTGATATTAAAGTTTGTGATCTTATCTATAACTTCTGCAAATATTAGGTTTGTCTGATTATTGAACATAGAGAAAATAAGAATTAAGGCAAAATATAAATACCAGAGCTTTGTCCCAAAAATGATTTCATTCTGATGTTAGTTGACACAGAAGAAAAAAAAGACAACTTATTTGCTCACTGAAATATCTTAGTAAAAAATAAAAACCTTTAGCAAACAATAAAAAATAATAATGTTGAGCTCAATGAACATCTAAAGCGCTGTATAATTAATAGTGAAATTATAACGGCAAATTAAAGTAGAAAAGAGCAAAAATATTTTGTAGTAATTTTTTTTCTCGATCATAAGGTGCTCGATAGATAGTAGAATAATACTATTTTGCTTGAAAGCCAAAGTTTGGATAAAAAATGTTATATTACATATGAACGTGAAGGAAATATAAAGTGATGAATAGGGCATGAGGTTAAGAGATTATTGTACATAAGAATTTTTTTACGCCCACATAAATTATTATGATTACAAAATCAACAATCATTACAATAATAATTAAAATACATAATTCTGAGAACCTCTATCAAGTACAGGGATTTTAAATGTACACCTACTAAAAATATTAGGGTTGGTTTTATATTCAATGATTTATCTATTCATTGAATAATTCATCCTTCTGTCTGATTCTTTATAAATTTATATGATATAATGTAAATTAAAAAAATATCACTATTAATTACTTAAATTCTAACAACAGCGGCATATTTTCTATTGAAAAAAGTGAAGAACAGATCTTCTTTGAAGGTTTGTTTGATCAACAAAATAATGATAACTTAATAGTTATTATTTATTTTAATGAGGAAGCCAGAAGTAATTTTTAAATTCTAGAATGATGTTTTATAAAATATATTGTTGTAATGTTTCTAAGTTAAATATTGCTTCAATATATTTGTTTTCATTGTAAGTGCGACTATGATTTATCAAACTTCTTTTTCACTTATTTTTAATTGTATAAGTTGAATGACCATCTTATTAAAGTGAGTAAATAAGTAAAAAAAATGAAGAATTATAGTAATAAATGAATAAACTGTGAGAATTCTTTAAAAAGAACGACGGACTGGAACGATGGGTCCTCAGAAGGGTAACTACAATTGAAAACCGTCGGGGTTTTTTCTGTCGCAGAACCGTCCTTCCAACAAGACGGTTTTGGCCCTCACACGATCGTTCTTGTCATCGGTTTCGAACGACGTGTCGAAGCATCTTTTTTAAACGATCGTGTCTTACAAACTAGCCTATTCCCTCCTCGCCACACTTGAGTTTGCGGCTGGAGATCATTATTTACTGCACCTTCATCCAGCCAGCTCCGCTGTATATTTAGTGCTTCCATGTTTACTCACCTATAGTATAGTGACAGCCATGGCTAGCATAACAGCCTTCTCTGACCCAGGTTACAGGTTCAAACCCGCAGGTGGCCCTAGGATTTTTTAATGGGAGTAAAACATCCTTAGTTATGCCGTCCTTCGGAGGGGACGTAAAATGGTGGTCCCGAGCCTGTGCCATGCCAGGTACTCGTTAAAGATGCCTATCCTAATTAAACCTGGATGGGCAAGATTTAGAACTCTTACTGTAGGATGTCCAATTAGCCGCAGCAGACACATTCAGAACTTTTTTGCAGGACTTCATTTGGACTCAAGGGGGCCTAAATTGTGTATTTCCTTGGAAAACTCTTACTATATATTTCATATTTAGGTAAGTGAAAGTAAAAAGTAATACACTTAATCAAGTAAGGCCCCTTATCCTAAATTTTTTTTTTTTTTTTTTTTTTTTTTTTTTTTTTTTTTTTTTTTTTTTTTTTTACACACCCTCCATTTATTTTTCAAACAATACAATAAAATATATCATTATTGTTTTATTTTATTTTTTGTTATAGTACACATTTTACAAACACATACAATTGTTTCTTCTAAACAATATTTATTTATTGCTTTGGGTACTAAAAAAATTCCTGAAAAGGAAAAACTTTTTTTAAAGGATATATCAGTGATTACCTCATTTTTTCATTCAAAGCTTCTTGGAAAAAAATGTTATATGAGAGGGGATGTGAGAAGAATTACTTTAGGAGGAAGTGGTTTGAATTTTATTACCCCTCTCAACAATATATCACATAAATTTATGGGTTAACCTCTTTCATGAGATGCTTTGCATTTTCACATCATAATCTTTTTAAACGGTAGATTTTGAAATGCAAACTTGATCCAGAATTGAAAATGTGTAAGATTAGCTACTTATCTTATGAGAGTACTTAGCAACCATTTTAAAATACCATTGTAAACATCAAATAGTATTTGCAAAAAACAACAATTAAATTGGAGTGTTTTGAAATTATATCTTTTAAATGGTATAAAATTTAAATATTTTTCAAAATTTAATTTAATTGCTAGAATTGCAGCAAATTTAGGTAAAATGCTATAATAATTACTTGTAATTTTGTTTTTTTTAAGTAACCCAAATAGGGCAGGAAGGACAAGATACCAACCTGTTCTGGCGAGCATGAGATCAAAATTTGTTCCATTGGTCTGCAATAAAATCAATAATAATAAAATATATTACCTGGTAAGATTTGAACTGATATTATTTTGTCTCAGAATGCTGAGATACTCTCACAGTCTGCCACTAGAGCCTCAATTTTATTTGTTGTTAATATTCATTCAATTTTAATTATTGTTTATTAAATAATATTTTTTGAAATAGGTTAATTCATACTTAAGAGAAGGACCTTTTTTAATGTTAAGCTGGACAAGTAATATTCCAAATAAACTAACCTATTTGACACAGTGACAGTGCAATATTTCCTACAGTTTTAGTACAAATGTCACTGCTGTCAACCCAACCTCCACAGTTTCTACTCATCACTTAATATTGGGATCTGGAAGACTTTTTAACTCCCAAACCATCCCATGACTTTTATCCAGGTTGTAACAACAATAATAGTAATATCTATATCTAGCAATAAAAACTTTAAATTTCAAATTTTAAAGAAGAAAAAGTTCAGAAATTTTAAAAACTATTTTCTTACAATTTTCACAAAGAAAAAAATAAATATTTTGAAATAAAAATCGGACAATTATTTCGATGAGATCAGGGGTAACAACCATTTGATATCTTCTGTCTCTCTCGCACCTCCCGTGTCTCCATATGTATATACTCACTATAGGTTCAAATTAGTCACATCTTTATAATAGTATAAGCAATCACTTACTCAAATGATTAATATATCAATTGCTCAAATGATTCTAGCGTTGAGATTTAATTCCTTTCTGAAGTGCCAACTCCAATCTTTTAAATGAAATTTACTTTTAAGTATTAAGTACTAATTTAATACTTTATAAGTATTCACTTATAAATATTAAGTATTTAATTGTTGCCTGGGTATCTATTTAATTCTGTATCTATCAGCACAATTACAAGTGTAGTGTATCGCTAAAAATCTATATGTTTAAACACCATAATATATATTTCATTAAAAAAAAAAAAAAAAAAGGTTCATGTTATATGTTATAATGGTGACTCTTACTATAACCGATATATTAGGGGGAACGGAAAGTTACGTCGTTTGCAGGTCAATACTTGATTCTCATTTGTCAGCTCTTTGGTTCAGGCATGCCAAAGACATTGTGAGGTTGTTGTCATTTCCTTATAGGAAATTAAATTACATTTTTATTTTTGTTATTTTGGGTAAAATAGCCAGTCAAATACCAGAAGAGGTACACATCCGTCATTTCATCCGAGTTTTGCAACAGTTGCTACCAAAAACATTTGCGACGTTTATCCGAATGTATTGAACATTTGTTAATGCCAAAGGTAATTTTTCAAGTTCCAAGACAACGATGTGTTAAGGGCAGAAGTGGAACAAAGATAATATGCAACTTGTTGCTTCAATGATACAACACCAAAGCGTTGTTTTATCACTTGATCACAGAAGGGGAGTCATGTATGATAACCCAATATGCAAAAGGCAGTGGCTCTCTCTAAATGAAATCCCTCGGACTACTGCAAAGCCAGGTTTACACCCCAAAAAAAAGCGCCCAAAGAATTGTTGAATCATGGACAAACTGTTTATGCAGAACTCTATAGCAAACAATTGTAGCAAGTTAAACAATCTTTAATCGAAAAGTGGCCAGCGATTGTCACCCGAAAAGGCATCATTCTCCAACATGACAATGCAAGACCGCACAGCGCTAGGTGAACCCTAGAAAAAATTAATGAATTGGGGTGGGAGGAGCTGCCTCATCCACCATATTCATCTGATGTTGCACCATTGGATTTCCACTTATTCCGAGCGCTGCAACACTTTATAAGTGGCAAAACATTTAAAAATTTGGATGATACACAAAATTTCATCTCTAAATATTTTGCCGAAAAAACCAATTATTTTTCATTGATCAGGAATTGAAAATTTACTTACTAGATGGAAAAAGGTTATTAACAATTATGGGGAGTACATCAATGATTAAAAATAAAGACTTGTTAATTATGTTTGTGTTTGTATTTAGCGTAAAAAACAATATTACTTTCCTGTCCCCCTAATAATTATAGATTAAAGTAAAATATATTTATTTAAAGTGAATGCGTTTAGGAAAAACTCTTGTATTATTTATTGCAGTTAAAATATTTACTTTTAATATGCATGTCGGTTATTTTATTTCTTAAATGGCTGTTAAATAAAAATATCTCATTTTTATTTAGTACTGTCCTGCTGCTGACTAGTTGTTAATCCACAAACTATATTGAGAAGTTTTTTGAGCTACTTAGCCTCCTACAATCTAAAAATGTAAACAAACTACTCTTGTAACTTACTTGTATAAATTACCGGTAAATCTTATTCAACCAAATTCATATGAATAAAACAACACTAATTATTATTTAAAAAAAAAAAAGTCCCAGGAAATTGATATCATTCAACTATGTTCTGAAAATACCGATTTTCAAGAGGTGCGTCATGTCTTAATATAATAAAAATATAAAACAATTCTGAATAAACAAACTCCTGTTAATTTGATTGATTGCCCCATCAACATCTATGCCTTATATTGTAAACTTTACAATGTAATTATATTATTTTTGGTTGGACAGGCATAAATTTGGAGGAGTCGACAGGCTGCAGGCTAGATCAGACCCTAACTCTAATCTAGAATGAACAGATGAAAAACTGATTAAGAAATATATCTTTGATTTTGATTCACAATTTACCATTTTTTTCCCTTCAAAATTAGATTAGTGCATTATTATGTAATATTATAGGAAGCAGAAATAAGATAGGAAAAATTCAATGGATATGAAATAAATAAAACACTGAATAATAAACATTAATTAGAGTTATATTATATTTTTAAAACATAATATTTTGACTATATAGCGCCATTTCATTCAAATAAAGATAAATAATACTTAAATAATATTATATAGATACACATAAAAAAAATCTATTTAAAACACTAAAATTGAAACAACCAATATCCCTCTAATTTTAGGAGGGATAACAAGTACACAAGGGTTAAAACATTTTAAAGATACAGATATTCACTTTACAGAGAAAATGGTTTGGGACCATTCCAACCGTTTAGGTTAAGGCAATAACACTGACAAATAGTTAAATGTAGGAATTTATTTTTCTTGTAGTTTATATTTATGCAACATTCTCATTAGAAGACCAAGGCTTCAAGAAACGTCCATGGTTCGCTTACCTTATCTAAAAAAAAACAACAAGAATAGATATCAATAATAATACATAAATAATAATACATCATGAAAAATGCATTTTTTTTTTTTTAATATTATAAGTTAATAAAATATAAGTTAAGTTAATATAAGTTACACCAAAAATTAAAAATTTCAAAGTGTACAATATTTACAAGAGTTTAGTTCTTGACATTTGAACAAAATTGATGCATACATGCATTGAGCTCAGCTACTATTTTTAACACACCAATTAACTAATTAGTCTCATGTTTTATTAACAAAATGTCATATTTGCTTATTTTAATTGTAGTACTCTTGAAAGATGCAATAAATAAATAAAAATTGGATCTGTCTGTGTCAAGAATGCAGTCATGTGTTTTTTCTTAGAAATTAAATCGTAGATTAGAATTCTTCTGGATCATTAAGTCTTATTTGTAAAAAAAAAAAAAAACTCATGGTCAGTATCAGTCATAATTTTAATAACTTTATTTTTTTTAAACTACCTTTACAACCCATAAAGGTTCTTGGGTTTAGTACATATAGAGAGAGATTTGTATTGTTTCTAGCCTAACAGCAGTGCAAGAAGGTATTTTGCTAAGATCACTTGGCTCTCAGTTTTCCCCAAATTTTAGGGTATCCACTTTATAGGAGCTAAATGGGCCGCTCCAGGCCGGCCACATAGCTGAAATAACAGAATAAATAATTATCCTGCCACAGCTGTGGGAACACAGGACTTTATCCATTGGACCACATTGCTCCCTTAATAATTTTATTATATCAGTTATAACAGTTAGAATACATATAGTGTATAAATTACTTCCTATTTTTTATGAATATTATATTAATACAACTACTAAATAGCATTGTTGAGTTTTGGCTTTAAGACAATTAACATGTAGACCCTAATTAGTTTTAAATTATTTGATCCTTTTGCCATCAATTCTTGTAATTCAATTTCTAATATATGTCGTCAAATATTTTTCCCTTAATTTGTTATTATTGGGTGAACTACTGACATAAGATAGCAAATCCAAGAACATATTAATGTAAAACAACATTAAATATCAAGATTCAATAAAATCTTAAATGAAGACACTAATTTAAAATTTAAATAATCATTTGTGATTTAAACACATATTTCCAATCATGCAATAATAGCTAACAAAGAAAAAGAAGCATGACATTTTTAGAAATTATTACTTACCATGAGAAGATGAAGCTAGACTGATAAGGAAACAAAACTGTTGTACTGGGTTATGTTTCTTTTCAAGATATCTGCACACGGTCCGAGTACTCTTTCAAATCTAAAATAAACATTTAAAGGTTCATCTATTAATAACAACTTAACACTCATTCAAAATTTTATCATTATTATTTGCATTGTACTATAAAGATTTAATGTTTTTTGTTATTTCGTTTACCTTAACATTATAAAATAGTAATGTATTATTGAAAAAAATATAAACACACCCTATACATAACAGGATAAAAGTTTTAGTGTATCCCAAAGAACTATTTTCCTCCATTGTTAAAAGCCTTTCAATTATTTCATATAACCTACCTAGTCATTGACTAAGTACTATTTAGTCAACCAGTAAACCTATTAGTATTGCTATGTATCAAGCAAGTTGGTTTAAAAAAAATAAACATTCAAGAATAAAATAGAACAGATTAATTTACGGGCTAACTGGAAGAGGTCACACTCAACCTGAATATAGAGAACATTGGTTAGCTTGGTTAGAGAAACCTCTCTTCCAAAATACCTACCAGGAAGCTTTTAAATATCCGATAGGATGTCTAAAGTCTGGGAAAGGAAAATGTGTCACTTTGCAGCTATACTAACAATCCAGTTATCAAAAACTGGAAAAATGGAGCTTAAGCAGAAATCGACAACACCCCTGACGCCAAGGTGATACGCTATCTTATGAATAATTCCACAAATCAAAAATAAGCGATTCCCCCACTAGAGGACAGAAGAAGCAGAAGCTGAGGAGACAGAAGAGAAAGATAGCCCTGATTAGACAGCCAACTCACTTGCCAGACAACTCAATCAACATCATCTATAAAAGTCATTTAATTTATAATGTAATTATAGTAATTTATAATGTACATAGTTTTGTAATTGTTTCAGATCAAAATAAATTATTTCTTTAAGGTGAACAACATTTATTAGTAAATCAGAAAACATAAAACAGCTTTGGAAAATATTTAAATTTAAATTCCTTAGTAAACAGTTATATAAATAATTTTGGGAATTTCCAATAATTTTATTTTATTTATACATCATTTTTATTATTTTTTTTTTTTTTTTATACATCATGGCAATTTTCTCAAATAATCAGAACTTGTTTTTATTTAAATAACTTATATATTTTTTTGGCATTGGAACTCTCCATACAGCCAAGACCAGCATATTATTACTAAATATCAATCAGCATTGTTAATTTATTCCTATGTATACTTCTTTATTGCATTCAGGAACTGTCACACTTATGATTTCATCAGATTTTCTTGACGTCAATTAATTCCATACATATTTAATTCATGGTAGTTATTGAAAAAATCCAGAAATTTCTTTCTCTCGTTCTTATAAGCTGGGCACTCCAGAATTATGGGCTGGAGAGTCTCATTCTTGTCACATTTATCATACTTAGAAATGTATCACTTAAAAGTTAGTTGTTATTATATTACAAACTAAGTAAAAAGGTTATTGCCTCACCTTGCTCTATCCAGTTTTACACATTTCAAAGGTCCCTTTGCACAAACTGTTGCAGCACGAGGTCTATCCAGTAGCAATGCAATCTCACCTGAAATGATAAATAAATTTATTTTTTTGTGAGCACTCTTTTGGTTTAATCATTAGCAGTAAATTTTATTTAATTATATTGTCACAATAATTTATCTATTATTATTGTTCTGTATATATATAATACACACACACACACACATGTATATTATTTTTTATAAGTATGTTAAATTGTTTTATTTTTCATTAATTTTAAGTCTTAGCCAGATGTAGGTCTTATATCATGTCAAACCTGAAGTTATTCTTAGGGAACAGTCCTAGTCAGTAGTAGTTCAACCCAGCCAGCCACTATAAAATGAGTAGTCTTAATTGGAAGAAACCAGGCAGTTGAAAGTTATCTTGGCCATACCAGCGATGTGCATAACCATTGACCAGGAAACATCATGTCTCTAATAAATAATGAACTTCAGAACTTAATGGTACAGGTTTAATTTTTATTTTTTGCTTTTGATGAATCAGAATTTTCTTCCTCAGGTTATTTCCATTTTAAATGAACAGCGAGTCGTATTTTTAATCATAAAATACTACTTTTCTTTATAGAGTATCAGAGAGCTAAAAAAAATAATAACTAAAATCTGTATGTTACTATGTGTACATATTTTGTTCTGCATTATGAAAATTTGCTTTTGTCACCGAAAAACACATGAGCACAAAGAATAAAAATATTTCATCATATTTTACAATTATTAAAAAATATTTTGAAAAATTAACGGAATATTGTGGTTTTTATTAGAGTTATATTTTAAACATTCATTTGAATTTGCAAAGAAAATTAAGAGGCAGATTGGATCTAGTTTAAAAATAAGTATACCAAGAATTTATTTGTATTCCTTTACAAAAACAAAACAAAATGAATTAATCAAAGTAAATATTGTTGAAATTATTAAATACACCAAAGTATTATTTATCCATAAATAAAATATTGAATTTTGTTCCTGAAATATTATCAACTTTAAGTAATTCTTTTCTATTAGATAAACTATGATATATTTATTTGTACGAAAAAAAAAAAAAAAAAATTAAATTCAAAATGAATATTAATTACCAAAGTAGTCAGATGGTCCAAGTTTGCCCACTTCAATGGCAGTATCACCTTCACCCCTGCATTGCAGAACAAGTGCAGTCCCTTCCACGATGATGTAGAAGTCATCACCTGGTTCTCCTTGCCTGACAATGGTCTCACCATCAGAGAATGAAACTGGTTCAAGCGCATCGGCAACAGTCAACCGTTCCCATTTGTCAAGACTTTCTATAAAAAAAAAAATAAAAAAAAAAACTTAATAAAAAGATTAAATAAAGAAATACACTTTCTGTTTTTAAAGAATAACTTTATTTTTATCCATATTAAATTTAATATCCATTTAGGTAATGCTGAGAGGTGAGGCACAAATGAGGCAAACTTCATTCCAACTGGAGAGGGAGAGTTTCTGGTCTAACAAATAGTGTTTGCCACCTTTGTGAGCAGCCTTACCTAATATAGAGACCCTGGAAAGGAAGCCCTCGTACATCTTCCTCTTGCGGATGGTGGAACCCATTAGTATCCTCCGATATGAGTCCTGTCGATACCCCATAGCTTCACCGCTGTCTTCGCTTTAACGGTGGCTGCTCTTGGGGTACCGTAAATGAGAGCCAGCTCTCCAAAACTTGATCCTTCTCCTATTGTTGTCACCAACTCGCTGTTCACATAAACCTGTACATAAATTAGCACTTATTAAGTAAACATTAATTAATAATATTAAATATTAAGTGAACAAAATGTTTACAATAAATGATCACATCCATAAAAAACTACAAATGTGGGTAAAACTATTTTATAAGGTCATTTCATTGATAATACTGGCACAAATCAATAAATAATACAGGATAATGTAAAATATCTTCCAGAACAAATGATATTAACTCTTCATTTTCTTATTTCAAAGATGAAAAATTTAATTAAAACAAAATAAGTAAATTTTATATTGATGATACCAGACAAACTGTGTCAGCAACAACTGTGTAATAAAAATTCTATTGAATGTCCAAGCTATTAGCTTAAAACTTTTAAATTTACAGGGTGATTTTCTAAACTTTCAAAATATTAAAAACAAATTGTTTCTAAATATTTCATTCTTTCTGATCTTCATATAGACACTTTGTTATAATAATGAATACAAAAATAAAAGCATTATATTTTTCCCTGAAGGACCTATGATGGCAACATCAACACCGCTGACCAAACACCAGTTATGTAAAATATAAGAGGAACAAGAAACAAAACTATAATGTAAGAGTTGACTTACCTCAACCTCACCCTGGTCAATAACATAGAAGTTGTCTCCTTCATCGCCTTGCTGAATAATGGTCTCCCCTGGTAAGAAGTTGACAGGGAACATTGCATCAAATATATCTGATCTCTCATTCTCGTCCAAATGGCTGAAGAGGACGTTCTTGGCAATCGCTTTGGAGAGTGCAGCCATTGTCTTATAGTCCTTGGGAACCACCTTTAATAGCAATACACATATAATCAGTGTCAAGTAAGTACTGTACTCAGATGTAATGGAAAAAAATTAACTGATATGGACTACTATTATTTAGAACACTATAAATCCAAAAAAATAGGAAATACATTTTTTTTTAAATAATCAGAGAGATAGGAACGAAGAAACACAAAACATACAGCTTTTAACTTTGATTAAACAATAAAATACTAGAGAAATATAATTGAAAATTATATATAATGGAACTGTAATATATAGTAGATTTGTATTGATGTTTCCACAGCTTGATTAAATCAAAATTTTATTACTTTACTGAATTATAATTACTGCTTTCTGTTTTCTATCCAACCTTCTGTTTTATCTGAATCTCTACCTAGTCCCCTACTCTTCTACCCACCATACACAATTATATGACACCTGGTTGGAGTTCCATACTGCTGAATCTCCTCTTTAAGTCCTTTTCGTCTTTTTAGCACCTGGTCCCATTTCTTTCTTTGCACATCCTCATCCAGATTACATACAACCTACCTGGTAAATCCTTCACTCCTAAAGCTATTTCTTATCGTAATTTGAATCTACTGTCCTACGAATCCCACCAAACTGACCTCAAACTCTCAATCGGGATATTATTTATTTCTATAATTCCATAGATCCATTTGTTTCCATCTCAAATCTAAAATCTTTATTAGACCCCCATGCTCCTCTGATAATCCGAACCTTACGCCGCCCAACTGCGCCTTGGTAGACTCCGAAATAAAGGCAATGATGAAAAGAAGGGAAGCAGTAAGACGCAAATTTTGTCGTACTTGCCTGCCAGCTGACTAAAACCCAGATCATAGTTGGGAAAGCCAAATCCCTCCATATCCATACCACCCTTTCCATGCTCCTGATTCCGAATCAAATGGAAATAATGAGTAAATTATTTCTACTAGAGTTGAATAACTTCACCTCAACCCTAGTCTCACCAGACGATCTCAATAATCATTTCACATCCTTTGCTCCTAACTCTTTACCTCCTAACGATGTTGGATATCATAGCTTTAACCTAAATATTTGTTTTCTCTCTCACATCTAAAATGAAGAATTACTAACTACCTTTCCTAAAATCCTACACCAATGATGGACCTGACAATATCCCTATAAAATTAATAAAATCCTGTCTTCCGGTCCTTATACCAGTTATCTAGCATGTTTACAATTTTTCCTAACAATATTCCATTTCAGTCTGACCATTGAATAAATCCCTAGCCCTTTTTCTCGGCTTGACTTCCGTCCTATTTGTCTCCCGTCTAATATCTCCAAGCCACTAGAATGCCTTGTACAAACTCAACTTTTAAATTACCTAGAAGAACATTCCCTACTTCCGACCAAGGTACTCAACTCAATCTGCCCTCCTAAAAATACTCAGGACCTCCAAACCACCAAGGATCACCAAAAAAATAACCATCCTCATCCTTCTAGATTTCTCTAACTCTTTTGATATCCTTTATCCAACAGTGCTCAACGATGGTTAAAGTTCTTGCTTTTTGTCTGTTCACAGTATGTAGTGGTTCCAGGCCAACCTCCTTCAATGACCCAGCCTCTATCCTGTGGTGTCCCACAGTGCTCATTACTATCTCCCACCCTATTAGCTGTTACCATCAATGACCTTCCTCTCCTTATTGATCACTCCAATTATCATTTGTATGCCAATGATTTCCAGACTTGTCTGTCCGTTCCACCTTTGGGCCTATTACTAGCAACTGAAAAGTTTCAAGTAGATCTGAACCGAATTAGTTATTGGTCACCAGTCAACAAGCTCAAGTTGAACAGAGAAGACACAGGCAATTGTAATAGGTTCCAATCCCCTCCATAAAATTCTTCTCCTAATCCCTACACTGTTTCTCAATAATAATCGAATAAAGTTCCATCAAACCTTCAAAAATCTCGGAATCACCCTTGATAAATCTCTACCTCTTGCATATGGAACTCTATTCCTTCTCATATCTGTAACACTAATACCCTTCCAACCTTTGTTTCCTGCCTATTTAATTAATTCCTATTCATTCAATTTCTGAAGAATCCTTACAAGATCCAATTTTAAATGAAATTTTTTTAACCGAAAAAATTATAGAAGTTACTTTTTTTATTTATTTTCTTTTTGTTTAGTTTTTTTAATTAGATAGGCATTGCATTTTCTTGTTTGATTAAAGCTATGTACAGAAACAGAATGATTATTTTATTCTTTTTTTAATCACCATTTAAATTAGTAATAAGTTTTTTTCTTAATCAGAAGTACTAGAAGTTGATTTGTAATACTCATCACTTTGTCTTTTTTATCTATTTTTTACTTTATCACTGTATTTTTGTATCATTGCTTTAATTCTGTATCATTCTAAAGGGTCTTTTTTCTGAATAAATAAAGAAACTATTATTATTATTATAATCAAATTTTACTTTGTTTAAATAGAAGTTTTTTTTACATAGACAAAGAAAGAACAGATTGAATATATATCAGTTGCAACTATATCATTTTTATTGATTATTGGACGAGTATTTAAATAAAAAAAAAAAACAATTAAAATTAAAATACCTAAAATTTTAATTTTATTTTTTTTAACCAATAAAAATTTACATTAATTAACCATTCAAAGGAAATTAATATTCCCTCAATTATAATAAGTACACTAACATTTTTATAACAAAAATGAAATGGACTAGCAATTAGATTTGTGATGGAATGCTTCCTTCATTACCTTCTTCACATAGCTGGTAGCATCTTCTTCAGTCACTGGCTCGGCAGATATTCCTCCTCGTCTTCGGGCGGCCTGTGCATGAGGGGCTGGGCTCAGGTCTTCAGTGTCTTCAGGAGATGTCACAGCTTGCTTTGCCTCCTCCATCGCCTGCTCCTAAACATATCAAACATTAATAATTAATTTTAATAAAACAATAAATTCCTTCCTCAGAGAAATACAAGGATAGTCACAAATATTAAAAAAAGAAAAAACATTTAAAAAGTATTCTTAGTTATCTTTCTTTTTCCTTTATTACATTTTTAATTGTTTTATTATATATAATTTTTACACAAATTTGGTGGAAATACATTAATTATTATTGAAGAACAAAATCAGAAACTTGAAAAATATATATTAAAAACACTATATTTTATATTAAATAAATGCTGGAATGTGATTTCAGCTGAGAGCTCAGGTAGGGAGAAAAGGAAATATAAATCAAATTAATACAAATCACTATCAACAATTGGTTACTTATATCTATACACCCTATAACGTTTTTGTTTCAGGTTCTTCAGGACTTGAAATGAAGTCATGGCCTGCAGGGCTTTAAGAAGAGATAGCAAAATACTGTTAAGTGCTACAAACATTTTAATCCTTTCAATCAACTTGAAACAAACTTTCCTTGTTACAGCACAAACTAATTAAACTTCTTCCACCAAGGATAAAAAAAAAACTCTTAGCTAATGATTGGGTTGGGAAAATTAATGCAGGACACTTCCTCCAATTCAATTTGGACCGACTGAACATTCCCAAGCCGAAAGAATTATGTTAATAAAACCAATCTCTTAAGGGCTCTTCAAAGTGATCGTAATGATAACAGTTTCCGCGATAGGGGTTGGTAATGTTTTATGCCTGAAATACTCACAAAATCAATATTAAAAATTAAAACTTTACATGAAAAAACCATCCATTCTTGCTTATTGAATAATTCCCATCAATTTCACTTAGGAATTTGTAAATATATGCCCCTATTCAATAACGAAAAAGTATATATAATCCCCCAGTTACCCCAAGGATTTGTTTCATCAATCCTTCTAGTCTTTATTAGACATATTTTTTTTTTTTTCTGGCACAACACTCCGAATCAAAAGTTTTACAATCTATAATTTGAAGAGTTTCCTAAATGATATAAAATACATCTGTTAGCAGGTTTCAGCAACTCCTAGCCATAATTAGATTTTTTGTATTCTTTTTCCTGTATCCTGGGACTTCAAACATAAAATGTAGGAAAGTTTTAGATTTTAGCAAATAAATCTAATATGCAATGTATATTCAATAACGAGTTTGGAAATATAATGTCTTACCTGTCTCAGTAATGTCCATTGTTAAATAAAAGCAAAAAGATTTTGCGCTAAACACACCTTGAACACAATGAATGGCCATGGAATAAAGATAATCCCACTGTCGTTTATGAGGCATTTGTGCGATTGGAATAATTCACTCATGTACTATTTATTTGTAAACACGGTATAGCGGGAAATATTAGTATTAAGGGTCTTGCTTTGCTCAACTAATAGTAAAAAAGGCGAAGCACTGCAAAATTCCAAACTTTTGACTTGACTTCTGTCCACCTAAATTAGTGATTTTGCCCAGTTTGCGGAGGCCGCATAACAGTGTAGCAGAACTATGTATACAATCAGATTTGGTATACTGAGCTGGAGTATTTCCTGTTGTTTCCTATTGTATTAAAATGACGAAAAACACAAACAAGATTTTATCAAATACCGTGAGTGTATTAATAGCTAGTTACATGGAACGTTATTATATAAGCACTGTATAGTAATTCAACTATTCATGTTGACATGAGTAACTATGAGCCCTATGCTTTGAAGATTGCACTAGCGAGGACAACTATATATATTAAGTAGGTGTGAAAATATACCATAAATATATTTCATACTGCTGAAGGATTCGATTGTTCCTATCCAGATTTTTTTTAAACGAATATTTGTGTACTATTGGCATCAAATCAAAGTGTACTAGTGGCAAGCAGAACAGCCTTCTAAGTCCAAGATCGCGGTTTAAAATCTGCAGGTGGCCCTAGCCTTTTTTAATGATAGTAAAAAATCTTTAGTTATGCCGTCCATCGGAGGGGACGTAAAAACATGGTCCCGAGCCTGTGAGATGTCAGATACTCGTAAAAGATCTCTATCCAATTTAAACCTGTATAGGCAAAATTTAGGACTCCCACAGCAGCATCATCCGATAAGCCACAGTCGCATAAAGTGACGTTAAATGAATAAACAATAATGAAATACATTGAATTGAGGAAGTGATTGGTTGGTGTTTTGTTATTACCGTCGGTCACATTTATGTGACACCCAATATACATAAAAGTAAAGTGATTCTTATTTACGCTACTAATAGCCGTTGAAACTAGAATGTCTATATTTAACAATAAAACTTTTAAAAAATGAAACTAAATCTTCTAATAAATAAAAAAAGCTTCTTTAAAGCCCAAAAAATATTTTAATTCAAAGAATGTTTTTCCTTGTATCCTAAATTCACTTATAGCATTTTTTAAAATAAAAATATATATTTTTATAGATCGAAAACATAGCTGACGTTTGAGCATTACTAAACTAGTTAATATTGTTCTAATAATAGCAGCGTTAAAACATAAATTCAATAAATAAGATCTAACAGGTCAACAGTTACAGTCCTAATCTCTAATAGGGAGGGCTATTTCACCAATGGATACGCCCTTGTTTTGCCTCATCTTCTAATTCATTCATAATATTCTCACTCTGTATGTGTAGCCCGCTTCTCCTAGATAGGGTGATCGTTTCTATTTATTTCATATTAGAACAGAAAAAAGGTTCCTCACATTGAAGGCCAAAGACGTTCATAGAAAAATGACGAAGCTATCATTGGATAATTTACATTTATTTGTGAGGATTTATTAGTTAAAAAAGAGAAATAGTCAATATATATATATAAAAAAAAAAAACCTGTACCACTACAACCCATGAAGGGTCTTGGGCTCAGTACATATAGAGATTCGTACTGTTTCTAGGCCAACGGCAGTGCAATGAGGTGATTAGGCCTCAATCACGCTCAGCCGCCAGGTTTTTCCCCAATTAATTTGGGTACCCACTTTATAGAGGCTGGGTCTGCCCCAGGAGGGTCTCCATACCCTAGGGTCGTCCCCGACTGAATTAACAGAATAAATAATATTTCTGCCACAGCCGGGATTCAAACCCAGGACCCGGAGCACAGCAGACTAGTGCTCTATCCACTAGACCACGCCGCTCCCCTATATATATATATATATATATATATATATATATATATATATATATATGTGTGTGTGTGTGTGTGTGTGTGTGTGTATTATTACGGTATGGTATGTTAACCATACCATAATAAGGATTATTTTATATTTTCTTAATTATTTGAATTGTAAAGAAAAGTATTTTGAGAAGATAGGAATGAAGGCAGTGGAAGCGCTTCATAGATCCTAGCAATTAAGAGATTAGGGTCTCATGTCACCGACAGAGAAGCCGACTTGAAGCTGATTAGCCGCCTTAATTTCGCGAATTCGAATCAATTCATAATCTTCCCTTTAGAAGTCGCTCCTTTTGCTTCCCTTCAGCCAATCAAAACCAGGGAAGAGGCTTGGAAGGGAAAAGTGTATAAAAAGGCCAAAAAAGAAGTTCTCGTTCTTATTCACAACTACATCGCTAGCTCATTCACAACTGCACTGCTATCTAACTATTGCTGCGTCATCTCCATAGCTATTTACCATCTTCGTTGCTCTCCACTCAAGCTGCTGTACTTCTCCACGCTCATCTCATAGTTAAAAACTCTAAAGTGAACTTTATATTTAAATATATTATTTTGGTAGTTATTAGTAAATTTGTAGTTCATTGAAATTCTTCAAACTTATATATAATTTTGAAAAATAAATGTTGAATATAATTGTGCATTTTGATTGATATTTCACATCTTATAAAACTATATTTTTGATACATTCCCTCGCCTGCTAAAGTTGAATATCATTGACTTTTGATAACTCTCCCCCTTTAGAGAACATACTTCTTAGTTAGTTATGAGGTAGGCTGGGAAGGATGTAGCAAAATATTATATATATATATATATATATATATATATATATATATATATATATATATATATATATATATAGCGTGTTGCTAATAATTTAACAATGTACACAGTATTATAATTATTATAAAATAAATTTATAATTAGAAAAATAATAAATAACAAAAATAACAACACTCATTGGAAATATGGAGAAATTAAATTTATGTAAAAATCAGATTACATTAACAAGCCAACTTTACGTAACTTCTTTGACGTCATCTGACACCGCTGCTACACACACACACAGATATATATATATATATATATAATATATATATATATATATATATATATATATATATAAATATACACATATTGATTACCAAGATAGCAAAATCATTGCCTTTACATGAAGAGTGAATCCCAAATAATAAATTCTTTAACTTAGAATAAATCAGATTAGATATCCTAAAAAAGAATAAGAATTAAAAAAAAAAAAAAACACACACACACACAATAGAATTGTAAATCATTCTAACAAAAGTAATGTTACATCCTAGGAGAATGCTGAATGACAAAAGCTCTGTTTAAAGCAGGCTGCTCCTGTTTTAGCGTTCCGCTCTTTTGTATTTAAATAACCCACGATAATGGGAAGTTTCAAGTCCAAATAATACTTACTAAAGGCTAAGGTTTTGGAAATTTAGAAAGGGAAAAATAGCGTAAACAGAATATATACATATTATTTTTAGCTAACCAATAACACAATGATAGGTAACATATATAAATAATTAAAGTTGTAAAAATAAAATGTATTTTAATATAAATTAAAAAAAAAAGTTCCATGTCGCGGTTGGCAGTATGATTAAGAACAACTTTTCACGGGCCTACATGACAACGAAAAGTTTTGAGGAAATCGGTGTAATTTTGTCTTGAAAAAAAAAAAAAAAATCCTATTAGTTAAAAAAGAGAAATAGTCAATATATATATATATATATATATATATATATATATATATATATAAAAACCTGTACCACTACAACCCATGAAGAGTTTTAAGCTCAGTAGATGTAGAGATTCGTACTATTTCTAGGCCAACGGCCGTGCAGTGAGGTGATTCGGCCGAGATCACGCTCAGTGCCCAGGTTTTTCCCCATTTTTGGGTACCTACTTTATAGAGGCTGGGTCTGCCCCAGGAGGGTCTCCATAGAAAAGGAATAAAAAAATCCTAATAGACACACAATTTATAAAATATAAACATTACAATTAATAAAAAAAAAAGGGAGCCAAATCTGCTTGTTTAGTAAACTTTTATTACACTAAATAAGTAGTGTACTAAATAAAACTAAATTTCATACTTAATAAACATTTATTATTGCGAACTATGTGCTTGCATCTCCTTGGAAAGTTTGAGTAAGTCAGGTTAGTATGTAGTTGTTTTTAATTTTAGACATGATTCCAAGTTCTCATCAATAAGACGACTTCTCGGTTTACTCTAGATAATGTTAGATAATGTTGATACTTAAAAAAGATTGTTCGCATATATATATATATATATATATATATATATATATATATATATATATATATATATATATATATATATATATATATAAAGTAGAACTGAAAAGGGAAACAAACAGCAAACGCGAGCTTTTTTAGCTGATCTTAAGAGTCAGGAATACTATTACAAGCGTTGAAAATGACCAATTTTTTCTTACCAAGATATTTTTTTTTTTAAATGAAAATATTATTGCGCCTTCCGTGGATATTTGTGCCAGAGTCGCAATTAAGAGCCACATGCAACTCTGTAGCCGCACTTTGCCTACCACTTGCCTAGCTAATGTATCGGCTACGGTATACTTCTCAGAGGGAGGCAGTAACCTTCAGTAAAACCACACCGAGATCCTCAATCAGTATATACGCTGTATGGCCATCAAATCGGCGTACGGTCGGGAGTTATTAATGTTTTGCTTAATTTGAGCGTTCCATGGGTGAGATGGATAAGGCTGAGAGCTTATCCGCAAAAACAAGTAACAGCTGACAACGCCAACCTAGCTATCAACGTTATTTTGTGTAAAATTGAGTATATGTCCATATAATCAATCTCCTTTGCGGAACATTCATGTGATTATATATTCAAGGTTGTTATTTCATAAACCAGTACATAAAAAAACAACAGCAAACTTCGGAAAATGTTGTTTTCTTCGAGGGCAAAGATCCAATGGAATGAAAGTTCAGTAAGGTCTTGGGTTCAATACTTATGAGAAATTGTAAAATGTAGCACGCATTTGTCACACGTCCTCTAGCATACTATACTTGTATGCATGTATAAGGCATAATATTTAGTAAGACTGATTGCAAATATATTAATATTGCAAACAAAATTAATTCTCCCACATGGATCATATTACAACATTAACTAATAAACAAGATAAGAATCACACTAAGCTAACTATTGTATACGTATATATATATATAAATAGAAGCAGAGCCCTGAAGAAGGAATGCTCGGGTACAGGGACCGTTACTGCAGTAACACAGTTCCCAGCCGGTACCGCTAGGTCCTGAGGAGCGCATTCATCACTTGGGATTAATGTGGCCATAATATGGTCACCAAGCGGCTAACCATTCCCTTCTTCCTTCCCTTGGCTCATGTCAATGATACTCCATCGACAGGGGCAGGGTAAACATGTAATAATCGTAGCATCTTCATATCGCCACTAGTCGCCTTAAATACGATATTTCTCAAGAGTTCAGAATGGATATACCAACTATATTATTTAAAGTGAAGTGAGAATGGTCTATAGTGTGTATGTAGGGGAGATGTTAGTTGTGGGTGCAGTCAAATTAAAAGTAAAAAACTTAATTTAATACTGCCGACGTTTCGGCCTAGATGTTAGGAGTGGATAGATAAAGAGGTGAGAGACATTGAAATCATATACGTAAATCAGGTACGTATTTTATATCTGATTTAAATGTTTCTCACCTATTTTTACTTATCCACTCCTAACATCTCAACCTTTCCAACTTATCATATTGGATATTAGGATATTGGCAGAAAATAAATGAATGAAACTGCTTAATTGTTCCATTCACTGACCGCCACCCGGTCTAATTCCTTCTATTAATTACAACTTATAGTTTTGTTTTTGGTTTTCTCCTTAATTTTTTTTTCACAGAGAGATATGTATACATACTTATTTATAACAGTTACATATCTATGAAATTTTGTACGCCATAGATATGTAACAGTTTTTTTTATTACTGTTAATTTTTTTTCTGCCCCTTTTGTTACTAATTATTGTAATATTTATCAATTAACGTAAATACTGTTTTATTTAGTTTCTAATTATCAGTATAATTTCCTATATAATAATAATAATAATAATTTACTAATCATCGTTATATATTGTATTCTACTACTGGTTGTTATTTTTCGTTTTATAGCCCTGAAGAAGGTCTAAAAATTATGCCGATATGTTGGCACTATTAAATTGTTTTTATACTTAATTGTGTGTTAATTTGACTGCATCCTTAACTAACTTGTCTATAATATTTAAATTTGATGATAAAATTACTTCAAATGAGGAAAGCCTCATTACATCGAATAAAATGATCATTATTGTTTAACGTGGGGAAAATATTTATATCTCGTAATACTGCTTAAACTTATCCAATGATTTTTTTTTTTTAAATTCAGAAATATGATTTATCATTAATGAGAATATGCAACATTATAGTTCCATTTGTGGGGAACTTTTAAAATATTACCTACTACAAACTGCTGTCATATTACCCACGACCTTAGATAAACTAGAATAACCATAATCAGTTGTGAATATATTTACAAATCTCAAAACCCCTAAAAAGTTTAAAGTTGAAAATTTACAAGTATCCACAGTGCGTAAAATGATTATAAAAATAAGAGAAATAAATAAAGATGACCTCAAAGAACACAAATAATTATTCGGAAATTTAATTTATGATTTAAAGAAAAAATAATAAGCTAATCAGAAGGCCGTTGGCAATTAGACCAACAAATGATGATTCGCAGAAGCGCTGAGTCGCAACCTGTCCTTAGTCGATTGATTAATTAATTAGTCCTGTGATACGAGCCTCTCCTAGCTTTTCAATTAGGTAGCTCTAAGGACAGTCTTTTTTTAATGTATGTATACAATGTCCCCATTAATTTTATTTTGTTCAGTCATATTTACAACTAGCTGTGACCCACAGCTTTGCTCTCGAATTATGCATTTCGTATTAATTTATGTGCGTTTATGGGTAGAGTGGCTATAATAAATATCAACTATCAGCTACACTTAGTTATAATTTGAAGCCCGATCTAGACTTCTTCCTGTCAAATTTACAGTAGCGAACCAGTAGAAGTAGTTATACCCATAATTATTAAATATGTAAAAATTATTGTCACAAACCGTTGGCAACCTAAATGTTTTTTTTGTTTTTTTAATATTTTTATTGAAATTTACAACTGTATTTTGTAATACAACAAGTAAATATGTTAATAATGATAAAATACATGAAAAAAACGCGAAGAGAAAACGCCCATTGGCATCACTCCACTAAGTAACTAAACTAGAAGGTCTCGAGGCCATCTTCTTTTCAGGCGCCTCGTAGGATTGTCAGGAATTGAAGAGGAAGCAAGAATTGAAACTAGAGGATTAGAGTGGGAGTGGAGTTTGTCATGGAAGGATTGATACCTGGTTCGGGCCAAATCAGCAACATATGGGATGTTAAGGTCTTTATGGATGAGTTTATTTGTGACAAAGTAAGGAGCATTGAGGATTTTTCGAAGGATTTTGAATTGTAAGGATTGAATACGGGAAGAATTTGATGGTTTCGTAGAGCCCCAAAGCTCAACTCCGTAAGTCCAGATAGGTCTTATGATGGTGATATAGATGAGCCTTTTGTAGATAAGTGGAAGGTTGGAACGTCTGTCCAGTAAGTGTTGTAGTAAACGAAAGCGACGGGCAGTTTCTTGTCGTTTCAGTCGTGTATGGGGATTCCATGTTAGACGTTTGTCAAGTAGTAGTCCTAGGTAGCGGATCTGTTCAACTGGAACAAGCGGAATATTATTAAAGGAAACTGTAGGGCAGGATGTCATAGGTTTACGACGAAGGGTAAAGGTAATTTGGTGGGATTTGTTGGAATTGATTTTGATTCTCCAATTCTGACACCATATCTCAAGTTCTCTGATATGGGATTGAAGAGTTTGAGAGGCAATAGTAGGATCGTTATTGACTGATAACACACAAGTGTCATCAGCATAGGTAGAAAGGAAAGTGTTGGGATGGGTTGGGATATCAGCTGTATAGACTGTGTAGAGGATGGGTCCAAGGATACTACCTTGAGGGACACCAGCAGACTGAGTAAAAAGGGATGAATAGGAACTATTGTGGTTTATTTTGAAGGATCTTTCAGAGAGGTAAGACTGGATGATGAGGTAGTATGTAGGTGGAAGGAATTTTTGGAGCTTGTAAAGCAGTCCTGGGTGCCAAACTCGGTCAAAGGCCTGTTCTACGTCGAGGAAGGCTCCCGTGCAGTACAATCCGCGCTCCAATGCTGAAGAGACAACATCCACCACACGATGACATTGTTGGATGGTGGAGTGGGATGAGCGAAATCCAAACTGGTGATCCGGGATTATCTGAAACGTCTCTAGGATAGGATAGAGTCGTTTAAGGATTAGTCTTTCCAGGATTTTACCCATAATGGGTAAAAGAGATATAGGACGGTAAGAGGAAGGGAGTTCCAGCGGCTTTTTAGGTTTAGGGATCATTTTAACAATGGCTAACTTCCAGGATTTAGGAAAATATGTGGTTCGGAGAACGGCATTGTAAATATAGGTAAGGAATAGAATGGATTTTCTGGGAAGTTGTTTTAGGATATAGGGAGTGATTAGATCGTGTCCAGGAGCTTTGCGGGAAGGTAATCTGTGGATTATGTTTGAGATTTCTGAAGGATGAAATGCTTTGGGAGGGAGGGCCAATTGGAGTGGAATATCCAGCTCTGCTTCAACGCACTCAAGGTGATGGTGATTAAATATATTAGGATGCGGATTGTACGTTTCAAAGAGGTGCTGAGCGAATGTTTGGGATGATTAAAATCTTTGAACTGAAGTAATTTCTTAGTGGTAGTCCAAAGTGATTTATCAGTCGTAGTGAGATTTTCTGTCGTATTCAGTATGTTTTGAATTTTGAATTTCCTGATTTCTGCTTTAAGTTTGTTAGTCAGAGTGGTATAAATAGTTTTGTCAGCTGGGTATCTAGTCCTATGCCACTTCGATCTAGCTCTTCGTTTTTCCCTTAATAAGATTCGAATGTGCTGTGGCAGGTTAGTCTGTTGGTTGTTATTGTTGTAGGTGTTTGTAGTGTTATCACGTATGCTGCTACCTATTGAGTCAGTAAGTTGTTCTATGGCTCTGTCAATATCTAGTTTAGTCTTTAGTGAGATTCTTAAGTCCAGTTTTGTCTCCAAGTCTGTCCGAAATCCGTCCCAGTCCACTCGTCCAAGGATCAATTTAGGAGGGGTTGGCCTAGGAACAAAGCCCGAATGCAAAGAAAGCAGAACTGGACTGTGGTCGGATGAGAGGTCATTCAAGGATTTAACAGATGTATGTGAGGAGGAAAGCTGGGAGGTGACGAATATATCTAGGATATCAGGATGTTTTTTTCGGGATGTAGGCCAGTAAGTGGGATTCATGGGCGAGAGGATGGAATAGCTATTTGAAGATGAAACACGGGAGAGGATATTTCCACGGTTATTGGATGTTCGACAACCCCATCGTTGGTGTTTAGCATTATAGTCTCCTCCAGCAATAAAGCGCGGTCCGAGGGAAAGGAATAAGGAGTTGAGGCAGTTAAATGAAACGGCATTACCTGGAGGACAGTACACAGCTGCGAAAGTTACATGAGAAGGATGATTTGAAATGGATACAGAGGTCGATTGTATAGCATCAGTTGGAGTAGAAGGGACATAGGAATGTGAAATGGATTTATGAATAAGGATGCAAGAACCCGCATGGGCAGTGTTGTCTGGGTGGTCAGTTCTGTAAGTAATATAGTCTCGTATGTAAAAACGTGATCGTTGAGTGAAATGTGTTTCAGTCAGTAGTGCTATATCAATATGGTTGTCATGGAGGAATATGTCGAGTTCGTCACGGTGTTGAAGTAGGCCGTTAGCGTTCCACAAGAGGACAGCTAGGGGCTTTACACTCATCGTTGGAAATTAAATGGGATTTCAGAAAGGATTCGCGTGAGAAGGGTGATAAGAGGTTTGATAGTTTCTTGAAGGTCCAAGAGGAAGGAATTCAAGATGGAAAAAATGTCAGGAGGATTTGAATTAGGAGAGGGATGAGTATGAGATGTTGGAGGAGGATTGTTGTTTGTGGGTTGTACCCGTCGAGGGGTACGAGGAACTTCGTTCTGGGATGATAGAGGAGGCGGATTTGGTTTTGTGTGGACAATAGGACGGGGTGGAACTTGGTTTGGTTTTTCTGTTGGTAATTTGGCCTGTAAGGGCAGATGATGGGAGGGAATCGGTTGGAGCGGAACTTCAGGCTGAGGTTGGGAGTTTTGAGATCTGGGTTGGGGTTTTGGAGGCGCCTGTCGTCGAGGCTGTTGATTTTGCGAGGTGATTGTAGAGAGAGGTGTTGTGGCTTTTACCATGTTGGTTGAGGTAGTCGTCTGGTGAGTGATGTTACCTTGGCGTTGATTGAGGTCTGGGAAGTTCAAAGAGTCAGCGACAGGAGCCTGCGTATAATTCTTCTGTTCAGTGATTTTTAACTGCAGGCTATGAAATTTTTGTTTGTATAGATTTTTATAAATCGCACATCCTTTGTAGCTGGCAGGGTGTGCTTCGCCACAGAGAGCACATTTTGCCGGCTCATTTCTTGATTTCGGGCAGTTTTCAGATGTGTGCGGGCCGGCACATTTGACGCACCGGGCCTGATGGTGACAATAGGACTTGGTGTGTCCTAAATTTTGACAGTTTGTGCACTGGACTATTATTGATTTTTGTCTGGGCTGTTCAAAACGGATGACTGAGTATAATAGCCTCGTCACCTGAAATATATCCGGGTTGTTTTGTGCTGGCTCCAAATCCACGAAAAATAGTGGAAGGGGGTATTTTTTAGAGGGGTGTAAGACGCAAGTAACGTGTCTAGCGGTATGGCCTATCTCTTCCAGGGCTCTTTTAATTGCGTCAGTGGGGGTCGTTGAGTGGAGTCCCCTTAAAACCACTCGGTATGATTTTTCCTGCCTTAGCTGGTAGCAGTGGAAGTCGTAGTTCTTGGTAGATAAATAGGTTACGAGCTTTTTGTAATTTTCTTTTGAGTTAGTATTTATCTTGATATCGCTCAGTCTGGAAAAACATCTAAAGTTTGGCTGTCCGATCAAGTTGGCGATTTCTTGACCAAACGTAATGAAATTTGATATATTATTAACGAATATGGGTGGTGGCTCCGGATCAGAAAACCCCTGGGGCCCCGGGATGACGTGTGAGTTGTTCGCTGCAACAGTATTGTTGCCGGTTGAGGTCGATGGTGCTGCCGCTGAAGACGGTGTGGTGGTAGATGTAGACGGCGCCGTATGCTCATTTTTGATGGCTGCAGTGGTACTGCGTGTTTTTGGTGGGGAATTTATTTGGTTAGAAACCTGTTTGGTTTTGGCCGCTTTATTTTTTTTCTTATTCGGAGAGTCTCCAGGTCCAGGATTTAAAGCTCTTTGCCGTTTCTGACGCGGCTTCAAATATTGAGAATCTGACTCGCTAATTTCCGAGAAGGGCGTTCCTCTGCCGAGTCGTCACAGGAAGTATTCATGTCAAGATCCATGAATAAAATTAGAAGAATTAAGAGAAAAAAATAAATATACTTTTAATATTAATTTACCTAAATAAAGAAGAAAAATCTAGCTACTATATCTATTTACAAAAATATATACATATCAATTGAAACATATTGAATAATTAAACTAAATAAATTAAACATATTGAAAAAAAAAGTCTTATGGTAGAATAAAAAATGTCTTTAGAAAAATAAATAAAAAGTCTTGAGTAAAAAAAAAAAAAAAAAAAAGTTAAACTTAAATATATACACAAAATGTTTATATTATTAGTCGTAGATGACAGGAGACTCGAACTAGACCTTGTAAACATGAAAAGGATTAGGACTTATCTTCTAGGAGCCTCGCTCCCCCCACTCCAGGCTGCCACCAGTCTATAATTTGCTTTAGTGAAATAAGTGCACTCACCTCAGTATTAACGATTGTTAAGTGTTCAGTGGGTTAACAATTCACCATTCACAAAGTTTGAAGGCTGAAGATTCAGTGACTTCGAGCTAATAAGGTAAAAACATGGAGCGATACGTAAGTTGAACATCAGTAGCGGCCATGACAGGTATAACTCTCAACCTAAATGTGAATTATTTATTGATATTTGTCGGTGAAACCTTACACCTGAATCACTCGCGTTTTTTTTATAATTCACAAATAATGTTCTATTATTTTCTTGAAATTAATATTTTTTTAGCCAATTGAAATAATTAAAAAAAAACAAAAAATAATTGAATATATTTTCATAGGAACCTACACACGAAACAGATATGAAATGCAATATGCTTAAAAGGGTCGGTCACCTGTATGTAGTGGTCAGCCTGGTGCCCTTAAGATTTTTTAATGGGAGTAAAAAAAACCTTGGTTATGCCCTCCTTCGAAGGGGACGTAAAATGGTGGTCCCAAGCCTTTGCTATGTCATGAACTCGTTAAAAATCTCTACCCTAACTAAACTTGGATAGGCAAAAATTAGTCATCATACGATTTAGCCATAATAGTATAAAAGTGACGTTAAACGAATAGATAACAACAGCAATATGCTTAAAAATATTTGTGAAGTGACAATGGTTAAAACTATTTGACGTTCAGGTTGTTAGAAATTTGATACTTCAAATGAGTACTTATAATTTTTTAGGAGAACTAAACGTTTTGTGTTATTCAAAAACTAATTTTGTAAAAGGTTTTAGACCTTTCAACCACCTGAAAGTCGAAGATTTCCAAACCCAGACATATTCTGAAGCGACTTCGTCTGCGTCAATTTCTGGTATTATGATCGCTATTAAGAAGTTTTTAAAAGAATATATTTTAAAGTACTTCCGCGTAAATGACATTTTAAGTTTTATTTTCTTGTGGCAGAAGAACATACTGATTTTCTCGAACATTCTCCGCAACCCGATCTTGACGTAAACCGATTCCTACGTGTTTAAATGTTTACACCTGTGTTTTATTAATTGTTACGGCAAAAAATAAATTAATGGGAAATTGAATTATATTAAAATTAAAAGGTAAATCATTTGGAATCATTTGGATGAGAGGTTTTTCCCTCCTAATTTTCCCCGTTTTCCCCCAAATTTTCCACTGATTCTTTATTCCTATTGGTCGCAGCGTGATGTTATATAGCTTATAGTCTTCCTCAATAAATGGACAATCCAACACAAAAAGAATTTTTCAATTCGAACCAGTAGCTTCTGAGATTAGAGCGTTCAAACAAACAAGCAAATTCTTCAGCTTTATAATATTAGTATAGATAACATGCCAATAATTACTTGATACGTTGTAGCCTGAAACTTTATTGTTATAAATCGTTTGCAAAATAAATATGAATTAATCCCATTCCTAAGTGAAGCTTCCCACCATAAAAAACAAGTTATTTAGCTTATAGAAATAATTTTTACTGTTGTGTATGGAATGTTTTTTAGTCACATGAATTCATTTTAACACTAATCACAACTGCTGTTTATTCCAGGGTAAACAGAAAAAAACAAAACAATAAACATTAATATATTTATTATCTCTGCTAATACTGATACGATTAAGATAATTTTCCTTTCGAGTGGTTAAACATATGACTATCCTTTAAATGAGTACCTTTCATTTTTCAGGAGATGTATAGATAATTTTCGATAGTGTTTGAGTTATGTAACACTCCAATGTTTTAAAGGTTTTAGACTTTTGCTTTTCACCTTTTACCCGCGGCTTAGCTCGTTAATATTTAGTTTCCTTTATTTAAATTTTGGATGGGATAGCTTTGTGGTAGTGCACTGGACTACTGAGCAACAGGTTTCGGGTTCGAACTCGTCTGTAATGAGATATATATATTTTTTATACCATCGTGGAGTTGGCGGGTTTCTAGGGGCCCATACAGCTTCTATAAGATGGATTCTCGAAAAATGGCAGAAAACTTGGCGTTAGAACGTTCGTTATCTTGGTCTAATCATCTCAATTGACAGCTTTTTGATCTAGATTATATGGTAGCGCTTACATAGTGCATTTTTTTTTTTTAAATCTGCATACGTTTGCAGCAAGGGTAGCTACAATGCATGTAAATTATGCAGCACCTGTTGAGTGGAAGTGGAGCAAGAGCCGCGTCTCTCACTCGAAGGTGTGTGTACATGTGTCACCTACTTGAACCGAAAATGGAACCTTCAGTCCAGGGATGCATCAATGTTTTTACTAATATACCATGTCTATCATGAGACTTTTGTCTGTCGTCAAAGGCATCTTTAATGTAAGACCCATTCATTGTGGAATTAATATAAAATCGATTAGGAGATCACTACAGCTACTGCAGTGGCGAAGTTATACATGACACTTTTCTCACGTGCGGCCCTGATAAAACAAAAAATATCTCACTGTCCAAATCGTTGCCTTTAAGGAATGTAATAACGTTGTGGTTGATTGCTTGAAGTTGAGCCAACCTTTCTCTTGGCTTGCATATCAACCAAATCTTTTGAAGTTACTATGTTTTAGCAAAATGTAATAAAAACATTTATCAAAAAAAAAAAAAAAGTCTTGAAATATTCTCAACATTCACGCGAATTTTCGCACCCGTTGATGCAGCCTTTCGGTTATACAATGCGAGAAAAAAAAGTTTTTAGGTGGTTCTGTATTAGTTCCGATAACTTTATGATTTAAAGAGCATATACCGATTCTTTCCATTATATAATGAATATTTTTTTAAGAAATATAACATAATACTAACTTGTTATTAGAAAAGTCAGATTGATGGTAAATGAGAAAATCTATCTGAAAGCAGCTATACCTATTTTAAAACAGTCTCTTTTTAATGAACAGTTGTAATTAAAAGTTGTTGTTGTTGTAATTAGAAGTTGATTAAAATCATTAAAGAAACAATAATATCCAAAAATAAAATGAATATTACAAATAAATATTAACAAATCTGCTTACTAATTAAATGTTTTTACTAGTTTTATTGTCACTACTTCATTGTTTGAAAATTAAAAATCTAGTTGAAGACTAAACCGCGTTTGGAAAAATTTAAATTATTTCCTACGGTGAGAATAAAGGGAAGAGGATACAATTATTATGAGTGAATTATAGAAAGGCGTCATTTAAATGTAAACAAAAAAATTAATATTAACTAGGATTTAGCTTCGAGAAATATAACAAAGGTGAAAACCAATTAACAAAGCCAGAGATTGCAATGTCAGAGCCAATGACATTGGGACAGGGCTATTCGGGTTCTCAAACTGGATTTCGATTTAGGTCGGGGTTCTAAGCATTCTGCCAATACATCCAATAATTAGAGGGGCACAGATTTTGCACATTGGAATATTAATAAAATGAATTAATGAACTTCATTAGCAGAAATATTTATTACCTATAGGAAATATTTTAATATTTGCGATATTCAATCATCTATGCGCACTAAGCAATTAACCGAGTTTGGTATTTCAGTACTATTAACATATCCAATAATGAATTCATTAGTTTTGATTATATGCAAAGAAATTTTAAGTCATCTAAGTTTATAAGCAATATAAATTAGACCAGAATTAGTTTCAAATTCGCCAAATTGAATTGCCAATTTAATAAATTTGATAAAAAGAATCCTCTTAAATTGTCGCAATCTCTTAGAATTTAAAATGAAAGTGATCAACACTGAAAAAAATCAGGAAAGGTTTATATGTAAGCTAATAAATAATATTTATATAATGGCATAAACTATAGAATCACGCTTGCATACAACAACGCAACCTTGATCACGCTCAGCCGCCAGGTTTCCCCCCCAATTTTTTCGAGTACCCACTTTATAGAGGTTGGGTGTGCCCCAGGAGGCTCGCCCTACGGCTGAAGGAAGATAATAAATAATATTCTGTCACAGCCGAGATTCGAACCCAGGACCCGGAGAACAGTAGCCTAGTTCTCTATCCACTAGACCATGCCGCTTCACGTAACATATATATGTTTTTCAGGTTTCAGTAAGTTCAGTTTAATATGAATGCGAATAAATTTTTATTAACAATTGTGGAGTTTATCATTAAAGTTGAGATATTCTCATCGGATATCGTGACTAGACTTGTTTTAACAGTAGAGCGCCGAATTTGAACACGAACAGGATAAGTTTCTCGAGTTTATTAAGTTAAAGTGACAGACTTGCTAAAAGAACGGACCATGGAATAAACTATCCAAAGAGTTTGTGGAGTTCAGGGAGTACAGTTTGTGCGCTGTCATGTGAGCTAAATAGGTTTGTAACCACTACGGGACCCATTGGGAGTCACCTCATGGCCACTTGACCAATTGGAAAGAGCTATATATACACTGCCGGACAAAATTAAAGGATCACTTACAAATATTTATATTATTATTACATAAGAGATAAAAATAGGAATTCCTTTGTCCCAGACTGGACTTTGTGTTGTATCTTATCAAGTTAATCCTCTACCTGTTTATATTCCCACCCGTTTATGGAGAAAAGGGACAGTTAATCATCTTCTTTTGTTTCTTCCTATCAGTAAATGGTTAGTTGTTAGCAAAGATTCATCTTATTGAAGATTTTCTAACATTTAAGAGACGTTAGTTTTTACTTGTGAGTTTAATAAGAACGTTGTGATGGCCAACAGAAGAGCATTGACCGAAGAGGAATCAATTTGTGCTGTTGCTTTGTGTGAAGAAGGGTTTTCTCAAAGGCATATTGCGCAACGGCTCCAGCGGTCACAATCCGTAGTGTCCAGGGTGCTTAATAGGCACCGTCAAACTGGAAGGCTTACAAGAAGAGTCGGACAAGGCCGTCCGAGGTCAACTTCCCACCGTGACGAGAGATTTTTGCAACTGCATGCTCTTCGGGATCGCCGATCAACTGGTAACATTCTGCGTGGTCTCCTCCAGAGGTTCAGGAATGTGCAAATTTCACAGCGAACCGTGAGAAGACGACTCAACGATTATGGATTGACCTCCCATCCTTCAGCTACTGGACCTCTTCTCTTCAGGGAACACCGGGTTGAGAGCTTGAGGTTTGCTGGGGAGCACCTAAACTGGACTCAGGAAAATTGGAGCCTCGTATTATTCAGCGATGAGTCAAAATTCTGTCTCCGATCTCCAGATGGACGGGGAAAGGTATGGAGAAGGCGGGGAGAGAGGTATGCTCCATGCACTTTTTCTCCAAGGGTTGCGTTTGGTGGTGGGTCAGTGATGGTGTGGGGGGAATATAAATTTAAACTCCCGTACAGAGTTGGTTCTTGTGAACCGTGGCTCTATAACTGCTGACAGGTACATTAGGGAGGTACTTGAGCCACATGTAATACCTTTCGCCAGAAATATCGCAGGTAACTTTATTTTTATGCACGATAATGCCCGACCTCACGTTGCTCGATCAATGCAAAATTTCCTCAGACAGGAAGAAATTGACGTTGGTTTGGCCACCCAGAAGTCCAGATATAAACCCAATAGAGCATGTATGGGACATGCTTGAAAGACGTGTCCGCGCCCGAGACCCACAAAATTTGGCAGATTTAAGGGAAATGTTAGTGGAAGAGTGGAACAACATCCCAGAACAACATGTAAGAACCTTGGTCGCTGGAATGGGCAGGAGAATGGAAGCAATTATCAGAGCTAGAGGTGGGAATACCAATTATTGATCGTTTTCCTCGAATTCTTCCTTTTTATTCAGTTTTGTTATTTCATTTCATTTCAAAGATTTATTTTTCATTTTGCGACTGTAGGACATTTTTATTTTTTGATTTTTTTTCCTATTAAAAATTTCTAGAAAAGAATTTTTTATTTTTTATTACCTTTATAATAAGTGTGACTTCCAAAGAAAAAGAATATTTTCAAAAATACCTATACAGTTCAGTAATTTCAAAATATGAAGTGATCCTTTAATTTGTCCGCAGTGTATATATATATATATATATATATATATATATATATATATATATATATATAAGTTTGTGTTGTTCTTAGGTTGCAGTCAATGAATAAACAGTTTTATCTATGCGACGTTTCGAGAATTTATTGTTCATAATCATGCAATTTTGGACAAAATAGTGTCTTAATTAGGCATGTTAAGCTACAAGCTTTGAAAGAACACTCATCAGATATTAGTATACATATATATATATTATATATATATATATATATATATATATATGAGAGAGAGAGAGAGAGAGAGAGAGAGAGAGAGAAAGAAAGAGAGAGAGAGTGAGAGAGAGAGACCTACAAGGAAATTTATTAACCAAATATTAGTCACAGTTACATAGCGGAACGTTAAAAATGTAAAAGATATCAATATTTCCATCCAAATCCAAAATTTTATTTAAATTTATATACTCTTCATAATTGGGGAATCCAAAATATAAGATTTATTGAATTTAACAATTTGTTGAAATATAGTGAAGACAGATATCGATTTTATCAATCTAAATTTAATAATAATTTTGAATATTATTCTATATTTACTAAATATTAACTTGCTTTCTTATGAAACAAAAACAATAATAAGGAAAAACAAAGATCCTTGAAACCGACAATTTCAACAAGCGTTTTACGTTTTAGGAGACGAAGTTGAGTGTCAGGCGATCTGTAGCAAATTCGCTATGATGTGTATATACCTACTACTATCGATCTGATTTCGCTGAAATTTCTTAACAGTAGGGGCACGAGCGTAAATCACAAACTTCTATAAGCACTCTCCTCGTGATTCCTTAATGTTAATATTTAAAAAAAAACAATTGGTCTAAACTTTATTTACTGTCTTATTTCCTACAATGAGCCTTAATTTCTTAAACGAATTGAACACATCATCGTTAAGCAAAATAATATGGTAAAAATAAATAACCGGGAATTTAAATGATGGTGTTAGAATACTTCAACGGAATTCAGAAAGTAAGAGCTCAAAACTTTACTATTAGATTTCTCTAGCTGCATTTTGGGTGACTCTCCCTCTTTCTGATATAGACTTGTAGAGCGTTAAAAAAGCCAAATATAACATAACGCCCCATTACATTGTTTAAATTTAATCCAATAAAAATACAATGTTATAAAATAAGTCAGTTTAACGTAATTCTAGTTGTTCCAGTTATGGCCCAATATAGGTCTTTGTTAAATTGGCACTTATTTATTTTTTTTTATAAATAAGTGAATAAAAGAATGTGGAGAGACTATATATAATACGACCCCTAAAGTCGGTCATATATTGGTAGCTGGATGGGTTCACCCTAAATGTAGCGGTGAGGAAGATGTTAGGAATGTGATTAACATGCAAGAACTAATGAAGCGAACATGGCAAACACGATACAGCGCTGGGGGCTTGTTATTCTCTCATGTTCATTGATAGCGATAAAGCGTACTAGCTTTTAAAAGCGAGCCTTAAACAGACCAAAAATTCACTCTAATTGTTTCTCCATTGAAAAAATTCCTCATTCTATTCAATAGATTTGGAGATATATTATGGCAACCCATTTAACATTAACCCGCCACCTTTCATTGTAAAACATAAATACCAGAATATTTCGACATCTTTTTCTACACATCACAGGTACATTGATCGGTCTTTCCGGAAAACACGTTCAAAATTTTTTGTAAAATAAAAAATAATGATGAACCATATACATATTTTTTTAATCCTTAATTAGAGAATGGGTAATTTACACTCAATTAATTCTTTTTCAAAATTTAAAAAGACCCTTTGTAATACCTGAACAGTTTTATTCAAGCAAATTTACAATATTTTCAATAATTCATACTGAAATTCTTATATTATCATAAAGAATGATTTCATTCTATATTGGCTTTTTCTATATTTGTTGTTACTAAAGGTCAAGATGTATAAATGCAGACACATTAACACTTGAAAGAGCACGCAAAATAACCTTTATGTGAAGAGACTGTTATTATCGCGATAGTGTGAAAACGATACGACTGGTGACAAACGAGCAAAGCATTCATTTAGCTACCCTGTAGTCGCGCCTAAAGATTTACTTAAAAAGAAAAAAAAAAAAAAAAAAAAAAAAAGGAAAAATAAAGTATAAAACAATAACAAGATTGTATACCAAGCGTACTCATATTCTCATTAATTAAAAAACATTTAAAGAAATCTTAACTAATTCATAAATTCTTGATAAGGTTATCCTGTTTTAATGATTAGCAATGAGGGTTTGGAGAACATAAGATTCAGGTGAAGAGAACATGAAAGTCCAACAGGAGATTGGTATTTTCGTTCTTGCCCCTGTATATAAATAACACCATTATCTACCAATTTCGATACCCAAACATTGCTTCTATTACTGATGGTCTACCTGGTGCTTCACCTACCAAACCTATTTTAATAAATTAAATATATAGTCAAAGTTTGAAGACAAAAAAGTCACTAAGGAACAAGGTTACAACAATCGAAGATGTTATGATATTGTTAAGAATTTATTATTATTATTTTTTTTTTTCATCCATACCTCGCCTTTGAAGGCTATACGGAGGTTTCTCAGGCCGAGGTAAGGGGATCAATGCAGATAAAACCCCCCGAGACCGAGACTCGAACTCATACTTGTTCTTAGTCTATGTTCTTTGGTCATCTGTGGTTGCTGGCAACACACGCTAATCCACTCAGCAACCCCGCCCCCAGATAAGAATTTAATATGGGTCAAAAACTTCTAGGACATTAAAGCTATTTTAACAGCCCGAAATTATGAGAAGGATATGTAGTTACATATATATAAGTGTATGTAGACAATTGTACGCAAATGTAAGAAAGTTAAATACTTATACAGATAACACAAACAGAAATGAAAAAAATTCTTTAACTCTTTAATTAACACACTCCCCCTAAGATATGATAATGTTTTATAAATTAAATAAAAATGAATCTTTTTATTAGATAACAAGCTCGTTCCCCTTGTAGAACCAGTCCGGATTATAATCGGCTAGCAAGAAGGGACAGGATTTGTTGGGATGTTGGTGTCCCCACTGGATTCGAATAAAAATAAAAACAATTAAACTTACATGTGGATGTACACATAACTCTACACCATCCAAGTAAATGAACACTCACCTAAAACAGAAGAAATAATTTATTAGTATTGAAAAATAAAATCATGGATGGAAATAAAAAAAATATTAATGAATTGCAGGCATTGACAGTTAAAATATACAAATAAAAATGTTTAGAAATTAATCACTGTAAATAACTCATACTAAGGCTAATAGCACGGACTACTATTACTATTGTGGGGTCTCCATTAAAATTAACGGTCTGAGAATTTCGGTCATCTGAAAGGTACAGAAAAAAAAATTACTTAATATTTTAATATATTTATTGTATAGTTCGTGGAAAGGGTTTTTCAGGCATACTATCATTCCGCACAAAAAATCATGATAATTAAGGTACTCAATAAAAATGAATACTGTTAAAATAGTAAAAATTAACAGAACTAAAATTTTTTCTTCAAAGCTATTTTCATTGTATATATATATATATATATATATATATATATATATATATATATATATATATATATATATATATATATAATTTTAAGAACCGCTATCTGGAATTAGTTTGGATACGATTTTTCATGTCGCCATAAAATGAATGCTGAAAAAATTATCTATGAAATAGGACATCTAATCATGGAGTGGAGATACAAGGTCCAGTCTAAATTTATACGCTGACAGAGATATTTTTAAAATTGACTGTTTCCGTTATAAAGAGTAGTTTATTTGACAGAGAACATTCGGTCCGGCGTTATCTTGGAGGAGAATAGGTTCCTTGCTGTTTACCAATGCCGGGTGTTGTTAGGTCATGTTTTGATGCATTTGATCAATTTCTTTTATTTATTTTTCTTTGGTGAAATTAAAGACCCACTTAAATGGCGAATTTTTGTATTTTGTTCTTCAAAAGTACCTTTAAATTTGTACATTCCGAAAGATTAACTATGTCATCTTATTAGCATTAATAAAGAACGGCTTAATATAAAAGTTGATCGAATTTGATTACCAACTAAATGATAAAAGAGGAAAAATATTTTATTTATTTTTTAATAAGTACAGTAATATAGACGTATAATAAACCTTTGGAAAGAAAAAGATTTTATAAAATATAATTATCTTATACAGAAAGTTGTAAAAGGAAATGTTATGTGACGAATAGGGCATAAACAATATACACTTGTAGCTAGGTGGCTAGCGTAACAGCCTCTCATGCTAAAGGTCACGAGTTTAAACCCGCAGGTGGTCCTAGGATTTTTTAATGAGAGAAAAAAATCCTTAGTTACGCCGTCCTTCGGAGGGGACGTTAAAAGGCGGTCCCGAGCCTGTGCGATGTTAGGTACTCGTTAAAGATCCCTATCCTAATAAAACCTGGATATGCAAAATTTAGGACTCCCACTGTAGCATCGTCCGATTGGCCATAGTAGCATAAAGTGACGTTAAATAAATATACAAACAAACAAACATATCACTGATTGTACCTAACAATGTAATATCGTTATGCTGTTTAATCTAAATCATATGTTTCCAACGAAACTGAATACACTTTTTAGGTAAGGTTACTTTATTTTCTTGAAATACACCTTCTATTTAAATTAACTAAAAACATTTTTCCAAATGTAAGCATATTTAAGGGCGCGTTTGGGGGCTGAATCGGTAGCGGGTCATATTTAACCATTAACTTTTTTCCAATGGAGATACTGTCTTGTTATTATGTCATCAATAGAGGCTGATCGACATATAAAGATTGATCTGATCGGCGTCGATTTTCATACATAATTCACTTTTCGTTAAAAGTTATTACGTGCCCGAGAAGTGGTTCATTTCTTTGACGAGGAAGCAAAGAAACACACATCTCTTGACATTTCAAATGCAGACATTCGTTGAGCTCGTCTTAGATGCAGGAAACGAGCTTTTTTGCCTTTTCTATCAATTTTAAATGTCTAAAAACTGTCATGTGACTTGTGCCTAGTTCTGGCACAAGTATTAAGACTGTTTTATAAGGTTATTCTCCCACATCTTTATTACGATCATCGTCCTCCATTGATGTTTGAGGCCGTCCACGGGGCAGATTTTATAATTTCGCATTTCCTGACGAAAATTTTGTTAACCAACGAGGGATGGTTCTTTCATTAGAACTTCCTTCACTAAACGGATGATTAATATTCAATCAACTTTATCGAGTTTAGTCAATATTATACTTATCTTTTTATATCACTGTGGGTCTTAATTAATTTTCTTTAAACCAAAAAATTAAAAAGAAACAAAATGGTTCAAGAGTGTAAGGCATAATCCCGACTGAAACTACAATATATATTAAGAAATACCATCTATATTGATCTTATAATTGAATAGATAAAATGTTAACTGCATTTTGTTTTAATTCAAATTGTTTAAAGTTCATTAAGAAGAACACTTAAACATGTAAATTGAATTGCGATAAATATCACAATAATTTTGAAATCCATCACTAGATTTTTCAATAAAATGTATTGACTCAACAAATATTCACATATCACAATATTTATTTAGCCTTTTCCCCAATGCTGTTAAATATAAAAACAGTAAACACGAGGATTCGAGAAATATTTTAGGAATAAAACACATCAAACAATAAATAAATGAATAAAACATTTATTTTATTTTATGCAGTAGAAAAAAAATCTAAACATATTTAAGAATTGAAAATTAATTAAGACAAAGATAATACTGATTCAAACAGGATTAGTGGAACTCCTTAGAGTTAATACTTAATAGATAGATTACACACACACATAAATATAAGTTATCTACGGGTTTTAAGGTGAGGTCAGTCAATATTTTATTGTTGTAATTTATTGTTCTCATATTTATGAAAATCTGTACAAATAAGTGTCTTACATAGATCTGTAAGTGTAGTATAAACTTTGAAAGAACACTGACGTTTGGTATACGCACAGGTCTATGTAAAACACTATTTTGTCTCGAATTGGCGTGAATGAGAGAACAATAAATTCTCGAAACATAGCCAAAATAAAATTCCTTATCTATTGACTGAAATTAAGACCGTAGGAACTTAATTATCAACAGTCAGAACCTAATAACAACACACAACCCGCGTAACACACACACACATAAATATATAAAATCCTCGAATAATCGACACATAAAAGGAAAAAGGAGCACTAAGAGAGGATGAAAAGGTCTTTGGGGGTCAAAAAGAATAATATGAAGTTCAAGCTCTTTCAGGTTTTAAAAACAAATTTTTAAAAATTATATCACCAAATTTCGGATGCTCATAATGCCTCATTGGTGTCCGACTGACTAAGCCTTATTTTCAAAAACTTGAAGGAATAGTTGAATACCTGAGATAATGATAATCATTCAAAAACAACAGTTTCGGACACCAGTAGAATACCTTCTTACTGGCAATAGAGAAATACTTCGAATAAGACAGAAGTAGGTAATAATGAAAAAAAATGATATTTTAGAATTCATTTACCACCGGAGTTCAAATAATAAAGTTTTATAAAATGGTTTGTATGTGTATGTTGTATAACAAGCGCGAAAACAAAACGTTGTGCAGAACTGATATTCAAATTAAAGGTAGGTATATACCGCCGACGTTATAGAAGATAAAACAAACAATATTACATGACAAGTATACGATTATCTTTGTCAACATCATTAACCACTTTCAAAAATAAGACAAATAATTAGCAATAGTCGATTTTAAAATAAATTTAACCGCAGAAATCCTCTTTGTGTAACCAGGCTGACAGTACAACTTCCGTCACTGCTATTGCAAAATTTATAGATCGTTTACTCACATAAAATGTTTAAGCTCGATATATTTGTCTAGTTAAATTGTAGGATCGGCGGCAACGGAAAAGTCGACTTTTAAAATTTTCGAATTTTTCAAAGTTTTTACTTCAATGCCTTTATCAGAAGAAAACAAAGTTTAAGAACTATAAAGTAGATATAAATCCTTTAAAATAGCTGGAGTAGATAGGGCAGCTGACATACGGTCAAACTTTTTACTCTTTGAAATACTAATGGGATCGTCTTTGATAGCAAAAATGCAGATCAAATTCTTAAAAAGTACAAATAGAAAAAAAAAGCATTGTGTTAGATATGAAAAAGTAATGAACACTATAATATGGAATTTATTAGCGTTAATGGTAATAGGGGTTAAATGATATCAGATGAAATATTGTATTATACCTAAAATGAATGTGTTTTTGCATATATATCCATGCAACATTGTTTTTTTCTAGTTTTAGCGATCATACTAGAAGCCAACTCACAGAATATGTCGAACCATAATGAACATGTAAAACAAAAATTATTTAATATAATAATTACTTTACATTCTTTTTCTTAACGTTTATTAATTTAATCTAAAATTATATAGTTTATTAGAAAAATGAATAATTTTTCTCTTATGCTTCCTGCTAATTATGTTTAGCTTTCAAAACTTCATATCGATATGAAAAACTTTTAAGCATGGATGAAAAGGTGAAATAATCGAGTACTGGAGTCAGTGAAAGAGCCTCGCCACTCTAAGGTAAGAGTTCGGAAGTGGCCACATTGAAGTTATTATCTACACTTGAAGGTATCCCTCCTCGTAATTTTATCGACAGGATAAAAAGATAGTCGGCTGTTAGCCGGCTTTGTAACAAGTTATTTCCCTTTTTTTTATTATTTTCTTTCAAACGTCGAAGTCCCCCAGGAAAAATCTTATAAAAGTTTTCTTCGGCTGAGATCTTGATACTTTTTTTCCTGTTTCAGCAATTTTTGTCAGAAAAAAGAAAAGAAAGAAAATCATCAGGAGGTTTTCTGTAGCATAACAGTCGCCTATGCCCAAGTTTTCGGGTTCAAGCCCGCAGGTGGCCCTAGATTTTTTTAATGAGAGTAAAAAATCCTTGGTTATGCCGTCCTTCGTAGGGGACGTAAAAAGGGGTTCCCGATGATGTGCGATGTCAGGTACTCGTTAAAGATCCCTATCCTACTTAAACCTGGATAGGTAAAATTTAAGATTCCCACTATATCATCGCCGATTAGCCAAAGCAGTATAAAATAAATAAACAAATAGAATTTTATATTTACTATTATCAGTAAATAGCAGAACGTATATATGAAATATGCAAAAATGATACTGTTCAGGTAGCGGTCCAGAAGTGATCATCAAACAGCTTGGTAATGGTTTAAAATAAATGGCTGTTTAAAAAGACTTTGGAACAAAAAAAACAAGGTTTCCTACATTAGGGGTCGAATAGTTGAATTATTTTCAGTATTTTCGGAACATCATGCTTTCTTTTGGAAATATTCCAATTAATTATAAATGACTTACCTAAATATGGAACATGTAGTAATAGATCAAATATAAGTATTGTGATCGTGAAGAATTTCTAAAGCGCTATATATTAAGTTACACTCAAGGATTTTGAGCTTTGTGCATCACGAAAATGTTCTAAATATAGTCAGAGGATTGAAATTTGGCATGTAAATCAAGGCAGTGTTTGTTTATTCTGCCTATATTTATTTTCTTCTTGAAATCCAGATAAATTTCACAACACGAATCAACACATAAAAAAACAAGAGTTAAAATTAATATCTATTAGAGCAGTAATGAGAAAATCACCAGAATCTGAATGAAACGACACTGGATTTAAAATGAATCCTAGTATCAAATATTTAGGACGATTCTGAAGTCATAAGGACCTACCACACCAAATTAATTCTGGAATAAATAAGGTCACAAAATGTTCTCTGATTAGTTAAGGGAAAATGAAATGAGGAAACTTGAGCCTCCAAGCTCAAACTCAATAAAAGTAAACTAATTGCAGGATTCCGAGAGTACCTCCAATGAAGAGTGTTCCCTGAAAATCACATCTGAAAGAGGTATGGGGTGAAGAACCTTGAAGCTAGAATATCGCAGCAGTTCCTATCATGATTTATGTAAATCCAGGCAAATAATGAATGTTGGATTTTGATTTGTTTCTGATATTTCTATACAATTTAGACATACGCCGCAAGCCAGGATAAGATAAGAAATATATTGAAGTTTTAGGATGGGTAGATTTTTATCTTTCTTAATAATTTAACTCAAACGATTTTTATAAAAATAATACAAATTTTAAATCTCTAAATATATTTTATACGGTTTTCACCATCATTAAGGCCATCCTGAAGGTTTATAAGTTAAATCCATTGCAATTTAGCTTTTCTTTCAACGGGAAAAATAAATTTTCTGTAACCAAGTCATAAAAAAAGTATTCCTGAAATATAAGTAGTAACACAGACATATAATATACCGCTGGAAAGTTAAACGTTTTAGAAAAGTTAATAAGCAATAAAAGTTATCAGTGATGTTGTGGATTAGAAAGGTTATGGTGATTCATGGTGGTCGCACAGGTTATATACTCCATACAGTAGTCAAGATTTTAGAAAAAATATTATGTACCAAATCGTACGTTAGTTGCTAAACTGAAGAAAAAGTTGTTATAAACTAATACTCGTTATAATTATTTTTACTTTTAGATTATTTCACAAAAGTAGAATACCAAAACTCCATCCAGATAGCAATGGTAAAGTGCTGTCAGATCCCTAATGGCGGAAGCCGAAATGGGAAGGCACATTAAAAAAAAAAAAAATAGTAGTTCCACTGTAAACTAAATGGGACTCACATGGAAACTAAATTAACATTCAAATGTATTTAGAAAAATTTCTAATAAAAATAAAATTGAAATAAACCGAATAAAATAGGAACCGTTAAACATAATAAAAAAATAAACTTGACCAATTTTTGATTTTTTTGAACAATTTATGTTTCTCATTTCTGCCGATGATTAAACATAATAATAAATAGACGTTGTTAATAAACTTAATATTTTCTTTCTAAGTGCACTTTTCGTAAAGATGATCTCTTAATCCAAATAATTAAAGTGATAAACTTTTAATTTGTCAAACTGATGTTTTCTAAACATAAATGACACCACATTTAAATTACACCCGCGTGAAGCAAGTGCGAGTCACTAGTTTAGTATAATCGAAAACTTTGTAGGTTATTGGGGATAATCTCTATATTCTCGGAAAGTATAAAAATCAAGCAGTATAATATTATATATATATATATAATATATATATATATATATATGTATACTCAAAAACAATAAGATTTTTGCATGGAATATAATAATAACGAATTTTTAGCCATTAATTTTAGTTATAAAGGCAATTTTGAAGTAATAAAGCAGTTCACACACACAATATCTCACCATCGTACCCTATGTTCAATATTGATTGGCCTTCAATTGTATGATTGGATGATTGTATTGGTCCGATCATATTATAGTCCTGTTGAGTAATTGCTAGTAAATCTGTTTCTACGTAATTGTCCTGCGGTGGGAGGGTTCCTTCCATCATAGTAATTATTTATTTCAATCCTAGTTCAGTACAGTCCTGGCTGAACAAGGTAAATCAGTCAAAATTGCATTAGCTACAACACAATTAGCTAAAGCTAGAACAATGTGTTTAGGTTTTTTTAATGTTTTGCAAACAGCTAAAGAATTTTAGTTACTGCATTTTAGGGATGTAAACATTTTTACCCTACTTCGAACATTTCGCTATTTAAATATTTCAACTTTGTTGAACTTATCGATTGTAATTAATTTTACGAATCTATTAGCCTCCTCTCCTTACGAGGGTTACCTTACTTACAATCGATCAATGACAGCATTAAATTAGGCAATACAATATCTGCGAACACCGCATTATCCGTTTTAATATGAAAGCAATTACATCTTCATCAGGAAAAAAACATTTTTTTTTTTGTTGTTAAATACATGTTTAAATGAGATAATAAATTTACTTTTAATACCAAGAGAAAAGCGCTGCAAATTATTACACAATGGTTTATTATTTCCAAATAACAATATTAGGGTATAACTGTTTATAAAGCTGTTGATGGGCTAGCAAGTAATATGAAAAGTGATAAACAATTTAAAGGAAAATAGCATAAAACAACTGCTAATTTCAAAACGATATTTTATTCGTTATTCGGGTTCTTGAAACGTAAGAAATCAATTTTTTTTGGGTCGTTTACAATTTTAAGGATCAGTATTGAAAATAATAAACAACCACAAGCATTTATACTACGTTACTATTTCCTATTATTTTTTTTCTATCGATTTTCATTCAAATAAAATTTCCTGATTCTAGAACACCTTACATTTTTTCTCTGTCATCAATGGTAACCGAGTTATCAGGGAGTCACATCTCTTTTAAGTTGTAGCTTGACCATAAAGAATTTTGTTTTGTTTTTCTTCTCTTTGTTCATAGCGTTGTCTTGATCTCGAAAGTCTTTTCGATTTCTCTTCAACTTCAATAATAACCGATTTTCGATGGAATAACATTTATTATAATTTGTTAGTTGAATATACAGATCAATTTTTTTTTCTTTTTCTTATTATAGCAGTTACTGATTCTAAAACTATACAATTTCTCCATCTTCAAAAAAGCTGAGTTATTGAATTAAATTACTTTTAATCGGTCGCCATTTAAAAAATATTAAAATATTTAGCCTCTTTACGTTAATTAAAATTTTATATTCCACTGACAATAATAGCTGACCATACTTAAGAATACATAAGGCCTACCATATTGTGTATTATATATTATAGAGCTTTTTTATGCAAAGGAAAACAAGATCCATCCCCAGAACGTAGATCATAAGGAGCGGTTGTTTTTGCAGACAGATATAGAAATAAATCTTAACAGATGGCAGACTCTGAGGGGGAAATGATAAATAATACATTTGCCGGCTTCAGTGAATATATTTCATGCTAGGATAGTATTTATTGGTATTGTGTGATAAGATAATAGAATACCAACCTATGTTTCAGTACATATATATATTGTTAGGAATTAAAATAATTATGGTTTTATATTTTACGTTTGTTATGTTATTGTGATTCATAATGTGCAAGCGTGACTGTAAATTGTTTTATGCATTTCCGATCAGTTGTTTAGTGACCGCGGAGAGAGGGCATTATGGGAGAGATATAAGAGAGTTATTCGCGTTGTGGACAGTTTTTTAAGTTGGTTGTCGCAAAATGTCGTATATTCGCAAATCACACGCACGCCATCGTAGAAAATAGTCACAGGAAATAGTAGAAACTTGTCGCAGAGAGTAGGAGTCGCAAGAAAGGAAAATCACAGCTTGTACATTAATAACCAGTATTTGTTGTCTCTTTAATTAGTGTAAGTTGGTTTATATTTTCTCTATTCGAATTCGAGTTTTCAATGGAAATACACGTTTTAGGGTTCTCTGAGGCCAAATGATCAAGACCCGCGGAAAAAGGTGTGCGTGTGTCCGTGTCTGGGTGTGTTAAGTCTAGCGCGAAAAAAGTAATATGAAATTGAAATTTCATATTTAAGACAAATATACGCCCGATATGTTACAGCAACTTTTTCATCAAAATCAGCTAACCAAAAGAGCAACTTAATACCATGCATTTAGTACCTTTTTACGATTTTCTCAAAAACGGTTTGTAAGATTTTGATTGAATCATAATGAATCATATGATTGATTGAATCATATGATTCAATAGACCGTCAGAAGCTATATAACATCATGATTGAACAGGGACTACCTAGAAAGTTAGTAAACCTAGTAGAGATGTGTTTGTCGGAAACATTTCATAAAGTTAGAATCGGTCATTATTATTCTGAAAGATTTGAGGTGCGATCGGGTTTGAAACATGGTGACTCCCTTTCACCTGTTATGTTTAATATAGCTTTAGAATATGTCATAGAAAAGGTGATGTGTACCGAGAAAGGCTTAACTATGGGTGACAAGATTTCGGTTTTGGGTATGCCGATGATTTGGTACTGCAAGGTGAAGACACTGAAACCATACAACTAAATACAAGTGTGTTAATAAATACCGGTAAAAAAATAGGACTCGAATTAAATACCGATAAGACGAAATATATGATTAGTAGCAGAAACGGTGGCGATCTTGGTGATATTAATATACCAGGGCTTCTTTCGGTCAGCCGATTTTAATGAAAATTTTGCTGTAACATCTCGGATGTATAGATGTCTTAAATATGAAATTTCATTTTCGTACGATATACCGTTTTGTCGCTAGACTTACCACACACACAAACGGACACACAGACCTTTTTTCGGGACTTGGTTATTTGGACTCCGGAGACCCTAAAACGTGTATTTCCGTCGAAAACTGGAAGTCAAAAATTTTCACGATCTCAATACTTTCCCTTAATATATATAGTAAGTGAAAGTAAAAATATTATCTTTTACATAATATTGTAAAAGTTAATGGAGAGTGATGAAAAGCCGATAAAACTAACTTTTCTAAAAAAAAATCGTAGATAATAATATAATCGATTATTTAATAAAACACATGTTCTTCTTAAAACTCAACGTAAATAATTCTTTAACAGTTTATTTTCTTTTCTAAATGTATTTATAAATTCTTAAATTCATATAAAGGACGGAGTTATGTGTAAGTGGAGTGTTGCCCGAACTAGATTTTTCAATTTATAATGAACTTTCAGGACTCCTACAAAATCCTCATATTTGTTAACTTATTTAGCCTTTTAACAGACATGAACATTCTTTCCATCAAATTAAATCAGGCATAAGCGAAGTAAAAAAGGATGTCAAACCAAGGACAGCATCAATAAATCGATATGAAATAACAAATACTAAATACTGAGGCTAAGACCCCAAACAGGGCAAAGATGTTTACGAAAGATGGCAACTGGGACAAGGGCATATCCTGGGATCTCATTATATTAGGACACCTTTGGAAGAAGCAAACACGGCTGCTCGACAGTATTGGGGCCGTCACTGCCTTTTATAAAGGTATCAATTATTCTAGGGGTCTTTTCCAACAGATATTATTAATCTTGGAATATGTTATTAATATTGGAAATATATTGAGGATGTATAGTCGACTGTAGAAATTATCATATAACACAGAGTCTATGCTTGACATGGCTTAGTAATGCCCTCATGATGGCTCACAACACAAGCTTGAGCCGAAACGTCGGAAAAAATAAAATATTAAAAAAAGACTGACTCCCGATTATTTCTACCTATGCAAGAAATATTTTTTTAAGCAATATGGAACACAAACTTTTAAGACATCGAAGTTAACAACGATTGTACTGTCCTTCTATGTCTACTTTTTCTCATTTTTTAAAATTTTATGTTTGATTTTTGTACTAATAAGTTTATTAAGTCAATCATTCACAGAGTTCTTCTGATCTAGGGGATCCTCCTCCCTGATATTTCTTGTTTTGTAATACATAGTATTGAGAATCAAAATGAAAGTAAATGAGGTCTGTAACACAATGTAGGGCAAATTTTTTTTCAAATAACGAACAAAAGATAACGAATTACTTAGCTCTTTATTCGAATAACGAATAAATTGTTTAATCCATTATTCAAATAACTAATAAATTGAATTTATCTATTATCTTTTCATTCGTAATTCGAATGAAAATTCGAATAATTTAAATGGCAGCCTAAATAGATTTACTTAAGTTTATCGCGTCTATATAGGTGTAAAATTAGACATTTTTTTTTTTTAATTTTACCACTATTTAGACTAGGTCTATTAGGAAAAAAAAAATTTTCCATTCCATGCCAGGGGTACCTCATTAACAGATCAACGTATTTCCACCATTTCGACAATTTTCTGACTATTTTTAAGAAGACTCATACTAAAACTAGCATACAGTATTATCTGCAATATCCACTCGCTTTTCCGGGCGTATCTCGGGAACAGATCAATGAGTATCAACAATTTCGACGATTTTCCGACTATTTTAAGGTAGATTAATTCTAAAATTTTTCCTTGAATTTTTATTTGCTTTTCCGAACGTATCTCGTTAAAGGATCAATGGATAATCACAATTTCGACAATTTTCCGACTATATTACACATGAAAATTAGGATAAAATGTGTTTACCTAAAGGAAATTCATTTACTGCTATCATAAGATTTTCACAATGCAATAAAAATTTATTTACATAATAAGTAACGAATAAACAATATTTTTTATTAACGAATAAATCATTCGAAAGTGACCAACAGAAGATAAATAACAAATAATTTTGTATTCGTTATTCGTTACTTATAATGCCCAACACTGCTGTAAAATTTGTTATAATATTGACAAAACTTCAAATGATGATTCCTATAAACGTCTTTTTCGAACAGACGCTCTTCTTTTCTTATTTTGTGATTTATGTTTATGCAATAAGAAGTACTCAGCCCTTTCAAAGAGTCGAATGAAAGACATACAAAGGAGGAAAAAGAATACCACGTTAAATCATCGACAGAGCAAGACGTGAAGGTGAAGAAAAGGTTTATCAATAACCATTCCTACTCTCTTAGCTTTTCTAGTTCTCAACTGATAAGTCTTTATTGTGTTTTCAAAACCACTAAACTGGCTTAACTTGCTCGAATAAAGAAACTAAGCTGTACTAACGAGAAGCTAAGTGAGGAGAAAAAAAGTAAGCATCAAATAAAAGGGATTCGTTTTCCTTTGCTCTTCCAGCCAAGCACTAATGATCAAAGCTGAAAAGAGAAGGCGTCAGCTTGTTACAGTAAGGTCTTATAAATCTCTAATTACCAAATATTACTAAGAATTGTGCTTCATCACATAACAGAAAAGATTTCAATCAAATCAACCGATAGTGAATAGCTAAAAAATAAAAAAGGAATGTAAATATATCATAGAAATATGATCTATCTGGTATTAATAAATAAAAAATAAAAAAGGAATGTAAATATGATCATAGAAATATGATCTAGAAATATGATATATCTGGTGCGCGCAACACACGACTTTCACTTACCTCCGTTGTTTACATCAATTAAAGAATAATTAAATTTAGAAACGAAAATAAGTAGTTAAAGAATTGTTTACTTTGGATTTGAAAAGAAACGTGTGTCTTATTAAATAATCTATTATATTTTTATCTACGACGATCTGTTTGTTTTATCGGTTTGTTTGTTTGTTTATTTATTTAACGTCACTTTATGCTACTGTGGCTAATCGGACGATGCTACAGTGGGAGTCCTAAATTTTGCCTATCCAGGCTTTATTAGGATAGGGATCTTTAACGAGTACCTGACATCGCACAGGCTCAGGACCACCTTTTAACATCCCCTCCAAAGGATGGCATAACTAAGGATTTTTCACCCCATTAAAAAATCCTAGGACCACATGCAGGTTTCATTTGTTTTATCGGCTTTTCATCACTCTACGTTAACTTTTGCAATAGTATGTATAAGATAATGTTTTTTATAAAATCCTGGCTATCCAATTATACTTCTGCATTACTATTCTTGTGTTCAAAAACACAAAAAATGCATGAAAAAATATGTTTTACTTTTCTCCTTTAGTCGTTCATCAAATTTGCTAAACATGCAAATTTGTGAAAAGGTCCAAAATTCATGGTATAAAGTAGTTCTTTCGGTCAGCTGATTTTGACGAAAAAGTTTCTGTAACACCTCGGGCGTATAGTTGTCTTGAATAGGAAATTTTAGTTTCATAGGACTAACACACTGACACACAGACCTTTTTGCGGGAGTTGGTTATTTCAACTCAGGAGTAACTAAAAGTGTATTTCCGTTGAAAATTGGAATTCTAAAATTTTCACGACCGCAATACTTTCCCTTACTTTATATTTCATATATATAGGTAAGTGAAAGTAAAAATATACATAAAATTTTTCAAAAGTTTACTTCAACCTTGAACAATAATTAATGTAGCCTACTTAAATTTAAGGTAAAAAGGTAAGGTACTTAAATTTAAATTGAAGGTAAAAATACTTCATCGATATACTAAATAATAATATCATAGAATAAAATAGACAGATTTTTCTATAATATAATCCTACCTCCAGGGTGGGCTGGCCTAGCGATATTTAGAATATTTGAGAGCCCCTCAAGTGAGAGCTGGCAGGGGGACAGGGCAGGAATAGATCTCGCGGAATGCGACAGATATCAAAGTTCCAAGAGGAATTTCATCCAGCCCATAACTCATCTTGCCCATATCCCACTAGCACTCTTTTATAGCCTCATTTCTCCAATATAACTCTCCTCTCATTTTCTGATACCTCCAGGTGGCCGCAGTAAACGTCAAGAAATTTATTGCGAAAATAAATGAAAAAATATGTCGAGGATGTTTGAAATTTAATTTCAATTATACGAGATCCTTGAGGACTCAGGCCTCATCTGATTGTGAACTATAAATATGTCTATTGTTCTTATACATTTCCAGCCCTCATAATAAATTAAATATATATGAAGTAGTTTGTTTGTTTGTTTATTTATTTAACGTCACTTTATGCTACTATGGCTAATCGGACGATGCTACAGTGGGAGTCCTAAATTTTGCCTATCCAGGTTTTATTAGGATAGGGATCTTTAACGAGTACCTGACATCGCACAGGCTCGGGACCACCTTTTAACGTCCCCTCCGAAGGACGGCGTAACTAAGGATTTTTTACTCCCATTAAAAAATCCTAGGACCACCTGCGGGTTTGAACCCGTGACCTTTAGCATGGGAGGCTGTTACGCTAGCCACCCAGCTACAAGTGATCCCTATATGAAGTAGTTATCTTATTACATACGCCTCGCCTGTCTGGAGCTCATTACCAAAAACTTGAAAGAATCCAAAACCTGTCAATGCAGATAATTAATAATTACCAACGCTACCCAAAAATATCCTCTATGATACAAGACCTGCAGCTTCCCACAGTTTAACAATTTGTCCATTCTCAAACATATTCAGTAAAACTCCAGCCTCCGAAAACCGATTAATAAAAGAAATAGGTTATTACAATAAATCTTCTTTGAAACGCTACACTCATAAAAGAACAAAACATGCGCAGTTCAATTAAGATGGTTTGTTTTCATTTAACAATTTTATATTTTCATTCATTTTATTTATTTTTTAATATAGATTAGATTTTTTGTATAATTTTACCTACAACTGCACTACGATTTCATTTTCCATCTATTACATTTGTCATTTAGGCTAATGAATTATGATTACCTAAAAATCAAAAAATCTTGTTTGATTTTCTTCTACTTTCTTTCCAAAATCTTAATATGAAGGGCAAAGGAAAGAAAAGTTGACTTTTTTCGTCACTGGATCAAAATGTTTGATGATGGTTCTGAAAATATCAATCAATAAAAATTCACTCCACTGCTGAACTACTTATGTATTTTCCTCAAATTCTAATGAAGGAAAGAATTGACCTTCCAAAAAAAAGTGACCTGATTCTTTTCTCTTACTCTTTATATGTCCATATTCTTTTCTAGTTTTAGTTTTTTTTTTTTTTTTTTTTTTTTTCAAATATAGAAAAATTAATAAAAAATATCTTAAGAACAAGTTAATTGAATATAAAATTATAAAAAAGAAACCAGAAATAAAAAATTAATAAAGAAAATAAAACATTCCAATGGCTACATATTTTAACGAAACAAAATCATTCTTTACAATATGTTTGTAGAAATCGGTTTATTTAGAGGAGACATAAGGAATCGCAAAAAAAGGCAGAAAGAATTACTTAGGAATTGTAAAAATCAGTAGGAGAAGATGGTTTATTTAAGAGGTGGGTGAAAGAAACACGGGGTGAGGACATGAAAAGAGGGAGATTTTTTTGTTCTTGATATTAAAAAGGCAACGGCAACAGTCGGAAATCAGAATAAAGCCGACCTTAGATGAAATAGCGGTGAGAAATCGTCTGGAAAAACTGGAAATGTTTCTTATTTACCACATTTCTGGCTCACCAGGTGCCCCTCCCTTTATACACTAAACAATGGTTGTCATTAAGGGAGCACGCATAGACATGATGTCCACTTCAGGATATAAATCACTGAATTTTAAGAATATTTGAGATGGATTCTGTTTAATGGATCAGTGGAACTAAATATGAACAAATATATATATATATATATATATATATATATATATATATATATATATATATTTTATATATATTATATATATATTTCTGTGGAATTTTTTCCACTACGAAATTTCTTTAACCAATTTAACACGACGTGGGAGACGGTCTGAGGGAGCGATACGTGGAGTTAACTCATTTTTGAAACAACTCGAGTTATCCAGTTTTTCACGACCGCCATAGACATATATATATATATATATATATATATATATATATATATATATATATATATATATATATTGATTAGTTTCTCGAGTGTCGATATTTTAAGTTATCTACGGGTTGTAAAGTTCAGTCAATAATTAAGCAATTTTATTTAGGCTATTGCCTATTGCTTTTCTATATATTTTATATACATATAATATTTATATAAAATATTAGATTATTGGAAATAATCCGTTTGACCGCTGTACTCCGTATGCCGTCCTTTTGTTTTGTTTTTTTGCAGTATTTTCTAATAGCGAATAAAAAAAAATTAAATCATTGAAATCGGTTAAGAAATGGCAAAGATATAGCGGTTTGAAATTAGCAGTAGTGATGGACCATTTTAGGGATTTTCCTTAAAATTATTTATTGCTTTTTATATTAGTTAATTGCTTGTAAACAGCTACATAAACAGTTATACCCTAATATAGTGATTTGGAAATAATAAACCATTGTGTAATAATTTGCAGCGTTTTTAAAACTACAAAATTAATTAATTATTCCTACACAGTCACTCAGTGAGTTTTATATATTTGAACTGTACGATTCCAAACAAATACACGCCGACAAAGAAAGTCGTTAGTTCGCCTCACAAAACGCCTAATATTTATTTTTCCCCTGTGTGCAGTAGAATAATAGCAAAAACAATATTAATCCATAAATGTTAATGCTATTTTATTAATATTTTAAATATGGATTTTAATAGAAAAATACAAATTCTTCAATAGAACGCTTGAAATGAGGCGTATATTTGAATGAGGCGAAGAAAATACAGGATGTAATGAAGCGGTATTTTCATCAGCGGCTCGAAGAGGAGCTGACGCCGGCGGTCTTGATTGATACATTGAAATGGCTTATCGACCTCTATCCATTTCCTTCCATACAGCCCTTCAAAAAACAATTTGGCAAATACCTTATTCTGAAAATTATTAGTAAGTTGGCTGTGGAAATCTAAACGTTGTTTAGGAAGGTCAAATGTACAACTCTCATTTCAATCGGCCAGAAGTCAAAGAAAAAAGCGCTGCAAATTATTACACAATGGTTCATTATTTCCAAATAACTACATTAGGGTATAACTGCTTATAAAGCTGTAGATGGGCAATAAAGTAATAGGAAAAGCAATAAATAATTTAAAGGAAAATGGCATATCACCACTGCTGATTTCAAAACGCTATCTCTGCTAAGTTCTGAATCTATTTCGATTATTCTTTTTTTATTTTGTAGAACATATAATGTTTTGGTATTTATTTATTTATTAATAAGGAGAAACGGATTTTTTTTTTATTCGTCATTCGGGTTCTATGCATCTTGAAACGTTAGCCCTGAAATTTTGTAAGGGGGTATTTTTTTTTTTCGTCGAAGGCAAAGGTTCATTATTGAAAATAAAACAAAAACATTTATACTAGACTGCATTACGATTTCCTATTATTTTATTTTATTTCGATTTTCATTCAAATAATTCCTGATTTCAGAACACCTTAAATTTTTTCATGCATTCTTAAAATAGTCAATTACTGAATTAGTAAGTAATTGTGCAATGATTATTTATTACAAAATAATTAAATAAAAAGACAAACAATTGAACATTTTTAATGCTATTTTCCATAAACCTATAAAAAAACATATTTAGATGTATCGATATTAACAAGGAAAATAATCTTTATCTAATCTTGAACAATACATTTTGTATTCTCGTGTATGTTCTTTATTCTACAAACAATACAACTTTTATGAAGATTATGGATATAAGAAAGATTAGTTCCAGTGTTTTTTATTTTTATTATCTATCCATCGTACAAATAAGTTATTTTATTGCCATTATCGAAAAATTTATTAATAAGTATTTTTTACATTTTTTATTACAATTATATGAAAAAATAATTTACATAGTAAGTTAAAGTGTTAGTACAAAATAAGTGAATGGTTTATAAGATTATGACTAAACCGGACGTACCTTTATGCATGACTCATTCTTTGTAGGATACAGTCATTATAAGCTTTTTTAAGCATTAAAAGCTTGTATCGACTAAATATCTATATTTCTAATGAATTCGGATAATTAAAAAGCCAATGATGAAAAAAGTAGATTGAAAAATTTTAACGACGTTCTCTCAGCCATAATTTTCCTTTTTTATAGAATATATATAAACAATAATGAAAGGTTATACAAAAAGGTTATATAGGCTGCTCTCAAATACAAGATACTGAGTTAATGGAATCGATGAGAGCTGATGACAAACAAAATCCATTAAGAGTAAGGGTCGCTCGCTGTTGACAGGATGGAATAAATAGAAAATACTCATATATCTAGATGGCACTGCTACTAATGGCTTGTTAACACTCCTCAATCAATTTCATTTCATCACATAACAGCGGGAAAAATTACCATAAAACAATATAAAATAAAATATATATAGGAAAAGAAAATTCATTATGTTTTAATTTCATTAAATATTGGTTATTATCGGAGCTTGTTTTATAATAATTTATATTTTAAATGTAAAAATCTGGTGCGGGCAACACACGACTTTCACTAACCTCCATTTTAAAATCAATGAAAGAATTTTCAAATACAGTTAGAGATAAAAATACGTGAAACTATTAAGGAATTAATCAAATTGAATTTATTATAGGTGGAATAGTCAGGAATCAGTCATTTTTGAAAAGTTTTTAATTTTGCCAACGTTTCGGCTCAAGCTTGTGAGCCATCATCAGGCCATTAATGAAGCATGCTTGGACATGGCTCATTAATGGCCTGATGATGGTCTCACAAGCTTGAGCCGAAACGTTGGCAAAATTAAAAACTTTTCAAAAATGACTGATTCCTGACTATTCCACCTATAATAGTTTCTACAGTCGACTATACACCCTCAATACAAATTGAATTTAAATAGAAACATGTGTTTTATTAAAAAATCTATTATATTATTATCTTAAATAATCAGTTAGTTTTATCTTCTTTTCATCACTCTCCATTAACTTCTAAAAGCTTGTGTATGAGATGATATTTTTTCTAAAATGTTTAGCTTTCCAACGGTATATATCACATGTATATTACTGCTCTTATGTTCAAAAACGAAAAATTGCATTAAAAAAATATTTTTTCTGTTTTCTCCTTTATTTGGGTATCGAATTTATTCAATTTATATATTTACCTGTTTTTCATCAGCGTTAACAAGATAATCTAGTTATTATTATTGAATCTACAAAATTAAAGGTACTTTAGGGGAAGAAAATTTAAAATATCGGCATTTAAGCCCTGTCAGACCATTTTTATCCAAATCAAACCTACATGATATTAAAGCCCATTAAATTTTACATCGATATAGCGAGTTTAATCAAAATCGTCGGAACCGTTTTCGAGAAAATCGAAAAAAGGTGCAAAATGCACAGTATAATGTGCCTCTTCTGGTAAGCTCATTTTGATGAAAAAAGTTTTGTCACGTCTCGGGCGTATAGTTGTCTTAAATATGAAATTTCAGCTTACCGTTTCCGCCCGGGAGTTACCACACACACACACACACACACACAGACCTTTTTGCGGGACTTGGTTATTTGGACTCAGGGGATCCTAAAACCCCCTTGAAAACTGGAATTCGAAAATTTTCACGATCGCAATACTTTCCCTTACTATATATAGTAAGTGAAAGTAAAAAAAAAAAAGAAGGCCTAAAAAACAAAGGAATCTTTTTCTAATTTCATGTTGGTCTTCAATATATTTTAATTTTGGAAATGTCCAACAAATTTATGATCACTTTTGTCTTCATAAAAGATATAAAGCTGTTGGTGATTCAACAAGACCACTCGACAGCTGCTCAATATTATCATTTTATTTCAAAATTGAGTACTTCATAACCAATTATACAAACAAAACATGGTAGGATAGAGTACCAAAATACAGATAGTAAAATTTATGCAATACACCATTGACGAACATTTTGTTTTATTCCTATAAACGTTTGATTTTGTAGTAACTATTTAAGTGAATGAAATTGTTTACAAGAATTTTCGCAGTTTAAAGAACATAATTAAATCATAAATTTTCCAACTTTTTTTATCTTAAAATTATTAGAAGAGATGTCACCATCCACTGCCTCCCCCGAACGACGTTCCTAGTTAGCCGTCGTTCATTATGAAACTTTCGAAAACCAATTTTGAATAAGCAAAGATGAATATGCAAACAGTGTTTTACTGACTTAATCGACAGATTTATTTAAATAGAAAATCCCTTATTCATAAGGAACCTTAGCCAATACTCGTTCCATACCAAGAGGGTGAGGCATCAGATTCAATGCTTCATCGGGTTTCGATAGAACTTCATGCCATCATTCTTGAAATATACAATACTCCACTTATGGATCTTATCATATTAATATGAAAAAAAGGGTATATATATATATAACAAACTGACAAGTAATTAATGATTTAAACCCTTCAATCATTCAAACGCATTCTGTTCTAGAAACCGTAATATCATATAAAACCGGAACAATAGCTCACTTTAGGTCAAAAGGCTAAACAAGGCTTATCAAATTAAGAGAGTTAATTTATCACAATTTATAAAATTTAAAACTAACGTAACGAAAATGAAGCTTACAATCGAAATGTAATATGAACAGTAGAATTCCTTACTTCAACAATTAAATGAAGATAGAAATTTCAGTACTGAATATAAGATCGATAAGAACCTGTGACATGGGAATCCTAAAACACGAGAATTTAGAGAAATTATTACATTATGGTTTCCCAATAACTATATTCGGGTATAGCTGTTTATATAGCTAATTATAGGCAATTAACTAATATATTTATTAATATATCCGCTGGAGGCACATTAAATTTTTTGATGGGCTGAAGGCCTGTGATAATCCATTGTTTTCTGATATCACCCCACCACCTAAGCCTATGAGGTGGCAAGGATCACTACCTCTCGTTGACGTTGTCGCCGATGGAAGGAGTTCGGACTATGTCTGAACTCAATTTATTGCCGAAACCCTGAAGAATGGTCCCTCCCATTTTGCAATTAATATATAAAGGCATAGAAGCCCTTGAAAGATTAATAGTGCATGCAGCGCATATAGCAATCCTCCTTAGAATACCTCCGGGTAATAGAAGGACAAAATGTGACATCTATACATATTATATTTGTATTTTGTTTGAAAATAAAACCAGAGGGTATGAAAAAAAAAATTAGCTAATATGAAAAGCAATATTTAATTTAAGCAATAATAATTTAAAGGAAAATGGAGTATCTCAGCTGCCAATTTCAAAACGCTATGTGCGTTTGTTATGTTGAAAAACACTAGTAAATTTTTTCTCAATCTTAAAAAATAACTCAGTTATTGAATTCAATCACTTTTAATCGGCCGCCATTAAAAAAATTACCTGCTGATATCAAAGTCTAGGTGTAAGCATCATCGCTGATCACTGCTGATCCTAGTATTTTTTTTGCGAATTAAAAAAAAAAATGGTCCGGTAGTTTGTGAGTAATGCCGTGGGCGGCGGACAAAAGGATTTTTTTCTATATATCCCTTATTCGGGATCTACGTATTTTGAAACATAAGCTCTCAAATTTTGAGCGATGGGGAGAGGTGGGTATTTGGCCGATCACAAAGATTCATTATTGAAAATAATAAACGTATATTGATACATTTCAAGTAAGCGCGAAACAATGATATATTGAACAGGAACGGACATAATAAAATCAAAGTAATGTATTTTTGTTCTTTGATGAAACTGAAGCCTACTAGGTCCATTGAATCCATGTTAGGAAAGGGCTATCTTTGAGCATACATCAACTATGAGCCTGACAAAGAAGTATAACTCTGAGGCAGTTGGGGCGAAGGAGGGGTTTGTGAGATAAATAATACATCTACACTCTCATCAATACATTTGCTGTCTACAGAATATTTATCGCTACCCACCGTTACTTTTTTATTTCTGTTGCTAAAATATTCAAGAACAGCTTAAGCTGTTCTCACCGTCAGAAAGTATGATTTAAATCAAGTTCTTTATACACATATCACAGCTTAGACTTAACAATGATCTCTATCGAAACAGTGATGTATGCTGTTCTTTTTTATGGTTTTTAGTAGATATTTAACGATTTAGTTGATCATTCTTATACAAAAAATAAAAAATAACAAAAAATATTTTACAGATACCACTAAAGGTTCAGTGTAACGATGCATAGGATCATTAAAAAGTGATATATTATATTTTAATAGGAGGAACGGGGAAGAGAGTAAGGGGGAAGGAGTGGCTTAAAGTGAATGATGAATGGCCTTGTCCTAAGGGAATGGTTTTCATAAAATATGTCATCCTTATATCTGCTACCAGGCTTTAGTTAAAAGCGCCTGTATTCTAGCAGCAAGCGAGAACATCACCCAAGCTCTGTAACCGTACCTATTTCCTATCGATTTAAAATTTAAATAATTTTTCATTCATTTTTGTCAACATAAATTAATTAAATTACATTAAAGTAGCTCTGACCCTAACTAGGACAACGAGATGGAGGAAGGAGAGGACTGGTGTACCTATTTATTCTAATACTTCATGTTATATTAATTAATGAGAAATCTCCCATCGAATAATATCCAAAATATCAATGAAATTCATCAGTCAGTATTAAAGTATTTAGAACTTAATTATAGCCGAAATATGGATTGGATGGAAAGTATAACACATTGAAATACGACAAGACCTAGAACAGGTAACACTGGTCTGCAGCGACTTCCTCCTTTATATAAAAATATAGTTTTCATAAATGAGTGGTGAAGTATAAATCAGTCTCCAATTTTATTCATAGAATTTGACCTTCACCTTAAAGAATCGAAAGCTTAATAAAAATATAATAAATATGAAGAGCTTAATATGCTGAATCGATGTTTGCTTTCCATTTTTTTATAACACAGAGAAATTTTTTAAAGTATACTTCTTTAATGTCTTATAATTACGTGTCTTTAGTCTGACAGCAATAAATATCCTTCTATTCCTCTTGCACACGCAACATAAATGAAAAAAATTATGGAAATATGAAGATGTTATAGGAAAAATTAAATTAAAAATTCACGGTATACGTGGAACATTAGAGTGGATCTAAAAGTTGTTGCAATGTTAACTGGACTGCAAGGAGGATATACCGAAATTTGTTGCTTTTTAAGCGAATGGAACAGTCAAGCTAGAGAAAAGCATTACATAGTAAAAAAAAATGCCACAAAGAATGAGTTTGATCCCTGGAGTCAAGAATGTAAAAGAAGAACCTTAAGTTTCAAGTGATAAAAATTAAAAAAAAAATTGTTAAAGCATTGAACAAGGACGGTGGACGTTATTAATATCTCAAAACTAAATTTCCTCGAATCAGCGACATTGAAAGAAGGAATCTTTATTAATCCAAATACGAAAGCTCATGAAGGACTCAAATTTTGAAAGTACATTGTGACTAGCTTTATTAGCCGAAAAGAGAGCATGAACCGCGTTTTTAGAAGTATGTTATAATTTTCTTGGAAACAAAAAAAAAAAAAAAAAAAGAAGAAAATTAGGGTGAAATCATGATTGAACTTCTTTATTCACACAAAGTCCTAAAATGCAACATGTCCCTAAAAATGAATTTCTTGGATTCTCATTTTGACTTTTTTCCGCTAATCTTGGAGCATTATCAGATGGACACAGCGGAAGGTTTCATCAAGACATATTGCACATAGAAAAATGCTATAATGGAAAATGGTCCGAAGCAAGGCTTGCGAATTTCTGTTGGTCGCTTCGTCGTGAAAAACCTATAGAAAATATGAAATGGAAGAAAACTACAAAGTGAAATAATTATTAACAACCAGCAATGAGAGTACCTAATGACTTGTAGGTTTTGTAAAACATTTATTCAACATTTGTCATTAGTTTTAACAATTATAATATATGTATTAAACATTTGAAATCACTTTATTTCACAAGCCTTTTATCAGTTTTTCACACTAGTCGACGTTTCGGGGCTGTTTCCCCATTTTCAAGACTTATTCCTTTTCCATCATATAATTACTACATCACATTTCACCCTTCATTCCATCTCATAGCAACACGAAACGTCGACTAGTATAAAAAACTGATAAAAGGCTTGTGAAATAAAGTGATTGGGTGAGGAATGGAAGGATGTGTGTGCTTTTTTAAATGTTTATATTAAGAAAATTTCCAAAAAAATTAAAAAAGAAAAGAAAATATATTTATTTTTTAGCAAAAAAGTGAATTTCATTTAAAACCACCATTGAAAAATAAAATTATATGTGATACAGAAGATTTAATAATATATTTCTATTCAGAATTATCTAATTTATTATTCATTATGCATGAAATAGAAAGGAGGGAAACAATTTTTTTTTTTTTTTTTTGCAGACAGCTGTAATCCTTACAAAGAATGGATTCCAAGAACATCAACATAGCTACAAGAAAAACTAATTTCCTGGAGCAACTAATTAGTTTAACAGACAAAAAGAAATGAAATGCTAATCAAAAGAGACGAAAGGACACACAACCATAGTAGAATGGCCTTATGCTGACTAAGTTAGAGAAGATGAAAATGTATTTCTCCTACATCACCCTTTTGAGCACCACGGCCGCAGCAGAGTAATAACACAAAGGAGGCAACTCTTACTCATGAGGTTTCTCCTCTCGAAGGCTTGCGCAAGGAAAGGCGCCTTGAGCAGGGCAGTCCTCTGCACAGCCACTTATCTACTCTACATGTTCACAACCAATCAGCAAGGAATACCTAAGGAGGTACGTTCTCTTCTAAAAAGTGATGAGGAAATGTGAATCATTGATATATAGGGTACATAAATGTACATGGATCTGTTTTTAAAACTTTTCTTTCTACATTAATGAAAAAATTATCTCGGTACATGAAAGGATAGAGAGCCCTGTTGTCTATAATACGTGGCTAATTTTCTGGCACTTAGATCCCGAAATTGTATCGATAGGTCTCCAAACGCACCTTTCTCAAATTAAAGACTGGAGTAACAACTGTTGAATGAAAGTCAATCAATCCAAATGCACACATATCACCTTCGCCCTTCGAAGACAATCCTGCACTCCATTCCGCTCCCTTTCTCTAACACACTCCAGTATCTTGGCTTCCTTATGGACAAAAGACTAACTTGGAACCCGCAAACTAGTCTTAAACGACAAGAACTTAATCGACGATTTGGCCAATTATACAGACTACTGAACAGAAATTCTAAACTATCAATTGAAAACAAACTGCTAATATACAAGACAGTACTGAAACCTATCTAGACCTACGGACTTGAACTGTGGGGGACAGCCCATTGAATCCTTCCAACCCAAAGTCCTCCGAACCATAGTTAATGCTCCTTATTATGTCACCAACCATACCTTACACCGCGACCTAAATATTCCATTTATTTTAGACCTTATACCCAATTCGCTAGCTCACCCTATTCACATACCCTTTCCATCCCTCTAGAAGGTTAAAACGGCAGTGGCCTCGAGACCTCTTGTAAATATGTATCAATGAGTTCTAGCATTAGCTAAATTCTCCACTCACGTGCTGTATGCTTTAGGATTGTATATAGCTATGAGTGACTTTTGTACATATTCTTATTGATTTTTTTAGTATATATGTATATTGTATTATTATTTTATAAATTTATTGTTTTGTATATATTGTGTGAATGTAGTATGAATGTTGTACTTTATCACTATTAAAAATGTCCTAATGAGGACAGATTGTAATATTCCTCAATATAAATTGTTTCTAAAATAAATTTTTGGCAACTGTTCGGTCTTTACAGTCTTCAAATCGGCAACATTAAATGAACTTGGATGTATACAAATACTGAACAATAATGGTTTATCGAAATAAGATCTACTTGAAAAAAGTTACTAATTATTAATTCAAAGTTTGTTATTTAAAAATGGTAATTTGCCAAATATATCTTATATCACCTTTCGGCGATATTACTAACACCTTTGGGTCAAGGTCTAATACAAACATTATTCGCTAATATTAGTCCAATTAAGATATGACGTATTAGTGCAATGCAAATACACGAGTCTTGTTAGAATCATTTCATAATACATCTCATGAATTGGTGATCCTATTTCATTTCAGGATAATAGGTTTTCGACTCCTTACGCCTAATAAGAATCATCTCCATTGAATCATCCAAAGGTCAAAGTTACAGATAAAGAAGTACTGATCTTTGATGTCTCATAACAGGTGCGTAATTTGTTTTTTTAAACATCTACCCATATCGATGTTTTAAATTTTTTTTAACAATCCGGAGGCAGAGCGGAGACATATAAGCACTATGTACCGTACTGAACACACCTGTGTCAACAGCTGGGATGTGGAATGTGTACTGTAGAGCAATGAGAACGGTCATGCTTGCAGAGGCCAAATACGCTGACATAATTCACAAGTATAATTTAATCATCGTCCTTTCTAGGACCCACTAATTATTCTAAATGAGCTTGGTCTTAAAAACACTCATGGCAAGGTACATTTTTTAATAGGCTGTACTCAAATAGATGGCAAATTAGGGGAATAGAGAATGGCTTAACTTCGTTTCAACTGTAAGTAGAAATGAGATTAAAAAGAATTATGTAGCTCAGAGTGAATAATGTCTCCTTGAAAAAAATATTAAATTAAATAATCATAATCATTATGTAGGTATTGCGTTAGGTTTTAAATGATTGGGACTCTCAACAAAAGTTCGCTGCAATATCATGATAATAAATGAATACATAATATTTTAAAGCAATTGATTATTTCATAGAACGCGAGATAACGATAAAATGTTTCTATAGTAAACTGAAAGTTCATTGAGAGAAAGACAGAAGGGCTAGGGACGCAATCGCCCTCGAAGGAAGATCAAAGGATCTTGAGGACGTGGAGAGCCCTCCATGACAAATTACACGGATGAAGGGAGGACTTTGTGAAAGCGGCAGCTCTGGTGTGTGCCTCCCTTTGGCCTAGTACAAGGGCCCACCTTTATCAGTCCTAATCATTGCCACCGTCAGCTTTAGAAATTACAAAACCATTTCCAAAATGAAGGATATTCTCATTTAATAGTATTCCATTTGTAATGAATATATTTTGAAATAAACTAGACATCTCAATTTTTTATAAGGTTTAACTCTTCAGCTAAGATCCACCCACACTGCCGATTTATATGTCTTATTTCATAATCACAATAAAAATATACATACTTTTTTTTCTGCTTATTAGTTTATAAATTGACTAAAATATTTGGAAATGCCAATTATTAAGTTAAATGTATGTCAGTTTAAACCAAATTACATTGGTATCTTATTAAAGTTGTATGAGGGGATTAACGGTAGCATGTTAGTTAACATAACAGCCTCCTATGCCCAAGGTCCCGGGTTTAAACCCGCAGTGACGTTAAATAAATAAACAAACAAACAAATTTCATGACAACTTAATTGGCCTTTATGTATGTAATCAAAGGCAAATGAAGTTATAATATAATTTTAATAAGATAACTATGTAATTTAGTTTGAACTGACATACAGTTCTATACAAAACCTTCACATTTTAGCGTTCTACTCATTACGGTTTTTAATTTATTTATTACAATTTGCTACTGTATCACAACAATAAAGCAAGAAAATTGAATAAGTAAGTTTTTGAAGTAGCATTGGTAGCACTTGAATAACTAATCTCATATAATGTTCTGACACTGGTCAGATCCTCCACTCATGTAATACATGTTTGTGGCTATTATGCCCTACTTCGGCCTCCACTGAGTCACACCAGCGACACGGCTGTGAGCGAGGCGCTAGGATCTCTTGGATTCCGCTTTTTCCGAGGGAAAAGCCCACAGTCTGGGGTCCCTATAGCAGTTGTATATAGTTATGTTTGTTTATTTGACAACTTTTTATTTATCTCAATTATAGGTTGATGTTTTGTTTTTATATTTATTATTATTTAATTCAATATATATCATTTATCTGTATTTATTTCAATAATAGGTTGTTGTTTGTTTTTTATTTTGTATATATATTATATTTTATTTAATTTGACTTTATCATTGTATACTGTATATATTGTGTGAATGGGATCTTATATCACTATTACTAATGTTCATATAGAAACAAATTGTAATATATCCCAATAAATAAAAAAAAATAATAAAAATAAATAAATAAATCTCATATAATAATTGGCTGATCCTGAGGCCATCTTATTTTCAGTCGAGTCAGAGAGTATCTATTAATAACTTCATGAAATAGTGGTACTTCAGATGAACGTTGATAATCAATTAATAGTTAATTTACATGATAGTTCACAATGATAAACAAATATATTAGAAGAAAGTGATTTATGGTATAAATGAGTAAACAATTAGTGATCATATGAATTTCCCGAAATAACTAAATGCAGACAGTAGTCTTATATTTCGCAATAGCCAAACATTCGATTGTAGTTATTGATGCAGGATTTAATTCGAAGTTAAATTTTGGAACAAAAAAGAAAGACAACATGAAGATAAATTAAGCGATATAAATACTTAATAATTATAAAAATATTTGATAACAGCCCAACTATCAACGTTTTAATACTTAGTAATTGAACCATAATAATAATGATTATGTCACACGATACATCATCGACACAGTACAATAGTAAAATGAAATACGTAAAGTAATAAAAAAAATAATAATGTTTATAAAAATTATAACAGTTATTACAAACAGAAGAAAATATGACAGTGACATCTTCTGGAGTGATGCTGCTGGTAGTGACGTAAACCCTTCCCCTCAGTAAATGTCTGCGACCCTCTTGACATTTCAATCAAAGTTACAGATGCAGGGCGAATAACTAGTTATGTAACTTTTTTTTCTGAACATATTTTTAACGTAATGTACAAACTGTATTACTTTAACGTTTCGTAAATTTAAGAATTTTAGTAGTATGATATAATCGGTATCCGCCATGGAGTTGTAAAGTCATCAATTATTATAATTCCTGCTCCTAAAAAACGCATCATAAAAATAATTACAGAATAGAAGAGAAGAACCAAGGACAGTTTTAATCACAAAAGAATGAAATTGAAACATAATAATTATTCATTTTTATTATCATTATTTTTTATTCACAACTGCGTTGCTGCTCATCCAGCGAATGTGAGGTATTATTTTCTTCTTTACCTTCGTCCTGAATTTTTTATTTAGAAGATCACTCGGCCAGTGTTTTTTAATTATTCTGTGGTTCTGCCCAGGTAACAGGGAGGAAGAAAGGGAAGAAAGAAGTTGATTTGGGTATTGATGTGTCGAAGAATGAAACGTGTTATATTTGTAGTGAATTATTTATTAAGCCTATAAATTAAGGCTTAGTTGTTTATAACCCAAAATAAAATTGTTTATCAAAGTTCTATATATTTTCTATTGAAGCATAGGAATGGGAAGGAGTAAGGCGTATACAGTACTCACAATATTCAACGATTAAGAAGGTTATGCGAACCCAAACTATGGATACGTTCAGGTGCATATAAAATAATGTAAGTTATTTTCCGTCGATGTTTAAGGTGTATGAAATAACTATAACCAAAATATTTGTATTAATTTTTTTACATTCACTTACCTAAAGATGAAATATATAGTAATGGAAAGTACTGCGATTGTGAAAATTTTCGAATTCCAGTTTTCAACGGAAATACACGTTTTAGGGTCCCCTGAGTCCAAATAATTAAGTCCCGCAAAAAGGTCTGTGTGTGTGCGGTAAGTCTAAAGCGAAAACGAGAAGTCGTATGAAACTGAAATTTCATATTTAAGATAAATATACGCTCGAGAAAAGCCACTCTATACCATGCATTTAGTATTTTCTCAAAAACGGCTCTAACGATTTTGATTTAATTCCCTATATCGATGTAAAATTAAATGGTCTTTAATATCATGTAGTTTTCATTCCGATTGAAATAGTCTGATAGGGCTTAAATGCCGTTAATTTAAATTTTCTTCCTCTAAAGTACCTTTTGTAGAATCTAGAAAAATAACTATATCATCTATTTAGTACTGATAAAAAACTGATAGATATATAATTTGAACAAACACGATATACAACTGAAAGAGATATTTTTGTTCGCCATTTTGGTTATTATGATCATAAAAACAGTAATATAGACGTATAATACACTGTTGGAAAGCTAAAAATGTTAGCAAAATTATTATCTTATACACACAATTGTAAAAGTTAATGAACAGTGATGAAAAGCCGATAAAACTAACTGATTGTCATTTAATTTAATAAAAAACTCATTTCTATTGAAATTCAATGCAATTAATTCATTAACAATTTGTTTTTATCTTTAAATGTATTTAATGATTCTAAAAAACTATTTAAATTGATTTTAACAACGGAGGTAAGTGAAAGTCGTGTGTTGCGCGCACCAGATTTTTTAATAATTAAAATGTAATGTCTCAAGCGGAATTGTTCAGCAATTATTATCACAACTCAGTAATATTTGGCGTTATAAACGGATGATTCATAAAATGGAATAAATATTTTCCAGGGATTTCGTGAATGATTCTGCCAACCGAGAAAAAAAAGAACCTGAATTTCCGAGGTTGATAAATCCTTTGTGAGCCCAGAAAACCCCTGGCCTTTTCGTCACAAAGCCGTCTTCATTTATTCCGTGATTGCATTTTTTATCAAACCCTCCTCACAGGATTCAGCTAACCAGACTCACTCCTCTCCCCGCTCAGCGCGAAATCCCAGAAGAAATACCTGTGACGATACCATCGCGCAGCCATAGGCTCGAGATAAACGCTTTGAGGACCGACAAAACTAACAATGAAGACCATTAGTTGAACAGCTGGTACTCGATAGCTGACCTAGAAGTTCCTTTCAGTGCCTTATCCGATATATCGAGCCGCCTTTTCCAACCATTTCTTAATTCTTTCACAATTCTTTGGAACATCATATTATCTACTTAACTTCTACATTTTGAAGAGTTGCGCTTTGTCAAAGATAAAAATGCTTTCAAAGATACAAAAAAAAATGTTTGATTAAAAAAATAGAAATTAGACGAAAAGAGATTGGCACTAAAAGCTTAAGAATTCGATTTCTTTATAAACGAGTCATTCAGTTGTACAATATGTCAGTCGTAACTAAAAATACAATTTTTTTTACAATGTTTACATATTTTTGAGTTACAAGGTTTTATAGTCAATTAGCTTTTTGACATCAGTTTGACATATTTTGATTTAAATAAAACATCCTAAATATTTCTTCATTTAATTATTAGTAACCAGATTCCATGTTTTACAACTGAGTGTACCAAATGTTGAAGAGTAAAACAATCCATTATCTTGGAAATGCTATAATTAAAAGAATGTTTTCATTTTTAAGCTTGTCCAACGTTTTCGACTACTTCAAAACTTACTGGACAAAAGCTCTGACCTTCCACTTAAGTACAAAAGGCTCATCTACATGACTATCATCAGACCGATATGGACTTGCGGAGTAGAGATTTGGGGCTCTATGAAACCATCAAATTCTTCCCGTCTCCAATCCTTGCAATCAAAAATCCTTCGAAAAATCCTCAATGCTCCTTATTTTGTCGCAAATAAACTCATCCATAAAGACCTTAACGTACTCTATGTTGCTGACTTGGTGTGAACCAGGTACCACTCCTTTCATGACAAACTTCATTCCCACTCTAATCCACTAGTTTCAATCCTTGCTTCCTCCACAATCCCTGATAATCCTCCGAGGCGTCTGAAAAGAAGATGGCAGCGAGACCTTCTAGTTTAACATAGTCTAACATAGCAGCTCTCCAAGCCAATGGGTAGTATCCACACATGTGAATCCATGACATTTGTATCTTGTACCTCGTTTACTAGATGTATATCATTATACAGTTGTAAATAGCAATAAATCTATTAAAAATCATTTTTAAGCAATCTATTTATTACTAATAAATAAATTTCCAAGCTTGGCTCAATATGTTTTTGGAGTAATTTTAGATTTTAGCACATTACTTCTTTTAACATTTATTAAATTATGTGTAAAATAAAGTACCAATAAAAATAACCTCAAGATTTTTATTTTTAAGGAACGCCGTAAAAAAATGTATTTACATTTACTAACTTAATAGAAAGCAATTTTTTTTTAAATTATTTTTAATTGGTACTTAAATACAATAGTTGGAAAATTAATACATTACAGATATAACTGGTATTTGCGGGAAAAAAAATTAATCGAAAACTAAAAGATGGTCATTAACAATTTAGACTGAAATATCTGGGGGAAAAAATGATCCTCTATTATATAAATACTGAAATTAGTTCATGTGAGATTTAAAAAGGTTATGGTTACCTTGTTTAATACTTAAAGAAGTCGCATAAATCATCATAAAGATCCACAAACTTACCTGCAAAAACAAAAAAAAAAAATAATAATAATAATAATAAATAAATAAATAATAATAAATAAAAAAAAAAAAAAATATACATATACGCACACATATAGATATATAATTTTTAAACTAATAAAGTTTTAAAGGACAGGAAGAAACAATAGTAATAAATAAAATAAAACAACCTGAGAAAGCTGAGTAATATTTAAATGATGACAGTGAGTTTACACTATTTAAAAAAAAAAAAAAAAACAATAATTCAAACAGCGCCTTTATGAATATGCGGCAAATATGTTATATTATAGGCCCAAACACATTGGCCATTTTAATTGTTGATATAACAATAAATATTTATATTAAGAACAAATTGACAAAGAGGAAACGCTCAGAATAAATATTTATTTAAATAAGTTATTGTATTTTTTTTTTTTATTAAAACATCAGTTGAAAATGCATTTATGGTGGTAGCCCCGTGGATTAAACATTAGTAGATATATTCAGAGCAGTACATGTTTAATGAACTATAAAATCGATGAAAAATTTAATTAGCTAACTATAACAATTTTTTATTTTTTGACCAATATATGTTTTTGATTTCTGCCGATGATTAAGTATAATAATGAATAGACGTTATATAATAAACATAATCATTTCTTGCAAAGAGCACTTTTCGTTACGATGAACTCATAATCCCAAAGTAATAAACTTTTAATAGGTCAAGCTGAAGTTTTTTAAACATAACTACTACATTTTTTTTTTCAGTGGCGCTACAGGCCGTGCTGGCCCTGGGCCTCGCGGTGTAATCTCCTGGGAGTTTACACTCGCGTTTCACGATACAATTTATAGTGTAGGGTCATCACTCCCTACGCCTAATTTTGTGAGTGGCCACCATTTGGCTGACGGGTCTCACATAACCGGGGGAGAGGCTGCGAGTGAATCCCCATTATATTACATCTTTATAAAAGCCCCGCCGGGACTGGGATTCGAACTCGCAACCTGTAGCATGAGAGACTAGAGCCACTCAGCCACGGGCTCCCCTGATAACTACTGCATACTACACTTAAATTGCACTCGGGCGAAATAAGGGCGAGTCGCTAGAAACTATATAATTTCATTTATAAATAACATATGAAATATAAAGATAATCGACCATGAAAAAAAAAAAAAAAAAGCTCGAAGGAAAACACTTAAGGAATACAATTGGAGCGAGGAATTATCGTACAGCGAAAAATCCATTAAACTGAAGCAATGATGAGGAAAAGAAGTGCAGTTAAGAAGTAGGTTACTAAGCTCTCCTATTGTTTTAGAAAACTGCCCTGGTTTAACCATCTCCTTCCCAAGACAATAGAAAAACTAGGAAGGTTCAACTTGTGGCCGGCCCTCCAGGAAGCGATTCCAGTACTAATTCCAGGTACTAATTGGGGTCTTATCACCTGATCTACAACAGGCTAACTTCTCCTATCTTCATCTAACCTAATTTATAAGAGAGTAGTTTCGATTTGTTAGCGATACGTAACGGATATATGTACGTATTTTTTGTTCGATATAAAAGGCACTGAATGACTGATATAAAGTGACTAAAACTCCAGAAATAATAGCTGGTTCGATTTCTATTTAAAATTATTTCAAGATAAGCCATAATAATAAACGGCCTTAATATAGGGCAAATATGGAAAATACAACTCTGCTTACTTGATAAAGAGAAGAAAATAACAAATATCTGATCAATTATAGATATATATATATATATTATTTCACAATATTTCAACTTCTACCAATGGTTCTTTAATTAAGCCAACTAAAAAAAAATCTCCAAAATAATGCCTTTTTTTCCATCAGAACTGTCAACTCAGTTCATTCTGTTTTTTATTTTTTTCAGTTATACCGGGAGGTAATATTGTCTCTGCCAAATCCTGAAAAACAGAAGTACTAAGTAGGGCGTTGGGGGTGAAGTTTTAATGGTTATTAAAGAAATGGTTTCACTCTGCAAGAGTTCTAGGACTTTTTAGAAACTTTGTCGTGAGCTTTTTAACACTGATCTTCAGTATTAGAACTTCCATTTCAGAGGTCTGGGAAAAAAAAAGATGGTTATAAGCCTCCAGAAAAATAAAGTTTTTTTCACGTTTAGCATCGCTGGTGATATAAAAGTAAGGAGTGAGTTGAAGCAAATTTGCAATTCTCTTGATGCCTAAATAATGAGCTTAGCAAACACTTCTTGAAGTTAGATGGAAAACAACAGCAAAATAAAAAAAAATCTGGTAAGCGCATCACACAGTTTTCACATACACATTCAAATTTCATTAAAATTTACTATTTTATACACAAACATCTGAGATTACACTGTGGGAAACATTTCTTTTTTTTTTTTTTTTTTTTTTTACTTTCACTTAAACGTATGAAAAATATATATAGGAAAAGTACCGCTAGTAATTTCGCGAGAAAATTTAGGAATACCAGTTTTCAACAGAAATAAACGTTTTAGGGTCTAAACAATCGAGTCCCGCAAAAAGGTATTTGTGTGTGGTAAGCCTAGCACGAAAACGAAAAGTTGTATGATACTGAAATTTAATATTTAAGATAATTATACGTCCGAGATGTTCCACCAACCTTTTCATCAAAATAGGCTGACCCGAAGTTTTACCTCTTTGAATTTTCTCGAAAAAAGTAAAAAAAAAAACAGATTGATAAAAAGTGGCTGAATACAAAAGTTGAACGAATTTGATAAACATATAAAGTAGATAAGAGTAAACATATTTTATTAATGTGATTTTTGCTTTTATGAACATAAGAACATTAACATGGATGTATAATATATCGAAGTTGTAAAAGGTAATGCCTTTTACAACGTAATGTCCTAATCTATGGTAATACTACAGTAAAATTAGGTTTTAACGCGAACATCTGAAAAACAAAGCTAAAACCTGTCATAAATTGTTCAGTATCCTCCCCTTATTAAGTAGTAAAAAGTCCCAGAGTTTTCCGCGTCGGGTTTTGTAGGAGAGAAAGGGAGAAAAAAAATTCAGTTTTTTTGTGAATATCTCAAAAAAATAAATTAAAAAAACACAAGTCATATATGGTATTTGAATTTATTCATTTTTAAGCTAAACCAGTGGTGGCTAGTGACAATGGTTCAATATATTTTTTAGCCACAATTGAATGACCATTTACTCATATGTTAATTGTGATTGCTCTACGATAAGAATTGTTAATATTTTTTAATTTTTTTTTTGTTCAACCCTACCTCGCCTTTGAAGCCTATACATGGTGATTATTTTGTTCTAAGTTTTTGGTTCTCTATTGCTAGGCAACGCGTGTTAACCTACTCAGCTACCCCCCCCTAAATGTTAATCAAATTAAGTCGGGCAGTTACCCTTAAACACTCATATTTTGTGATTTGAAGAAATTTTTACATGAAGAAAATCCCTGCATATTACTTACCCCTGCGTTATCTCCGCGACCATTCAAATCATTTATATAATCAAAGTAATTTCATTTCGTATAGGATTATGTTTTCGATAAAGATAATACCTTTTTGAGATATTAACAAACAACTTAAAAAAAGTTTCTTTTTCTGATTATTTCGCGGAAAACTTTGGGGGAAGTTTTACCAGTTAATAAGAAAACTATTTTTTCGGATTTCCGGGTTTGCCCAATTTTACTTCACTGTAATGTCCTAGTCTGACGAATAAATCATAAACTTATTACTAATTATTATACGTAATCATTAAACATTCCTATATTTTTCAATCGAAATTATATGTCTCCAACGAAACTAAATAAACTTTTTATTTAAATTTACTTAGTACGTTTTTAAACTTCAAGTATATTTTTTTGTGATTAATGATTTTATTTGCACCTGTAAAATGTTTACAATAATCAAATGGGATTTTATAAACAAGGAGACATGGCATGGTTAGGCATGAGGGAGACAGCACCCAGTCGTGCATCCTCCTGACATTCAAACAGGAACTATTATTTTAGGCTAGGAGGTCCCTCATCCAACTCCTTTTCAGTCTACGCCGAGTTATGTCAGGGATGTCAGTTGTAGCCATATTTTGAACAAATTCGTTAGTGTGTCCATGTAGTTTGTCGTGAAATCTTTTGTACGACATTCGAATGTGGTTTGTTGTAGTCGGAATGTCTAAGTCGGTATGAAAAGTATCGTTTGAAACATAAAGAACTCACTTTGTCAGTCATAAAAATTTGGATTGAAAGGTTTGTATTTTTTGAATGTGTGTCTTTTTACAACTTCAAGTTTAATTAATACTTCTTAAATTGATTTTAATAGCCGAGGTAAGTGAAAGTCGTGTGTTGTTCTCACCAGATTTTTCTTTTTTAAATGATTATAATATAATTTAATATCTTATTGATAAAGTTCATACTACAAAAAAACCTAGGCTAGTTAATGATGAATTAAAAATAGTTTAAAATTAATTATTTAATTATTTGACTAGAATGTAATTGAATGTAATGTAAATTGATAAAATTATTTTAATACAATTATAATTAGAATAAGTTTAAAAAAACAAAAACAAAACAACAATGTGTAATAAATATAATATTACATTGTACAATAAATTAGGCCTTTACACATCACATATTAAAAAATCCTCTTGAAATACAGTAACACGAAAAAAATAAATCAAGTTAAACACAAAAAGAAAACAGGTCATCTTGAAACAGAATAACAATGGCATTTTAATGCTATTAGGGAAATACGAAGTTACTAGTTTCGACAGGACAATAGGCCAAAGCACTACCAACTACCCTAATAAGGTCTAACCAAAATCACTATGGAAGAAGTCAGCCCTCAGTGTAATATCAAATAAAGGTTACACCACTCGCCATCTTCCTGACCTTTCTAAAAGAGGCTTAATCCCAACAATAGGCCGAACCCTCTCTCCTTTATTTTATTACATATCATTAGTTAATACAATTAATTAATTATTAATACTTTATCAGACAATAGTTCCCGAACGTTAACTTCCAAGCCAACTAAACAGAGTATGATTCGACTCATCTTAAATAATTTAACTAATCTTTTAAAACATTTTTACAGCTCTCTCTACGTCCTGCACCCCAATCTATTTAAGTCGTATAAGACATTTTCCTATAGATATGATGCTAAAGCTTATATTAGACATTGAAGTCATAAATCAAATAAAAGCAATACAAATTTAAAATAATACCAAAAATAGTGTGTTCTACGACTGAAAACGGAAAGATTTAATGAGGATGGAAATATGACATAAGATAAATGGCATGGTAAAGAAATATTAAGTGAGTAACAAAAGTATTCGGAAATGGTATTTATTAAATAAATATTTTTTACACACTAATACTTTACATAATTCTTTTTAATTAATGAACCGTTAAAAGAGAGTCTCATAAAGCCAGGTCACTAACCAGATAACCAAGTAGGACAAAAACAGCGATTGAACTAATATTTAGATTCAAGCAAGGCAATGACTCGAGAAATTCACCGTTATCTATTTAGACTTGTGTGCTCTTAACGTTTCAAAAAATTTGGATAACCCTTCCTTCATAATTCCTTCAGACTTTAGTTAAACATTTGTAGGCCCAACTAAAAGAAAATATGAGGAAATACGGTATTTAAAATAAAGATGACCCGAAGAAAAAATAATTTATCGGATTGAATTTCATTGCCTATCAAACTTGAATAAATCAAATTAATACCTAATCGGTTAAAACATGTAATTATACAAAAACGTTGACCAACCGAATGTTTATACACTGTTACCGCACTAATATAACTACGAAATCATGTATTTCCGAATTCTTTAGTACTTATATTTTCAATTTTTTTCGTGAAGGGATGTTAAAAACGTTTAAAAACAAAATTGTGATTTTTTTTTTTTTTTTTTTAGCTATTGTATACCGTCCTTCAAACGTTAAAAAGTGGTCAACAACTCTTTAAAAAAAAAACAACAGAAAAATAAGTAAATTACAATGATATAGTGAATTCCGAGAGGTAAATGAGAATGAAAAAGTGATTATAATGTTGGAATTGAAACCGTAGTTAAACAATAAATGAAAAAATAAAATTACAATTGTTCCTTGAGAGCTTTATACTTGAAATATTGAGGATAAGCGGATTGATAAAGGGTAGGGGCAAAGAAGGGATGAATGACTGTTATAAGTTAATACGCATTATATTTTGGATCGAATTATAAGTTAAATGGATAGAAAAATAACAAATGTATAAAATAATTCAAAGAAATGGTTAAAAAGTACATTGAGAGCTATCAAAAATTTAGTATTATAGAAAAATTTTGTTGCCATAAAATATCATTTATAGATTATTATTAATTTTTAGAGTTTTTGAGTCGAAATACCTATAACCAGAAAAACATAAGATTTAAATAATCAATAAAATTTAATTAATTTAGTTCCATAATTCATATTTTATCTCTCTCTCTATATATATAGATTTTAGGGTAGTGAAGGGGTGAAAGGACCCCTCAGAACTTTCGGGTCAACTAGCAACCTCTTCTGAGCCACTGATTCTCTCATCAACTCATATCACCATCTGATATCTTAAAAAAAAAAAAAAAAAAAAAAATATTTCTTTGATATTCTGCGAATTTTAATAGTCTCATCACATAATTCTCGTATTCCCAACTATAACATTTAATGTATGTACATATCTTAAATATATGCTTAGTCTATTGTTGGGCACAAATACACAAACAAAGTGTTTTAGGCTCAATTTAAATGAGTAAGAAATGGCAGAGACCCTTACACGCCCTGATTCACTGATTGGCTTTTCTTATCCTTAAAATCAATGATGTTATTCCTTTTGGGACTACCCTTTTGAATAAAGAGCGACAAGACGTAACAGAATTCCACCCTCCACATCAATTTTTCCTTAACTCTATCCTGATACGGAACCGTGATTTCTTTCTTCCTCTGAATAAAAATACACGGGCGCATACCCACCTGGAAAATAAATCTTTTTATCGCCCGGATATTACCAATTCTGCACATTTCAAGGAAATAACATACACACTTATTTGAGGTAGATGTTGGAAACATAATGTTATTTGCAAAATATAAAAATAATCTTTCAACATTATTAAATACCCAGTAATACCATCCTTAATAAAATGTACTATTCAGTGTAATTATAATTAGTATTCAAGATTGAAATGGCACCGACAAAAGAAAAAAACGGGATGTGACTTAGACAGGAATGAAGACGGATAGCAAGGAAGAAGGATTGACCAATGAGCTAGCCGTCCACCTCCACTACTAAGAAAGACGGATCTGTCCCGATCAACTGTCTTGGTAAGAGTAACCGTAAAGCCTAGAACTTGCTAGGGCGGGAGTCCATTACTTAACTAATATAAGGGTTTGTCATCAAGACAAGTAGCAACATATCCTGATATACTATGATAGAGGTATCATAGAAGTCAAAACAACTTCGCGGCTAGTGTTAAGCAAACATGTATGAATAATTAACAAGTAATCGATACGGATAAATAAATTATTCTTAAAGAAGCTGTAAAAGTGAAAATGTACAACATTCTACTTCTGTCAACCCGAAAGAACTTAAATACTCTGTGTTATGTCACAACTGCAAGGTACTATTAATAAAAGGTTTGAGAAACTAACAGACAACAACTAACCTTAAGTAATTATCAAATTATGCAAAACACTTTACTTATTTACATCGAATAGGGTTTTGAGAATTTTCAGAAGTTTTCGAAGGTACTAGAAAGTATTAATAATCAATCACTTATACAATTCATTAGGCACACGCAACAGCTTTGAATTTGAAGGGGTTATGTTAAACAATTTGAAGGAAATAAATAACTAATTGAACCGAAATTTAGATCACGAATATAATAAATATTTGGCAACCTAGTAAATATTACTTGAATAAAAACTGCGTACAAATTTGTGCGTTTAATTAATCAACAATGAAAATAGTTCGTTCAAGCAATTCAAATTTTTTTTTCAGGAAAAATTGCAGAGAATATTAATTTTGTTAACTACTTATTGTCTGTTTATCAAAAACATATATCCTTTAGTACCATAATATGTTAAAGAAATACAAATTAGTTTATGTTTCTTCGACACTCGAGTAACACTACGTAGAAAACCACTATCGCGTATTAAAAAGAGCGAGAAAAACAGGACAGCAGATAAATAGTGGCAGAGATAAATGACACGTAGAGATGAAAAAGAAATAAAGAAAACGTGAACCACTATATTTGCTTCTAGGCGAAAAAATTGGTTGCCGATAGAAGTAGACAGAAGAATCCATCGTTGTCTTCAGTGACAGCTTCGACTCACCTGAGGCATGACTCTTTTTACTTCTTTTTTTTTCGGCGAAAGAAAAATGCGGTGGAGAAGAACCGCTAACATTGAGGAGGATGGAGTATTCTTTTTAAAAGTTTACTTTACGAGGGACAAATCGAAAAACGGTACATAGCAAAGTAAAACAAATTACTAAATGTACAAAGAATAATCAAGGATATATTGGATCGTTTGATAAAATACTTTAAATGGAATCATCGTAGTTCGAATTCTATTGCTAAAATTAAAATACATTCAATACATCCTTGAGTAAATAAAAGAACATGATATAGACGTTCTAGGAATGGAGTTAGAACATAGGGAAGCAAAGATGTTATAGAACCTGAGTTAGTGAATAACTTTAATGGGGCTACAGAAATATGCTCAGCTTTGGCAAAGGAGACTGTCCAAGAATATCCCATTGACTAACAGCCCCTCCGCAATAAGTCTTCACATCACTTTCCGGCTAAATCTGAAACCTTATAAACTAATGCACCGTTGACCGTAACTGTCGCTGTTTTGAGTGGAGAGACGAAAGAAAACAATATTTTGAATATGTGAATCGTCCGAGGTTTATTTATCCCATTACTAATTTAAAAATTAAACAAAACTATACCTTTTCTCTCGGTTCATTGGAAAATGACTTTATCTAATTATTCTAATATATTTATTCCTCGTTGAAATATTAATGTTTTAACAAAAGTTAGTAAAAAAGAAACATTTCAGAACTTTCTTCCTCTTATAATGTTAACAGCTCTTCCAGAAAACTATCTCAGTATTACACGTGCTCCCCAACGTAAGCTAATCTTTTTAGGGTCATGTAACACAAATACATCACAAAACTAATGTTTAAACAAGCTGTTAAACTTTTTATTCTATTTATCTCCTTTATTGTTTTACACTCAAGTAACAAATAAAACAATATTGCAAAAACAAATAGTGCAACATTCAAGGCCTTATCAGAACTTACACTACCTTTGAGGTATTTCAAATTGAACATGCGAAAGCCCGGTGATTCTAACTGCAGGCATTAGCCTCACCATTACTGGGTGCGGAGAAACCATCTTCCAGGCTTTTCAAAATACAATGGATCCAGACTGCAGAGTCCAGGCCCCTTCCCTCATTGAGAACATCGACCAAAGGGACAGTGCTTTGCCACCTTCCCGGCCTGGGTGGTGGTGCAATACCTCGGAAGAAAGGGATGGCATAGGCCTATAGTCTATCAAAGAACTTGATGCGCCTCCGGAGTTCTGGTAGCTCTGCAGCCTCTCAGGAGTCGTGTCAAACAGATGGCGTAACAGTGGTGGACCATAGAGCAGGGTAGGCCTGATAGTAGCCTTATATATCTGAAGTTTCAGACGTAAAGAGAGCTGCGGCGAAGTCAACAGATAGTAGAGCCTATACGTCTTTAATAGAGCCAATTCCAATCTCTCCCAAACCGTTTATCATGTCAAGACTTCTTATACCCTATTTTTCAACAACTTCTGATTTCATCTTCCAACTCATTTTGTACCTATATTATTCAAGTAAAGAAGTAAAATAAAATCTGGGTTCAATTAAGCTATGCTCATGTTCATAACATATACAAGATGAATTATCAAGAATCTACACTTGGAGTTTAATAGATATGAAACATGATACAATTACCATTATTAGATATGTAATAAAAATTATAATCAGCCAATAAGAATTAGAGGTCGCTCATCGATTGGAAATTATTTAAAGGTTATTTTTTGACACTTTGCGAGTACATAATAGAATAGCTATTAAGCAACACAGTAATGTGCCGACATCGATTTTGTGCAATCAAGAACCATTAAAAGCTTGAACCAAGATTGACAGGAACGCTTGTCAAAAAACCATTTAGCCATGAGCGTATCGTGTGTGATCGATTGTCGTTTCGTTTACACGTTTAGAAGTAATTAACAGCGCTTAATTATTACATACAGATCCCACACTGAGAGTGGAAAGCGTTATCACAATCGATAAGCTCTGAATTAACAAATAAAACCTAAATGTAATTAAAATCCTATGCTTCTAACTTTTTGAATTTACTTGAATATACCGATTTTTACGAATTATACAAACTCTAACTACACATATTAATCGCATTTTAATTTCTATGATAAAAAAATATTATAAAATTCTTAAATCAATATTCATCCAGAAACTATAGAAATAAAATGATAAAATGCTCTCTTTTCGTGAAACGTCAAAAACAAAATATACAATACTTTCCGACGTTATTTATTTCATTACAAAATTATAATTGAAGTTTAGAAGTAATTTGAATATAACAAATGGATCACCTGTAGAAGAGTGGCAAGCATAACAGCCTTCTATGCCAAAGGTCACGGGTTCAAACCCGCAGATGGTCCTAGAATTTTTTAATGAGAGTAAAAAATCCTGAGTTATGGGAAAACAATCCTTCGGAGGGGACGTAAAAAGGTGGTCCCGAATCTGTGCGATGTCAGGTATTCGTTAAACATCAGTATCTTAATTAAACCTGGATAGGCAAAATTTAGGACCCCCACTTAAGCATCGTCCGATTAGCCACAGTAGCATACAGTGACGTTAAATGAACAAACAAACTAATATAATAAAATCTTGCGAAAATTTAGTTTCAATTTAAAATTAATTCCTTAGAGAGGTTGATTTTAGAAGATATTTTTTTCTTTTTTTTTATAGATTGCGGTGAGGCAAGAAATGAAGTATGTTTTCAACCTGACTATTCACTCCTTCCAACCTGACCATATCATTGCAATATGGTCGACCAGTGCCTGATTGATTTTTCTAACACAATACATTGTGAGACCTTCGGTTGGATTACTTCGACCACATCCGGCTACCAGGTCACCAACCTGATGGGCGACATCACAACGTTCTGTATCTTAGTCCGTTTTTCTGTGTTATTATTAAAGTTACACATCAGTGATACAGAGAATGATAACCAAAAATAAATAAATAATAACAAATAATGATAGTAAAATAAAAAACTTCATTTGGTGATGCTGTGTCATCAGCGTTCAATCATTCCATCACCCGACTGTTAGGTATTCCACACAGTGAATCATCCACATTTTAAATAGTAGCTTGATAACAGAAAACAAACATGGGTATCGTCAAATTTGAGTCTAGTCGATAAAGCGTACTAACAAGACTCCGATTGGACACACACGACTGAACCCACATTTGCTGATTGGAATACCTAAACCACTCCGTACTCGGTGAAACATTCCTACCGACGACTTTTAAAAACATATGGAGTAAGTAATCACTCAGCCACCCATACTATTAAACAATCACATTAAATGACAATAGTTCTTACGTTTCATACATATTTAATTATGTACAAGCGTTAACATATAATAATCTCTTTAAAGTTACGAATGTATGTGATTAATTAGGATAGTGATTTAATTAACTTTTCCCTATTTCTGTATTTAGAGCAATAATGTTTGTCAAATGCATTTTTATTCCTCAGAATATTAACATCATAAGACGATGAACTGTTATTAGTAGTATGTTAAAGGGTTACTTGTAGTATGGTGGTTAGCATAACAGCCTCCTATGCAAAATATCTCTGATTCAAACCCGCAGGTGGGCTTAGGATTTTTTAATGGTAGTAAAAAATCCTTAGTTATACCGTCCTTCAGAGGGTACGTTAAAAGGTGGTCCCGAGCCTGTGCGAAGTCAGGTACTCGTTAAAGATCCCTATCCTAACTAAACCTGGATAGGCAAAATTTAGAACTCCCACTGTAACATCGTCCGATTAGCCACAGAAGCATAAAGGAACGTTAAATAAATAAACAAACAAACAAGTAGTATACTATAATTCATAGCATTACACGACAGAAAACAATCCATCAGGAATGCCTACATAAATGTAGAAGATAAATGAAAAATTTAAATTTGTACTTCATATTAGGACTGAAATAATATATTATAAAACTCTTATATTATAAATTAAATCGAACTATTTATCACTATATATATATATATATATATAGATATATAATGCCACCCGAAGATTCAATGCAGTAAACAACTAATAAAGATATAAATAAATCAAAGCGGGCATTTGAAATATACAAGAAGATTCTTTAATATAGAAACAATTTTGGTTCTAACATCAACAAAGAACCTAGTTCTGATTGGTTTTGCGGCATCGCGTGATATACGACCTAAGATTGTCCTCATCAAACTTATTGATTTATCAAACAGCCAAATCAAATAGGAGTTGATTAATGTTCATAATGGAAATTTAGCAATGAAACGTAACTTCATGCGTGCTAATAACTAATCATGTTTCATAATTAAAAAAATAAAACGGGTGAACCAGATTGGAACAGAAGAATAACAAGAATGAAATATTTTAGAGTATTTTTCATTTGGAATTATTTTTTTAATTTATATGATGCGATTCGAGAAGAAGAAAAAAATCAATTAAATAATGGTTTGAAATTCGAGGTGGTTTCAAAGTAACATGTATTTCAATAGCCAGCCAAGTAAAAGAAAAAATTCAAATAGGAAAAATCAGATAAAATAGATAATAATATTTGTTAGCAACTCTGCACCTTTTCAGAAACATATTAATATTTCTGTCATCGTTTACATATTTTCAGCCAGTGGAAGAAGGCCTATAATTTAGACCGAAAAGTCGGTACCAGTTTATTAAGTTTATATCTTAATTGTGTGTTCTTTTGACTGCACCCTGAACTAACCTCTCTCACATCCATATTTTACATTAAATATTCATTCCGTTACAATGCCATAGGCTTTCTAGTATTTTTTTAATTTGTTACCTTTATTTTTGACACAAGGTACAGGCAACATGGAATTCTAAGACAAGACTATTAGAAAATAGGTATGTGAAACGCAGACTGGCCCGTTATGCCAAACATCAGTTTTATCACCGACTTGAGCTACAAACCTAAAGCTGTTAAGCTAAAATATTAATCAGAAGCATAGTAAACACCCTATTCCAACCCGTGAATGAAGTTCCGACTATATTAAAAGGTCAGATTTACCGCAATAACGGAGAAAGGTCAATGGAGATTAGACAAAGCACTTGAGCTGTGGAAGCTCGAGTAGTGCGTGCAATAATATTTAGCATGCAAATATAACAACTTCGGTCAATACATTTAATCTGGTTAATAAACATAATATGTGTATTCTACTACCACACGATATCGATATAATGCAAAGGGACACAAATCGGTGGAATATTTTTAGTGATTCATTGTTGAAAATAAATGATACATGGATGATTTTGTAGAAAAGAAATTCCATTATTCCGTACTTTCCAATAAATGATATTTGACAAATGAAACAATGGGAGTGGAGAGAGCACTGGAATTAAGTTCTCTGGGTTCAAACCCGGCTGTAGATGGGAAATTATTTATTCTGTTATATCACCTGTGGGGTGACTCTGGAGTAGGAATACACTCTGGGGCTCACCCAATCTCTATGAAGTGAGTTCCAAAAAAAGTTGGGGAAAAAAAAAAAAAAAAAAAAAGTGGAGCAAGCAAGTCTTATTAAATTCTAATGCTGATCGGAGCTGTGCTAGTAGACCTCATTATGACCTTAAAACATAATAATAAACGAATTTATACACAATTATTTAAGTGTGTTTTTTTTTTCTATGACTACAACCCCACAAAAACAATTTAACAATTTTTAATTGGAAAAGTATGCTTCCATCGACAAATCGATTTGTTTATTTAAGAGACAAATTAATACGACTTTGTATGGAACTATGACAGAATGTACTCTAGATATAAACAATATCTGTATATTTTTATTAATTCAACATATATTGAAATATATTCTAAACGAAATAGTGCTTTGTATAACTTAATTTCACCAAATCGATGAAATAGCAGAAGAAATTCAAAGTAAAATACAATATGTTAAGACGTTTATGTATTTGCGCGATAAATTTAGAAAAAAATTAAATGAGCTAATAATAAATGGAAATATGCCACCGGACACGAGCCATAAAAGGGTGCCTTTTGTAATAAATTATGGAAAGTATAACTTTTTTTTTTTTTTAAGCAAGCCGTTGGGTTACCTCAGACTACTATGGCTAATGAACGAATCCTGGCACTGAAAAATGAGCCGGGAACTTGTGTATATTTCACGGCACAGTATCTATCATCAATTAATTTTCATCATCTCACAATCACCTATTTTATCTAGAGCCGCGCGAGAGTGCTGATGGTGTTAAAAATATTTTTCAGAGAGGACCATTTAATTAGGGCACGCTGATAATACTTGCATTATTTAAATTATTTTTTCAGGAAAAGAATTTTTACCTAAAAAGTAATAAACATCAACACAATAGCCGAACGCTGATTAAATTTTATTTTTCTGTTTAAAATATTAACTACCACTTCAAAAAAAAAAAGTATCATAAGAATCGAGAAACTATTATTATTGTCTTTATTTATAAGTATATTCAATATAACACTAAATAATAGGTCAATATAGTTATGTACGTGGTATTAATCAAGGCAATTAGAAAACTCAAGATCTGCTTGATTACTGGTTTATTAATGAAGGATTGCGAGTTACATGAGGATGACAGATAAATTACAAACAGGAAAGTAAAGATTAGTTAATCCAAAGATTTAATAATGAAAGGCTATGATTGCTGTACTTACCACATGACATCATTAACTTATCAACTCGCTTCTACCACTGAAATGTGGTTATTTGAAATGGATGGATGACGTATAACGTAATAAGGTTTAGTTGAAACATCCTAAAGATCACAAAAGTAAACTCTAGTTAGGTTGTTCTGTCTTGATGAAGTCTTCAACTGTCGCTAATAGTAGTTTTGAACTGCAGCCAATAAGTTCCAGGCTGACCAGTCTGAAATGATCGTACCGTTTGACAAAGTTGTCTGTTGTTTAAACTTGTACTGTGAATCGGTAAAATCATCAGTTTTAATGGTACTATAAATATGTAGGCCATAAAACCCTCATGAACAATCAGGACTTACAGAAATTCATACTGCTTCTTAGCCAACCCACGTGAAAGGAGGCGATTAGGCCTAGATCACGCTTGGCCGCAAGGTTTTCCCAATTTTCGTACCCACTTTATAGGGACTGGATGTGTCCTTGGAGGGTCTCCCCACTACTGGGTCGCTCCACGTTTGATATAACGGATTTAATACTTCTATCACAGCCGGGGTTAGAACCTGGCACCAGAAGAGAAGACTAGAGATCTAACCACTAGACCACACTGTTCCCAAATCCACTCGAATGGAAGTTTTAATCACATGAACTAAATTAATCCTCTTTGCAGGAATATGTGAAATGTAATTCCTAGGAAAGAGAACATTATCTACATGTAAGATCAGATGTTTTCAGGTTACACACTGGCTTAATTGGTATTAAGTTGAAAATGTTGTTTTAGATAGTTTAGTGGGTTATTTTTTGAAGAAAACATTTTATAGCCGTAGATCAAGCTATCCGTCAACAAAGCGTATGAGTATTTGTAAAGAAGTATGTTTTTGAATTTAATACGAAGAATTTCATTTAGTTAATTTCTTAACATTGCGAATAAATGTTTAAGGGATACGAGTTAAGATGCATCATTACAATATAGTAAATGTAGACTTCTTGTTCGGTGATGTCTTGTTCAGATATTGCTGCAGATAACTACAACGCTTAGGTTTTTGACAACCACCGATATGAGTGAAGAGAAAACGAGAAGGCTCCAACTTGACATACACCTTTGCTAGATTACATTTAACTTTCCCGTAAAATCATTAAAAAAAGGATCAAAGTATCGAAAAACTTATTATTTAAATGCAGCGAAGGTTATTTAGGTATCCCATTTATTTTAGATTAAATAATTTAATATGGCTTAGCTTCACCGATGCATATCAGCGCCCACATCATTTCTCTAGTAAGAGCCCCACTGAATCCTTACTTTTACTTTGATATTATTACCCTCCCACACTCCTATACTTAATTCAAACGTTTCAAAATTATATCCGTTTTAACGAAAAATATGTTATACAACATTAACATACTGATGAAATGAATCCTGTGAACATCAGAATCCTAACACACCTCCTAAAAAGTTCTCTTGAGATAATCCTAAGCAATAAATCTCTTCGAGAGTTGAAAAGAATGTTTTTTACATTATTTTTTATAAAAACAACTGAATGGCGAGACTTTTACTCTAAGGCGCCCGGCTAAAGTGGGGCCATGATTCACGGCCATGAAAAGCCCTAAGAGTGATACTCCACCCTTTGTAAAGGGTACCCATTTTATCCATCATATATTTGTTAGCTCGAAGAAACCCTTTTTTCTTTTTTTTTAAGTTCTAAGACCTAAGGAAAACTTACAGTAACCACAGTTCAGAGAGAATAAATATGGTTTAGCAAGTGGTCAGGTGACTTTCCCATTTTTTATTTCAAAGCCCCTTGGTAGTTGTTGGGTTAAAATTCTCTAATCTGTTAGTTTTTTGGCTATCTCTTCTACTGAACATGGTACATTTTAAGAGAGGTACGAGGAAGCGGGAAAAGATGTCTTCTTCGTCGGTGTGTCATTGATCTTCTTCCTGTGACGGGGCTCACCGGATTTTTGATTCATTGTTTAATCCTCAGAGAAGGTTGAGCTCCCTACATATTGTTGCCAGCTTTGTGCCCTACCTGATTGAGAAAGAGTCTGAAATAAAGTGATGTACAAAATATCAGGCTGTCAAAGAATTTAATCTGTCTCATAGTGATGTAGTTAGTCACTGTTGGGAGTTCGAAGGTAGAGTGCAGAATGTCTGTTTTAGTCTTTTGTAGTGCCGTATGTCTTACTATACGTCTCAGCACGCCGTCTGAAACTGTTGGAGCTTCTTCGCCGTGGTTTATGTTATGTTTATATTAGCTAACATGGGTGCACCATGCAGCAGTGATGGCCTGACCACGCTTTTATAAATCATTAATTTGAGGCGGAGTGATAGGTTTGGAGATGTCAGAAGATGATTCAGTCGGTATGTCTTGGCCTTCACCATCTTTATTTCTTTGTTGCAGTGAAGAGTTAGTGTCAAGTGCCTAACTAGGGTGATGCCAAGATATAATATACGGTTCGCCGGTTTGCTACCTATGCCCGCTGTTTCATAGGTTCTTGGAAGTCAGCGCTTGTTTTTCTGGAAGAAAAAAAATAATACATTCCGTCTTTTTGGGATTGACTGTAATATTTAGTCCTTCCAGTTTCAGAGTTTTAGACTTTCCCATTGTTTTAATATTAAAGGCATTGCTTTTGGTACGAACATTCATGTCGGGATGAGAGATAAAATCTAAAGTTTACCACAGATCCGTCTTTAATAAATTCTGTGTCTATTAAAACACAAATCGCATCGCCAAAGTACCTCCCGCAATAAATGCTTATTTACAAAATATTTTCTAAAATGTATTCAGACTGTGAAGAGAAAGTGAAGAATCGTCCTACGAAATGGCTTCAAAGATTGGATGTATGATTAAACCCTAAAATATATTCTATTCAAATCAAGATTTTTTATTAAGTCAAAGGATATTGAGTATTTGTGGTAAGATTTATTACTTTATTTTTGTTGAGGTTAGATTTTCCCCCAGGTACTCTATTGAAAGGTGGAACCAATAACCGGCTGCCCTATTGAAGCTTCAGGCCCAGCAGACGCCGCTATTCCACTCACAGGAAATAGAAGTCTTTCCTGATGGGAATTTCGCTGTAGCAATATTTGCCAGCAACAAAACCAATCTCCTGGGGATCCAGGCAGTAATAGAACTACCGTAAATTATGTAATTGAAGAGCTTATGAACTATCTAAGGAATTTATATACATTGGTAGTATGGTTTACAGCCTACATTAAAATAGGAAAAGGGCCTAGCAGAAAAAGCATGTGAAATCTACTACCGCGTACGTTAAAACGAAATTTATGCCATTGATTCACACCTTTAAGGAACAACCTTATGCAACTTTTTAGCCCCTTAATCCTAATGGGAGGGAAGTTATGGAGGGAGGAAGAAAAAACAAAAAAAATTGTTTCCTCCTGAACAGATAAACAGATTTTCACGAAAAAAATATATGTCGTGGATTTTATAAAAAGGTTTTAAACAAAACTCATTATATATAAACTATTATATGTATAATTATACAAATAAATTATAGGTATAAAAAATGCTCTGACCATTTTGTCATTATATAATTAAATGTTTGTAGCACAGTTGTAGCTGTAGTGTTACTGCCGCCATGTGTGATTTCAAAACGACATAGAACCTAATAACCTCTAGAAATAAGACGATTCGGATAAAAATCCAAGTCAGTGGTACTTCTTTCAACTATCGCGAATCGCAAGTTTGACTTGCATAACTCATCTACGCGCTACATTTTCTTTCCAACTATCCTGGTCCATCCCAGCAGGTAATTCTTTAGCTAACAACAATAATCATACAATAAAATATAATAGCTCAAGAATATTTTACGATAATTATTCGATCGACTTGCGAATATGTAATAACAACTTGTTTTCTATTTAATAGCAACTTACACATATTAACATACACGATATTATTCATTTAATGAGACCTAAATATATAAAAAAAATAATACAAAAACAAAATTATGTATCTGATAAATATGATGAATAAATATAGCTACACACGATTAAGGATTTTCTCAAAAGATGAGCTTGTACAGCAAGCAAAACAATCTAAAGTAACTGAAAGGAAAGTATATGATTGATGAGTAAGGAAAGTAATCCATCAAAAGATCCAGAGGGAACTAAAGCGAATTTTTCTACAACACTGACAGGCATTGGAACTGACAACCAACTCAGAACTTAGGGCTAAATAAACAATGCAAGGGCTAGACTAGACTAAAATAATGCAAACGAAATTTTCCGCTATGCTTTACCCAAATTATTGAAAGCTCAATCTTTCATTTAAAACTAATATATTAAAAGATTACTTTTATATATATTTACTAAGGTGCTCAGCTTAATGAAAGTGGATATGTAGACGAGTAGAAAAAGCAACGCATAGGTTCGGCCGGGAAGATGTTCTGTGAAATTTGCTAAACCTCTCAAACGAAGAGAGCTAAGCAAGAAGAAGAAAATGACTCTCTACAGAGCGGTATTCCTTTCTATTCTCGCGTACTCTTCGGAGTCTTGGATCCTCACTTAGAGGAGTTCCAGAAGCGAGGATTGGATTTGAACAAAAGAAGAGAAGGAAAGGAACCGCTGGTGCGGGAAAGGAAAGGAACTGGACCAGACTCTATCAAGGGCTACTTCACACTGCGTAAGCGATATAGCGGAAATGAATATGATGATAAACCATAAATAAACCAAAGTAAACCATTAAAAAATGATATGAAGTAAAATCCTTATAAATCGTTAATAAAACGATTTAAAATGTTATCATTACGATAGTTAATTAGATTTGTTAATTCAAGTAATGAGTTCAAAAAATGGATACATATCAATAAATCTGTAAACAAACGTACAAAGACTTCAACAAATATTATAAATTACCCTAAATTCACAAATTTATCAATACAAATTATTTATTAATTAGTCTTTAGCTATCAAAATAGAATTTATATGACGAATTCGTAGATCTCAAGTTATCCATGAAATAAACTTTAAAGCTTATATAAAGCACGAGTAAGGACAGTGTATATTGATTCGTAAAGTAGCTCAAAATCGAGTTGTCAGGTCACTCCATCCGGAATGAAATGGACAAATAAAAATCTCATTAATACTAACAACGAAATAAAAATGCGATACATTCACGCTATATTCATCCGCCATCGCTGTTCCTACCTAATACAGACATTGGAATGAGGGACTGTCAAGAAAAGCATGACTACCAAGAGCTTTTCGCGAAGATTGATGCTTTAAGCAAAAGTCATCGACAGTGAACAGAAATCGTGACGCCTTCTAGACGATTGGCTCCTTAAGCCTCCATTTGGGAGAAAGGTCATTACACCATCCGTCTTCAGCATAGTCATCGCCCCGGTCACGCAGGACTACTAATCCACATACGACCCAAAGTTGGCAAGAATACTAACCTTCTAGCTATTTTACATCAGATTGATTTTAAAGAAGCTCAATGTTCTCAGATATAGATGTTAGCCAACATACCTTCTCATTTCAGGCAGAGTATATTTCGTGACTATTTCGGAACGACACCGATAGTTCTTCCAAAAATATAGGATTGGTGTTCCTCATTCCTAGTCAAATACTTCATTGATAGGGATCAAGTTAAGTAGCTTTTTTCTTTTTTTAACAGAAAAAAATAGTTTATTTTCGTTACACTGTCCATAAAAGGAGTTCAGGAAAAACTATAAGGATTTGTAGGTGTAAAAAATATACGCATTGACAATTTACTCCTCTTATATGTCGAGAGCAAATCATTTTAAGAAATAAATCCATAGCAGAGCTCACAATACAATAGTAACTAGTTGATATATTGTAATCAACACAAAAACATACAAAAACAATTATTATAGAATAGTTCTTTCTTCCTATCATTGATGGATTATGAAGGAATACTGTTTAGGCGATGTACTGTTGATGTGAGGGGGTACTACGGTACACATATGTTTTGAGGAAAACACGAAATTTTTAATGCTATCAGAAAGAAAATCGTAAAGGAATATCTATTGTACGAAATTATTAATCATGAAATATATTTTTATAATTGATATTTAAAACAGAGTCAGGATGTCAACACGTCGAGTCACGTCATATCGTACGAACCCGATATAAATGTAAACATTAGGAATGAAGAAGACTTGGATTGGAAGATTTGATGTATGTACACACCTAAACATTTTATTATTACCATCAGGAAGTTACAAATAGCCACAGGGTTGCTACAATGGAAATCCTAAATTTCGCATATCTGGGGTTTATTAGGATAGGGATCTTTAACGAGTACCTGACATCGCACAGGCTCGGGACCACCTTTTAACGTCTTCTTCGAAGGATGGCATAACTAAGTACTTTTTACTCCCATTAAAGAAGTAATCCTAGGACCACCAGCAGGTTTGAACCCGTGACCTTTGGCATAGGATGCTGTTATGCTAGCCACTCTGCTACGAGTGATCCCCAGCCACAGGGTAAATAGTGACTATAATGCTTTCTAGCACCTTTTGAAATCTAGATATTATTCATGAACAGGTATAATACTACGTAGTGCAATACATAGTTTTCTTCCACACAGCTATCAACAAGAGCTGCCGTGGTTATGGTAGCATGCAATTAGACTGGCCATCCTGTACTATTCAGGATGGCAACAGGCTCGGTCTTGGTAAATTGGCTCTATTCTCTCCTATTCAAGGACTGCTCATAGCACTTGGTCATGTTGATACAAAACAGAATGATGTTCAACAACATAAACCAGGCATTATATTAAATATTGACAAAAACAGGCTTTTGATAAATACAATTTTAACAACATTAATTTTTATTGTTTTGAAAAATAATTCAGCCGATGATTCTAGTTTTCTATAATTCATACTAATTACGAACAGAAATATTGATATGTGTTATAAAATATTTTAAAAAACAACATTTTTAAGTTCGATACAATGACACGCCGATTACTAGTCTCCGAAATTCCTTCCATGGAGGATTTCGCGGTAAATTGTATTGTCCAGAGAAGGATATGCCGAAGCCTCAGTGGCATAGTTCTGGAGTTAAGGAAGTACTTCATTGTGCACGGCACCCATACTTCGTTGAGAGTAAAAATGTTGGCCAAGCTGATTTTAATGTAAAGAGGACAGGAACTATTCCTGCAAGGCCACCTGACAGCAGAGGCCAAGAAGAAGACGAAGCCCATCTGAAGACAAGATTGAGGAGGAAGTGGACAAGGAGAAATAAAGATTTTAATGTCAGTATTTGCATTAAATGGAATGATGCCGAAATCCTTCTAGCCAGGAGGCAACAAAATAAATCTAACGTACACAGCAAAATCAAAAGCATCATTTTTTTATGGAATGCTAAAAACCAAGACTTCAGAGAATCTTGTATTTGATTATTAAACTTTACACTTTCTAGCAATGTAGGTAAGTTAAAATAACTAAATGTTTCAAAATATTTAAGTAAATCAAAAACAAAAGTGTTAATTTCTGAAAGCATTAATGTTGGGTATACATATAATATTTAAAGTTATTTATGCTATTTCTAAAAACTAACAAATATTATCCAAAGCCGAAGAATTTCGAAATAAATTGTGTTAATCTCGTTTTTAAATAGGATTATATTTAGATGCAGTAAGCTGATAAGTGAGTTCCATGACTGTGCCTAATGAGATAGTAGTTTTGTTCCCCCAACTGATATTACTAAAACACACAAAGCTAGCTGGACTTTGCAGCTGAAATACTAACAGAACAACTAACAACAATATCCCAGCTCATCCTACCCACCTGGTGCACCAAATTGGATCAATGTCAACCTCCTCTAAAAGCTTGTTCTTAATTCAAGAGTACAGCGCTTTCAGGGGACATTTTAAGGGACAACCGAGTTGTAGTATCTGTACAATATTTATAGATAGGTTAGATTTAATTCGAACACTCGATAACTGCTAAAGCTTGCAAGAAACTTTTCATTTTAGCTAATAAATAACACAATATTGCTCCCAAGTTAGCGAATTTATTCCCTGCAGCTGTGTTCATCTGACTCTGTTAAATTATCACTTATCATTACAGAAAAATGAAGTTGGCTATCACATTTTACTCATTATTTTAATTTGGAAATTTATGCATTTAAATATATTAATTTTAAAAATGGGTTTATGTTTCAAGTGTAAAATAAAATGTGAAATTCGATTCTTATTTATATTTAATTTAATGAGGATTTTTCCAAATCCAGTTACAGAAGGCAAATATTGCTCATTGGCGTAGCATTAGATGTGTGAGATAGTAGTCTCTAGAGGTCCGTGATTCGCTTGCGAATTCAATCGAAGTAACTTTACTGACTGACTTCATACCATTTTATGAATGAGAAACCATATCTGACAGAATGTTGAAAAAAAAGTTATAACGGAAGTATCATAAAAGAAAATTTTGTTTTTTCCGCGAAAAAAGAATGTTCACCACATTGTCGCTTTTATAGCAATACCTAGAATTTCAGTAGAAATGATCTTTGTGATCAATGCTCCTACGATTTTCAGTAGATAATTTACGGTTAAACAAACTGAATACGCCAATTTTCAAACGTTAATATAATGAGAAGGAAATTTTGACGGATTTTTTTTTGTTTTGTTAATGTCATACGTCTCAGCACGCCGTTCTGAATCTGTTAGAGCTTCTTCGACGTGGCAGGCTTTATATCAGCTAATATGGGAGCGTCATGCAGCAGTGATAGCCTGATCTCGCATTTATAAATCATCAATCTGAGAAAGAGTCTCTGTCTCTGCATTTATTGAACTGCTATAGATAGCTATGTCATCGGCATAAGCCGCAACAGTTGCTCGTTTATATCAAGCTCCAACAGATTCAGCCGTATAAAGTGAGAACAGTATAGGGGATAGCACAGACCCTCGGGGAACTAAGTAGGTGAGTACGATGTATTCGGATACCGCTTCGCCAACTTGTACCCTAATCAACCGCTTCTGTAGAAAGGACCGCAGGATAGTTCAGAAACTTCGTTTTCTTGCAGTTTCTTGCATAGAAATAAGTAAGCACTCAGAGAAAAAGGTGGGAAAACACTCAGATCGAGAAGGAAAATAAAAACGTATAGAAGTGACCAAAGGAGGTATTATCTTTCATGAGGGCTGTATTAAAAACAATTTACTCCTGTTTATATTCAGAAACATTATGCCATAAATGCCCCATCTTCCTTTAAATTAAAATTGTTTGTGATTATTATTGTTTAAATAGGTAAGTTTTAACTCGCCGTTTAGTTATAGGATATTTAGCAATATTGTATATCACTGTCTGAAGTGAAGTGCCTCTTGTCTCAAAAAATCCAATTGACTTATGTTTCTAGGTCTGTTAATAATACAAAATTTATACACAATGTATTCGAATTTACCAAATAGAAATAGAATTTCGGATATTAACATATTTACTCAATTAAAGTTATCATAATTATAAAGATTAAAGAGAGGTTTGTTTATACAGGAAAAAAACTGAGAATATTACTTTTGAAAATATTTAAAAAAACGTTTTTCATAAAAATTTATGAACTGAGTTAACTCCACAGTAAACTAATTATTATTAATTACGAAAACACTTCACTTGAACTGCGAAGAAAGTTTAAAGCACAATACAATGAAAACCGCTGTGGAGAGAAAGAAGAGAGAAGGAAGCCAAAAATAAATGGTATTTACATGGTCAAAGCTCTCTTGTTTCTAAACAAAAAAAAAAAAAAGTTCCCTTAAGGTAAACCCAAGGGAGTAAAGACCCAACGAGGCAAATCCTGAAAAATTGTTGGGCGCTAGGTAAAGCTCACTTAGCAGCCGACCTAAGACAGAGAGATCTCTCAACCAGCTAATGACCCTTGTCTGGATAAGCTTACTTCAGCTCCCATTCCCTTTTAGCTGGCAAAGATTGTACTCCATGTTATTTATTATGGGAGGGCTGTGTATGGTCTCAAAGTGAGGAATATGGCTTCATGTGGATTATGTAGTTTGATCCACGGGAATGTAAAAAAACAACGCTGGTTTACTTAATACAGGTAAGACTATAATAGTATTTGGTACTATGGCAATGAAGATCTGATAGTACATATCGATAATTTTCCGTTTAATAACATGAACCCCTTTTGCTACCGAAAGCAGCCAATGGCCGAGAGCGAAGCAGTTATGCTAATGATGAGCCATTAGAGCTGCTATCCTGATGTACGTGGACCTGCCAGCGGACTAATGGAGGCAGGTACACCTCTGTAGAAAGCAATATAGCACTGGCTACATAGGCTCAACAAACAGCCTTGACGCCTTATACACGACAATTCGGTCCCTGATAAGATAACTAATCAGTCGCACAGCTAACCCGAGAAACAATTACCACTATCTATCTACATCCTTAATTAGAATTCCACTTTAAAAGGTTTAGTGCTATTTTTTTTTTAATTTCTAGTTTACATTGACATATGTGCCAAATTTATTAATTTGGCTTTACACCAAATACTCTAATTTTAATTATGTACCGACGTTTCGGCCTACATTGTGGGCCTTCGAAACAAACAATGCAAGAAACTGAATTCGCTCAATTTACTGATCCCTAATTCTTTTTAGGGGTTGAGCCAGAGATAATTTTATTCCGAAAGAACAGGGAAAATGAACTTATATGTTTAGGAAGTTAAATTGAGAGGGTTTACGAACTCAAGCTAAACTTATCTTACTATTTTAGAAACCTCAATATTCTAGCTAAAATGTTACAGTAACTCGGAAGTATTGCTAATATTAGTTATTTAGTATCATTTTAAATTAGCCATTATTATGATGATGGTGATGACACCGAAGTGTTTAAGTAAAGAGCTATATACACTATAGCTACGATTTCAGATGCCAGTTTTGCGAAAATGTAGCAAGTGTTTTTTAGTGAGGTATTAACCATAATTTGTTCAAAATAGTTTAGTGCTTGGTTTCGAAGGATTTGTATATGAACTATGTTGATTTTATAAATCATGCAGCTTTTGCAGGGTCATTAAATATCTCAGATTTCCTTTGAATAAACTTCTCTAACATTCCCGCTTTGTTCGAGGGAATATTTTATAGTACAAATTCGCAATTGCTCTTCATGAGGCCGTTTGTTTCGGATTACTGGAGGTCTTGGATATAAAGTGTATAGCTTTCCTATCATCCGTTTAGTCACGTATCGCTTTATAACCAATGACAATACCGTGGCGTATAAATGAAGGATACACAATTTCCCCCCTTTTTTATTTCTTTTAATTTACGATTCAATTAAAAACATCAGCGAATATTTAGCAAATGTTTGTTGCTATAAAAAATAAACTAACCAGTACATGGGTACAATAGTTTGCAGTGTATGTTTGTGAAGAAGTACCTTATCTTCATCTAGAGTTATATACAAATTTCAACAGCTCAAAGAGGGCACATGGTTGGTTCCTTTCACAATTACCTATATACGAAATATATAGTCAGGATCGTAAAATGTTCGATCGTGAAAATTTTCGAATTCGGGTTTAATGGAAATACACATTTTAGGACCCCTGAGTATAAATGATTAAGCCCTGTGTGTGTATGTTTCTGTGGTGAGTATATGTTCGAAGAGATAAGATGTATAAAACTGAAATTTCATATTTTAGAACCGTATTTGCCTGAGATATTACAGTAACTTTTTCATCAAATCGGCTAACCAGAAACACTTATACTAACATTTGAACTTTTTTACGATACTCACAGCTCAATAAATTTTGATTGATCTCCCCATATCGATTATTAGGCTTTAATATCATGTAGGTTTCTGATTGAAATTTATTAACAGGGTTTTAATGCCGATATTTAAAGTACCTTTAATTTTGTAGATTTGAAAAAAATCAAACATATCTTATTTGCATTGATAAGAAACGGCTAAATATACATATTGAACGATTTCAAACCAACTAAAGGAGAAAAGAGCAAAAATATGTTTTTTTTTCCGAACATAGGAATGTAATTTAGATGTATAACACACTGTTGGAAAGCTAAAAATTTGAGAAAAAAGTCTTCTTATATACAAAGGTATAGAAAGTAATGCAACGTGAGGAATATGGTATAAACTTCAGTGATTATTGTACATAACAATTTTATACTGTCATATTATTTCATAGTGTTTTAACGGAACAGAATATAACTTTTTAACTATTTAACTATCACATACTGATTATATAAATCGGTTTCTGCTACTGTTCATAAGGTTCATCAATATTTAAAATATGAGCAGCCCAATGAATCGTGAAGTGTTGACAAGATAAAATATTTTTTTATATCTACAAATAAACACCTAAAACTTATTTGCATCCACCCGTCATGATAAAAATGGAACACTTGAGAGATAAAGCATTAAATTTTGATAAGTTATCAAGTTACAAGACTAAGGAGAATAGATGGTTCCGAAAATACCCAGGGAGAAAGTTCTCCTACCAATCACTTAGGACAATCCCATTACTCTGTGCCCCGCTTCTTCCCTCGCTAATAACCAAATCCTCAAGTATTACATCGGCTACAAGGTTATAGTACCACTTATACTAGAATAAAAATTCGATCATATTCTATGAAATTATTATATTTTAAAGCTATATTTATTTAAAAAGGTCAAATATTTCCATTGCAGAAAATTCACCGTCCTTCATGAAGTGAAGCACTGGGTCCTACGAGGTTGTTTTTAAGTAAGTACCGTTTTGGAATTAAAAAAAGACGTGCAAAGATATCCCAATAATTTTATTTTTACATGAGAGCCTGTACCTTAATCTACTTTTCTACATAATATCCATGAATTTTCTTCACTGTATAAGTTGTTTATTGAGTGTTTAAGATACCTCCGACAATCATGAGTCCCGCTGTTGTACGATTTCTTAGTGCTAAAGGCGTAAAACCTATCGATATTCGCCGTGAGATCGTTGAAGTTTACGGACAAAACGTTATGAGTGATGGGATGGTAAGGGAATGGGTGAGAGCATTTAAAGATGGCCGTACAAATGTGCATGATGAAGAACGGAGTGGGCGTCCGTATTGCTAGTGGAGTTTCTGCCTCGTAATGAGACAATCGATGCAGTGTCTTATTGTGAGACATTGAAAAATCTGCGTCGTGCAATCCAGAACAAAAGACGTGGCAAGTTGAGTAAAGGTATCGTTTTGCTTCATGGAAATTATGTAGAAAAGTAGATTAAGGTACAGGCTTTCATGTAAAAATAAAATTATTGCGATTTCTTTGCACGTCTTTTTTTAATTCCAAAACGGTACTTACTTAAAAAACATGGCTCGTAGAATATCACCAGGGGATGTCTTGAAACTAAAAACAAACAGTAAAAATTGGGAACCAGCTCCGATTTATTTTGGACAATAGTTGAGCTCTTTATACCAGAGATAAAGAAACCCTGGCCCGAGAAAATCCCGTATAGCCTAGAAAGGCGAGGTAGCGGAGAAAAAATGAAAAAGAAGAAGAAGAAACACCACGTCCTTACGGAGTATTGTTTCCATGTGATGGTTCGTTACTTTATTTTTAATAACAACAAAAATCTACTAAATTAGTCGCAAAGGTTTTCTGTTACATTTTAATTTAGATAAATTGAAAAAAATAAAATAAATAAAGAAGAAAAAAAGTTTAGATTTTATTCAAGAACCACGGAATTAAAAGTTATAGAGCGATAAACGAGAAACATTTGATAGGAAAGCAATATATTTAATATCCAAGAGTTCCAGAAATCAGAACAGTTTCGTGAAATGGAATAGCTAATTCGAAATATAAAATATTCCCATCAACAAAGCGAGAATGTTAAACATTTTTTATTCAAAGGAAACCTCAGGTATTTAATGAGTCGATTCATCAAAATATAAATATACATAATATAAGCTTGGTTGAAATTCAATTCTATCAAAACCAAGCATTTAACTATTTTGAACAAATTGTAATAAAATGACAATATCTCGTAAACATTGCAAAAATATTTGCTACATTTTGCAAAACTTCCATAGAATCTGAAACACAGTGACTTGAACTTAAATAACTCTTCTAGAGATTGCGAATTCCCTCCGTATTTCACAAATCCGAGGTGTAATTTGTGTGAAAACTTCCCGGTTTTGGTTTCTAATTAACACCAAGGTATTCCACAATTCCATTATAGTATGTAAAAGGGCTACATAAACATAACAAGTGGAATGGGCAAAAAGAATTTCCCCGTATGGCAATCAGAATAAGTGGTCCAAGCTGTGTTGACAGGAGGCTATCCCACATTACCATGATGAAAGCTTGGGCTATTCCAGCGTTTTTATTTTTTTTTTCTACAGGAGTGAATACTTCGATAAATATCTACAGAGAATCTTTTAGCACTTTAAGTGGATATCTGTCTTAGTAGGTGTTATTAGGTGTTAGTTATTTTTCTTTGATATCATTAGAAATTATTAGTATTCGGTAAAGCTTCAAACAATTAACTAATGCCATAATCACTATAATTAAAAAAAACTTATATTGTCATCACCTAGAGATTATTGGTATCATAAACATTTTATTAATTCAATATTACTTAATATAAGATTTTTTTAGAGTAGGTGTCTCAATCTTTTTGCAATAATTACAACACACACCGGGCCGACCTTGAAAGTTAGACTACATAGTATTTCACCTTTC